>JAQOWZ010000001.1:50304997-51670979 GCA_035578165.1 Stenolophus ochropezus | reverse complement strand
TGCTTAATAATGCAAAATATAAAATTATATAAATCGGCTGTGTTTTCTCATTGTTAATCACTATTTTTTTTATAAATCTGATGCAAGTGTTTATTAGAAGTGTTTTATGGTTTTTATTTAATTATTATTTGATTTGTGAAAACAACAGAGCATATCAACATTTTCACTACTTGTGAAATTCGTTTTTCTTTTGTAATTACGAAGTACAACACCTTTTCAACAAATAAATACTTCTGTCTGTTTCTTGGCAGTTGTCTACAGGTATAAATAATAAAATAATTGCAAATCACAGCCGTCTCACATAATTTTATTTTTTACATTATTAAGCATAAATTAAAGGCAAACCTTCAGTTGTTTTACATAATTGTAAAGAGAAATTGATGTAGAATCTTGTTCCGTAAAAACATACAGGGTGTTCCATTTAAAAAACCAAAGTTAAATATATTTCCGCCAAATCAGTAGGCTTTGGAAAACATCTGTTAACGCTATTTTATAGGCAAGGTCTTATTACAGAAGTTTCCTATTTAGCTTTTTCTTGTATATTTAATATTTCAGGAGATATGGCCTGGACAATGAAAAATCAGCCACCCTGTATATATATATATATATATATATATATATATATATATATATAGGTAAGTAATAAATTTGCATACATACTTTTATAGAGTTATGTACGGTGTTAATTAAACCACGGGTCATATTTTTGCTAATGAATGATTTTAGTAAACAGTGTTCCATGTTAAAGTTGTAAATAACACAAATTAATTCAAATGATGATCATAAAAATTGGCAAAATTACAATTATTAACATCTTATGTAACTATTGCATTATTCAGTAAACCATAATAATATGACGCGTGTTAAAACATGTTATCAAATTGTGTCAAGAAAAAAGATATGTCTTAAATTAATCTATCATGTATATATTTGAAAATTGAATTTTAAACAATTTTGTGGTAAACATAAACATGCTCATTTTATATGTCTAGGTATTTTTGTTTTTTATGGCACAATTTAATGAAAATTTTTTTGAATCACGCGTTATATATAAATCTTAATGTTCTTTGTATCTATTGTTAAAATTCGCGAACTTTGTAGTTAACATGTCGGGGAGCGAAGGAGAAACGGAAAAATCATTTATTGATTTACCTAGTTGAAGAAAAATTTCAAGAAAAAATTCCGGAATACATCAAAAATTTGTTAACCTACACTGGATTTGATTCAATTTTGACATTAATGAATATTGATGATGAAGATTTAAATTATATTGAACAATTCGGAAGAACACAACTCCCGAAATTAGTTGAAGAGAGAACGCAAGATTTTTTCGGTGTTTTTTATAATAAACCAGAACATTTTGAAATAGTGAAGGGCCACATAAAATTAAAAATTTTAAAAAAATTTCAATTGAGTCAACAAGTACAAAACGCTTGAAAAAATCTAATCATAATAATTTCTTTATATTCGGACACTGTTAGTGAAATATTTGATAGCTCTGACAGTGATTCAGAACGTAAAAATAAAGTAACCATAAATAAAGAACAATATTACGCTGTGTATTATGATGATACTTGGTACGTTGGCAGAATTTTACAAATATCCAATAATTCAGACAATAGCTAAATTAGCCTTAATTTTTTAAAAAGAAATTTAGATCATTATATTTGGCCGAATTCTGAAGACGTACAACAAGTTTCTTTGGTCCTATAAATTTAATAGGGAATGGTCCATTTCACATAAACAAAAATATAATGTGTCAAATTACAAAAAAATATAAAGAAATGAAAAAATCTTTATAATTTTTTGTACAATATTTTTACTGAATTTTGTACAAATTTTAGCTATACATAAGCTTATTAATATAATATCTGTAAAAAATTAAATAAAATTTCAACAACAAACATCGTTATTTTATTTAAAATCCTTAAATCATTATAAAATGTTATATAAAATCTTAGAATCAGTACCTAATAACTTAAAGTCACTTAAAATCCTGCATTTTTTTTAAATCTCATAAAGTCTGTAAAATCTTTTAAATATGTTTAAAATCTGTAAAATCTTTACTGTTGTAAAGTCTTTGTACGCTTTATAACGAAGTGGTTTACCCCTCGGTAATTTTTTTACACCCTTCATATATTTGACGTTTAAATGTCAGAAATTTATTGACAGTTCTAATTAACCTATATAAAATTTTTAAATGCCTTATTGCTTTATTAAAAATTGTCATAATAAATCAGCAAATGAACAGATGAAAACTTGACCAGCAATGCTTTAATTTTAATTTTAATTCTACTTTTATTTTTTAGTTGCTAGAGTTTGCAAACTCCATACTTTCTAAAACTAAAAAGTAAAACTGTCAGCTGTCACAAAATATCAAATTTACGTCTCCGAAAATATAAAAAAAAATTGATATTGTATATCATAAATAAAATAGATTGTACTATTTTGTATGTAGAAACTATGAAAGAAGATTTTATGGTATTGCTGCAGTTGTAATTTCAATAAAAAACGAACAATATAAAAAGAAAAATAGATCAGATTGGTGGATTCACCCTTTAAACCAATATTGTGTTCAAAAAGGGATATTTTTTTTGACCTCAATCATGTTATGAATTAAAATAAAAACGAAAAATGAAAACAGCAAGAAACAGCACATCTGTACCAAAATTAAAACGTGCAATTAAAATTAAAACAAAATTAAAACAGTAGCTGAGAATGATTCTTTACACTGTAAACTTTAAAATATTGAAATATTTTGGGACTGAAATATAATAATACTGATACTGCCACCGACAATAGTTTTGTGTGAAAGCTTCCATTGATTTTTAAAATAAGAAAGAATTTAATTGCTGAATTTATAAACAAAAACAAAAAATATTATTCAAAATTAATATAAAATCTCATTTTAATATCACATGATAACTTATATTATTGATGTAATAACAGTTTTCTATTCAAAATAATAAATTCTTCTAAAATACTTTGTGTATCAATTATTTGAAATACCAAATTAGTAACGCGATTTTGTGTCATAGCAGTTCACATTGTGCAATTTTATAAAGTTTATTATTATGAAATTTATCTTAATTAAGTACACTTCTAATATCATTTAATTTTTGACTGCTTATCATACTCTTTAGAAGTCATTTCCGCTTTTAAAATTTGTTTATTTTCTCCAAAAGAGGTATAATGATTTATAAAATTGAAACTTTCATTAAAATTTTCCAAGCAAAATCGAATTATTAGATGTGTAGTTATTGCATCAATTATACGGTTGTAAATATTAATTAAGTTAGAATATTTAATTCAATTCTCTATAAATCTATAGCATTATAAATCAATTTTCTGTTTGCAAGAAAAATAATTGTTCGTCAGTCTATAACATATTATCGTTCTATATCGATGCTACCTATTAATATGGAGATAACCTTTATAAAAAACCTACTTTAAGCAGGATTGCATTGATTTCAATCAGATTTAAATCTCATTGACGTAAAAAAAAATCATTGATTTAAAGCACTTGTTCTGCAATTTTTATTTAACATTCCAGATTTACGTAAATGGAGGGAAAAAGCGTGTGGGTAATGTCACCATGTGGCAATACTTCAAGAACTACTAAATCTTACTTAGTCGATAAAACAATTTTACTGATATATTATTTTGATTATTCCAAAAATGTCATTTTGTCATGGTTACATTTTGTTGATATCAAATATTTTATGTTTGAACTGTTGTCATTCGTGAAATAATCAAGCAAATATAATTCGAGCTATCAATTTAATAGGTAAAATAAAATAATTCCTGGGAAGTAACGACAAATCGGGTCAAAAATTACGTTTAAATCACTTCAGCTTCGCTGTCGTGCTCTAAATGTCATTTTTACACTCATTTGTCTGTTACTATGCAGCAACTATTCGCAATTTTTTCCAATAAATCCATGGCTCTTATTATATTATTTATGAATGTATAACGCAGAATTTTTTTGCACTAATGTCTATTTTTTTTTGTTAAATTTACTTTGAAATGTCTTACAGTAAAATCCGTTTATGACGACATCGAAGGGATCATATAAATTTCGTCGCTAGAACCGAAAGTCGCTGTAACTGATATTTTGCAGTTATTTAAATAATTATTATTTTAAAATATATATGCTGAAGTGCAAAAAATAGTGCATTTAATCATTTAAGGCTCGTGAAATAAACCTCACTCTTAGGATTAAATCATGCACTTTAGGCCCTCATTTGTATAATATATTGGTTTACATTGATTTAAATCAGATTTAAATCACATTGATTTTTTTAAATTATGATTTAAATTACAAGTAGCTTTAGGAAAATTGTAGGAAAAAGTGAGTGGGTAAATGTTATCATTAGGCAATACTTTTAAGAACTACTAAGTCTGTTTAACTTCATCGGTAAAACGATTTTACTTGTACATTATTTTGAAATTACTAAATTTACTTTGAAATGTGTTATAGTAAAATCTGGTTATAACGGCATCGAAGAGAACTCAAAAATTTCATCGCTATAGACGGAAGTCGCAATAACTGATAAAAGAAAAATAATGTTAGCGTATGTGGGCTTTCAAACAAGTGGTCACAATTTCGACGTTATAACCAGGTTTTCGCTATAAGCGATATCGTTATAAACGGATTGTATTAAAGTTTTAAAATTTTTACCTTTTCTTTACAATAGTAAAATCTTAGTAAACGATTTTTTGTGAAACACGTTTTTGAAATTATAATATACCTTTTTTTTAAAAAAATCAAAAAAATCCGATTTGAATAATAAACAAATCCGATTTAAATAAAAAAATATTATTTTTTTTACTTTTTTTTCGAATTTTTTTGCAACCTTGACTTTAAGTATTAAGAATGGCAAAAAATGAGATACATTAAAATTCATACATGAAAAACGAAAATCTTTTTTTAATTATTTTTAATTAAATAATTATTTAATGCGCATTCGTGCAAAAATAATTAAAATAATAAATGTGTTTTAGTTATAGGGCTCTGGTTATATGTCTTCGTAAGCCAGGAATTTCGAGTTTGTATCCCGCGAAAGAATGGTTATGAATTTTTGTCATTCCTTCATGTCACCCTCTTTCATCTACAAATGATCTTAGTTGGGCACCAGGCCTGGACTGGCCCAAAGCAAAGTGATTCATTTAACGAAAAGCGAATAAAATGAAAAATGTATTTTAGTATGTAAAAATCCTTAATTTCTTCAAACCATTTTTCTAAGCGGATTAAAACATACAATAAAATAAATTCAATGTTTGTACACTTTAAAAACAAATAGTAAATTGGAATAATGGAATAAGAAATTTCCTACACATTATCAATATAGCACTCGTTTGCTGTATAGTTAATTTGTATTCAGTGTATGGTACATATATGGCCAATATATCCCGGGTGAAAATAAGTGAAAAATAATATAAAAAATAGTACGAAAAGGACAATGGTTTATGTCCCAAATGGATCCCATTTAAAGGACAATTTTTTGGGCACAATCCATTTTCATAGTAATTACTAGACTTGTGTTCAAGCGATTGATATACTATATTGGTGGAATGGTTGTAAGATGTTTAGGTGGTGCAAAATATTTGTAACGATTACCAGTCCGGCCCTGTTGGGCACTCATTAAACTTAAGAGAAAAAAATGTATTTCTTAATTAGTTCGTTATTAATTCCAATGATTTTGGTATCGGATTAAGTAGTGCACTAAAATATATTTCTTTTTTCATGTAACTTTTCTCCAATCAATCAACTCTTAATTAGCACACATTCTAATGAATTTCTTATATAATAAATCTCCTTGCCTTGAGAAGAAAGTGAATCCTGGGAGACCTCGATTCAATGTCAGACTGCAGACGCAGTGTAATGGTAAACATTGCGTCACTGCACTGTATGGACTGCAGAGCCGGTTGTTGACTCCTAAGCCGGAGGATCAAGGATAACGATCCGGATCGGTCCGGAACTCCGGAAGGACTAACACGAATTAAATTGATTATATGAACGGTAACAGTATTCAGTATTAACAATTGTAAGGACATTTTTTTTATTGTTCGTACGTTTATAATATTTTTTGAACGATCAAAATTAAATTTTCTTCAATACCAGTAAGAAATTATTCAAATTAGGTATTTATTTGGCTGAATTTCGTGGCAGAAATAACTGCGATTGATAATTTGTTAAGTACTATCATTTATCAATAATTGTAGTACTTTTAATATTATTGACGATAAATGAATATCTATTACAATTAACATTATTATTGCATAGAATTTTTGTAAATTAACATACCTACATTGCAAGCGTATCAAAGGTACTAGTTTCGTGAAACGTTTTACTTGCATTTTGCATGCAAGTTGTTAGCCTACAGCATCTGCATGTTACCTGCATCTTATAGTGGGTTTCATAGCAATCGAACAAACCGGATTATTTATTTGGATAAAAAAAATGTGTATAGATTAATTAATATTGTTAATAAGATTAGTGTTTTGTTTGTATAGTTCAATTCACCCGAAATTAAATTAAAATATAATTTTTTATTATTGCCAGTTCCGAATAAAAAATAATAATATAAGTGTTCGTAGTCTACTCTAATAAAATGGCTGTGGGTTTAGGAAGTTGAGTTTGAATCCCGCCCAGTCAAATTCTTTATCATTCATATATGCGATATATGCGATAAAATAGATTGTCCGAAATTAATTACCGTGTAAAAGTAAAAAAAAATGATTATCCAATGCATATTAATTTTATGTAATCGTTTATATATTATCTAAGAAATGTAATCAGTGGCGTAGCAAAAACCTTTTTTAAGGCACTCGAGCGCCCCATAATTCCATTGCGCACCTGCAAAAATTTGTAAATTAAAAAAATAGAACATTGTGTAACCAAAACTAAAAGTACTATTAGGAAAAATACCGGACAATAGAGACTTACTTCATTGGCGATTCTTAAAATAGAGTAGGTATATAGAGAAGCCAAATCTTCATTCTCGGATTGTTCAATTAATAAATTAGCATTAGTCAATTAATTTATTAAACCTAGTTTTTAAACAGTATTTTGAGTTTGTGTTGCATCAATAAAATGTGTTTTTGCTTTTTGTAGAACGAAAGTTATTTGTCAAGTATTTAATTTTATTCATTTAAGAATTATTTATTGTTTGTTTTATGGTTTTGGCTAAAATTCTGAGCGCTTGCAAAATTTCAAACCTGGCTACACCACTGAATGTAGGTACTTATTTGTTCTTCTCGTGATTTCAAATAATTTTTCAATTTTTTGAATTCTAAGTGGAGAATACTTGATAGGACGATCTTTAATTTGGATGTACTTCGTAGGTACTACCAACAACTGCACAGAGAAGAGATATTTTTATACTTAAATGCACTGTTCGAATACGCAGATTTATAGTACAGGATTTCTAGATGCTATTTAAACTAAAATATTGCTCGAAACGAAGCCATAATAATTTGGAGTCAAACGGAACTTTTAGAAATTTTGTTGATGAAAAGAATACGGAAATTTTCATTATTGTTTAATAATATTATTTCATCAAACAATAAAATTTCTAGTAGTTGTCGCTCGCAGAAAATAAATTACAATAATCTGGTTATATAGAAATTGATTGTAATTAAACTAATTTTGTATTTCTTATAGTTTTCGAGACAGCAACAGTGTACCACTTGAAATCAAACCCCCTACAAAAAAATATCTGGGTGCGCCTCTGGTTGATACCCAGTATATATGATATACTTTATTTTGAATTACATATATAACTCATAGGCGTTATAAGTCTTTAAAATTGAGGGGTGCTTAAAAGTCCTTATCTTAAAATAAAAAGTTGTTTTACGAAATAAAAAAGTATTTATTTGTTTGTATAATTTGTAAATGAGAACATAAAATGTTATTCAAAATTAAAATAAAATTTCATTTTAATGTCACGTTATAACATATACTTGTTACTGTAAAAACAGTTTTCTATTTAATAGAATAAATTCTTCTAAAATAACTTGTGTTCATTTTCAATATTTAATAGTGCCGTAACTTTCACACCTCATGGGAAATAGGCTACTTTCTGCACTTCTTGTACAATATACTATTAATACAGTTCACAATAAACTTTCGGTTTTTTTGTCATTCTATAAGTATAAGGATATTTTATTGTTCTATATCTATGCAATCTTTATGATACAGATGTAGATAACTTTTATTACAATTTATAGAAATTTTGTTTGGGGGGTGTTAATTTAAAATTTAGAGGTGATTAACACCCCCAAGTATCCCCCTAAGTACGCCTACGATTTATCTATTTTAAACTATAGTGCTGTACAATACAACTTACACTACTTGTTGATATTGTACTTAAAAATTATAAATGCGTCATGCAAAAAGGGTAAATAAAACTATTTATTTAGTTCAAATTGTCTACTCGTATATAGGCACGTACATTTATGTACCAGTAGAATTTGCTATAAAATTAAATATAGTTTTTAATAATGTTTATTCTTCCAATATATATTTGTTTATGCAATTGATTGTTTATGGAAATGGGGTTAGAGAAGTTAATTTCTAGAATAGGTTAAGATTAAATTAAGAATTTGCAATCACGCGTTAACATGTATGTCATTATAAACAATTTTAATTTGTATCGAAAAAAATAATGCACTAAAAGTGTAATTTATGTATGCAAAATAAGAATAATGTACAATCATTGCTACAAATTGTGTCAGTTTATGAATATCAATGATTTTATTATACATAAACATGTTTTTAGTAAATAAACTACAGGAGAAACAAATTTACGAAAATCATTTTAAGACAAATTAAGATTATCATGTTTCAAATTTAAGGCCAGCTTTCTTAATTTATTTTAGCAAATTTCTTGAATATTATTTTATTAATTTAGTTCTGATTAAATTTAACATTCCGGAAATAATATGTTTCCATTTTTAAGGTTTATTTCCGCCAAATTTATATCGATATTTAAATTTGAATGCCAAATTTGTAACCTTCAAAATTAAAATGCTTGCAGAAAACCTAATTTGAATATTTTTGTCACTGCAAGAAATGCAAATGAATATCCGTGTAGTAGTCTTGAACTACTTTTCATAATAAATAAAATTTCCGATTGTGAGTAAGCTCATAGTTTTTCTCAATAACAAAAAAAAATTGTTAGTTTATGTTAAACAGGGAATTAATTTTTAATATGAACTGCGTCAACAGCTAATAGCATTCCATGGACTTGTTGAAGAACGGAGAAATATATAGGATTCAACCGATTCAAACCGCCTTACACAAAAAACAAAACATTGTTTATCTATCGCGGGATCTCAAACTGACCGATTGTTAAGTTTTTTAGAGCAATTGTTTCTCTTGAACAGAAGCTTAATAGCCAGAACATGTTATTAAAAATTAACTGTTTAACCGTATTTAACGTTTTTGCAACCGAAATTAAATTTAAAGATTATTTACGTTTTTAAAAGGTTAATGAAATATAATGTTAGTATAATAGGTGCAAAAAATATAGACATACCCAAATAGACTATTATAACGGTAATAAATAACAAAAGAAAATAAACAAAATTACCGTAAAATAAAATGGTTTATAAGTTAACAGATATATAAAAAAATCAAGCATTTAAATATATTTTTTTATTCCCTTTTAATAAGAACCTCTTTATTTTCTGAATTTCAGTTAGGTTATTAAATTACGGACTAGTGAAATAATGAAATAATAATAAGTGAAATAATGAGATCATTATTTCACTCGAAATCAAATTGGAAAGTATAGGCATATATAGAAAAAAAATAACAGCTACAAAAATAGAATATTTAGATCTTATTGTCTTTATAAATATTAATAATATATTTTAAAATTCAAAAAACTGTAATGACAACTTTATTTTACATTGTTTATTTGTTTATAACCAACAATTTTGTTGTAGTAACTTAGTAATGCACAAAATTATACAAGTCTTTTTTATTAATTTTGCAAATGATATCAAAATGTCAAAAATTCATAATTTCAAGAACAATTTTGTATTTATTCAAAAGGAAGTAGAAAAAATATTGTATGAAGCATGTAAGGACACTAGGGGGTTATTTAACTTCTGCTCTTACAAAATTTTCCTTCGTCTCGTTTTGTTATTTTCGCATGCGTTAAATAATCACTTTTGTTTCCGTATTTATTTTGTATTTATTATTTTTTTAATGTCATTTTAATTTTTTATATGTATATTAAACTTTATTATTCACAAATAATAAATTGTTAGATTGTTTTTCCTTTTACAATATTTATTATTTATATATATTTCGGTATTGAAATAAATGATTATTTGTTTTGCAGTCGTCCCATCCACTTGCGCACCAGGGAAATCCAAGCTTGACCTCAACAAATGTGAGTCAAATTCATAATTTTGAATCACTCATTGATGTTTATTTTTCTGTTTCACAAATGAAAAGCGGTTTGTGTCTATTGTTTAATGATTTAATTTGTTATTGTTTTCATGTTTGTTTTGTACTGCTCAACAGTAAATTTACGTATTAATTGGAAACAAAGAATTCTTGAAATGAATACTAGTGTTTCTCAGCTTAATTTCAGTTTATTAGCAACTTCATTAAAAGAGAAATAAAAATTAGCACTTTTGACTTTTGCCAACATCTGCACAATGACAGCACATGTTCGCAAACAGTTTTCATTTTTCTATTACGTTGCCCTGGAGATATTTTTATTTTCTCATTCTATCAATTAAGAAGAACAAATATGGCCTGGACATACAAATCAAAATACACTAAAAATTTATTAATAATAATAATATCAATATTCGTAGCGCTGATCTACTTGTCCGAAAATTGATCTAATTATTGTAAGCATCATTTTTTATTTCCTTTCAGTATTTTAATTCATTAAATTTAATTTTGTCTCTCTCTACTGTACTTATTTTTCTTAAAATAATTTTAAACTGAAAATTACATTTAATTATTCTAAAACTAAAATTCCTATTATTTTTATCGGACTAAGTTTTCTTTTGTATACTTTCTTAATAATAAGATTTAAGGTGAAGATTACTACATTCAATTAATCATACAATATAAAATTTTATCGTACAATTTTTAATGGATATACAATATATTTATGTACATTTTTAAACTACGCACGTATTTACTATTTCATTATATTCTTTTCTAGTAATAACTAGTAATAAATGTAATAAAAATTCTTAATTTTACGTTTTTTCTCTGCATTTTACGTAGTACTTTATAACATTAATTATTACGTAAATGTTTTAAATTTTTATAAAATTGCCAATAATAATCTTATCAAAAGAAATAAAAGTAGAACTACATAAAATACTTTAATGCCAAAAGTAATATCAGTTTTTAAAATAATTAAAAGATCTAATAATATTTATCCTGAAATGTATTTTATTTATATTTTTATAAAGCTAATATCATTTATCGGAAAATCACATGACTTTCATTAAATAATGTAATGTATTTACGTAAAATTTTTGTACGGAACTCATGTGAATTCAATTTTTAATAATATGGGATTATTACATTAATTTTATTATGTTTGTGATGCACTTTTTATAACAGATATAAGTGCCTGTTTATTGTGACGACATGGACGTTTTTTGTCAAAAATATTATTGAAAACAAACAGCTGTACCCAAAAAAAATATATGAATTGTAACAATGAATGAATATTTAAAATTGTTAAATCAATTCAAAAATATGAAACAAATTGTATTACTGTACAAACGTTTTCTCTGAAGTGCTTTAAATAATGACATAATAGTGTTATTTAAATATATATTTCGAACAAAATTTTCCGAGAATTTTCTACCTCCTAATCATCCGGAACCGGCAAAAAAGCGTCTAGTAACACTATCATCAGCCTCCGGCAAAAACAAGTGAATACCTCTGCTTCACCTGCGTTGTAGCAGCAAATCGAAGTAAGCCATGCGCTGCCTTAGGTAGTAAAAATCCTAAGTTTTCAGATAAGACGGTATTAACCGGTTAGAACCAAAAATTGCGGATTTAACCAGATTGATCCGATCAGTAGCTCGGTGGTAGAGCAGGCTGTGGAATGGTTCGTCCGTGCGTCCGTTGTGGCTCGCAGAATAGTTGACCATGCGCGAGTGCCAGGAACAATTGATGGATTCGAGTGACCCTTGCTGATTGATCGGCAATTGTTGCATTCATAATTAAAGAGTAATAAAAATGATAACAGTGGTCATATTTGTTTATATGCAATTTACAATGTGAGTTAGATTAGTAATTTGATGGTATTCTTAATTAAATTTAAATTTATTTATCGTATTTTATTACTCACTTTAAATTAAGGCGACAGTTTACCTACAGAAAAATGTCGTTCGTACTTTTCTAATATCTCATTTTTGGTACATTAGAAAAATGTTTTTACAGTAATATTCATAACCACTGTTTAATTTAATTTAAATTTTGGTTTTTATTGAAAAATTAAAGTTTTAAATACAGTAGGATGTTAAGAATATTATTTTAAAAACATTTTTCTACGACCTTTAAGATATTTGCTTGTTGTATGTTTGTTTTTGCTACGGATACATAGTATATTATTGTAAACACATTTTCATTTCCCATGGTAACCATAGACAATGTTAAGGTATAAATTCATATTTCAGAGTTGCCAAAAATCGTTTGTTTAATTTTTGTTTTGTATATAGTTGCTAAGAAGTAGTAAAATGAAGACATCTTTATTATTAAAATTTAAATGAATTAGGAAATAATATAGTGTAGAACTCGCTTGAAATGTCTTTTTCATACTCATATGGAATGAGTACTATTCCATGCTTGTCGTACAACAACATTATTCTCTAAAATGTACTAAAAATGAGATATTAGACGAACGACACTTATACTGTAGGTAGACTACCCCCTTAACATAAAATTTTTATGCATACTGTAATCATATATAGGGAAAAACTGTATTTAATTACTTTATTAATAATTATTTATTTGTATTGTTTTATTATAATGATTTAATATTTCGTTTCATCCAAATATCATTGTATATTTCAACTATTTTATTTGGAAACAAATATTAATTTTTCTTTGAATATATTCATAAAATATTTCTTTATTGTCTTCCACGGTGTATAATTATCATGTTAACCCGAGAAAATGTAATAAATCTTCGTTTAATGATAGCATTTAATTTTTGATCGCAAAACACTAATTGTTCTTGATCTCTTGAAATGATGACTGTAAAATGAATATTTACTTTGAAGTTTTAATAAGTTTATCAACTAAAGGACAATTAAATAATGTTTGTTATTAAATTTCTTTTAATAATAATGACCTTTTCAGTTGTTTTCCATAAACACTTTCAGGATTGCGGTTGTGTATTGTTGGTTGCGTTTTGCATTTCATTATTCACGTATTATTTAAATGAAATATCTTTTGAAATATACTTCTTTCCCTGTGTAAATTATCGATAATTTTATTCATTGATAAAAAAAAACTATTATATTTTAAAATAAAACGTTATATTCATAAAATATAAACACTGTTTTACAGATAACAAAATACTGTTCAAATCTACTCTTACAAACTAGCAATCTTAAAAACTTAACATTGTATACTCATCTACTCCAATGCAATAGAACCTGAAGTAAAGTACAAAATAATGTCTTACAAAACTAATATGGTATAAAAATTTCTAAAGTACATTTTGAAGTAATATCGTAATTCGTGACAATTTTTGAGATCAGCTACAGAAGAAAACAGGTGCTATTTACGTTATGAAAAATAAAAATAATTACAATTAATTTGGAAGCCCATCGTTTCTTATTATATAAAGAACTTTTTTTCAAATAAATAGTATTTAATGGCAAATGAATTAAAAATGTTAGATTCTTCGGATGTGATTATCACAGACTAATCTAACCATTTTGTGTCACACACAACATAAATTTCCTAAATGTTCATTCGTTAATATACAGTTTTCTTGTATTTTTCTTGACTATTCGGCTGCAGGTTTTCTTGAGACAATGAGATCTAAATAAAAACATTATAGAATAGAGATTACAATATTGAATAAAACTTACTTCTTTTTGAATGTTGTTCCACGTTTTCCTGAGTTTACGTTCCAAAGGAGGAACAAATAAGTTCGGATCCAAATCCGAATTATCTTTTTTAATAATTATACTGACTACATATCCAATTACAAATGTAATAATTAGACCAATTAAACTAGTATATAAATACGAGACTCTGTACAACCAAAAATATTCACTGGAAAAAAAAAATTAATTAAAGCAAATTGTTCATGTATTAGATCGTTAAGAAAATCTGAACAAAGAAAAACTAATTATCATGTCCGCATTTTAGATTTCTCATTACAGTTACATAACATAAAACACAATATTAATTAATTTTGCTTTATCTTTTACATTCTACAGCTTAATTATTACTTACCTCTCATCAGTAATTACTGTTGCTACGTCAACTGAAGGAGCAAATGTAGTCGTTTGTGTAAAATTAGAAAGAATTGTACTGTTGCACCCCTCAGTAGAAACTGGTAGAACTGGTAAGGGTGGTTTTGGACCTCCAAAACTTATCCATAAGTTAATGCCTAGACCTGTAGCTAGCCCAATTAAAGCACCCTACGAAAAAGTGGAAAATAGAATATATTTTATTTTGATATATTTTGTAAACATACTGTTTCGTTGGCAGTCGTGGTGAACATCCCCAAAGTAAAAACAGCTAAAAGTGGTCCACCAACGGCTCCAAATATTGTCAAAGAAGCCTGCAATACTCCTCCTAAGTGTTCAGCAGAAAAGGCTACTGCCAGACAAACTAATCCATACAAAAATGCCATTATTTTACTTTGAAGTGTTGACTGATTATTAGGAACATTTTTATTGTATATTTTTCTATACAGCGGCTGAAATATTTTATATTTGAAATAATAATAAATAACAAAAAAATAAGAAATTGATGTACCTTGTAATAATCTTCAAGAGTAACGGCTGCTAAACTATTAAGAGCTGCTGAAACAGTTGATAAAGATGCGCTGAAGATGCCAGCGACAAAAAGGCCGGATATTCCAGGGATGTAGCTCATTGTGTCTACTACGTATAAGGGCATTAACTAAAAATAAATATATAAAGTATAGAAAGAAGTAATATTTTTCTATAAAAAATAATAGTATAAAAATGTTGTTTTATTGCATTACATTAATGAATTACTGGTTGCATTAATAATAACTATTACAACTATTAATAATAACTATTACAACTTGTAGAAATAGAGATTTTTTCCAGTGAGTGAGAAGTTGGCCACGACCGAAGCGTGTGCTGCCAATTCCCATGAGGGGAAGTGGCCCGTACATGTCACAAGAGTAAAGTACGATATTTTTTCTTACAAGTACTGTACCTGAATTAATTATGAATTGAATTATTTATTTAATATGAATTAAATAGTTTTCATTTGAATATAAAAATAAATAGTCATTGGTTATTCGAATTTGTATAAATTTAAATTGTTCCATAGTAATTTTTTTACTATTTTATAAACATTTTCAAAATTTATTGAATGAGAATGAAATTAAAATTTAAAATAATAAGAATAATACAAATGATACTCAAAACTTGAGTGATTCAACAAATTAATTAAAATTGTCACAGTTTTATATGAACTCATTGCGGCGTTAATTTCACTTTGAGAACGGTGGAGGAATAATGGGAGAAGCACGAACTTCTCCAACAGTGGGAGAAATATGCTCCTCTACCGTACGCGTAAGGAAAAATCAAATTTACGATAAGAAATATTGTATATAATAATATTTGGATCATACTCAGTGTACTACATTCGTCGAAACATACGTCATAGCACAAATTTTAATTTTATAATGACTCTATTCCAATTTATTCCTCATTTTTTGTTTAGCAAAATGGTGGAGGTACCTATTGAAATTGTTAATTTATTTATCATATGAACTATTAAAATGCTTATTTATTTATATCGTAATTGATAAGATTTTATGCAACATAAACATTTTATAAAAATTTACTACGTTACTATTTATAATTCCGATTATTTAGCAAATATTTATAGCTTTTACAATAAAATCAAATAGAGTGCACATGTTTTGGATAAACGGAAAGTTCGCTTGCACTTATTTTTAATAAGTAAAAATAGTTTTATGACAACTATAGTTATTCTTTGCAACTTTGTTGCAAATTGGACATGATTCAAAGTATTTGGCTACAAATAGTAAATATTGAGTGAAATGAAGCGAAACGTAAAATGCCGTTAGCAACAAAATAAACTTATATTACACAAAATTCATTTCGTACCTGGTCAGGGGCTGTAATTCTTTTAGCCGTCAGAGGATCACAGTTGTAGTATTTGGAATATATAGCTAATCCAGAAAATGAAGTACTCAAGCTAAGCAAAGTTAAAATAGGCCAGTTCAACCACAAAGCAGTTTGCGCTTTTTTTAAATCTTTCACTGTTAAATATCTTTGTACTTGAGTTTGATTCACAGCGTATAGAGTTAAGTAAGTCACCATGCCACCAATAATTAGTGAGAACCAAGTGTGCCTGATTGTTGGATCAGGTGAAAAGCTGAAAGAAATCATCCATAATTTTTTGAAAATACATTTTTATTTCTTTTCTTACTTCCACAAATTTGTACGTCCGCCTTCATCTGCAATCCTCCATATTTCTGTCAATCCTCCTACTTCAATGGAAGCGCAAATAATGACGCTGAAGATAGCAATAAACATTAACATAGATTGGAAAACATCGGTCATTAGGACAGCTTTCATTCCGCCTATTGTTGAGTAGAATGTACACACAAGACCTAAAACCGATGAAAAGAAAATATTTGTTTATGTTTAGTCTCTGCTATCACATATGATAAATTTAAGACGATATGAAAGTATATTATAATTTAAATGTTACAAGAAAAATATAAGAGACAATAGTTTTATATGCTTTTCAATTTTGTTACGTACTTTAGATTATTTTTTATTTAAAATAATAACTCGACTATTTGGGAATAACTTTGCTATTAAAAAAAATGGTACATACTTGTTTAAAATAAATGTTTGTTCTTTAATGTAATTTTTGTTTTAAATCGTATATTGTTTGCATTGAATAACAAGTTTATAAATAAATATTAACCAAATATAACTTACCTATTGTTAAAATTGCTGCTACTTTTGAAATTCCTGTTAACGCTTCCAAAGCAATAGCTGGAGCGTACAACACAATACCCATATACAAAATCATTTGCAAACTATACGCTAAACTTGCCGCCAGTCTTGTAGTTTGACCAAATCTTTTTTGCAAGTACTACAATAAAAATTATTAATTTTTATTTTTTAGTAAAATAACATTGTTTTACTTCATATGCACTGGTAGCTTGCAGTTTGAAGAATACAGGAATATACAAATAAGCTGCTATAGGTGTGGCAAGTCCATAAGCAAAATTAATAACTATGAATTGAACTCCGAAAGAATAATTTTCATTCGAGACTCCTAATAGAGTTATAGCGGACATAAATGATGCCATTAATGAAAATGCTACTGGAAGAATTGGCATGTTACCGTCTGCAAGTAAATATTCCTGAAACATAAATTATTTTATTAAAAGTTGTAGGAAAAAATATGTCTCAATGATTTTCAAATTAGGATATTTATTTAAACATTTAAAAAAAAATAGATGTGGCTACTAAAAAATAGTTCTTAACAATTTGGGTGTTCGATATATAATCATTGTCAGTTTAACGAATGGATCAGTAAAAAAATAAAAATCCACATTTCCAATTAACTTTTTATCTTTTCAAGCAATTTGTAATTATAGCCGAACCTTAAAATTTATAATTTAAATCGGATGAGAGTGTCGTTTAGATTTAATTTCTTCCCATTTTTTGAATATATCCAAAAAAACACATTTATTTGAGATGCAAGTTTAAGAGTAAAGTAAAGTAAAGAAAACTGATAACTAAATTCTTTTTAAAATATGGAAATCAATATATCGAGGTGTATAAAAAAAATTAAAATTTCTGGTCTATTTTAGTAATTTATTCCTGTGATGGCAACACGTTTTCAAAATACTAATTACCTAAATGTTTACAAAAAATTACCTTCGGTTGCTAAGCTTTTAATTTACTATTTCTTATATATTTTATTTGCACTTTACAATAATAAAAAATTGTAAGTGTTGTGGCTAGTACGGGCCTGTGTATTTTAGTTACAATGTGGTTACAATACCTGTACGGTTTTTTGCTTCCCTCCTGTGAATTTGTAGTAAATTCCAATACTGGATGATATAATTAGCATAATAATCAAAACCACATAATCCCATACGCCGAATGTTGCTTCCGTCATTTTGACTTGGTTTTTTTAATGCGGTTGAATCTGTATAACATACATTCAAATTGTAAACATCTCAAACTATTCACACAATATAAATAGAAGATAAAAATGATAATTTCATTTTATCATCATGTCTTATACATAGTTAAATGCTAATTAAATATTATATTATATTACTATAAGAGCACATGAGAATCACGATTTGTTCAGTAATATTATTATAATCACAGTTAAGAAATTGATGAGCTTATCTTGAGTGATAAAATTATAGACTGAAAAATAGAGGATAAAATAAGTGTTTTATTACAAAATATACAGTAAAAAAAACTGTTTTTAGATATTGCGAAAAAAAATTTCGCTTTAAGTACCACTTACCAATTATTGATCATCAAATTATTCCAATGAGTCATACATTCATATAAATATAAATACATAAAATTTATACAGGTGATTTTATATTACATTTCAAATTGATTGTACTTGTCAAAATATTATTACTTGTCAAAATATTATTGTCAGCAATTGAAACTATTACAATTATTTTTGTTTAAACAACCCTTATTTTTCTTTTTATTCATTTTTAGAACCGGTGAAATTTTGAAAATAATTAAATTAAAAATAGAAAAAATAGTTGTCACATATTAAATTAAAAATAGAAAAAATAGTTGTCACATATTAAAGTTAAAAAAAATCTTAAGTTAAACCTTGAAATTATATGACCTGATGTATGTTTATTCATTTTGAAATAATAATGTATACACTTCTACTTAATTTGCATATGAAATATGTTCGTTTAATTAAAATGCATTTAGTGAAATATTTATTAGAAACTAACACATTATTATTAAGTTAATTTTGAGTTCATATTATTGTTGATAAATTGTACCATTGTTCGAGGATAATATTTAATATTTATTCATTACACGTTATATTTGAATCATTTAACTTAAAAATATTTAGAAAAATGTACATCAATATAAATATAATTTTAAATAACATTATTATGTATGGCAAGAAAGATTACTTTCGAAGTTGTCATATTCATCATTTTTCAGTAATCATACCTGGCAAAATAAACAAGTTCTTAAATATACTTCTATTAAAGAATTCTAAGAAACATACGTAGTTTTTAGATACCGTTAGCAAATTTCTCAGAAAACGTTGCAAAAAATTATAGGCTTCTCACGTTCAGCAATTTGTAATTACTAATCATCAATATTACGCAGTACAATGATCCCCTATGTTAAACAGATGCTAAAGATTTTTTTGTGGTTTAAGAAAAATCCTTGATTTCATTTTGATAAACATTTAATCTTGAATTGTATTTTATCGTAGTCATCATTTAACAGACTATTTATTTTTGGATTAAATATGAATTAAAATAATAATTATATAATGTAAAATTACTTTGTAAAAAGAAGGAACTACTTAAGTTGCTTAGATGATAAATTTAAATACACTAAATATTTGCAAGTTAATTGCACTTAAGGTATTACAAGGAATTTGTAGAATTAAGTAGAATTTTCTTGGTAAATTAAATAGAAAACTAACACTATAATTACTAAAATACTATTTATTTATAGAAATACATTTTATAGTCATTATTTATTTATAAATTCAAAATAAAACGTTATTTTTATTACAGGCAAAAATTTGAAATTAAATGAAATCGATATGCGAAACTATTACAAATAAAACTTTAAAATTTGAAATCTTGAAAGAATCAAAATTAATTTTAGCTTTGCAGAAACGCTCGTGGCAATTATAAATCTGAAACAGTTTGTTTCAATTTAGAACAATTAAAATATATTAAGTATTGTTGATGCAATATAATGTAGTTCAAATTAAGTCAGAGTTGTATTAAAATTATAATACAACTTCAACTTTTATTATGCATAACTTTTCTTGCAAAAAAAATAAACTATTCTACTTTACATGTCATATAACGACATGCGTCCTTGTTAACTTATTGCCTGACCTTACTTAACTACAAATTTTCTAAGATACAACGAAAATAAATGTTATTAACCAATAATGATATAAAACATAGATTAATTTTTTTGCTGAAATTTGCAAATTGTGTCTCGCTTTCTATTCAAATTGGAACTTAAGTTCGAATTTTAACCAAAAGAGTCCGCCTCTGGTGCCACACGTGGTTCTTTCACAGTCCTCTATCACGTGGGTAGAAAAAATTGACAATCAATAATGTAATATAAGAAATAATTTATAATAACGTATGTATAAATACAATGTAATTTTTTAAATACGAAATACCTTTAAAACATGTAGTCGAAACAAGTGAATCACGATTATATCAACTGGATTTTCATCCTTTTCTGGACATATATACGCATGTGCAAAATGTATATCATTTATCCGCGAATATTGAAATATTCTTCCACTACTAAATAAAAATATTTTACGCAATTTTAATCGCAATAAGTTATCTTCAAATTTTGTTTAACACTGAGATTTATTTTGTAACTTCTTTTGACGTCGCACAGCAAATATTTTTTTCAGTTTTTTTTCTTACATAGTTTTAATCAAAATTACAAGGAAAATACGACAATATAAAAAAATAATCTATTCACAACCGAAATTTTCAGTATTTCATTTCTTTTTGCACTTACACAATTAATGAATAATAAAATTAATATATAAACATATATAGTAAGAAATAATTATTAAACACGTAATGTAATGTAATTTAATATTAGTGTTAGTAAAATTATAATATAGGTCAGTATTATTTACAATTAAATCCTAAACTACGTTACTTACAAAATTGCAGTTTTTGAATAAATTCTAAAAAGCCGCCACTCTTTATATAATGTAGATATTCCGGAATCATATATCGAACAACATATTTATTTCAAACAGGTAATGAACTCAATGCAAGGAAAATGAGAAAAATTAAATGAGACCAACGTTCACCGAAGTCAAGGTTGGACTGAAGATAAAATAAATTTTGCTTTGCGTTTGGACTGTGGCGTAGTCATGGTGGTACGATGAATGATGAAAGCTTGCTCTATCTATCGGTGTACATTGTAAGTTGTTACGTAACAGGGTCTACAACATACTGGAACAAAGGAGTTTTCGTGTGCGATTTTAACATTTTCTTAATTATGTACTTTGGACTTTGTTTGAAGTTAACGACCATTTTTCTATTTATAACACATAATTATGTAAAAATTATCATTAAATTTATTTAAAGCACATGTAATTGTTTGAAATACTTAAATCATTCCTTAATTAACAATATTCTATAAAATATAATATATTATTAAGCCCAGATTTCTATAGTATTTTAGTACATTTTCTTTAAAATGAGTTTTTCTTTTTATTGTTGGCAACAATGTGGCATTGTTTATACTTTTCCACAGCATTATAACATTCAATCAAGCTTAACATAACCTTTTTTGAAAGTTATACACTTTAAAACATAACAGTAATACAAGTGTTTTAATAATTATATCCAATTTAAGACTGCAAAAAGCCATGACGTTAAAAAAACTAATTCGACACAACAGTGAACTAGTGAAAAACATTGCTTAGATTAAAATTTCATTAATTTGACAGAAGATGTGAAAAATTAAGTGTGGGGATAGTTTTAAATTTGTATATTGATTTCACAAATCAAGCAATGTAAACAATGTGCGTGTTAATATGACGTTTTCGATTTAATTTATTCGATCGTACAGTGTAATCAGTGAACAGTTTCTGAATAACTGCTCTGATTAATTTATGCAGTTTGCAAATTTAATAATTTGTGCTAATTAATTTTCCTTCAATTATGTAATTTCTTCGTTCATTCAAGCAATTTCGTTTATTTTTAAAATGTTTAAGATAGTGTATTGTTTATATGTGACTCATTGCGACGAAAATGAATTAAAGGCGAAGATAGCCATGAGAACATTTTAATATATATCGCGTTATGGCGGTTATAAGCATTAATTCTCATTTTAAATAACTTTTGATTATTACTTAATTACTAAAAATATTTTTTAATTCAGTTTACCGTATTTATATTCTTAAAAATATTTTTATTGTGGTTTGTTGATAAATTCATGTTTGTATATCCATCCATATGATTCCCCCTCCTTTACCATTCACAAATACGCCGAAGAGCTAAACATTGGGCGAGTGAACACGAAGATGTCCGAAAAATGTACTGATATATCTCAAAATATTACAAAATTAAGTTTTCCGGGCGACAATTTGGGGTTTACTACCGAAATTGACGGTAGAGAAAATAAAGAGGACTTTTTAAATTTTCCGTTCGATCATATGTATGCTTGTAATAGTGATAATAGTGACTTAAACTCAGATCGTCAAGCCGGCGAAAGTGAGGTTAAGCAACTCAAAGACTTGTTACTGTTGCATCTAGATTTAATTCAGCAACAAAGTGATGAAATTGTAAATAAAGACAAATACATTGCTCAGCTACGACAGGAAAATGAAATGGTAAGTAAAAATTTATTTTTATTTTATTTCTTTTTTGTTTTGTTACGGTGTTTTGTTTATTATCAACCTGTCACTCGTTTGTTTGGTTTTCGTTTGTCAATAAATTTTAATCCATCTTCTATATCTATAGTAGTTATTTTTCTTTCTGCGTTTATTTATATCATTTGAATTACTTTTTCCAGTTCTAAATCTTTTTATTTCATTTAGGAATGTTTTAAGTTCGGTGTTTGTTCATGTGATTAGTCGAATGATTTCTTTATGTCGTATTGTATATTTCAGCTTAAACAGCGTTTAGATCGTATGGAACGTCGTGTCTCGTTACAACCGAATAATAAGAATAATTCGCATATACATAACAGTAACAATAGTTTTTCTTTGGATTCTTTTTCGGATAATATGACCCATGATACTGGCTTTTGTGCTGATGTAGACGATCCTAAAGACAATTTAAAAGTGATGGGGCTGTGTACCGAAGAAACCGAATATAAACCTGTAATACCAATTGTTGAACGACGTAGTGCAGATCGGGATTCTGGCGGTGAATCTATTGGACCTTCCGAAAGGTGTTATACGAATAGAAGAAATAAAATTAGTAAGTCTATATTAAAAATTGAAATGTTTAATTTACAAAATATTCTTATTAGGTTCATCTACAACCTCATCCGTTAAAGACCATTTAGTGAAATTAGAAATGCATAAGCTACCTGAAACCTATCCGGACTCAACAACTGTTGGTAATGTCCGAAATACTCATTTAGAATTGCAGGGCAATCATTTAAATCCAAGCCTTAAAGAAACTAGACAGTTTGGTTTAAGAGCAAGCCGTAGAAAGAGGTTATGTAGCAGCTCTTCACAACTGTCAAACAATGAATCTCTAGCATCTGTTTCTGATGAAAGGCGGAAGTCTGGATCACGTAGGAAACGACGAAAAGGTGAGAATTTTTAAGTTTTAACAGTGAATCATTTTAATTTTCGCTTGTTATACGCAGTAGTATTGCTTCCCGCCAAATGTTTAAGAGATGAGCGTGGTTGCGCATGCGCACTGAGTTCTGATCAAAACATTTGAAAATCGAACTTATGTTCTTTTGTTTTACAATTAATAGAGACACCTGTGGTCGGATTTTCATAATATTTTTTTTCAGGTTCTTTAAAAAGAGTTAGTATATTAACGACAGACGCGCCGTATATTTTACAAACAGGATCATTGAACTCGAATTTAAGTGATGAACTCAGCGAACCATTAGATGTAAACAGTTCAACTACTTTAGAGGTAATTTTAAATTCAAATACTTGTTAAACAATTCTAAATGAATAATTTTATTCGTCAGGTACCGAGATGGAGGGTAAAAGTTTATACAAGTTGTTATACAATGGAGGGAACAGAAAATTTGGATGATGATGTATATAATAGGAGACATTTGAGGCTTGAAAACGACGAACGACGGCGGAAGAGGTACAGTTATGACATAATTATTTTTTTATTTAGTATATTTCATAATATTTTTCAGATGGGATGTACAAAGGATCAGAGAACAAAGGCATGTGGAGCGACTAAAACAAAGGCAAGAGCGGCAAAATTTAAAGTCAGATGAACAAGGCAATGAACCTCTCTCTTCATTCTGGCCTTCATTAGAGGACATCAGGTATATAGACGTTACAGACGAGTTGCCTGTAGCAGCTTTTGGAACGCCTATACCAAAACTAACACCTAGGTATGTTACAAAATAATAAACCTCCAAACAAATATTAAATTTCCGTTTTTCTCAGTGAGTTTCGATTACCGTGGTTAAACGGCCAAGTTACGGTGAAGAAACCTCCCAATAGAAAATCTACAACAAGACGGAAATCGCAAAAAAGATAAGTTTAAAGTATCGCAGATTGAACAGTTATTAGTCAACTGGTGAAAAATTTGATAAAGATACTTAAAAAGTTTTATTTTTCTCAAGTGTGCACGAATGAATTTTGTAAAAAATGAATGAAATGTTTAGATAACTGGTGGATATGAAAGAAGAGTTGTTTTTCCACCTGATTTTAAATTTATCATGTTCATATATTTGAAGAATAGAATGATTTATTTTTCGATATAGTTCATATTTTTGTATATTTATAAATGTGATTTTACAATCAGTTATTATGTAAATAAATTTTATGGAATAGAAAATTTATGTAAACATCGTTGCACACGTACAGTAAACTCTTTTCTAATACGTTCTTGTAACATTTCTCATACGGCAATAATACCTCACATTTAATAGTTAAGATCTGTATATCGCGACCACACAATTTATATTATGTACAAAAATAACTTTTAGCTTGTAACTAATAATATTGGAATATATACCGTGTTAAGAGAGGGTTTGCTGTATTACTTATAGCGTTTTCCACTTTTTTTCAGTGCGCATTAAGATCTCAGGAATTAATCGTCTCATTAAAAATTTTTGAGAAAAGTATTTCTACGTTACAAACAAAACAATATCTTTATTAATTATCATTTTCTGTTTGTTTTTCAAACATTAAAAGAACTTGCTGCGCATAGAGTTTTTTTACAAGTGGAAATCGGTATTAAAGAAAGTTGTTTATCTTCCAGGTTCATTTGTTACCTGCTTTACATCACAGTTGTATTAAATATTGTCCTAGTCAAAAATTTCTTTTATAATTGTAGTAATACTCGTACATATAAGTTAAAGTATTTTATATTGTAGCTTATGTTAGGAACATTCCATTTTAGGTTATAATTTGACAATAAATAAACTTTTCTTTTACATGAGTGTTTATATTCACCAGTTATCTTATATGATGTGTACTGTGAATGTATATTTTTAATTGCGTAGTGATCTATGTAAATGTTGATAAAATATAAGAAAATTAATTTTACATTAGAATTTATTTACATTTTACATGCACCTACATTGTTTACATGACAATGTATATTTTATTATTTAAAAACATTTCCTGTGTACTATATTGCGACCAACTTCTAAATACTCTTTTTTGGAAATCCACATGTCTTGGAAAGTTGATAAGCTTGCTAGAATAGCTCCACCTATCCAGACTGAATACTTTCTTTCATTCGGAGCAACTACTTTTATATTCATATTCGGTGCAGCTAAATGGGTCAATTCTGCTTCAATTCTATTAGCCATTCCTGGAAACATTGTTGTACCACCAGTTAGTACAACATTTCTATATAATTCTTTTCTAATATCGACATCACTCTTGTTGATTGCTTTATGAAGAAATTCATGAATTCCTGCGGATTCTTTTCCTATTAAGTCGGGTTTGAATAAAACTTCGGGGCAATAGAATCTCTCGCTTCCAAGAGTAACTTTCTAATAAAAATATTTTTTAAATACAATTTCCTATAAGTAGATTTTTACTTACTGATCCATCTGGTAAAGTATAAGTATCTTCAGTTATTGGTTCGCTGTAAATATCTAAAGCGACGTAACACAGGCTTTCTTTTATTTCTCTAATAAGTTCTTGTTCGGCGGTTGTTTTATCGTAATAATAACCACGTCCAGTCATAATACGGCCTAAATATTCATTCAAATGGCGACCCGCTATGTTCAGACGTTGAACAGCGTGAGGAAAACCAAATCCTTAAAAAATAATAAATTTTATTTGTGTTGTGCGAAATTGTAGACTTTCTGCACTCATTGCACAATGTATTCTCCTCTTACCTTCGTAAACAGGCACCATGTGACTAACACACTCTCCTGCATCCAAAACAACACCTGTTATCCTTCCAGTTGCATATAATGACAAGACACAAGGATTAGCCACATACATAGCAGGAACTTTAAATTTTTCAAACATAATTTCTGTCATTTTTTCTCGATTAGCTTTGGGGTTGAGAGGAGGTTCAGTTAGGAGAACAGGGTGGTTGTCTAAGTTAGTAAGTCTGAATTCATCTTCAAATAAATAGCGCCAGAATCGACGCATTTCATCCCAGTTCCTGATGCAGGCATTCTGGATGGGGTATTCCAGACGCAAAGAACTTCGAACTGCGTGGGCTGCATTGCCGTAGTATGTCAGAATTGGTTTATTGGCGTTGAAATGCTGTAAAATATTAAAATTTTTGATGAGAAACTATTTTTCAATAAATTTAAAATCATGAAAATTATTGTACTACAATAATAGCAACAGTTACTATAATTATGAGAATCGTTACAATTTATTTTTTAATATTTCTTAATTAAATTTGTAATATTATGTGAAATATATAGTAAGAAAATGTCTATAAAAATGGAATTATTTTTTTTTTAAATATTTAATTTTATTTAAGGCCAAGTTTATTTAAAATAATTTAAAATTTCTATGATAAAAAATGTACCTACGTGTAATCAGTTTGTTTTATAACATTGTATTGTTTGTTTAGATTGGAATTTAAAGTTGTGGATTATCAAATATTAAAAAGATTTATTACTAACCTTTGTCTTTCCAAAAAACGTAGGGCAAACAAATTCAGGGGCCTCTTGATTTGCGTATCCAGCTTTTGTCACACCAGAACCATTATCTATAACAATTGCCACTTGCTCGGTCATTTTAATTAATATATTTATTCCAACGTTCTATTAATAATAAAAGTTGCATAGAGTGTTTTAATAATTAAATTTTTACATTATCTACTAATTATCTTGTAGATAAGTTTTCAATTGCTATTTTGATATGAAATAATAAATGCTTTTTTATATCTTATCGGCTCAGGTATTAATTAGTTTAAAAAATAATACTAGAATTTTTTGAGTACTTGAGTCAATAAATATAATTTTGAATTTGTTTCTATGGTTGCGAAAAATAATGATTTTCCATTTTAAAATGTAATGTTTTGTTTCATATTTTAAGAGTAAAATTAAACATTTTATATGAAAAAATAACAGAAAAGTTTATTTAATACAAAAAACAAACACTTGTCATTGGTACAAATAAATAAAACAGAATATACATAAAATAAAAACAAAATCTAGAAGCATTTCCTGTGCACGATACCAGGTCCGGACTCATCATATTCCAATTTGGAGATCCACATCTGTTGGAAGGTTGTCAAACTAGCTAGAATACTTCCTCCGATCCACACTGAGTACTTCCTTTCGGGTGGAGCAATGATCTTGATCTTCATTGTGCTGGGAGCCAGAGCAGTGATTTCCTTCTGCATTCTGTCGGCGATACCCGGGTACATTGTGGTGCCACCAGAGAGCACTGTGTTCGCGTAGAGATCTTTACGGATGTCCACATCGCATTTCATGATGGAGTTGTAGGTGGTTTCGTGGATGCCGGTTGATTCCATGCCCAGGAAAGACGGTTGGAATAAGGATTCGGGACATCTGAAGCGTTCGTTGCCAATGGTGATAACCTAGAAACAAAGTTTATTAACATTTTGATGGTAAACTTTTTCTGTGATTTTACCTGTCCATCAGGTAATTCGTAGCTTTTTTCCAACGAGCTTGAGTTTGCAGCTGTGGACATCTCTTGTTCGAAGTCCAAAGCTACGTAGCAAAGTTTTTCTTTGATGTCTCGAACAATTTCCCTTTCGGCAGTGGTGGTGAAGGAGTATCCTCTTTCGGTTAAAATCTTCATCAGGTAGTCAGTGAGGTCGCGGCCAGCAAGGTCCAAACGCAGGATAGCATGAGGCAGGGCGTAGCCTACAAAAACATATTTTTATGGCAAGTCCACACCTGTAACTTAGGGTAACTAAACGTCAAAGGGGACCGTCCCGAATTTCAATGTAACTTCCACTTCAGTTGTTGTTTCGGAATAAGTCCACGTTTCTTTTAATTGTACCGATTTGTCCCGAATTTGACGTAAATCAATTAAATGCCTTTCTAAGTGCTTTTATAAGTATTTGCTCCTATTCTAGGTCTGCTGAAACCAGAACACATCCTGGAACAGTTTTGATTGCTCTGGATTGTGCTTTGGTTCTACCGGTTCAAGAATTTGAGCATTCTAAAGTATTTGCTCGAATTCTTGATCTGTTGAAACCAGAACACATTGTGGAGTAGATTAAGTGCTCTGGTTTCAATGGATTAAGAATTAGAGCATTCTAAATTGTTTGTCCCAATACTTGGTCTGCTGAAACCAGGGCACATTCTGGAGCAATGAAGCTCTGGATTTGTGCTCTGGTTTTAGTGGACCAAGAATTAGAGCAAGTATTCAGAACGCTCTGATCCTTGGCCTGCTTAAACGAGAGCGCATTCTAGAGCACTAATTCTATAGATTTTGCAGTTTCAATAGCTTAAAAATTATTCATCCCTTTTTTAGTATTTCTTTTTTCTTGTAATTTTGTGTTTTGCTTTATGTCATTATAAGAAATTTTGCCCCTAGTGAAATTTTGAAAAGTCGGCACTCGTGCTACTGTATATGGATAACTAAAACGCTGTTCTATTTCTATACCGAATGTCATATTATTTCTCACCTTCATAAATAGGTACGGTATGAGAAACGCCATCTCCAGAATCGAGCACTATACCAGTTGTTCTCCCTGAAGCATATAGACTCAACACGGCTTGTATAGCCACATACATGGCCGGAGTGTTGAAAGTTTCAAACATGATCTGCGTCATCTTCTCCCTGTTGGCCTTAGGGTTCAAGGGAGCTTCGGTGAGAAGCACGGGGTGTTCCTCGGGGGCTACACGTAACTCGTTGTAGAACGTGTGGTGCCAGATTTTCTCCATGTCGTCCCAGTTGGTGACGATGCCATGCTCAATCGGGTATTTGACAGTCAGGATACCTCGTTTACTTTGGGCCTCGTCTCCTACGTAAGAGTCTTTTTGGCCCATGCCTACCATGATGCCCTGGGGACAAAAATGAAGATATAGAAAAAAAACGAAAAACGAATATAACTTTGTTTCGATCATCAAAAATCTTGCTTAATTTTTTTTTTAAAAGATACAAAATTTATAGATATAAGCCATTTAGGCAATTTTAAAAAAAAAACAACGAAAGTTTATTGGCGGTGTTCCTACTAAACACAGTATTAAAATGTATAATTATAATTTGTCCAACTTAAAATTTTGTAAGAAACTAAAATTTTCATATCTCAGATTATTATCATTATTTGATTAAAAAATTTAAGTTATTATACAAAAATTATCTCAGTTGGATATTTTTAAGAATCATATAAATTGATAACCAACAAAACATTAGAGATTAACTAGTAAAGGAGAAACGACTTATTATCTATATTATCTTACAATAATGAGATACTTTATGTATTTATTTGTGTGACTCAAAAACAATTATTATTAACAAGTGAGTATAATAACATAATTATTCATTAACAACTCATTTTTTTATATAGCATAACTATAGCAACTGAGTATTGACGTATTCAGCTATAATATCCATAGGTCATTGATAATTACGCAATCATTTTATGACAGTTGCCGAAAGCACCGTGTTTGAGGAAGTTGTGATAAAATTATAAGTTATTTATCAATGATCGAGGGATATTCGGCGAGATTTTTTTTGCGATAATTTTTCATTTCCGTAACGTATTTATATCATTTTAAAAGTAAAACAATAAAATAATTACTGTTTGTCACAGGTTTATAAATGTAGTTTGTTTGGCTAGTTTTATATAATTGATCATAAATATAGGGAGGGATTCGATTGGATATTTTTTCCAAAATATTAATTTTATATTTAAACTACTATTATATTGCAAACCGCTACTGTAAAGTAAAACTTCATATATCACATGAGAATGGAATGTCATAAAACAAAAAACATTCGTATTAATTTAAAAATCTAACTTATGGATAACAATTACTTCACTCATTTGTAATATAATGTACTATTAATACTTATTAAACTAGTATTTTCAGTAGGAAAAAGAAATAGAAATGAATTATGGAATTAAATTACAGCTATATAAAATATACGTGATATGACGCGGAAAATAGTCATGATATTTTTTATGAAAATATAAATTTCGTATTAATAAAAAAATCGTCTGTACATTATATTCTACATGATCTACAGAATCAAGTTGTGGAAGCATAGTTAATATTATGTTCAATAACCTTTAAAAACAATATACACCGTATATCGGTAATTAGCGACGTATGACTATAAAATTAAAGGTAACAGTAGTGTAATTAAGCGATAAAGCTAATGAGGTGCCGTACCTGGTAGCGCGGTCGACCGACGATGGATGGAAAGACAGCCCTTGGTGCGTCATCTCCCGCAAACCCGGCCTTGCACATTCCGGAGCCGTTGTCCACGACCAGAGCTGCCACATCGTCGTCGCACATGATGGAGGTAGAGAAGATGGAACGGGTTACGCTTCAAGGAAAATCAAAACAAATTCCTAAGTCGCTACAATATCAAATAAAAATGTCAAGTAAGTAAAAACTGGACGACTGGCTTAATGTTGAGAAATTTTATTTCACAACCAACGTTTCAACTATTCTACAGTCTTCTTCAGGGTTAGAATAGTCGAAACGTTGGTTGTGAAATAAAATTTCTCAATATTAAGACTGCCGTCCAATTTTTACTTCCTTGACATCCACTATCCCGTCGACTTTATCATAAAATAAAAATCCCAACGAATCAAATTCTATTTCCAAATAAAAGTAGTCCCTGTGGTGCACTCTCTAGGCCAGCTCGAGTGCCAGATAAGTGCTGTCTGATAAACATGCTCTATATACGTGATGACGTGATGACCAATGAAACTATTTAAATGGGGATCTCGAGATATATAAGAGATACGAAGTCGGTTGAATGTTAAATTAAATAAAAGTTGCCCCTTGTGGGGGTCATTTTATACAAGTTTTTGTTTTTTCCTTTTTTCCAAAAAATACATAGGTGACTAGATATAAATAAAAATTTCATTTTTCAATTTTTCTTTTTTGCTTATATTTTTTTTATTTCAGGCCTATATGAAGTTGGTATCAATTTCTTGAAAACGGTATGAGAAATAAAAATTTTGCCTGAATAATGTGCAAGTTAAAATATTTTTTGTATTGGAATAAAAATAAATAAGCAAAAAAAATTTTAAATATATGTAGTCACCTATGCATTTTTTGGGAAAAATAAAACCCTGAATAAAATGACCTCCACATGCGGTAACTTTTGTCTAATTTAACCGGCTTTGTATGTTTTATAGTTATCAAGATTCCCATTCTTAAACAGTTTCCTAGTTCACGCTGTATATGGTATAATCAACAATTTTAATAAATATTGATAAATATAATAATTATTACAATTTTCCCAAGAATTTTGAATACCTATAAACAATTAGACTAATTTTTCTAAGTGAAATAATAATATTTAATTCTACCATTCTACCATTGTTAAATAGTGAGGCCAGAAGAAATTTAAAGAACAATGGACTGTAAAAACTTAATTGGGTTTCTAATAACTTCATTGTTGTATTTTAAGAAAAATATAGAAATAAGGACACCGTTAAGCCATTTCGTAATAATAATTAGTATTTAACAATAAAGTCATAAAAATATACAATAAAATTACAAATTATGAGGTCAATGTTAATATTTTTCCGAAATTTAAACATATATGTTCTGAAAATAGGTTAATACCAAATAATTAAAAGATTATAAATAATGAACAAACAATGTTAGCTGATTACAATTATTTTGCAATCAATAAAATTTATTGTATTTATATGGGTTGATGTGTGATAAAAATTACTAACGATAATTCTCGTACACGTAAAAACCGCAATTAATTTTCTTATTGCTAACCACTTAAAAATTGTAATTACAGTAATAATTTATTAACATCATTGGGTATACCCATTTATTAACGTAAAGGGCATATCCATAGTCAATGTAAAGAAATATTTATTTGGAAACTAACAAATATAACTCAAATCTTTTTTTTTTTGGTAAGGAAAATGTAATCGAAATTGTCGATATATTTTTTCGGGTCAATAATTTTGAACACTCACTGCATTGGAGATTGCACTACAAAGTAACTTTTAAATTTGAAATTGTCAAGCTAGGTTCGAACTCAGCTTTTTCAGTATTTAATTACCCATTTCTGGGATTTATTTATTCACTAATTTGAGTATATATTATCTTTTAACGAAATTCACTATTTTGTACTGTTGATATATTTTTAAAAAGCCAGATTCGAACTCAGCTTTTGTAGATTCAAGAACACTTAACCCCGCACTAAATGATTAATTTTATAAACAATAAGAAAGTGTTAATACCTGGAAGAAAGGCGAACTGTGCTTCAAACTAGAAGAAACAATCCTTTTATACTTCTTCCCCACTAGATGAAGACTAAAGTAAATGGCCTCTTTTTTCCGCTTCCTAACTCAAGTTCATTGATTTTATATTAAAATGTTTAAATGTAATATTATGCACATGAGTTTATGGTTATAATTACCAAAAATTTTGGAAAGTAACTCTTATGGTTATGAACTTGAACTTAGGAAAATTGTAACTATACGTGAAATCTGAAAGCATGGATGATGTACCGAATAAAAGATTTCTCTTATTTCTTATTTATGGGAAAATTAAATTGCTTCTAACATTTGAATATTAATTGAAGAAAGGATCAAAGTGTCAATTTCACTCAAGAAAATAAAAAGTATTAATTCGAGAAATAATTACCAGGATAAATAAATAATTAAACACATTTTCTTTTCACTGTCGAATGAAAGATGTTTATTGAATATTGAGTATTAAAACAAACCTATTGGCTAATAGAAATCTGTATACTATAAGAAGAAATTATATATAAAGGTACTGTATAAAAATTTCATTCTATCACCCTTGTTCGATACCTATGCGAATATAAACATTATAGACACTAAATACTAAAAAAATGTTTAAATTCAATCTAGCCATCTTTATTTGATTCATTGTTGTTTTATTATGCTGTTTCTCTATAATATAATAAACCACTGAGAATGCGTTTCTTTTCTATGATGATTTTGTAATAAGAAATATTTCAACAAAACAAATAACAATATTTTTTTATTTTATTTATTTATGTATTTTCCAACAATTGTTTATTTTTTAAATGATAAATAAACTTGTTTTTATCGTTTTAGTTATAAAATAAATAAAGAAATAGATATGTAGTGAAATAGTGCCTTGGGGAAAAAACAGTGTATTTCATAAATTGTGTGATAATTGATATGCTTGTTTCGTTGCAATTATCTTTTAACATGTACTTTATAAAATGTTAGTTACATTTTTTTATTAAATTCTATGTGTAGAAAAGAAATATATTTTTTTTAAAATGGAACTTATGTTTATTGTAATTGTGATTTAAACTTCATATCATTTTTATTTGAGTTAACGGAAACTTCAATGCAACCAGAATTACATATATGTATTTTAGAAAAGCAAATTACGAATTTAAGATCCTTCATATATTGTTTTTTTTTCAAAATTTTAAATTGATACAAACGTACAAGAGAATTTGTAATTATTTATTATATAGGAGAAGAATGCATCAATATTATGTACAGTTAACGAATGGATCTTACGCATAAATGCAAATTAATTATGCGTGCGTATGTAATGATTGAAAATAACAGATTTTTGCATCCAAAGGTGCTAAACTCTATAATTACAATAACACATCCGAGTAGGCCGCGTGCGATCGTCAATTAGTCACAGTACTGAACAAATGACGCTCATGCTTCCTAATTGCTAATTTAGTAATGCTGCCCGTATTCATAATGCACCACTAAATACGCTCTGATTGCTAAACATTCCTATAAATTTTGTAAATCCATGTTTTGTAGGAATTAACTGAGTTTAATTTGTAAGCGTCTTTATTTTTTTTAATTAACAGTCCCTTGAACTTGTAATTAAAATGAAACAATTAACATCGTATAATGCTTTTACTGCACTGTTAATTTCTGAATATTTAATTGTTGATTTAATAATATGTCTTGTCTTGTTCATTACGGTTGTTCACATACATATATGATTACATGTATTTTTTTTGATCACATGATCACACATGAATATTTAATTAACATTATTTACATATTAATAGTTACCTTATTTCTTATATGGAGCATGGTACCAATATTTAAATTACACACAAATTTATTTACATTTACATTGTACTTATCTTTACAGAGACCCTGAAATAAATAAATTTTACTCTTTTTAATTCATACACGTTTAATAATTTAGGTAATACATTTTGAAAAAAAATCTAAAATATTTATTCATCAAAAATGAGAGTCAGGTATTTAAAATAGTCTATAAACATATTTTTTTTTAAATAATTTGTGATTTAAATGCTTCAATTTTAATAGATAAAAAATAAGAACAATCAGTGTATGGATGTTTGTTTCTTGTGTTATCATTTCATTAATTGTAGAACTAGATTATATTTGTTGATTTACTATAACTAAATTAGATAAATTACATTTTTAAACTCACAGTTACAAAGTTCAATAAAATAATAATAAATATTTTAGCAAAATAATATCAGATCATGAGTACATGACCTAATTTTATAGTAAATTCGGTTATCGTCCTTATAACCTATATCTGGGTTAATCTCGAAGCTTAGAAATATGATCAGGGCAATCTAAATTAAATATAAATATTATTCTAAATAAACTGGGTCAAATTCGTAGAAATCATAACAAAATTTAACCTACAAAAATAACATTTTATCTGCATTATTTACTTAAATTGTCTGTTATTAATTGTTGAATCTATAATATTAGCGTGTAGAACGTAGGTATATAAAAACATATCTATTTCTGACTATTTTTCGATACAAAGTTTTTATTACTATATTCAAATTATTTGCGTAAATATACATGTATTTACTATTTATCAGTATATGAATAATTAAAAATAATTATTTATACAAATAAAGGGATAAAAGTATTCCAACAACAACAACTTTTGTTACTCTTATTACTGGCAAAAAATTATCAGAATACACCTGTTTACAAAAATGTGGAAAACAATGATAAATTTGTAATAAATAACTAAAATAAAAGTCAATTTCAAGAAGAAATATTGCTCTTAAAATTATATAAACGTGAATTATTAAAAAAATACGTTATTTCAAATTTATAGTGGACGTGAGTAGTAGAACATATTTTTCTTATCAGTGATAATAAGAATAAATTACTGATAAAGCTTATTAAATTTTAGTTTGATAAATTTTCAACGTGTATTTTTAATTCCATAACATAAAAAGTAAAGCCAGTAAGGCAGCCACTTTAATTTTATAACCTCTATAATACTAGTCCAAAGTTACAAAATTACAATTGATCTTGCGTTTTCTTTTTTGTAAACTTGACGTAACTTGGATTTTCTTTCTAGTTTTTAAAATATCAAAAAAAAAATCCTTTGAACTATCGTCCGACTTCTATGAATAATAAGTAGTATTAAAATTCAAAGTCCAATCTTAGAGTCAATAATTACTGTTGTACTATAAGATTTCATGCAATAAATTACCATTTTACTTTTATAACTCTGCGAAGGTAATTAATAAATTAATTATACATTATGCTGGAAAATAAGCTGTTGATCTTATATGTGATGACGTATAAAAATACTTTTTTCTTGTATTTTGGTTTCACTTTCTTTTTTGTGACGTAATTTCCAATAAATTTATGTAAATAAATCTGTGTCATCACAATTCTTACCCACATACGCATTTCAATGATTAAATGTAACATATCTGTATTTACCTATTTACTTTAATATGACATACTATACTCGTAACCACAAAATTCGATATCAACCAACATTGTGTGTACGTAAGTAATATTGATAGATATGTACATAAAATATATGTACATTTACAAAAATAACCACTATTTGATATATACAGGAGAGGACTTGGTCCTGAGTATGGGGGTAGAGAATTTTGGGTACCAAAATTTTGCGATAAATTATAAGTCCTGTCGTACTTTTTGTAATTTTGATTGTATGTTTTTAATTTTAGTGAAAAAATGGGTTTTACCAGTCAAACCGCAAAAACCATTTTAAGATATCCATTTTAGGGTAAAATAATCCCTGGGCCAAAATTAAGTGAGGTTCCAAATTGACGATAAGTGCACCATTCAAATTTACTGAAAATGTTATATAATAAATAGTGTTATCAGATTGTACAAACATAAGTCAGAAAATTCTAAAAATTTCTTTAACGTTTAATAAAACATGCATCCATTCGAACTTATTCGTTAAAATTGCCGCACGTATGTAATTTGGCAAGAGGAATAGAATGGAAAAGTCATTGAAATCGTATCTCTTACCTATTTTTGGGTAAAGAGGATAGGTGGTTTTTCTACACCTAATGGTCTGAAAACATATTTGTTCCAATTTTCTTGAAAAATTGTAAACAAATAAGACACATATTTCAAATTATCAAACCGCAGGTCGTTATCTTTTATCTCGAGATATTTGCAATTAAAAGTGTGGACCAAATATTTTTTGTTGCGAATCTTCTTGTAGTGTAATAATTTTGAGTTTGTGAGAATGATACAATAAATTTAACCTGTATTATAAATAGGAACTATAGAAATATACATAATATCTTTTTTTTTTATATTTTAAATATTACTTATGATTAAGGCTTGAATAATATCGATCAAGAAAGCTTTTAAATATAACAATAATTGTTACATTATTTTTTGAATACGTTTTGACTGTTATTGTGTAAAATATTTCTGATATATTTCCAAAAATTAGTTTGTTTTTGATTTATTTATTTTTTGTACTAAATATTATTATTTATTATTAAAAGAATGTTGAAAAATATGTTCGCCTATGCACGAATAACGACAAATAAATTAAATGATGAAATTATGAAAGGAAAAATATAGGTAAAGGTACATCTATGCTTCATTGACAAGGAAAGTCTAAATGCCTCAATGGGAATTTCAGGAGATCGGTGGCTATCCTTGTAGAAGGTGTAGGTTGACATGTGTGTCATAAAAGTCTCAGAATCTGATGGAAATTTTGTCTTACACACCGTCATCTTTTAAAAGCATTAAATTATATTTTTTTATATCGATAGTGATACATTTATATATTGTAGATATTGTTGATTATACAGCACATTCCAGGTAATGTAGCTGCATTAGAGAGTGCACCCAGACTCAATATTTATTTGGTTAATAATAGGTAGAGTTTGACGCAATGTAACTGAAATAAAAGAACAAGAATATTTCATTTTATATGTAAAATTTACAGGTATTTTGTATATTTAAACAATTTTTTACGAAACATTGTAGCAAAGAAAGATTTCCATATATTTGCATAAAAAAATCAAAATTCAAGTACGTAATGAGTTAACAAAAGTAGTTCCTCAAATTTCTTCCGTCCGTGAAAAAGTGAAATTAAATTGAAGCAGTCCATATATAGTCCCTATACAATGTAAAACCTTCAGCTTCTCCAAGTAGTACTTGCTTGGCGAATCTAAGTTCGCCGAAACCCTGCAACATGTTCCGAGATCTGAACTCTACGTAAGACACGTAACGCCGGCTATCTTGCTCCCACTCCACGCAGCAGACTTATGTATGAACCAACGCAAGGTGAACGCAGGACTCATATACTCACTCGCGGTTAACCGGTGCAGAAACCAAAAGTTCGAAAGTAGCGAAAACGGATCAGTTTCGCTTTTGTCAGCTATCAGTGGATTCAACTTTTTAAAAACATTAAAAGTGAATATCTACATTAATTTTTATTTTATAAATAAAGTGATACTGTAAACTTAAAAAAAGTGTTACTACAAATACGTTAAAAATTAAACGTACGTTTAATTTAAAATAATAATTACGAAGTAATAAGTGAAATTATACGTAAATATTTCATATTTCAAAGAAAAGTGAATTGAAGAAGCAATTAACATTTAAAAGTAAAATGGAATATTTTTTCATGAATTTAAAATGCACATAATTGCGATTGAATTTAAAGCATACTTAAAAGAGTAAACAAAACAAGTACTATTGCATTCAATAATAACTCGTATATATGTTCAATAACAAGTGATCATAACAATTATAGTAAACATTTATTGTGTTAAACACCTGCTATTACAAACTGCATACAAAGTTTAAAAACAAATGAAAACACACTGTGTTGTATTTTAATTGATTGTTAATTAAAAGTGAAATAAATAAACAATAAACTTTAACAATTGTTACAACAAAGTTCTTTCATTGAACATAACCTAAAATTAAACAACAACATTTGAAACAAAAGTGAAATTAAGGTGGTGCGGAAACCAGCTCCTCGAACTTAACCTAGTCAGCATTGAGCTGTCAGAATGCAGTCTGCCATCAATCTATAACCCCCCTCCGCGTGTTATTGACATTTCCCATGCTGGATATGGACCCAGCGATTCGTTTCACGTTGCCGGAACCGGTGCTGGAGCTGGAGCACGGGCGGAACCTCACGCTGTACCTCACGGAAGCGGAAGTGGACGACGTCTCCCGCGTCACGGATCCGGACTACGAGCAGTTCCTGGCGGATGTGTGGGTGGGGATCGTACTCACCCTCATGGTGCTCAGTTGTGTCTGCTGCATGTGTTCTTGTCTTCTTTATCACAAGTTCCAGCAGTGGAAAAGAAGCGGTAAGGAAGTTATCTGTAAAAAGGATTTACAGGAAAAATCCCACAGAAAAATATTTAAATTTTTCCTGTGACCTTTTTACCGGTCAAAAAATGTTGCAATCAATTTTTAGTTATGCTTGAAGCTAATTTTGAAAAGGCTAGTTGCAAGTAAATGAATATACCTGCAGAATAAATATTTCCACATCTGATTATACCCATTGTAATTTTAATTTGATACTAATTTCTTTTTCAAGGGATAATAAAGAGTTTTTAATTATTTTGACTTACGCTACTGGCAAGTAGCAAATATCTAGAATCCAGAAAATAAATGGTACTTTTTGTACAACCAAAAATTAGGATTTTTATTATCTTGATACAACTAGACTTTAATCAATGAGTATTTTATCCTACAGTACCGTTTGTTTAATGATGTATTTTTTGCATTTATTTTTAGTGAGTAAAATCAATTATTGTTCACATTTGAATAAATGCTACATTATTCACAATTTCGCCAGTTTTAAAATAACAAAATTATTCATTAACAAACTCAGTTTTTTATATAGTTCAGCAATCTAATACTAATATTCTCTTAGTTATTTAGTTATTTTTCCTAAAACGGTATTATCTTAAATTTGAACTAATTTCATATATAGCAAACCGTTACTATAAGATAAAATGTGTATCATATATGTAAATGTATATCATATATTATACATTCGTGAGAATATTCGTAAAACATTTAACTCATGGGCCATGAATAATAACTTATTTCACTTACTTATAATATAATGTACTATTATATTAATATGTACCTACACAAGTTTGGCAGCATTATCAATTAGTTCTTTTTATAAAATTATGTTTAGAACTGAGTATATGGTATATTTTTTAAATTTATTAAAAATTATTTAGTTGTCATCATATTTCGTTTTCTCATTATAATTATAAAAGTTTAATTTTTGTTTCTCATTTTTTATTTTATAAAATAATTATTATCATACAAAACTATAAAAGTTGTTATTGGCTTTAACTGTACTTAATAGTTGCAAATTATGTTATTATCAAAAATTAATATTATCATTTTTTTTATAAGCTAGTACAAATATTATTAAACTTTTTAACAGATAAAAATATAAAAAATTTATTGTTTTTGCTCTTCACACAATATGTGCCATTTTAAGATAACATAAATTACTTACATATTTACAAAAATTGAGAAATATATTTTGTAAATTTAAAATATTATAGTTATTCTGTCTGGTACTAACCGTACTCAATTTTAATAGCCTATGACCACAGTCCACCGCAATAAAAATTAGCAAAAATGTTACTTTTATTACTAGTTAAGTGATAAAAATATAAATAGGTATTTTGCCATACTTGTACGCGATAATTTCTTACTTAAAAACAATCATATATCATACAACAAATTCGTAGAGATATGAACTACAACGTTCCTTTTTTATAATGTTTTTTGCTTATTTAGTAATGCTAAAAAATATTTTACTCTAATATAAATATCAAAAACGTATTAATTATTTCATACCCTCATGTATGATTAATAAAGTCAAGCAAGGATAAGCACAGTTTATTATCTGGATGGGTAGCCACTTGGAAACTTATGTCTTGATGTCGATGACCAGAAATTTAGTCGTCATTTTTAAAACTTGTATTTAGTCGATTAAAGATTCTTGAACTGTGATTTAAATTTTAAACTAAATTAAATTAATTACATATTTGGAAGACGTAAACATAAATATGGAATATGAATAAAATGCATAAAAAATTGAATAAATTATAAATGTTAAATAATTGAACGATTATAATTAATTATAATTTTAATTATTTGTAGTACGACCAGACGACCTGAATCAATCAATTTAAACTATATTGTCAATTGGCATTACAATAAAACAAAAATTATTCGCTTGAACACATAGGGCCTTGTTTTTCAAAATTTTATATTTTTATTTGCCGAGTCTCATTTGGCTACATAACTTTAATAGTAGAACGGTACTAGTACTAAACAGTAACTGTACGATTCGTAACTAAAAATATGATTCACACTAAAAATTATAGGCTATTTACATAACGTATACACTCACAATTTGTAAATATATATGTACAAGAAAAACAGCAAAAAACTGAGCAAAGTTGAGCGAAATTGTTAGTCATTGTTTTTTTGTTTAGAGTGATTATCTTTTACCTTACACCTCATAATTTACATTCTGTTTTCTAATGAAGTGAATCAATAGCTCTGTTGAAGTATTATTGGAAGATACATGAGTCAGAAACTATATATTTTTAAGGCGGACATTGCAATTTGTTTCATCATTTCTTCTACTTATTACAGAAATACACATAATAAAAAATATACTTATCATTATATTGGGTTTACCAATCTGTTTTATCGCAAATTTATTTATAATTTTATTAGAGATTATTTCAAGTCGTGCACTTATAGCTGGAAAGGAAAGTACACCTTAAAGCTATATTGTCTGGGAAATGTTTGGTGAATAATTTACGAAGACTAGGCCACAGACCCCATTATAATAATAGTGTTTGTAAATACAAATTTAATAGCTTTTTCATATAATCTGAAACCATAATATTATAAATCACGAGTTTCAAATTAAATACATTTTAAATGAATAAATTTTTGGAATATCTTAAAACAAATTAAGGTCAACAAAAATTAATTTGTGTCTTCCGGTTTAAAATAAAGCCTGTTTGATTAATATTTTTTAAAAAATTCCTTTTTTTAATCCTGTGCATTAAAGAATTAAAACAATAATTTTTAATTATGTAAAAGGATTTTTAATATACGTCATTCTATTTTTAAAATGTTTGCATTTAATTTACTTGTTCTATTTTTAGAAATTATAATTTAAAATTAGATTATGATTCTCATAAAACTTTTTTAATACAAAAGTATAACATTAAATTGAAATTTAATATAAGGATAATTTTCCGTCATTTCTTTGAATTGCTTAGCAAATGTTTACTCAAAAATTAAACCGTGATAAACTTAATCTCTTCTGCTAATTTACTGTTATTTTATTTAGAAAATAACTCGTATTTTATATTTATAATTAAACATTGTTGATGTCTGCAAGAAAGCTAAAATAATAACGGGAATGACTAACATACATACCTGTATGTGAACTGTTTAATTTAAACATGCCATGGAAATGAACTCATGCAATTGTTTTCTCGCTTTAGTTAACTGTACTTGCTACATGATATTCAGTTAAATTGGTAATTAATTAGAAATGGGACATGACGAGATTATAAATAAATAAATAAACATCACACGCCATGTGAGCTATTGTTGAGAGACAGTCTGTTTTTATAGATTTTTAGCAGTAAAATAACTGTTTTCATTGTTCCTTCCTGAGTTTTAAAATAATGTAGTATTTATTTTTATATTACAAAATAACAATTGAATTACTTAAAAAAATACATCATAATCAAATTTTATTACAGATATCAGAAAATAAATGAAATTTTTTACAATTTGTTTATTAAATTCTGAAAAAAGGTGCCGCTTTCTTTTCGTTGTATGTAATATGATTATTAACAAAAGACAATTTCTTTGTTTACAGTTAACATCGTAAAATGAATCACGCATTTTGTCATTTCAACCTTGGATCTTTGTGTATGAAATGTTTATCATGTATGTTAATATTTTACGCACCTCATATCAGTGTATTTTACATTTTGATAAAAATTCTGAATTATTTATGTGTTTTCCCAACAAAGAATGTTTGTTTAAAGTATGGAATCCCCTTTGTTTGAAAACAACGAAAAATAAACAAACTCTTGTTTATATTCTATGTTTACAAATTATTAATAATATTCTAGGTAAAAAATGATTATATTTTAATAATAATGCGTAGGAAAAGAAATATTAGAACTAAATCATGATTCATGAGAAGTAATTTAATCTTTGAACCAGAAATTCAAACACCTTGGCATTGAAATTAATAGCAACTAAAAACAAAATCAATCAAAATATAATTAATTCATTGATTACTGTCACGTGGTAGTATGTATTTCAGATATTTTTTAATTTAAATTTGTTATAGTAAAAAAGTTTAGCTGTACGCAAAGATAATTTGAAATATATTGCATAAATTTTCTTTAACCTTCAAACAATCAGGAAGGTTAAGTAAAATTGGTAAAATAAAATGATATTACTGTTAATAGTTTGAAAAACAGACTTCTCAATATACCATATCCACATAAATATTTTATTTTAAAATTATGTTCATTGTTAGTATTCTTTATCAGAAAATTAAAAATATTATTAAATTCGCTTTAATAACATGAGTAATTTTATAATTATATGAAAATATAAAACAAATAAAAATTAAATTGTAATAAACATATTCATAAAATCTTTGCAATGTTATGTATATTAAGATAAAATTGGCATAAAAAAAGTTGTTTTTAAAATCATATAAAGTAATATTTTATTTAATTAAAACACAAACAATTTTAACGATTATATTTTTTTCCAGTTTTGGAGGCCCGAAGAAGATCAAACAACGTCGAATCAGGGCAAACAAACGACACAGAGTCCCTGCCTAGTTACACCATAGTCTCTGGTCTTCCAAGTTACGATGAAGCTATAGAACAACTAAGAAAAGTCCAAAGTCAGTCCAAAGACAACCTCTCAGTCATCAAAGTTCCAGAAAGGACAAATGCAACTGAACCATGGACTCCACACACTCCACCACCTACTATGACTAGATTATCAGTTGTGGAATTGTTTCAGCTTTATAAAAATACTAGTACACCACCTGTACCAGCAGCAGTTGACAGCAAAACATAAAAGTTATTATTAGCAGCCTTACAGACTGAATTTGAATAACTAATATTCCCCAAGGCTGTGATTGTATGTTCTTGTTATTTATTTTCGGATGTGTTAATTTATTTATGTATATTAGTGCGCCTGGACTAATGGACTTCAGTAAACTTATGTGATAAATAATAAAATTTTAGTGCTAAAAATTAGCTATGTAACGAAAAATAACTTTAGTATTTATCTTAAGTTATGTAAATATTTCCAAATACTTAAACATAAGAATGTACATATGTTGTCAATATTTTTATTATTCTTCATTATGATTCATTATAATGTATCGTGAAAAATAATTATCATGTGATTAATAAATATTTTTTGTTGAATTATTGAATACTTAAGGAAAATGTTTATAAACGATTTAGCTCTGGCGCCCGAACGAATTTCGTCCTGCCATCTGTGGGTAAATACATGAATTATTAAGTCTAGTTCTAGCTAGCTGTCAGCTGTCACTGTCATAATATTTTTAAGAACTGTCAGTTTGACTTAAAAAGTACCAAACTATAACTCTACTATATTGTAATTATAATAATACTTCACATACGTTTACAAAGTGTAGAACAACAAATATAAAGAAAAATAGTGTAGATATTTAGGTTAAAAATCAAAAATGACAACAAATCAGTTATATAGCTTAACTTGGGGTGATTTCGGAACGTCATTAGTATCTGCTGTGCAACTTTTAAGATGCCATGGTGATTTAGTTGATGTTACTTTAGCAGCTGGAGGAAGATGTTTTCCAGCTCATAAGATTGTGCTGTGTGCTGCTAGTCCTTTTTTGTTGGATCTCTTAAAGGTATTCTCATATAGCATATAATAAAATAGATTGTATAAGTTAATATTTATTAGAGTACGCCATGTAAACATCCAGTCGTAATGTTAGCCGGCGTTACAGCTTCAGATTTAGAAGCACTGTTGGAATTTGTGTACAGAGGAGAAGTTAGCATTGATCCTAATCAACTCCCATCGTTGTTGCAAGCCGCCCATTGTTTAAATATCCAAGGATTGGCTCCTGCTACAACTACCAACGAAACACATCATCAAAATACTTTACACCATACCATTAAAGCTGTCATTGATATAGCTGTAAGTTTTTTACAAAATAATTAATAATCATTCTACAACAATAAGTTTTAGAAAACTGATGATATTACGCAAACAAATACAGCAACTCATGAGGCATTATCCAGAGATGTAATTAATTCATTTCTACCACTTCGCCGCCGAAAAAGAATTAAAAGAAAGGCCTCGACGGGTAGTAGAGCGAAATGGCCACGACAAGACATAGCTGAAAATACGGAAAACAGACCAGTTGAACAACAAAGTGTTACTGTTAATGAACATGGTGAGGTTTTGAGTATGACTGGGGTACACCGCAAAACTGTGCAAACAAATGCGGCTACTAGCGATACCAGTAAGTGGAAAACACTGCACCAGACTTGTAACAAAAATAATTACATAATTATATAATTATTTTAATTTTATTGCATTTAATAAACAAATTAATTATTTATAATCGATTACACGCGTTAATTGTTGAATTATGTATTATTTATTTATTTATTATTAAATCGTTACATTAGTTTCGAATTGTACATTTCATAGTGTTTGTTCAAAACAATAGCTTTTGAATAGGGATTCGTTGCATCTAAAAGATAAATTTTTGAATTATGTTTGAAATCATTTTTATTATGTATATATTTTATAAAATACCAACAATAAAAGTGTATTTTATTTCCATTCCGGTTATTAGTTCGATGTTTTATTACTAAAAATGTAGTTGTTCAAATTAAAAATATTAATTCTCTATAAGATTACAAATAAAATAAAAATTTCAATAAATCATTATAAGAATGTGCAACGAAATGCGGAACATATTTTTAGATAGGATTTCAAGAAATTGCAGATACTCCCTCCCCTGATAGATTTAGAACAAAACTGCAAGAGTACAAAGTTGTTCGAAATTAAATTCTACATCAGATAAGATCATAATTGATGCAATAGAACGACGGCAGTACGAACTTTATTAAATATAAAATGTAACATTTTCGTTCGAAATCAGACAGGTATGGAAATAAAAAAATATCTGTCAGTTGTGTCAGTTAATGACATGTTATTAAGACAGTGTTACATGAAATTAATTATTAAATTATGTTATAGTCAAAAATTAGTTTGAAAATGGACATAACGTCCGTAAATTTATTAAAAAAAATTGATGTACTTATTTTACCTTATATGTAATACTTTTTTAAATTTATATGTGTAATAATGGTATATTATTAAAGAAAAAGAATATGTATTCAATTATATTAAAATACAGGCAATAAGAATTATAGTCTGTGATTCTTCTCTAAACTGACAGATATTTTTTTTTTATTTCCATGGCTGTCTGATTTTTAACAAAATATTACCTTTTATATTTAATATATCTTGTACTGCAGAAGAGCAGTAGCTACAATTATGATCTTGTCTGACGTAGAATTTAATTTTGAACAACTTTATACTTTTGTAGTTTTGCTGCAAATTTATCAGAAGAAAGAGTATCCGCAATTTTCTGAAATCCCATGTTAAAAGTCCTACGTTCCGCATTTTGTTGTACACTCTGTGTATTATTTTGCTTATAATATTAAAAACTGTTATCAGTAAAAATATTTTTTGTTTCAGCGGCCGAAGTCTGGAACGAATCTGAACTGAACTTTACTAACGTCTCTACTCCCGGTACAATAGCAACTCCCGAACAACTCATGGTGAACACCGCTCATATACCAACCCACATCACTCAGGTTTCCGCATCTACTAACACGACCGCATCAACAGCCACTAAAGTCCGTAGCGCTTCAGATCAACCTGGTGCTTGTCCACTCTGCGGTGCAATGCTTCGTCAGGCTAGGAACCTTAGGCGCCACTTGTTAACCAGCTGCAAATATCGAGATACTGGAGAAGCCCTGCAAACTTCCAATCAAGCTACGGCGGTACAAACCGAACACAGAACTATTCAACATTCGCGGGAACCAGAATTACACCAGTTACAACCTGTAGCCATGCAGACGGTGGAAAGAGTAGCTCCTAGTTCAGCGGCTCATTTGGAGAATAAAACTTCGGTTCTTACGCATATCTCGTGCAGTAATATGATAGTTACGGATTGTAACACTATTAATTCAAATATGAAACAGTAAGGGTCTAAATTCTGGGGTTGTTTTGGGAAGAAAATTTTAAGGTACGTTAAGTTTTTATTTATTTATTGTTACTATTTAAAATAGTATATCGTGAAAGTTTTATTTGCGGTAAAATGTGATACTCTATAATAAGTATTTATGAAACTACAGTCTATTCCACTGGGTCAAATTTTAAGAAACCAAATCAAAGAAATAACAGCAATTTGACAACATTCCGTTTAATCGAGACAGTAAATTTAATGAAAGGGTGCTTTTTGAGTGCAACTTTTATGGGCCAGCCATTTAATTGGGTCAAAATGTACTGGCCCAAAGTTTCCCGATTAAGCGGAATAGAAGTATTTGCTTTTTAATGAGACTTATAATTTTGTAATTTATTGAAGTAGTAGCGTATAATCAATGGGTAAATAAATATTGATGGCGATAGAATATATTTATCTTAACTTATTGTGACTGTTGTAAATATCGCCTAGATTGTGCTATATTTTATATTTTAGTTTGAAAAAATAATAGTAGCTTCACCATTACTATATGCTAACACTATATTCAATTAGGTTGCAACTTTGCATAAGATATAAATGTGACTGTGATATAATGTAACATTGTACATAATAATATACCCAGTACCAAAGATGATTGATCTTATTCATCTGGAGCCTCTTCAGTAGCAGGAGCAGCAGAACTTTCCTCGCCGCCTGCGGGTGCGGGTGCCTCAGTAGCGGTGGCCTTGTCATCTGCCTCTGGTGCCGCTCCCATTTCTGGTGCCGCTCCCGCTTCCGGTGCCGCTCCCACTTCTGGTGCCGCTCCCGTTTCTGGTGCCGCTCCCAATTCTGGTGCCGGCGGTGCAATCAGGTCCATACCTGCCGATGGATCAAATCCTCCGAATATGTCCATATCATCATCATCTCCCATGTCTTCCTCTTCTCCCTCATCTTCGTACTCTCCCTCGTCCTCAAAATCGCCCTCGCCTTCTTCCAGCTCATCAGAGCCCTCTGGAGAGGCTTCTTGTTCCTCTTCTGCAGTGAGGGAAGTTTTGCTGGTCTTGGCCTTCTTCTTCTTTTTCTTGGACTTCTTCGTTGGTTCGGGTTCTGGTTCAGGTTCAGGTTCGTCATAGCCCTCTGGGAAGAACACAGCGGCTTCTTGTTCGCCAATCACGCAATTTGGACTGACGTAAACTGGGCCAAGGGAAGAATAAGACAGGAGGGGTTCGCTTTTCTTCTTTGATACTTGAACGACGAGCTTCGCATCGCTAAAAATCAATTAAAATAATTATGTTATATTTCTTTTATTAAAGATTTTTTTTTATTAAATTGTTGATTGAGAAATATATTTCAATCAATTATTAAATATAATGTTTATTACTCTAATTATTTAATTTTTAATATATTTTATTATGATTAAAGAAAAACTAAAATATCCACCTTTTTATTAAATTATTAAAATTGTTCCAGTAATCCATTGTTCTTTTTTTCTAATAATATTTAAATTATTATTTATAGCTAAATCAAAAATTATTTTAAATATGTTACAATATCTATAAAAGAATATTCGTTTTTTGAATTGTTGGATCTAGTAACCTGTGGATTCTAGTTTTTAACGGTCTTGGCAATCGTGAAGTGCGTGTTTGATGTTATTTGTAGATTTGTAGTGAGTGATTTAGTAAAAAAAATGTATTAATTATACTTTTAGAGTGTAATAAATATTAAGGGTGTTTGCTGTTTCGAATATTTGTTGCAATATAATCTGGCCGAAATATCTAACTGAATTTTGAATGAGGATGGACAACGATGGAAAAAAGGTTAGTTTTAATATATTTTTTTAGCTTGTTTATGGATAAATGTGTCAGTTAATAATAATTATTATTACTAGTTATTGTTTTGTGATAATATTAAGTAATACTTACACTGGTTTCGGCATCAACCTATCGTACTGATGTGCAGTTTTGCAAAGCAATTTTGCTTCTTCTGGTACTGTACTAGTGAAGAAACCTAAGCACATGGTTTCTTCTGGCCATGCTTCAGCTAACTCCATAATTTCGTTGATTTTGAAAGCATCGAATGCTACAATAAGATGTGGAGGTATAGGTTCAGGTTCAGGCAAATCAAATTTAACCGTAACAGCAGGGAAGAGTATTCTCATGGCTAATATTTTACACTTTTCGTTTTCCGGAACGTATATAGCAGGAACCATAAATGTATTTTTTTCTTCTTCTTCTGGTTCTTCTTCAGCTTCTTTTTGAGACGATCTTCTTCTGTCTTGTGTTAACGACGCTTTGAGAGATTTGCGAGGTTCAATAAGTCCAAGTCCAAACATAGTTTTGTCTTCCTCTTCATGTTCTTCTTCTTCCTCTTCCTCTGGTGGAGCTGGTTTGGGTATAGGTTTCTCTTTGGCTAGCCTGACTGCTAAACTGTTTTCATCACCTGGTGGATGTTTGCAAGGACCGTAAAGCTTTTCTAAGAATAATTCGACCATTTCGTTTTCCTCTGCTCCACCAAGAGAAAAGAGTAGGCCAGTTATTTCATCACTTAATAATTCTGCTATTTCCAATTCATTATACCTCCACGTTCCATAGTAGAACATTTCGAAGAGGTTTTCTTCAGTGAGTAAGAGCTTAGTTGGCTTGCCTACAGTGGAAACAGCTAGGTCTTTGATAGCAGACATTATCTGCTGCACGCCATCGTGTTTAACATGCGGCCAAATAAGAACAAAGTTGAATTCTTTCATAGGGTCACTTAAGTTTTCTACAACTGATTCTCTTCTTTCGTTGATAGCTCTTTCTCTTGCTTCCCTCTCAATTCGTTCTTGTTCGTCCCTTATTCTCTGTTCTCTATCTGCTATTTCTTGCTCCTCGTCTGTGAGTTGATCAAAGTCTATTCCTGTCCGAGGCATTTTAGATTCTATAGCGTTTCTAGTTTTCTGTAGTTCTTCGAGAATTACTTTTGTTAATGTTGGAGCATTTGCTCCAAACAGCAATCGTATCATTCTGCAATTCTGTATTTATGAATTATTATATGGAAATGAGTATATATTTACAAATTCCTACCGATATAAACATCCAAGTTGGTCTACTTTTATTCCGAAACCGATTCAGACATTGTATGTTGTCACATTTTGCCTACAATAGTAATTTGTTTATTGCTGTTTAGTTTAATTTTTAAAGGATTTACCATAGCAAGTGTTAAAGTATCTCCTCCTTGCTCAAGTTTAATTTTTCGTAAATTGCCAGCCATACCACTGCAGGGGCCACACCATTCCGTATATACGTCCACCACTGAAAGACGAAAAAAAGACGCCCATCAAAAATATCCCGCATTCTTAAAAAATGTTACTTTTATAATATTTAATTAAAAGTACATTTCATCAAATGGAGCAAAATAAATAGCATCTTGTTTTTACTACATTACAGTTTTTAAAAATGCTCGTTTCGCTCGTTCTATCGTAAATAAGTTCTTTATTATTTATTGAGAGAATAATACAGATTGTTATAAATAATTTGTGATACTTTTTAAATTTCTGTAATTCGAATACCACTTCAGTGTCGAATGCAACCAACATTTCACATATGAATGTGTTTAAAACTATAATTTTTATCTATTTGACAGTGACATATTTCAGATTATATATTTTATATTTCAGTGACTTTATGTCAAGGTCTTTACCAAATATTTATAGAAAACAATATAACTATAATTATTTTATAAAAAATATCTATTATTTGAATAATATTTTTATAGTAATATATTTATTATAATAAATACTTACAAATGAGCCCCTCTTTTGTAACAAGATTTTCCCAGTCTTCCTCATTATCTATTTCGAGTTGAAGCTGAACTTGTCCTTTTCCCTTGGCCATTTTCTTATTTATTTGATGTTGCCATGGATATAATGTGGAATCATGATTTGAAATGAATTTGAATCCGAAAATAATTTACTAATGATATTGATTTACTTATTATTAGATAATGTAATTTCGTTGAGACTTTGAATAACAAAATGTTGAGTCTGTATAGAATGGCCAGTTTTTTATGTGATCTACATTGTTGTTATTGTTTAGTAACAGTAATATGTCATCTAAAAATTTTGTGTTTGAAATATCTTCTGTACAATGAATAGATTTTTGAATTAAATATTCAATCATATTATCATCATCCTAAAAAATATAATTATATTTGTTGCCCAATATAACTCATGAAAAACTTACAATATATTGTTGTTTTATATTATTTAAAATTTGTTGCATTTTATTTATTTCTTCTTTAATATCTTCTAGTAAACAATTAACTTCTTTTAATTTATTTTCTAAAGATTTTATTGGTTCGTCCGAATATATTTTTAATTCTTTTACAATGGTTTCATAATCACTGCTTTTAATGTCATCTAATACTTTTTGTTTATTTTCCTTTATTTTTTGTTTTGTATATAAATCTGAAATGTATTTCATAAACAATTGTTATTATTTTTTGTTTAAATAGTTACCGTATGTATTTGTTTCTTTGTTTTTTAATAACGATGGACAAATAATAGATAACAATAACTTATCTTGTTTATTGTGATCTAGATCAAGAAGTTCTATTTTATTTTCTGTAGGAGGTTCATAAACAATTTCTTCGTTTCCTTGACAACACTCACACTTTTCTTGATACACATTTTGTTTTTCTTCACTTTTCACTCTCTGTATCTTTACATTACAATTATTTTCAGATTTTATAAAATCTACATCCGAAAAATACCATCCAAAATTCGTATCACTATCATATGTTCTTACAGTCCCGTCTTTTTTGTAATAGATCATTTTTGGAACTAAATTTAAGTAAACTGTTTATATGAATTTGTTATGGTTTCCTTTTGAGATGACGCTGTGTTTTTGCGATATTTGATATTATATTAAGTATGGCTTCAAAATTAGCAAGGCGATTAATTTTAGCAGTTTACACTTGTAATATTATTAAAGTCCGTTATTATTGATAAAAATAATTATTGATAACATGTAATCCATTGATAAGATTGTGACAACGGAAATATTGTTTTGTTAACTGAAATTTGATAGTCTTTTTGTTTTCAAGTTCGTTGTCAATTGGACTTTTACTCATTGATAAAAATAACAATTAGGTTTTATTAATATCAAAAATAAATATTTTAAAGTATTCTGTAACAAAAAACGTATCTAATAATTTTATAAAATTTTATATTTTGATACGGTCAGTGACCGTTCATTAGGTTAACGCGTTTCGACTCAACTTGATCGTTGAAATAAAAAATACCACTTTGTCTGAATGGTTCAGAATTCTCTTTAAGCTATACGTCCCTTTCCCTTGCAAAGGTTGTACAGTGACAACAATACTAAAATTCAAATACAACTTGTCACAGATGTTGTCCGTTGCTCTATCAGTTCGTTTGAAATCCCAAAGGCCTTAAAAATCTAATGTGGCCAACACATAATCTCTTGCCTGTTCTCTTTAAACTTAATAATTAAATAATTAGTACTTACAATATTAGTATAATTCCTTTTAGAGTATTTAATAATTATGTTTAGAATATTTTCACTGTCAATTATAATAATTGTCACTTGGAAGTTATTTGTAAAAATTAAAACCGTAAATACTCAACGATACAAACATAATTTAAATATCTCTTTTCGTTTTGGACATATTTGCTGTCAAAGTTGAACCTTAAAAAAGTGTGTTTTTTGAGTATATTTAAAAAATGAGTAGTGATACAACTACTTTCCCATTCAATTCTACGTAAAAGTTATTTTTTATGTTCTTTGGAATGATTAGGGGAAAAATAAGAAAAACGAAAAGACCTAAATTTCTATTTTTGCCTCGAAACTTTTTGTCTTCAAAATTTTGAATTTTTGAATGCGATGCGGTGATTCCAGATTTTTAAACAGAATTCATTTATCTTTTCCCGTTCTCGAAACATCTGAGCTTAATGTTAAACATAACAAAATCAGATTTTTTAGGTATATATATGGTTAGTTTTACGATTTCGGCGTCATCATCATTCGATCTTACGGGCAAAAGTACATAAGAGTATAAATTTTCAGATTTTATTTCAACAGATAGAATTTCTAAAAGGAAAAAAACTGAAAATGGGCTAAAATCGAAATAATCTAAGGTCAACACTTGCCGTTTTTTCAGATTTTGCCACTTTATTTTTTCCTTTCTACAAATTGTGTCCTTTGCATTAAAAATCTAAAAATTGGTATATTTTCGTAATTTTGACCATAGAATCGATTGATGAGATCGCCGAAATCGTAAACCTAGCCCTTAAAGGGGTACACCTAGTAAACCTGTATTTTTTAGGTATTGCCAAAACTTAATTTTGTATATACAAATATCTCAAGAACGGGAAGAGATAATTGAATTCTGCTTGAAAATTTGGAATCAGCGCATCGATATCTACTTAAATCCAGAAATGAAAAGTTTTGGAGACGAAATGTTTCTCGAAGAAATTTTGAAATGTGGGTGCATGGGTCCAAGTAAACCAATTTCTCGTATCAAAAGCAGATAAATTATAATGGGTGTCTAGATTTGTTGTGGAAAAAAAATAAATTGTAAATTTTAATGAAAAAGCACTTATGACTTTTGAATTTCGGATCCATCCAGCTTCCTGGTAATATTTTTAACCATAATTCTTTCACGGTCTAAATATTTCTTGTCCCTTCATTTCTGACTCCTGTCATTGGTACAAATCTGAAACTGTCAGGACAAGACGAAGTATTAATAAAGAAAAAATATATTTATTATTACTAAAAGTTAATGAATTGAAGTTTAATTTTTGCAATATTTACTTCATTATTCTTTGTAGAAAATATTTTGCAGCACTCACCAATAAAGATTGCTACATCCGTAAGTAAATATAACGTAATCTATTATTCCCTAAAAATATCTGAAGAAAAAAATATAAAAATTGCTTCATCTGTAAATTATATCAATATAATATTAAAGTGGAGATGTTGGTCCCATCCTCTATTATTTTATATTTGATGTTTAGAGGATGGTTAAGCCCTGCCACCACGACAAGGTCTCTCCACGACGGCAAGGGGGGAGGGGATGGTTTTGGGTTTAAGGAAAGGATGAAGACTTAAAACTATTTCGCAACTTAAATCTAACCGCAACTTAAAACTATTTTGGCGCAACTTAAACTAATACAGTGTACTTCTCAGCGAAAAGGGTCAGGGGAATTGGCATGAAAGCCAAGAAAGAAGTAGAAAATAAGAACGAAATTGTTGATGGGAAAAGTCTACGTACAAGCTCACTCCACAATTAGACATTTCAACACGCTAGCGGTCAGACACCCTTCCGGCCCTCCATACTAACGCCCAAAATGGTAAAGGGGCAGCAAGATGCACAAAGCACATCCGTAACTCTAACTTATAGACACGCTAATACGAGGGCGGTATCACAACCCTTCCGTGCAACCCATACCAACGACCAGAATGCTGTAAGCAGAGAAAGGAGTGCCTCGACTTATAAAATATGACTACAGGGTATTGCACATTCAAATATTATAATTATAAAAATTCTGAAAAAAGAGTATTGTAAAATTAATTAATATTTTTATAAGGGAAAATTCATGGTTAATTTGAATATATTAAAAATGTAAGTCAAGTAATATTTGCACAAAAAATGGGATATTTAAAAGTTAAGTAGTATCAAGAGATTGTCAACATTTAAATAATTTGCATCTGTCTAACGTGAAACACTTTGTTAACCAAATTGGAGATGTGTATGTGTGAGAAAATAAATCTGTAGTGAATTAAATAATATACTGTAAATAAGCAACAGCAAAAAACTGAATAAAACTTGTCCTTATCCTAAACTATCTTATATCAAACAGCTCATCCTAACTGAAAGCTTCCCCGGCAGTTTTGCAGTAGGGATTTGCTTCCATTCACACACATCATACCTTAAATCTACACATCACATCCCAGGTCTAACCATCATACCTTATATTTAATCAACAGACCTTATATTTAAACATCATACCTTATATTGAATCATCATACCTTATATCTAACAATCACACTTTTAAACTAACCATCACACCTTATATTTAACCAGCATACCTTATATTTAATCATCATATCTTATTTCTAACAATCACACTTTTAATCTAACCATCACATCTTATATATAACCAGCATACCATATATTTAATCATCATACCTTATATTTTATCATCACACCTTATATTCAATCATCATACCTTATATCTAACAATCACACTTTTAATCTAAGTATACCTTATATTTAATCATCATACCTTATATTTAACACCGTACCTTATATCTAACGATCACACTTTTAATCTAACCATCACACCTTATATATAACCAGCATACCATACATTTAATCATCACACCTTATATTTTATCACAAACCTTATATTTTATCATCACACCTTATATTCAATCATCACATCTTATATTCAATCATCATACCTTATATCTAACAATCACACTTTTAATCTAACCATCACATCTTATATTTAACCAGCATACCTTATATTTAATCATCATACCTTATATCTAACAATCATACTTTTAATCTTACTATCACACCTTATACATATATAACCAGCATACCTTATATTTAATCATCACACCTTATATTTAATCATCATACCTTATATTTAACAATTACACTTTTAATCTAATCATCACACCTTATATTTAACCAGCATACCTTATATTTAATCATCACACCTTATATTTAATCATACCGTACTTTATATCTTACAGTCACACTTTATCTAACCAACACACCTTATACGTAACCAGCACACCTTATATTTAATCATCACACCTTATATCTAACCATCACATCTTATATCTAATCATCATACCTTATATTTAAGCATCACACCTTACTTTCATCATACCTTATATTTAATCATCATACCGTACTTTATATCTTAAAATCACACTATCTAACCAACACACCTTATACGTAACCAGCACACCTTATATTTAATCATCACACCTTATATCTAACCATCACACCTTATATCTAATCATCATACCTTATATTTAAGCATCACACCTTACTTTCATCATACCTTACATTTAATCATCACACCTTAATCCAAGCATCATACCATATATTTAATCATCATATCTTATTTCTAACAATCACACTTTTAATCTAACCATCACATCTTATATATAACTATCACACATTATATTTAACTATCATACCGTACATCTAATCATCACATCTAATACCTAATGTGTCAAGTTTTATTCATTTATTTGTCAAAAATTCATTAATCATATGAATAATATAAATTAAAAATATACTTAAGAGAATTTAATTTATTTAAATAGAGAATTGAAAACAATTGAAGTCGTAAAATATTCAGGGAGGATATTAGTCTAAAATCTTAAAATTGGACTTACATGTTTTAGTGCAAAGAAAAAAAACTGAAGAAGTACCTGCTTCCCCCCTTATATGTATATCTTATGTCTATATTTTCTATCTAGAAAGTAGCTGGACCCCGTCTGAAACAATAAAAAATATAAATTAGTTTATTTATAACAAAATAATTTTTAATAATTATGAATAAATATGTATAATGTAATAATATATGTACATTGTACACTAGTTCAATAATATATAATAGTAGATCACAATTAGTTATTGAAAGTCAAGTTAAAAAAGTAAAAAAAATATAAACGACAGGTACTCACCAGACGACTGCTGTAAAGCTACTGAAGATATCTGAGGTATTAATTATCATTTAAATAAATGAATGAAGGTAGGGAGGTTACGAAATAGCTAAGAGTTATTCAATGTATAATATTTTATTAAAATTAAGATGTGTTGTTAATAGTTTGGTATTAGCTAATGCTATCAGTAATGAATTTAAATATAACTGTATTATTACCAATATTTTTGAAAAATTAAATGGTACACTCAGCAATAGGTAAGAAGCCGTGAATGAAGTGTATATGTTTATAAAATTAAAATACAATTGTTTTTCGTAAAGTTGCTCAGAACAACGAATGTTTAATGTAAAAATAATACCGTATAGTACCGCACTAAGTATACTATTACGATGAAAATCTATGCTAAAGTTTTGCAACATTTAATATAGAATAATACAAACAAAGTTAGTTTATAAACTTTGTGAGAAATATAAACGTCAACAAAAAAGAAACAAGGGAAAATTATTTGTTGCGTGCATTCCCGTAAAATATATGCATATGATACCAGGGCCGAATTAACAAATAGACAAGTAAGAAGAATGTCTATGGTCCTTTATTTGCAGGGGGATGGATTCAATAAATATTATATTTTATATGTCAAAATTATGTTGTCTCAGATTTAGATGAATGACTTAATAATTTTATATTTTCAAAATAATAAGTAGGAAAATACTGTATCTGTGAAAAATCACAATAACAAAAAACAAAATTTTTAATAAAAAGTGTAGGAAAATTAGTAAATTTTAAAAAGTTTTGAGATACGCTATAAAATACAAACGAGTGAACAACCGTAGATCTACCAGTGAGGTTGTTTACAAACGTTATAAAGTGGGGTTTGGTGGAAAAAAAAAATACACATTTCTTTTCGGTAGAACCGAAATTGTAGCTATAAAATTTGAAAATTATAACATGTTACGGTTATTTTCTAAAATAGAGGATATTTTTATTTTTTATATTGATTTTATACTACGAATTTATTTTTTAACCAAAAATTAATTATGTCATTTTAAACAACGAACCAAAACAAAATTTGTTACAGTGCATTATTTAAGTCAGTTTATGTTAAAATTTCGTACATTAAATCACTCAAAAATCTGATTAATTGATGACAAACAATCCTCTAGTTAATTATTAAAATGGGGCCCGTATTATATTTTGTCTAGGGCCTGCTGAAGGCTTAATCAGGCCCTTTAAATGTAAATTGGAACACTATATAGATTATATTTATATTTACATATTGATAGTTGTTTACATAAGAATATAGCAAGTATAAGTCAAAATTATTACCAAAATGAGAGTTGACAATAAAATCTGGCTGTTACTTAGCAGCCAGATAAATCCATATTAAAAAACGCAAATCCATTACCATGGAGATGGAGTTTACCACCCAGATAAATTTAATCTGTTTAATATTAAATCGGCCCTTAGTAATAATAATGTGTGAGTGATATATTTATTTAATTTGAGGAATAAATAATAAATACAAATATTTTTTTGTAAATGACCTTTATTATTCAGTATTTAATACTTATAATGAAATCTTACAATATTGAGTACATATATTACATTTTAAATATTTTTAGTGGTGTACCGCTTTATCAGCTGAACACTTAGTGACATCAGCAACGATTCCAGCGGCCTCTACTCCCGCTGTAACTAGTTGAGAGGCAGCACAAACCTCCAACCTCACCTTTAGCCCAGTGACAAACTGACTGACCTCTGCTACTTTCTCTGCTATGATAATTGGGAAATTGAGTTGCATTTGCGCAGCATCTGCTATGACTTGAGAGATGCAAGGCATGCTTGAAATTCCTGTTCCACAGTTCTGCAACTTTCCAGGAAGTTCTTGAACGGATTCGTACACATCTTGGACATTAGCGATGGTTTCTGTGATGATGTCCATTGCGTTCTCGACTTCTTTGTTGATACATTCGATCACATTGGCTATGAAGTTTTCACTTAAGTCGGAAAAGCGGTCTTGGTTGTCGACTAAACATTCAGAGATGTCAGCACCGATCTCTGAGGCTTTGTCCACGAGGTCTTGGATTTCTTTCTGAGCCTTAGCGATGACGTCTTTAATTTGGTTCTTAGCTGTTTCGAGAGCCTGTTCGGCTATTTGTTTCACTTGGTCTTTAAATTGGTTCAAGTCGTTTATAGCATTCTGGATTAGCCCACCGATAAGTTTTTCTAATACTTCAATTGCTTTTCTGGCTTGGTCTATTAATTGGTCGACCAGACCAAGTTGAATGTTAGTGTTTGGATTGGCATGGGCCTAACAAATGAAAAGAATAAAACATCCTATAAATTGCAATCTAGAAGCTTCAAATAATTAATTGTTATAGACCGAAATTTAGATTAGTAAAATAAATACTATTTGATTTTTACCGATTGGACAAATCGAGATTTTGGCGAAATCCATGAACTAAATTTACTACATCTGTCGGCCAGACTTACAAATTTACGAGAATTGTGTTTTTATTTTTGTTTTAACAAAAGCTACTCTAATTCACTAATTAAGTGAAAAAAAAATTATTTCAATGTCATTAACATTGAAATTTTACTTTAAAATATGCGAGTAAGATTACAATATGTATGAGCTTTTAATTCAAAGGTCTTTAAATTATAAAGACATAGATGAATGTTTAGTTTTTAGGTGTCAGATATATTTTTGAAATGAATCTAAGTTCCAACGGCATTAAAAAGAATATACAATAATAATACCATTTTTCTAAAGTTATGTCATTAACAATTGATGCAATTTCAAATAAAAATAAAAAACTAACGCAGCTAACTTGATAGATAAACCGTAAAATATTTGTTAATTTTGGCTCAATTCCATAGCTACCACTATTTTTGGGGTGATTTACGTAAGTTCATACCTAATTTCTGAGCTTATAAGACACGTAAAATTAATTTTGCTTCTTAATTTAGATGCGAAATTTAATGCTCTACAACTATTATTTGAAGCTTTTTTACTTAAAATAATTAGAGAAGCAGGAAATTACGAAAATTATATTTCCTATGTTCGGGTGTTTGAGTTATCATCTTGTATATTTTGACTTGAAGAATTCATTAGTAAAGTTGTATCCTTCAGTGGCGTAGCCAGGAATTTTAGAAGGGGGGGGGGGGGGGTTTCAAAATTAGATTAGGTTACTTAGTACATAGGTATGTATATCTATTTAATTATTAAGAAAATGTAAATAAATGGATATATATGAATATTTTATTTTAAATTCGCCAAGGAGGGGGTTCGGACCCGTAAACCCCCCCCTTGCCTACGCCACTGGTATCCTTTATTTGTCTATAAGACAATATTCAAATAGAATGATATAGAAATTTTGCAATAATAATTTTTGGTTGAAATATATTATATAATATATAATTTTCAATTGTGTATTTTCTTAAACTATTATTTCTTACCTGAGCGAAGCAGGCGACCACGAACACAACGCATGCAAGAAATTTGAACTGCATCTTTGATTTTCTGTTTAGTCTCTTGTCTCAGTTCCTTCTCTTTTATATCGATTTGATATTGATTATCTGATTGTGAGGTAAAAATATTTATCAACTAAAAATGCAATTCAAAGAATAACGTTTCGATGTTTCCTTAAATTTCTTTGAAGTTAAAATTTAAAAAGAAATATATCTTATCTTGATGCAGTGGAAAATATTATTATATGATGTACAATAACTGAATAAATACGTATTATTTGTTATTACTTACTATTTGAATATTCAAAAATGTAGAATACAGTGTGAAGTTTTGTTTGAAAATGACTCTGGTGCTGATAATAAACGTACAAAATTTTACGATTCAGTTGAAGTATCTGATGTAATTCGCTATTTTATGAACTTTTTAAAAGTATTTTCTATTTTAATAAAATATGTGATACTACTTTTTTTAAATACTAATGTATTTTTTAATAGTAATAAAATTTTAATGCAATTTTGATGTATATTTTTGTGTAATATTTATATAAGGTGTTACCTTTAAAATTTAAAATTTGTTCTTCTGATAGACAAAAACTTTATACAATTAAATTACGTTAAATATGTAAAACAATTTTTGTTTTATATTTCAGTAGTGTTGTCTTTACAATATTAACACTTTGAATTAAATGAGAAAAATATAGGTATGGAACAAAAATTATTCAACCGTTCATAATAATTTCCGTGTAGGACAAAAAGTTCAATAAATTAGTTACTTTTTTTAATTATGTATTAATAATAAAGAAAAATAATAAATATTATTTATTAATAACCTTCTGTACATCAATCAATTACAAAGGACATGTTAAACCCTTTTTTTTACTTGCGGCACATATCGCTACATCGTTGATAATCTCTGCTACTTTTATTGCGGCATCACCTACTTCTCTCATGGAACAAATTTCAATTCTTTCTTTAAACCCTTCTACAAATTCCTGTACTTGCTCTTCTGTTTTGTTTATTTGTTCGGGCAATTCATTTTCAATTGTAACAAGATCATCAATGACTTCCTTCAGACAGTCAACTGTTCTGCATTGTTTTATTCTATTAGGCATATTGAAGATTGTTTGTATTGCTTCGAAGAAGAAAACAACTGCTTCATCAATGATTTCCATGGCCGAGTCGATTTCCGTCTGAACGCATTGTCCTTCCTTCTGCATCAACTCCATGAAGAGGGCGTCGAATCTTTCGTCGATGTCTTCTAAACAATGGGAAATGTCGATGCCCAGCTCGTCAGCTTGTTGTTTGATTGCTTCAATGTTTTGTTTGGCGTTGTTAATAATGACTTGGATTTCTCGTTTGACAGCTTGGACGATGTCTAAGGAATCTTGCATTATTTTGTTGCGGATTTGTTCAAGGTTGTCAATGGCTTCTTGGAGTTTGACGCCGATAAGGTCTTTGACTGTTTCGTACAGTTCTTTAGCTTTTTCGATAAGATCGTCAATCAGGGATTTGTTTTCTGTTGGGTACGCAGAAATCTGAAAATATCGTAAAAAAATATTATTTGTTTTGAAATATTTGACATTAATTAATTTTTAAATAAAATATTGTGCACATAATTTTTTACTTTAATTTTACTTTTAATCCTATAGTATGCGAGAAATAAATTAATAAATTTTTCGTTTATTAGGCGTTGTGACGTCATAGGGACACATTTTTAATTTTTATTATATTGATATTATTTTATAATAATATTTACTTCGTTACAATGTACTTGTGAAAAATATACACATATGATATTATTGCATTGCTAACTTGAAAGGCAAATCAAATTTTAATGCCTGTGTTGCAGCAATAAATTACATGAAGGATTAAGAACAATAAATTTATTTATTGTTTACCTAGTTACTACAATAATGACAAAAATAATGCAATAATGATTATGTTAATTTTAATGGTTTTGTTATTGACACAAATGTCATTTACTTAGCTTATATAAATTATGACAATATTGGAATTGGTATCTATTTAAAAATATTGTAATCTTTTTCGTTACCTATATTTGTAACTAATTTTTTAATTATGTTATTTAAAAAATATTTTAATAAACGTGTACAATAACATAACAATATTTTTTTAACAAAATACGTTTTGTTCTATATAATATTTGATCATGACAATAACATTAACATGTGTTTGGTGATAAAAGTTACTTTTATTTATATAAAATGATTATCTGATTAGATTTTGTATTCAATAGTGTTAAAGTTAAACCAAAGGTTAGGATAATTATCAAAGGTTAGATTACATGATAAATGTTATGAAATTTGCAATTTTTTGAAATCATTCTCTTAGAAATATTGTGGAATATGATTTTATTGTTTATTTATTTTGAATTTACTTTTGTATTTAATTTTTTGCTAAATCATTGAGATTTCTTATCATTTTGTATTTTCCAAAATTTTAGAAAATATAACATGTTATTTATACTTTAGATTCTAAACTTGATTTGATATACATATAAATAATATTTTAATAAATATATTTATAAATAAATGTACTTATTTTTTAATTAATATGCTTGTATGAATAATATTTACAGGTAGAATTTTTATTAAAAATCTATAACATACTAATATTTATTTGTAACTTTTAATATTTTTATTGTTTTTTTATGTATCGTTCATAATAACAAACAATGACAAATTAATTTTCGTTTATTTAATTAGGAATATTTATTCCGTATTCTGTAAAATTTGGAATAAATTGCAAATACATTTTTTATTAAAATATTATTATTTTTTTTAAATAATAATTTTATCGGGATTCAATTTTATCCTTTTTTAACTGTAATAATTCACAAATATAAATATATAAAATAATTCATAAATAAAATATACAATAATAAAAAATATATACCTGCGTTTAGACACCCAAATTTATTGTAAAATTTTATTATGTATAAAATAAAATATAGATATAAAATTTAAAAAACATTTACAGCGAAATAAATTTTATTTACCTGAGATAACTGCGCTCCCAATAAAACCACAACAAACAACAACTTGAACTGCATTTTTATTTTCAACAATGAGCGGTACTAATTAACTATCTATTATAAATTGCAACTTTTATTAGCGACTCTTATATCTAAATCACTTTATCAGTGTTGACTTAAAAATTAAGTTATCACACGTATTGACTTTGGAATAGTTTATTAATAAAAATACATCAACTATCGTTCAAAATATCGTTTCCGAAGAAGCACGTAGCTATTTCTCGGATTATTTTCACGCTCTCAGCTCTAGCCACGGACATTTGAAAAGTGGCGCATTTAGAAATATTTTGTAGTAGGCGGGAGGTTCCTTGAAAAATGCGTCGTAAAATATCTTGGATACCTTCTAGCAGCATACTGTTTACATACTGTATTTTCGATTTTAGTTTTTCAGAACATCCGTTAGTTGTACAATCCTTCATTCTGTGCCTAAATGCATGAATTTTTTTGTTTCTTTCTATAATAACGAAAACAGATGACTTCAAAAACATTGCCGCTCTTGTTAATTGCACTTTGATACAATCTTTTTCTTTTTTTATAATTGCATTTGTCAGGTTTTTGAAGTTATTTAAATTTGTACATTCATCTCTCCCGTCTTTTAGTTCTCTGCTTAAGTTTTTCATTATTGCAATTTGAAGGTCCAGCTTATAATTCATATCATCTAATATATCCATAACTGCTGCATTTGTTTGGTCGCTATTTTGTAATAAATTTGTTTCAAGTCGAAATTTTTCTTTTACTATGTAGTCTTCTATTTCTGTTTGTGTCTTTATTTCAATATTTTCCAAATGTCTCTTATTATTATTTTTTCTATGGCAGTGAACCTACAAATAAATGTTGTATTGTTGTATTTAACTATTATTATTACTTACTTGTGTCATCAATAACAAAAATATGAATTTTAAAAACATTATTATTGATTGTTGAACTACAATATACTGTGGGAAGAGACTAAATAACAATTAACTAAATAAGTATTAAAATAATACCACGAACTTAGTCGCGATAAATTATATATTTGTAAACACCGAATTATTTTATTTTTAATGCGACTTTTATTGGGACATATTTTAACAGTAATATAATATGTAAAACATCTAAATTAATTTACTATCGAATAGAAAAGAGTGAGAAATTTAGTTCTATAGTTATTTCAACAGATTTTATTGATGTTGACTTATATTACGCGCCAACGATATTTCTTTATTGTTTTGACAACAATTATTAAAATAAATATTAGTTTTTCATTATTATTATTAATAGTTATTTACAACTAATCTCTATAAAAATGTGTAACCTGTTATCATTAATTATAAAATTGCTTTTGATATCGTGGAACGAATAGAAAATCTAATATAATGATTAAACAATTTCAACTAGATATTTTGTATGATAAATACCTAATCTAAAATATTTTTGAAAATATTTCTTCGAAAAAATTGTTTTAAATATATTTGTGTAAATAGTTAATGAAATGAATAGCGTGTCGAAATGTATATATGCAGGATTAGCTGAGTGGATAGTGTATTGGAATGGAAATCGAATGACTCGGGTTCGATTCCTAGTGGAGGAAAAATTATTAGTCGGAAAATTTAAAAATTAATCATAATGTGTAACTAAGAAAATAAATACACTTGGTATATTTGTACATAATTTAAATATAATTGAAAAGAAATATATACATTTACGTGGATGTTGGATTTAAATTATGTATATTAATGGTATGGTGTAATAAATATTTATTTATGTATTTGTATTAAAAAAATATTTATTATTTGCATAATTTAATTTCACATTTAAAATTATTTTATTATTGTAAATATGTTCACAAATTCAATACGACAAAAGATATAATGCAGAATAAAAATTAAAATCAAAAGTAATACCCGAAAAACAGAAACCGAAGAAAAATATTAGATTGAAAATTAAAATTTTACTGAAATTTTAAACACAAATAGAAACAAAACCGAAAACCTTTATAATTTATAGATTCATAGATCATGGGGTACGAGTTATTATTCTTTTAGGAAATTTAATTATTTTTATTTTTTCATAAACTAAAATAACGAAATAACAGTTGAACATTATAATATTCATCGTAGATAATTTTTTTAAATTGTAAATATTTTTATTTAGCAAAATTGAATATTGAAACCAATTTGCTGTCCAAGCCGAAAAAGAAATATTTTTTTTTTTAGTAAATAAAGGAACTGTTAATGTGTTGTAGGTACATATTTAACACTACCTTAGTATTGGAAAATTATTACAGGATGAACACATTCTGTTACAGGATAATATTCTGTAGTGCACAGACAAAGCCTACTAATTTCTCAATTTACCAATTTATAATAAAAGGGAAAACACAATTGTTTTCAAAATCAAGTCAGCTTTACTTGGCACGTTGTTTCTGATTTTGTTATCTCATTTGTCAAATATGGTCCAGAATCATTGTCGAAATATTACCATTTTGCAGAAATATAAGGAAATATACAACAATTAATGAGTATTAGTGAAAATCATTTAAATATTTGTCTTTAGCAATTTCATTACTTGCCTGATTTTAAAAAGACAATCGCGTGTCTGCATTTCTTAAAACTGAAACTGAGTCAAAATGTTGCAGCAACTTCTTCTTTTGTTAGAAAAAATAATTTTATTTATGCCTAATAATAATTTATATGCATACAAATTTCTATATAAACATAGTTTCGCTATACGAATATGACAATAACCAATACCCTGTACAGTTAACAGTTTGTTCATCACTGGTAAAGACAGATGACGTCAGAGGCCAAAATTATAACTTTAAAAATTGATATTTTGCTTATAACGACACATTCTTCAGTTGCATTTTCACTGCTATGGTTATTTCAGTTTGTTCTTTCAGTAAAAATGTAAATAAATAATAAAATGGTTCACGTCCCCATTATAAAAGATAGTTTTACAAAAACTAAATAAGATTAGAGAAATTATAGTCTAATACTTTTATGGAATAGTATTTTCGTTATTTGCTTGTACGGAAATATTTCCTTACTAGTAATATAATATGCTATTATACCTATTTTCTTGAATTATAGTATTATTTAAAAAATAAAATTATAGATTGATAAGTTTTACCCCATCTGTGATTTACTGACTTAGCTCAACATTATTATCACTGTTACTTTGTTCTTATCATAATTAATATCTGATAATGTAAAACAAAACTAATCATTGTAGTTCCACCTGTTATCCACTCATAAAACTATCCCAATCACACCTACTCGATTTCAGTTGTCTGCAATCACTTTGTCTGCTTATCAGTCCTGATGTCTATCACTAATTATCTAATTACAACTAATACGTTTGATTAGGTGTTGTTTTGTATCAGCGTGGTGGTCTCGTGGTACCTACCTGGCTTACCGATTAGAGGTATTGGTATTCGAGGCCCATGCTGAGCACGAGATTTTCTTGTCTTATCTTGGGGATATTTATTTTTTTTCTGGAAGGCAAAAACAAAAGGAGGATGTATATTATTATAGATTTTAAAGTTAGAGCTTGTATCATTTGTATTTGATTTATTTTTCAAGAAATTTATTGTTATCTGTGATGATATGGTTGCCTATATTTGTGCAGACTTCTTGAATAGTTGATAAGTTAAGACGATATTATTTGATAGAGTATTTAACACACACATTTCATAGCTCGAATTTAAACATATTTTCTTAAAATTATTAATATTTGTTTTAATCAGACACATTAATAATATAATTTAAAGAAAATTTTATTATAAACTTATACATCTGACTACATAGTATGTTTTACATTTTTTTTGTCATTCATACTTCAAAAAAATATAGTATTTTACATTAAATTATTTAAATAATAACATAAATTATTGCCAACTTAATATAAGGAAACTATCAATAATAATAATCTAAAGATAACAAATGAATATTATAATTTAAATATATAATTATTGATTTTAATACCTACTATAGATTGCTGTATTGATTATACTTTATTACATTTAAAAATAAATCTCTTTGTGTTAGTCTATTTCAAATGTTTTACAAATAGAAAATTTGAATTTCGTGGCAAAGTGTTCTTTTGTTTATCGTTATCATTCTTGTTAACTTGATAAATATCGCAGGTTGCCTAATAATAATTGAAAAATGCAATTATCTGAAGATAATGCACTTATGCATGATTAACACTAATAAATGCATGATAAAACATGTTAGAATTGGTCTTGATCAATAAATAATATCAATTGTATTAATTTAGTAATTAATATGGAATTGGGTGTTCGAGACAACTTCTAACTTATTTTCTTTTATAATTTTAATCTGTGACAAATTTTTCAGCGATTTATAATGTTTAAATCATTTTTCATTTTGAAATCTAATCTATTTTAATTTTAAATAAATAGAATGTATTTGTTATTAATTATAATACCTATATAGATACAAATTTGAATCTATTTACATGCAGATTTCAACGTTTATAAAATATTCATTCTATTTAATGAAATACAATGATTAAAATTAATATAATACTACTAAATTTCTATATTTATACAATATTATATAGTATATAAAGCATGTTCATTAAATTTCTATTAATTTTTCATGCGAAATATCCACTTATACAGGAAATAATAAAATAATTTTTGTTATTTCGAGACGGAATTATTTTTTATGCAATTCCGCAGTACTGTATTGAATTGCTGGTTGCATTTGAAAGATTATATGAAGTTTATAACAGAAATATTATTTTTTAATATATTTTTGAATTATTGTATAACAGTAACGTTATTGATATACTCTACTTTGTTTTGGGTATGCTTATTTTTAGGGCACTAAAAAGTTTATTATTTTTTTTCATGCAAATATCTCCTATTGAATTTAATTCTTAAAATCTCAAGTAACTACATCTTATAGTTGCTTATATACATAAGTCTAAATTTAGGTGAAAACTTTCAATTATTTTTTTTTTACTTTGGACGCCAATATATCAAGAACGGGAATTTAAAATCAATATTTTTATAATTTTGGAGATAAAATCTTTTTTATTAAAGATATCTTTTTGGCCCTGTCGATTATATAAAAAAGGAGATGCACAATTAGATATTGTAGCAGTCTCACATATAAAATTTCAACATTCTACGGCTACTCATTTTTGAGTTATGCGAGATACGTATGTACGTAAGTACAGAGTTCACGCCGAAACTAGTCATGAATGTAAAAGTTTTTCGCGATTACAATACTTTCTTCACTTCATACATGGAAATAAAAAATGATGTAAATCCCATTTTACGAAATATGCAACTTTATATAGTATAACAAAAGTGTGAGTTTCCTATATTGCAAACCTCCACGTTTGTATTTCCCGCTTTTGCGTTTCACACACCCTCCGCCAGATCCCGCCCGTAGTCTACTCCCTCTAAGCCGGCGCTAATCGATAGCGCGAGCGGCTGCGTGGCGTCACTTCTCGTCCCAGGCCGCCGGCATGGAGGAGTGCAGTGAGTGGCTGGTGCAGTGAGAGTGATGTGACTCGGCGATGGCTGCTTCTGGTCCCGGCCCGCCTTGGCTGGGCCCAGCCCTCGTCGTGCTCATGCTGGTGCTCGGAGTCGCCACCGAGAAGAGCAAGTTCTGTAAGTGCCGGAGCGAATGCTGAGTCTAACCTATACTACTTCTTACTTCGCTAAGACTATGTGTACATGTACATGCAGTGCTGTTTATCTGTTTATAAAACACAGGGTGTAAATGCTAGGATTTTAAGTGCTGTACTGTTCCGACGCTTATATTCCTGCCGCTGTATTTCACCTTACACGCAAAACGGTTTCGTTTCGGTTATAGTATACTGTATCTGGATATATTACAAGCAGTATTATGTCCTATATAAATTTGTAAAATATATTTTATTCCTGCTACCGTTTATCAAAATTTCTTGCAGCCTAACTACATGTTATAATTACACATTTGTTTGGGTTCCAATTTTATTAATACACATAGCCAAACGGTTTTACAAAATATATTTTTAGTTTAATATTTCTGCCAGTGTTTATAACTTTTTTCCGCCTGGTTTACTATACGGTAAACTGAAATTTAACGAATAAGATTTTTAAAATATTTATTAGAAAAGATTGTAAAATGATTACTTATAGTTTTGTAAATACAGATTTTGTGACATTTTGAATTGACATATATTCTAATAATTAATTTAACAAGAAAGGTCAAAATTTATTTTTAATTATTTATTCTTTCTACAGTCTACGGTTTCATAAGTTAAAAAAACTTACATCTTAAGGAAGGTTATTTTAAATTTATATCTGATATGTTTCATGATTTTCTTCTAATGTATAAATATTTTTAAATATGCAATTAATGTCATATTTTTTTATTGTACTGCCTTTGTGGTAATAATAATTTTTGTTACGTTGTATGAAGTGTTGCACCTACATGATAAATATATTTCTAAAACATTATTTTAGTCAAAGTTAAAATAACTTTTTTGCTGCTTTTTTATGACTGCTATTAGGTACATTGAAAAAATAAGAAATGGAAAATGAATTTTAAATTTATTACTTATATTAAATTATTCTGTTCCTGCCTAAATTTTGTTTTTTATTCAACTGCTTTTATTAAATTTGTTCCAAAATATTTGCCGTAATTTGAAGTTTGTTTTTCTACACGTTTTTATTTTATTCCATTCCCTACGTTTTCATATTACGTTTTGCGTAGGAAGTAGTAGTAGGTAAATATTTGAATGAAAGTAGTTTTTTTCAAATATTCTGACATCGATGTTTGTTGCTTTTTTTAAAATAAAAAGTGTTTAGGTGTTTTATAATTTAAACAAATATTTAACAATATTGTGCCGCATCGTCGGTTGTGTCTCGTGGTTCATTCCATTGTCCTATATTCAACAAAGTTCATATATTTTTTACTGTAACTTGTGATTTATTTGTGTTGTTATTTTGTATGCGTAGAAAACATATTTCAAGTCCGCAAAATATTTGACATGTTTTATCTATTTTTATAAATTCTTTTATCAGTTTTTGTGCTTCCGTAGTTATTGTGTGATATATTTTATTTTAAAGTAGATTTTTTAAGATTTTTTTTCGCGGTACAATATTATTTTATATGGAGCACATTTTACAGTAAAGAAGTAAGCAGAGTTTTTTGTATTGATGTTTCTTTTTATATAAATTTACATAGCTATATTTTACGTGCCGTGTTTGTACTTCCGCGTATATATTTTGCGTAGGAGGTTATGTGCATGTTTTATAATTATGAAATTATTTTATATGTAATCTAGTGCGCAAATTGTTGTTCGTTTTATTCGTTAAGGTACTTTACAAGATTTATTTTTGTGAATTATCATTTTTATGCATGTACCCTTTTCAAACCTTATATTTAAATTTAGTTTTTTTTTTGTTTATTATTTATTATAAATATAGTTGGTTAGCATACTTTTTTTTAAAAGAAAACATTGCCATATTGAAAACAATACTAATAACATCAACGTTTATATATTTTTATTAATTATTTGTATTGAATAAATATATAAATATTATTTTACAAAATATTTATTATTAATAATATTTGCACATAATCAATTTCAATATTAGTTATTTATGTATTAATGGTATAATATAAAGATTTTAGCAAAAGGGATGTTTAAAGCTCGTCGCGGAGTGGCGATATATAATTTTTTATATGATAAAAATCGAATATTGTAATATTGCTTCGTTTTATTATTACACGTTAAATACCTTAAATAACTAAATAGATCTTTCAAAAACTAAGTTCTCATTATTACAAAACTATCAGTAATAAATTTTGAAAGTTGTACAAATAATGTTTCTATAAATATTAATATAGTTGTATTGTCGTAGATTAGTACCTACAGTACTCTGATGACAAATTAATATTAAATCATATTTACTATATATCGATTTTATATTTATAGCTTTTCGATCGTAAATTGTGATATTTCTACTCTAATCAATCACTGAATAAATTATAGAGTTTACCTTTTACCAGTCGGGGTAAGATTGAAAGAAATAAACATATAAAATTTTATTAAAATGCAGGTTATTGACTCTGAAAATGTACGTTATCGGTTATGTACAAATTTCTAGATTAGTGGAATAAATAGGAAAAGTATTGCATATTTCAAACACAATTTATTATCAAAGACTACAATTTTATTGTTCATGCTTTAACATAACTTTATTACCTATGTATATCTATTAATTTAAAATGTGCATTTAAAGATCCAAAGCCTGTAGAAATATTATATTTTAAAGGATTTCCAATTTTGCTGTCAAATATTCGATATGCTTTTTTTCATTAAATACGTCTTTAAAATTAAATGTTTATTAATAAAAACTTTGATACGCTTTTTTCATTAAATACGCATTTAAAATTAAATTAAATTAAAATTAAATGTCTGTTGATAATACCGGAGGTTTAATCTTATGAAATATATTTTTAAAAGTATTTATTTTATAGAGAACCAGGATTTTACATGTTTGAGTTGACTGAGTTTGTATGTTACATGTTTTATTTGATGGAAGCATGTGCACAAAATAAGAAAACAGAATTGATTAGGTTTTGATAGCAGGACATAAACTGGAAGTAGTACTTGACTTGAAGAGTTTTAAAGTTTTTATGAAAATCTTATTAAATTTGTAACAATTTACGTGTAGATTGTAAACGTCTAGTTTACAAGTTACTTTATTCGAAACAAATATTGACACATTTATTTAAAAAAATTATATGTTTTATATTAAAAGTTTTAATTTATTACTTTATTTGTACTTATTAAAATTGCAATTTATAAATTTGTATCTGTTAGGCTTACCTACATTAAAATTGTTATTTAGGCAATTAATGTGTTAAGTAAGTGTTTTTTGGTTAAGTGCTATTTAAGAAATGATAACACGAGATAAAAAAAACATTATATTACACACGTGTTGCAAAGAACATTTTTCCTACAAACGAAATATTAATAAAATTTAATTTTAAATGTAAATAAAACCAATGACAAATCTGTTTACGTTGCCTAGCAAGGGCTACTTTTCACGAAAAATGGCACTATAAACTCTAAAGAGAGCATACAGTTGTACTTTATGCCAGGTTGTAGGAAATATTGTTTTTTTGCTTCCGTTTAATAAGACTCTTTATTTTTCTAATTTAATTTGGTTATTAATTTCATTATTTCGCTAGCGAAGTAATAAGATTGTTATTTCACTCGAAATCAAAATGGGAAGCATAGCATATTTGTATGTATACATGAAGCAACAAACAGCTATAAAAATAGAAAATTTAATTTTTCTTCTCTTTACAAATCGTCTAACAGTTTATAATAAACAATTCTGTTGCTTTCTAATTTAGTATCGCAAAGACTTATGGAGTCCTTGGTAGTGTCTTTCTTGACTTTAGTGTTTTTTTCATTTCAAACATTTTTATATTAATTCAAACGGAAGTAGAAAAAATATTGGATCAAACACGTAAGGAAATTGGATGGTTACTTTAATTTTGTTCTGATAAAACTTGCCTGCGTCTCGTTTTGTAATTATCGTATGCGACAAATAACCACCTAAATAGCTATTAACTGAATTGAATTAAATTTTATGTGTAATTGAATTGAAATAGTTTTTATGTAAATTAAAACAAATAATTTCTGTAGTAAAGTTAATTCAATTAATGTTAACATAACATCTTGATTGCTTAATTTTCAGTTTAATTGAACTTTAATGAAATATGTCTTAAAGTTTTGATGCATATATGTCATATGTCATGTGCAGCCACTGGAGATAAAATGAAATAATTAATAGAAAATAAGTTTAAAAGGTCATGAACAACTAAAACCTCGACTAAAACCCAGAACTTTTATGCTTGAAATTGACATCGTTACCTTCCCACCTTGGTCTACAATTTAATAACGAAAACGAAATTATAATGTCGTAAAAGTTTATCTCGGAGTGCGTTGAAGCGAACAATTTAATACATAAACAAACTTCTCTTTCATTATCAAATTTCCATTTTGTTTGTAACTTTTTCTCTTTGACAGAATCAGAATGTGTAGCATTCGGGATGTGAGGAATGTTAAGCTAATCCATTTAGTTCGCGCATGTAAATTCCGCGTCGTCTTTGTCGCTGGAATAATTGTAAGCAAAAACGCCGAGCGGGGAAATATGATTAGATCGGGGGATGCGGTGCTCGGGAGATGTTTCGCTGTTTGTTTTTACCCGCTGCGCACTTGTTAATTAATTAATTGTTGTATTAATAATGACGTGCAACTTCACTTTGTTCAACATTTGATCAGGAATAATTTTAATTAATTTATTTGTAACGAACTCATCATTTTTTTTCTTTTATAAAATATGACTCTGTTTATTAATTTGTACGTCACGGTTCTGAAGTATTTTCTTGCTTACTTGTTAACGTAAAAATGTGCTTCGCTACTCCTATTTCTGATTTTTCTAATTTTTTAATTTCTTGGTCTATAGTGATTTACATCTATGCTCTAAATATTTATCCTAGTTCTTAATATTTACCCCAATATGTGTCTAATTTGTAATGTATATATTGCTTCAAATTTTAAATCTAGTATTTATTCTTCCTAATAATAATAATAACGTAATCTAATTTTTTTGATATATGCTCTAATTATTTGCCTCATATTTACTTCTATTTTGGTCTATTTCTTGCCCCACATTTTTACTCTAGTTTTTGTCTTATAGCCTATTTTTTATAAGAACGAAGTGTGGGGAAGACAGCTGCAATTTGTTATTATTTTTGATTGGTTTATAGAGGTGTATTATCCGATCAAAAGACAAGATCAAACTTTTTCTATCTTCTCCACACTTCATTCTTATAAAAATAGATTCTAGATAGTTCTAATTACTTTCTGCACTGAATATTGGGATGTTTAGTATTTTTTTTTTATTTTATTAAGATTATCTTCAAAAGTAATATTCTACACTCGATTTTACATTTTATTTCATTCAAAGAGGGCTAGGTTTCTCAAAAAATAGAATATTTTGAAAACATCTTTAAACTGTACCTACACCCCTTGTATTCCAGTAACTAATGTAGTTATTATAAATTTTTTAACATTTAAACTTTATTAAATGTTTTTTTTTATTCAAATATTAGTAATAGCAATAGCCCGTTTATACCAACCTCTTTTTGTTAATTTAGATTCCAGTAGTTCAATTATATTAAATTTAATAAAAAATAAAATAACATTTTTGAACTATTTCCAAATTATGTCTGGTACACAAACTCTAGTTTATTGATAGAATCCTCCGCCCTTGATGAAGTTCTCAGCGTCTGGCTAAATATCAGAGCAGCGAAAATAGCTCGTGTAGACTCGAACTACAAAATTGTCTGCAAAGTAAATATTTACTCGGAATCCGAATAGAAGCAACAGTGTCTTTCAAACACACATAAATCAACACTTACCATCGCTTAAATATTTATCAGTCATTCGTGCAAATTTGTGTAATCTTACAACTTATACCCTATCATTTTGTTACACAAACATCAATTCATGTAATGGGTTTTCTAAGTGCCCAAAAAGCACATAAATCATAAAAAATGCCTTACATACTGCTTTCATTTCCCCCCCACAGCGAGCATTAAGTGCTCCTGAAAAGAATTTTACTGAAAAACATATTTAATATTTATTATACTCACTTTATAAATTATCATCAGAAAAACTGTATATATGAATATGAAAAAAAATAATTTTGCAAAAATTTCTTTGCTTAATTTTGTGCGTTATTAATTTACTACAACAAAAATGTAGATTATAATTAGATAGACGATATAAAATAATGTCGTCATTTAAGTTTTTTGAATTGTAAAATACAAATGTAATAATAAAGTTAATAAGAATTAAATATTCTTTTTTTGTATTTGTTAATGTTTCCATGTATACCTATTTTCCAATTTGATTTCGCCAGATCTCACTAGTGTAATGATGGATCAATAACCTAACTGAAATTAGTGAAAGAAAGAGTTTCTTCCTAAATGGAAGTAGAAAAATATCATACTGCCTTGTCAAATTGCATAACACATTTTACCTATAATCTTGGTGTCATGAAAATTTTATTGATAAGAAAAGTGTATACGCAGTGTGTGCAACGAAACGCGGAACTTTAACAAGCGATTTCAATAAATTTCGGACACTCTCTTTCTTGATGAATTTAGAACTATATTACAACAGTACAAAGTTCTTCGAAATTAAATTATACTTTAGATTATATCATAATTGGTGCTACAGTATGAAATATATTAAATATAAAATACTTTCGTTGAAAATCAGACAGCCATGGAAATAAAAGAAAATATCTATGTGACATTTTAGTGAAATATTACTGATTACAATTCTCATAGTCTGTATTTTAATATTATAAGTATTATAGAAGTTGAATTTAAATTCTTTTTCTTAAATAATATACTAATATTATAAAAATATAAAATTATCTATAATGACATGTCATTAACTGATACAACTAACACAGATATTTTCCTTTATTTCCATGGCTGTCTAAATTTTCCATGTTCCTCGTTTCGTTGAACACTCTGTATTTGTACCTGTTATAATTAATATTTATTAATAAACATCTTTATTTCCGGAAACCGTTAAACTATAGAATAAACCACGGATGTTATGAATTATAGCAGGCCTTAAATGTCTTAAAATCCTCGGTTTTCGGTTTCAAACCGAGATGTGCGGAATTGTTGTTGCATTTATAACAATCATAGTGAATAGTTGTAATTACAATTTGAATAATATAAAATTGTTTAAAATATTTTTGGCTTCCTTGATGTGCTACTTGTTTTAAAAATAGTTTTTTCAAGTTGAACTTAGGTGAATCACCCTTCGCTGAATCCCAAGTTCATCTTCCCATTTTTCGCTTTCAATTTTGCGCTGAAATCAAGCATTCCATCTCAATTCATCTTATCACGATTCCGGTGCAGGTAGATGTAGGCATCATCCCACGTCTTAACCACCCACCTGTCTACGTCACAGCCTCCCACGCTACGCCGTAGCATGAATAACAAGAGCAGAGATATGTAAAGAGGAACGCATAACACACCCTTTGTGGAATGACAAGTTGATGGGCATGTTTGAGCCGTATTTGTAAATGTTGTGCGAAAGGTGAAACTGTGGGCTTTATCTTATGAACTACGTGGTTTTTGAATTCAGAATAAGACGGAATTTGTAGGGTACGTGACAGTGAAAATAACAGAGCTTTAAAGAGCTTTTACATTATCATATTAAAATAGATCTTTTTATATATTTCTATCTTTTATTTACAATGGATCACAATTCTAGTATAAATTAAAACTAATAATAAATGTGGAAATTTCAGAAACAACTTGATCGTTTTTAAATATTGAATATATTTTTGTTAATGGAAAAGGTATAATTATCTTTATGGCGTTACAAAAATGTTGTTTACATCAAAGAATGAAGCGTTTCATACATTTGTCACTATGACAACGTAAACAAAATTAACGAATGCCATTAGAGCGTCAGTAACTTTTGAATTAGGGTGTGTCAATCATTACAATCACTTTTTCCACCAATCACGAACATCGTTATGTACAAATAAACCTCTACGTAAACATTTTAATTTCTAACTTTGTGATTAACAATGAAGTAAAACGTTACTACCAAAAACTTCAAATATTAACCTCTTTTTCTTTTGCAAAGTTTTGAAATAAAATATCCAAAGCAGAGCTTAGAAAGTTTGTGATAGTAGTCTACTTTTTCTAGAGTGTACTAGTTTTTATATTTAATAATTCATTGGTCGACGGCCATTGAATACAAGAAGTAATATTTAACTTGAAATAAATGTCTTGCCGTTAAAAATAAATGAAAAATAGTAACATGCCTGCGATATATGTTACCTCATGTGCCAAAAAGCACTACTGCATTGCTGGTCACGTTCTCGAGCCAATATCCTTTTAAATACTTTTTTAAACTACTTCACATAAAAAAGCTAGAGAATAAAATTTATAAAATGATTTACATTATATGGGAAAAAGTTATAAGAAGTAATGTGTAATAATAATTGAAATATGGTGCAAATAAATTACATTTTTTATGTACAAATATTTTCATTATTCTTGAGAAGAAAAAAAAGGAAGAAATCAGGGTATTTGAAAAAGCGGAATTCCTGTTTGCGAGCCATTATGTAGTGCACGTGCGAAATAGAGATTATTAGCATACCTGGACGTACGCGTACCTATGAAACTAATATTCTAGATTAAACTTGTAATGAGTTATGAAATTCCAATCAAATTCCTGTATGGCGGAGGATCCTGCGCGATAACTCGGAACTTAATAAAGTTTCCGTGCCTTGGGCAACGAAAAACGCAGTGCGATTTCATAATACCGGATGCGGATAGCGGAAACCGGCTAGCGGAAAACGGATATCTGCACCTGGAACCATATCGTTCCCAACGAGATCTACAAAGGAGAATGCTGCTTCTTTAACGGAACTGAATATTAATATGCAATTTGTTATTATAAACTCCAGACCTGGAAACTATTAAAGTATTATTATCTGGAAACTATTAAAGTATTATTATTTTATTAAATTATAAGTTGTACATATTTTGTAAAAGTTAAAAGTAAAGTATATTGTTACAAATGTATCAAAAAGAAATATTTTATGTATAAGATAAGAGTTTCCACCCATAAATGGGTGCAAGGTACCGCCTTAACGACAGTCAGCATTGAATTTCTCGGGTCAAAATACATATGTGTACAAATTTTCGTTTGAATGTTTCTACAGATACATTTTTTATTTCACTTAAGAAAACAGCCAGTTAAAATGTATCATTTCAATTCCTCCCCTGGGGTTAGGGCACCTGCCTGGAAACAGATTGGCCCTCTCCTTGACTAGATTCCGGTTTAGTCGTGGCAAAGCCACATTCGAACGCCATAGTGCGCTCTAGTTTTACTGGGGCAATAATTAGAGCAGCTGCTCTAATTTTTGACTGTGTAACAGTAAAGCACAATCCAGAGCAGGAGTGGGGCAACAATTAGAGCAGGCTGCTCTAGTTATTGACCTAATGTGCTTTGATATTATTGGGGCAATAATTAGAGGAGCTGCTCTAGTTATTGACTTAGTGTGCTTTGATTTTACTGGAGCAGGAAATAGAGCAGATTCTCTGATTCTTGACCTAGTAAAAATAAAACACAATCGAGAGCAGGAAGTATGCTCTGATTTCATTGCAGCAAGAAGTAGAGCAAGTGATCTGATTTCTTGTCCCAATGAAGAGCAAAATAGTGATCCGGAATGTGTTCAGCGGCCTGTTACACAAAATTACAAGTCTTGTAATACAAGTGTATCACTAGGCATTGCTTGTCAAGTTATAAATTCTATTGGCACATATTGAAAATTTGACAAGCGTTGGGAAGTGATACACTTGTACTACAAGACTTGTAAACAGGCCCCTTGTATCATTGTGGCAAATGTTCTGTCTTGCATTATGCTCTAGTTTCACTAGGGCAAGAATTAGAGCAACTGCTGTATCTGGATAGTGAAACTAGATAAATATACAAAACAGAAAATAATATTTTGGAATGTGTTCTTAATACACTCAGGCAAGAATTAGAGCAACTGTTTCGATTCGCAATCCAAGAAATCTAGAGCACAGTCCAGACCAGAATGCTGCTATAGAATGTGGTCTGAGTTCATCGGGGCAAGAATTTGCCCAAATTATAAAAAAGTATATAAAGTAATGTTAATGTTTGACAATTTATTGTTTTTTATACAAAATTTTAAATTTTCGGGATAAATAAAAATGTAATTGTAATTTTTGAGAATGGCGTTGCTGGCTAACCTAAAATTCATTGGTTTCCACGTTGGCACAAATCCTGCAGTTCTGCCGCTTGCACACGACCCAGATTAGCCCGCCGGCAGATAGAAGAATTTTGGGCGGATGAAGCCAATGTACGGGGATAAAATGTTGATGTAATGGACTTGCCAGATCTTTCGACACGCGGAGAGGAAATAAAAGGATTATAGCCGGATGAATAATGTATCGCGCGGAAAATCAAACAGATATAGAGAATATTTCCCCTAATCAAGAGTTATCGATGGAAGCGTGACGAATTTTATGGAGTGGAACGGAATCATATTCATTCCTACGCCAAAATTCTATCACTTATTGCCAAATTTTGTAAATTGGTTACAGATTCTTGCGGGAAGGAGCAGATGAAATTTTCGGGTACATTATCGAGAAATTTTGGAAATTGTTTCATTTTCAAATATGAAAAATATTTTATTAAATTTATTTTCACAGGTTGCAGCAATGGATTATGTCATTTTATGAAATTTTATTATATTTGAAAGTGATTTTTTTGGCATGCGAATAAAATGGTATTATAATCTAATAATTACGAGAAAATATTTTGTTATATTATTTCAGAGGTAAAAAAATAAATATTGTTTTTATAATAACTGTAACATATTTCATTTCAACCTGAATTGTTTTTTTATTCCGTGTTGAAATATGTTTTAGTGATTTTATTTGTACTGCATTTTGTTTTACAGTTAATTAAAAATTGTAATCATATTTATGAGAGTAAAACGCAGTATATATTCATTTCACAAAAGCGATATTTAATGCTTTATTAAAACTAATGAAAAATATTTAATATAATTTTCGCTATTATTACCGACAACAACCATAAAACAAATTGGCTAACTCTTCAGGAATATTAAACCGTGAGCGATTTATTTATTTCTGTTTATTATCAGGACTATTGAACATAATATTAAAACTTTGTTGCTTATATGATGTATTTATATTTGCCGTGTAAGTCTTGGCAAGTATTCCCCACTTGGCAAACAATGGAGTGACATTCTTGTATGAAGAATGCGTGGTGGAATGCCTGCACCTTGCTTCTTTGAGTCCGGTGTTTAGCCACAATATTCCGGGCACAAAGCTCGCACAATGGCGGCTGGCGCTATTCTCTTGTCTAGTCCGCTAGGGATCACGGCCTACGCTGCTGTAGGTATGCTAGACACCGGTAGGGGTTATAATAAGAAAAATGTATACATTGCTTCAAGAAAACGTTTTTTATGAGTAAGAAAATGCGTTGAATTCAGGTCATCATTGGGGAATTATTAAATTAATAACAAAATCTAATAAATATGAGTTATTATTTTTTTTATTCAGTGCTTCTTAAATTGTCTGATCAACATTCTTATTTCATATTGGACGATATAAATCTTTTCGTGCTTATTATGTAGAGAATTTTATTCTGTATGCCATTGGATTTTCTTATTTTCTTTTTTTGAGAAAAATGCGGATTAATTTTATGTCCGTTTTTATATGTATAGTGGACAAAATTATAAACTATAAAATTAAATATTTATATAATTAGGTAACGATGGCACATTGCATAAATATTTTTTTTTTGAGATTATTAATTTAAAAAAAAAAATATTAATGGATTTAATAAAATGATTGAAAAGACGCCTAAATCCTGAAAATCTTGCCAGATGGATGAACCTACTCAACATCCCACTCCCCTAGTTATGTTACTGATCGTTCTCTATAAATCTTCCAATAATTTAAGATTATTTATTAATAAAAATGAGTCAAAAAATTGAATTGTAATTGAAGAATATAATGAAACTCATTTTCGTGGAAAAAGATTTGTTAATGGTATATAATTTTGGACAATTTTTCTTAGTTACCTCAAATACAGAAAAGGTCTCATTTTTTATTAATACAAATGTAGCCCTAATTTTCTTAGACGATTTACTAAACACTCTGGACATTTATTCGAATTAAGAAATCCGTTTTCTCTAACACTCTCAGATCCGAAACAAATTTTATTTATCTCACGTAAACGAATTTGTAATATTCTTTTCACAATAACTTTGTTTATTCTTATAGACATTTAAAATAATACATCTTATTATTGTAGGATATTTAGGAAAAAATAGCTTATTCATTATTGTCTTTGTCATTTAATACATACAGGCTTACAAGCAGTAAAATACAGATATGAATTTTTGTTCTCCATTTATAATTTTACTATAAATGCTTTTAGACAATAAATAAATAGAATGAATATTTGCAGAAGTAATACCGATATATTTATTTTTATGTTTTACATTATCGTTAAATATAATTATTTTAGATAATGATAATGTGAAATAGTTAAAATGTGGAACGCTGAATTCGCGAACAATCGCACAAACATCGGAATTAATAAGTCATGTTGTTCGCTGGCACGGAGCCGGTTCTCCGGGCGTTGTTCCAAGTCCGCACTTGTGCCCCATTGTGCCGGAATCTTCTCTGCGCATTATACTCTTTTCTTTACCGGAGCTGCACTTCCTCCTCTTTCACCTCCAGTTCCTCCGGACGCTTTGTTGGAGCACAACGTCTGCAAACTAAACCTGCCGTCATTACGGATCAAAGAAAGGATTTGTAATTAGTTTATACGTTATTTACTTCTCCAATAGACGGATCATTGGAAAGGAATTACTGAGCATCATATTCCCAATGTCATGTAATAATAATAATAATAATAATAATAATACATTTATTTAAAACAATTTCGTACAAAAGAATTTATAACAGTAAATAAATAGTGCATATTACGTTTCCTACATTTGTTACATGTAGTATTCATACATAAACAGTTTTTAATTAAGTGTAAATTTTTAAAGAATGTAAAACAAAGCTAAATATATTCAGAATCTTCTCCTTTGAAGGATCAGGAAGTATTTCAAGTCACAAATATTAAGAAAGGAAAAACGCAGTTCTTTAAATCAATTTTTAGTTGGCAATAATCTACACTTAATCATTTTATCAGTAGAGAAAAAGGATCAAAACGTTCTAGCATAAAATATTGCTTACGCCAAAGGAGCGGTACGTGATATCATAAGACAATTTATTTAGAAAACTATAAACAATTCTTGTAAAAGCCAATTTTAATCACAGTGCAATTGCAAGATAACTTCATTAAACGATGATGATTTTCGACCCTGGACAATCTCCGAATTTAAAAAATATTAATTAAAAAAATAAAAAATAAACAATATTGCAGAAAAAACAATTCTAGCATGTTGAAGTTCTAACAGCATTTCTTAAAAAATATTTTGCTCGCTCTAACAAACAAAAGTTTACGTAATGTTTGATATATATTTTTCTGGCAATTTTGTTTTCTTTCGAAATAATAAAAAAGTCTGATAATCGTTGTTGCCATACTGGTTTCTTAAAAAATAATTAATTTATTTTATTTTCGAAAAAGGCCTCTTCGCTGAGGCAATGGAAACGTGATGGTGAAAAAAATGTAATATGCAGTTAAAATTAAAACTAATGCATGAAGAAATCGGCTAATTCTGTAATGGAGTTAATTTTTGATACATATTTTTTTGAAAACAATTTCTGAATGAGAGGAATTGGGACGAAATCGTATCCGAAATTTCTTCCGAATTACATAACACCTGTTTATCATTAGAAATAATACTATGATTTTTTTAAACAAATAAAACTGTTTAAAAACTCTTTTCATGGAAAAAGAAATCTATAGTGTGACAGAAATGGAACAGAGTTGTTTTAAAAAGCATCGTTTGAAAAGTAGAGCACAGTGAAGCAGCATTTTAGTGCTGGTGTAATATTCCCATAATTGGCTGTAGCTGGTGACAATTTGGTAAGCAGCACACGAATTCCATCTCCTTGGACGGGAGACGACGAGATGCTTAATGGTGCGAGCAACTCGCTCTGTCATAGCGGCTATACGTCATGTGCTCCGGGAGGATGAAGTGTCGACTAGACACGCCAACTACTCGCCACTACATCCATCCAGGATTATACGTATTCATTTGGACTTACCGACAACTTACAACTTTCTTCAAACTTTACCCGACACGTCTTACACTACAAAATGGAACATAGGTATAAACTGAGCGTAATTAGTACTGAACAATATTTGCTTTCCATTAGGAATAACTGTTTGAATTTGACTTAGTTTTTAGTTCTTCTAAAGATTTTAAAGCGAAACTATTTAAAAATTTATAAATAAACCAATCTATTCTCATCCCTAGAAATGAATGAGAGATAGAGCCTCAACGACAATACCAATCAATTTCTAGTGCCAAAAATATAAACGTATAATTTTCATTAAAAAATAAGGTATCCGAGTTTTTTCATTTTTTAATATTTTAATCTGTACATAAAAATATTATTCCAATTAAACTGGATTGCAGTCACAAATCATTTATTTCGAAGTCTAGGCCAACATTTCACCACCTATTGTAGCTTCATCAGAGCAAAGACTAAGAAGGTTTAAAATGAAAAATATGTACAAATAAAATCATATAGTTATCGTAAAATAAAATAAATATACCCGTAACCTTAATAATAATTTTTAAAAACTATATACGTATCTCGAGAATAAACTTCTCATCTTCAGTAGACAACTGTAAAAATTAAAGAGAATAATTAAGATTACTCAATATGTAAACCATGTCAGAGGTCAAAACAACTCTAAAGGATTTTGGAAAGAATTGGGGTTATGTAGAAACGAGTGTCAAGTGTGAGGTCACCTATAAAGAATTCCTAAGATTAAATCCCTAACGAAAATTGACAAAAAGAAGAAAAAAAGAGAAAAGGTTTCTAAGAATTAATTGTTTGGTCACTAACTCAAATAATTTAGAAGTTGTATGGGACTTAGATCTGAATTCATAATTTCGTTTTTAAATTTGTTTAGTATAATTCTCTCGTAAGCATCTTAGTATTTATTGTTATTGACTTGTTTTAGTAATTTAATATTTGATTTATTAATATTGTTATGAAACATATAGTTTGCTACACTAGATTTTTCTGGATTACCGGATTTTAAGTGATAAATATGTTCTTTAAACCGAGTATCTATTTGTTTTTTATGTTTGCCCGATGTAGACTTTATTACAATCATTACAATTAATTTTATAAATACCAGATTCCTAACGTCACACGTTCCTTCTCAAAAACAGTTAATTGCTAATAGTTAGTTAGTTAGAAATTCGATTATGGTCACATATCCCATTGATTGTGGAGCACATCGAAAACTTTAATTATCGTAATAAGTTTGTAAGTTTTGTAATTTGTACTGATAGTAAATTATTTTGCAACTAAAGTATCGAGTGTTTGATTCTTGCTTAGGTTCAGAATTTTTCATCTACATAGGTTTAATAGAAATCATTAATGATTATAATTTAGGAAACAAACTGGATGAAATGGGAAATGTTCGTAAAATATTGAAATTTACTGCAGTTCGCTTTGCTTATTTTTCACGAAACAAATTCGATACGAAGTTTAGTAAACATATATCAGGAAAAAAAGTGGTGCAAGTTCCGGTGTAGTGTAATATTTCCCAAAACCGTTTAAAGTTGTATTCCGTTGTGTACTGTCGTTGTGGATTCGTAGCGTCACGTGACTCCATGTGTCTCACCTGCCACCGAACAATCGACAGTCGCGAGTGGCCTTTTTGCACAGCTGCAGGATAATACGCCGGCAGATTGCAATTCGACTGAATGTAATTCTGTCGGGACTCGAACTACAGCAAAAACTCCACAATTTATCTTGTCACTAGTGTTTTAGTGGAGACTGGATGCCACCTTTGTGATGTAATGGACATTTTCTTCCTACAAAATGAAGGAATTTTTAATGAAAAACTTTCAATCTATTTGATTAATTACCTGGAATAACATTGTCATTTATTCATTACTCCACTTTTATTTCTTGAATAGAACTGTCATTTTAGAATTTCTCTTCGACTTGAAACTATTTTATAGTCATTAGACCGGTCTATTGTGACAAGTAATAAAACTTAGCTTCAGATGCGGCATTTTTGCTTTCATATCAGATGATTATAAGAATTTTAATCATGGTGTCACATTCACAAAAACTATTCATGATGAAGAAGAATAGTTTTCGCGATGATTAAATTTTATAAAACCATATTACAAAGTCATATATTTTCATCTCCTAAGACATTTTATTTTTGCAGGTTTGCCTCGCAAACTAAAATTAAGATATTTGTACTTTAGAATAAAAAATATTAATTATTCTAATATTATTAGAAAAGTTTATATTTATAAAATTATATAAGTAATAAAACCATAAAATAAGGTAGATATTCGGAAAGGTCTCCAATAGAAACCTTTAGATAAATGTGTCCTAAAAGATGACCTTAATTAAAAATATCCTTCCCGAAGGCGAGTGGTAGCCCTGAGAAAATTGGTTTCTTTGAAAGTAGAAATCTTTGTAATGAATTTAATTTGCTGGGGATGTTTTCATTTAGGAACACAAAACAGCAATAATTGATTTACACATATTGGGAATAAGTTGTGGGTGCGTGGCAACACTCAATTTATTATATTCATCGAACACTTAAATAACCAATACAGAAAGCAGTGGAAGCGGCTTCACTGGCTTCCATAATTGAATCCAGTGTCGAGCGAGCGTAACTCACCCTCGTGCGTCTCCAGCCGTCTCTGGAGGACGCATTGGCTGGAGGGGGAGGATTATTCGATCTCGACCAGTTTCACCGTATGGAATATCTATAAAAATATTCTTATGTATATTGAACAATACTGCTAATGATTGGAGGATTTTCTGGACTGGTTGATGAATAAGATATGACAATAAGTATTCAAATTCAGTCAATATTTCAAAGGCTTTATTTTTGTTCCGACAGGTTTCGAAATAATTACTGATTTCCTGTAATTATTGTCCAATTCTATAAACAGTGGCGGCTCGTAGCTTTATATCATGGAGGCTCTGCAACTTACGAAATTTTCAAAGGCACTCTAAATGCGTGTTTCGATGAAATATCAAAATTATCATAAATATAAAAAAAGAAAATAAACTAAAATAAAAAATATACATATATAGTTTTGTTTGGTTATTACTTGAGGTTGAATTTTTATGGTTATAATTGTGAATAATTCTAATAATGTTTTATAATGTAAACTATGAATGTCATTAATTGTAATGTCTAAATATGTAAAGATACGAAATAAACACGATAAATATTATGAGCACGCTGCTACACTACCACCATTCAGTAAATTCGTAAATTTCAATTCTTTACTTATTTATAGAGGGATAAAAGTGCAAATTGTTTTTTATAAAATTTGTATTGCCTTTCGAGTGTAGCCTATTAGTGTTGTGTCTGAAGCAAGCAGAATTTCGATTTAATATATTTAGTACTAATAATAATAATAAATTGCTTATAAAGTCTTCTTCGGAGAGAAATGTTATCCATGTGTTTATAATTTGAAATAAATAACTTTAGTTTAGTTTATCTTTGTAATATTTCTTGTATTTTACAGCAAAATTGTATCTTTTCGAATTTTTATTTTAAATTAATTTGACAGAAAGTAAGCATCTCGCAAAAAAGTCCAGACTGGAAACAGTTACTGAAATATTTTTTTTACTGAGTCTGTTAGGCTCTGTGCCCCCTCTTCAGGGTTAAATAAATATTTTATCTACCATATTCTAAAAGAGAGATTTTCAAAAAAAAAATTATCTTATCTCATGCTAGTTGGTGTTTAATTTATTGTTTCTTATACAAGTATATTTCCTTTAACTGTTTGTGTTTTTTTTTGTTTTTACAATAAAAAAATATCTCATTTATTATTTTGAACAGTGGGTGAAACAGAATTTTGTAAATTTGAAATCATCTTGTCGGGAAATACTAAATTAAGTTAAAATAACATTTTTGTAATTAATTACTTATTTATTTAAAATTTAAGTATATTTACAGAAAATTGAATAAAAGGAAATTACATTATGTAGGTCTTAGAAAATATAATAAAGAAGATAAATTTGTTGTAACAAGATTAAATTAAAATAAGTTAGAGTTAGGAGCGCATTTGGGCTGAAAAGGTCAGGGTTGAATTCCTAGCTGAGAGCTGTTGTCCTCAAGGAGCGAAGAGAGGAAAAGAGAAAGAAGAAAACTCATTGGCTTGAGAAATGCGCCCTCTGGCGTTGAAAAAGATATGCTAGAGTTTTTAGAAAAAATAAATGAAAGGAGATGAGAACAAAGGATAAAGGGGGAGATGATATTTTAAACCGGAAATAAATTGTCGTGTAACAGGAACACTGAGATTATGTCGAGAGCGTGACGGAACTGGGAAAAATTACATTTGCATAGATGCAATCGTTCTGCTAACTGCCACGTACAGATGCCACTTGCTACACTCATCACATTGACTTGCGGGCGGATCATCTCGTGCTGTCCACCGCAGAATATCGCGAATTTATTCCGAAACCAATTGTTTTTAAATTATTTCCATCAGATGTCATCTCATTTCAACTCTCTAAAAATAATAATGCCGACTTCATTGGATTAGTCGTTAAAATGTCATTGAAATATAGGCAGCTCTATTTATAATTTTAAATAATTCAAAATGGAGGTGATTACTATATTTTACATTATATTTATTTTCCGATATCAGAACAATAGTTTGAAAGCAATGATAATTCAAATGTTCTATTTATATTTAATGTAAAAAACTAGAGGTGGAGCCATTGCCGCATTTAAGTTTAAAGGAAAAGTGGAATGACACGAGAGTCCGATGAATATTTCAAACAGTTATGAATAATTGATGAAATAACAATAACTATAATCACTACACACATTCAAATTGATTATATTGGCAGCGACGTCGACAGTCGATACATATAAAGGCAACCCACCTGTTTCCCACACTAATTCCCGAATATTAACAAAATTTAATTTGCCAATCCAATAGAGAATTTGAAATTAATTTAAATTATTTATCCTAAAATATATACACCTCCAAATGTCAAATGTTGAATTAACAATATTCAATTTCATTTGGAAATGTTTACAGTGTTACTTTTATCATACTCAATTTATAAATGCTTTTTGTAAAAAACAAGAGTTTCAAGTACAATCGGAAAAAATGTGATTTTATAAATAAAATTTGAAGGATTATTTTTTTTTTGATAAAAGAAACATGTTTAATAATAATAATAACTAAATTATAAAAAATGAGAAAAACGTTTGTACAAATTTTTTTATTTTCTGGACTTAAATAAATGTCAATGCTGTGATTCTAAATTTTCAAACTGTATTTAATAATTTTTTATCATTCTCGACATATTTACGATCAGAGTTATACCAATAAAGATGATTTTCAAGAATAGCTAACTAATGGGTCAAGATACTAACTCGGTGTCCTCAGCAATTCTTCGTGCAATTTTCATATTTTTATTTTGACGGATACAATTTTGAGAGCGAAAAAACAAAAAACGAGAAATACCTGAGGTCTGCCACTGCTAAATAATTGGTGAAAATCGAAAAAATCGCATTTTTGCCGATTTTCGTTTTTTCTTTATTACTTTGAAAGCAAAAATCTCAGGAAATAAAAGAGATCATTAAATTTTGCTTGAAAATTTGAAATCAGTGCATCGGCGTCTATCAATATTGTTTTTCAAAAACCAAAATTTTGTACTCAAAAATGGGTATTTTTGGATTATTTCGGCAATTATTATTTTTTAATATCAATAACTAATTATTGCTCATCTTCTTCACATGAACTTTGAAGTTTTTTTTTTATTATCATATTTTTGTGGGATAACCAAGTGACAAGTGTTTTAATTTACTAATATACCATTAAAGGAGTTTACTAGATACTAGAGGTTGAAAGGAATATTTTTGTTATAGGCAAAATGTAATAGTACGTGGCATGGAGAAATATTTAAAGCAATTTCCGTTTGATGAATATTGCAATCCGCGTCCGCGACCGAGGGTAAAGGTGAACAGACGTGACGGCCGGCCTCGCACTCCTGTAACGTACAACTGCTTGCATATTTAGCGTGAGCTAAATACTCGCTACTAGAATCGTAGTAAATATCGAGCGCCCCATCTTTCCTATGCTGATGCAATTTGACCTTTATTGGCCATATTGGCACGGATCAATAGCGACGTCTGTGGGGGTGTTTTATAAACGGGTTTATAACCTTTCTATTATTGCGACCTTTTTAACCACCGTGCCATATTTTCAAACATAAAAACATCTCTAACATGGTTAATATAAATCAGAATGGGGTTTTTCATTTTTTATTTTTATATTTGTACATAGGTACATTAATTTTTAAATAAAATTGACACGTATCTTGATAATACTTTTAAAATTTTAACTATATATTTATAATTATTTCATAATATTTATTAGTGTAGTGTCAAAATTAATATTAATATTAATTCAAGATATAATAAAAATATAATATATTTGCAATAAAAATTCAATCGTTTTAAATATTTATACATATTTCATTCAAAATATATGTTTGTGCTTTGAATAGATATTTTTTGTTATCAGAAATATTTATTTATTTTTTATTGTATCAATCCAAGTAGAGCTGTTTTTGAGGTGTATTAACACATTAATTATTCACTAGTGGCCAGGGCCGCAGTAAGGAAATATCGCGCCCGGGGTGGAAACACTAATTTGTATAACTCTCCACCAACAGAAAATACTTATGCGATAATAGATTTTTAAAAGACAAAAGAAAATCAAGAAATGTAATTGTATTTCTACCAAACATGACTTCACTTATCTAGATTTCAATTGAGCAAATTTGTTGATTAAATCTTTATAATTTAAAACTTTGGCTATAGACATTTCTATAGAAATTATGACTAAATTTGTTAGTCATTCTTGGCCTATGGATGATCGTAAATTATTCTTTCTCAGCTATAACTTGCTGAAAGATCGTTGACATTAAGCCGTAATTATTTAAAAAATTCTGTCAGCTATTGCTATATTTAGATAGCTTACTACTAATGCAAAATTAATTATATGAATATGTATCAATAATAATAATTAATTTCGAACCTGCAATTTTAAATACTTCTAGAGAAGACTGGTGCCCCAATGCATTGCATAATTCGTTTATACACTACATTACGAACAGTACTATATATTTTATTACATAAGGTATTGAGCGCCTTTGGCGCCCCTCTTCTTGCGATGCCCGGGGCCGACACCACCTTCGCCTCCCTATTACTGCGGCATTACTAGTGGCTAAAATGCTTTATTATACACTATATCGACAGTTATAAAATTTATTAACAATATTATTCATTATCTCAGTAATCTACTAAGACGTCATTGTCATATACCCATTTGACTTATTTCAAATAAAAAACCGCTACTATGATATAACGTTGCTTATGTGTTTAATAACAAATACTTCTTGAAAAGACTATTTATTTGAATGCGATTATTTGTGATATTTGTGACGTGCTGATAGATAACTAAAGTTTTTACATCTATAATAAAGATAAAAAGAAACGTCACTTTTAACAAAAGCATACCTACTCATAAAAGTGAGCTGGGAGTTCGATCCAGTAACTCTACAAAAATAAAGTGATTTTCGAATAAATTAAGTATTTTACCTTAAACGGTAAAAACACTAGATTTTCGTGTTTGATAAAAATTGAACTAAATTTTAACTTATGTACCTAAGTTTCGGTTTCGGTTACGTTTTCGGTCGAAACTAGAAGAGTAGCCGAATATCTGGTTACGGTTTCGGTTTCGGCTGAAAATCATGTTTCGGTCGGACACTACTTAGAACCTTAATATTTACTTTGTTCGTTCAAAAATATTATGCTATAATTTTTTTCTGATTTGCTCTCCTTAATAGTAGTTAATAATCTATGTCCTAATTTGAATCGCGCCTCCCTATTAATGCATTATGCAGTGAGTTATGGTTAGACCTTTTAGGTCCGCGCGACCCTTGATTCATAATGCATTTAGTTGTGGAGTTCTCCTGATGACTTAGGCGCCATTGTGACGAGCGGAACCTCTCGCCCGATACCATCCACTTCCGGTTTCCCTCCCACTCTCCCTGGACCCTGCGCCGGAATTTACGACATTAATTAATCAGTGAAATTCAATTTAACTTCAAAGCAGATAAAAATCGCAAGAAAAATAGAAAATTCAATTGGAATTTTTGGAAGAATGGTTTTGAATTAAGTAATTATTGAATTATAATCACGTCTGCGACAAATATTTGATTTATGGACAGTTGCCAGTAGACGATAAAATAAAATGTCAGGATTTGTTACCCATTGCTTGGTTTTTCAATTAGGAACCATAAAATCGATTATTTATGTGCCAATGACTGCAGGGCCGGATCTAGGGGTGGGTAGGACGGCAACAGTCCACCAATTGACAAAATTTATTTAAACAAATATTTTATACTTACTCGCATTATTTTTTTAAGGTTCAAATTATCACTTACCAAATATATTAATAATTATCTGAAGTATTCGTATATACCTATTCCATATAAGAGTTCAAGAATTCAATTGTCAATTAATGTACCTTTAATTATTTTCGCACAGTTCTGATTTCTCACTCTAACCATGCACACAAGACCAATGGAAAAGGTCCAGTATTCTAATATATTTGTTCAGGGCCGGTTAGTAAGGTAAGCATGGCAGAAGGACGCCAAGATGTGAAGGGTACCTTGCCGCCAAAATAAATAAATGAAAAAATATGCTTGGAAGTGATCATATACATGATGATAATGATACATATTTTTTTTCCAAATAACAGTAATTTCTTGAAATAGGTTCCTGATGGGGTGAATTTTGTTTAATTAACAGAATTCGTACTTCTTATTGTTCGAGAACCTCGTTGCAATGACCTATTATTTATGACACCTTAAGAATTATTTATTGTAATTCTTAAGGTGTCATTGCAACGAGAATAAATAAACACTCAGAACTGAAATTTTGTTTATTTATTGTAAACAAAATTTCAGTTCTGAGTGTTTATTTATACTTTGAAGCCAAATATTTTTTCAAAGTAGTGTTAGAATTATGCGTAGAGACTGTATTTACAAATTTACTGAGAATCTTAAATGTTTATTTTTGAAAGCAAATATTAGGAACACATGTGATTATGTTATTTTTCAATATTACTTGAAATAACGATGGAGTATATTTATCATAATGATAATGTAATGAAATTTCCTTTACACTGAATATTTTTTATCGTACGCATAATATAATATACGTATCATTAGCTTATTTATCTAATTCCTCAAAGCGAAAGTAATAAGTAGAAAATGATTAGCTTAAATGAATAATGCTAAAAGAAACCAGGGAAATATAAGACCTTATTATAATATCAATAACTAATTTGAATATAGTATAATTTTCAAGAGAATAAATTTGTTTTTATATTGAATATTATCTGAAAACGTATTAAAGTAAATAACATATTATCTTATATTTTTCGTGAAGAAATTTTCGTCGTTATTGGAAATTTTGTTTCCGTAATCTTTTTATTAAATAAACAACATTTATTTATTACAGTAATTGTAGGAAGTAATATTGGTAATAGAAAATTGTAGAAGATTCAAATTTAAAATAATACAAATGAACCTTGTAGAAATCCGGACTGATTTCAACAAATACTATTGTAGGGAAAAATCAAACAACAATGAGAGTTACAATAAGCTTTGGACATTGTTTAGTGCAGGACTATCTTTTAATTCCATTAAAACTTACAATGACATAATTTGTGAATAAAATGAGTGTTTCCGTAAAGGATCCGCATTAATGAAAAACATTCTCCATCCGGAGAAAACTTGGGTGGAAGTTGCATTTTATTTAACTTTCAATTAGGAGGTGGGCCGCGAAAAAACAAAGTTTCCAAGAGATGGAAAGTTTGGCTCTACATGCTAACAAAAGCTGACATTTTTTGCTGTCTTGACAAACGTTCTGCGGGACTTAAATTAATTCCTTAAAATACGTTAACAAAAAGCGACGCACCTGCATCCCGGTCGAGCTTTGAGGGATTGAGCCGCCCTCATCTAATTATTTTCACCCTGGGCTCCCGAGTACCCTCGCAGTTCACGAATTACAACGGACCCACTAGCCCATTTTTTACTCGACTTCATACGGAATTCAACATCAAATAGAAACACAAGTCTCCCTAACTCGCTTTTCACTACCCTCACATAATTTTTGGCTTTTAAAACGTTTACAAATTTTAGAATACAATTCAAAATAAGCTGGTCTTATTGCGATTATTTATATTTATTCTTTGTAACTTGAAGACAAATAATATAACATTTTCTCTTATTTTTCTCTATATATCTCTGCACAAGTGTAAAAATGTAAAGTTTAGTTACTTTTAATTACTTGTAAGTATTTGTTATTCTTAGATAGAGTACTCGTTACTTTGTATTCGTTACAAGTATTCGTTAGGTTTAAGTTCACTTGTCCCTTTTCATTGCTAAGAACGTTTCGCATACTATCGATTAAAGCTAATGTTAAACTGAATAACGAATCGTTTCCTCGGCAATTTTTTATACTTTTGTCGATATTTTGCTTTATTTTCAACAAGTAGCTATGACATTTTCGATGTGTTTTTATTATTTTTATTACAAGTTTATCGTATTAGAAAACCTTTGGTTTTGATTTACACATTACATGAACTATACTAGTTCAGCTACTCATATACCTACAACACTAGTTGGCGGAGTGACTGTATGATAGAAGCGGACCGTTCATATCTTTATACATTTTATAAGCGCACTAAAAAAAGTTAGTAAAAGCGCAGCAGTAAAATTTATTGGGTGTGGGTCTGATTAGATAAAAAAAAACGTGTAAATTCGATCCAAATAACACCTTTTAAATAGAATACTCGCAGAGGTATGCTTACAAGTCTTCCTCTTTCGTCCCAAATCTATTCTAAATTAACCTAATCTAATCTGACCTAACCTAAACTAACCTGACTTAAACTAATCTAACCCAACTTAACCTATCCTAATCTAATCTAACTTGACCTAAACTAACTAAACCTTATCTAACCTGACCTAATCTAATCTAAACTGATTCTATGGTAAAGCGCAGAACACCCACATACGCGATACATAAAATTATTATGTAGGTATAATTGCTCCTTTGTTTCTGTTTGTGACAGAATTCTTACAATTTCTGACATATTGTATCAATGAGAAAAACGAATTGCAAGCAAACATAAAGCAAATACATTTCATACTAATTTAAGTCATGAATTTGGAAATCTAGACCTGTTTATTCTAATTTCCACTCGAAATGAAATTTTTTATTCCATCTTTGAATAAATAGTTATGCCAAATTAATAAATATATGATCATTTCAATTATAAACCGTAACGTACAATATGATTTGTTAGAGTAAGTGTTTGTAAAATTAACAAATACTTTTTCATGTCGGTTCTAGTTAGTTCGGATCTTACCGAATAACGAATACTCGAGAAACGAATAATTACTTTTGCGGCATCACTTGGTACATACCAATAACGACTATTGGAATTTAGTTAATAAGTACGACATAATTGATCTAATAATTGGACGAAAAAGATTGGAAAAAAGGAAAGATAATGCCAAAAGATTTTTAATGAATAACAAATATATTACAAAAGTAAACAAAAAAGGAAGAGTAAAAGTGGTCATCACAAAAAATTAGCTTACCTACTTGTAATAAAAATTTAATTAAATTTACAATACCGGACTGAAATTTAAATAAAATGTAATTCCTAACTTTCCTTGCAATGTATTACTTTAGAGCGATTTCTTTAAGGAAACACTCATTTTATTCAGAAATTACGTCATTTTAAGTTTTAATGGAATTAAAAGATATCTGTACAATAAACAATGTAGAAGACTTGAGTAAGTCTGGTTGCTTAATGTTCTTTCCGAGTAAACCATTTGGTGAATTTGAATAATAACTTCGTACTAATCTGTCATCTTTCAAGGTAGGTTTGCACGGAAATTGACAATGAAGTTAGCCAAGCAAGTTCGTTGACTCTAGATCACATTATAATGTGCGGATGAAAACCATTCGTCGTCGTTCATTCAACCAATTAATTAATAAAATAGTACTGTCTTTCAAATCTTGTAGCTGAGAATTGAACTATGTTTCTTCTGAAAATGTCATACTGTAGATATTTCAATACTGATGTATACATATAATACAGAATGTAACTAATAGAAACCTACAGTTTACATCTTACAACTAGTATCCATTTGGAAAATAATATACATAGCACAGATTGGAACTTTATTATCTATTGCACTAGTTGTGGTTTAATAGTCGGCAAACTGTATTTACAAGTTTGGAAATGACCTGGACCTGGGTTCAAATTGTACTATCGATTTCAGATATATGTATGTAACTATACATTCGATTGTCACCAATACATTGGTAGATAAGCATCTGTAGATATCATATGGTATAGTCTCTAAAATTATGGCCCTTATTAGAGTCCTGCGAGGATAATTTTGCAAAAGATTTATGGGAGTAAAAAGTCAAGTAAAATCAGAGCTGTATTTACATTTTTCATTTCGTTCAGTTACCTACATACTAAAAATACATGAATATAAAATTAACATCATAAATAAATAACTAGTTAATAATAGAAAACTGATACATTTATATCATTGTTAACAGATACCTATATAATACAATAAAAATTTTAAATATATTTAAAATAATCCAACACTAACTGCCATGTACCGAAATAACTCGTTGAATTAACGATTAGAAAGGCAAAGCCATAACTTTACAGATCTGAACACACTATACCACAATTTCATTAAAATAGAAATTAGAAATAACTAAATCAGGAATTAAAAAAGTTATATGTTATTTTTGGATATATATGATCAATAGCTCCCACCCTCTTTTTCGTCTAGAGCTTGTTTTGATAATCATTGTAAAAACAATGCTTCCTCACCATTTTTTTTTATACATTCAAACAACACCGAACATGAATTCGGCCAGTTAAAATACAGAGATAACGTATAGACATATTTTTTTTGTAATATAAACAAAATCAGTTTTGTATGGTTCAAAATATAATTAATTATTACTAATTAAAATAAATGCAAATAAATTAATAACAACAAGTAGCCTAAATCTCTTCGTTTAGTTATTTGTAGTAATGCAAATTATATGCGAAAAAAGGCGAATGACGATTTTAGTGTACTGTGGAATAAGTTCGCGGTTGGAGTATTCTGCCGAGAAGAGGGGTTTAGAAGCACGGGACGTAGAATCAGACTGCTCGCCTATTTACGAATTGCAAACCGCACAATGTAGCTTACAAGCATAATTCAAATTAATTATTAATACTTCTCTTTTTCACAATACCCGGAATGTGATTTTAATATTTTATAAGAGTATACTATTACCTCGATTTTTCTTTAACGCCCCCTTGTCCCATTTAGAGTTATTCGCCTTCTAAGATTTAAAAAACGCCTTCGTTGAGAACCACTGATATAGATCAAAATAGTAGAGCAAAGGAATAATGCAATGAGAGAACAGAAATTATAAAAAAAATTAGGTATATTTAAATAGAAACATTAAATTTTGCGGTAATACTTTCTTCAAAGAAAATATCAGTAAGTTTTTTTTGACAATTTTTTGTTCAATTAATTATTAATTGAATTAGTTTAAGAACAAATATTTTTAGTATTTGTAAGACCATAATTCTAAAAGAACTAGTTTCTAATAATTGTTCAATGCGAAGTAACTTCCAAAAAATTATCCAGGGAAGTCGGTTGATGTTATCTTATTAATTCTCTCCAGACGCCCCTTTGTGGGGGATTACATGTGGATTAAGCCCGTTGTCTCTCACACAAGTAACGATATTCAAACACGTCTTGTTTGGTAAATAAAACGTAAAATATTAAGGGTTTACCTCGGCCAGACTTGATAAATATTGGGGTACTACACAGGGCGACTGCCAACTGTTTCCTCGACAGGAAAAACAAATGCGCGCGCAAGGACACTGACAAGGATGCTAGATGGAGGACTACAAGATTTGATTTAGATAACAAGATGGAAAGAGTAAAGGTCGTGCTTTTGATTATAAATGTTGTTGTGATGGAAAAATTTGCGGAAATTGAACAAATAAACAACTTGGAAAATAAGAAAAAACAACATAATAATTTATTATTTGTATGATATAGAACAAAATAACATCTGATAATTCTGATTAAAGTTTCACAGTTGGCTATTTCACTATTTATTATTTAATATAACGATCGCTTCGTCGTTTTAGTCATCATCACACGACTAATTCGTACTTGTCTGACGATCGTTACATTAAATAATAAATACTGGATTAACCAAATGTGTGAGACTTTATTTTTAACGTAATAGATATAAATTTATCAATAGCGGCTTAAGGCGAGAGTCATTTAGGCTTTCGCTTACGGTGTCTGACTTATTGGGGCACCCAAAATTTGAAAACTAAAGATATACATATATAAATAAACAAAAAAAATCAGTGTATGGAATATGTATGATTATAATTCATATGTATATGTATATTCAAGTTTGTCTCATAATTTAATATCCGAAAATAATATAATTTGGCTTAGGGCGCTATATGTCTTGAGCCGGCCCTGATATTTACAAATTCTATCCATATAGAAATAGAAATGTATTTCTGTTGTAAGTGAGGAATGAACTGTTTATAATGCTGTCTTGTGATTATTGTCTAATTATGTCCTCCGTCATTCTTTGATCCTTTGATTTGTACGTAAGTGTTTAATTATACATAATACTTAATGCAAAATATTTGAATTTAATAATCTTATAAAATATATAATATAATGAAAGATGCTATAAGTTAAAAATATTAAATATCAGTGTGGATAACTTAAAATGTTTTGAATTTGATAAAAAAAAATCAAGTTAAAGAGGTAGTTATTAGAGCAAGAATATAGGTATTAAATAAATCAAGAACTAGAGCAAATTCATAAAAAGTAAAGCAAAACACAATCAGCTGCAAAAAATAGAGCTATTAAAAAGTAACTACTTAAATAAAAGAATAATAATATGAATATTAGGAGGCGGAGAAATAGGAGAATATTCTAATATTTAATTAGAATGCTTCACTTGAAAAAAAAAAGACAGTTTTTCAGTGAAAAAATTATGTTTGAACTACTGTCACTCGTGAAATAATCAATAATTATATCACAAGTGCATGGGAAATACCTGAATATATTGTGATATATTTGCCATGCAAGAGTTATGCAGGTTATGCACATGTGCAGTATATTTACTGATATTCGACTTTCATTGGTCGAAATTCGAAAAATATTGTAACATGACTGGTTAAAATTATTCGAGGGAAATATTCAAAAAAATATAAATCGAGTTATCTTAAACCTGTTACTATGTAACATAATAATTATTCATAATTTTACCGAAAAAATTCTTGACTCTTTTATATTACTTTATAAATAATATTTCAATGTCATATTTAAAAAAATATTAAATATTAGTTAGGATATGTATGTAGTTAAATAAGAATTTATTTGTCTACGTTTAAACATTAATTTTAGTTTAAACTTTAACAGGTATTTTGATAGTATTCCATTCAAATGAACTTTTATTTGAATGCGTGGGATGGTGAATGATTTGATTGTCCGTCAATGAAAATATTTCCGCGTTGAAATATTTACAAACACGTGACAAAAACTCAATGAGCATTAAAAAGTAAAATATTCTTGACACCAATTTCCTCCTAATTCAGGCAATTTCTCCACACAATTTCCAGGCTTCTATTTATAACCTATCTCGCACACTCCACACGTTGTACGATCTCCCTCACTCTACAATGTTGCCGAGTGCGGCCTCAGCCCTCACAATCGATATGACACGCCGAGTCGCGCCGCCATACAACTACAACACTGCGGGGTACGACACATTCACCTCGAACTCTCAAATATAAAATTGGGTTAGGTTGCAGGACCAAAAAATATCACCGGCTTCTTATCCAGTAGCTCAATTAAATCCGTGGTTAAATAATTATGATAAAAGAAATATATTTATCTACAACTATTGAAATATGGGTACATTATACGTGTGATACTACATAATATAATATACTACTCATATTACACAAGTGTAATATGAAATGTTAAATTACACGCTACACTTTTCTGTCATAAATAGAGCATATAATTTAACACATAACATTTTAATAAACCGTTAATTTATTAATAATATATTTTTTATTATAAATATCAATATAAATGATTATAAAAGTATAATAAATACAATTTGAATAGTTATTTTGACATTTAAATTCTACTGTGGCGCCATCTGTTAAGCTGTTAAACTCGGATGATTAAATATACTCGCTACCGCTCGTATTTTTAATTACATCCTCGTGTAATATAGCCTACATATTATGCTTGTTAAATAATATACTATTATACATTTCGCAATCTAGAATCAAAAGTAACTATTTTACAACTGCCACCATTTCTTATTATTTTGTTTTGTTCTTTACCTCTCGCCACTCAGTAAGAGAGTTATTGGTATCAGGCTGAAAATCGGATAGTGAGTTTTCAATGAATAAACACGTTTTGAAGTTCCTATAAGAACACGATTATATATTTTACGGTGATGTCTGTCTATGTGTGCGTATGGATGGATAGATGTTGTTGTAACGATTACTCAAATACTTACTGAATAAAAAAAAATTTAATTTTGATAATATAATATTTTGATACCTTAGATTAGATCTGATTAGATTTTGATGTTAATCATACAACCGAAAATGGTGTTTTCATGAAGATCTTAGCTAGCCCCATTTTACTACTAATTACAAATTTCAAGTTATTCATGACTCACTTAATTTGTTACAATTGTAGTTAATCTGTTTACCTTTGAAAATAAATGTAATTTAACAGTAACAATTATTATAATTGAAAGTGACAATATTATAAAAATAATTATCGAATGCTCTAAAAGGAATTGTACTAATACTGTAAGTACTAATTATTTTAATAATTCATTCTACCCTGTCAGCAGTCAACGAACGGATACTCATGTATATAAATATTAATAAAAAGTGTAACGAGTAAAGACGAGAGATTTTTTTTTAAATATATTATTTCTTTTTATTACCTACCTCATCTCACCTCAGTTTAAAGTGAAATGTGTTTATAATGAACTGAGTTGAATTATTTGAATTAAAATGTACGATAATTGTGGTCAGTTTCAGAACTATATATCTCTGAAAGCTGTACAAACCTAAATTCAAAATCAAACAATTTCGTTGATTACTGGTAAAACACAATCCAATTCATCACCTGAGATTAAAAATTCAGCAAGCACAAAAATCGGTAAAACAAGTGAACCAAACGGAGGCTTAAATGTGGATAATGTAATTGTGTGAAAATAGAACGCGACGTACTTATTTCTATTGCGACTATTTCATATCAGTAGTCAGCAGGAATGAAAATGATAGCATTTTGGGAGGGTAACCGCTATATTTTTCTTATTCTTGTTACAATGGCGGCTCGTAAATTAAATTTTCTTGAGGCAGGCGTTAGAAACTAAATCAAAACTTATTAAAATGACATTCATTTATCAGAAAATTAACAATATCATCAGTGTTTTGAACATCATTAATTATCTGAATATCAGAAGTCAGAAGAACCTGTTGCCATTTTTTAAAAGCAAACTTAAATTTAAAATCCAAAGGTATCCGATGTTCACAAACACCCACTTATATTACATTTGAACTACCGCAAATGCAATGGTCACAGTTTCAAAAGCCATGTACAAACAGACCAAATGGAAAGTAGTTGAGGCATGCCTTTATATGTTTTAATGCACTTAAAGATATTTAATAAAAAATAGAATAAAACTAAATAGTTATTCCAGTAGAAAATTTCGTTGCCACCTTAGATTCAGATACTATCCTCTGGTTGGTAAAAAATTTTATTCAACTTTTGTAAAAATCGTTTTATATTTTGATGAAAGCGTTCTGCAGGAATATACCCAGATGTTCCGGATTTGCAGGGAAGTAGAAATGGGCAAGAAAAATATGTTAGTCCCCGGGGTAGTTGTAAACAGTTTGAGGGCGAACTAATGCCCGTACTAAGTAATTTGAGGTTTGAAATGGTTTTATAGCTAGGTTTGACCGCTGGAGGGAATTGTGGTAGTTGTAGTTCCGATTTGGGGAGGATAAGTGTTTTTGTTGTATGCTACAATTTAGGGTCACCCGAACTCACGACTATGTTATAGAAAGTAGGGTAGAGCCAGGCACTTTAAGGAATTTAGGAATAAACTTTACAATATGTTCGCATATATTAGGGATATATAAGTTTAAAATGGAAATATCTATCATACCAATAAAAAAGCATATTGTTCATTAAAAATCTGAAAATATATAACAATAAATAACAGATGTCTATATTCATGATTTTTATCGTTATCATTTCTTTTTCCCTATATGAAATTATTGTTTTTAATACTTTCAGGCTTTATACATTGTGAGAAAAGTACCATTTTTCATAGAGGTCGTAGAGAAACAAAATTGTAGAACTAAGTTATCTTAGAATACAAATACATAAAAATTATTATGTTAAATTGTTAAATAATAAAGGCAGTAATCTAATAAATTTACAAAGGACATGTGAAATTATACTTGATTATATATAAAAAAATAATGAACTTGTACATGAAAATAAAAAATACAGACTATAAACTTAGATTCCATTTTTATGTGAAATTTAATTGTATAAACAAGTATAGTAATAAAAATAATAGAATCAGTGTAATAAATATACAATAGTAATGACAATGAGAAAGAAAAATAATACATAATAATAATACTAATGATATATGAAAATATCTACCCATAAAAATAGTAATGATGGTTTACATTATTTAGAACCCGATATGTAGAAGTCATTGGTCTATATATTAAACATATTTTTTCAATATCACGTGACCAGTGATTATTTTTTAATAGGTATAATATGCCACATTGAAAATTTAAAATTTTAAGTTAAAATGATTTTTTCCGAGCACAGCTAGAAAAAAAACTGTTACTACTTTTACAAATAAATATATTTAATTAATTAAAATGAAATATTTGACGATTCGAGTTGAACAATACAAACAAATTTAAATTGGACTTTTATTGAAAATACAAATTCTTTTGTTATACTTTTCCAGATTATAACGGCCTTCAAAATACATTTCTCATTCATTTAGAAAATTCATCCCATCGAATCATTCTAGCCGAAAATGCTTTGAAAAATGCAATATCAATATATGTGAAGATGTAGTCTCCTGAATAAAAGAACTCGTATGATTTTTTCTGGGAAGAACTCCTATTTATATCCTTGTCAAATCCGGGGAAAACAAATCAAGTAAGCGAAAAAGATAACAATCAGCCAGGTGTGGGGGTGTTGGCGAGGTGACACAAGCTGACGGCCTCCTGACATTCAGTTTAATGATGCATGTTGTGCACCGGAAGTGGAAAAATTTGTTTCTTTTTTGTTTGACGCGTTTACATATCGATTTGTGTTTTTATAATACACTCTATGTTAAGAGCTTTCAACAAAACGACGCACACAGCGATTGTAGATTTCGCATCGATTTGGAATTTTTAATTCTTTGCAGTACAATGCATCACGACTAAATTGCAACGTCCGTATATAGTCAGAGTACGATGATAGTGAATTCACCTCAAAATTAATGATGTACTCTTTATCCAATTTATAAGAAATAGGACAGGATCGTTTTATATTTTGTTATGATATGGAATAGATAATAAGAAAACACGTATTTACTCACAGAAATTTTCGTTTCGAAGTTCTTTCAATTAGAGAATAACTTATTATGTTTATTAGAAATATATACACTTTAATCCTTCCTCAACAAACATTAAAACAAGGTGCGCTTTACAGTTCTAAAGCAACAACAATATCACCCTTTTCATAATGAATCTGTATAAGAATGTAAAAAATAAAAGCTAATCAATCTTCTTGTAAACGATAATATGCCACATTGAAAATTTAAAATTTTAAATTAATATAATTTTTTTTGCGAGTACAGCTGGCAAAAAAAAACATCAATAATGCAAAAACATTTCATCATCAAACAACACTTTTTCGAAAACTATGTCCCAAAATAATCAGATATTTTTTGACAGCTAACAGCTTATTGACAGCAAAAACTCTACAAATATTTAAATTATATCAATTTTCAAATAAAAATATTTCAATACTTTGTTCAATACCACTACAATGATGAATGAATTAAATGATTTGATTACATTGTGATCATTGATTTTATCAAAAAAAAATGATGGATGTAAGATTTTGTTCTACGACCTCTATGGAAAGTGGCATTTTTGTCACACTATAGAAAGTTTTAAAGTTGCGTGTTTCCCACAATCGTGAGTTAAAGTGTCAGATATTCCTCACAATATTTGCCAACAATGCGCATGTGCAATGTGGAAAATATAATTTCTCATAGTAATTTCCAACATTGCGCATGCATGAAGGTATTCTTTTTGAGGTTACTTGCGCAATATTGTTTTTTATGTCAAATAGCTTTCGGACAGAATCACCTATTTGGGAAATGTGTGATTCAAGCACTCAATTTCACACCTCGTTGGAAATAGGCGACTTTCTGCACTTGTTGCATAATATACTATTACGTCCAGGGGCCTGTTTCACAAAACTACAAGTCTTGTAATACAAGTGTATCACTAGGCAACGCTTATCAAATTATAAATTCTATTGGCACATATTGAAAATTTAACAAGCGTTGCCTAGTGATACACTTGTATTACAAGACTTGTAGTTTTGTGAAATAGACCCCAGGATGTAAAAGAATTTTGAATACTGTAGACAAAAAACAAACACATTTCGCATATTGATAGTTGTCATGTAGATATCAACTTCTCAAGACAGTTTTCGAAAAATAGCGTTGAAATTTTCCTCATATGATTTTATAAAAAAAGGAAAAAATGGTTAGCTTCGTCTCAAACTGAGCGGAATATATGATATCTTGGGTTCACACCTCAGCGTCACCAATCTTTAACCAAAAATAAATAGCGTTGTGTACGAGTGGTTCGGAACGTACTATAAGCCTTAGGTCCATTGCAAATGTTGACTAATAATGTAGTTATAAATTACCATGGAATTGGTAAAATTTACTTCTACGTCGAATCAGTTAGATTAGTTCGATCAGTTGGGTTCACTTATTTACTTATTCAGTGCAGATGGTATGCTTTTGGATCACTGTAGCCAATATAGCGTTTATAATATAAATTTTGTTGTTATTATTTTGTCTTTCATCTTCGATGGTAATTCCAAAACATAAATAATGTTGGTTTCCGCATTTTAAATTTGAAATTTTTCCATTTCCTTTTAAAATATTCAAAAGTACGGAAAAATCACGTGACAAACTGTACTGACCTTTCTGATCTTCCTCGGTGAATGGATTACTTAGGATCAATTCATTCTGTAGAGGGAGTAACTGTAATCAAATGGAATGACAAATGTGATCTGGATTCAAAAATCTCTTGTGTAACATGCTAAAACGCGTGCGAAAACACAAGATTAAAACACGCCGTACTTTATAGTTGCTAAGCAATTATATAATCATAATTCAAAGTAATGTATACAACAAATGAACAAATACTAATCAATCTCCATGTAAACGATGTTATGTCATATACAAAATTACGAAACGTCAAAATTAAATTTCAGATCCTTTTTTTCCAGCTTATTGTGCAGGTATAATACAGCATAAATAAATAAATAAATAGCGTATGATGCACGTGTATATGAGCTATAAAAGTACACGTGCCTTTAATTGCAGGCTTATACACTTGTGTCACAGGTATTATAGCACTAGTGCTTTAAAACACTTGTTTATACATTGATTTTATATTATTAAGTTTTTTTTTGTGAAATAAAATTATAAAAATAAACTAAATTATCTGTTTCTGGGTTATATTTGTAATTTAAAAAGGATTTGAATAATTACATGCAATTTATTTGAAAATAAAATCAGAGTAGGTATGGTACAAAAATAAACGTTTAGAAAAAGACAAATTAGAAAAATGAAATAGAACACGTGCAAGTAATAAGGAAACGGTTGCGAAGCGAAGAACTATTTAAAAACAGCTAAATGTTCTTTTGTGTGGGATGTTATCTGCAGAAATGCACACGTACAGTACCTTCCCCATTACCAGCAGAGCCCCAGCTCTGTTTTTGCGTGGCTAACCTATTTAGCCGATCCCTAACCGGCCGTCTAATATCCTCCGGAAATTTCATTATAACTAGGATTTAGCTTTTCACTGAATTGATTAAAACTGAATTGGTATTCACATTGTGCCGCAAAATGTTTAGTTTACTGTTATTAAAATATATAGCTGCACAAACATTGACAAACGCTAATCAGTTCACGGAATTAAAACTTTGTTTACGAGTATGAATTACGAATAAATGAAATTGTTTTGTTTAACTTTGTCCAATATTATGCTATACGCATCAATGAAACTTTTGTACCATTAAAAACAGAAATTATTTACTGAACATTGAATAGTAATATAACCTATGAAGAATGGATTCAAATTCTGTATTTATCATTTAATATCCGCATTTTCATTGTATCCGAATGCTCAATTATTACACTATTTACCTCCAATTTATATACATATAAGATTGTTTGGTCTTTTATCGAATATCACGTGAATTTTTGGTAAAAACTTATTGTAAACGTTAAAAAAAATTATCTTTATATTTTTCTTTTAAAATTTTATTCATATCTTACATTAATTTCATGGTTATTTTAACAAATAATGTTATATGCAAGTAAAATTTGTCGAAAAACAAGTACTTTAATAATTGATGCTGTGTTCCTGTAATTAATAAATTATATATTGTTCGCGCCAGTGTGACAACTGACAAGAGCATAACTTATTTCCATACCAACATAAGTAGTAATTGACTAACATTTATTATTTAATTACTATTGTCTTTGGAGTATTATACAAAATAAAAGTATTACTAGTAGAATAAAAACCATACTAATTTCATATTTCATTTGGTGAACTAGCAACGGACAAAATTAACTATAAAAATTATATAACTTTGTTTGATATTTTATTCTGTTACGGCTACGGGCAATCTTGTTATTTAAGAAAAATAAAATAACTCTTTTAATTATTTACTATATAGATGCAATAGACTAAAATAGTTATTTTTTATCAAGGGACTAAAATATAATTTTTTATTATGCATATGGAATTTATAGGGAATAAACTATATAAGTAATACAAAATACTTAGATATTCATTATATTTTTTCCGAAATCGTTAAATTATTTATTAAAAATATAAATACATAGCATTACGTGCTTGTAAAACGTCAGCTAGCTATTGAGACGGGGATGGCTGTGATTACAAACGTACTTTCAAAGTGTGTAATATTTCTTTATAATTTTCATTTATATATACACCTGCTTAGACGTTGTCTGCATGAAATCAGATAAATTATTATTAAAGCTGGATAATAAATAAATTCACCATAAATATTATAGAATAATATGTTTATTATTTTAAGTAGTGCTAAAATTAACTGCAAAAATGTAATACTATTAAATATAGGTTAATTCAGTTTGGCAGATGAGTCCGTAAAGTTAAATTTTGAAATTTTGACATAAGAATCTGTAAAGTTTTACTTTAGTAACTACTTCGGCTAACTTCGCAGAATGATATCGTGTACTTTAGTATCGATTTAGAATAAAATAGTTTTTTGAAAATTTGACTTGAACTCATCTTTATTTTATGTATTTCTTTCTTACATTTTTCGTTATGCCTGCAAACCAATATTAATTTCGTTAGTCACCTATTTTTTCAGACTTAACCTAACCTGCTATTTTCTGTAACAAACGCATGTTAAATATTTTCCTATGTTGTCCTAACCCACGAACCTATGTACCCGTCATAGCAACAATGGTCGAAGTACAAATTGGTGTTGCTGGCGGTGTTGCCACCTCGGAATGCTGCCTACGTTCGTGCACCGACGCCGTATATCTCGCGGATTGTTCCAGCCTAGCATTCAGGCCCACGCTTTGATTGGAGGAATTGTACCTTGATTTCTGTAATTAATTAGGGAATGTTATGTTACTCGAATGACGTGATTAACTGGGTTTAAGATGGATTTATGGATACGACCCCGGTATTTTTGGGTTGGGGTATCGATTTAAATGTATATTTAAGCTCAAAGTTTCCAGCCTGCTATTTTGGGATTATTTATTTATATTTTCACCTGTTATATTTAAATTAGGAATGAAGGGAGTGATGCTATAAAAATAAGTTTGGGTATTTATAGCACTCAGGGGTAAACTGACTGATTAAACTGGAAATAATAATGGATACCTATATTAATGAAATTGCATTTATTTATTCCAAAATATTGTGTAACTAAATTTATTGTGCCTGCTCTTTTTTGTTAGGGTAATAATAAACCACTCGTTATAATATATTCTACATAATATATAATTATTGGGAAAATTCACTGAAAATAGGTACCAGCACCATCAACATCCATAGATACGCAAAACATTTCATTTGACCCTATGAATGTGGAACATTAAGTTTTTATTTGTATTAGTTATTCATTTAGCCGTTAAATACTTAAAAAGGATTATGTTTTTATCTTTAAGGGATATAGGTACATCTAATTTTAAAAGGTAATGTGCGTCCCATGATTGAAGAAGATGCATTATATACAGTTAAAATAAATAAAGTTTGCCTGCCGGACTAATTTCGACAAGGTACAAAGAAGAAACCACACTAAATGTGGTGGAAATATGAGGTCTGTGTTTACAGACATCCAAGATCCCAAAAGCATCGTCACGTTATATTAATTTGAAAATAACATCTAATGTTGAACACTGGCATTGTAATTGTTCATGTTCTCGATTAAACCGTAGTTTAAGTACAGAAGCGAAATTTACAATGATTGACTTTGTTTTACTTTTTCTATAAATTCTCTGTTGTCATAATTGGGCAAGCGAAACGAGCAGGTTAGCTTAGGTTTTTTTTAATTTTAATAAATTTTGACTACTATTCAGCAAATAATTTAATTTGTGGTCTAAACTACGGTTTTACCAGTTCTCTATCGTAACGTCCTAATGGAAGGTTTTTACTTAGTTTATTTTTCGAAATTTACTGTTTGCAGTTTTCTGAACTTATAAATATTTAACTTATCCAGAAAAATGTCATTTGGCAAAAAATGTTCCGAACAAACATTCATAAATGAAGAAATCGTCTTCCCAATTTTTAATGCTGCAGCTCAGATATTTCTTTGAATTTAGCTAGAACTACACATTTATATATGATAACATATCCTGTTTCCCAACCGCAGGATACAAAAACATCCGCCAGATGTTAGCCACTTTATTCAATGTTCCCAATTAAGACATACAGTTTTAATAATTGTGTTTTATATTTAAAAATTATAATTCCACCAAGCATTCACTTTTCCTGAAAAGGGGTTGATTATTTAAAGAACACAAAAATGTTGTTTTTGAAACTTTTTAATTTTTCTTTATCCTGTAACCTGAAAACTTTGCATTCCTGCTCAATTCGCCGCGTATTATAAGTGGGGAAAGACAAATATTTATTATAATTGTTCTTCTTGTTAGGTTAATAATAAACCACTGGTTAAAATATATTCCATATAATATATAATTATTATATAGTATACGTTTTCAGTAATTTTGTTATATATTTAAAAAATGAAATTCCACAAGACCTTTTGCATTTTTGTTAGCATTCAGAAAATGTCAGTCAGTGTCCGTAGAAAGGGGTTGATTTTTTGAAAGAACACAAAAATGTTGTTTTAGAAACTTTTTAGTTTTTCTTTGCAAAAATGGCCATCCGCTCCTTTATCCTGTAACCTAAAAACTTTATTTACATTCCTGCTCAATTCGCCGCATATTATAAGTGGGGAGAGACAAACATTTCCTGCGAACACGTGAGTTACGACATACGGCCGCAAATCATAACAACGCGACGATTCCATTTCCTGCGGCCGCCCCTCCTGCTAATGTGGACTCGACTGCACTGTGCCACCACTTCGACTCCGGTCGGAGCTTTCCGAAGCCGGCCGAACTAGGGAAGCTTTGACCCCGAATGGTTAATTGTCCAAGGGATAAATAATAGGGTTGAAATATTGGTGTCTTTGATTGTGAAATATTTTCCAATTGTTGGGTTTCTTTTATGATGTTGGAGGATATCGTATATTGATTTTTGAGCTTTTAACGAGATTGGACCGGAAAAGAATATGAAATGAACAGCGGTGATTTTTAATTTTTTACCTTTACAATAGGGAATTCATAAAAATATCTTTTATATCAGTTTGTAATTTGACAATGCTTTATATTACATTAAGTTGTGGCATAAAGTAATTAGTTAATTGTTTCAAACATAACTATTTTGAACTTACGATATCAATGTATCAAAAATTTCGAGAAAATGAAGTTACCGACCAGCGGTTTGAATAAAATATTGTCAACCGATTTTTGGTATAGAATTTTTGTTCCATTTTTTGGTATAACTCCCATTTGTTCAAAGAATTCAAAAATATGTGATAATATGGTACAAATTTGAGATCTCAGTGGGTAAAATTACAAAAGTTATATCGGAATTTGCAATTCATTCAAAAATTATTTTTTATTTATTTACACATTCAAAAATTATTTTTTATTTATTTACACATTCAAAAATTACAATTATATTTATAATTTAAAATAGTTTGAATGTAATATCTCTATATATGTTGATATAACGTACTAATGCAGGTGAAGGGATATCCGTTAAAGCCGAAAGTCCCTTATTTGAAAATAAGTTTTCCGAATGCGTTTAAACATAGACTAGCAAGCGTCACGGTCATGTACATGATCGCTGATCAGACTTGAACATGTATACACATTCATATTTTTACAAATTTTCACATTTTACCGAACATTTTATTTGTTATAGCCGCAGTCCGTTATATCTAGGTTCTACCTTATGTAGTAAATAATAGCAGATTCCTTTCTGCCAACTATGTTACGATATTACAATATAGCAAAAATGTGAAACGTGGCTTTCTCTGCTATTCGATTTATCAAGAGTGACATCAACATTCGGGTGTTGTCGCCAGGTTACAGGGCACAACATGGCAGAAATGTAGATCACTGTCAGATTTCTCGCCGTTTATAAATCCATAAAATTCATCCCGTAAAAATGGGATACGTCAATAAACGTTCAATACCAACCCGCAGGCCCAACAACCCTACGTTAGAAAGTTTATGATTAATGTTTGTATATAATGTTACATTATTCTGATCATGATTGATAGCGTTAAATGGCGGCAAATTTAAAAATTTACCCTCAATGACACAACAATATGTCTCTGTTGTTCTTTCGTTGACTTTTATCTTGTTAATGAGCATTTTAATTGTTATTAATTATCGCTATAAATTTGTATATATTGTTCTGCATGCGAAAAATTTCCCAGCTTTAAAATTAATTAATCTAGGTATTTGTTACATGTTACATGATATGCAATATTTACAACAGGTTGCTTTTGTTCAAGATTGTATTCAATTAATGACATGCATTGTTGTAAATATTCTATTGTTTCATTACATATTTTGTTATTAAATGAAATTTAATCTTAATAACTTTATATTTCATATGATCAAAAAATATTGTTTTAAATAATTAAATTAGTAAATTAGAGTTTAATAAATAATGGATGATATCGTTCGTTCGTAAATTTGTTTTATCTAATTCCATAATAATTGGAAATTTTTTGGGATGTATATCTCATTACATGGTCGATGGAAATAATATGAAAGGAGCGATTTGAGGTCAATTAATTGCCCCGAAAGAGGATTTGAACCTAATACGTCGGATAAACATGTCAGCGTGCCGGCTAAATCATCAACCCGAATCAGAATTAATTATTAAATTACCGGATTTTGGTTCCAATAACGTCTCTGTTTACAACATTCATACCTGTCAGGTTGGCGGTCAGTCAATTATCAAACTGACATATCGGGGACATAAAGCGATAAAGTAATTTTGAAAAATAAAATTATACAAGTAAATTTGGACCCCAATAAATTGGACAAGAAATGTAAATAATATATTATGAGTAAAACATTAGTTTGTAATTTTAACGGTTTCAGGATATAAAGCTATTGTTTACATAGACAAAAGTAAGCAGGGTAACTAAGTCATAATTGTATACCATGTAATTTGACAAGTCAGTATGGTAATTAATATTTACCATTTAGAATTGTCAAAATAAAATGAAACAATTGTTATATCATCCCATACAGACATGATCACAAAAACGTTACTTACAAGAGGATTTTATAAAATAATATTTATTAATAACGTGAAATCGGTAAAATATTAAACTAACCTCGCATGTTATAAATCATACCTGGCTTCAAAATTCTTAAAATTTTTATTCTCCGAGTTCGGAATTCAATTGATATCTGCGGCGATTATGATACTCATAACTGTCCCAGGTATGTTAAAAGCTGTAACATCGAATGTTCGATCCACTTGAATATTTAAAATATTTCATTTTGAAATTCAACTAATTTCACTAATTTAAAAAAACTGGAATATTTAAATTTTAAATTTCCATGTTTAAATATTAATTACTTATTTGTTCTTCTATTTATAGTAATTCTAATATAAATTACCATACCGCTTCTGTAAGAAACCTATGCACAATTTATAGTGGATTCCGAATCAATCGCACACAGCAGTAATTTTATTTAGTTAAAGATTAACGAATTTGGGGTTTGAACGCTAACAAGACATATTTTAACGTTGTTTCGGTATAACGAAGTATTTATTCGTATTCAAATTTTTATTTTGACTAAATTTATTGTTAATTTTCTTAACAAAAAAGAATAGTATTTCGGAAATTGTACTTTTTTGTTACTTTCATACTCGCGTGCAGCTTATTCAAAATACGAAATAGGAAAGTCAAACGACGATAAATGACTTCTAAACAAAAAAGTGTCAAATGAGAAAGAATGTTCCTAATTATAAATTTTATTTACCCATTCTATTTTCATATCCTTGAATGTTGTATGAATAAGCAACACAAAAGTTCATAATTACTGTATTAAAAAATATTATATTTAATAATAAATGTTACAAAGGTACTAATATTTTTTTATTGTCTTTTCTGTTTCATTTATTCCACGTAATTAAAATGACCTAGTATTAACGTTGTTTAGTTTAGTCCTAGGACTTCTTGGAACATATCCTCTTTTTACTTACAATCTTTAATATAATATAATAGTATGTGAGACGACCTATGCCCGTATGATTGTAGTGGCAATAGTGATGACAAAGGAAGTATGTAATAAGATATTTGCTTACATCTGAAAGCAGCTGCAGTGAAGTGTAATTGCAATTGTAATTGCTTTGATATGATCGCAGTGTTTCGCATGATGTGAGCCCGGGTAAGATATGAATTTAATCTTGAGATTCCGGTAGTTGCTGTGTATTTCGCATCTCACAATAAATATGATAGAATTTCCCCCACGGAAATAAAACAAAGCACGCATGGGCCCGAGGTGAAATCTACAAAACAAACAGATTTGCAAACCTACTCAAACATTCCTGTGATGTAGCGCAAGGAAAAGGAATTCAAATCTACAGGAACAGGAAACACACAAACTGTTCCTTCCTTTCCGTTATTTGAACATCATAGACCCGTCTACCGTCTACGTCTACCAGTTGCTGCTGCCTTTGTCATCGCCTAGTTCCACAACTTTCTAATTTCAACATCATACCCTATTTCGTGAACAAATTTGCTCGAATTGTGTAATTAACTATTCCGAATAACTCCTAGCAATGTTGCAATAAATGTATTAAAACTTGATCGCTTCTCCTTCATATTGATTGAAATAGCTGCGAGGAATGATTTACATTTTGGAATTAACTTTGCACGCAGTCAATTTAACTTGCTTTGTAACTCAAAACTGAAACTGAAACCATTTCATTTGTTTGCTCAGTAATTCTCAATCTTCCAAACATAAACAATAAATTAATTTTCAAAAACATTCACAGCCAGTGAATTAATTTCAAATTTTCATTCTTTATCATACTTTCCATCAGAATATAAATAACGGTTTTGGGAATTATTCGTTCCAACATTCAGATATGATTGGAATGAATAATCAAGCAAAAAGATCCTTGGTTGCAATTTTGGTGTAACACACATTAATTAATTTTTAACCAGTTGTTAAAATTTTTGACAAATAAAAAAAACATTACAAGTGATGTTTTCATATTTTCTCCACTGGTTAAAAATTAACCACTGAATTGCAGAATAGGGGGATTATCATTTGGATTTTGTTGGACATTGGTGAAGAACTTCGTAATAAGTTTGTAAATCTAAGTTTTCTGCATTTATAAAAAGGTAGAAACTCTTTTGTCCGAACATTTAGGAAAATAAAAATAAACATAGGTTTCAGTAACTGACGTCAAGTACAAGATCGTTATCCTTATAAACCTTATAAAAAATTTAGAACAAACATAAAAGAACCAAAACTAAAAGCCTTATAATTTACAGGTTTTTCTTACAGAAAATAACGGTTTGCATAAATTTAAAAAATCTGCAACTTCTCTATATAACCAAAATCCATTTTTTTTCCTTAAAACCGAGTAGAATTTTATTTTAATAGTAATGCAGATAAATAAAAATGTCCTTGTAGTTCCCAGGCTTTTCAGAAGATATTAATCCGTGCCTGTTGAAGGCTCAAAAATTGCTTGTACCTTAAATGGGGAAATCGCCTTTTTAGACAGTTTGAACCAGCTCTGGAAATTATATAATAATTAAATATTTATAGAGATATAATATCACAAATAGAATATTTTGATGAATAGAAAATAATATAATAGTTATAATAGTAATTGTAAGGTATTAAATTGTTGAATGAAGGCAAATGAATTAATGGTGGAGTAAATTTTCGGAGAAATCGTGTAATAAAAGTGTAGGTGGTAATAGAATATTTCCTGCACGAGCCATCAATTTGCTATCACTCTATCATCCGTGTTCATTTCTGCGGACACGCCCTTAGTTTGGAGGAAGACAAGTGTGATAATGGCTAACAAAACAAATAAAAGGTCCAGGAACATGGCACAATATGAGAAGAATGGCCGGCGATGTCGCTGCTGTATTTAAGTCGGTTTGGGTCGGCCATTTCCGCTCCAGCGGCTCGTGAATTGTTTCAGCATGGTTCGTTTCCAGTTCCGGTCGCGATCACCGATACATTCGATCCGCGGTGCCTATGGATTTTTCATTTCTGCTGTCTGAAACATTTGTCCGATTGCAGGGCAAAAAGGGTTTTGCCGTAGTTAGTGACAGCTTTGGACTCGGTTATAAATCATCTGGGCTTTTTCTTTATTTACTTGCGTGCGAACTGGGTTTACAAGATTTTTCTACTGCGGTCGTGTGTATGATAGCCGCTGCTGATACTCGGAACTTTAAACGAAAAGCGATAAGCGGCATTCATAACATTTTAATGTTTTCATTATTCTAAAAACACAACTTAATAATTTAAAGCCGACAAAAGCAGTTAACTGCTTTTACTGGATTATTAAACTACTTTCCTTGCAAATCTGATTTACATTACGGAAATCTATGAATATAATTATAAATTATTGTACACAAGAGCCGGCGTTGTTGATCTAGTAGTTAGTTCTCAGCTGCTACAAATACTACATAAATATTATTATAACGATTACTAATTAATACTAGGTAAATATTTAATTTAAAAACCCGAGTAGAATCATTAATGAAAGAGATAAAATTTATTGGTATAAAATGTTCTCTCGCCATCGCAAATATGTCATATTTTACTGGTGTAAGTAAAACAAATGATGTCATTAAATTGGAAATTGTAACTGTTTCCCGGATTTAATAACTTTTTGTAAGTTTGAAAGAAACCTGTTCTATTAACACAGATTCCACATAAAGTATCGAATCCTTCGCAGTTTTATTAGTTTTCCAAACCATGTTACCACCAACAACTTTTAAAATTAAAACTTCCCAACTAAAATGTAGGTTAAGCTGTTATTTGCGCTAAAACCCTGTCAATCAGTCCGAAAATATTGATTCAGCCGCGTCTTAAAAAGAAGAAAAGCAATTTGAGCGTTTGGGGAATATCAGACAGTGTGTAAACAATAGCGGTTCAAGTGCACCATCGCTCACTCGATCGATTTGGGTAATGTAGGGACGAGGCGGCCTTTTCGCTGCTTGTTTAATCGCTCACGCGTCTACTTCGCCTTCTACATTTTCAAAAAAATCCAAAAAGAAATGTACATAATTTTTTTGGAGAATATCCATTTTGACCTTCTCTGATTCCATTTTGACTAGATTTGGCGTGACGTCTGTATTTATGTACGTGTGTATTATTGTATGTACTTACGTATGTATCTCGCATAATTCAAAAACAGAAGGTTGAAATTTTGTACATGGGACTGCTATAACACCTATGTAATTGTGCAACTCTCTTTTTATTGCAATCGGCAGTACCAAAAAAACTCTTTGCTCGAAGGGTATTTTTAATTTTTTTACGTAACTTAAAATGTTTACTTTTTTACGTGGAAAAAATTGGGTGACCATATTACACTTTTAAGTCAAGTTATTTTATATTTAGATTTATCAATATCTCCATGGATAAGTTTGTATAGGTGACAAACAAGATTAGTTAATCATGACAAAAAATAGTTTTTTAATTTCATAATAATATACTCGTAGGTACTGCTAAATTAGTATTCGAGGAAATGTTAACTCCGTTGACAATATATAATGGTGAAATTTTTTATGTGGAAATGATTACGGGATCGTATTTCACTTTTAAATCAAGTCATATTATATCTACATCTGATTTTTTTCTTTAATTGTTTTAAAACAACTTGTCGAAACAGAAGTAGCAAAGAAAAGAAGAAAGCTTAATGATTTAGATTCATCAATATCATTATGGATAAGTTTATATAGGTGACGAACGAGATTATTTAATCATGACAAAAAGTAGTTTTTTAATTTCAAAGTAATATACTCGTAGGTACTGATAAATTAGTATTCGAGGAAATGTTATCTCCGTTGACAATATAACTTTTCTTTGGTTTCCAAGGTGCATAGAATATGATTAGATTAGGATGAAGGAAAATTGGTGGAGTGTTAAGCAACAAAACATTGCCTTGTCAACAAGATTGAGATAGAGAAACAAGATGACAGATAGTCAACTGTTTCCTGCCCGATCAATAACCATTGTAATTCTTGCGAAATGCGGCCTTTTTAAAGTGTAAGCTTGTTATGTAAATTTGCCGGCGAAATGAAGACTTAGTGGCAGTTGATATGGGCACGTTCCACCCATCTATTGCGGGGCTCTGCTTTCAAAGAAACTTTTAAAGTTGGGAAGAAAACGAACACCAGCCAGGGATTTTAATCGTAATACCCCTTCGCGTCCCACGACGCCTTGAAAGGAGATATGACTTTTCATACAATATTAAATTTTTATGTAGTTTGAATTACAAAGTAATGTGGTTCTAGCATTGTTCGCACGTACTATATGCTACTACAAGGATATTAAAATTTGTCAAACTATTCATGCTAGATTTTCTTACGAAATTACATCATCTTATATGGATACATTTTCTGCAAAAATGTAAAATCCCACACATTCATTTTCATATATACAAATATTTATATTTTGAAATTTATCAAAAAGCAAATGTGATATGTTATTTTTATATTTATCCAACACCGTGTAATTATAACGATATAAGTATGCTGTTTTTAGATAAATAAAGTAGGTTATATATAAGTCACTAGTGAGCTAAATATATTAGCTCACTGTTTTTTGGTTCGTATCATAGTAACTACGTTATAAAACCTTCTCTACACTATTTTGTTCCTAAATGTCATTTCGAAATTCCATCTGTCAAAAATCTTATATGTATTTTTTATCAATGATTAAAATGTGTTGGATAAAATGTTGTATGGCACACGTGTGTTAATTACCTAAGTCACTTGAAAAAATACCACACTCGGCCTAACGGCCTCGTGAGCTAAACTTTTCCCACGTAACTTATCTGTAATGTAACACACTTGTACCATAAATAACTATTTGTTATTATAATAATTTGTTTATCAGTCTCTTTATAAGTGTAGTCTTATGATGTAAGATTATTACCATTTAGTTTTAAATATGTTATTCTTAATGTTATTATTTTAATCACTCAATGCTATTACTTTAATGCGGAAAATAAGAGAATGTAATAATAAATAAAATTTCTACAAACTTTGAACTCTTGAAAATTGAACTTTTTATATTATTATTGTTTGTTCTTTTAATATTGTTAGAAGTTAGGCAGTAGGGTTGTGTGATTGTCGCGAAACTTGTTTGATCCTTTGGATAATCAACGTATTTCGTCATGTCCAATTGGATGGGTTACCACATAATCTGCAGCACTAAAATTGCAAGTGAATATCTACCTATTTGCAGACTTGTTCCTTCTAGATATATCGTGCAACAGATGAGAATGATATATAACAAATACAATTTGTACCAACTTTGAACTCTTGACCGTTAAACTTAATTAGAATACTCATTTATAGCTACTATAAATATATAATAAGTTTGAATTCAAAACTAGATATTTACTAATTTAATTATAAACTTTTGCTCCAATATTGGTTATTTTAAAAAACATCATAAAAGTTATCAAAAGTATTTGTTTTTTGTTGTATAAGTGAATTATTTTTATTGATATAACCTCCATTGTATTAAACCTTTATTCGGAAAAATATAATCGCCTCATTGTGATTTATTATTTGAGAATTTCCGGTGGATTAAATAATTTAATCCCGAGTTTTGGAAATGGTATTAGAATTGAATACCTACCCGAAAATATAGAAGAAGAATAATGAATGAATCTATCTAGTAAAACAAAAAATATTTTGATTAATGGCAAGGCAATTGTTCATGATGAATTGAGCGCGCTTATTTACCTAGGCCAGGCTTCATAATGAATTCATTCGGGGCTCAAAGCATTCTTCATCTGGAAGTCCGCCAGGAAGACGGCAAATCCCGGCGAGTTTTCTTTTTGCCGGCTCCTTACAAATTCCGCGCTCGGTTCGCTTTTCAGCACGCCGGCCTAAGTGCGGCCTGCACCGATGTCATAATCCCGTAATCAAAGTTGCCTGGGCCGCCGGAGTTTTTGTTAACGATAAACTCCGGTGAGAGAAGGTGTATTATCGCGGATGCGGGATGAAAGCGAATTCTCGCAGGAAAGAATTGGGATAAATATTTACTCAACCACAATCTACCGGCTATTGTAATGTGCACGCCAAACATATTTCTACCCCGTCAAGCGATTGTGACGCCGTTCGCCATGCAATTTTATTTTGTGTGCTTAACCTCTTTCTTTGTCAACTTTTGCTTAAACATTGTGCTGCTCTGTATTCATACATATAAAATTACTTTAAACTGTATACGGGAGACTTGCTAAATGCGCACTGGTCTCCGAAATCATATCGGAATATTTTTTGTTATTTACCGACTGTTAACGAAAGGTATTAAGGAATAGATAAAGTAAATGATAAATTGGTAATACATGCAAAAAACGAAATAAAACATGATGGTATCTGTGAAATATAAAAACGTCAGTAAATCAGGCAATTTTCATAAAATTTTATTGATTTTATTTAGCAGATATATATTGTTGCCGTTAGATACCAAAATAGGTAACAGGTACTTAACTTAAAGACTTAAAATGTAAAGGAAACTAGTTATGAAATAGTACTTTGCCGATACATTTAATTTTGGTACCAATTCATGGTAACTAACAAATAAATAGGTACAATAGAAAATATGTTAGGTGGTACGATTCTGACAACTATTACTTTGTATTATAGAAACCGTAAAGCATATATTGCACTAGAAATTAGTTAGAATCACAGACGCCATATTTTCAAAATTTCCTTTCCTTTCTACAGCAAAATCTAGAATATGTGCTCCAGATTGTAACAGGCTAAATATTAGAACATTTTAAGTACTTAATACAATTTTTGTTCCACTTAAACCAGAGCACAGATGAGAGCTTCAATGCTGAATTAGCTCGGTTTTAGCTGACTTATAATTAAAGCAAACATTTTAGAATGCTCTAATTTTTGACCTATTCAAACCAAAGCAAAATCCAGCAGCCAATTGTGTTCTAGAATGTGCTCTGATTTCAGCAGACCAAGAATTAGTGCACACGGTAAAGCGTGCTTCAATCCCAGGCCGGCTGGACTAGATCACCTTCAGGGCATCAGATACCCTGGAAGGCGATCTAGTGAAACCACCAGGCGGGGCGTTATTTGTGCATTATTTTCGGTGTTGTAGATTTCAATTGGCTGATATTCAGTCTGTAATTGTGGCTGTACTAGTGAGAATTTGTATATGAAAATTTGTATACACAGGTATTTTGATGAGAAGAATTCACTGGTAATATTTTGAAGGGTGTTACTCACACCCATTTTAGTGTAATAAAAACCAGAATAACTATGGTTAGAATTTATCGTAGAGATAAAGAAAATAAAATTCATAAAAAATATCAATGTATATAAATATAAATTATTTAGAGGGAGCACCGCTGCCCGTAATGTATCAAATTTGTGGGTGAAACGAAATGTAAAAATTTTTCACGGACATATTCATAAAGTCTTATACGAGCGTTTAAAGGGGAGTAATTAAAATAAATTGGATAGCTGATGGTTATTCGGTGGGTAATGAATATTTATCAGTATGGTATTGGTGATTACTAGGCAGATATCACACACCTCTGAAATATGCAAATAGAGTGCAATTAAGCGCTGAATATTGGAATGCACTGCCGTGGAATTCCTGCCTGATATTGGAATCGGTTCAAGATTCATCACACAACATTCATCACCGATATTTTCATCGCCCGGCATTAAGATACTTATCGCTCGTTATTTACACTCCCATAAAACGTATTGCGAACCCACCAAATCAGCAAAAATACACACCGCCAATATCCACAATTCATATACCTATCTCAAAACTACTGGGTATTATACCAACACCATTCAAATGGAGCATTCAAATGTTTCTGAATTTATTAAAATAATATTATTAAATAGATTCGTTACACACACTTCATTTATTGATAATTTTTGCTTTAATCTAACAGTATACTTTTCATGCCAGTTAGAATACTTGGCACGTGAAACGTAGCTAATTAATATTTCGAATAAATGGACGAAATCTTCTTAATCTAATTTCAATTACAGAAAATATACGCTATGATATTTTTCAATAAGAATAAAATGCTTCTCAACATTTTCAATCCTAAACTAGAGTGACAGATTGCCATACGTAGATATATTCCTTTCCACGTATGGACGTATGATTCGTGTTTGGAAAAACTCATCCATTTTGACAAATTGAGAAAGTTCATGATATTGCGGAAATAAGAAACTGATATCTGGAATAGTGAGAATTGAAATCATTTTGCTCGCATCAAAATACTTTTCCAAAAAGAAATAACATACCAAAAGTTTATAGAAAACACATACATTGCTCATTAAATATAACTAAGAATGAAAAACAAAAACTGCTTAATGTTGGTAATCATGTTAACTACATTAAATAACCTTCTCTATACATTTTTTTGTTTTGTCGAAATATTAAATAAAATTCTAGTTATTTTAAATGGAGAGGAGTGGATTAATCACTTTAGAAAAGTCCCATATTTTATTTTTATACTATAAATAACATTTATATTATTTTTAGTGTTGTTTTTCGATTTAGTAATTGCATTTTCTGTAAATGAATTTCCTTTTTAAGTTGGATCTTTTGTGCATTTTCATTGAAGTCCCGGTGCAGAAGGGATGAATATTTATGCAGTAATTACCGCCCACGCATTCCTTTGTGTTATTCTAAAGTCATTCGATTTTATCGGTAATTGTCAGTAGATAACATCTTTGTCGCACAATGCGAGGTAAGCTGCTTATTCTTCATGAAATTCAATTACTTTGAAGGTTTGTTCCATTCCTTTTATCCAACTGTTAATTGTCGCTGTAATGCACTTGCAGTTTTAATTAATTATTTTCCAACTTAATTTTGTTGAGCTTTGGTTTTGTTGCTGTTTAATTGCAAGGAAAATCTCGTTTGCACTATCTGCTTTGTTTATTTTTAATTTCTACTACATTTTAAATTTTACTACGGAGATTGTTTGAGGTTTATTATTTTCGTTTATGGAAAAGAGAAAAATTATTTGCTAAATGTAATTAGTTTCTTTTAGAATTGTTTGCTCAGAATTAATAATATTAGTTTGTAGTTTTATAATTTATGCTTTTATAGAAGCATTTTCCTTTGCTCTCATCAAGAGAAAACAAATTAAAATTTTGAATAAAAACTACTTTGTGTTAAGGAATGGTCATTGGGAATTATAAAAAGCTTTTGTATGTTTGGGTTTTCTACAATGAATAATATATTTAGTCCCTAGATTAGGTACGAATTTTACTCCTAAACTTTTAAGTCGAATTTGAGTTAAGTCGAAAAAAGGACGTACATTTTTATGTGGGAAATAGTAGGTAAAAAAATTTAACTTTCTTTTTCATCCTATGTAACACAACATGCTTAGATGGAACAGGGCATCAAGCTGTGGCGTACCTACAACGCGGGCACCGGAGCAATTGCCCCCCGCTAGCTCTAAGCAGCATGGCGCCTTTTTTGCTAACTAATATCGCAAATTTAATTTATTTTATTTTAAACCGCAAAACTCCGCCATATCAGGTTTTTTTGAGTTCTATTGCACGGTTTTACTGCGATAAGCAGCGGTAAAATCATTCCATAATTTCACCTCATTGGAATAAGAAATAAGTAAAAAATGAAAATTATTTTATACTGCATGTTGCTGAGTTAATTTTACATTTAAGAGCTATTTTATTTCTTTTCCTGATTTTTATAATTTTCTATTTTCTACATTTGTATATATAGTAAATAGTCATAAATAACATATATCTAAGCGTCATATTTGGTTTAGGTTATAAAATATAAAATAACTAACAAAATGAAGTATCACGTTTGGAAATAAAGGCTTTCGAGGAAGCACAAGAGTCTTCTCAAAATATTAAAACATTTATTTTTAAATATGAAAGAAATATGTTCAAATTAGATATGTAAATACGATTTTATGATAGTGAGAATACTGTTATTGCCAGCGTTAGTGACAAAAAATAAAAATATAAGACTGTATTTTTTGTAATTTCTCAAATCATATCATCTTTTGCCCCCCTTACAACCAGTATACTACCTACACCACTGGTGTCAAGTACACAAGGTACTTGTTTTGTGCCAAGTTTTATTTGCATTTTAGTAGTGTAGGTTGTCAGCACTATTTTTATTTGTGTAAATATTGACGATGCTTAGATTTTAATCCCAAATCTCACACTTCGTTCAATTTGAATCTGAACGTGCTAAATGAACCACCGCTGCCCGAAAACATTTCATTTCGAATTCAATCTAGTTAGCATTAACTAGTCGATTTTAGTAAATTTGGAACAATTTAACTAGTTTCTTGTGAAAGTTTTGTAAAAAATATAAAGTGTAAATTATTTTTCACATTGTATATTTGCAAGTGATGTAGGCAGTGGATAAATATAACAACAGAAGTGATCACAAAGCGTGAATGTACATAATTCTCACACTTCGTTCAATTTGAGTTCGAACCTGCTAAATGAGCCACCACTACCCATACACCTTTCACTTCAAATTCAATCCTGTTTGCAGTGACTAGTCGATTTTAGTAAATTTGTTATTAAATTTAGAACAATTTAACTAGTTTCTTGTGAAAGTTTAGTAAAAAATGTAAAGTGTAAATTATTTTTCACAATGAATATTTGCAATTGATGTAGGCGGTGGGTAAATATAACAAGAGAAGTGATCACAAAGCGTGAATGTACATAATTGACAAATAATCGCGCGCGTAGAGCAGGCGACCGCGCGTTTGCGGCCGTAGCGGAAATACCGGGCGGGGGCGTAGCGTGTGCGACTGCGTGACACGCGCACGCTACGTTACGCTACGCCAAGCTCCGGCATGGCATTACCGCCCACTATCAATACAAGATTTATTCATTCTGATAGAAACGGTTAGGAAAATTGTGCTTATATCGGTCACTACATCCTGCTAAGCTACAAATAACACATTTTCTGGTCCGGGAGAGAAGGGGTCTTAGATTTATACAGGGTTTTCTATAACTTAGGACTAAAATTAACGGGTATACCTATTTTTTAATATTTTTAAAATTCGCAAAGTTATGGATAGTTTATTTGAAGTAAACATTTTTTGGACCACTGAAATAGCTATTAATTACACAATATTAGATATATATTAGTATTAGATATTATGTAAACAATTACTTTCATTGTGGAAGATTTGAAAAAAATTATTAAAAATAACTGATAAGCTGATGAGTAGCTAAAAAATGTTTACTTAAAATATGAAGCAATTTTTTTTGCGAATTTTTTTTTTTGTTTTACAATCAGCACGTCGGCCTTAGTTGAGGAATATAAATATATATTTGTTAGTTTAAAAGAAATAGTCCTTTTTTACACAGGACGAAAATTATCATATATGCTTTTCGAATAGGTACGTAAAAATTTACAAAAGTTTGGCGCTTTAAAAGCTTTTAAGGATCAAATATAACTCAGATATGCCCTAATAATATTGATATTTTAATCAGCCATAATTCTAAATGATATCATTAAAATTAACCTCAAAAGTGAAATTGACGAAGAAATAAAAACAGTATTTAAGTTACATAAATGGATATTCACTAAGCTGACCGACAAGCCCATGAAGAAATTTTAAATGCTGAAATATAGTGACTAATGGAAAAATAACTACAATTCATGTCTTAACTACTTGATTACAATTTTACAATTCTATAACAATTTCCAGAATCAATAAAATAAATAATATAATAAACGTACAATTTCAGATTTTTAAGAAATCTGTATAGAAAATGAATGACGTTACTATTAAATTTTTAGGTTGTAAAAAAGACAGGGACAGATAATAAGCACCTCTGTGGGATGGTTAGATAGATTTATTACAGTTAACCACGTTAGGAAATTTACTGATCAATTTCGTTGCGAAAACATTGAACCATAGTTACCCAATTCCAACCTCTCGCGTAAAATTGTATTTTATTTTAGATAGTATAATAAGGGTTGCATTTATTAAACCCATTTTCTATATAAAAATAAAGGGTTGCAATATGCAGAGTCGAAATAAAAGAGCAATCCTATTTGGACGGCAGCAAAAACTCGATGGCTGTAGTGGGTATTACCAAGATTATTTATCAAAGCGGTGCGTGTATTCCGCACGTTGTTGTTAATATTTATTAAGAGCTTCCCAAAATAAATTTCCGGCTGAGCAGGAAAAAATGGAAGTGGGAAATAGAGTAATCTATAAAATTACAGAATTCCCTAAATCCCTTTCTGTTTTTCAGCTCTATCATTTTGACGTGCGGGTAGAATACGCCGTGTTAAGCGCAGATATCCTCAGAGGACGAATACTGCACGGGCGAGACTTGGGTACAAGATGCGGGATGGAAGTTTATTGTGCACGAACTTTATTGCAAAGAAATTTCATATTCATATAAGCCATTTACATTTTATTACACATAAATAATTAAGTGCAATGGAAACACTTGCTACAGTGTAAATCACTCAAGACATTACAAATATTTGAAAATATCATTTGGGTTTCTTTGCTAGTTTAAAAATAGGTTTATCTCTTTTGAATATCACACTCAATAAACTCTTCACCTTTTGTATACTATAAAAGCAATGATATCATGTTCATGTTACTGTATGAGAATAGTTGTAGTACTTACATTCCTAGTCAAGTAATATATTTTTGCGCCACTGACATCTATTAACTTCTAATAATGTTAAAGTATGTGTAAAATATGCACTGGATTTATTTATGTGCAATTTTTAATAGTTAGCTTTGCCGTAGACTAGGGATGTAAGTTATGTTTATGTCAGTGTTGGTGCGAAAAGGTTGTATATAATAATTATCAAATAACCGAAATTAGAATTTGAAATTCAAATTTATGTAACGGCGCCATATCTCTGACGTCACGTAGGAGAATGAGAGAACAGTTTACAATACTATAACTGGGAATATAATGAACCTATTTTTTTACTTAATGATATCGAATAAATGTTTATCATTAACAACATTTATCTTATACATTGTTTAATATATAGTTATTACCAATTTATCATTAACAATTGGTAATAACTATATATGAAACAATGTATAAGATATCAATACTGGCAATTTATAGAATAAAATAAAAATATTTTGATATTACACAATATAATGTTTTGGTGTAAATTTGGTTGACATTGATATGTCCGTACTCATCTGTCAAAATTAACAATGTCCTATGATTTTTGAAGGCTGTTTAATGTTTACATAATAGTATTAAAAAGGAACCTGGGTAATATGCCAAATGTACATTATTCTATGATAGATGATTTTTATCGAATGAATTCAAATTCTCTAAATCTTCTACGTGACGTCACATATTCCCTCTCCAAAACTTTATTATTGTTTTTCTCCGGAATTATCAACAATTAAGTGATTAAAACAATACACTATTTTTATAAAAAAAATATGGTCATATTGCGTATCGAATATTGGTACATATTTCGTATGTAGCTGATAGCAGATTTTCAAATTTCTTCAGAATTTGAAATAGTACTTAATCTCTAGTTAGAACTCTCAGAACATCAATTGACAATTCTGACATGACCGAACACCAAACTGATAATTCTCAGAATTTCAAATTTCATAACTACAGACTTCGAATGCTTTTTATTAAAATGCACATGCTGACTAGTTCAAGAACTTCATAGAATTGTAGGTTCGACCAAACCTAATTAACAAATCAGTCGCATTTACATATAGACTACTCATTCGCAAATATGTATTATTACAAAGTACTGATCTGTTAATGAGATTATTAAAAAATATTTTGTTTTTCGATAAGAAAATGATAATTTGAAATACGAGTAAATATAAGTCAAAGATGATGTACATGTCTCTTGATCGACAAACTAAATTCAAAATAGAAATCGTTAAAATTGATTAAACAGGTGTTTTATAAAAGCTTGAAAACTTTTGCGTGTTAAATATTTATGTATTGTATGAACAGAATAATGATATATTCATTATAACTGTCATTTTTATTAGTTAGAAAATATTTACCATGAAAAATGAAGTATAGAAATATTTTTGATACTGTTAAACAAGTATATTAGCTGTTCAAATATGGAGCTTAAATCAATAATTCAATTAATATAACAGGTAATACCGCATGTAAAAATGCAATTGGATTAATTCATCCAATAAATCAAATAATCAAATAACTTGTTGACAAATTACATTAATGCAATTATTAATATGAAATAAATAATACTTAAAGCGTATCATGTGTGAATATTAATAAACTGCTGTGCATTTAGGTCAGGATAAATTAATTCCAAAACGGGGAAATATTAATGCCTGCGCGATGGCTGTTCCCAATCTATTTTTTACCTCTGGCAATTTAAAAGTCGTTAATTTGTTACAGTCGTAGGGGCGCTCTCTCTCTGGATTTTTATCCAATTTGTAGACCGATACTAATTGTAGCAGCAACAGCATACTATACTCTAACAGCTCCAATGTAAATATAAATGTTTTTTGCCTTTCGAATAAATTGAGCAACAAGTTTGAAGTTTTACTTGCTAATAGAAGCGAAATTAATTTTTACAGTTTTAATTTTTCAGCAGGGAAAATCCATACACGAAACTGTTTTTAAACAGCAATTCAATTACATCGTGTACATATGTAACTAAGAGGGATTGTGTGCTTTCGTTTATCCACAGAATTGCGAAAAAATTATTTGTTCTTTTACTAGTTACAAATTAAAATTTTTTCACAAATGTTTTTCTTTGTATATGTGTTAGTATATGTAGTCTAAATAATTGTAGAAAATACTTTTGCTTTATATTTTAATAAATAAAATGAATATTTATGAATGTTTGAGCAATATTGTTTTCGAAATGTAATAACATTTTTTATAATTATGAGTACAAATTTGAGATATGGTAACACATTTTATTGAAACTTTTACATTAACTAACTTTTTACGTAAGTTATGATGAAAAAATCGTAATAGCTAAAATTTTACAATTTACACCAGGAAATTAATTAATCTAATACATATTACTTGTCTTTTTCACATTTACTTACAAAAACATAGTTATAAGCAAAAAAGAAATAGTTGTTCTACGGTACACACAGAAAAGCGATGCTTAAATGGACAGAACGTACATATAGTATAAACAGGGGCGGATTAATGAAATTGCCGCCCTTAGGCAAACTAAAATTTGCCGCCCCCCAACCTAATTTTCTTTTTTTAAGCTGATATAATAATTATTATTATTTTTATGTTAATATGAAGATCTGAAATCAATGCAAACAGATTAAATATCAAATATTGAATTTGCATACTAAATTAAATTATTTTTATTATAAACATTAAAATAGAAACAACAAAATTTGGATCAACCGATACAGACATTTATTGCAGAAATTTATGGCGTGCCTTTTGTCTTGCAAATTGTCTTATATTAATGAAAGATGGCGCAACTTTTGAATAATTATTAGATTATATGAAATTAAACTCTTTCACAAAAAGAAAATACTTTTAATTTCATAATTTTTTGAAAAAACAAATAGCGACCCGAAAAAATTGCCGCCCCCAAAAATTTGCCGCCCCAAGCATGTGCCTGTTGTGCCTGTGCGTAAATCCGCCCCTGAGTATAAAGTACATCAGAGAAATTGAGACATCGAACAATAAGAACAGCAAAGTAAAAAAAAAATCTAATTATAGTGACAGATATGAACTAATGCAAACAATGTTCATAGCACGGTATCAACTGGATGAAAAGAAAAACATTAAAATTATTTCTAAATTCAGATGTGATAATTACGAGAGACACAACAAATACTGCCTATCAAGTGACGAGAAAAGATGTAGGCTTTGCGGAAGGGGAGTCCTGAGGCATCTAAGGACAGGAAAGTTTTGAGAGAAACAAAAGAAGAGGTTATGTCAGGATAAGATTGGAAGGATGAAAGATGTTATTAAGAATACGAAGGTTGATGTATGATGTATGACTGTATCTCTATGTATTATACTTAAAACACAAATGTACATTATAAGTCGATTGGCAAGAATAAGTAAATAATAATAAATATAAAAATCTAGTAACGATCACTTTGTCCTCTCTATACTCTATTAAAAAACTGCGAGGAAAGGAAACTCGAAATATTCTCTGACACGACAGGTTGACTTCTTCAGTTCACTCGACGTATAGTTACTAATTAGGTGTCCAAGCTCTTGGTTAGTCCGAGTCGCAACCAAATATTTAAAGGGGTCATATTATAAATAAATGAACAAGTGATATTATATATGAAATAAATACATAAAACATTAAATATTATAATAAAGCATTATTAAAAATTTGGTATGATAAATAAAGAGGGGGAAGTGGCACCCAGGGGAAATAGAAGGCGCTACCTCGGAAATCGGCTCGAAATGTGGAAAAAAATTCCACGCACTGTCTTAAACTTAAGACATCGCAACGAACAAAACACAAGCGAGTGGAGGAGTTTTGTAATACTTGTACTAAAATAATTTAAATTGCAATTTCTTTATTATTTTTCTTCAAAAATTTGTAAATTAACGTATATTGTTTGTAAAAATAAAATGTGCCATGTAAATCTTTGTGTTTTTTACAAAAAAAAATACTTGTGAATTTACAACAAATCTACATGTATTTACAGGGAGCCACAACTAATCGTCGAAAGAGGCACATGCGGACTTAACTTTCGTAACTGTATTTTGCGTTTCTACATATGAGATATATTCTACGTTTTATGTTTCCTAATTTTTAATAATAGTACCCGGCAAAAATGTCCCATTTATAAAATAGATTTATTCTAAAAGAATTATACGAATAATTTCATTACCTCTGTATGGTAACATTTATGTAGTATAATATAAATATAAACATAGGGTTTTCCCTTATAAATTAATTTCGGTTTGAGGGAAAAGTTGTTAAATAAATCATCCACCCTCGTGGATGGATCCCCGAATATAGTGCTGGCTCCTTCATCTTAAATTCTAATCCCCTTCTGTGCTTAAGTAGCTGCACCGCCATTTGCGCATTTGAGCCGTCGACACTTCATGACAATAAAAATTCATAGGTGGCGCTGGCGCCCTAGTTTCCTTTCCCATTTCCGGCTCCGGCGCCATCTCGCATACAGTCATCAGCACCATCTGCCGGAGGATTGGCCTCTAAACGCTGATGCTTTTTAAATGAATAATACAACATCCAGAATAATCAGACCAGCTCTGCACTTGATTAGATTTTTCCGCGTAAAATAAAAGTTTGTTGTGTAATTTGATTTTTATTTAACGCCGCGGACAAGATGCTGAATATGGAATGAATTTTTCCGAGTTGGAATTAAATTTTTAAATCCAAAAAGCGGAGCTGTAAAACTGGATTATGGATTGCAACCCCCCAATTACACTCAAAATTAAACAGAATTCATGAGTACACTGCATATTTAGACTCAAAAAATATATTTTTTAAATGGTCTTGTTATTGATAGTTTAAATCAAATTATAAGTCAAAAATCGATTTCAAATAAAATACAGTAGAATATTGATATAATGGATTTCGAATATAACTCAAATTTCGTTCAAAAATGAAAATAAACTATTTACATAACGAACTTTGGCTTAGCGGACATCCTCTTAGTCTTAGCCCGTTATATCGGTTCTACCGTAAAGTACTATTTTTAATAGTATTAGTAAATAATGTAAGATCAAACATACTATTCAATTTTCGAATCGGAGTACACAAATATAGTTTGTATTAAATACGGCAAGGACATTTTACCGATCGAAGATAATTGTTAATTATTGTCTGAAATCGGAATTCCTTGCCGTAATGCTTATTTAGTTTTGCACGATCAGAATTAAATTTCCTTCAATATCAATAAAAAAAAGTTTTAAAAATGAGGTGTATTAAAATTAATTCATTCTCAAACAATCGTTTCATTTTTCCATATATCAAAGTCCTGCCATTTGTAGTTGTGTTTTTGTGTAAGAAATAACAGTGAAAATAATTTGCAAGTTACTATTATTTATCAATAATTGTAGAATTAGTAACTGTACTTAAAAGCAACCTCCTGTAATGTGTGTAATTTTTTAAATAGACAATATGAAATCTTAGCTTCAATAATTTTTTAATTTATATAAATAGTTTTTTTCTGGTACAAAATAATAATAATAATAATATGGATTTTGTTTAATTATAGTGAATAGATACAAATATAAATTTTAATCTGAATGTTAACAATGACCTCCACAATGACACAACGTATGTCTGGGACATGATTTCACCATTTACTAATAAATTAAAATTGAAGAAGAGGAGTGCTTAAAATTTGCAAAAGTGACATTTTTATTTATTGTTCAGGAAAACAAATCACTGCTCCAAATCTTCTTTTAGAAACCTGTCGTATCCAATTTCGATAAAAACTCGATTCGTTTCTGTTTTCGCAATCTTTCCAATGTAACAATTTCCATATGTTAAGTTTTCTGTTTCTGGTTGGAGTGAAACTATATATTTATTGGTCCCCGAAGTTTTATGCGGCTGATATAGGAGCAGGATACAGGAACATGGCGTGCAGGAAGGAGCAGGACCAGGATCACGTCCGGAACGAGATCCTGCCGCGATATCCGTTCCTGCTGTGCACCCGTAGGACTAGCGCTCATTTGTTTTCACGTGTAGCAGGATAAGCTTCGTTCCGCGTTGTACTATAAAGTGCTAAGATATCGGGACTATTTGTTCTTTTATTACCATGTTGTACTTTTCAAGATAAACTGCCCTTTTATTATAATTTTCATTTAACCTACAGATACAGTTTGGTAATTATTAAATAGTTAGCCTGGTATTGTTCTGTATAGTTTGCTAAATATAATGTTAATTATTTTATTGTGAACAAGGCGTAAAACAAATAACTGACTTATTGGTTCATTTGTTAAATTGTTACAAACAGAATTGATGTTCTAATTAATTCTTAATTACAGAGAAGTTGAAAACTTTTCAACTTTTTATAAGAAGTTCTAAGAGAGTTTGTAAACAAAGAAAACGAGGTACACTTCAATGAACAATATCATGAATTTTCTTTCTTTTGTCAGGGACACATTTTAGAATATCTCGGACGTAAACTATTGAATTATTCCAAAGAACTGTATTATTATTTACAATTTAACAAAAAGACGTGACATTAAAAGACATTCGTTAAAACAAACTAAGAGTAATGAGAACTCATAATTCCAGCTGTAATAAATAAAAAATCGGAGTAAAATTGTGTTGTAAGAAACAAAATAAGACATTTCCTATTCGATTATATAAGCACCTATTTATGTAGAGAAATCTAGAGAAAAAATTGTTTCTTTAGTATTGTGACAAATGGAAAGCTTAAAGCTACAAATGAGCTTTCCTTCCCACTAATGTGTTAAACGCTGAAATATCGTGTATGTAATTGTGTGACAAGTAGAGTTATAACACTGTTGCAAATCGGTTTCTTTTCATGTTCTTGAAGTTATGATTGTGAAATATCGGTAATAATATGATTATACGCCGGAAGCGGCGGCTGTAATATTCCTTCATAAATAAAACAGCAGGAAATACAGAATTGCAGGTTAAGCGAATTTGACATCTTGCACGAACCGCCTTAATAATCTCCAAGAGTATGAACACTGGCGAAATTGTGCTTCTTTTATTTTTCTTGAAGGCAGGAAGGATTCTAAAAATTTTAGTTCTAATCCCAATGAATTCTGCTTATCTACAGCCCTCATAAAAATAGATCACGTGATGTATAGTCTCCACGTCAGCAGGTGACATGTGCTATATATCATTACAGATATCTGCGATAAAATAGATATGGCAATATTGGTTTTTTTCTTTATATAAAATTGGAGTGTGATACAAGGAAATTTACTGTATTTTTTATTATAAAGTAGAGTTACCTTACACCGCTAAGAGTTTGTAATATACGTATAACAAATGTGGAACATATTTATAAATATAGTTGGTTAGATAGATCGGTTATAATAACAAAATGAATCGTTTTGGAATATTCTTGTTGAAAAATATTGAAAATAGAGTTGAAAAGAACATTTCCGAAAATACCAAAAGCAGTTTAAAATATTTATTCTGAAAATACTCTGACAAACTTATTTTGTGCTTAAAATGATCTGAAAATTGAGCATTTTAAATGTTCGTTGATTTTGATAGTAATTTAATAGATTATTAACAGGTTGCACAAAACTTTGTTAACTTTAACCATTAATTTAGTGTTTAACAGAAAAGTATTTGTAAATCGCTACTGTGTTAATAAGTTAATCACGCTTTATGGAACCGGGCCTATGTCTCAAGCATTTTGCCAATTCAGTTTCTAGGCAACATATATTTCATTTTCAATTATTTTCAGTGCACTTAATATATTACTACAGAAAATAAGCCAATGCAATATTTATATAATAAAAATAATATTTATAACTCCTTTCTGATATATTGTACTTTATAAAAGGGCTATATTTTTTTCGGAGGCGACAGGTTTTATGTACTTTTTTTTTAATTTTCTTACTAAGTATATAATTTTTGATGGGAATGAGGTGAAGAAAATATATTTAGAATATCTATCTAGTGTTACCGCAATGTTTATATACTTTCATTGGATTGTACTTCCCTTGTTCAAAATATGAAGCGTCGCCACTGCACAAAACATTTGCTGCGGTGGGAGGTATTTGCCGTTGGTAAAATCAAAGCACGTCGGCAAACATGAAAATCTAATTCCTTGCCAAACTAGGTAACCGTTATATAAACAAGCTAATTGCAGCCCCCTTATAATTTGCCGATCCCGACGTATACGTCGCGTACTTGCGTTGCGCCACTAATCTGATTGAAGAGCTGTCGGATGGAGGATTATTCGCCTGCAAACGTCTGCACAATGGAAACAAACGAATATTCCGCAAAACGGATACAGACTTGGATTTGTTTCATTTTCATAAACAATATGAACAATGGAAATGAGTTTGTTTCAAAAACTTTATAATTAATAACAATATGACGGAAATGCACACTTCTATATCAAATGGGATCATTTTTCTATGAACTTGTTTATTATTATAAACAATATGTATTTCTACAGTAAAAAAAAATCAAAATATTTTAAACAATTAAATATGTATGGAAAAATTATATTAAAGGAGATCATGGAAAATATGTACAGAAAATAACTACAGCTTACAGTGGATTCCCCACCAATCGAATACAACAATATTTTTATTTAGTTAATAGTTATTTTAATTAGTAAATAAATGCAAATATAAATTTCAGGCTAAAAAATAATGTGTGAAATAAATACTTCAAATGTTAGCATTGACATATGTACGGATATATAAAATTTTATTTTAAATTTGGAAATCAAAAAATTCAAGAAGCGAATTAAAATTAGCAAAAATGGCATTTGCTTTTCTGTGCAAGAAAACAAATCACAGCTCCAAATCTTCTTTTAGAAACCTGTCGTATCGATAAAAACTAGATTCGTTTCTGTTTTTGCAATATATCCAATGTTACAATATGAACAATGGAAATGTGTTGCTTTAAAAACTTTATAATTAATAATAATGGTCCGTCTTGTGTTTATATCCTTCTTTAAGAATTATTTAGCTAGAGAAAATTCTACCATTTTTATGACTAAACAAAAGTTTAAAAACGGCCCCTGTCGTCCCTAAATAACTAACTTAGAAAAGATTTTTCATTGTCGTTAACCATGACAGGTGGATATGAAATCTTAGTGAAGCATTTTTAAGTTACTTTAATGAAGCTTCTTTAACGTTCGAGACGGTAGCATAATACGACCAATATGATGGAAATCCGCACATCTGTGTGAAATGGGATAATTTTTCTATAACTAGTTCATTACGACAATGCATTTCTACAGTCAAAAGAGTAGATTCCAACTTATTTGAACTTCGAACACTCAATTACTCAGTTACCAATTGAGCTACTAGTATTAATAATTCTATTTTTATTTTGAGTCTCATAAACTGTAAATTAAAATACGATATATTTAATTGAAAAAGGTTTCAATGTTTTACAGTATTACTTGTATTTGTATTGTAACAGGAATGTGAAGATATTAAAGAGATATTTTTCTTATTGGATAGTAGTGCAGAGGCAATTTCATGTAATGCAATAATAAAGTGTGGGTAATGGCAATTTGTCGGTAGTGGGAACAAATCGAAGTAGAGGAAATGACATATTTAGATGGCGACAGCAAACGTATCTGTCACAAGTAGGTTGAACGTTTCACTCAGCTGATGAAAAATAAACATCACTTGTTATTTCTCGCGCCGGGCAGGACGAGCAGCAGGAGGCTGCAGGAGCGGACAGCTGCTATATCGTTTCCTGCTAACTGCGTCATTTTTCATATAAACATCTGAAGATCACGTCCGTCTCTGTGATGTAATATATTATGTTGCTGCTAAACATGACCTGTTCTCTTTTATTTTCTCTGTTTTCTTCGCAAAATTACAAACTGTCGTTTGACAAAATGACGCCGGTGATAAATAATACAACTCGGTGTATTTACTTCCGGAAAACTGCGTTTTTATACGCTTGCTTTTTCATCAAAACTGCTTTCAGCGTTTTAAATTCTGTTCAACCCTTTCAAATTCCCTATATGTTGTCATCAGCGCTTTTTATCTCCAAAATTATTTTCCCAATTTTATTTGCTCCAACTTCACTGAAATAAAAATGCAAAAAACGCGCCCATTTACGTCAAACGGGTTTATGGTTTAAGTAAATTTACTTTCCCGAATTAATATCATATATATTACTCTTTTTTTACTCATATTCATTGTAATTTTAGTTATGTACTTTCATTAGAACAGAAAATTATATTGATCTGCGGTGTTGGTATTAAGCATCCCAATAATTGGATAATATTTATTTAAAAAAAAATCTGTTGTGAATAATTTTAAATAATTATAGTTATTTATGGTACAAGTGTGTTACATTACAAATAAGTCACTCACGAAGCCGTTAGGCCGAATGCGGTATTTTTCTGAAGTACAACATTTAATCCAACACCTTTAATCATTGATTTAAAATAAATAAGTCTGACATTTCAAAATGTAAAGTGTAGAGAAGTTTTTTAACGTAGTTACTACGATGCGAACCTATAAACAGTGAGTTATTAAATTTTTAACCCACTAGTGAGTTAAGATCTAATTTATTTATCTAAAAACAACATAGTTACAGCGTTATAATTACACGGTGTTGGATAATAATATATATTCAATAGGCATGTAATGTGTGCCATTACTCATGAGAATGAAGGCAACACGAGCGAAAGCGAGTGTTGTAAATCTTTCGAATGAGTAAAAGCCATTAAATGCGAATAAAATACTATACTTTATCCATAAGTATACCATGAAAAGTAAGTTTATTATAACCAAATATGTCATCATACTTTGTCAGATAATAGCTCGCGTCACTGTTTCACAGCATACTTAACGCAAGGCAATTATTTCTAGTTTTATTTAGATACAGTTTAAGCTTAAGTTTAAAAAGAAAAATGACAAAACTAGTGTAACTTTGGCTATTTATGTAGAAAAAATTACTTAAAAGTAATTTTGTTTTTATTATTTTGACACGTAAGACAAATTTAACATAACGATTGAATAATATTATTCCATCGAACTGTAAATATTATTCAATTAGCAACTGTAACGAAAGTCATTAATTGATAAATACGATTAAATTGTAGGTTTAGTTTTTGTCAGTTGTGAATGACGTCACCTGTGGGGCACTCTATCTGGCATGAAAAACGATTTTAGTTTTAGGTTTTATGAAATATATTTGCTACAGATTTTTTTCTGATAGTGATATACTGTTGGGTATGTAGTGATTGGAGGAGTTTTTTGCGAATTAGCGAGCGCGGTGTTTGTGCCTAGCAGTGCAATTTAGTGCCATCACCGTCTACAAGTCGGCCATTATAACATCTCGCTAATATATTACAATCGATAAAACAGATCCGTGAAGTTTGTCGCTCGACACCGCCATTGCCACGGCTTGCGCGTGCGCCTCCCTGCACTTCCTCCCCCTCCCACTTCCGGTTTTATTTTCGGTTACAAACTTCTCAAATAGTTTTTTCCGCAACCCCGGATTGATGTGTTAGCGCAAATAGAAATACTTGAAGTTGGCGTTTTTATTAAATGCTACGCGCCAACTTTGGTTTGGTTTTGAAGTGACGATTTGTAAAGTTCCACAACTTGTGGCCGGAAATCCCTTTATATTCCCCCAAATACAAAATCAAAAATAAAATTTAGAACTTCCTTCTCTCATTTGAACAGCGAAGAATTTATCTCAAATACAGTAATTTTAAGCAAAAGATTTATTCGTATGCAGACTTAAAATATAGCAGACTTCAGTGACCAATTACATCAATGAAATTTTCTTAAAATAATATAGACATTGATTAGATATTTGCTTTTACAATTTTAGGTTTTTGGCCTCGGTGATATCAAAAAATGAATTTCAGTAATTATTCCACACAATAAGAAGAAGGCAGTATATATAGAGACAAAATTTTATAAAATCGCAGTAGGATCGTCATGGTTACATTTTTTTTGATAAAAGGAAATATAATTTGATTTATATACTTATGCCCATATTCATAAACGTTCGTTATATTTATAACGCTTCGTTATCCTTTAAACGAATCATTAAATTGAATATTCATATTCATAAACATTCGTTTTCAATGACATTCGTTAAATTGTTCGTTATATTTAATGACTGCATTTTCTTTCATTAAAAATATAACAAACCGTTATATAGTTGTCATCTGTCAAGTCACATAAGTTTTATGATAATAGTAAATTTTTTTTTCTGATATTACACGAATGTAATTAATACGTAGGTGTAATCAACGTAATATATAATTTTAGCAATGTCTTCGTCTTCTGAAATGTCAATATCTTCTTCATCATCATTTTCGTCAAATTCTGACCAAAATCTTATAGAAAACATATTGTTGGCAATGCCCAGACTACGATTATTTAGAAATCGGAATAATCCAATAGAAATATTCGATAATTTAGAATTCAAGCAGATATACAGATTTTCTTATCGTGATTATTACCATGTCATCAGCATTATCTTTTCTTTTTAAATTGTCATAAAAAGTCTTTAATGTGATGTAGATCGGGTACCACCAGCAACACAATTAAATTCGGTTGTAATTTTTTCACACGCACCATTTTTTTCTTTAACATTGTTCTTCTTATTTTCTATTTCTTTTAAATAATTTTTGTTTTTCAATATATTTAAGAAGAGTTGTATACCATTTTCGGCAAAAATTTTAACTTTTACTCTTTTCTTAATAATTGACATTTTGATATATTTCTTTTTGACGTTAAATTTGTAACATGAAATTAGCTTTCAACACAAAAAGTTACTAGATATTTTAACAATCATTATATTTAAACAAATCGTTATATTTGACATTTATTGTTTGTAAATATGGTTAAATATTTAACGTTCGTTAAATTTTAACAATTCGTTCTGTAACGAATCGTTATAATGCGTTTTATGAATACGGGCATTAATCTGTAAAATTAACTTACAATTCATGCGAAATATCGCTAACTTTAGTTAAAAAAAAGTCTTAAATCACTTCAGTTTTGCTGGCTTGATTTAAATTTTTCGATTACGTAAAATTAAGGACATTAAAATGATATATTTAATATATTTATGACTTTGTATATGTTTAATAATTTTCATATGGAAAATAAATAATGAAAATAATATGTCAAATTATTTTTTTGTAGTATGTATAGTTAAAATTACAGTTTTTTTTCAATTTAAATTAATTGGGAAATTGGATATTCAAGAGTTTAAACAATAAAATTATTTTATTTCTGCACTTCTATTGTATTTAAGATATTTGGACGGCATTATATTACTAGTCAAATAAATTTGCGTTAGTGCTCTTGTACAATAATGCTATTTTATATACTGCTCGATAAAATTATCTCAGTAACCTTATTAAAGTTTTGTTGAGAAATTTCTTTTTTATTAGCAATATTTTGACTTTAAAATTGCTTTTGCCTAATAATATATTTATAGTAATGCGTCCAAGAAAGTTTTTCGGTAAAATACATTATTTATTCACGTGTAGAAAACATTTTTATCGAACAGTGCGACAGAGTTCCGGGTGAGTTTTTTTAAGGTACATTATGTTAAAAGTAAATAGGGTTTTTCTCGTTTTTCCGCTAATGTACCGGCCAGCCTTCGTGCATTTTTCTAAATCAATTACGGAAGCTTGCGGACCAGGTCATTTACCTCGACGCTCAAATGAATAAAATCTTGTCGGGACCATGTAAAGCATTCGTGAACAGCCCAAGTTTGCGGTGGATTTAGACTGAAATTAAGTTTAAGAAAAGATTTGGGAGTTTGAGGTTTACATTTGCTCGCAGCCGCAGCCACCTGAGAGTTTTTACTGAAACTTTATTGGGGCGATATAAGTGTATACATGCTGTTAATTTACATACTTGGAATATAATACATACATTAGCTTTTAATCATTATGGTGCACGTGAATTATGTTATCTGAAGAAACTTCTAATTATGAAAGTTTCAAGCTTAGTTATAATGCACGTTAATGGTAGATGGATTTTCGCTTATCTTTCCAACTCACATAATATTATACCATGATTTTTAATACTCGTTAATATACTCTTTAAGCTTGAAGGTGATGAAAACATCTTTCTGTTTTATATTTATATTTTTTCATTAACTACCTTTTCATACTTTCTTTAAATTGTACAATCCCAGTATTTTATAAAATAGCTAGTTTAGATTATAATTGGTCATTTGAAGAAAAAGGATCAATAATAAAAAATGGTATTTTAGGCATTTAAACATTACCGTTATTATATAGATGTATGTAAACAAATATTCGTTTATTCTTAAAACTGAAGATTAATAAATAGTTATTTGTGCGAAGTGAGATGTCACTTTTTCACGAGGCTTGTTGGTCTAAAAAGTCAATCGAAACGCACTAAAAACATTTCGCTCACAAAATACAAATATTATTTTTCCTACAACATTAATTATAAAGACTCTGTAATAATAAATTGCGTGCTAATTTATAATATATCAGATTTTATATATTAAATGTAATAAAACTTTAATAAATAATGGAAGATTGATTTACTTATCTGGTGCAACTAACTGAATTCTAGTAATTTTTCCTTAATTAATAAATAAATTACTAAACAATTAAAATATTCCTAAAATTGAATTTATATAAAATGTACTAGTTTTTTTTTGTCAAATATAGAAGTCTATGTAAATAAGAGAAGAAATAATTTGATATTTAATTTTATTTTTTTTAAATATCACCTAATCACCTCATTATTCATTGCCGTGTTTATAACGGAAAACGATTTGCTATGATTGTTCGCATATGATTTCTTGTTGTAATAACGAGCAATTTTAATGGCAGGTTTAATGTGCAAACACAAATATATTTCGTAATAAAACTACAATTTTCCTACACCTAATAGTTTACAGAACGCAAGAAAAATGAGTAAATACATTTTCATGTAGCTATGAAATTTAAAAACTATTAGCTTTGATTTTAATAACCATCGATTTAGAAGCCATTAGGATAAAAGTTTTTTAATTAGCGTTTTTAGTGGTTAACAGCATTTCGTGCTACTTTTGCTATTTACATTATCAATAAATAAAATTTATCGTTTATCATTTATTACGATTTTACATCATTTACTTTAAACGAAATTTAATGTAGAAATTTTTATATAGAAAATGATTTGTGAAAAAAGCTTTTGTATGATAATGAGAACGCATTAGGCAGGTGTCTAAAAATATCCAGTCCGTTTAATCAATTTCCTGAAACGTCAAATGAATTTGACATGAGATTCAGAACAGAAGTATGACCTACCAAACTTCAATAATTCATTAATTCATATTTCTTTTTGGTTTATAAATTCTATTTTTTGTGAATAAAATACCCCCACTCTCTATTATTTTTTATGTAATAGACGTTATAAAATTTTTGTCAGTAAAGAACTAAACATTTACATTTTCATTTAGAATTTAAATATTTCTGGCTTCTTCTGACAATTTGGGTCAGAAATTTTAGTTTTACAAATCCGGACATATTTGTAGATATTGATGAATTGATAGGTATTTTTGGAATATTTTACATTTAACATTGAAAATCTAAGAATTTGGATTTATACGGTTTAACTGTATGAAAAATAGCTTGAGAGAACAAATAAACATTCAAAACTTAATAAAAATTGTAAATTAAAAATTTCTTATCTGAATTAAAAATACCATGATTACGTACCGAGTGCATATTTTTCACTTAATTATGAAAATAATAAAATATTTAATATAATTAAATTTATAGCGGGAAGTTTATATCCAGACCATATCTGATATTTTCATTATTGTCGCAAAGTGTGTAAATCCTAGAAAAACCTTCGCTGAAAACTGTAATAACGAACACTGCATTCAATTTTGCAAAACGTCAAACACAGATTTTTATTCATCACAATTGCAACATCTAAATCCATTCCTCAAAATTGAATCCCAGTAAATTGTTTCCACACTTTGTATCTTCAAATATCAAAACTTATCCTTTCTTTTATGCCCTTCCAGTAAAATAAAACCCCTTTTTCACCCCATTTAATAAAATTCGAATACATATTCCTTCCAAACGCTCTCCAATTGCATCTATAGAGAATACTACTATTGACCTATTCTCTTCTGACCATCGATTGAATCCTTGGGGAGCCTTCAGCATATGCCGTTCTAATAAAAGATGTTCCTGCTGGTTCCTGCTGCCTTTGGGGTACCGACCCTGCTGTGTCCCGAGGGAGGGAGAGGAAGATGGTCAAACAGGAACAGGAACAGCAAATGAAGTCGTATTTTACGGAAATCATCGGGCGGATATGGAATATTGAGTAGATTTTGTATTAGTGAATATTTATGGGGATGACAGGGTCAGAAAATAGATTTTCTTGAATAACACCACATATCACAAATTAATTCTTGGTATGTTAAAGTACTTAGACGAACTAGGAAATAATAAAATACGTTTTGAAGAAGTGATAAATAATTCACGGTTATTGGATATTTTTATATTTCTTCACAAAATAATATGGTAATTTATAATACAGTTCATAAATAGTTAAAGTTGAACAAGAACATTTCATACGTTTAATTACAATATAATATTTATAATAATTGGAATATAAAATTATCGCACTCTTTTACTTAGTACAGATTTTGTAGTGTAATATTTTAATCAAATGTGTCATAGTTTTCTTTTTGTACATTAACAAGAAAAGTCAAATAGGACGAACTGTTAACTGTTCAGTTTGTTTTATATAAGTATATATTCTTCTTTTCTTCTGTATATATATTATGTGAATTTTATTTTTGTTTCACTTCTGTAATTTATTAGAAGTTTTCGAAAATATGTTTTATAAAAATAAAAGCTAATGTGAGTTAATTTATTTTATAAAAATGGGTAATATTTTAAATTAACTTATACCTACCTCATATATATTACTACAAAAAATAAGGGAAAACATGAACTTTCGAACGAAATTTTATTTTGTTCTTCCTAGAAAAAATCCTGTGAACGCCTATATCCGGAACAATTCTTCTTTGTGTGTCCGATTTTTGAACAGAATAGCTTTCATTAATGAATGTATCCCTTTAAATGAAGAAAATTCAAAGATTTGCACCTTGCTAAAGAAGCTTTCCTGCGAAAAAGTAAATTGTATATTTTATAATATGTAAGAAGCTTCTGTATGATCGAATAATACAATTATATTTTCTAGTTTTGTTATATTAATTTAAGAATAGTTAGAAATATAACTGTTTATTTGCTTAAAAGAATAATTATTAATATGTAATTATATTCTCCTATAATGTTTGTTAAAAAAATAATGGATTTAATATAATTTAATATATATATTTGTTTCATTTTTTAGATATTCAAATATATTTAATTTTGCACTGACGAAATTATAAACTAAATCTGTTGTCGGAAAAGTTTCAATTTGATTGAATTGATAACTATTGTATTCCTTATTTATAATCCTAACTTAAAATGTGCTAAAAGTACTTATACTCGTCGTAATACTTTTCTGTGGAAGTTGTCCGCGATATGCAGATAAAGTTAAATTAGCGCGAAGTCTTGTAGTTATCTGCGAAATAGTTTAGAAATTGTGGACCCATTAACACAAGATGTCGTGATAATTAAAATTAACAAGAATATTCCGAGCATAGTTCAAGTTAAATGGTTTATAAACTCAGCTAAATTGTACAATAATGTAATAAAATTTTACATATGTTGTGGGTGACCGCTGTATGGATATGAATATTAAACTAGCGTGAAATTTCCCACAACTAAATATAAATTACAAATATATCTCGCTTTCTCTTCCATGTTTCATTTTGCTAATTTTATTCCAGAATCCAGATTTTCTCATTTTCACTCATAAAACACTTAAATATGAATTATTACTTTATTTTATACCTAAAGTACATTTGTAGACATTTTATTAAATAATTGTATTATTGTTTCTAAAATATTAATCATGAATGAACATACTAGTATATAGTTAAGGGAAAGCGAATAAAAAAACCCATTTCCCTTAAGCCGGCCCCACATTACTCGCGAGTATTGACAAATATCGACAATGACGATTGGTGTGGGAGCGATATTCGTCGTACTTGGCCATGCTCGCGATTACTTGTACTCGTACTCGGCGTTTCCCATCCGTTGTCGGTAATTTTGACACGAGTCAAAGGAAAAACTACACTCGCCAATGCTTGCCTATCGTACTTGCCAATGCTCCCACACTACTCGTGAAACCTCCTACATCACTCCGTATTTCCTCGACAGTTTGGTTGTCCATGTCCATAGTGATACTGATACTGACTGACAAATTTAAAGTTGGCGCGATTAAATGACTGCTTGCAAAATATTCCCAAGTCTTACCGAGGACGCACGATCACAAATATGCACGAGTAATATGGGAGGTCGGACTCGGTATTCTTGCATGCCCTTGAATATTTGTATATATTTGCACGAGTACACGAGAGCGAGTAATGTGGGGCCGGCTTTAGCTATATATACTGCGTAGGAAGTTAGAGTTAAACTTCTGTAATATTCAATACTTGATTGAAAAGAATTTCGCAAATATTATTATTAAATAAATAATAACTTTATACTTTATTAAAGACTCTACATATATAAAGTATTGCAATATGAAGAGCCCATGTGTTGAAGTTATGTTTTTGGCCAAAAATATCGGTAATATAAGCCAGGTAAATTGGCAGCAATTTTACATACATAAAAAGCAACTTGACTTGCATTTTCAATTCGTGTGATAGGAAGATTTCAAAAAATGTATCAAAATGTATTTTGAACTATAAAGATTGTTATTAAATAGGATAAAAATGGCAAGGTTGATGTTTTTAAATTCCACGAGTTGTTTACATTATACTTTACAATAAATTGTATTGATAAAATGAATAACAGATGTCAGACTCCATTTTATTTCAGTACAAATTGACAAATTTTGTATACCCAAGTAAATTCACCGTTTCTCGTAGAGAATAGGGCCCTCAACTCTATTTTTCTCGGTAAGCCTTTTTTCTTCAGTTCGACCTTGCTTTACATGCAAGCATATAGAAGGAGTTCAGTACTTTGAATCCATCTAGTTTTATTTTTTTGAATTTGGAACAATTAATTGCCAAAAACCATTGAGAGATATGAAGTAAACCACAAAACTAAAACAAAAACTTTAACTGATCTTGCGATATTTAGTTAGTCCTTTCACGAAATTCATAAATTGTGTAATATCGCAATGTCAGTACCGTCTTCTAGTGCAAGTTATGAGAGATCTTTCAATAGATTATTTAAGACCAACAATAACCCAAAATAGGTTTACTTATCTAGGAATATTGTTTGTTAAAAAAAAAAACGTAATTATAGAAGAATAATACTTTTATAATAATATTTTATGTACCTTACCTACCATTTTAATTTTCTTTAACTTTGTTGCTTGAAAAAAAATACAACCCATCACTTCCTTAATCATAATATATATATATTGTCCAAAATTTCGATAGCTTCCGCCCAACTTAAAATAATGCTACCGCCACCAGTCACTATAAATAAGCAACATAACAATACTTCGTCGGAAATGAATAACTTCATTGCCGAACTATAATTTAATAACACATAGTACTTAGACATAAAGAGTAATAGGTACGTTTGTTTGCAGATTACATGCAATCTCTATGCAAGAACCACTTCCTGCAGCAACTGTACCGGAAGATCGACGGCGCGGTGCTGTGGTCGCAGAACGAGCGCAACCTGAACTGCGTCATCACCTTCCAGACGCACTCCATCCTGCAGCGGTTCATGCTGCGCTTCGACTTCCTGCAGCTCGACTGCAACGACCACCTGTACATCTACGACGGCGCGCATGCTGTCGGCACGTACAAGGTAAATACGAGCTGTTAAATACGATCGCAAAAGTCAAAGGTACAGGAATGTACATAGAAAGGTTATGGTACTCTTGATTCTTTTTCTGAGGTGGATCGTTAATCGACATCTGTCATCTGTTTTCTCATGCCTTTTTCTAATTCTTATAGCTGATGTGGGCACTGCATGACTTCCTTGTATACTAAATTAAACACATTTTTTGTTGGTAAATACTCATTGTTAAAATAGGACCGTAAAATTCAAGGGCCACACAAATATACAAAGAAGGGTTATGCTACTGTAGATTATATTTCTAAGGTGGATTCTCAGTCGACATCTGTCATCTATTTTCTTATGCCTTTTTCTAATTCTTATAGCTAATGTGAACATCACATGACTACTAAATTAAACACATTTTTGTTGAACTTCATTTAAACTTATTTCTCTTGAAAGTGAGATCATTCTACGGCAAATCATTCTTCAACTTTCATTCGTGTCATATCTTCGAACTTCCCTTTGAAACGGATCATCTTTCGAAAATTTATCACTAGGTATTCCTTATCGCATTACACAAAATTATTTTAATCGCTTAAAAACTTACAAAGAAGGAGATATTGTTGAAATCAAATGTTTCCTACAAAAATTAAAAGTCAACTAAATTATTATTTTTATTAAGTTTCTGCTTTTTTGAAAAAGTCGATTAGAATAAAAAATTGACGTGCATAACTAGATGATATAGCAATTCCAAAAACATTATGACCAAACTGCACTTTTGACACAACCGATAGTAATAGGAAAGGGAGGTATACAACTAGATGTTACGAGTACAGCAGTCTTAATTACAAAATTTCAACATTGTACGGTTATTCATTTTTGAGTTATGCGAGATATGGAGGTATGTATAGACGTCACGCTGAAACTAATCAAAATGGATTCAGGGATGGTCAACCGAAATTTTTCGCGATTACAATACTTCCTTTACTTTGTACAAAGAAATAAAAATAATCAAAAAGTGTAAATATTAAAGTTAATTAAGTTGTCTGTTGGCTCTCGGCAAAATATTTTAAATAAGGTTTAAGAAAAAACACTCGCGTATATTTAAGAAAAATATAAAAAAATTACAATTAGATCTTCTTGGACACCATAATCTGGTCTTTCCTAGAATTGTTCCCTACTTTCCCTTTGTTAACAAATAATATAATGATTTTGGTATAATATTACTCTTCTGATGGTGATATTATAGACGAAACTGCAATAAAGAATAAATACATTCTTTTTTGAAACATAAGCGGATGTTCTTTCTTAAATATCTTTTACAATAAGTTTGCAAAATAAAGGAAGCATTAGAATTCCGGTTGTAGAAACCACAGTCGAGCATTTATGAATTCAAATATGCTCTCCATTAGACAACTCTTGAATTTTTATGATAAAATTTATGATTCAAATCTCATCTGCTGGCACTTTAATTTTAATAGTTAATAATAGTATCATCATTTCCCGATGAAAGACTATATCGCGGATTATCTCTACAGCACGTTTCCATCTAAAGTAATATTAATGTTTCCTGGTCGATAGACTGGTAAAATCTTCGATCTTGAATGACGAACCGGGCACGTAAAAAGGACATTATCCGTTCGTGTAAAAACCGACATTAACACTCGTTATGATCGGACGCTATTTGAATAGATAATAATATCTACACAATACCAAAACATCTACTTTTATTCAATCGGAAGAAGTAAAAACAAACAAAAAATAATCACCTTTGTACGATATGCTTCTTTATATGATAAAAACAATGTTTACAAATTTAAATATTTAATAGACTACATTTAAGAATCTTACTTTATCGCGTTCAAATCTCACCATTTCCTATTATGCAAATAAAAATACTGCTGTATCTGAGTGGTTGAGATCCCACTATAAGCTGTTAATCCCTTCGGAGACTGTAGGCTGACAATCTAAACTACAATGAAATTTGTCTTGAAATAGATGGAATTCTGATCTGGATTTCATCTGTCTTATGTTTCTCAAGGAATTATGGGATACCAACGGTGTACACAACATTGATAGTTAAACCTGTTATGGCTTTTCTTGTAAGGATGTTTGAACTAGCAATAGCTTGTTGAAACTTGTAAGTGAACACTTGAAGTTCCGTCTGAAGTTGTCAACGAGCATGTAACAATTTTATCCCTCCCTTAGGCGCGATTTGGCAATTCCCATTTATTTTTGCAAAGCGTCGACAGCGGACATTAGCATAATTTAGTAACAATTCGTTCTTCTTTTTGTGTGGGAAGGGCATTAAATGGTTATTTCTGTGATAAATTAAGACGTAGTGCATGCGAGCTCCATCTCCATCTCCTGATTTTAAATTCGGCTCGTACGTCCGCCGACGATCAGTCACGAAGCGTCGCTGGCGTCGGGGATTACGCTGACGTCGCGACGGTACATTACACGCAATTTGTGATTTCGTCCGTCGACAAAATGTTCCGGCATTAAAGGATAACCATACACAAAAACGAACGAGAGTTAAATATACGCGCCACGGGTTACCAAGCAACGGATCAGGCTAATCGCTCGGGAAAAAACGCCGTGATATGTGGAGAATGTTTATTTTACTTTAAAATGCCATTTTGTTTTAAACTAAAATCTGCTTCAGCTCACTACGCGCATAATTCCAAGGAGATCAATGCCCGGAACGAGAAATTCATTTTTATTTTTTACATATGACATATTCCGAAATTAAACGCGAGTAATCGCGGTTACTTTTTAACGAACCTGGTTCATTGCTGGAACACGGTTCCTGAAACTTTTTAGTGACCAAAATAACCGCGATAGATCGACAGTTTTGATTTGGCTTTGACTGTAAAAGTTTAGTTCTGTAAGGTATATGATTTAAAAATATTGTTCAAGAATAAGTTATTATTAATTATCTTTTTTAATAAATTATTTATTATCTTTCTCTGAGCTACTATCAGTTAGTATAAAATTATTTAAAAAATACAACGCCTCCTTAATATACTATGAACGACAATTTTGCTTTTAAACTTTTGATAGCTTTCAGAATGTTACTTTAAAAACGTTCCATTCTCAAACACCGGTACCGGTCAAATTGAAATCATGGTTAAACCATAACCGCATTGCGATTTATTTTGGAATATACTAATAATCTAATATATGTTATTTCACTTTACTTCATAGGTCCATTATTTGTCTTCTGGCATAAATTCCGTATAATAAAATATGTTCAAGATTATAGCTATTAATTAAATAACTAAGCAAGGTGTACCTAACAATCTATATTACTACTATAAGTAGTAGATGAAAGTGTTATTCTTGCATATAATAAAATAAAATGTTAATAATAATAAATAATGGCTCATTGCAGTAGCTGTAGAATAACAACCTGCAGCACTTAAATGCAAGTATTTTTTTTCACGAAACAAGTAATGTTGCAGTTCAGATAATATTGAATAAATGAAATATACTGTTTGTTTAGTTCTATTGAATTCAATTGAATATTGCCACCGCTGTTGTCCGAAACGATGAAATATAATTATAAATAAGGTGTGGCCAAATGTATGTAGAGCAGTAAAGCCAAAAAAGGAAGGAGACTTATTCAAACAAGAAAAGTCATTAATATAAGTACAGCGAAAACTTTTATTGCGAAATGAATTAGCTGCGAATTGAGTGCAATATTTGAACTGCTTGGGAACTTATATAATTTAAATGATACCCAACTATTGTCTGCAACTAAAACACGCAATTGAACTAATTTGGATTCAGAAGGAGTAGAACTTTAGTATCTCCGTACAATTAGTAGCCTCCACCAATCGATCCCCATCAATTAAGTTTGTGAAAGAAGTAGGCGCTGGTCGTAAAACTCCTCTTGTCTGGAGGGTGTTAAAGTTCTTCTTCCCGGAATGTAAACCCGAGTTGTTATGAAAATGAGGCGCTGCGCACGCTGCATGTTGATCTTGAAGTTCCGACGCGCACTGCTTGGCAATGGCCGGGATAAGCCCTTAGGAAACAGAACTTACTCATCGCAGCTTTGACGAAGTTTCCGATTTTTCGCTCCTCGCTTGTTTGTTGTCGCCATTGTGGAATCGGTCTTGGTTGTTTTGCTGTTTCGTCAAGCATTCAACATGTTTTACTTACGGAAGGACCCTCAAGAAGTTAAATAACGCACAGTCAATAACGACAGTCTTAAGGAGATTCATATTTGGTGAATCAAAACCGCACAACTTTGAGAATTTAAATAAACTCAAGCTTCTTATCCATTGTTTTCTCTGTTTACTTCTACATATTTTGCTCTAGAAACGACAACTCATGATCTTTCCTTTTATAGCTGTAAGAAGAATCAAATCCTTTTATTTCTCCTATTATACAATAGCAATATACAGAAATTTAGATCTATAACTGTTTAGTCTTTTTAAAATTTTAATTGATTATTTTTTTTAATAATTTAAAAAATTGTTTTATGATATATATCAATAAAGTTATCGGTCTTCTTCGATCGTTGTTCGAATCTATGAATTCCAGTCTAAATGGTTACTTACATAACACGCCTATGTTTTCTGAGTATTCCACCAGTCAAAAAAGAAAAGATTGTCACTTATATTTTAATAAATAAATCCAGATAAACTAATTGGAAATTTGTTTAGTTTTATTAAAAAATTATATTCTTCTTCGTAGATATCGGAATCAGGGACTCGAACCAAAAAATCTCAGGCTTAACGGTAAAGGATTCTTGAAAATATTAAATTGGTTTTCGTTTCGATTAAAATAAACAAATAAGTTTAGGTTTCATTTCGGTTTTTGTTAAGTTGTTTTAAGTAAAAGTGGAATTATTATATTTATAAGTTGTGATATAAAAAAGAACATTGCGCTATAAAATGTAACTAATTAATCATTATGACATGAATTACACTAGAATTTTATATTATATAAGTAAAATTTACGGTTAATATTTTCAGATTTTTTTTATAATGATTTTAGTACCGATATTTTTCAGTTCGATTTTTTTTTCGGTTACACAATAAATTAATTTTTCCTATCGGTTTTCAGTTTTCATATTTGTAGAAATAATATATAAGTTTCGATTTTCAGTTACGGTTCCATAAAAAGTCAAATATCGGTGCGGTTTTCAGTTACGGTTTCGTAACGATTCAGAATCAACATTCTATGTCAAATACGATGAATATTAACACTTTGGTTATTAAAACCAATTTTAGCAATTCTTGAACTTGAGTGATGTAAAATGTGAAGAGGATGTCACTGCCCTTTCATTAACTAGTCCTGCCAAACAGTTCAGTTTTGGAAAACTTCCCCTTGGTTGTTTTATTGTCCGAATGTTCTCGCCCTTACGACGTGGCGATGTCAGTGGGGTTTGACAGCAATAACGCGTGAAAATAATAGGTAGATTACAATTGCTGACGTGGAGGAAGCCGTATCTCTAATTGGCTACACGTTCTGCGAGGAGGACTTTCTGACAAGCACAATGGTAAATTGCTTCGGAGCCTGTCACCCCGCCCTCAAACCTGCAAGATTGATGGGGCTGGAGAAAGTAACAGCCATGTATCTCCCATGGTGTAACTGCACCTTTACATCGTCCCCCTCCCTGTAAAATTTCCCCCTAGGTGGACACTGATAATTTATTTAAACGTACGGCCTAAATCACAATAGTAGTTTTAATTATTACAATGTATGTACGTTGTACGTATTACAAAGGACAATTAGTTAAAGGATTTTTTAACAAAACTTGCAAAATAATTTGGATCTTTAATAAAATAAATCTCGTCTATATATCAATACTCTAGATTGTTTCAAGACTCTACTTTCACCTGCCCATACGCTTTAGATAAGGACAGATAATTTTTCGGCAGCGTTCTTTTTCTATTTTACAATCACTATTTCAGCATGGATGGAACAAGCTTCGCGTGATATATTTATATTTCGAAAATTTAAATTTTATAATTAATTTAACGCCTTGAAAATTATCTAGATTTTTCTAATCTTAATCTAGTCGAGTAATTTTTGTGTTGCTAATATTAGCAAATCTGATTGTCACTCATGTTAGTCCTTGAAAGTGTGCAACAATTAGAATAAACAAGAAGTAAGTATTATTGTTTTATAAATAACATACGGAAAACATAGAAAAAATGTGATAAAAAAAAATTATCGTGAAAAACTTTACATGCACAATCTGTACTGATTCAAATTTACAAAACATACATAAAATTTTGCATAACTCTAACATTAACCTTTGCATGTACGTTGGTAATATAACATCTTATTGTTATAATTTCTTTTATTAAATTTTAATAATTCATTCATCTATATGAGGAGAACTTGGAATACACCCCGTTTTATTTATTTATTTATAATTATTGTTTATGTTTTCTAGTATTATTGTAATAATATTTTTGTTATTAGATCAATTTTTCAATACTGATGTACCTACTTCAATGGTTTTTCCTTTAATAGAAATATTAATAAATACATTATATTTCTTTTCTAAATATTTATATTTCTCGTTATAATTAGATTATCTTTTTCTTAAGTTAATGTAAATTTTTCTATATGGTTTCTTATATTATAACCCAAGACTAAACTTTTGGTACACAGTTCATATATTTGTTACAGCTTGTTGAAATTGTTTCTAGTATGGCGAATTGACGGATCTGCGAACCCCAAATTCGAAACCTCTCCTGTATAGTTAAATAAAATTGAATTAAAATTTATATACGTATTTTATCTGCATACTTATTTTGTTGCTAGTAATTACAATTATCATTAAACGTTTAATTTAAAATACATTTAAAATTATTTGATACGATATTTTAAACATTTGTAATGGATATCCAACTTCTCTTTATAAATCTATTTAATACTAAATATGATTAAACTGCCTGCGGTTTTGTTAATTTATCTGTTTAAATTTATAAGAACATTTTATGTTAATTTTGTTTGATTTAAAAAGAGGGTAATTAATTTCCGTGGCTAGACATTTTGATAGTAACTGTTTCTGTGATGTTTATACGCAGACTACGCGTGGTTTATCGCTTTCATTATCGCGTTTCCGTGTTGTCATGCGTGCATTGCAACCTGTAATTTGTTTATTAACCCGCCACCTTTAAGATGCATGGAATAATGGATTGTTCTGAACTAGGTTTCTGGGGAATCGTGTATCGTTCCACGAATTGTTTTATACGGAAATAAATTACACTGCACGATACAACTGATAACATTCATCAAATATTCATTTTGTAGATAAAATTATTTTTTTCGGAAATACACATGTCATCATATAGAACATATAAAAATATTTCTTTCAAATAGACTTGTAAAATGTAGAATATATGAGTATCTGATAAAAATTTCTATTTTGGCAATAAAACTTGCTATTATGATTCATATTTTCTTGTTAAAATTTAAATAAGTCCTTGTTACATGTGTAATTCGTCATCTTGTCAGAAATTTGATAAACAAAAAAGTGCTCGTAAAGCAACACATCATGCGTAGTAGTTGCTTTGACATGTAATTACCGTATTATATTCATTAAAACAGTCGTACATTATGCATTACCAAATTTAAATACAAAACATCGGAGTAAAATGTAAACAAACAACAGAACAGAGAACTGTACAACCCGCAGTTTAGTAACTAGGGCGCGCAGACATATGACAAGCAGGAAAACCATCTTTGTCATTCTCGTGACAATCGTGGTCCCTTATCTCTCATTATAAATTAATAACAGTCTAATTACAACGTTGTTTACATGCTAAACGAAAATTTCACTCGAATAATTATAAGTGGGGTTAATTTTCGACAGCAACAATCGCGGAGGAATACAAATAATAGTTTTTGTTTTTTGGTAACAAGTGGAACTAATTTTGGACAGTTATAATTACAGCGGAATGCACAATCTGTTGTACTTTTTGTTTATTTTAAACAATTGAAACTAGTTTTCGATGTTAACAATCGCGAGAGAAAACAATGCGTTTTATATTTCATTGAAATAATATGAAGAATGGAATGTTCAAAATATTAACATTTTTGTAAAGTTATGTGGCATATTTGTAACATGTTTCGGATTCTGGAACAGTTTTCTAGGTTAGGTATGTGGATGCTTCCATAGAAACAACTTACAACTATTTTAAATGCTTGGGCACTAAAATAAAACATAATCTAGTCGGGAGATTGTAGAATGTCTAGCTTTGCTTCTGGAAACCTTAGTTTTCCGCTGAATCAAATTTTTTCGGACATTAAAATTTTAATGATGTACTATGTAGAATTGAATCAATTCATTTCAAAATAATTTGGATAATGTGATTCTGTTGTATTTGTAAATTGTAGCAATTTGAGGGTGAATAAAATTAAAATTTATTTGCTGTCCTGTACCATCGACATATTGACCTGGTGTAAATCTCGTGACCTGTGGGTCACATTGTGCAAGTGCGTACGATGCCATCCATTATTTATCCACAATAAAACAAAACAAAGCGTCGACCTCATCCAGTGACCGCGTTAATTTTTAACTGTTCCGTTTTCGAACGCCTGCGCTTTATGAAATGTTAACTGCGCTTCAAATGGAAGAAAGGGAAACCAGAATTTATGAGCTTTACGTTCATTGTTTTTATATAACATACAAATATTAAAAGGTTGTTGTCAAACAGTTGTTATTTTATAATTATTAATAAAAAATAAAACGTTGTTACTGACAGCTGATGAATAATATGCCACATATTCAAAAATATCCAGTGCAACAATTTGACAATATATCTAACAATTTTTTTATTTTTTTTGCATTTACTGATAAATATTACATTTTAAAACTTTAAAAATAAAATTAGGGTAAGTCTAGAAGAGATGGCCCACAATTCGAAAAATTGTTCTAATTTATTAATGTTTTATTTTAAAAATGAATACAATCCTAAGGGGTTTATAAACTTAGGTATTTATTTTATGATACCTGACATTCTCAAATTATCACATTGATTATATATAAGACTTTGTTATCATAAAAGGGTTACATATGAATATGAGGTATATCATTATCAGGTTTTTAATTAATTGAAATTATCTATTTATAATTATGTCTTCCTTTTGCAAGCGAATGAAGATATAATTGATAATATTTTTTATATAGATGGCATTTACCGATTCATTATAATTAACATAATTAACTAGGTAATTAACCTGTTAATTTACATTAATAAATAACCGCGGTTAATTACGCGTTTTTTGTTGGATATGCATAGATCTTCACTGAATTCTAATTTGATATCATATTCAGTATATTTATTTAATTATTAATGAATAATAATAAAATTAAATGCGTACATCACCTTTTTGTCCAAATTTTTAATTAAGAAGGTAGGTATTACCTAATTAAGAAATCAGTAAAAAAACATAATTTATTAAAAAAATGTAGGATTATTGATGACATCGTCTTATCTGGTGAAATCGCGTTATTTCCGTAGTAATTTGGCTGTCAGTAGCAATTTTTTTCGTGAAACAGTTTTTTCTAGTGCGTTCTAAAAATGAGTTAGATCAATTTCGACTAACGGTACGCTATTAGTTTTTGCTTCAAACTTATGCACAATACAAAGGAAACTTTTACAAAACTTAACAGGCCTATGGAGGCAATACTTTTTCAAAGACCTAGGTCCTTTGGTGGTTTTAAGTATTTTTAGAAGGAAGAGAGCGGAAGGCCCTCATCTTCAAGAACCGATGAAAATGACCACAGAATGATCGGGAAAGAACTGAATTTGAGTCACTTCACCGTTCATCAGATTTTGACTAATTAATTGAGGATGAGAAAAATATGCGCAAATTGAGTTTTTAGCTGTGGCTCATTAGCTTCCTTATTCGCCTGACTTGACTTCTTGTTAATTTTTCTCTGCTTGAGATTGAAAAATCACCTCAAGGAAAATCATTTTAAAACACACCAAAATATTGAAACGGCTGTTACCGACCAGCTGAATATTATTCCAGTATTCTAGTTTCAAAACTACTAGGAGGATTGAAAGAATTATTGCCAGCGCTGTGTGATTTCCCAAGGAAGTTATTCCGAGAAAGACAATATTAAATTGTAATTCCTTCCGAATAAAATAATTTAACAAATCAGTCCCATTACTTAATTTACACACTTCGTATATAGCCCTTTGTAACACATGCGATAATGAGATAGCGAATAAAAATGTCATCCGTGCCATGACAATATTCAAGATAAAAGATTAATAATTCTTGCAGTAGAAGTTAATGATTGATCAACTGAAAGAAATCAACTATATATAATTACAGAATGATTATTTATTTTATAAAAAGGATGCAACAATACTTTTTAATTAGTAAAAAAATGAAACAAATGCATATTCATTTTAATATTTAAATAATAGGTATGTTTTCCCAAGTATAGATTGTAGCGATTTATTTTCTGTTATTGTGAAATCTTGTTACATTTCGATATTTGAGAACGAGTTTTTTGTGTATCACCCTATTAAATACAGGTTTTAATTTAAAATTAGCAATGGACGAATATCTTGGGCATTTATCTCAAGTGATGCTAACAAAATATGCTATAAAATTTACTTATTGTACGCATTGTACAGATTGTAAATAATAAATTATCATAATAAAAAACCCTTATTAAAGACTTCGGTAACATGTATTTCTTTGTATTATATTAATGTAATTGTTGGTGAAATGTGTTGTAAAAGCTTGTAACATATTTTGTTTTGCAGGCGGATCTGTCATGTCGAGACACAAAGCAGAGCGTGGGCGCCATGTTCACGCGGACCAACTTCGTGACGCTGAAGTACGTGACGGACGGCTGGGGCACCGACTCCAACGGCTTCAAGCTCGTCATCACCGCCGTCAAAGATCCCAGTAAGTGCGCACTTCATCATCACTAAATGCCGCCACCTGTCAGCACGTCCAGACATTGTTAGCGGGTTGTTGACCGCGGGCTTCTAGCTTCCACGAGTCCATCCAAAATATTTCCCTTGATCGGTCATATTCAAATCAGAGCAAGGGACAATAGTATAAAGTGTGAGATCTGGAATTCGATTCCTATAGTAAAAATTAAAAAAAATATAATGAGAGAAATTGCTGGTTTTTAGTCAATAAAACAATTACTTCACATCGACGTTTCGATTTAACCCGGGATCATCATCAGGATGTGAATCTGTTGTATTTGACTATTAATTTAATATACATTATTTTTTATTATTAACGTATATTAAATTAATAGTCAAATACAACAGATTTACATCCTAAGAATGATCCTGGGTAGGATCGAAACGTCGATGTGAATTATTCGTTTTTACTGACTAAAACCCAGTAATTCCTCCTTTAAATCAACGTCCAGTCAAGAAATTTTCCATTAAATAAAATTATATTATAAAGTATTTTTTTTACCGGTGGATCACTTGGTTAACGCATTCCAACTCGCTGAGCAGAGTGTGAGGTCTTGGGTTCAAATTAATACCGCAGTATCTAAGTCGTTCGGAACCCACTATAAACTGTAGGTCCCTTAAAGAAACGGTACGCTGACTACTTAAACCATTGAAAATACAAATAAAATGTCACGGGCCAAGTACCTTAGACTGAACACATACTGAAGCAGAGAACATAGCAGCGATAAAAGCGGAGACCCAATGATATCTTATTAAAACGCACATAGTAAGGCGTACTTTATCAAGGTAACAGTGCTGCTACACTAGAGCAAAGCAACGCGTTCAAATTTTATTTTCTCTGCTATCATCTTTGGTGAAAATAAGGTGAAAATGGATGTGGAAACAGTTATAATTAGTGTTTTTCGTAATAAAATCCCTGTGGGACAGCCAAATAAATTAATGAACACCTTAATAATTGCTCAAGTTCAAAAAGTATCTTATGGATATCAAAATACACAATATTAATAAATTAATGAACACTTCAATAATTCCTCAAGTTCAAAAAGTATCCTATGGATATCAAAATACACAATATTGACAAATTTACAGACTGTAACATAAGACTATTCGAATCGTACTAGAGGCCCTGTTCCACATAGAAATGTTGTGTCATCGGAAGAAGAACAAAGTAAAAAGGTGTACGAGTAAAAGTAAACGTAACGATCTCCTTTAAATTCTTCATAAAAAGAAAACAGCAAAAATTGAGATGGGAAAGGATGTAGCTTCCGGATCAGAAAGCTCCCCCTGCGCAACAATTATTTAAAATAAAACAGAGGAAAGTTGACAAGAATTCATTGCTCCCATTTTAATCAACTGAGTCTTAACACAATCCGTTTTTCTGGGAGTGAAAATCTTATTTCCGGTTCTGGAATTGAATGAAACGCTGCTGAAAAATAACAAATACTTCAGTTATTTCAGCGCGCTTCATGCTTCATTTCACTAGGCGTTGAGGCGCCGCCAACGGCCGAATCTGTAATTACAACCGACGCCAACTACGTTCTTTCTACGCAGTCGTTTGCATTCACCGAGTTTGGGACGTGTAAGCAGATTATTCGATGTAATTGAATGAGCAACTTTCTTCATTCGATGTCACTTCTGGATTTCCAGAATGCACGGAGGATAATTATTTAGAACTTACTTACTGCACAGGCTATTTTGTTTACTGCGTAACTTGCAAACTTTCGATTTAATCAGACATTCTTCTCCACTGATGAAAAAATTTACTCAATTTACTTGGAATTAAATAAACGCAATGGTTTCTCGGTATGGTCTAGTAATTTGGAATGCTAGAGGTTGAAATAATTATTGAAATAAATATTTTTCAAGATAAGTCAAAATGTTGCAAGCACCATCTTTCACATAAAAATGGCCCTTGTTGTGTACTCTTCACTCCAGCTAAAGTGCTTGACAGATGACGTCTGGTAAAGATATTTTACGTTATAAATATATCATTACAGGTATCTGTAATAAAGCTAAATTGGCAAAACCAAAAATGGGTAATAAGCTTTGTTTGGCTAATATAAATTATAATTCTTTTATGTGAAAATAAAAAAGTGGTAATTTATATCTCTTATTTAATTTTATTGATATGTTTATTATAACTATTTTAATACACATCTACATATTTTTTTAAAGATCTTATAATCTAGTTTTTAAACACCCATTGTTGAAGTTGATTTTCTTTATTACAAGGCATCATAAGCAGATCTCCATTTTTCTTGTTTGGCATGAAAGTCAAGCACTTGTTGAAATGAGCATGGTGCAACATTTGTTCATATTCGTTACCAAAATCCCACGGTCCATCCACTGTCCCAAACTTGCAAGCATCAAGTTTAATCTTGCCATATTCTGCTATAACACACCACTCCCCAACCGCCAATTGTCCTTTAGCGTTTATCCGAAACATTTGTTTAGAGTAGTGACCTCTGCAGTGGTTCATCCTTATGAAATAATCTTTTCCTGGGCCTTCCAGACAAGAATTAATTATTCCGGAACGAATTCTACCCCAGTATACATTCGTTGGGGGTTCAGGGAAGTGTTTTAAAACATCATAAGCTATTTCATCCAAATACCATCTAAAATTTTTACATTTTAATCTTTCTTTTAAAGCGAGCTGTTCCAAGATGTCAATATCTATAAACCTAGCAATGGGTTGACGAGTATAAAAAAATTCTTTTTGTTTTTCATCAAACCATGTTTCAACAACACGTTTGTAATTCACTAAAGCTGTATGTTGTGTCTTTAAAATTTTACTTCTAACTCCACGATAAACATGACCAACTCTAGAACATGGAACCCATAGAATGCTACCTCCGCATTGCCATACTTTGAAACTCAAATCGAAATTTTCTGCTCCCCACTTACCAAGCTGATTGTCATAACATCCTATATGTAGAAAATATTCTCGATTTATAGCTAACAATCCGCCAGCATGAGTCGGACTTTTATATGGTTCTGAATCATAATCTCGAGAATTTACTTCAATAAATGGTACTTCTGCTTCTTTGTAAAATAAGCCCCATTCGAAAATGCCTCGAAAGTGCTTGCCTTTTGGATAAATTGATTTGTACTCAAATGTTTTGTCATCTATATAGTCAATTATTGGCACTGTTATTGTAGTTTTATCTTTGTAAATAGGTGCTAATAATGGCGGTAACCAATTAATATTAACTTCACAATGGGCATCTAAAAATACTATTACATCTCCTTTTGCTAATGTAGCTCCAAAATTCTTACTTCTGATTAATCCTTCATGTTTATGATTACGAATTATCTTAACCTTGCTTAATTTTGACGTGTATTTATGCAAATTTAAATGGAAACTTGGTTTGTCAGTATAATCATCAATAAGAATGATTTCTTTCAACAAATTTGGAGGAGATCTATTAATGACTGAATGTACTGTTCTTAATAATACTGACAATCCTTCATTGCGAATTACTATAATCACAGTAGCAGATGATAAATTAGTTGGATAGAGCCAATGCTTGCATTCTGATAATCTTGTATCTGGTATGGACCGATTTAAGGATATGTTATCTGAACAAATTATGTTCATGCCATATTCCAAAGAAACTTTTTTGGCATGTTCCTGTTGGTTTTCTCGTAAAATATATGGTTCTCCATTTTCTCCATGTCCTGTACGTTTTTCTACATAATCTGGTTCATAATTTCCTAATCCTGTAACCAGTTCTGTCTTTGAAATATCTTTTAGTTCAAAAATAGAATGATAGTCCTTTGATTTTGTTAGTAGATACACATAAAATAATTGTAATATGCAATATATTATTGTTACAGCAATTATTATACTTAGAAAATACAATATTTGAGATTTTTTATGTCGTCGAGTCTTAATAGTCATTTTTAAGTAACACTTTTTCAGCCAACTTATTTATAATGGAACACTTAAATTCACAGTTTTATTGAATTTATTCTTAATCTTACTAGATTTATGAAATAATCACGTTAACTTATGTGACATGTGTTAACTGTCAACATTTTTTCAATATTTTACTTTATTGCTATGGTAACAAAAACATTGAAAAAAGTATACGGTTTATTAACAAAAGTTATCAAAATTTGTTGTTGCTTTGATCTATATTTTATTCTTTTATTTATAGTTATTATTTCAGACGAAAATAAGTATTTTAGTTTTTTGATGGAAGACGAATGACGAAACACTGAAATGAAAAAATGTAAATAAAAATCTATTGTATCCTACTACCACCCAAAAATTGAAGAATTAAATTTCTTGTTTCTTCAATGTTTTTATTCTATTTTTGATATATTTTATTTTTATTCATAGTAGGAATGTAAAAAAGGTATATATTTAGTGGTGTTATATTTAGTCCATTTTTGAAATACCTAGCAAATGTACCTACATATATGTATGTATAATATGTACAAAGTACAAATCAAATTGAAAAATATTTATCATATTTCGTTGTAGATACTAATGAATTTATTCATATTTCGCGCCAATTGGATTAGATTTAGGCTTCATTTTTTCATATGCTGTGCCCTATCCAGGTATTATATAGAGATCAGTGGTACAGGGTTAATACTAGAAATCTTGACAGAGGGAATTAATATGGGAAAACATTTTTTTTTTATTATTTCCATCTGTCCCGTTAAATATAATGGAGTGTATTTGGTAGGTACCCTTGTTTATTATTTTTTATTTTTGCGTCTACTGGTATCAACTATTATGTAATATGATGATTTTTATTGAAATATTTAATAAATACTTTGACAGTTGTCCTTTTTATTTATAGAAAAAAAAAAATTCATCAAATTTTGACATACATCCTGGTTGTCCACATCCATTTAGTTATCAAATTCAATGAAAAATTTGACTTTTTTCTTTTTATAAACAGATCATATTTACCTCATCCAATTAAATTAATCAAAATTATTTTGTACCTATCGTTACAATCGAAATGGTTGAGATAATCAACGAAAAATATGACTGAATTTGTTGTAATCAAAGAAAAAATTTGATTACTTTTGGGAGTTTTTACTATAATAATAATAAATTAAAATATTATTGACTGTGTAATTAACAATACACTTATTGGTGCAATAAAATTTTGATTACTCTATGTGATTTTAACACGTGGTTTGGAACTAACAATTAATATTATCTGATTGTTGTAATCAAATAAATGTTACAAGAGTCTCAATTAATAAAATGTAATTTACTTACTAAATAAAAAAAATGGAGTCGATGCGATCTCGAAATCCGACTATGCAATGAATTCCACTTAAGAAGGCATAGTCCGAGGCATAGTCTTATCCACTTGGCTATTTAGTTTAAAAATATATTATTACATAAATATAAATGATAACTGTCAAAATTTAATTTATTTTATCCAATATTTAAAATAAAATAATACAGACGCAAAATTAATTTAACCAACGGTACCACATATACCCCGTTATATTTAGCGGGAAAGATGAAAACAGCAAAAATCTGTTTTCCCATGTTAATTCCCTGTCAATGATCCTAGTGTTCACCTTGTGTACCTTTACTATGTTTTTAATTTTTATAATTTATTTATTTGTTTTTTTTTTCATCAATATTTTTTTAGAAGTATTCGATTTGATAATTTCATATCATCACTGTATGTTTTATATGACGTTAAAGTACTACATTTGAATGGGTAAATAAATAATTGGTAGTCGGGTAGTTGGTGGAAACATACATCTGTGGTTATTAGAGTTCAACCCTTTCATTAAACTACTTCTCATCCGGCACCTCGTCAGTTTTTGTTCATTTGAAACTTGATTCTCATGCAAAGAAGTTCCGTTTCGGTGGGCGAACTTTAAGTGAACGCCACGCCAGTATATCTGTAGTGTAGGAGAAAATAAAACAAACAACAGGGTTGTAATTACAGCCATTACAACAATAACTGATTGAGATTTGCACGCGAACTCGCTAGCAATTATACGCAAGTTATAGCTTCTAATAATCGCCGTGCTGCCGTTTTATGCTCGCGGAACTTCTACTTACCCTGTAAACAAAAATCATTACACCAGTGTAACCGGATGTTGGCTTTCGCAGCTTTTCACTTAATTGCCAAGGGTTTTCTATAATGTGTGTATTACTTTCAACTTTTTACTCTCTTTATTGTACGAAGACAACATGTGCTCTGAACAAACATTTTAACAATAATACATGAACAAACTTAGAACTGATAAGATTCAACTTTTCACTTAACAAGTTCTTTAAACAATTTCAATTTTAAACAATAATTGCAAAAACAATTTATGAATAAATGTACCAATACCGATTAGAGCTTATTCATTTGAAATGCCAATAACTCGAAACGAAAAGAAAACATTTGTGAATTTATGGTTGAAATTTTAGAATATACTTTCATTTTTTTTTCGATCGGATGAAAACTGACACCTATCCGTTGTGTTTTCGAACCGGCAAGTGCATTATTCCTGTATTGTAGAGTAATTGCTAGGCTACGAAAAATAACAGTCCGGGAATATTTTTTACAGGCGGTGACAAAGTATTCCCGTACAGTATGCAGTCTATTGTTTTCCGTTAATAAAAATACAATCTATAAAAAAGTATGTGTACCATGCAGGTGTTACTGGCCGTTGTTTTCGGCTCGTTCCGCAAATTCCACCACCGTCCGGGAATATATTACTTTTCCTACTAGATACACAATATACTATTAATTATTATTTTTGTTTTTTGGGTTCATCATTTAATTTTTTAATTCCCCAAATGCAAAATAAAAATGTCTATTTTACATTATAACTTTACTTCTGTGGCAAAACATTCCTAGTTGGAACAGAACCTCAAGTACCTTTTTATTTGCTTTTTACTGGTGTAGGTTATTAGCCTTAGTCTGTCTGTACCCTCTGCAAATGGACCTACAGATTTTAGTAGATTCTGAGACATTGGGATACAGCGGTATTTTTATTTGGATTTTACACAGATCTCACACTTCGCCAAGTGAGCCACCGTTACCCGTAACCTAATTTTAAGTACTATATAAGGAGAAAATTAGAACTACAGTTTTCTGTTATGTGTAAAAGTATTTCTATAAAATCTGTGTAGAAGTTTTCGCTGGAATTGTATCCTCCGAATATTGATTTAGTTCTAAATTTAAGTTTGTTATATTTTTAATGATCTGTCAGCGGTTTTTATTTCAAATATTAATCTCGGCCTCGTCAAGCATAATAAAATGTGTAATTATTTTTTATTATTAATTAATCATCTCTGAACTGTGACAGGCTATTTAATAATTTCTGTATTTCATCTAGATTTATATTTATTAAACTGTAAACCTTCAAAGTCCAATCATTATTTATCTTTAACAAGAGTGCCTTGTAATCTTTATTTAACCTTTCTCAGTCCAAGCTACCATTTGCAACGTAGACGGCCATGTGGAGTAACGCATAAATTATAAAAAAAATGCTCACTATGAGAAATATTATTAGGATATTTGGGACATATTAAAACTAAAATTAAGAAAGAAAAATTTTATTGAAAAATAAATTAATACAGTAGCACCGACTTTATATTTCTATCGGGTGTTCAAAACCTTATAAGTAGGTATATACAGTACAAAAAATCAGACTTGCAGTTTAATGTAAATTGAGCAGTAAAACAAATGGAAAAATTAAATGTATTTATTAATTTTAGTTAAAAAAGAAAATCCCTTTATTAGCAATAAGTTTGTATACTTTTACATAAAAATAGTAGTTGCTATGAAAAAATAAATATCAAACGTCAAAATCTGCGATATTTTTAAATTTATAATAAAATTAAAGTGCAAAGATCGTAAATTCAAACATAACATTGGATTTGTATTTTTATGTAGATTCCAAATATATAAAAATGTATAGGATGTTTTAATCATTTAAAATAAGAAATGTGGGTCATATATCTTGAGAACCATTAGTTGAAATAAAATTTGATTCGGTCATTTTAAGTCTTGTGTTGTAATATAGAAATTATTTGCTAATTTAAAATGAACACCTGCATATAAGAGAACACAAGATTCTGCCTTTATAGTTATTTATGGTACAAGTGTGTTACATTATAGATAAGCCACGTGGGAAAAGTTTAGCTCACGAGGCCGTTAGGCCGAGTGTGGTATTTTTTCAAGTAACTTAGGTAATTAACACACGTGTGCCATACATTCCAAAGATTAAAACAAAACTGATAGTTTCTTGAGGTAAATTTAAAATATTTTAAAACGGAAAATAACTTCGTCGTGTAATCCTGTCGGGTGCTCGAGCTCCGAAGCACCCACAGAGTTGGCGTCTGTGCATTAATACATGTTTTTATTAATTACCTACTTTCTTGTAAAATTCAGAATGTAGCTCGAGCAAGGTTAATTTGTGATTATGTATTTTTCCTTGTTGATTAGTGATTATGTTCTTTCCGTTGCAGAACACGCGTGCAAGGACTTCCGGTGTAACCTCCGCGAGTTCTGCATCGACAACGACCTGGTGTGCGACGGCGTGAACCACTGCGCGGACGGCTCGGACGAGACGAGCAGCACGCTGTGCCAGAACAACGAGCAGGGCACGATCCTGGGCCTCGAGATCACGTGGTTCGTCGTCGTCGTCGTCAGCACCGTGCTCGTGCTGCTCGTGCTCATCGTGGCTGCCGCCATCTGCATATGCAGGCGGAATTGCAATTCCCGAGCGCAGAATGCTCAGCCTAATGCTTCCTATTCATGTGAGTTACTCTACAATCATCTCTGTTTATTTTTAAGTATTTGTTACACTTCACATTATTAGAAATATGAACTTATAAAACTAAATTGATCCTTTTGTAAAAATAAATTTAACTAAAAACTTTGTGCATCTGTTTACGGATAGAACAAATCGATCTATATTCAGAGCTAGTAGTTTTGGTCTAAACTGCGTCTAAATTATTTCAGACGATTGAAGTAAACTAAAAATTAAACTGATATACATATGTTTGACGTCTAGAACAGTGTTATAGCGGATCTTCAAAGTTTCCTGGGAACCTTTTTTTAAGGTAGTCATAAACAATAAAATGTTATCTACATATTTTATTAATTAATAATAAAATAATTAAAAATTAAAATTATGCATACAAAAGAATTACTAAATTTATAATCAAATACCTTCAATTACTAAATTTATAATCAAATACCTACACAAAAAATTTGACACTTGACTCACTTTTAAAATCCTCCATAAAGGTTTACTTTTTCCTTTGTGTTACAACTTTTACTTTTACAAGAGAAAAGAAAAAAAGGTCGACGTCAAATAAATGTTGTCAATGAGATGACACCATGAATTACTGCACCAGGTGACAGCAAGCCCAGTGGTGCCTCTGTACTGAGTATTTGAATGATAATAAAGAAAAGCACATGTACTCGTATATTATGAAATATTCTTTTTCGATAATCCTAGTTAATATTCTCGATTGACAGTTCTCCCTTTTACGACAAATAAAATAAGTTTATAAGAATTAACGCGTGGGCCATTCATACAGCCTTCGTGGGTCAGTGTCTGACTCGCGGATCATAGGTTGGTCATCAACTGGTCTAGAAGTATTCAACTACGGCAAAATTGGGTTAGGATTCCATAGCATCCAACAACTACAAATAACAATGGGGTATTCCAAGTTTTTTTCATTTTTTAATATGTTATTCTATGCATAAAAATATGAGACCCGTATTTTTTCTTTTCGCCGAAAGGTTTCAAACACGCCAGAATTTTTTTTAAAAGTTTCAATAAATTACCCCCTAGAAAATCGGCCGTGCGTGTAACGTCACAGGCACTAAGAATCAGCTGAGAACATCGTTCGTAGGTCTGAGTCAGAGGCGTGGCGCGTTCGAACAAGAGCCAATAGGCTGAAGCGAGTGCCTTCTTCGTCACAACATGGCTGATACTGAATTTAAATGCATTACAATTTCATTTTGATATTATGGTATTAAAAATCAGAAAAATAATGATTATATTCACTTTAATATTACTTATATATGGTAAACAATGATATCCAATAAGAATTTCTTTAAAAGCCGTAGGCTTGGAATAACCCATTGTATTGTTATTATCTGGTTATTATATGAATTACAAACCTCAAACGTTAAATGTTACTACGGCGGAAATTCCAATTTGCAATGAATTTAAGATTAAGTATTGTAATCGCGAAAAATGTTAGTTTTAAATTTCAACAAAAATAATTTGACTATCCCTGAATCCATTTTGACTAGATTAGGCATGACGACTGTACGTACTTACAAATAATGATTACAATTATAGTTCACTTTGTAGTTGATATTTGCAATTTATATCGTAACAAGTGCAAATGGTAGTAACCGAAGTTATGGAATCCCATTAACGGAGAAGCGAAAATGTACCCTGTCAATTCGTTGTCTAAATATATAACTTGTTTGTAACATTTGATCCTTTTGGTATCTGGCATCTGGCTCTATAACTTTTAAGTTTTATGACAAAGATGTTAACGTCTACATGCCGATGCCGATAACAGAATCTTATTAGTATACATAAGAATAAGAAGAAAAGATTTCAAGAAAATGGAAAGCAGGGCCGTAATTTCCATCTTATTTTAATTGATCAATTACCTGAAAAGTTAGAGTATATTCTTTAACAAATAACTAATAAGTATTGTAAATTTCAGGGTAGTCACTGGGTCAAAATTGAAAGTCCTTAAATCTATCTATAATTAGAGAAACTAGAATACATAAAATAAATAGAACTTTATTGACAAATAAATAAACAAAAAAGATCTAAAATTTAAAAATGATTTAACGAAAATTTTATCAGCTAAAATACAGTTCAAACAAAAGAGAAAATTATTTTTGAAAAATATCTCGCTTAAAGAAAAAAGTTCAGTGTGAAACTGTTTAATTTGCACCCTCGATAATTAAAAATCTCCACAAACAAAATTTAATAAAAGCATGAAAATTCATCAAGTGGGCATTGCTTGAGCAGTGGCGTGCCTAGTCCGGGATCTAGTGCTGGGGACATCATCATAACCTGCCGGACCGCAATTAAAACTTGCTAGCGAATATAGATTGCGACATTTAATCGTGCCAAATGCTCTTTCATAAATCCACCAAATCCCAATTAACGTCGGGGGGCACTCATCGTCCAGGACACTCGTCACTGCTGCCCGGATTGAGGGGTGGCAAATTTATTCATAAAACAAATTAATCCAGTATTATTGGTAACTGAAATTTGAGCCGAAAACTGAAATTTAGTACAGACAGATAGAATTGATATTGAAATTAAAATCGTTTTTGTTTTATATTTATTGTTCATATGTTTTTGAAATTTAATTATGTCTACTATTAATTTAAAAATTGCAAAATTTGATTACAATTGTTCGGATTCACTTTTTTGAAGTATAGCAGCAGAAGCTTGTTTTTATTTCACAAGTAATCAATTTTCGCTATAATTTTAATTGTTATTTAGTATTTACATTATAAGCACGGTAGGTTGCATCTTGTGTAAATATTATTTAGTCAACGTAAGTATTTTCTAAAAAAAAATTCTTGTTAACAAGATGTAGTAAATTCTAACAAGCGAGCTGTTTAAAAAAATTATGGAAGGCGCTTTGAAAAACAACGAAATATCAAAATTAGGTAAAATAATTAAAACCAAAAATTTATAAAACGGTTTAAGAATGATTAACTGTCTTTATTTTAAAGGCCGATAATTTTGTTATGCTTCTTGGTGTTGTAGTGTTAAAATGAAACATCTTTTAACCATGATGAAATAAAAGTACTTCTTCACAATTTTATTAACTGCTAAACTATTGAACGATTAACTCAAGTTGGCAATACAATAAAAATATTCCTAGATTTATATAAACCTATAATAGACGTACGCTTTTGATTATTTCTTTAATGTAGAAGAAGATAAAAACAATTATTGCAAAGATTAATCAAAGATATTACTTGTCAGTTGAATTAATTCTGTCAAATACTACAATATTAAAATGGATAAAAAGGTGAAAAGGGAATTAATTTCACTTTAACAGAAATTGTTTTCATAATGAAATGTATAATAGAAGAAATTGAAATAATTGAAAACAAAAAACAGATGCAGCAAGTACAAGAGACAAAAAAAGAATAGCAGATGCATTTACTTCTTGTAATGTAACTGTCAAAATGTTTTAAATACACCACAGAAATCACCAATTGTGAATTATTTTTGAACCTTTTCGCATTATTTCTTAGAAAAGGTCCTATGGCAGGTGAAATTTTATTCATAACTGTTCTTTTTGTCAACCGGAATCTTTGATAAAAATCTACATCTGTATGATTGTATATAATTTGGGAGATCTTTTATCTTTTATTGCATAAGATCTTCTATTATATATAAATTATATCTTCACCAACGTCATTAATTATATTTTTAATTCTTCAAGATTCAAAATTGTTAGATGAATTGTCAAATTCTCAGTTATAGGCTACGGATAACGTATGATTATTTACTTATCAGTCTGACATCGTGCTGTTAAATTTTTTTAATCTACCGGTACGAAAAGTACTGAAAATGTTTGTTTAAATGTAATTAATCGTTATTTTAGTTTAAATAAAAGCAAAAGTATTGGCCCTGAGATTTATTAATTTGTAATAAATATGTGAACAAATAAAAATATATGTATTCTGCAGATTAACTTCTGTGTTGATTGCATTGAATAAGTGTTAATAACGAATCGCCGAGTGCGCTTATTTGAAGTGTGAAACTCTCAAAAAGTCCTCAATCCGGGTCTGCGGCAGGTGAGAGCAGGCTCTCGAAACTTGTGTTTGGAGAGCGCTGCCACCAAATGGTGATATCGCGTTTGCATGTTGGCCGCTCGCTAATTAATGTGACCCGGAGTTTAATAACTTTTAAACGAATCAGAAGGCCAAAGTGTTTTCGAATTTTCAACAAAAACTGAATTACCGCATCCAGCTCGCTGCTAGCGGATCTCCCGGAATTTCATTCATAACTAGTTTACAAATATTTCTCTCATTTTACTTTCAAAATTGGGGCGGAGTTGAAATTAGGGGTAGGACTTTAAATTTTGTTTTATCTCCAGGTCACTTAACTGGAATTTAATATCTGTGACTCTTTCACTTTCATTTTAAATTTAAATTCCGCTTGTCAAGATAGTGGCTATCCACTGATTTATATATTTTTTAAAAAGCATATTGTTATTTTTTATTCTTACTTTTTTGCGATCTAATTTTCTCTTTTTAAAAATTCTATCTGCCAGAATAAAAATCTGTAAATTGGTATACTTATATAATTTTCGTCAGCATAACTAGAATTCAAGTAAAACTTGTCACGAACCCAGTACTTTAGGTACTTGAGGCCCTGATTCATTTAGTAATCTTGTGCGGAGTGCCACAGATGATATAATTTTGCCCGTAGTAACGAATCTATAAACCTACCCATTTTAGGGATACTCATAAAAAACCTCATTTTAGGTTTAACTTTGAAGGCAAATATATCGAGAATGGAAAGAGATAATTCAATTCTTCTTGAAAGTTTCAAATCAGCACATCAATGTTTACTTAAATCCAGAAAAGTTGTTCCAAAGAACGAATATGCGAAGAAAACATTCCTTTATCTAATTTTCTCCAACATTGAGATTGTAACTCTGCTCATGTACTATTAATTTGTAAAACCAAAATAATATTTTTTGGAATAGTTCAATTATTACATCAAATAGACTGGAAACGCAAATAAATATTCAAAGTTCATTTGAAAAGGTGAATTTTTATTTCTGTACTGAGAGCTCAGAGAGTTTACGAGAAAATAAATATTAAAATGTTGGGGAAATTTTTTTGTAACGTCAGCGTGTTAAAATCGTTAAAGAAGACATAGACTAAAGAAGCGAAAGAGACAGTCTACCTGTCTTCTTCAACGATCTTATCATGCCAAAACATTTAATTGCTAAAAGTTGTATTATTGCAAACTAATATTTAGTTTTTATTATTATAATGAGAAGTTATTTCGTTTATAAAAATAGCAAAAACAAATTGTTTAACAATATTTTACAATTCTTCGTTGCGATGCTGACAAGTTTTGAAGTATTTTGAATTTTAATTTATAGATATTTTTTTTTCTTGCAAGAGATTACTGTTCAAGCGGGATTTTCCAAAGCAATGCGGGACGCGGGATTTTGTCAAAATCAGGACATTCCCGCCGAAATCTGGACATCTGGCAACCCTGCTTGGCACATACAGAGATACAGATTATATGAATAGTCACCGAATTCATTACATTATGACCAAGAGCGAGTTGGAGAAATATTAACGTACACTTGCTTGATGAAGAACTTTATTAAATTCAGTATTTACGATTTGTGTATGAAAAGCATAACAGTGTAATAGCGCAATGGAGATGACCACCATAAAATAGGGGCAGTAAACAAAGAACAAATACGAAACGGACCGCAAAACTATACCGTAGCAATTTGCATCATGTATGCAAAATATCAAACTCCTGTGCGGCTATAAACTTCCCGTGCCGTTAAGTTGAAACAAACTACAGATATTGTACATTGTAGCGTGGACAGGGTTTAATTGCACATCGGACGCGCCTGCGCTCAGCCTCGTAAAATCTGCCTTGCCGACGATGTAACCCTGTTAGGAATGAGCTCTATATTCTAGTTTATGGTTATGCCTGTGTAACGAATCCAGCTCATCACTATAAAATTTTACTCCGTTTTTATTAAGCTTTTCTCGCACATAATTAGAATACAAACTTGGGGGATGAACGCATGCATTCTAATTTCGATTTAATCAAATTTTATTATGCTGCAACTTGTCCGCTTTCTTGTAAATACGTTTAATTAAAACTTTATTGATACTTGCGGGACTGTTCAATTATTTTGTAACATTGGGGAAATCTGTTTATGCCCTCCATTCTAAATACTTATGACTGTATTTCTAAATTATGTATAGGTATTTGTATATTCCAGGGGTTATATTTTGATGCAGCACTTGCTTATTTTTGCAGCACTAAATTTGAAAAATACAGTTCTAATGGACAAAGTTTTCACCATCTTTTGGTGATAGGTTTACGGTACACAATCATTATTTGTTTAACTGATTAAAAATTTACATTTCCAATTAAAAATTAAAATCATTTTATATCTCCCAAGTTATTTTCAATTACAATTTTAATTTTCCAATTTAAAATTTTTCATAAACAGCTGAAATAATCCAAAAATTACCCATCTTTCGGTCCGATAGTGTAGTATCTAACCCGTATTGATTTTAAATTTACAGAATTTAATTATGTCCTTTCATTCCTAAGATTTTTGTTCTCAAATTTAATTGTGTTTTTTGGTATTTCTTTAAACTGAATTCTGAGAAAGTGAAATTTCTTTTTTAGAATCAAAAATTTTTTGATCCCAAAATCGGCATGTGTAAACACAATTTTCAGCAGGTTTATAATTCATGATTTGTACTGTTGCCTTCTAGACAAGACTTGACTAAGTCTAGGTCTAGATTAAAAATTCTTGTCTAGATATTAAGATTGTTTCAAGAATCTATATTAATATGCGCATACCCTTTAGACAAGGACAGATAATTCTTCGGCAGCGTTTTTTTTTTTTTTGCTATTTTACAATCAATGTTTCAGCTCGGATGGAACAAGTTTCGTATGATATATGTATATTTCATAAATTTAAATTTTTTAATTAATTATTCTTGAAAAATGTGTAGAATGTTCTCGTCTAGATCTATAATAAAAAACCCTTGTCTTATCTTGATATCTCAAGAGAAGACTTTTGCCATTCTTGTCTTGATAATCTAGACAAGACAAGAGAAGGACAAGAGAGTCTAGAAAGTTAGATCTGAACGGTAACACTAATGATTTGTTTAAGCAATTTGTCAGGTACCACTTTTTTAACTTAGCAAAAACCTAAATTACTTTAATAACATTTATTATTTAATAGAGCCGCCTTTAATTTCATACAAAAGAGTGCTATCGATGTAGTTCGCATTTGGGCGCTTACTATTTTCGGGCAGGCCCTGGTACTTTGACGATGCTCGCTCAGTTTCTCTAATCCCGCTAATGCGTCTGGGTATTGCAGTTGTGGTCGTAGTAAAGCGGCTGCACAATTGCCCTGGAACGAGAACGAGAACGGGAACGGGAAGTAAACGAAAACGGGAACGGAAACAAAAAACGCTTTCAGATGTACAATTGTCCGGTAACGATACGGATATGATGACGTTTTAGCAGTACTGCATAACCGAGTGCATAACCTTAAATTTTCGATTAGTTTTTATTTGTTTCACAAAAATGGACGAAGAATTAATTTGTGCATCGATGATGTTTATTTATACGCAAAAATATGACAAGTGACACTGTGCCAGGAGATACACTGATGAATGACGTCATGCTTTCTTCCTATTTGTTACTGAGTCGCAACGAGAACGGGAAAGATGAATCTTGACGAACTTTACCGTTCTGGTTCTCGGGCGACGGAAAGCTTTCCGTCCTCGGAAACTTGTTGTGCATGCGTACATTTAAAAGTATGTAACTCATGTTTTTTACCGTTCTCGTTCTCGCTCACGTTTTCGTTCTAGGGCTTTTGTGCAGCCGCCTGTAGAGATCATTATTCATTACAATAATAACACCACAATAAATTAAATTCATCTCCTGAAGAAGACCCATGTGGGGTCGAAACTATCGAGTCTGAATTCAATAAAGAGTGGCTATCGTATATATTGTAGTAGAGATCATCGATGACCGGATGTCAATGTGAATCTGTAGAAGCCGTTTGTTCGTTGCAGTACAACAAATGTACGGATCAAATGGGGCAATGAAGCACCCATCGATGACAACGACTCGACGTAGTAGAGAAAGAGTTTCTGGTAGATGTTGTACGTGGTGTGTGTTTGTTGTTGCAGTACAACAAATGTACGGGTCAAATGGGGCAATGAAGCAGCCATCGATGACAACGACTCGACGTAGTAGAGAAAGAGTTTCTGGTAGTATAAGGTGTGTGTTTGTTGTTGCAGTACAACAAATGTACGGGTCAAATGGGGCAATGAAGCACCCATCGATGACAACGACTCGACGTAGTAGAGAAAGAGTTTCTGGTAGATGTTGTACGTGGTGTGTGTTTGTTGTTGCAGTACAACAAATGTACGGGTCAAATGGGGCAATGAAGCACCCATCGATGACAACGTTGCCGCGCTCCGGCGTGGGCAACTCGACGACGACGCAGCAGCCGCTCGCGCATCAGGGAAACTGGTGTCACCCTGCGGGCCCAGCCGGGTACCGCAGCAGCACGCCGGCCCGGGCCCGCCTCTACTGCCAGGCAAAGTGAGACACGCCGCCGCCAACGGCAGCGACACCGACCTCGTGTCGCAGAGCCAGAAGGATGAGTGGTTTGTCTAGCAGTAGGTGAGTCACCAACTACTACCTTTACTACACATCTACTATCTACGAGTAAATAGAAACAGGAGAGGACATATCATAACAACCTACGCGACGGATGTACGTTTATAGGAGTGGGGAGAACTGTCACACAAATGCAACTCATCATTGCAAATATCACACCCAATTATTTAAATAAATATCTTCAAATGAAACACATTACTACAGAAATCTAAGCACACAAAATCACGCTAAAACATATATCAACAGACCTAACCTGCAAAATGTGGTTTATATCATGGCCGACTACCGTCGCGTCTTCTACCTATTCTTACCTATGATACATTCTCTCCTGTTTCTATTTGCTCGTAGTCTACTATAGTCTCGAATCCAGCAATAAAACTATAAATATCGCAATTATGATAAAGCAGCATAACCCTTACTTTCTGCGATATAACACTGTTTGGCAACGGCCCATATTTGAGCCGCTCTATCCACGCATTGAATCTTTAGGTTACCTACCCTTACGATCTTTTAACATAAATTCTAGTTTTGTTTAAAATGAGAATGAAAACTACGTTTCCAAAAATGTTTCCAAATTATTAATTAAAGGACAACGTTTTAGAGTGGCCAGACTCTTGTATAGTTTTGTCTAAGAACATTTGTTTGTCTTTCAAATCCGGTGAAATATTTAATATAATCAAACTTTTATATGAAGTAAACTTTTCTATTCGCATTAATAAAAAAAGTTAAGGGGGTTCGTCTTCGCTGATACACTTTGTGTACTCGTATATTAACTATTTGTGTTTTTCGGTATTGTTATCATAATTTCCCGGATTTAAAAGCTATGCGAATGTTCTTCGACTCAAACTATGAATATACATATCTTTTACTAACACATTCGTCATTAGTTTCCAACGTATTCACATGTTAGAGGAGAACAAAAATCAGAAGCCTATGATACGTTGACTAAAAGCAAAATTTATATTATAATATGCAGTTAATAAAATATTTTGAAAGTTGCAAAGTAATATCAGGAGAATCTAATATCTGTATTTACCCTTATAGGTTTTAAATTATATAAGATAGTTTAGGAGCGCCAAAGTCGAATTATTTTCTAGCTTTTTGTCCCTAATTTTGTGTTTTTTATAAATTAGTATTTTGTAATTAAAACAACAAAAAATTGTATATAAAAATTTTGTGAAATGTAAAACAGAATAACTATTTTACGACAAATTGAATAATTATAAAATTGGTTTTATGAATTACCACGAAATCTCTCGTTTAATTAAATAAGATTTATTTAGTAAATTTGAAGGTAATGGAAAGTGAGTTGAATAAATGAATTAATACTTGTAAATGAAAGCAGGGTGCTTTTACACTTGTAGTGCAATTCAAATGAATGGAGCACAAGTTATTTAGAGAGATTTAACATCTTTCTGTTGTAAGTAGTAAGGGAATCCTCGTATTTATGCTAAATAATATTCAAATATGAATATTCATCAGGCATTCCGCTTTTGATGTATGTATGTTGTTTACACGAATTTTAGAATATGTAACTGTATAAATCGAAGTAGTTAACTAAATTCCGCATGTTCCTTTGAAACTTAATAGGAAATTTGTGAATTCGCAGTTGAATAATGTATTCGGGAAATTAGTTTGAAAATTTGATTGTAGTGTGTGTAAATATGAGGATGTTTCGCTAAACACAGGTACCCCTGGCCAATCGTAAATCAGATGGCGAAACCAGACCAAGGCGTGTTTGTTGTTTGCCTAATGGTTCTCCTGTTTACTTTCAACTGTTGAGCACACGTGTTGATTTGGCTGCCTAAACATTGTTCCATCAAATATTTACATTCTCCTTCAATCAATTCTCATTCTCTTCAGGGGTATACCCTCTTCGCATACGGATCATTTACACGAGTTCTTACACTCAATTTCAATTTTCAATTATAAACCATAGTATTTCAGTTTAATTTTAATTTATACATTTGTGAATAAATTTAGGACATTCCCTTTTTTGAACATGAACAAGAATGGTATCACAAATAAAAATTTATTCAAATATCATTGTGTGTGGGTTTTAGAATTATTGAAGGTTTGTAATTATAATACATGTGGTGTAATGATAAAAAATACTATTCTGAAGGGAATCCACTCTTCTTTTTTATTTGTGTCTAGATTAATATTTTTGGGGCATTTAAAAAAATTCAAGATTTTATGTATAAATATTTAATATCTTTCTGAAAATATCCTTTATTTATAAGATTTATAAGTTCGATTTAAAATTAATAATTACAAGCTGGATTTCTTTTCAAAAATTGTCGATGTTTTCAATTACAAGAACTTTTAAACAATTTATATAGAGAAGAATCATTAACCTTAAAAACAGTACAGAATATCCCATTTTAATTTTAACGGAAAAATGTGCAACATATACAAAAAAATGAAAAATTTTTCATCCCTGATACATGCCCCTTGTTTTTTCATCAAATATTGCATTAATTTTGTAGTATGTTCCAAAGCTTAACGAAAGTAACCGTGATCAGAAAATCGGTTTAATTTGTGTATAATAAAATTTCTGGTAATTTTTGGAACTCTATGGTTAATCTTACGCATACATCATGTATCTGTCAATTGTCAATTGATGTATTGTTTGGCGATGAAATGTTAAGTAATAACTTAAAACGTTAATGTGTTAATATAATACAGATTGTTGAAAGTATTTAATTATCCATTAATTTTCATATTTCGTGAATACAATACAAATATAAAGTAACTGTGAAACAAACCAATTAATTCTTATCTACATATTAAAAAAAAATACACAAATCCAAACAAATAATTTGATGAAATGTGTTTCTCAGCATACAGCTGATTCAATTAACCACACTAACCGCTACTTTCATCTGGTTAGCCTGGTTCCTTAAAACTAACAAAAATTTCCAGAAACTGCGTTCCGTAAATTAACCGGTAACCGAAAAAACTAATCTTGATCACTTTGGTTAAGTTTCGGAAGATACAATTAGTAGGATCGAATGGCTTTCTGAAAACCATTACGCTTTTGTTCAAATATATATATTTCTCGAGATATTGTACTGTTAAGATTAAAACGGAACATTCAGTATATATTCTTTCGGAACTGTTATATATTGTTGTAGACGCAATGTACATGCAGCAATGTAGAAATGCGGTTAGTGTGTTGGGGTGTTAGTGAAGGTGAGTGTTGTTGTTCCCAGAGGTTGGACGGGTCAAGGCCCAGCAGGGTGAAGTCCGGGCGCTTGCAGTACCCCCAGCGCTCGGCACGGCAACACTCGGGTAGTTGCCACACCTCTTCCGTCTTCGTCTACATCATGAGTATCTTGTCTCTGTCTTTCGTCTCGTCTCGCATGCGTCCCGGCCGGCGTCGGTCTCCCGGTTCACTACCGCAACTGTGATATTCGCTCGGTTTCACGCATATCGGTTCATATTTACACTCCGACATCCACATGCAGAGAAACTAACCTCACTAACAACATTGTCACTCAAAACTAATCAGTTTAAATGAGTATTTATTTGAAATATCTATTAATAGTATGTTAGTATTAAGAATGATAAGGATACTTTTTCACCCATTGAAGACAATTGTATGGAAGAAGAGCGAAGCAACATTTCCAATTATTGTTTGAGATCGGCTTTCCTTACCGTTCCTGATGCTTATATACTGTTTTTTGCACGATCAAAATTAAATTTCCCTCAATAACAGTAAAAAAATCAAAATGAGGTGCTTTAAAATTTATTCATGGAAAACTAATGTTTAGTTCCATGGAATTTTTCAAACGTTCGTTTTGCAATAGGTCAAAGTTCTGTCGTTTATGATTGAGTTTTTATGTAAGCAATACCTGCGAAAATAATTTGCAAGGAAATACTTACAGTTCTAGAACGATATGTAAGTCATAACGTCTTGTTAGTCGTAGCAACCAGTAAAAACAACCTACTGTTTTGAAAACTCAATCAATAAACCTTTTCTAATGCCCGATTGAGCAAAAAATACATTTTTTCTTAGAAATAAAGGTATTTTCAAACCATATCATACATATTTGAAATAAATATCAATTTAATAAATATATCGTCTTATAGCTAATTTTTATTAGCAAATTTCATATCAAATATTTATGAGTACTTTGAATACTTCTAATGAAATGTATAAGATTAATAACTCTTAGGAACAAGGATAAACAAAAAAAGTTAGTATAGGGATGGGTTACCGCCTGAGAGCACTAACCTAAGGTGGATAAAAAATCTGAATGATTTTGTTTACGATTTCTTTGTGTGTGGGTTCGGAGCAGATAATTTCTCATGTGATAACTGGAAATAGATACCTCATAAATAATTTCCACAGCATATCAGAATTAATTTCTACAAATTATCAGTGGTGAACCAGGAGGCGGTGCCGAGCTGGGCAACGTCGCCTCCTCTCCTGTGTGTCCCCCTCCCTGTTTGTAACGTACTGAATGTGGACTGGCTTCACGACACACGAGCATAGAATGTCACATATCATGTTAAGAAGTGTGTGAAATATTTATTACGCAATGCGTTACGTTGATACGTTATGTCCTGGTCATGGTGTCCCTTTCCTGGGCTTTCCCCCTCCACAAGCACGAAGTGTGTCGAAGTCAGCTGTTTCACTCGATGCGCAACTGTTTGGGCAAGCGCAGCCAGCTTAGTGACTTGCTCGCAGGGATCAGTTATATATTTTTTTTAATCGCAATATGCGGCTGGGAACCGCATGTTGGGATTGTACAGTGCACGGCATTCAAATCGGAACACTTTAAAAAATACTTATAGATATTTGTCTCATTAATTCAACGTTCGTGAAATAAAAGATGAGCTGGGCAACAAGGGAATGTTTAAAACGTCATAAAACATCTGGCAAAAACTTATGTAAACAACTACAATGTAGTTAAGAATAAATATTAGTCTTCACTTGATATTAATAGTATTTAAGTTGCATTCATTTGATTGCTCATCTTTTATTTTATATACAATAGTACTCCGCTTTATTGAGTTAAATTTACGAGCACTAGAATTATAAGCATATTTTAATCCTAGTGCCATAAAATGAAATCAATAACTTTAAAACAATCACTAAAAATATTTTTTATACTGTTAGTAAAAAATAGTTATCTGTGATAACTTCTAACACGTATATCATACATTATTTCAAAAATTTAAAATAGAAGAACTATTTTTATTCTGATAATAAAAAAAAAAATTTTTGACTGAAATTGAAAAAAGTGTATTACTATCAAATATCTATGACTTTTACTTATAAAGGTAAAAGTAGAAGTATGAGATCGACTACAATAATTTTTTCAAAAGTAAGATCAGATTAGCTAATAAAAATAATCCTTTTAATGTAATTAATTTAGTGTACGAGACAAACTTGATATTTGGATGTGTCGATTTGCATGTCGTATAGTGTATCCGTAGTTGATGTTGTATGTTGATCTTCTTGAGTGTAGCGCATATTTACGTTATAAGAGTTAGAGGTGGTAGTTAATGGGTTTGGTTTGGTTATAGAGGAATAGTTAAGTTGTTTGTAATGGAAAGCTGATGCCTGTGAGCAAGCTGCGAGGCTGGAATGAACAGAAAAGCTATTTACAGTTAGTTAGTTAGTTAATCATGAAAGCTATTAGTTGAAGAGGATGCTAGGCTAATTATATCATGTCATTATGTGAAGCGAGAGGAGTGTGCGTGAATGACAATATTTTAAATAAAGAGAATCCGTTTGATTTCTAACTAAAGAATAAATAAAATTGTAATTAGGTAATGTAATGTGATTCAGATGTAATAATAACCTACAAAGAGGTAATGTGTAATAAATTAAGTAATTATTGGTTGATTGAAACGTTGATCAAATCAGCGTAGTTTCAATAACTCCAGTAAGTCGTGACGTCACAGACAGCTCCGTACTGCCGTTTCCGTTTGCGGGCGCTCACATCCCAAGGGAGTCATTGCTTCAATTATTTCCTCGCAGAATTCCCTCAAATCGTACGAATTATCAAAATAAGTGTAAACACATCTAAATACGACAAAAATGTGACTTAATATGTTATTGTTAATGTCATTTGTAAGCTGACAGCGTAAATGATTGAAAACTGTAACGCAATTTTTCAGCAGTTATTCGCTTTACTTAAGTGTATTGCTGGTTGCTGTATACAATTTTCATTGATGTCTGTTAGTTATATACGAATAAAAAACATCGGTAATGTAAAATTTAATGAACAAAATTACAAGTTGTATGTGAATTATTTTCAATTCGTATACAAACAAAAATTGTAATTTTAATGATCAATAATTGAATTATAAATTCAACTTTTAATGAAATAAAGCAAAAGGCATTCTGGTTCACTCTAAAACAATATTGAGTGCCGGACAATGTCTAAGCAATTTTGAAAAAAATATAGTCTTATTGTTGGCGTTAATCATTTTCAATATGAATATTACAATTTGGATTAACCAAAATAAGATGAAAAGACCTTACACTTGGGTGTTTCTACCAAAGTTATGAGTGCCCAAGAGGTTATTTTAAAAATAACAATGTTGTAATGAAACTCGATAGATGTCGTGTAAGATTGGGATTCCTGCAGGTATAGACTGAAGCGTAACCCCGTAATAATTGCAGGATCTGAGCGGCCGCACTGCGTTGTGTGACTTAATACCGATACCGAGTGTACTACCTAACGTAAACGCACATCGCCAAATAGACAAGGATATTATGTTACCAATCACTCTGTACAGCTACTCGTTATAGTGCGTGTGTTCTGTGTAGCGGTCTGTGTTTATAACTATGAATTGATCCGAACTCGACAAGAGTGTATCTGTAGCATTTGCCTTGCACATAGTACATTGTATAGCACTTTTAATATCCCGCCCCACCTCCACTTGTAAACTTACAACATATCGGACTTCTTTCATCCACTGTACACTCACACATATATCTCAATACTACGATACTTATGTCCAATCAAAACCAAAACACTATTTTAATCATCACAAAATTTAGGAGATATTTTTTAAATGCAGTGCATTAAACAATAAAGTAAACATAAATGACGTTACTAAATAAAATTTATTGTTCAACCACTACAGAAACACCTATTTCTTCACTTTACAACTTGTGGGAAATAAGTGTCATTCTGTACTGGTTGCACAATAAATGACAATTTTTTTTTACTGTATATTTATGCATTATACCAATATAATTTTGCTAAAAATTAGGTAACTTGAGTTGGATTCTATAACTACGGTTGCTATCATTTGGACTTGTTATGATATCAATTGCAAATATCAAATATAAAGTATACTTGCTATTCTATAATAGTAATGATTATGTATGGTTGATTCCTGAATCGTACTTACATATACTCATACATATATAAAGAACACTCTATAAGTCTACACTGGTGTGGGAATGCCTTAAATTCATTGCAAATTTGAATTTCGGCCATGGTGGCGTTTGACATTTGACGTTTGTAATTGATATTTTAACAAGTGCAGTTGCTATTTATAGTTGTTATGAGTAATAGAATCTTACCCTAGATTTTACTACTGTCATTTTTTAAGTCAGATTTAATTGGTGCTAAAACATATTATGTTTTACATGGCCTTTGTTTGACAAAAGATACAATAATAACGTATTTACTGTTCTATATATTGGTTTGATTTGAGTATTGGATATTGTATTATAATATTTTCAATTTGAAAAAGTGTTTTGTAATAACGTAAGAATTGGGCGTAGGTATTCAGAATAAGAAAGCAATAACTTTACGGAAACATATCTCCCTGTCATAGTCCCGACTTGTGCATATCTGGGATGAAAGGAGCACGATTCCCCAAGTCCATTCGACCTAGTATAAATATGTAGTAATGATATGTAGCTGTGTGTTGAGCGTGCGCAGTGTGTCATTTTGTCATCGGTCAGCGAGCGGACTCCGCTGGGACCGGCATAGAACAATAACTAATTTATGAGTTTGGAATTTGTCTATCCACATCCTGTATTATTCATAGGAACAATAACCTATTGTAAGCTATCCGATAGGTCCTAGTGTTAATGTTACACGAGTTATGTGACGCAGGAGGCACTACTTTCTACCCTTCAAACTTCAGTTCCAAGCGAAGTTGTGACGTCAATTCCCAGTTCCCAGAATAATAGAATTCGATATATCTAATACACCAAATGAATACACCACATTGTCCAAATAATTTCCAAAGAACTGATAACTTATAGATCAGTTACAGATTGTAGAATATCGCATCTAATTTTTCTTGAATTTTTATGGACAGGTTTTCAGCCCAACAGTAAGATCTGCTTATAGTGAGTTCCGAACCTCAAATTTCAAAAATTCTTGTATTGGCATGTCACAAATGATAAATTAATAAATATGTTTTCAACTTTGACATCAACCTTGTAAGTTTTTCCTAGCAATGTGAAGAAAACAGTCTCCGTAAAGTATATTAGAAAAATATTGATTCTATCTTGGTTCGAGGAATGGGGACGAGACGAAAACTATTTCCAATCTGGGTTGAATAATGAAGGGATGAAAGGTTAGTGCGCCAAATCGCGGTTGCTCGTCGCACCAACGATTGATCCAGGGAGAAAATTCACGAGTTTTACTCGTAAATAAATTCTCTTTTATTGAATAAATCAAGCAAATTGACACGTGGAGTGACGGCGGAATATCGCATATTTAGTCTGTCATGTACGAGATGGACATGCAAAACAATACTTGCTTTTATTCCAATGGAATTAAATCGTGAGTTATTTCCACGGATCTCAGAAATCTGCAGTGGGGATTTCTTCTTTTTCACTCCAATTCGTTACAATGAAAACAAAACTCAGTAATAATTCAATATCATTTATTTCGGATTCAGTACATTAGAATACATTATGTATTTTAAAGAAAATATAAAGGAAAATATTAAAAATTAATATATTTCTCATTTTATTTCTTTTATTGATCATTATCTACTGACAAAGTAATTTGAAAAGTAAACGTATACAAAGAAGTAGGACTCATATTAAGAGGTTTTATTATTACCGTCAGAAATAAATAACTTATAAACTTGAAAATATAATTCTTTTTAAAATTGAAAGGAAGTAATAAGTTGGACGAATTGGTAGAGGACGAAACAAGATAGCCTCCCCTGCAAATTTGGCTGGAGCGACTAGTTAATTTCCAAATGTTATGAGAACTCTATACAATTTCATACTGTTTTTTACTATAATGCAAATTGGCGTATGTTTATACAATATATTTCTTAAAACGTATACATACGAACTACGTGAGATTTTTAATAGCCTAATGTTTGATATGTTAGCGATGAGTAAAGAAATTGTGTTAGCTTGAGCTATTCGAGGAACCATCATCTTTTAGCTATAGGACGCTTTCGCTTAGGACCTCATTTACCGTCTACGGTCTTGCTCAGCCTGAGACTTCGCCAAAACAGATACTGACACAAAATTCCTCAAATTCGTAACATTTACATTTCTACAGTTTAAATTTGTTAAATAAATTATAAACTTATATAAATCAGAAATGCATTTGTTATAGTTTTTGGAATTAAATAATAAAAAAGCAATAAGTATGTCACACAGATACGAATAAAAAAAATATTTGTTGCACTTCTAAAATCTTAAATTTCTTAATGTAGTTTGAAAATAGGAACCCATGGGTTATTGGAAAAAATGACCGGTTGTCTTAATTACATATTTTCCATTTAAAATAACCCTATGGTGCACTCTTCTGCCAGCTAGAGTGTCCGCGACACGACGTTGATAAATGCCCTGTCCGGTATAAATATATCATAAATGATTTCTTTGGTAAAAAGCAATGAATAATAAGCAAAGATAAATTTATTCATTTTTTTTATTTTAAAATGTTTATAAGTGCTTGTATACCAGAAGACTAATGTGTCTTTTAATATGTGATTATTACCCTCGACTTTTTCTCGTAAAACAAATTACACCCTAGATATGAAAAGTCACACTTTAGTCGCATGATATATATTACATTTTGAGTATATGACTTGTCTGATTACAATATATAATTTATTAAACATAACGTCGTATTGTATTGCTCAGTATGTCGAAATTGATTGCTATTTACATATCTTTAACTTGTTTCTGTGGTATATTGTAAAGCGAGCTTTATGTCCAGTATCTGCCCTCTGATTGGCGAAGCCTCTGCGAGCAGTCATTGTTGATTTTCTTGTGTCATGTTGAAGTTGTGCGCTACAGGAAACTGCAAACGTTTTAGTGATTAATAACTGTAGAGAAATTTATCGTAACATAACCTAATCCTGTCCGCTCCTTCCTTGGGTGTCTACACGGTTACATATACTGTCAACTGTGACTCAACGCATCAGTGTGGCCAGCAGGTCTTTCCATATCGCTTGTGTATCCCTGTCCGCAAGGTATCCACTCATAATTTCACTAACTTATAGTTTCTAGAGTTTCTAACTCGTACAGATAATGATAATAATCGTAATTACATATAGGTATATTTTATACATATTTTTAATAACTTTTTACCAACATTTATCTACACATATACATATACAAGTACACTACACTTAATATAAGGTTATACATTATCAATAACACTTGCAGGGGTTGCTTAGAAACTGACCATAAACAAACAAATAAGCTCCTTTTTATTTGTTTCTTATAACTAACATTAATATACAGGTCTCTTTTCTAACCTAAAAGTTTGACAACACGAAAGGGACAAATAGAAAGGGTCTTGTAATCTGAGAATTAGAAACGTATTCTAATTTAGGTTAAAGTGTATAGCACAAAATTTTGTATGGTACAATATAATAATATCAAGTGCCCGAAAATAATGGTCTGTTTTTAAACAATACCCTGTATATACATATACAGGTATTTGTAATTAGAAAATGTAGAAATAGGTATATAAGTTTTATATTAACAGTAAATTAAAATTAATATGATTTGTTTAACATATCATAAGTATTGTGTATTGTAATATATAATATATTTGACAGCTTTTGAATTTGACTTTTCTGTTGTGTTAATATGTTATGGAAGTATATCATATGTGAAAGTTATGGAAATTATGAATGGAAATCACTACCACATATCCACATAATCATGCATCCAAAATCGACCAACTCCCATAGTATGTTTATTACTTACAAGACATAAGTACATAGCGAATTATAAAACATTCTTAGAGATTTACTTTGAAACTGAACAAAACTGTCCGTGTGTGTTCTGTATGGAGTATACCGAAACATGTTTTCTTTAATAAAAACAATATATAAATATATGCATTCATTTACCCTCATTTCCATCAAAATCAAATCCTTTTCTTTTCTTATTTTTTAATAACCTTTTTTATTTAAGTTGTATTTGACATATATTTTTTAATTCAACATAATAATAATTTTATTTTTATTAAAATTATTTAAAAATATTTCAGTTAAAAGTTTTATAAACAAAATATAATTAATTCAAAAACAGTAGGTTATAATTCCAGTAGGTATTTATTATGTTGCACAATATTTACTTTTTAAAATTATAAAAACTTGAGGTTATTATAATATTGGAATTTCAACTGATTTTTTATAGCTTTTGTTAACTATAGTATGAATTTATTTTTGAAAGAATATTTTACTCTTTACCATTTTAATTATAAGTTTCTTATTTCGAAAGTAACAGTCGTGAAACGAATAATTTATTTTTATTGTTGCCTTCGTTTCTTCTTTTTCTTTTTTTTTATTTTAGTTTCATTTCTTTTCAGGATGTAGAGCCGGAAAAATTCAGCTAAGAAGCCTTCTAAGGGTGAGTGTCTTGTACTTTTAATGGCATGTTAAGTTAAGAACGCAGTACTTGGAGTCACTTTACGCTGTAAAGGAATTCAATTTTGCATTGTAAACGAAAAAGTTGCGAAAGTTAGAAAAACCTTATTCAGATGTGTCACTTTAAGAAATTTCACGAATAAATCTAGAAGTAGATAAACGCGCGAATGTTTCTTTGCTTTACGCGCTGTTGCGCTAGAACTGTTCGCCAGAGAAAAAATTCACAGCGATAAAGTATACACTGAAACACATTTTTCACTCAGTTGTACCACTGACATCTTACATACCCGATAACAACAATTAAACAAACTTTTTTAATATAAGACACAATGAAAATATATCACACATATATTACTCCAGGAAATACGAATGTTATTACAATAATAATTTATCATATATGTATATCATAAGTGGTTCATTTTTACTGTAATTTTATTACATTGTTACTGGTTGCGTAACAATTTATCGAGTGTCTTTAACAAAAAAATCAAGAGCTGTCAAGCGAATGATTTTTGATCAATGTCAGGCTCGAATAAAGCAATCGGAAAATTTGTCTGGATAAAATTTAATCACGAATGATAGTCGGGTGACTATTTCCAAAATAAAAATAAGTGAACAAAAATCAACTTTGACAGATATATAACAATATATAAAAAAATCGTTTCACAAAACTCTTGTAAAATACAGCATCTTATCAGATTAAAGGATGCAAAATTTACTTTATGACGGTGTCTTGTCGAAATAAATCTTGGTAACTAGATAAAATATTGAATTTGGTTTGGTTTATAAATGAGTGAAATAGTCATTAAAAAAATTCTAAGACTTATCGAAATTTTATCATAAAAGAATGAAAAACTTGATCAGTTGCCTACTGTACCTGAATGTATTGTTGGTTGTTAATTTCCAATTACTTAATTGAAAATAGTTCTTACTCAATGTTTAACCTTTCATTGGTAATATAAATCAATTGTTGATAGAGACTAAATTAACTATTATACCAGGTATTATAAACAAATATTTGATTGACATTGTAAATATATTTAACATGATATATTTGTTCCCAGTTATATGGCAATTTGATATTAATGAATTCATTTTACATTTTATAATATTATTTGTTAATTTTCAATATAATTATATTTGAGAATCCAAGTTCAAATACTGTATATATATTTCTCAACTATTTCTCACAGAAAAAATGTCTCTATAATATATATAAATATAGGGTGCAGTTGTCCACCACCACCCCTCCCCCCTAAAGACTCAAAAAAATTAAGTACTATAGAAAATTCAAATTTTACAAATTGTATTTATTTACCTACAATTCATATCCTCTATTTATCATCTTGACCCATTTTGGTCCATTGGCTGGCGACGCCCTTGAATCCAAGTGACGGCGAGTCTTTAGTAAATCTATATATAATCGTCATCACTCAGAAATTGGTTATAAGGCGTAAGTTATATGTACATTTAAAATAAATAGTACAACTATCTATAAAAACAAAAAAGCATGTAAATCATAATCCTACTTAAAATTTTTTTATTGGTAATAAGATATATTTTCACATGAATATATTTACTTTTTTCTTAATATTCACAAAAATAAAGTAGGTTGTCTTTGTTTTTATATTTGTCGTTTCAGTTTGTAAACCTTACTTTTGATTTTTAATTTGGTTTTATTTAATTTACTTATTGAAATTATATGGCAAATTTAAATTATGAGTCCGTACCTTACTTTTTTCTTGAGTTAAAAGAGTGAAACAATATATGGATTTGCAGATTTGAGTTTCTTTAAAAAGTGACAGCTATCTTTATCGGCCATGGTTAATAATAATTTATTAATGATCTAGGTGGCCATGGTAACCAAGTAAACGTTAGTGAAAAACAATTTCTCATGTTAAATAAAGATTAATAATAGTGGGTGTCTAGGCTAATAGTGAAAAATAACATTTATGGTTGACAAGTTGAAAAAAATACTCTTGGACAATGGGGTTTAAATGCCAGCTTTGCACATCTTTAAACAGAAATATATACCGCTGTGTCGAGTGGTTCGGAACCCACTATAAGGTGTAGGTACCTTGCAGAAACTGTAGTCTGACAACTTACACCACTGAAATGCGTACGAAGCAAGTACCATATAAACCACATAGGCACATTGTGCCATAGGAAGAACAAAATTTCTTGTGATATTTATTTAATGTTCATTTTAAATGTATTTATTGATGGAGTATTGATATTGTGTGTTGATAAAAGAGAAATTTTAATTTAAAAACATTTATGGTTGACAAGATGATGTGGAAGCTTTCACATTTGAAATGACAATCACATCATAACGCCTTTGAGCGTATAGAGTGGCGGTCGGGAAGGCTTTCTTCGCCCGCCTGGCGAATTCATAATAAAAACAATTTCCTGCAGTATTTGCAGGCTTCGCTCCTACTCGACTCGCCTGAGCCGCTGGGCTTACCACTGTAATTGCATTCTCCTGTTGCAGCGCTGAAGAATGGCGCCGCATAAAGAATGGAAACATGATTGCATGAGAATATGATAACAATGAGGTTATACCCTACGTACTATCTCATCAACCCGCTAATTTATAAATATGTCCTTAGCAACACACAGTAATTGAACAGTTCAAATTCAAAAGGGGCTATGTGCTGATTTTTTTTTTAATTAATACAAAACAAATGCCTGGTGTTAGTTAAATAGTTTCAAGAGAATCAAAAAAATGACGATAATACGCGTACACGTTGAACTATGGTACTCTCTGCATACACCTGATTCCAACAATTACGTTAAATTATAAAAGTCAAAATATTATATAAAACACTTTCAATACCATCCAATTTTATTATTATTGTATTAGCTGAATAACTTTTTATAAGCTTTTCTCATTTTCCTTAAAATTACTTTTTTGTCACATCTCCTTATTAATTTAAACTCCTTAAAATTTAAATTATTTATTTTTTTCGACCATTTTGTCCTTTCAAAATCATTAAATGAAACTGAATCTTCTTTATAATTTTCTACTTAACATAAATTGAGTAATCATGTATACATGATCCTCAAACATGTGATATGTGGGTTTAATAAATTGAAAATGAAAACTGACAAGTTAATTATGCGAGCGAAGTTTATAAATATCTCACCTTCGAAATTTTCTAATCTTGACTTAAAATCTTACAAATACTAGAATTTACTTAGAAATAATTTAGTATTTTTACATACTTGTTATTAATTTTATTACTGTCTGCAATATAATGCTAACATATATTTTATATTTAGTAATGAAATTACATTACATTTGCAAAATTTCTGTTTTTGAAGAACATCATATACGTATTTTTTACGTTAGAATCAATTAAATATGTAAAATCAGAGTTACATATTTTTATATAATATTTATACTAAAGTTCGTTTAAAAAAATGCGATTTTTTACAGCGTTCCTACAATGTTATAATTGGGTAGTAGGGACCTTGAAACGTAAAAATCAGAGGTAAAAAAAAAAATCAGTAATAATACCGAGACCAGTGCTTCTTTCTTGTTTAGTTGGTTGCTTAAAATCTTCCTTGCTTTCTAAAAACATATGTATTGGAATGTGTTAACAAAGGAGTGTCTTTCTATATACTAAATACTAAATATTGTTGTGTTATTTGATTTAATTATTCTTTTAATATAAAAATTCAAATTTATATTGTGATAACTTTGCCAATGCAATCATATTTTGTCGTCAAAACAAGAGTGTTTTAGAATCATATGAAAAGGACACTATTTCGAAAAGGGTGCGTGTTACAAATTGTAATGTCTTGTAGAATTTGTTGTGTGGCCGAGGTCGTTTTATGCCAATGCGTCCCTCGTTTTACAACCAAATATTTCTCTTTTATTTTCTGGAAAGCTTTACAAACATTATTTAGACAGGCCCCTATTCCGTCGCCCTAAAATTCAAATCAAATTCCATTACTTTCCCGCACTTTCCATTCCAAACATCATTTCCTGCGACTGAAAAAGTGTGTAAAATGCAAAATAATTCCCTGAAATCACATTACAAGTAACCGCACATGTTCCCTAATATCAGCATTATTCTCTGTTGTATATGTTTATTCACAGTTCCTCGCGCCCTCTATAACACTGTTATTATTGTTATTCTACGGCGTCGCCGGTCGCTATTTCACCAACGACGTGAGGCGACTCCAAACTACACACTTCTTTCTTCGACCCCTGCTCTTTCGACACCCTACCAAAATCATTGCAGCAATCACTCTTACAGTTTTCTTTATAATAACACAATTAAAAAGTACTCAATTATAAATTAACTACTAAACACAATCAGCGTGATTTTTATTAATCAATGACTGTAAATTAATCTCTTTTTGCGATCTTTTGGTATCTTCAAAACTTATATTGAATCCTGCCATAGTTATATATAAGTAGGTTTGGTAATTGAATTATTCTTTGAACAAAACTTGAAGACATCTTGGTTGCTGTCCAAATTTGTTTATAATATTATCGATATATTCGCCATCTACCCCGTTCAATATAGTGTTATCGAACCTCATTCGATTCATATGTCGATCACATTTGGTTAATTTGATGATATATTGCATATATAAAAATAAAACAATAAAATAAAAATAAAACTATATTGTATTTTAACTTTTAATGATTCATGTCATTCTTAGAGAAATCAAAGAAGAAACATCATCAGATTACATTTTCAACTACAATTAAATTTTAAAATGTTAATTACTTCTTTTTCAATTTATTGATATATAAAAGTAATTATTAAAAAAAGCAAAATTTTTGCTGAAATTTATAAAAAAAAAACATTTATAGTAAAATGGAGAAAAACTGTGACTAGGTATGTAGGGTCATATAGGAAGTAACCGTATATCCTTTTTAAATCTTATCCAGCTAATCTACTTCGCAAGACCAAAGAACATATTCCAGTACTTATTTGGAAATGTTTTTGAAGTGATCAAGTTCAGACATTTAATCACGATATATACTCGTATGTACATATATTAAATTCCAGACAGGATTTTGTAAATCTAGAAAAGTCTGGATTAAATAATAATTTTGATTCAATTTCAAAATTTAATTTTCCGGACTAGACCAAAATTCAGATCAAATCATATATTACATTAAGGACAAATGATAAATTAAAATAACCTTTTAAATAAGTGTACTACATTAAGTATTCCAAAAATAGGTGAATTATGCTCAGTTAGTGCACTAACAAGGCTTACATTTTAAGCAACAAACAAAAAAAGCTAATCGAAATTTTAACAGCAATAATGAATAGTTCATTTGATATTTTATTCCGATGATGATATTGTCTATTTACGGAAAATTTAAAATTAATATTAAAAGTAATATTAGATTATTAGTTTTACTTTCAGAATTTATAAAATAAGAACATATGCTTTGAATAGTGTCCATGTTCTTGGCACGAACAAGCAGGGCACGCACTGCACCCCATCTGAGAGTTTGCAGGGGAGGCAACCTCGAATGGCACTCACTCACGCTGTATCAAATGATTTTCCTGTTCGCTCGCGAAAGAAGCCGCGTGGATGCGGCTCTTCATTCCGCGGTACGTGCCTCAAACGCACGCCTCAGCCACCGCACAACCGCCGCCAAACTCAATTATGCGCCTATTGTTTTATTGCTAAACGACACAGTTTAGTCGGGACGGAACACCGCTGATGGGATGGTAATGGATCGTGAGAGACGCCTGCTACATATTAAATACCGCACAATTATTACTTTACAATTATTAATTCTTTGCAGGATTCTTTTCTGTAAAACAGTTTTCATATTCGTTTTTATGAAAGTTGCAACTCCAAGAGGAGCTACCTGTACGTCCCGGTCATTTCTGGTTAGAAACACACTGCTTTAAGCTGACAACCTATCCAAAAAAATATAAGTAAAAAGGGATAAAATACACTTCTTAGTTTCACCTGTTCCTGTTGCAAAAACCATAGGCATAGGCAGAGAGGGAATTTTGGGGGTTGACACTTCCCCCTTCACCCCAGAGAACTAATTAATGCAGTGACTAGACGTTTGATGTTTAATTTACTTTTAGACAACAATATAATATGAAAATAGCGTCTTCTATTATAAAAATTATCATATTGTGTTGCTAAAAAGTACGTATCTGCCGCGTAGCGACATTTTTAAGAATTACGGAAGTCTAAGAAGATTGAAAAATCTTCGACTTCTGTCGAATACTACGGGTGATACCAATGGCGGATTTGGAGAGGGAAGGGTAACCAGTTTTTGAATTTCGAAAATAATAAATAAATTCCTCATATACAAAGACATTATAAAGATTTGTTTGATTTGGAGCAGAATTGTCAAGAACAAAAACTATTTACCGAAAAATTGTAAAATTACAAATCCTAACTTATAATGAATCTATTATTCTCGTTAGTGTAACTGAAGTTGTGAAACACTTGATGCTAATATTTTTGTAGGTATTAGTAAATAAATTATTAATAATATTTATAACGCATGACAACGGCTGCTTTTCTATATTAAGGAAATTAAAACTCCTTAAAAGAGCCGAACAAAGCTTTGACCCGATTCACATTGAAGATTTTTTTTTTATAATTAGTTATTCTTTTGTATATATAATTCGAATTTTTAATATTTTTTCTAATTCAATGATTTTGTGTTAATTAATAAATTTTGTGTTTAAAGTTATTATACATTCTATTGTTTATGATTACCTAAAAAAAACAGTAATTCGCCCCTCCCTAGGAAAGTTTCTGGATCCGCCACTGGGTGGTATTTAAATTAAATATATCTAAAAACAATAAAAATAAATGTTTATTATACTTTAAAACTGTACATTTATTAAATATAAATTAGTGACCTTGTCAAATCATATGCATAATTTCTTTTGCAATATTGTTAAATTTGCGGCCTAAGGTATATACAATAGACTCATGTAAAGCATAACCGTTATTATGGTTGCTTGCCGGCAATACTGAAGGGGCATCTCCATTGTTCTTCATTTCTCGTTACAGCACTCTTCTTCTAGTAAGATTAGGTTAGGTAAACTATTAAACCTAATAAATTGTTGTGAAACCATACTAAAAAATAGAAAAGCTCACACTCTGAATCAATTTATTAGGTTATAAAAAAATAATTTTGTCATTTCAATAAAAAGAAAAATAATTAAATTCCTTTTTATTTTTGAATCTTGGAATCTAGTCGTAGAAATACCTATTACACGTTAGAAAATAAGAAATATAAAAATTGCTATTCATGAAAACTACTGAAGAAATAAGAACTGAGAATTGAAAGTACGCCTTCTGTAATGTACCCTTATCAGAACGCTAACCAGCATCACCTTTGCACGGTGTCCAAATAAAGCAAAACCCTTTTAATATCCAGCATATTTGCATTCCACATAAAACAGTGATAATAATTCGGCGATTCTTTTGTCGGGAGGCGATATCTCTCCTTACAGCCGAGTTCACTGTCAAATATTGGAGGATTTATTGTGACCGGGGCGCGTCTTTGTGTAGTGCTGGCGCGGGTGGCGGGGGCGGAACACAAAGGCGCCCCGATGCCGCGGTTATCACATCCGTGGATAAATGACGTCACCGCCAGCAAATCGGGAATATTCAATGAGCTCCTGCTCTACGGAAAGGGGAATAATTAGGTGAAAATTCAAGCCGTAAAATGCTTCACTTTAATAATATATTAGACAAGCTTTACTTTTCTAAGATTCTAAAAGAAACAGAAACTCAGTTACGGAACAAATAAATAAATAAAAACATTTGATTTGTTTCACAATTTTTTAACAATAATGGTGTATTTTACATATCATCAACAGCAGAAGGTAATATAGTTTTTCAAACTGCCAATATTATACAAAATTGTGAAACAAAATCTAGTTTTTTTATTTATTTTTATAATCCTGTATATCATTATGTGCTCACAATTGCCTTTATCAAGCACCGTGATGAAAGCTTTTTGATTGACGTACTTGTAGGAAAATAAAATACGGTACTGGGATGCAGTCAATTAAAAAAAAATTACTTCGACCGGGTTCGACCCTACCTGGACCATTTTCACCAACAACAATTTAATACTTATCTAAGAAGAGGAAACAATGCAATTATTACTAAAAAATGAGTATTAGCCTGTAACTATCGAAAAATTAGAGAAAATATCGTGATAACAATCTAGACAGTGGCCCTTCGTTTTTTTTATTATTTTGTAATGAAGTACTAAGAGAACACTAGTGTACAACTTAAAATGAACAATCAGTATTTGAAACCCCCTTCGGAAAAAGTATATGGGTGCGCCTTTGCAAGCATATATTTGTTTCATGATTTACTTGCATTTTAATGGTAAGCAATCCAATTAGAAGGTTACGTTATGTTGCTTGTCACACTAATAATTTTGAACTCATGGTTTATTTTAATAATATTTTTTTCTAAGACTCATTACTGCGAAAAGAAAGAGAGCTTCAAGTAGGAACCTAAGAATATGAAACAAATTATTGCGTAAATAATACCCGCACGGGCAATGTGAGTGGTAATATTGGCAATAAATTAATATTGACATTGGAATAAAGAGTAGACAGCAAGCAATCGCATTCATAAAATTCATTCAATTATTAAGTTATTTCAAAATGCAATATTCTTGAAAAAATTTAACCGAAGCATTGCGTTTTATGTTGTGAATACTAGATAGTTTTAAAATTTAAATTTATGAGTATATTTTATGTACGTGTTTTATGTAACACGTAAATAAGTATATCCTGTTTTTATTGCGAAGTATATGATTTGGAACACATAGGAGCTAAATCGGGATGAAATATGATGACCAATTTCTCAAAAGTAATTTCAGAAATATTTTCAAATTTATATGATCCTGCGTGCGGTCTTAAAAACTTGTAAATAAAAAATGTAGCGTCACTTTTGAAAAACCTCCCCATTTGTCTACATTATAAGTGAAAATATTGTTGGCGATATAAATAGCCATAAAGTCCGTGTCTTCACTAGATCTTCCGCAATGATGTATTTCGAACGCTTAGTATACAAGTTCAAGTTCATCTACTTGCCGCTCGCAGTCTCTGCCGTCGCATAGAGGCGGGATTCGAACGTCGACTGTCTCTACCAAAACAACAACACTGCAGTACACCGCGTGCCGGGCTCGGTATTGGTAACGTGTTCCGTTGCGAGGCAACCGCACGTGTCGCGTAAACAAACACGTAGAGGTGCAAATGTCAAAACCTGACCTAACCTAAAAAATACACAACGTGCGCGGACTCTACTTAAAATGTGATTAGTGATATTGTTTGTGGGAAAGTGGATTGATTAGTGTTTGTTTATGTTTGTTGACAATTGACAGCATGTGTACCGCGAGTGTTAGAGTTGTGTTGTTTTTATTGATTTTGAGGTGCATTGGCTCTGTAAAGATTAGACACAGGCATGGTAAGTCTGCTTAAAAAATAAATAATCCAATTTGACGACAAAAATACTCCTGTATAATATCTTAATAAAATTTTTATATTTTTGTTATTAAAAATTCTTATCGAAATGTGTATAAATATTACATACAAAGTTGTTATTAACGCATTTTAACTCGTGTGTTTGTTGTTGAAGAAAATGAACCTCTTGTAAATATCTTAGGTTAGAACATTGTTTACAAACATTGTAATAATGTAAAACAAGTAATACATTAAGTTGTTTCAAACCCACGGAAAAAACAAATGTTAACAAAATTTACATATAATTAATTATACTTTCCAGTATATTTACAATCAACCTACACTGTTACTTCTAATTGTTTATAAATATGTAACATTGTAATTATCTTTATTTATATTTTCGCGAGCGTATTAATGTGTCACATTCAGATAATTGTTTACTATATATACTCATTGTTTTAATAATACATTATTTTTCACTTCGAGAATTCATTGTCTTATGTAAATATTTATGTTCATTGAGAATAACATTGCTAATTACTATTATTTACTATTACACTGTGTACTATTTCAAGTAGTACGCTATTATACGTCACATTAAATAAATAAATTAGTACAGTAAATATATCAAATGGCAAAAAAATAGTCGTTTTATATGCACTAAATTTCTAATTAGGAAAAATTTTACTGTAATAATAAATGTTTAATATCAATAACAAAATTCTCAAGTGTTAAAGTAAAACATTTTTAATAAATGTTTTTTTTTGTAATTACAACTGCGCATAAATTTTGTTTTGACAATTTTTACCTTTCGCCACTCAATAAGAGCGGTTTTGGAATCATGCTAAAAATTGGATAGTGAATTTTCAATGGATAAGCACGTTTTGAAGTCCCTAGAACATGACCTTAATAATTTTATGTCTGTCCGTATGTGTGGATTGTTGGATGGATGGATGGATGGATGTTATAACGAATACTCAAATACAAGTGAATAAAAAAAGTTCAAATTTTGGATATAACATTCTGACACACTCTCTGAAGTGCTTTTTTGAAATATCGTAATTCATTAAGAATGTATGAAAATTGTTGTAAATAAGAATTTAATATTATGTCATTAGCTAAAATTTTATAGTTTAATTTTATTTTTGCCTAGACTCAATTAACTATTACAAATAATTAATGATTCGGTCAATTTGTTTACCTTTGGAAATAAATGTAAGTAATAAATACTTACATTTATTTCTTTATTTTTGACAGTGATAATTATTATAATTGACAGTGAAAATATTATAATAATAAAAGGAATTGTACTAATACTGTACCCTCGACTGTACCTAAGTTCTAAATATTTTGAGATATAAATATTACTGAAAAGTGTAAAGAGGACAGGCGAGAGGTTATGTGCTAGTTACATCAGATTTTCTTCTAAGATTTTTTAACAGTCGTTAAGATTTATGAGATTTATATAATTTTTTAAAAATTATTTCTTATACGATTCTGAAACCAATATTTTCAAAAGAAAACGAAAAAATCAAAATTACATGTAACACGTCATTATTATTAAAATTTTCTTGAAAAATAATTATTTACTTGTAGGGAATGTTTCTATATATTTTTTAAATAGTTAAATTAATGAGATTTAAATTAATAAAAAAAAATATATTTTAAATTATTCCACGTCGTTTTAAAACTGCTATATTTGTTTCTGTTTTGTTCTACATAAGTAAATAAGAATAGGATTAAAATATATAGAAGAAAAATACTTAAACACAGCTGAACAGCATTAATAAAATTATTAATAAATACTCATTATCAGAAATATGAAAAAGAAAAACGTATAAATTTCCTAAAGGACACGTAACCATTGATGCCTCTAATTTATAAGTTAATTTTGAATCAGGAAAATAAAGCCATTTGGATAAAAAAAAAATTCAACAAAGTTTAAATCTGTTATTTATTAAGTCATTATTTTTATGTACAGAATATTTTACAAGTAAATAGAAGTGAAATAAAAATAACTTGAAGCCTCTTAAAGTTATATTAAACGGGAATTATAATTCGCTACAGAAGTGTGTAATTATTGAGCAGTTTGTTTCTTGCCGCCAAAGAGAGTCCCGACTGTAACATAACCTTACAAAGTAGAATCGGCGTAAATTTACGCGCGAAAACCGCAGTTGAAATTCCTCAAGCTGCTACCGCATTCTCACCAAATAAATAAACCTGAAAAACATTATCTGCGCGAAATCTCCGCCAAGTATAAAACTCAGGATAATAACATGCAAATCACTGCGTCGTTACATGAATATCTTTATCTGCATCTCGTCAAGTTCCCGCGCGACAAAATGTAAATATCGCACCGCGGGTCCGACAGCCCCCGGTATAGGAAGCTGTGCTTGTACTTGAGAAAGCAAGAACACTCGAGTTATGAGCATGTAGGACGCTTTATGGACACTGCTAAACCGTATTGATTTTTATTACTCGCAGATTTAATCTATTTAAATATTTATTGAATATTAATTTTCCGACTTGCTGTTAAGAATTTATTATGTATGGATTTTAAAATGTTATTTATATGCAAAAATTATGTATCGCATTACAATATTAAGTAAATATACATACCTGGAAAATAAATAATAACATTGTGTCCAAAAACACATTTTTTTTTTTGATCGTATAAGAAGATAATAACAATCCAAAAATCTTTGGATTTTTTTGCAATAATAACGTAATTATTAATATATATAACAATGTAAAGGATTGGAGAAATATTAACATTAAAAAATCAGGGTTGTATAAAAATCCGATATAAAAAAATAAAATAAAAATAATTTCTATTTAAATAAGATTTTTTTGATTTAAAAGAAACGATAAAAATAAAGTAAGATGTCTTATAGCGACAAAGTGGTAAAACGTCAGCCACTATAGGCTAATGTTATTTTTTTTCGACTATAACAACAAAATTTTTGTAGTCCCTTCAATGTCGTTATAATCAGATTTTACGTTTCAAAGTAAATTAGACCAAAAGTCACACTTCACAAAATGGCACAAAATTTCTACGTTATAATATTCAAAATAATACATCAATAAAATCGTTTTACCTATGAAGTTAAACAGATATATGGACAACACTGTCCATATGCATTTTCCCCTAATTTTCATAAATCTGGTATGTTAAATGAAAATTTCAGAAGTGTTTTAAATCAATGATGTTTTAACTTGAATTCGACATTTTTAAACCAATTTAAGTTTCTTTGTAAAAGTTTATTATCGTAAAGCTTCTTCAGCAGCAAAGAAAAACTGAGGAATGATGTAATTACATATTTATTAACTTTAATATTTCAATCATATTCGCTTGGTGATTTTCCTTTTTCACGGTTATATTATTTATCAAGTGCAGTATTTAAATTTCTGCAAGATTAAAGTATGCTAATAGGACTTATTATACGCATTTCATCATTTTATAGCGGTGTAGTTTGTCATTTAAAGTCTATTTAGCGTTTCTTGCAGGGCACTTGTCAGTGTAGTGTTTAATAAAAGGCTACTCGTCGACCAATTAAACTGTAAAGTGCATATTAAAGACAGCTGGGAAATCTCAGAGGGAACGTAGACATTGTCCTGAACACAAAACAATATTTCATTATTTTCATTGTCAGCTTGTTGTCATTAAATAGCAAAAATAATTTAAATTAAATCAATAGGTATATATTGCAATTTCACTATTACCCTTATAACCAGGTATTATCTTTAACAATTAACTAAAATGTGAGTAAAGAGCATCACAAAACAAAGACCATAAGGTTTTTGATGCTTTGTTCCATCTAGAAATGTAGTGCCTGGCCACTGATGATGATAAAAGACTATATAGAACCTTAAAAATAACATATTTTCTTATACATATTTTCAATAACCCCATTTCGGCGGTCATATTTTATTTTACGTTGTTTCGTACACCATATTTTCTTCTTTTTCTTATTTATTTCGTAACACAAACAAAAATGTAATATTACTTCTACATAAATTACACTGTCATTTTTACGAACGCTTAAACTTGCAGCAACTTTATACGTTATTATTCGTAACTTTTATGAAGAAAGGTGCCAGTAAAATATTTATTGAAACTGACGCATAAATTCCGATGTAATCTTTCCTTTTTTGTCTTAAAATCACTTACAAAAATTAATTAGCGATTATATTGAAAATGAAAGAAAACAGTTTAAATCTTGATGATTGAAACAGATTTATTCAGACATCAAACAAGATCGTTGTAATAAGATTATTAATACTTCGACGAAAGATTATTGAAAAGGACATAGGATTAAATTCAAAACTCATCCATCAATAAAATCTCATAAGAGAAAGAATTAATTTTCATCCTGTTACAATTATTTCCGTAATGATTTATTATAATTAATCCTGAATCTTTTTTATCAATTGCTTATTTAATTGTATTTGTACAAAAAATTTAATTTGAAATTTTGACAGTTCGTTGAATAATTCATTTCATATTTGATATTCCCATATGAATATATAAAAAGCAGTTATGAGGTTACTCTAAAACTTTAAATTTAAATATTATTCAATGGTTACAAAATAAAAGTCTACGCCTTATTTAAATGCTCCATGGTATGTTACAAATGAGTCACTATATGCAGATTTAAAAATTATTTAACTGAATTTAGCAACTTTATTTTGAAGTACCAAAATCCATAAAATTGAAAGAACTCCAATGCCCTTTTATTTTAATTGAATTTTATATATATATATATATATATATATATATATATATATCCTAAGTAGTGTTGGAATCTAGACAAGACTCTAGATTAAAATTTTAAATTTTCGAAATATGTTATATTTATGCGAAGCTTGTACAATAGAAGCTGAAATGGTAATTTTAAAAATAGAAAAAGAACGCTGCCGAAGAATTATTTGTCCTTGTATAAAGCTTATGAGCAGATTAAAGAAAAGACTTGAGCAATCTAGAGTGTGATATCTACCTAAGAATTTTTAATATGGACTTAGATTTAGTCAAGTCTTGCCTTGAAATTTTTAGACAAGACAAGATTTTGAAAAATCTTAAGTCTTAAGTTTCATAATATATTTCATTTCATTTGTTTTTAACGGTATGTTCCGTGAATAATTTAAAATTGCTGCCAAAGTGTTGCGTAGCATTTATGGTTTAATTAAAAATTGTAACTGTGCTGAAATATTGGTGACGAAGATGTTGGAGCGAGTACCGTTGGTACGAGTTGAGTATTAAATAAGGCACGACGTCCCGTATTTTTGATGTTTTGAACCAGTTTATAAGTTGAAGTAAATTTACCTCAAAGTCTGAACCGTGCGTATGTTAGTCGTCAAACTGTAGCAAGTTGTAATACGGTTGGAAAGTATCCGCGTCCGCGAATCTAGTAGTCTGGGTAATTCAGGGGAGTTTGTTTCTTCAGCCCGGAACTTGTGTGATTAGTAATTTACTTACAAACTCTCCGCTCCTTTGTAATTGTTGCTTGCTTGTGTAACCTTTGAAGTTTGGTCTCACTCTGATTTATATCATTAGGATCTCTGTGGAAATCCAAAACGTGTGCTGGATCGTGTTAATTTAATTACGAGGTTCGGGCATCCACCCGTGAACCGAAAAAGACATTTGCATCGCTATGGCTTCCATGACACCCATACGTTGCAAATCTCTTGTTTTCTACTTAGTGCATCCAATTAAATTGTTAATTAATATTGCACTAAAATCAATCATAGACTTAGCTGATTCATCATTTGCTACCCATACAATTTCATCTGGAATTATTTACGGTCATTTCATTTTAATTATTATTTGGAACATATTGGTAAAATATGTTCAAAAAATCTAATTCTTATACGATATAGACAAGTTTCATAAACTCGAACCGAACGGAATGTGTCATCTAGGTTTCAATCCGCAATGCCGCCAACTAATAAGTATTAACAAACAAAAACAAAAATTTAGTGTCTAAAAGTAGAGGCTTTAGAGGTTCACAATACACTTCATAAAAAAAGTAAAATAATTGTTATGGAACACGTGAATTTTTATTAAATAATAAATTCTCCTTTTTAAGAAAAATTGAAATAAAGGAACAAATTTTACTTGTACAAATATTGCATAATTCAATAATGATTAGCCGTTAAATTTTGAATTTTTGTCTATGGGGCTGCTATGGCATCTAGTTGTGCATGTCCCTTTTTTATTATAATTAGCAGTGCCAAAAGAGCACTTTGCTCGTCGTGTTTTTTTGAATTTTTCGCGTAAGTCAAAAACTATTAGCTATAAAATGTTAATATTTGCTATAACATCTAGTTCTGCATCTTGATTTTTGGTGTTCCAATCTGTCTTTACAAAACGGCTCTTTACTTTTTGCAAAAGGTAGAGACTTAATAAAAATACTAATTTAGTTGGCCTTTAATTTTAGTAGGACAGATTTGTTTTCTTGTTAATAAATTGACATTGACAAAAATATAGTCGAAAAATTAAAACAATGTCTTTTTCTTTGCAAGTATTTAATGGATTCAATTAATTTTGTGGAGGTAATGCAATAAGGCATAGTAATAAACATTTTAATAAAAATTTTAAATGATGATCCATTTCGAAAGGGAGTTCGAAGATATGAAATGAATGGAAGTTAAGGATTAGCCGTAGTATGATCTCAGTTTCAAGTGAAATAGCTTTAAATGAAGTGCAGCAAAAATTAATGTCAACGGAAATCAATGCATCTGCAATTTGAGTTCATCAATTTTAGAAAAATATTTAAAAATCTATCAAATTTTTATCGCTGTAGCAATAGAAATAGAAAACTTTATTTCTATTAATTTAAAATATGGGTTAATGCGGGTTAATGTAATAAAATGTAGGTAAAATAAACAATTTTTGTTGTGCTAATTTACAAACAAGACAAATAACGGAATAAATTACAGTTGCATATGTTCAAATTTACAAACAATTATATTAATATTTACTATCCATATTTAATGTGCCATTACATTAATAATGTAATCGTATTTGCTATACAATAAACTGCAATATATCGTCCACAAAAGCTGCATATTGCACACGTGTTACTGCAATCATGTACCTGCAAAGAGCAAATATTCCGTGCTAAAGTCATAATCCTTATCCGTTAAACCCGGCAAATCTCGACTTTTGTGCCCTAGGTAGCGTCTTCCTTGAAAGGGCAATAAAATCACTTCAAAGGCGAGAAGAGGTCTTTGTGTGGCTCTCAGCATAACCTGACAATGTCACAGTCACAGGTAGACAAACTCGATTCTATTTTAAGATTAATTAAAACTATTAAAAGCAACTGTTAATGTCACATCCATATTTTACAGAGAAGTGGAAGTTTAATTATAAATTTCCTTTTATAGACACTAGTCTTGCAGGTGATTGTCTTTTCAAATTAATGACACGATATCGAGGAAATTTTTTCCCAATTATGTAATTTTACAGTAATGTACATATATAGTAGACTTATATTAATTATATTATTACTTGCTGACATATGTCAATAATATATTTTCCTATAAAATTTTTATTTTGAAACAAGTAAGTAATAATGACACAATTACACAGAAAGAAATATATTCAACGTATGTTACTATTAATGCAGTCTAAATTGTCTGTACTCATTGCCATGTTACTGAATAATTATCTTATAATTTCCTAGAAATAGAAGTGGAATTAACAAGTTTCATGTCACTTCAAACTTTAATATCTAGTGACTAAGGATGAATACATACAAGTATCGCAAAAACTTCTAGTGAGTGATATGAAAATATAATTATTTATAAATTTGTCATGATTATATTTTGTTTTTATTTATAGCAAAAAAATTTAATACATCTACAGCGTTGAGTTTCTGTGCTAGTGTCGTTGACCTAAATTTTTCTTGTTAAAACATTTGCAGTTAAACAATTTTAATAATTGAAGAAACATCTGGTGTCACCTCCAATGAAATTGCTTTTGCTTAAAAAACGAACCTTTTTAGCGATATTTCGTGAATTTAATTTCGGAAAAATATTTATTTCCGCTATTTTTATCTCGGAAGGGAGTTATTTACGGATCTTTTGAAATAGTTGCCAAGTGTGCAATTGTTTTACAAACAAACAAGATAATAATAATAAGGTTTTTATTTCCTCATTGCTGCAGGGATTATAAATAAATATAAAGATATATCATCACTCCTACAATCATAGGTAGACTAATTCAAATATACTGAAATCTTATATAAAATTGTAACCAAATTGATACGTACGACATTCGTCTTTGAACTTGAACTGTGAACCTTATTTGCGTTAGTGTTTTCTATATGCGTGATTTTGACATCGCCCTTTCGTTTTCCATTTCTTTTCTTTGGACATAAAGAGCACTTGGTGGTTGATGTGAACGATATTGAAGATATCTTTCTTACTGTGATGAAATATTCTCGTACGTAGACGGTGAATCAAGTGTCGCGAAGTCTGGTTCTTAGAAAAATGTCACTTTACTCGTTTCGCTCAAGAATTACGCCACACATGTCTACGATGCATCAGTACGTTAACCTGTCGTGTCACTTTATTAAAATGTTGGTGCTTATGTGCTACCAGATGCATTTATGTGCACTCCGGTTGAAATGGAACTTGAAGATTAACAGAGACGTACTCGGATGTTACTGGGAATTGGACTATCGTGCTATCGAAGAACAGAGAAAATAAGCAAAGTAGTAACTTTGCGATTGAAAAATATATATTGCGATAAGTGAGATATCAATTTTTAAAGTACAAATTTTGGCCTCTAACGTCAATTGTCTTTGTTAGTGACGAACAAATTGTTAATTTTACAGGGTATTGTTTATTTTCGTATTACTTTAGCGAAACTTTGTTTATGTACAAATTTGTATGTATACTATTGACAAAAAATATTATTAGGCATAATAGTTATTTACATAAGAGTCAGGAAAATGATTACTGACGAAGGCACATTGTGCCGAGTATTTTATGGCTCCAAGTCAAGTACAGATATTTTTCTGATGAATCATAGGTATATTAATTTTTTTCTGACATCTTTGATTATAATAAAAGATAATTTTAAATTTAATCAGTAAATCAGATTGTCTATACACATTTAGTAGTGTGCTTCTTTCGTGTTTAAGATGATAGAAAAAAAAATTGTAAATAAGTAAAACCAAACTGTCAGTTTAGCGTGCGCATGTAGCGATTTGCAATGTCTTGCGAAACTAGTCACAGCGACGAGGTTCCTGTAGATATAAAAAGAAACAGCAGTAAAGGTTCCAGCAGATCTACTGCCCAAAAAATAAAAATTAAGTACAACTGGGTGTTTAAATATTTTTTCCTACGACCACTGTTAAAAATAGTCTTTTTAACGGTTGCTTAGCAAGTTAAAAATAACAGTTTATAACACAGTAAATACTTTTAACACGTTGTCATTAACAACGTGTTAAAAGTAAAAAACAAATTTACTTTTAACAGCACTTATGCTCAGTTGTTCGTAACAAATACATCATGACCTGTCATAAATGTCATTCTATATTTTTTATTTACTAATATATAACTAGGGTCGTAGGAAAAATAGTGTATGATATTTGTGTTAAAAGTGATTTTATTTCGTTCGTGAGGTTTGTACACTCGGCTTCGCCTCGTTTCAAACTTCCCCACTCACTCATAAAATGTCACTTTTAACACTTATATCATAAATAACTATTATGACTGGTCAGGGAAATGCAACTTTCGCGACACATATTAGGAGTCACACTGCCAGGCCTAATGCATGTCTCCCTTCCGCTCGTTCTAAAAATACGGACACGCGATTGTCTTATTAAAATCAGACAAGCAATAAGCAATGAAATTGCTGAAGACAGTTCACAGGACATTGCAACAAAATTTAACCTTTAGCTCGCGAACGAAATAATATTTAAATGAAATATTTTCACTAATACTCATTAATTGTTGTATATTTTCATATTCTTCTTCAAAATGGTAATATTTTGACATTGGTTTAGGATTCTATTATGTATTTTTCGCGCCACAGTAGACGTAGGGGTAACTTACTTCCGTAGCAACATAAGTTTTAATAAGTTTCTGATAACATTTGTTATTTAGTAACTAAATAGTTTTTTGATATAAAACAACATCACGATTGTTCGAGGTGATAAACGACATGCATTGCAATCACCAATATATACGACCTGCTCAAGAAGTGTTTTGCAAGTGATTTGGCGTTTTGAAGTACTCAACAAATAATTGGTTTGTGTCTGAAGCGTATTGTAAATAAACAGCAGACAGCAGTCTCATGATACGCGTTGAAGTTGAAGAGGTTGGTCCTCAGTTTCACTCTGATAAGTTAACAACCGTGAGAATGGCATGCTAAGGGAGGCCCGACGACGCTACATCATGCCAACCTAGGCGTTCTAGCGAATGGGAACACCGAGTACTTCAGCGCACATGAGAGGGAAACTGTTAAGAGGTGACACATTGAACGAGGTAATTAGGGAAAAGAGGGTGGTATCAAATTTTTTCGATAACAATATTTTTTAAAAATGTTGAATATTCGTTGGCCAACGGTTGAAGGTTTTTTCTTTCGTATGTAACAGAACTCTCTGACTTGGTTTATTATCAGCTATAATATCTAGAGGTCATTGATAATTATATAATAATTTTATGACAATTGGCGAAAGCAGGTTGCTTGGTAACCGCCCGAGGCCGTGGGCACAGGGCTGTTACTTTCAAGCAACTTGCTTGAGGAAGTTGTCATAAAATTATAAGTTACTCAACAATGATCGAGGAATATTCGGTAAGATGTTTCTTGCAATTTTTTTTCATTTCCATAACCTAAATATGACATTTCGAAAGTAAAACAATAAAATAATTAATGTGTGACAGATGTCAACAATGGGGTAGGTGACCAAGGTAGAATTTTAATGAAAAAACTATTGAATTATAGAAAGTATATTTATTTATTAACGTTGACATTAAAAAAGTTAAATATTTATCAGCAATTGTTTAGTAATTTGCGTTAAATAGAAACAGCGTCCTTTACTATGACGTTCACTAAGTTAGCACTATCTCACTCACACCACCTATTTCCGTCTGTCTACCTTCGTCGCTCTCATGAACTTCGTTGACGTCATAATCCCCTCCCAAGAACTATATTATTTATTTACTTCAAAACAACATATAATTAACAATTTTAAAAAAATACGGGTATATTATTTTTGTACAAGCTATCACATATACCAAATTTAGAAATTGGTCACCTACCCCATTGTCATTAATTTATTTGATAAGAGTCTTAGGGCTTTTTTCAGTGTAAGCGTGTTTTAATTGGCTTGTTTCGCACACGTTATCAGAAATAAAGAGTTTCGATTGGATATTTTTTAGGCTAAAAATTTTCAGTGTAAGAATATTTAGATTCGCTAGTTTTGCACACGTGATCAATTATAGAGATTCGATTGGATTTTTCTAGGCCAAAAATTTTCAGTGTAATTTTATTTTAATTGGATAATTTCGCACACAAGATCCTAAACTCAAGGGTTCGATTGGATATTTTTTCAGGTTAAAATTTTCAGTGTATTTTGATTGGTTAATTTCGCATACGTGATCATAAATAGTGATTCGATTGGTTTGTTTAGGCTAAAAATTTTGTTACTAATTATTCAGAAGTACTCTGCTGTAATACTCATCATCATAATCTGCCTTTTAATTTGCATTTTAGTGGTTTAGCTTGTTAGTCAGGCTAACTTAGTCTGCAACCATACTGCAAAGGTTCTGCTGTATATAGTGCATTCTGAGCAACTTGATCCAGCCGTAATTTTATATGGAAATGAATGGCAAAGCGTAGATTTGAACTCCAGGTCTAACACTTCGCTTGATTTAAATCTGTACATCGCTATACAAGCGAGCCACTGTTGCTGTCATCTTAGTTTTCGTAATAAATTACAGTCTCATAATAAAAATGATATAGATATAATCTTAAACATAGTTACGAATTTTGGAAAATATGAAATTATTATTAAAAATTGTCAAGTATCTGTCAATACTAAGCGTCTAAATTTTAATTTTTTTTTACGCTTTGTACACCTGTAACATTTTATATACATTTGTAGAGAGTTTTTTAAGTTTTAATATGGAAATATATTTAATGTGTTTAAGATATGAGCCTGCATAAAGGTATTATTACGGAGTTTATGACCTAATAATTTAACTAACAATAAAGATGGAAAACAAACGACATACATTTCTTCAAACACTTCACCTGCCATAAACTTTCAGAATACGCTTGTCTACCTTATTTATTAGTTCTTTAGAATGAACCTTTCAAAGCCTTCTAAATTTTTTTCAATGCGTTAAATGACCCGTAGCTAATTTCAGAACATTACCTGACGAGAAGTGAGGTGCACTTGCTATAAAAACTGATTTTTATGGTGACTTTTGTGGCGCCTATGCAGGCTTTTGTCTTTTTACCGCCGTAGCCATCTCTGTGTGAAATCGTTCCCTGTTTACCAATGCAATTAAAACTTTGTTTTCCAAGAGTAAATTATCGAATTATTGTTTTTGTCTTGACATTAATTGTCTGCGATTTTAAAAATGAAAGGTGTAAAGTTATATCGCAGTATTTTCTGTAATTAATGAAAAGTGCAATTTCAGCGATATTTAATAAACAGAAATGTAAATATGACAAATATATTAATTTAAACAAAAACAACAAATGGTAATATTAATTTCTACATTTTCTTCATAAGAAGTTTATCATGTATGGCACAATATTCCTAGATGGGACAAGGTTTCAAGTACCCAAGGTAATAGTTTCATAATAAGTTTTACTAACATTTTAATTGTGTAGGTTGTCTACCTAGAGCCTTAGCAAGGAACCTGCAGTTTGTAGTAGGTTCCGAACCACTCGGACATAGCGTATTTTTATTTGTATTAAGATTGATCACGTTGGGATTTCAAGTTCAGATCCCACATTTTGACACTCTATAGTTCCTTGTTAATCATCATCATTTATTGGTCGACATTCTTGAATGGAAGTCAAATATTTATAGTACTTCTTTCGTGGTGTAATATTAGTGGTGTAGGTTGTCAGCCTACGGCCTTTGAAAGGGCATACAGCTTAAAGTGGGTTCCGATTTAAATCACTTGGACACAGTGGTATTTTATTAAACTTTGCTGGCTTTAAATCTTTCAAATTCCATCTTGTGTACACCGACTACTGGATTTTAATAAATTTAGAACAATTTAATGGCTAGTTTCTTGTTGAAGTTTTGTAAAAAGTTGTTTTGGTTTTTGTTAGTTTAGTTCTGTAATTGGTTAGTTTGGAAGTTCCGTTGAAATTGAATTAGATTTGTAGTTGAGATTTCCATTGAAACATGTCGGTGCGTGTAATAAATCTATGAAAGTTTTCCAATCATGTATCGTAGCCTTACAATTTCCATAATAGCCTGCATCTTGTACCAATTATTTCCTAGCTGTTGCCCTCGCATCATCGGCCGCTGCAGCTTGCATCGGCGCTCATCCATTAATCTTGCGGACAAAACCGTACGGCACGGCGTGATATTACATCGGTAATCCGCTATGAACATGCAATACAGTCCGCGGCCCATAACTCATCGGCCATTCATAACCGCCACCCCCGGAATCTTATATGCGCGGGGACCGACCTCGCATGCTTCCGGATCTCCTATACACCACTTTTACCTCATTTCATGCTTTCGCCAGCCTACAAAGAAACATTTGCAATACACAGCTCAATTCTAAAACATTCAAATATGCTCCCGACAAAAATTACAATTAACTTGTTACGAAAAAATACATAGTGTATTATTCCCAGTCGCACCAACAATACAATATCAATAACAAACAAGAAAGTAAAAATTATTGATCTTTTTTAAATAAATCCAAAAATCATTTTTTATACAATAATGAGGTAATTATTAAAGAAAAACATTGAAGTGTTGGAGAAATGTTAAGAAATCCGATATTTAAAAAATATCTTAAAAAATAGATTTTTTTTATTTAAATCGGAATTTTTATTTAAATCAGATTTATTGTTTTTAAAGGGGTACTTATTGTATATTTACAAAAAAGTGTTTTACAAAAACATATTGTAAAAAATAAATAAAAAATTAAAGTAATAATAAAAATACAGTAAAATCCATATGGCCTATAGCGACAAACTGGTAATAAAATTTTTGTGGCAGAAAATTTCTACGTTGTAATATTCAAAATAATACATCAGTAAAGTCGTTTTACTGATATTTACCGATTTAGTTGGTCCGGAAACAATTGCCACCGGCAATATTATCTACACCACGTTTCCCCTAATTTAAAAAAGTAAAAAATGCTTAAATAGTTCATTCCGATGTGATAATGTTTTAATTTTTTTACTTAAAATTTAATTTATATTGATGCAACTTATCTTTAGTGTATGTTTAGCGTGCGTACCTGCAGAAATGGAATTAATGAAAAAATAAAAATATTTATTATTTTATATAATGATAAATATTTTTCGTACAAGATGCATTGACCCCATCAATGCATCTTGTATGGCATTGAATAATTGGATAAGTCGACCGAGAAACGTAGAGATATATCTACTAAAACGAATTCCAAATTTTTATTAAACTTGGATAGAAAACTTTTAAATTTATGATTTTTACCTTCATTTTAGAATGTGTAAAAACTTATTTAAGAATTTAAATTATTTAAACTACAAATAAATACACTTAACTACTTTTCGCGAAAAATTGCTTATACCTAATTAATTTTCAAGCAAAATACTTATTTGTAAACAAGGTTTCATTTCTCAATAGATGATTATTTACGTCATTAATCTCGAATCGCAATCGATTTCCGCCTGTAGGTTCAATAATCATTGCGCTCGTTACTATTGGCATTATCTCCTATTGGTGTCAAGATCAATAGATCATCTTGTAGCAGATGACTTTTGAAGGTGTCAGCCTGTTTGTTGTGTTCTGTGTGGCACAAGCTGTTTTGATAAATGAAGCTATTAAAAACAATTGCCCATTACTGCGTAACAAGTCTGCTTGATCGATACATCGCGTAATTAGACAACCGTCACATTTTGCATACGTGATAAATGTTTCTGAGCAAGATAAGTCTTATTGCGAAGAAAGTGGACCATATGTGCATGTAACTGCAGTATGAAGAAAATAAATATGCATATTTATAGAATTGTATTTATAGACAGAAAGGCATTAAAAAAGTTTAAAATTTTTCTGTAAGGATTATTGATTGCGTGATATATTTGGACCGACTTTTAAAAATATTCTGTACCCAATACCAATTAGAATTTCAATTCTTCTAAACACCTCTGGTTGAAACAAATTAATTTTATGCTCATTCAAATAGTCTTGTAAAATAGAAATTATTTGCTAATTATATATTGATAGATACGAGGTAATAAGTCCTTATTCCTAAAAGCGAATGTAATTTTAAGGTGGTCTACTTTTTGGTAACAATAAATTAATTTCAAATTTAGTCTTATGTTGTCAGTTCTTGGAAATTTATGCCGGCTTCCTTCAATCCCGAAATTTAGCCCCAAATATTTGGCATTCTACCTGTTCCATTTCCCCATACCTGTAGGTTGTTGCCCGCATTCCTTTTCAAAAAAAATCAAACAATACGTGGCGCCTAAGGTACGCTTGACAGATTTACATGGGTAGGTTGGGCTACTATTGAGTAGCGATTGTAAGCTAGAGGTTCGGTCTCGACCGTCGACAATTATTATCCCATAAATAAACTCTTTGCGAATGGTTCGAATTCTAAATTGTAAAAATAATCATTTGAAATAATAGACTGGCTTAAACACATCCCAAAAAGAAAACAACTCAGATTTAATTCAGGCAGCACTATTGGCTATTAGACAGAACTTCCAAACTTTCACTGGAAAAAACACTATGAATAAATATAAAGTATCCTTAAACCAGTCTGAACCTACGGAATACAACAGCAAGAAACTCCAATATTGAAATACTTCAATGCTTTCAATCTAAGTGCCTTCGAATAATTACAAATGCTCCTTCATATATGCTAAATGTAAACATTCACAAAAACCTCTACATATGTACTGTAAAAAAAAATAATAAGTTTAGTGCAAAATACCTTAAAAGACTTGAAATCTATTAAAACACAAGTGCAGTGAAATTGTTGGAAAGTAGTAAGAACGTACAACGATTAAAACGTTTTAACCATTAGATTTAATGGATAAATTTAAGTAATATTGTATATAGAACTCTGAGTTTTTGTCAGTGGACATGTAATTCATTTTATTGTTATATTATATTTACTTATTATTTTATATTTAGATAGATTGTAAAATTCTTAGGAGATATATGTATATATAAATACATAAAAAGCGAGTTCTTAGTACGAATTTAAATTCTTTTGATTTTTCCTGACATTTAACTGGTACATTGTTATGTTGTGATAAAAATGATTTGTAAATGATATATCATCTTATTGTATGCAACTAAGAATGAATAGCATTATCATATCGTACATTAGTAAACAAACCAATTACATATTGATAACACTATGAACAATATATTTATTTACAATCTACAACGTCTGCATTAGAGTCGGAGTATTTATCAGGTCCGTAATTACATAAATCATGTGGTTGAACATAAATAACCTATAAAGACACATAAATAACATGGGATCTCGCACACATATCGAATCTTGAATTCTGTAAGATTTACGTTATGTCAGGTATAGCGTCTTTGTTTCATAATAAAGGAAAGAATGGAGAAATTGATTTTAAAGAATCAAGACGCCGTCTTACCGCACCTCGTTTGTCACAATGAATAACAGAGGACCAGGATGCTTTGTTCCAAACGGTAGTCACCTACAGAACAGAAACAATTATCTGCTACGGATATTTTATGCGGTATATAATACCTGCAAGGGCAAGGGCATTATTAGTAAACTGGTTTTGACAGTAAGATAATGTGTAAAGAAACACAAAACATAGATTTGCACATTGTAGAAAGTTTTTTTTGTCTCTGTTTTCATCATTGGTGCGATTCAATATACTTTGTTGGTAGTACAAATAAATTAGAGGGATGAGAAATATGTGTTTATGTTAATTACATGTCGTTGTGTTGAGGGAAAAAATGAAAAATTAATCAGTTTAGTAGGAAATAAGCCAATTTTGTACGATAAGAATAAGTCTGATTATAAAAACAGAATGGAACATCAGATCGTAAACCGCTGAACATTTAATGTCATACACATTCCGGAAGTTGGTTTTCTTAATAAAATCCCCAAATAAAATTCTGTTTTCTGTGTTGAACTATATCATGCTAAACTATGTTCTATGTTTAATACTGTCTTCATGAAGAATCGCAAAACAATTGGACTCAAACTACAAGAAACAAACAAAAGAAGATACCAAATCATCATAACGACTACAAATAAGAGACAAACTTATAATAGAACTAACGAACAGAGTAACTAAACAAACTAAAAACTAAATTATAAAAATAGAACAAATCTTTGAACAGTTGTTGTGATTCCACTTTTGTGACCATTTTATGTTGTAGATTCCACCTCAGGTTCTTCTGCTAGCACTTTGGTATACATTATGCACTTGAATTTTCTTTGGGTTAATTGATGTAGATTTTATGTAATTTTTAATATATTATATTTAATAAATATAGTGAACACATGAATTTGGAAATCAGTCAGCGATTTTGGAAAAGTAGAGTCGAAGAAAGTTTGATATAAATAAGGATCTGAGAGTGAGTCTGAGATTTTGACGATAGGTTTTTGAGATTTTGAGCTTGATCTGCAGATCAAGATTTTGGTTTTTGAGGTAGAAGTCTTATATACAATTTGTAATGGCAGGGTTGTATGGGAAAGTTAAATTATTTAGGAAACATGATTCATCTAATTTGATCTTGAGGATAGTTGGTGGGACGGTGAATCATAGATAAGGACTAAGTGTACGATGGAAAATGATTTTTATTTATTTAAATCTTTATTTACAACTGGTTAGGAGAAAAAAATCAACAAGCAAATGAGATTAATTAAAATAATATGCGAAAAATAACTCCAATTTATGTTGTTTTTATATCATAATTTAGATGCCAGATCTAGATGTCTAGTTCTTTTCAATCTTCTTATATCTGAGGAATTATCTAATAAATTTAATGTTAAATTATTAATATTTTTATATCGCGTAGAATACGCATATTTCTATTTGTACCCTAATATTTTAATTTGTTAAAGGAATATAGTACATAATTATAGTACAAAATATTAAATATAGAATGACTAATGTAATAACAATTCCTAAATAAAATAATACATCAAATGAAGAGGTCCAAAACCCAGTTACCAAAGGACTAAACATATTATAAATAATAATGTAAAAGATAATTTAGGAAATGATTTTAAAAAACAAGCCAACATAATAAACTATCTGATAAAGAAATTAAAGAACTGTAAAACAAAAGAAATGTAAAAATGCAATGGTATTAGTGATCTAAGCTATTGAAATACCTATATTTTTTTAAAAAAGGATCTATACAAATAACTATAATTTGTAAAGTGTAAATAAGAAAGGAAGAAGTAGATGTAATGATATTTCTGAGATGAATACCATCCTTATCTATTGTGCAGTTTTTACCATCCAGAACCTATTCCATCATGCCAGAGCTGTGTTTCCTAGCACATATTTCATAAATCCAATTCCACGACTCCCGCGCTCTTGTTTCGTGCCGGCTCGAGCGAGCCGTACTGGAGCGAAGTGCATCTCGTGAAGCATTGCGATGACCGATAATTTCCGCGGCCTTAACCTCGCTTCGCACCACTCACGGGCAAGACGTGAACTCTCCATCGGGATACCGATCTACATGAGTGATCGGACGCCCGCTGATTGGGAACAACAACGGGAGATGCTGTAGGAATAAACGTCGAGTGGATGAGAAGGAATCAGAGTCACCGAGTTATGGTAATAACTGTCACACAGGAAATATTTAATAAACCAACACCATTTTGCACTTAGGGTATTTACATTTGCTTATTAAAATAGTAACGATCGCTTCGTCCTTACATACATTAAAAGAAAGGAAAATGCCATTTTTTTTAATATGATTATTTAATAATAGACCTGTTTTTCTAGAGGAAAACGTTTCATTCATAAATTATATTATTAGGTAGAGTAAAATAGCAACTTTATTGGAAAAAATCGGTCTAACAATGAGAGGTCTTCCATACGCCACTTTAATAAAATCTACTAATTCTTCCTCTTCACTTTCAGAAAACACATTCATATTTACTATGCATTCCATATTTTGACTATATTATCAATAACTAAGAAAACTTTGACAAATGCTACAAAATATTGTTTGGTCTTCGTACCTGACTGATGGTTATATTACTTACTATATTACTTGTGTGTTTTGTAAATTGATTTTATCCACTATACAAATTCAATTAGATTGTCATTAAAAAATAATAAAATTCTTCAATTCTCTTCTTGATTAACTGTGTTCCCTTTTTTTTTTACGTGGTTGAAATTCGAGCAGACGTGGGCATTAAATATTGTATCCCTTTCAATTTTGATCCTCTTAGATATAATTTAGCAGGAAATAAAAATCAGTTGCAATAAAATGAGGCCGGTATGTTTGGAAATAATCGTCCCTATCAAGTTTATCGTCTGTGGGTCTGAAACAAAGCGTCAGAGGCCCTTGAAGCACGATATGATTTCGTTCTGTTTTTACAGCGCCATTATTTATTTTTCATGCCTGCTCTTTTGTCTTGATCTTTACGACACTTTCCTACATTTGTCCACATTGACAAACGATCCACTGAAAGCATTGTTACAGACTTTACGAGCGAATTTAAAACAAATTTTAGTAATTGGTTTAATAGCCATTAATCACGGATGTTTAACAATCATCATCAAACCACAGAATGTAATAACTAAATATACTCATTATTTAGCCATAAAGGAAATTTCCTTCAGATCTTGGAATCACTAGGCTGCCCAAAACATAAGAAATCCTCACATTATCAGTTATAATCATGTGATTCAAAACATAAGAAAATGATCAAAAACCTAATACAAAAACAAATAAATGTTTTATTTTTGAAAACAAAAATGAGTCTGAAAACTGCAATAAGCTATCTACATCCGAATGGACCATTAAAAGAACACCCAATAGATCACAAAATATCGACATAAGCAGCACAATTGAAAAGAGTAGCATCATCATTTTATTAAAATCAATCCTGGAAAAATATTTATATTATTTTAAAACAGAAATAAAACATGGCAGCAAATATGATATTTGTCTAATACTTGAAGCTAGAAATGCAGTGACGAATATTAAAGCTTTCCAAAAAGCATCAACAAGAATATAATTTCTTTTTTGGTAATGAGAATGTAAACCCAAAAAAGAACGAAAACACAAACAGTGACGAATTTATTTATATACTTTTACTTATAATTTATATAAATATTCAAATTAGAGTTAAATTCTTGAAATCTTGCAATAAATTTTAAATCATCCAGCGTTCGTTATCATAAATTTGTCTATTTCATAACACCTGGAATGTTCCACAGAAAAAAAATACAAATACGAACAATCATAAATTGGGACATTTGTCTCGTCTCGCGGCAACAATATTTTTAAGGTTCGTTCTTGGTTTCCAGCAGATTTAAAATTCATGATATGTTTGAGCAATCTCATTCTATGATAAAATGTTAATTTCAATGTACAAGAATTTGAACATGATTCGAAAAAAAAAATGTTCTCCTTCTCCCTCCTTGAACAAAATAGTGCAAGTATATTTTTCCCCCGTGCATGTTGTGAGAAACAGAGTAATTTTATCGTTGAGCTCATGCTTGATATTGGCTATAACTAAGCAATAGACACCTAATTAAGATCTGTGGTGGTATAAATCTGAGCAAATCATAGAGTGTGTGCACTAGCCATCAGAGTGTTGCTGGATGCGCGTTTCTGGAAGATGAATGTGAGTAAAGTGCAGCGCCAGCAAGGGTTGCAGTACATTGCAACTGCACATGTAACTTGCAATTAGCCATGCGTGCTTGCGTACGCTACGGTAGGCGGTTCTATGTGTACTCGTGTAACCATATGAGGATGATTTGTTTAGTGCAATTGTAGGGAACATAGGATTTTTCATTGGTGCAAATGTTAAACACACAAATTATGAGAAATTATAAAAAAATTAGCAAACTTGAATGTATAAATCTTTAAGAAGAATTAATGATTAGCGACTTCGACTCGCTGAGCGGAGAGTGACAACAAACCTGTAACCAAAAATAAAAAACCACCGTTTCCTAGTGATTTCGGTCTGTTGCTAGTATAAATTAAATAAAATCAATAAATAAATATTAGTAGGTATTAAGTTTATATATTGTGCTTATACGAGTATAGTATGTAAACGAGTATTTAAGAGTTGTATCGCTTTTGTTACCGCGGCCTAGAAGATCTATTGTAACAAAGCCCTTACAAGGTTTTCCACAAATAGTTCCAGTTTTCTGATGAAGCCAATTGTAGCTCAAAGGGTCAAGTTCTTGATTTCATCTGTCGTAAGATAGCTCTTACCTAGTTGAATGAGTCTGTATATGGTTACGGATGAGCATTCACACAGTATGCGTTCCGACGATTCTTCGTCCTCTACAAATTGAAAAGATATCATTTTCAGTTTTACCAATATTGCACAAATGATATTTTAAAGGACAATAGCCAGTGAGGTCTCCTATCATTATTCTAAAGTCCTTTTTGTTGAGAACTACTAAGTCCTTCGAGTTTTTCGTAGCTGGACAAATGAATTTCCTTACTCGACTGAGCCTAGAGTGTTTTTCCAAAATGAAGTTATGGTAGATTCCTCTCAATTTTTAACCACCTTCTTACAGTGACTTTGTAGAAGACCAAATGAAGATTCCGGTCCGTACTACGAAAGTTTAGCCCCTTTTTTTGTAAATTCATCAGCTTTCTCGTTTTCTAGGATTCCCTCTGCTCTGAAACCCACTATACAGTTTATACGAGAGTGTATTATGTTCTTAATATTTCATTTTATTGTTCCATGCCATTTCATACTTATCCAAATCTATCAATATTATTTCTAGGTTACAACATTATTAACAACCTGTAGCTTCGAAATTCCAAAATCATATTTATCCTGAATATTTTCTAGATAACCTCCGCAATTACATGATCAAAAATCTCAGTCTCGTAAACATGCAAATATATTTTGACAGAGGAGGGAAGGCAGATAGATTTTGAGTGAGTCCGAAACTTATTCCATTTTTCCAACATCCAATTTATAACTCAAAGTAAAATATTTAATACAATTTAATAACCAAAATAAGATGTATATAATTTTTTTAATTTAAACCAAAACTATGAAGTTATAAGTGCACCCAATCAGCGAAGTACCGAAAAAGACTAAGACCAACATTGGAGGAAAAGGAATCGCAACACAAATATGTATGTTTGTCTACACAACTACATATATAAATATGTTGACGTAAAAAGAACAATTGCTGTCTGTAAATAATTGGTAATGAGTTTGGGAAATGCACGGTAACACTTTGTGTGCAATGGCAATAATGAGTGGAGTTGTAGGCATGGGATATCGGTCAGACAATCCCGGCGATAATGACGGCAATTGTGGTTGTGTTTTTTGTTGTTGTGTGCGGTGGTGTTGCAGTGAGTTAGAGCATTACGTGACCTTCACAGGTGTAAAATGAGGCGGTCTGCATTATCAGATCAGGATCGTTGATCGCGCGATCGAGAAGTGAGAATCGCTGCGGTACATCCGGCCATGCAAGACCAGTACTCTGACAAGCAAAACAATTGCCACGAAAATACTTTGTTGCTGCTTTCGCATTAATGCTATTATTTGTAATTATAGTGTTTATTAATCCTTCACAGGATAATTATGGTTGACGAGTTAGCGTGCAATATTACTTCGATTCCTATAGGTACAATTATTAAAAAAGTAAAATACAGTTTAAGATTTGGAAATTACAATAAGCTTAGTAAATTCTAAGATTAGCTTCTATATTATGAATATCTGGCCAAGATTGACGATTACATCTAATTATTCATTTTATCATCACATGCTCAACATTTCTTAGTGTTGCAGTCTAGAATTAGACTTTCTAGAGCCTTGTCTTGTCTTGTCTAGATTATTAAGTCAAGACTTTCTTATTCTAGAAGAAGGTGACAAAATTCTAGACAATTTTCAAGATTCTAGAAAAATTAAATATTTTCGAAATATAATTATATCATGGGAAGCTTATTCCATCCGAGTTGAAACAGTGTTTGTAAAATAGAAAAGAACACTGCCGAATAATGTAATACAATTAGACATAGTCAAGTCTTGTCTTCAAATTTCTAGACAAGACAAGATTTTGAAAAGTCTTGTCTTAAAGTCTAGACTGCACTAGTAACATGTCTATATGGAATCACAGTTACCACCTCTTCGATTTAGATTCGGAGACTCCGGTTTTCGATAGAAATCAGCCGGCTCCGGTTTTATAAGATAAATCTCCAAGTTGAATAATAATTTCGTTAAATTATGTTGTGGTTTTGTAAGTATAAAATAATAGATTCATATCCGAATCCCGAGGAATTCAATTCATTTTTCTTGTGATTGATAAAGATATAGGAGTATGTTTATTATTAGGTACGGGAATTTGCGGATAGTGGTGTAAGTGCGGATTTATTATAGTTTGGCGGATCATAAATCACAATGGGCTCACGCACAGCTGATACGTGACGTGTGACGTCACGGGACTCCACTTGACGTGCGGAAGTGTTGTCGAGTGGGAGGGCAAGGGGTGGTAATTAATTCGTTGATTGTTCTCGTGCGAACGACGAGTAAATCAACCGACAATCAAATTGTAATTCGCTTAACAGCCAAATGGATTATTGTTTAGCACAATTACCGTTGACGAGACGCTAGTCACTGTCCAAACCTGATAGGCCAACCCTGTGTTCGCTTTTTCCATTACAGGCTACAGGATCGAGTGGAAATATTGTACCACTCAAACACATTTGAAAAAAATGTAATTAAAAAGTGTTTATATCATTCAAGTATAGAATTCGAGTATAACATGATGAAAAGAGTGAAATGAATATCAAATTAACAATAAGTCACAAACAAATTATGAAAGCTATAATTGGGTTTGTTGTCTAATGTTTTGTTTAGAAAGACCGTTGAAATATCTGAAAAAAACATAAATAAATAGTCACATCTCGTTGCTAGATTTTTAATGAAAAATATTCAAAGCCTTAAATACATTTTTTGCAAAATAAATAATTAAACTGCAATTTGCTCAGTATAGCAGAGAAAACAAAAACATCAAAATTAAATTAATGCGTAATTGCGTATCTACACTCGAGGAAATATTTTCTCGCTCTAAGTGCAGTTTACTTCTTTACAATTGCCGCACTTAGAAAAAAAAAACATTTAAATGTGCATTAAAAATACAATAGACGCATTTTGCGGCGATTTGTAATAGTTATTTACATACAGAGGGTCGAAAGAGAAGGTTTACGCGCCGAAAATTGAAGGCGGAGGGCTTTTATTCGTCCATCGGCGTAAACCTCTTTCGGCACGAGGTATGTACAACGTTTTACGCACACAAAAAAACCTTGTGTTTTTGTATAACAACGTAAGTATGTTGCAAATTCATTCAGAAAATTCTTCACTAAATTTTGCTAGAAGTTAACTTTAGTAAATTAGCCTCGAGGTAAATGGAAGAATATGTATGAAAATGAATACAAGCTATTACAAATCAGGATAAATGTTTTTGACATATTATTTACCGCCCATTGGGCATGTTGTCTTCTTTTTCACCTAAGGGCGTAAAGTAAAGGTTTCCCATACGGTAACCAAATTGTAAATAAACAATTATAATACATTTGTGCGTGCAAATAATTAAACTGTGTATATAATCTTTTTAATTTTTAATTTTAATTATATTTAATCCATATAATGTGAATCATGCCATGTACTCGTACTCATATGTCCATTACAATCGATAAACATTTCTACCAGGCATATAACTTGCTGTGCATTCAGTATTCTGAGACAGCTACTCGTCCATCTATTAACAATTTCAAGATTTTATTGACGTTTTAATCCACACAATATAGTTTTTCATTTACGTGATGGATGCTTCTTGACAGAAAAAAATATAGGAAAAAATAAAGTGCTGAATTGTATTCAGTTTATTTAAAAAATATCAGATTGTTTTATAAATTAATTTAGAAATATCACAAAGTTTCACCTAATTCTTAACATTTCTTTATTATGTCTTCTGTGGTGCTATATTTACAGAGAAATTCTCAGAGCTCAGTTATTTTGTTCCCCGTTCATATTGAATAATAACAGAGCTGATTTGTGTTGAAATATAATGTTCTCGACTGGTATGAAACAAAAATAACTTCTGTACAGACATAAATATAGAAGATTGTGCCATTTATATTTGTCAATTAACCGCATGTCTAACTATATTTTACTTAATTTACACCGAAATGACATAAATCTTGATAAATGAGATTAATGTAATGATTTTTATACATTCTCCCACAAATCATAGCGAATGATACCAAAAAATGAAAAGTACATCGCAGCAGTCGACGTCTAACAAGAATATTTTTCGTTATCTCATTAATCTTTTCTATAAATTATCCGAGTGCAAACTACTATACGAATGAATCCAATCACTGGACCATCTTCTGAGAAGAAATGTTGATTATTTGCGATTTGTTCGCCTTTGTTTGGGTTTTGCGGTATATAGTTTGCTGTGACCCGGTTGTAAGAAATGTGGTCGGCGTCGGTCGAGTCGCCGAGACGCTGTTAATCTATCATAACAGATGTTTCTGACACCGTCACTCACAGTAATAACTTTGGGTTGTACAGACTGCACACTGCTTCAAATAGCATAGACAAAACAGTTTCAATCTACCAAAGTAATTTTATGAGTTTAAGTATAAGACTTAGTACGAATATAGAACAGAAATATGTATTTTAAATGAACAAGAGTACATTACAACAAAAAATAAATAACATAATATACGTTTATTTTAATATCTTATATCAGTATCCTTTTTTTAAGGTTCTAGATATATTTTCTTACCTGTATGCTGACAGATGAGATAAAAAAGGGAGAACTGCTGGTTATAAAAAGTATATTAATCTTGATATCATTTAAAACTGAAAATAGATAGATAAACTTATATTTTTTACTGATACGGCTTACTGGAGAGTACCGGACTACTTTCTCCACTGTTTGTACTATTTACACATAAGGATAAGCAAAAAATTTTAAGAAACTGACAAAATCAAATTTAATTTATAAAAGTTCTTGTATATCTAGAAAATCAAATGAGACAAATAAAATATGTTTCAAAATAGAAAATCAGCATACCGTTATGTTAAATTGCTTATTCTTCTCCATGTCATCGTATTTTTTACAAGAATATTAAAATGAGGAATATTTTTAAAACATTTGTTTTTTTAATTTAATTTGCAGTTCAGTAAATTTAAAAATTTACTAAAATCTTTTAATTTTTAATTTAGAATTCTGAAATTTTGCCTATATAGATTGTGTGTTACACCCAACAATGGGTCCAACCTAAAAAAATAACTAATAAATTTTCGTAAGAAAATAATTTCTTTTCGTTCTTTAGATATTTAGACCTAAATGCGGACCCTAAGTAGCCCATATGGGCACTGAACAAATAATGGGCAGATATAGGACGTCAGCGATTCCGCCATTTGAGTCTAATAAAAATTTACATAAATATATAATTTCAAGTTTTTATCTCAGCTGCTTCAGATTTTACAAAGGAAGTCTAAAAATCCTGAAAAATTTAACTTTTTTTTTGACAAAAGTGACAAAATTAATTTTATTCTATATTTCAATGGCACAAATTTTTAAGGATATAGCAATTACTTCTTAAAAATACAGTGGGAATAAAATAGCCAATTTCATTAATTTGCACATCAAAAATATTTATTTAAATTATTTAATTTTAATATAATAGTACGAAGTAAAAATTAGAATGAAAAGATATTGGATGTAATGAATAAGAAGTAAGAGCTTGAACAAAGTCTGGTGGCAGTCTTCATTCTTGGTCTTAGACCAACACGGACAGCGTCTTCTCCTCAGGTCGATGACTCCCTAGACGCGTAGTTGGATGTGCGATTTAGTGCGATCGGGTATTGACGGATGACGGCTTGACTGATAGGTCACGCACAGAATGAAAGTTTTGTTTGGACGAATGTGTGTCAGTGTTTGAACAGAGCCCGCTCTGTGTGGTTTCGTCAGAGCGAAAAAGAATTCATAAGGAAGAGAAAAATTAGTAGATTAAAAAATAAGGAAGAGCTAAAATAGAATGGGTAAAAGACTCTATTCAATTCGGTCAACATCAGAATGTATCATCTTACTAAATTTGACCAGGAACAGAACGAATTTATATTTAAAATAGAAATTTTGCAATTTTTTTTAGATAATAAAATTAATTATTTCCTGATCGTAACTATTTCTAAGCAATTTAATAGGATCCAAAACCAATGTCGAAATACTGTCATTTTGCAATAAAATACAGCTTATAGTGGATTCCGAATCATTCACAATTAGTCAACATTTTTTTTTATTTGGTTGACCATATTTCGAATCGAGCTTTACATTTTTTATTTTACTTAGATGCGAAGTGCGCTAACTAATTTAACAGTTGCTCGTATTACTTTCATTATAATACTAGAAAATATCCCTAAACCAAAGTTCTCATCTTGAGTAAAAGCATATAAATTTATAACCGAAATTAGCGGTATTTTAATATAAATGAATAATTTTTATAAAAAAAAAGATAATGGAAAATTGAACTTATATTATGTTTTTGAATTCAATAGTTTTAATTTTAAAACCATTAAAATCAGTTAATTGAATTCGCTATCAAAGAGGGAAAGGAAAATTTTTCGTTTCAAAATATGTTAGTTTAAAAATGAAATGTATGAATATTTATTAGTTTGCTACAAAAATATTTGATATTCCTAATGATCCATTCACTCATAATTTACGAATCTCGTTTACGTATTTTCTGCAATCTATGCTTTAAGATTTTTCTAAGAATGTGATTGATATTAAGTTATATTTGTTTTTAACCTCGTCAAAGCAGGCGACAATAGTTGTTGATAGGCATTTCTAATGATGAAATTGGTTATTACCGTGCAAGGTGACATATTCCAAGAACCCTAGCCTCCGTGGCTGATATTTGAAGTGCGGTCGAGTTGTGTGCAGTGCGCGGTAGATTCCATCTGTGAATAAATCAGTGCGGGCATTGAGTATAGTGCACGCAGTCTTGTTCGTCGCGGATTCCTCATCGATTTTGTGTTTACGAGCAGCAGCAACAGCTCCGGCCTTACATATGTCTTGCTCTCTCAGCCGGAACGAAAGATGCAAGAGTTAAGATTCACATTCGTATCTGCATCCATGTCCAACATGACGGGCTCCGGACTAGATCACTGGCCGAGATATTTTTTAGTCAGAATTCAAAAGTAAATCAGTGATCTTCATTTTTAATAAGATAGATCCTCAGTCACAGTCGCTTGTTCTTAAGACTTAAAATCAAGTAGTAATAGTCAAATGTCAAGTCAAGTTAAGAAGTAATATTACAAGTAGTTGTAAATAATTCTTTTTTTAACAAAGCAAAGCTTACAATTAAACTTCTTTCGCTTGAAATTGAGATCATTCTACAGGTAATCATTCTTCAAATTCTATTCGTTTTATATCATTGAACTTCCCTTCGAAATGGATCACCTTTTGACAATCATATTAAAATGTTTGTCATTATTCACAAAATTATTTTTTGTGCAACCGGACGCGAAATAAGCATTTCGTAGCCGCAATATAGGCCGCGAAATTGGATTTTGCGGCCGCTACAACGACAACGGCTGCGAAAATGGATAAACAATCACTTTAACACTTGAGTATTGAATTACTTGTCAATTCCATAGCTACCTTGAAAGCTAATTTTCAATTTACAATGAAACTGTTTAAAATTAATAAAATGTAATTATATATATTTTACGGTTGCACAAAACATATTGTGTACACCTTGTCAGCGACATTCTTTAGCGTCCTCGAGATTGTCTTGGTATACAAATAACTATTAATCACTCAAAAACTTGCAAAGAAAGAGATATTATCTTCACTTATTTCGTACATATTTCTCTTATATAATGTCATAAGTGTTTTACTGGAAAATATTTTAGATTGTTACGAGACTTAGTTGCCTAGCAATTTATCGAGTGGCATTGATATATTTTTTTTTTTATTTTTGATCAATGGCATGAGATAAATTAGTAACAGGCTCAAGTAAAGTAAGGATAAAATTTAACCATGGTGTTCGGATGACTATTTCCAAAATAAAAATAAGTGAACAAAAACCAACATTGACTTATATGTAAACAATATGTTTCCACGCACTCTTAAAACGTCATTTTCGCTTAACAAAATTCACTTGTTCAATTTTTGAGTTTTGCGAGATACATACATTACAATATCTATCTTTTCTTTGTACAAGGAAGTAAAAATGTGATCTGCTTATCAAGTAATGTGAACATAATGTACAAGTAGCTTGTAATTGCTTGATATTAAGTAAAGTAGCTACGATGGAAAGTGATGTCAGGTGTTAAGTAGTGAATTTTAAAAAACAATTTCCAAGTCAAGTCTAGTAACTCATAAAAACAGGTACTTGATTTGATAAAATTCTATTTGCTCATTACAATTTTTACCTTGCGATCCGTGGATCCAAATTAAATCATCTAAGAAATAGGTATTTAAAATTTAAAAGTAATTTCTTCTTGATATGAAGATACAGAATGATAAACTTAAGTACCTAGCACAAAAGCTTTTTTGGTTTAGTTTTATTAGTATAATGGAATGCAAGCAAAACTTCGATGATACATTTTGAAAACGGAGTAGCAACCTGTTTGAAAACAAGGTCCAATCCTGTGCAAATTACAAAATCAATTTAGAATTTAGAGTATTCGCAGATACACTTTACCCAGAATAATCCGGTGAAGTAGTTTCATTTGTACGCGGTTTCCTGCATGAATATTTCCATTTTAATATGTCCGAAACTGTAGGGCGATATAAAATTTAATCTGTTGTGCGCTCGCGCTGATGAGTCTGTACCTCCTATCCCGCCGGATGATGTACTACGTGGCTAATATGATTTAAATATAACTAGCAGCCGCGGTAAACCCACATCCACAACGAACTCCACTTAAACGGCACACGAGAACTTACATTGTATGTGTGCCACGTTATTCTCAAACGAATAATAGATAATCTACTTTTCCACAAATCTGAATTAATTGTACGTTAAGTATTTTGTATGTTTACTGCACAAAGTAAACGTTAGCATTTGTAAGTTTATTTTTTGACTAATTTCAATACATAGAAATCCAGTATTATTATTACTAGAGAAAGATGCTACATTTTTTATTGTACCTATTTGTCTAGTTAGACATATTATGTTTCTTGAAGCTTAATGCAATATCTCATTATTAATGAGGTAAAACAGTTTTTACTGTTGATAGAAAAAAATGACTTGCACAGTTCAGGCAAGCCTGACATCTCCTTAAAGAAATAAAACTGTTATCTTCTCCTTGCATATGTTGTACAATCGTTTATTCCTTATTCACTTGTAAAAAAAGGACAAGTTTCAATAATGTAAATAATGCAACTTATTCTTGTTTACAAGTTAGTAGCTTGTGAAAGTTAGTTTTCCTTGTGAATAAATAGCTCAAATAAAGGACAGATAACAAGTGACTAACAAATAATAGTGTATTATGTTATTAAGAGTAAAAGTGTGCTAGTCTGGAAGTTTGCACGACGAACGAAGCGAGTCGGACACTTGCATGTGAAGCACAAAGACACTTTTACTCTGAATGAGACATTACATTTTATCTTCAAACTAAGATAGTTTAAAAACTAATTTATTTCTTGATGTTCAATTTGTAGGTTATCAATTTAAATCTGTCAGTTGTTGACGGTTTTTAGTAACTTTATTTTTATATTATCTAGTTGTACTGTAATATTAAGGACGATATTATAGATTTCTATTGTATAATTTATTTCTTATTCGCTGATTCTACATAGTTTCTAAGGTGACTTATTTATTTTATTTTTACTATGGCGACATAAAAGCAAAAAAAAATATTCCGGCGGCATAAAAATTAAACTTCGACCTTGTGAACACATCACAAAAGATGTAACTCTTATGATGTTTGAAAGAAAAATAATTTAATATATTTAACGAACAAAATTACCTACATAATCAATCATGACTTGGATTCTATTTGTCACATTGATCGTGATAATTTTAAATTTTTATATTTATCATATCTAAATTTCTTATTTCTCTACAAAAATAACTTCTAGGGCGATTCTCATCAATTACAATTGATTTTGAATTCATATATGATTATAAAATGTAAAAAATGTTATCATTACAGAATTTTGGTAATATGGAATACAGTGAGTAATTGGTAGTAAATCATAATGATATATTTATAATATTGTGATTAATATGGGCTATATATTTAAAAATCTTTGTGATGTATGTTCACAACGAAAACAAATGCGTTGAAATCCAAGAGTATCCGAATGTTGTTGTGCTTTGTAGGATAAAATTTCCAGTTAGTTGAGCATGTAGTATAACGTCGGGAATATCGAGTGAAATAAGAATTACTGGGAGTCGTACTCGTACTGTCATCGCTTTATCTTTGCGTACGGAATCGCGGATGGCAGATGAGGAATGGGAAAATGGTTAAGCAGAAGCCGGCGGCAAGCCCGTGTTATTTTTCAACCCAACGATGCCGTAGCTGTATAATAATAAATTCAAAAAGCGCTCGTATATTTTCCTTCCTTTGTACGCTCTAAATTTTGCAAAAGCAACAAAACCACACTCCATTATGTTGCTCTTTCCTTTTGTTTATTTATTCTGAACAGCCTCAATTATATATTTAACCCTTCAGCAAAACATGCTCTTCCGAAATTATTTCCGGGTAAGCCTGGCTCAAAGGACACACACCTACTGAACAAATTTCATTTTCTAAAGCTGCCGTCCACGGCATTCATACTTTATCTTTCTTTGTTCATAAACAATTATTTATACATGGACTTGTGGACCTTTTCACACGTACAGCTCGTGTTGTCTCATCTAATAACATTTATACTCATCAAGCACATCTGTTTTCTTTTTTAACCAAAATAAAATAAAAAACATTCCTTTTTATCTAACGAATACCTAGAAGATTGTTCTATATTGCAAATAAAAATATTGTCCTCTCATTTCATTGAGTAAAACAAATTTAACTCGAGATAAGATTGTATTTAAAAAAAAAATTATAATTTGTGAGTAAGGGAACCTTCAGTTTATAGTGGGTTACGAATCAGTCGGACACAGCATTATTTTTATTTGGTTCAAAACAAACTTCAATTCATATATTACCCTCCAGATCGTAGGTACTCTCCAGTCAGTTAGATTCCAAGTGCGCTAATCAAGCCATCGCAGCTCGTATTACCTTAAATATAATACTAAAAAATACCAGGAGTTATTTTATCAGTAAACATAGAGTAGTTTCATTACCATAGTTACAGAATGACAGCAATGTATTCAAGCGGTTATTTTATGAGTAAACATAGGGAATACTTGTCAGACTCGTGACATTTCAAAATCAATAGGACACGACTTCAAATAGTTGGTGTGCGAAATATGTATTTATTTTTTTCAGTTTATAATGATTTGATTTTTACAATATCCAATTGAAGATCAAAATGAATGTTAAAAATCAGAAATAAAAATTAAGTACTTCATTATAAAATAAACAAGATTAACTAGACGTTTCTGTTCCATATAAAACAAATTTAATAAAAAAAAATATTAAAAAAAAAATTATAATCATACCTCTATGAATACTTTGCGAATGCGTGTAATCAAAGTATTTTACTGCTAGCTTGTAAAATATCACCACAAATCTTCCGCTGTATATTACATAGAAACATTGATAATCATCTACAAATATTGCTAATTCCATGAAACTTGTGGAGTTATCTTTAGAACTAAATAATACACTGAATACTTTTTTATTAATTGGGATTGGAGTTAGTTTGACATTTCAGGATGTTAACAAAGGGTAAAACTTTGGGACTAACTAATCGGGGTTAGCGGGTAATTCCTTTTATGAACCTGGGTGTTAGTGTTTTAACATAAATAAATATTTTATAATTTCTTTAATTAATATTTAATATTATTTTAGTCTATTATTATTATGTTTACTCATTTTTTTAACTTTAATACATTGCTGTCAGTCAATTTACACCTTAGCTATAGTAATGATATAAAAATATATAATAATAATAACCCGAAACTAAAGCACAGTATGAAAAATATAAAGTCACAAGAAGAATATACAGTAGCGTCATTCTTTATACTGTGACCAAAGTTTCTACATCTTATGAATATAGATTTAAAACAGAAATTAGTGATATTCTGATATAAATGTACAATTCTTACCAAAACAGGTAATGGTTATTTGAACTTATATTTTGTTTTTGAAATCACTAACTTTAATTTTAAAACCATTAAAATCACTTAAATGGATTAGCTATCGAAGAAGAATAAGGAGAACTCTTTTCGTTTTAAAATATATAAGCTCTAAAATGACGTATGAATATTTTATGTAATACATTAAAACTGTACTGTGAACGATATAAATTATATTAAAAATGTATGGTAAAAGTTTTTAAGTAGAGTGTTATTTGAAGTCAGGAAGTTATCATAATAAATTGAAAATGGATAAAAGATTTGATTCAATATTAATGAAGAAAAAAGTAAAAGATCAGTTTCTCTATAATGCACTGCTAGTTCCTTGTGCAATTCTATCAAAAATTTATTTAATATTCTTTGAAAGTTCCGTCATAAGTAGCTGACCGAAGATTGTTGCAGAAATCGATGTCTGGCGGCTGCTGAACCCGCGCACGTACCTCGTGAAATATTTAAAGCTCCGGTGAGTCTGCAGCGAAAGTCTCCATTGTAAACATGTTATTCTTAAAATCCGTTACTTACAATTTAAGTGCAAATGAAATATTTAAACAAGCACAACTATAAATCATTTATTTATAGAAACTTAGCGTTTAATCTGCTAGGCAAACATCCCATGCACTGCGTTCATTTTTAATTCCGCCAGAGCAATTGTGATTTTATGTGCCGGGAGATAATAATGTAATTTAATTTTCTATTCATTATACGAGCCTTGAACTCTCCAATGGTTTTTCTTATAAACATGCGATATTCGCATTATATAAAAAGATGTTAAAAGTTTTATTTTGTAAATTGCTATCTTCCAAATTAAAGGAAAATGTTGTCATTATTGACATTTAATTTTAGGTTACATGCATATATTCCAAGTTTTATTTTTATACAATTACCATTTATAAATAAACAGAATAAAAATTAATGTAAATATTGTAAAAAGTCATATTGAGTATTCCAATTTGATTTATTGCATATCCTTGTTATAGTTACAAATATTCATAAGTATTATAATAAGAGCCACGAATTTATTGTTGCATAATAGTAGACAAACGAGTGTCAAAAATGATATTTAGATAACGACAGCAAAGCTGGAGTGATTTAAGAGTCATTTTTGACCCGAGTTGTTATTTCGCAGGAAATACCTATGAGTAAATTTTATCAATTAAATTCATAGCTCGAGTTATATTTGCTTGATTATTCCATACACGTCATTTTCACCTAATCAGAAGGTTTTATTTGATGGCCATAGGTAGTTTTTTAGTGAAGAAATTTGAAAAAACCACACTTTCATAGTCTTGGTTATAAAAACTGTAGATATAGCGTAAAATGTTGGAAATGGTTTGAGTGCTTTTTATTAAATTTATTAAACTGAATGTGATCTAGGATTTCTAAAGTCTATGAGTAAATAAAATACTGTTGTCTTCTCTAAAAGCTAAGGACTGACAATTTTATTGAGTGAATTACAAATAGTAAAATAAAAGTAAAATTTTTGCTTTCTGAAAACATTTTCAACGTAAAATTGTTATGAAATAAATATATGTAAATGGTACATATTATCCATGAGTTCATTTGAGAAGAGTTAGATTTGAGTATCTCAATATAAATGAAGTACTTTGAGCTTTGTGGGATGTCCCATCCCTATTAAAGTTATAATAATTACAAATTCCCTTTCTGGAAACAAATATCGTGATAATAAACGTCAGTAAAACAAATGATAGTTCCAAAAACAAATTCCCAACTCGTGTTAAATAATTGTGCGAGTTGGGAATTTATTGTGGTGTTTGTGAGAAGTTGAGAACGTCAGAGTCACCGAGAACGTGTTGATGTTGAATTGTACCGTTGCGAATATTCGACACTCACGGACGTTTTTGTTGCGCGGAATTTAAACTGTTGCATCTCAACTCTGACGCGCATTACACTTTGCCCAACTTTCCAAATAGACAACTTTATTTCACTACTACTCTCATTCATTATACATTTTACTTGCACTCTAACAATCATATCTGTTTTCCCTTGCAAATATAATACAATAATGTTAGGGTTTTTCGAAGGGTATATGCTCAATGGTTTAAACATAATTTCTTAATAACATAGTCTATGAATGCAATTATGCTGCTTTGGTACGCTTTATTGGGATGTCAATATCAATTTTCGTGCTACTATACTTGGGACGCCGAAGAGATGCACAAGGAACTCCTCCCACCAACAAGCGCTGAATTTGAATAGAACAATGCTGTTGGTAACCCAGCTGCAAGAATACGAGTACTGAGATCGGTAATAACGGAATCGGTTTGCATTTCGCATTTGTATCTGTCAAATATTTTTGTTGTTTTCTTACGATTATCTTAGTTGAAAATATTATTATAAATAGTATTTATTAAAATACTTTAAGTATTAACTTCATTTCAAATATAAAAAGAATTGTTTCACATTTTTTAATTTGAAACTTGTAAAGCAATTTAGGCTCTATCATTAATTTAATTAGTGCATCTGTTCGGTGTCCGAATTATAGGTATAGGTATGTAGGTATTTTATCCGTATTGTAACGAGCGTGACTCACTCTAGTCAAACTAAAAGTCCGGAAGAATCTAGAAGATTCGAGATTATATATCCGCAGATATAAAAGTGTCAAAGCCTGGAGAATTGAGACTGTATATGTAGAGAGTCAGGACGACAGTCGAATAAAGTTAGAATGAAGTAGAAGTCAGAGAATGCAGTGAGAAGATAGTAAAGAGTCAGAGTCAGTAGATAGAGTGAAGTGAGCCGAGACGAGGCAAAATAGTGATATGTAAAGTCGTGTGAAAACAAATAACGTAGAAATAAATACTGTCCTTTATTAAGAATGAATTAGTAATTGTTAAGTTTAATTTGCGATATTTTCGTTTAAATAAGAGTGAGAATGTCCTTGAAAGTTACTAGGACCATGGGATATGGCTTGGCCCATTATAAATTCTTCGGGAATAAATTCGTACTTACATTCCTTGTAACTAAAATAACTACCTATATTGTTATTCCTTTCATTTTTATAGGAATGTAAGTGAAATTATATAGAAACTGTGTAAGAAATACATCAAAAGAAATCTTAGACTTAAAACCATTTCTAAAGATAATAGATATAGTAAAGTGATAATAAATGCTGTCGTTAAATTTACGTCGTATGTGGTACTCGTTTACATTTCCAATGGTGTTTTTGTATGAAAGTATTTTGATGTGTAATTATTGAATGGTTAATATTACTTTATGGTTCAGAGATAAATGTTATATTCTATTAATATTATCCTTTATCTTCTAAAAATGACAATTTACAATAATTAGTCATAAAGATTTGTTTACATTATTCACAATTATCTTTTATCTGCTCATTTTTACATTTTTCCTCGTTATATCAAACGAGTTTTGCTTGTTTTGAACAAAAGTTCAAATATCACATTACGTTATTAAACAAAGTTTGCATCAACAAATTTTGTTTGTATATTCAACTATAATATTTTAAATACATGGGATGAATCCTGCAAAGTACGATGTTTTTAATGTTTTGTCCATTGAAAACATTTTTGTTTGAAACCTCAGTTCGAGAACAAAGCTTTATGTCGGGAAATAAAGTTTAATATGAAACGAATTTTACATTCTTTCAGAAATTTAACATTTGAGTTAAACCGTTACATATGTCTCTAAATGGGTATTTATTATGGAGTCCATGGTTCTCACAACTTGAGTTCTAATTTTGTCGAATCAATTTTTTTATCATGTATTTCCAATATGAAACTGGAATGTGTAGTGCCCAGGCCACGCCATCTAGAGTGCCCAGGAGTTGAGGTCTGATAAATTCCACCTGCAGAATAAATATATCATTACCGATATCTATAATAAAGTTGATCTGGTACACCCATATAGCATATTTTTTTATAACCATAGATTCAATATTTTCCGCTAAGTTATAGATTATAAGTGTATATTTTTTCTGCAATCACTAATATATAAATAGCTATTATTGTAAAACCTACACTTCATCTAAGTTTCAAGAGAAATTTTGTTTATCGATATTATGTTAGCAGTACAAATAACAGAAAATTAATTTAAAAACATAAAGACTAATGAAGAAATAAGCAAGAAATATTATGCTTAGAATTATTTTATTGGAGTGTAATAGTATATTGTGTTATTAAGAGTAAAAGTGATACTTTGTGTGGCGAGCATGGAAGTTTGCACGACGAGCGAAGCGAGTCGGACAATTGCATGCGAGGCACACAAAGACACTTTTGCTCTGAATAACACATGCTATTTTTTCTTCAAACTTAGAAATTTTAAAAAATAAACTACTATTTGACGTTTAATATGTAGGTTACCTGTCAGTTATTCATAATTTTTAGTAACTTTATTCTTAGGTTATCTAGTTTTTATAGTGACATTTAGGGCTATATTACAGATTTCTATTGTACAAGTTACTTCTTATTGGCTGATTGTGCATACGGCGGCGAAAAAATTAAACGGCGGCTAGAATAAAAAATTATATTACGGAGGCATAGAAATTAAACTTCAACCTTGTCAATCACGTCACAGAAGATGTCACTTTTATGACGTTTGAAGAAAAAATTAGTTTCAATTCACTATTTAGAGGTTGACAGTTTGATATAGTTGATTCAATGTTCTGTACTCTGTAGTTGGCTGAAATCGCTATTTAGGTACTAGTGTGTCAATTATTTCTATGCAGCTTGTTTTTCTACTTCTTGCATAATATGAATCTTGTAACGCATTACGCAGTATACTATTTTATTTTTTTGCGTGTACTTTTTCGTGGGCCCGAAATTTTCCACTATTGTTATAGACTAGTGGTTCTAAAACTTTTTGATTATGTAAAATTTCCGGCAACCCCATCATGTGCATTATATTTTAAAGACATTTTACTAATCTTAGGAAAACATGGTTTTTAATTAAAAATATATTCTTTCAATGAGAACAAAAAATTAATGTTATACAGGAGCTAGATGTAATTTACATAAAAACACTATTATAAACAGTCGTTTTAAATTATTTTGATGTTGTCATACATAATTTATAATTATTGTAGTGTAAATAGAGAAAAAGTAAAAAGAGATAATGGAATCTTGTTTATAACCTATACAGACAATATATTCCTATATAACTGTCGTTTTCGATTAATTTCATGTTATCACTGATGATTTATAATAATTGTAGTGAAACTAGTGAAAGGATAGGAGAAGATTTAAGAGGCTTTAAATGCGAGGATAATTTATAAAGGAAGTGAGGTTATATTCGGACGGGTAATAAAGATGGCGGGGCGATGTCCTTGAGAGCGGTCCATCTGCCTCGTCGCGTGTCAAATCTGCTCGGAGTGTCAATAAAGCGCTCAGCGCTCAGGTGCTCACGGCACGTATAAATAAAACCTTTTAAATTAGGAGCCGTCACGATGGAGTTATTTTCACCGTGACATATTTAGCCGAGCATATCTTGGATTTCACTCTTCAGTGGTCTTCGCCGCCGCCGGAATCATTACTCAACGGCCAACTGAGCGTTTAAATTGGATGCTCACTTGGACAACGCCACCGTTCCGACAGCTCGCTCTCCGAAAGATCCACATTCATAATCCCAATCAAAATTACAATAATCCCTCCGTTTCTTCTTTTCGAGCCTCGTTTAAATTATATTCCTTTATAATTTTATAACTTCGGAAGTCACGCACTTTATGAATTTTTATTTGATTCTAGTTTAGGGCTTGTACGAATAGTGACACTTCATTGTAAAGTTGTTATTTAATAATAAACATGTGCAATACATCTCGTATCTGAAATATTAAATAAGTTTATAAATTAGACTTTTTGATAACGTTTCTTATTTGGTTGCCATTGTGAACAGAATGTTCAGAAAATAAATGTCTTATTAGCAGGTTCATACGAATTTCATATACATTTAGACCTCTAGTCACGGACAAAATTAACTATAAAAAGTTGCAAATAAATATTCTTACAAATACTTTAACATTGTTTAAAATTATATGCAGCTTATAGCGTGAAAAATATAACAAGCGACTCGGTATGTAAGTAGGAACCTAATGACAGGTTACACCAATATAACTTAAATTTTAAGTTTTCCTTAATTAAAATATCAAATGAACTATTCAATATTCCTGTCAAAATTTCGATTAGCATTTTTTTATTTAAGTGTTGCTTAAAATTTAAGCCTTGTTGATACAACTGGGCCTAATACAACTATTCTCATACGGTAACATGAACTTCACAAGATTCGCCTTCGCTCATACCTTCTCGAAAGTTATAATACTTACATTACTTGCAGCTTAAATAAGTATTCTCTTATGTTTACGATTCAATTATTCAACTATTACAGTCATGTGCAGTTAAATGAAAATGATGCAATGGAACAATAATAATCGAAACTAAATATTGTTACGAATTTGGAGCAGTAAATTCTTAAGTCCTGTAACTTGAGAATCTACATTACTAAAATGCAGGTAAAACATGGGAATGTCGAGCCACAGATGATGATGATGAAATTTGTACGTCCTATAAATATTTTGAGATTAGTTTAAATGATGTTATTCTGGAATGAAATGACTTCTATGAGATACAAATGTATGATTCTATTTATGCATATGAGATTAAGTTCTCTCGAAGAGGTTGATTGTCGGAGGAAGGCCTTTCGACCAAGTGGCTTAAGTTGGAATGCTCGGTGTCCATTTCAGCATAAAAGAGAAAAAACAACGTTTGATGAAAACCGTTCGCAAGTTGTGATGTTGTCAGTGGAAGTTTTTATCCTCGGGGAAAAAATACGAGATGGACAGCGACTACAGCCCGGCATTGCCAACACTGAAATATTCCCAGTTTCCATGTTTTTACCGACAAGAGTTTTACATCGCTTTGTTTCGGCATTAAATAAACCCCGACGCAAAAACTCAATTGAGATGTAAGGGGATCAAGCGCAAGTTACGGCTCTTCAAACTTTTAATACTTTCAAGTGCAGGGAAGATAAAATGGCTTAATCGTTGTTTATGTTTCTGTCACTTTCCATTCCAGATTTAATCTATACAAATATAATTGACTTGGCACAGCAGAAATTTCTCTATATAACAGTGCAATTTTTGGTATTTATATAAATAATTTCGGATAATCTAAATTCGTTTTATTTTCAGGTTAGAACAAATGTCACTAAATTTTTTGTATAAAATAAGTGAATTGTTAATATATACATGTGAATCGAAAATGTGACTAACATAAAAAACTTTTATGTATAAATTTTTAAGTAGTAATAATATTTCTTTAATAAATTAAAGGTGTCATTAGCGTAAAAATCTTGTGTATCACACACACAGAAACTCTTTTGCGAGATCTTAAATTATTTGCAAATTAAAGTTATGGAATTAAGATCGCAAAAGTTCAGTTTCTGGACTGATACAAATAACTATTTTTTGACAGAATGGATATATCCATCCTAGAGAGTGGATATGAAAAACATCTGACTTGTTCTCAATGTCACAAAATGTTTTATTTTTCGAAAATAGAAAAAAAATCTTATCACACCTAACAATATGTATGTGAAATAATTATTTTATAAAATGTTAAACTGTTTGACGTTTGACATTTCCCACAATTCTCTACGCAGTATGCGAATGTTTCAAATGGTCCTTTAGGTGATTACAACCTTAAATGTGTAAATACCTAAATCTTATTGTTTTCTTTTTGTATTGATCGTAGAAAAAGTATACTGCACAGTTCGAGTTTAATACTAATATCCCTTTCGGATGATTGGGGCACTCTGCCTACGACGTTTAGCCCCAAACTTCATCTTCAAGGGATATGAGCATCATATCCACTCTTGTTGTACAATATATTATTTTCTCTAGGTAATATTTAACGACCATTCAATTACTTGAAACGAACGATAACTACTAGCCAAACAGTGTCGCCGAGAAATCTTATTAATACTTCTTACGGCATTTCTAGTTGCACAACAGAAGTACCTAACCCAGATTTGCATTTAAAAATTATAAATGAAACTTACTATTTTGCATTTTCTTTTTTCCGCAATAACTTGACCTTTTTTAAAAGAAACGCTAAGTCGCTAATGCAGTCCTTAATGAAATTCCTGTTCCTCTGAAATGCTAAGCAGCGAACATTCTTTCTAACTGAAAACAATTTGTTTCTGGTGTATTAAGTGCAAGAGATACACACTGCTGTTGGCTAATTAGTTCATTAAGATTCAGGTGGAGATCGGGAAAAGTTTACACGGCGGGACACAGACGGTGGCTTGTTCCGCGCAGTATTCGTACAAATTGCGTGGTGTGCCGCCCTGCCTGCTGCCTGCATTTCTCTAATTTGATTCAAATTGCTGTACACCGGATAAAATCAGAGATTAACTTGCGGGGGAGTAAATACATGAGACATAATGAACTTCTCCGCCCTCGCAAATTACTTCATTACATTGCCCTTTATTTCGCACCATTTAAATATCATTTATTGATATTTATTTTTCTCGCTCCTAATAAAATTTAATACTTTTTATTTAAATCTATGCACTAAATGTATCTGTCGAATGGGGACACAACCTCGAATTTCTCGCCAGACATGACGTCACATCCGGCGTCTTGGCGGCCCAGCCGTCGCGACGTGATGCACCTGTCATACAGGCTTGCTAGATCTTCAGTATTTTTAACCGGCCCACTTAGATACAATTGTGCTGTTTTAAATATGTCAAAATTATGTTGAGCGGTGACTCATATGTTTCAGGAAGCGAAAAACAGGGTTTTATTATTTATAGAAAAACAAATAATCAACACCCAAAATTTCAAATCTTATTGAATTAATGCCAAAAAATAACCAAAAATTTGAGAATATTAAAATTTCACCAATTTCATAGCCATTTACTTGCAAAATAAATTGTGGAATTTTCGTGTGTTATATATAAGCCAATAAATTGAAATCTATTTAATTGACCAATTTAATTATAGATGGTGCATCGGTCGATGACCATAAAACATCATCCATTGCCATAAAATATACATATTCCAACAGAACGAACTTGTCATTGATGAAAATAGAGGATCCGTTAGTTTCATCGATGGCCCTCGACGAAAATCAACTCCATGTCAATTCGTTTTGTTTGTTGCTTATATTACACAAAAATGCAAAATTTTAAAATTAGTTACGTACAATATATCACTAATATTTAACAAAATTAAAGTGAAATATTTTTCATCCACATATTTAAATAGTTTTTGAATGCATTTTTATCCGCTGTAATATTTTTTTTTTCATCCAATTTTCTGTCAAATAATTCTTTTTTTTTAAATACTCGTAATTTTATAAGAGGGATGAATTTATGAAATCCTAAAAGTGACATTAAAAAAAATATTGAGCAAATTATACCATTAAATTCATAGCTCACATTTTTCATATCAATAAAATGTAACCATGCCGATTCTACTGTGGTATCAATTTTTCTGTTGAAAAACTGGTTTCTTTTTCATAAAATTGAGCATTGGGTGAAAATGATGTGTATGAAATCATCAATAATAAAAAGTTACTTCTAAAGTCAAAATCATTGCATCACTGGTAAGTAATTTTAAATATAAAGTTGATTTCAATGGTAATGGGACATAAAATGCATTTTTTACATTATTGATCATTTATTGGTTTCATATAAAAACGAAATTTCATCAATGATGAGTTTTGTTGAATGTTTGATAGATTGTCAACGATGATGTTTTATTGTCACCGACCATTTTGTCATAGCCATAAGAAATAAATTTGTAATTATTTTTCCGAAGTAACTGCTATTCTCCCTGTGGAGAAATGGGGGAGTGAGACGATTGGCAAGTTGTAACCCAGTAGCAAAGTAAAGTACACCCCATTCACCCTTTCATTCCGCGTGGCAAATTTGAATCCAAGCAGCAATTACGCGGTGAGTGTGATTTGGAAACTTGCGCCATCCAAACTTCGGTTTGTAGGAATGCGATTCGCGCCGGATAATTGCTATCAGCTCCCTGGGCTGATAAGACAGGCGCCTTCACCGCTGATACGCCCTGGTCAGGTTAGGTTACCGGAATGTGACTACGTGAGGAATCGCAGGGCACGAGGTGTACATTTTGCAGGAGTTGATAGAGCAGGCATTACATGCTCGCTATCAGGAATATTAATGTTCAACTGTCCTGTCAGTTGATATCACTAATAGATACTTAATGACATATTTGTTACTTTATCCAACACCGTGTAATTATAACGATATAAGTATGCTGTTTTTAGATAAATAAAGTAGGTCATAAGTCACTAGTGAGCTAAATATATTAGCTCACTGTTTTTTGGTTCGTATCATAGTAATTACGTTATAAAACCTTCTCAACATTATTTTGTTCCTAAATGTCATTTCGAAATTCCATCTGTCAAAAATCTTATATGTATTTTATATCAATGATTAAAATGTGTTGGATAAAATGTTGTATGGCACACGTGTGTTGATTACCTAAGTCACTTGAAAAAATACCACACTCGGACTAACGGCCTCGTGAGCTAAACTTTTCCCACATGACTTATCTGTAATGTAACACACTTGTACCATAAATAACTATAAATTTTGTTTGAATGCTCCCTTGTGCCTTATTTTATTTTACAATAATTAATAGATCAGAAATTTTTAATAAAATTTTCTACATTTTACCCCAATAAGCTTTGATTTACAATTTGTTGTCAATATTACCTTAATAACACATACATACCATATAATAAACTTCATATTCACTTCATATTTTCACTTTTCGTTCTTAGTTTTGATGTATCGAAGTTCAATATAGAAAAAAGTAAATTTACGTGTATTTTTATATATTATTTGCTTAAATAATTTAAAAATGAATTGTGATGTGTTTTTAATTAAATTGTATTTAATTTCTTTTTTATAAATACTCATAAGGTACATACCGAGTGATTGTAAATTATGTATTAAATTAGTAAGTTGGTATCCCTAAATTCCACTGCGTTTCATTTTTAGGTAGGTTATAGCTGGTAACATAACTGGAATAGTTATGAGTATCATAACCGCCACAGATGTCAATTGAATTCCGAACTCGGAGAGCAAGGATTTTAAGATTCATAACATCCGTTGTTTGTTCAATTGTTTACCGATTGCACTTTATTAATAAATATTATTTTATAAATTTCTCTTGTGAGTAACGTTTTCATGATCAAGTCTCTATGGTTTGATATGATATGGCGTCCTATGTTATTTTGACAATTCTTGGATTCTATAATATCAACTACAAAATACGATATTCTATAACAGTAATGGTTATTATGGTTGATACCAGGCTCGTGTAACTTAAATGGGTGATATTGGGCTCGTTTTGTCCTGCCATCTATTGGTTGCTCCCCAAAAGCTTAATAGAAATAATAATTAATTGGCTTTTATTTTTGTATAAAAAAAAAATATTTCTTGTTAATACATTTAGTACATAGTACATTTTACAAAATTGTTGTGAATATAACATTTAATAGTATGAATCATAATAAATAAGTGTGTTCTGTAGTGATTTAATTGATAATGCCATAAAATAAACAATTAGTTTACTTCACTTGTGGTTCAATATTTGAAATATCTGGTGTGTTTACTTAAAACTTTAAATATATTTCATTATAATTTAAAAGTCATAATAATTTATAAATGGCTTATTATGACAGCCCCTCATAAATATCCTTATTATAAACAGTAAATTTAATACATACATGTTTTTTTTTAATTTTTTTGAGCATGTTTTTAATAATATTTTTTCTTTTTCAGGTAAGTCTACTCATTTCATATATTTCTTCTAACATCTGTTTGTTTGTAAGTACATTATTTTTTCTCATTAACTGAAATAATTAAAATTGGAATAAAGACTATAGTTTAATATATATGCTTGTGTTAAAACAAAAAAAAATATCTTGTTTCAACAACAATATCTCGTGAATATCTTTGTTACATATATTTACAATTTATAGTTCACTTTGAATTTTTTGTACACAAGTGTATTCAATGAACCATACTTTAATTTCATTATTTCTTTGATTATGTGTAACACTTGTCAGTCTTCCACTGCTGTTGCATCTGCATTATTCCCGGGGTACACCGGGTAGAAGTCTCCCAGACGTAACGTAATCCCCGAGTAAGTAACGAATGTTCAATTACGGCTTCGCGCAATGCATTGCGTGACAGAATGTGCATGCTGATGCCGTGAGCTGCAGTGTTAGCACGGCCATGCAATTCCAACATTTCATCAAATAAATTTATGTTTACATAAATAGTGTAATCAGTACGAACCCCGAACAGCGCAGCGAGACTTATAGAGAAGATATTGCCTCTGGAATACTGGATACTTCTTTCTGTTTACTCGGTATAGGGTCGCTTATTCTTTTACAGTAAAAATACATTCGTATATCATTCAAATTTGGCATTATTTGAGCAAATTGGGACAGAAGCATATTAGCAAATTACATATACATTTTGTTCATTTAAATTAAAATTTCGATAATTAAATTACTGTGAGTTTATTTTAACATAGTTTCTACCAAATTTTTTTACCATGCGGCACATAAGACGAAGAGAATTATTTTTCGGTAAACAAGAACATCTCATTTTAGTATGAATAACAATAAAAGAAAATGTAATTATGGTAACTTAAAATAACATTGTGTGACAAACATAATATTCGTAACATATTAATGTTAATGTTAATAATGATGAGTGGATTATTTTTGAGTAAGAATTTTTTCCACACTCAACTCTAAATTAAATAAACAAATAAGAGTAATTCTCATCTATGAAGTCTAATGAATAATAGATATTTCATTGGTATACGGTATAGTAGCAAAATTTAAATTCTGGTACTTTTAACACAGACAATAAAGCTTTCTGAACAGTATCGTTTTTCAAGTCTATTTTGTTTTTTCTTATGTTATAGCAAGTAAAGTCGTACATTTGATAATCAAGTGATGAAAACTTACCTGTATTTTTAAATCTTTTGCTGCACACCTAGAATCTCTTGCGGTACACCGTTGTGCCGCGACACACAGTTTTACAGGCACTGTTTTAACATGAAATATGGTGTTTGTCTAGTTCACATCCTTGTTAACTGTCAACTAGCATTACATTGTTTAACAATAATTATAATAAAAATGTAAAGGACTGAAGAAAAAATTCAAATGATTATTGGCCAGTTGCACTAATATTGCTTAAATTTTCAATTTCCCTATAGACCATGTCACATCAGAATAAAATGCCAAAAACTATTCCACTTCGCTGTCAAAATTTCGATCAGAAGTTTTTTGTTTAACTGTTGCTTATTCAAGCCTTGTTGGTGGAACTGAATAAGAATGGTATAAATGAGAGTCTAGTTTTTGAGAAGTTAATGATCTGTTTTCTTTAGACTAGAATATTATTTTCGAATATCCAATCTTAATTTAACTATGTTTAATTTTATAAAGAATACTCTGATATTTGGCAGCATCAAATTCATAACCACACATATGACAAATCCTATGTATCATGTTAAAATAAACTCACGGTTTTTTAATGTAAAGCTATTTTCATTGTTATACCATTCAAATGTTAATGTAAAATGTCAAGTATTATTTTTTTATTGACACACATTTGTATATAAAAATAATACGTTGCAATAATTTATTTGCACCTTAATTTCAAAAGATGTAGGATGAATTATGTTTAAAAGAAATAAGAAATCTTACCAGTAGCTTTATTGGTTGTACATAAAATGAAATTAAGCTGTCAATTATTCACTTCTATGAACCGTCGATAGTTTGTTTGTACAGTTACAACAGTAAAACACAAATAAAGTATGTAGAGCGCTGTGAAAATAAACTGCGCTAGACTTTCGCGAATCGGGCCCGAACGTTCTTTCAGGAGTATTTCTCCAGGATTCTTTATGCGGCGTACGTGCATGCAATTAATTTAATAAAATACTTATTTCTCTTTCGTCAGCTGAGCCATTAAGCAGCGTGTAAGACGCGTCGCAGCTTTAATTCTTTTTCTTTTCCCAATTAGACTGGTATTTTTATGCGGCATGCGTCCGCTTGCAAGGGAAATAAATTATATGTGCGGCTTCCAGTTTTCGCTCCCTTTTCGCTCATTACCAAGACGCGACCAACGGCACTTTTGGGAGATGAACAACTTCGGGGACTTGTCGAGGAGTGTGCCATGGGGCCGAGTCTTAAACATCGAACTCCCACGGCGTCAAAATGTCTGCTAATAACATCGAATCGAGATCACTCTATTTACAATTATTTCTGTCAATATGTATTTTATTTGTTTTAATTGATGTCCTAAAATTGACGGTCTTTGCATAATTCATACGGCTAAGCGTAAACCTTTATAACATTTAATTATACGAAACTTAAATAAAATTTTAAGAATACTTAAGGTGCAAAACAATGTATTTTTAAAAATTTGTGGAACTGCATAATAATATATTATATTTTTAAAAATTATCTCGTATTTGTAATAGTAGAAATAAATTAAATAACATCTTTAGTTACTTACAAGTATATATTCGATGAAAACTGCTACCTTAAATATTAATACTGAGAACCACAGACCGCATCATTCGCTTTGAAAGTGGATAGGTGGAGACAAATTTTAAGTTTGCTTGTAGTTCATTGTAAGTATATTTATTTCTCTCTCTATTAATAAGGGAAAAATATGTCTAATATATACTTTTTTAAATATCAATTGAATGGGTCATCGTACAACGGCTCGGTATATGCTGATCTTGCAGAGACTGTAGGATGTCAACCTGTATCTCTAACATGCAAGTAAAACATGATATGATCCAAATACCTCAGGTACTTAAGGCTCTGTTCCTCAGGGGAATGTTGTGCCACGGCTGATGATCACGATGGTAACATTAAATATTATTATATTATTATTCACAATATTTCATTTATTATTTATAGAAAATATTATGGTATGTTATTATATAGGAGATGAAATTGCATGCAAATCATCTTAGAGAATAATGATCATAATTCCGAATATTACTATACTTCTTCTACTCCTGTAAATTCGGAAATAAAGCATATATATTTTAAAAATGATAACATACAGATACACAATGACAAATGACAACGTCAGCTGTCAGATGTTCCACAGCATGGCAATAAACGGGAATAATAATTAATTGATTTCTGGTTCTGTGATTGGTCGAGAAGAGTGAATTATGAGTCCATATTTCACTGCTTCTATAATTAAACAAAAAACATTGAAATAATGGGGATATATTTGTACAGGAGTAGAAAAAATATGTATTAAAATCCCACTTTTTTAATTTTTTTGAGAGGAGCCTGTGCCTCCACTGACGATCCGTCACTGTTCTAGTTACTAATGATTGCTCTATGTAATAGCTCCAGAATGTACTCTCATTATTTTATTTGACTACGCCAGTGACTTAAGTTAATTGTATGTTACTAAATCAAAATTGTTGCACTTCAACTGAATGAATGTAACTAGATAAAGTCAGTGTAATTCGGGATTTTGGGATTCGAGCTCGTGAAATGATACTCTGTTGTCTAACCCGACACCAGTGAAGGAGGAGTAGGTGGGAATAAGGGGCACTAAACACGCCTTTCTCAACTAATGATACAACTCACTACAGAACGCCGCATTTTTCTTCACGAAAAGACTATTTTCACGTGCTACTCTAATTTTATCTCTCGTAAATTATACTCAGACGTACGGGAATAGAATCTTAAAGAGGGGCCACTTATTCAATTACCAACATATTTAAATATATTATACTGTAGACGAGACAGTTCACTAAGTTGTGGGTAGTACAATAAATATAAATAAATACACTGTTTTAAATTAACTCTGCTATATACATTACCATAAAATTTCAACACACATACATAGATAGAACATTTCACAGTTCTTATTCATAACGTAATTATATATTATTATGTTATAAATACTATCAATTTTATTACCAATTTTAAAAAAATAGTTTTAAAATTAGAATGAAATAATTATCTTATTAGTATTTTTGTTTGTTGTGTTTTGTGTGTCCTTTTTGTTGTGGGAAATAAATTTTGGCACGCCACTGGTTTCCCTAGTTAGAACTTAGAGTCATAATTTCCACTTTTCAAGTGATTCATCTTTACTATTTCCAGCGTTATTCCATGACACATGCAGAAAATATATCCGCGCATTTTAATTGGAATTTGTTTTTCCTGTTATAATTTTTCCAGTGATAAGCTGCTGAATTAAAATCTTTTTCATTTAATTAAATGCTTGATTATTTATAACGATGTATATTTTACACACGGAGGACGTAAAATGAATACGCTACATGCTTTTTGTTTTAGAATAAAATCTTATCTAACAGGTGACATACTTTTGTTATTTATTCCCTTGTTTGAACACTTGTTTGCTTTATTGCCAAGGAAACGAAGAAACGGTTTAATACACCCGGAAATCATTTATATTTAAAACAATTGAAATAAAACATTATTTTCTCCTTTATTGCTCTCCTTTTATTAGGCTGCTTTTCATAATTTATAAATTAAAATTATTAACAGTAACTTAACTAATAATATTACAGTTGTAATTTACATTTGTTTGTATTGTATGAATAGTATGTTTAACATTTAAAATACATAAAACTTGACAATTTTTGTAAGAACTTTTGAGAAATTGTATTTAAATTTCTTATTGCCCTAATTTAATATCAATAAAGTAGGTACCTATCGGAATTCGTAGTCGAAAACTTGGTGGAACACATTAATTACTTAAATAATAAAAATTTGTATATGGTTTCCATATACTTATTTTCAACCATACATTATTTTATATAAACGATCATTTTATCCTTTCGGCCAAGTTTGGTCTGATCCGAAGTATCACCTCCTTTTTTTCTTTGTGGTTGTTCGCATTTTGATTCTCATTTATAAGACGCGTTGGTGTGAGGCAATTAACTCATTCAATTAAAAAGAGGTGCACTACATAAATAAACCTCGGCTCATGTTTAACAAATCAACGTGTTGAAAAATCCAAACAGGATTGTATTTTAGCAACGATGATACAAGGTATCCGAGTTGGCAGATGGCAGATGCACGATTTGTTTGTTTCGCGGCTTACTAGATGGCTGTGTACCATTCATTCATTTGTTACGAATACTGTCAGTAGTTGTAATTTTTATTAAGAATGAATCGAAAATCACATTCCCGATGAGAGTCTATACATAAATGACACGTTACTATTAACAAAAATTTGAAGGTGCTATGAAAATTATTGCTTTTAAAATAATTAATCATAACAATCTCAACACATATTTATAAAAAACCCTCTGCTGGGTAACCTCTAAAAAATCCTCTCACCCTACCTGTTGCGAGCTATCACACCTGACCCAAAAACAAACGAAAAAAACAAGAGAAAGAGAAACATATGAAGAGGTTGCAGTGAGATGTCAGATAGACACGTATCTCGTAACAATTGTATCCTGGAAACGGGTAAACATATCTCCATGGAGATCGGCTTGGAGTAACAAAAGACGGTCAGCAGATGGAACCAAAGGGTTGAAAGGGTTAAAAGACGCAGGAAATTGAAGAGATGACTCACGACTAATTTATTGCTGATTGTAACCTTATATACCTTATAGATGCATTCTCAGATAATTAAGAAATGTTGTCTGTTGTAGGGATGTTTTAATTTTCTATATTTCACTACATTCCAAGAATCAGATAAAGAAATATGATACTACTCAGTGCAATAAACATAATATATAATTTAATTTTTGAATTTTTTAACGAGATATGGTTTACAGTTGCACCAATACCTCGAGGCATTTAGAAAAAAACTCCCTAGAAAGACGAAAATAGAAATAGATAAAGCTACGTATCTAACATAATTCTCCACGAGATACGGGATACAAACCAATTATTTTATTCCTTTTTATAAAACTTCATTGAAATTAAGGCTATGAATATTGCTTGTATTAAGCAAGATATAAATTTTTAAAACTATAGAATCCGTTTTTTAAATCAGGTGTACCCATTCAGTGGCAGTAATTATTATTTATGTTTTTATTACCAATATACTATTTTAAATATTAAGTCTAATTAATTAATTATATTCATTTGTTAATTTTGCAGTATTTAAATAAAAGGTGACTAGTGATAGTTAACATTTCTACGTTTCTCCGCAATGGACGCTAACGCTACGGAACTATATGCGGGAATAGTATAGTTTTCATATTTCTGGCCAATAGAATCTTATTGGGTGCAGGTAAAGAAATGTTAAATTCGTTGTAAATCTGTGTTGAAAAATATTTTTTTTAATCTTGCTTTATTATTCATTATACAGTAAGTATTTTAAATTTTTAATATAAATTTCGATTATGGTTTATGAGTCCATTTTTAAATGCAATGTTTTAATTAATTTTAATTAATTTTGAAATGATATCTATATGTGTATCTTATTTAACGTTTGATCTGTATGTGCCGCTCGGTAGCAAGCAGGTCCCGTGATAATTGCACCTGTTGCTAGTCGTCTTGCGAACTTTCCAAATGCATCAGTCCGCGCTCGATGCGATATTGTTCTCATTCATGTGTTTCATGGTTTTCATGTATTTCACGTTCGGTTTATGTTTACATCGCCGCATGCCTGATAACAGGCTAATTTCTTACACGACTCCGATGTTTTATTATTGAGCATGGAAATGCTGTTATAGATTACAACCCAGGATTTTATGGAGCGGAATTTATTACCTGTTAAATCTACAAGTGTAAATAATATACTAATAAACAACTTCATGTTTATCTCATAAAATAATCATTTCAATTTAACTTACTCTATATCTATCACATCTTATATAAATATTTCACAAAGCTTATAATCGAATATAGAATGTACTATAACTAGCGATATTAACAGACATTGATAGAACAATAATTATTTCCACAGAATAAAATTTTAGTACTAAAAGTCACGTGATTATCACTTGCGATTGATTATCATGTATATGCCACGACAATATGTACCTCAAGTTACGATACACTCTATATGTAAATATTGTTCCTTCCTAATTGTTTACGAACCAAATTTCTGCAATTTGAAGAAAGTGTTTGTTTGTATTTATTTTAAATGTGTCTGTCCATACGTTATTCCACTTTTTATTGCGATGTCTGCAAGATAATTTTATATTTATATGCATAATCCTCCGCACAATCTGAGTACCTTTGCATAAAAATGCAGATGCACCACTCCCAAAAGCAATGCGAGTGCATACAAGGCGAGAAGTCAGTGCAGTGTTGAATAATCCTTCTTTTTAAATTTTGCAGCTTATTATAAAACCGTCAGGTTCTTTTCATTATCTCATCATCCACAGGTGTTGGATTAAAAACCGGGGCACGTGTCTTACACATTCGCTGCAAAGTGCAAAAGAATTGAGCTTTCTACGAGCCTTCCAAACCCTAAGAACATTTTTAAACTTCTCGACAATTAAAAGCAGTGATAATTTAGTACTTTACTTACTTCATACCTTCCATTAGATCTTGGATTTGATTGAACACACAACAACAATTACAAATTAATCTTACTTGCTTAGTTTTTATTTCATGTCAATATTTGTATTGTTTTTGTTGATTTAAAGTTAAGAGATCATCAAAGAAGAATATTAGAAATTTAGTAATTGAAATACTAGACCAAAATACACAATATTTCCCGCTGTTGATCCTCACGTCATTAATTGTAACTATGTGATTTAAATCGTTACAGGAGAAGAGGGATTCATGACATCATCTTGTTGGATGAAATCGTGTTATTTGTGAAGCAAATAAATGTCAAAATTAGCATTGTTGTATACAAATATAAATATGGTTGAAACATATGAAAAGAAAACTAACGAAACTACCAATGTACAACGAAGTACAAATTGTCAACGCCAAAATCACCTTATAAATGCCATGGAAGACATTCAATTTTTTTTAAATATTTGAAAATATCCGTTACAACGCTTACACGACTATTTCTATTTCATTTTTGTCATTGGCTAGACGTACGTAGCATATATACTCCTCTGTAACACGTACAATAATGAGATATCGAATAAAAGTGTCACGTATGTATACGACAAAGTTTAATAATCCTTGCAGCAGAAATTAATGACTACGAGAAATATTGTGTAGAATATTTCATTAAAAAATTTGTAGATGTTCAATAATTTTGTTTTGATTGCAATGCCTACCTGAAAAGTTTTCTCGTAAAACAAATTCCCGTTCTAATCAAAAAGGAAAACATCTGACAATTAAATTTATTAAAATCGTTCTCATTAAGCTTGTCGTCCCGAAACAGATTTTCTCGCTTATTAAAAATAATTTAAAGCTCTCATTAATTACAAATTTGATTAAAGCGACTTCAAAGATATTTTATATAATTTTATTTGAGTGCATTTGCTTCTTCCTCTAGAAGTGAGTAATGCCTGGTGCTAATTAATGTGATAATTAATACTGCATACAATTATGAAATGAACGGGATGCCCTCCGGCCATAGATAAAGATAACTGTTATCTTTTGCGGGATAATGGACCGCACTTGTCTCAATGGAATTTACATTCTACAAATTTAATAATCATTCAAGCCTAATGACTCTATAATTAAAACCAGCCACCACGATTTTCAGACCTTAGTTGCATCTTCATCCATTGTATAGTTCCAAATGGTTCCCAAAATAAATCCACAGGAAAAGCCCACAAGAATAGCTTAGAAACCGTAATTGTAAAGCTAATAAGTAAAAATAATAGTAGGTATCTCATCATTCCATTCAGGAACATAGGGTAGATGAATTAAAGATAAGAATTTAATTTGTTGTCAGACAATTTTTACTTTAGTGGTGTAGATAGTCAGCCTCTATAAGGAAACTACAGCTCAGTGACGTGCGATGTTATTTTGTGATGGGTGTGCACTCTTCTAGGATGGGCGTGTGTAATGTATTAAGCATTCAAATATTTTCTCTCATAAATTTATCATATATTAAAAAAAAAAAAATTCTGCAATAAAATTATGAAATTAAAACATTTTTTGCAAGTTTATCAACACATATAGAACCCAAATATACTTTGTCAATTGTAACAAAAGATAAACATTGCCAATAAAACACAACTATTTAAATTTTGACAAATTAATCTTAGGTGTTAGCCTTATATCTTATAGCTTGAATAATTAAATTTTTTGAAAGAATAACTCGTCTACAAAATTGAAATTTCAATAAATCAGTCATAGCATTGAATAAGTAATAATTAAATACTCATTGGTAATCGAATTGTCTGAAATATAAAGTAAAAGTATTACAAACTTTATTTTTATATAAAGATGTGTAAACTAGAATATGCAAGTCAGAATCATTTAACTCTACAAGAGTGCATAATTTCCAGTGCACGCGAGGGAAGAAGACGCGGTGATTAAATTTCTTAAGTTTCTGTAGTATTTTATCTCTCTCTGCGTAATGTGAGTCTGATGGTATCATGCCTGTACGAATGAGCTGCGCTAACCGTGTATAAGGGATGAGTGCACTTGGCCTATGCGCTCGCGTTTATTCAACGCGCTAATATTTCTCCCGTAATAAAATAATTATATTTTTATGACAAAATTAAATTAAAACATATAATTGAGAAAGAATAATGTAATTTTTATTTGTCATTTTTCCAAACAAATCAGATCAGATCATTAAAATCAGTTCAGGTCAGTTGGTTCTTATCTTTCTGATATATTTTATTGAGTAGCTCACTTGAAGCAGAATATGTTATGTTGACGTTGAGGTGGTAAACAGATCCAGTAAATGGAATAAAAAATAAGTGATACGGATTTAAATTTGTAAGTTACGAGTAGATCTGATCTAAGAGGCCTCAAGGTTTAGAGACCGTGAGATTTGAACCCCAGATTGGCAGACTTGTCATCTATCCAAATAATTTGAAGTAGTTTAAAATCTGGAATTTCATTCTCAAAGAGGGAGAGAGGTCAGCTATAAACAGAGTGATATGAAAATCCAAAACCACTGTATAGGTTATTAAACCTTATATTTAAATATAGGATTGGTTTTATTCGACTGGATCTTCATAAACAGGAAAGTACTTTGTTTGGAATTAAACGAATGCAATTCCAAAAAAATACCTTCCTTTTCCTTCTTACATTTAAAATGCAGATGAAATGGTCTCCCAATATTTATTTTTGGGTCTGGTCTTTTTTGAAATGTTATGCTTCTGAAAAAGAAGAAATGAAATTATAAAAAGGTGGTTGAAAAATATTGTTTTTATTTTGTATTTTTATGAGCAGGAGAGAAAAATATTTGTTGTGCAATTGGCATAATTTACATTGCACCAAGTTACAAAAACATAACTGTGAAATAACCCCGAAAAATAATAAGTATGATAAAAACAAAACATAAAATATCAAGTCAGATTTGGAGCCGGCTGTAAAGCTGCTCATTTCATTTTTACGGCGTTTTTATTATGACAACACCACAAAATTAATGCAAATTATACGATATCAAAGCACGGGCACGCGGCTCGCATAGAGATAAACAAGAGCAGTCGCGGTTGGCCATGAAGAGCCCGATCGCTTGCTTCCAAAGTCTACCTACGCACAGATCAATTCTCATCCATTGATTTTTCGGTAATAGACATTTTATGGAGAGAACATAAATTTTATTTTTTATACGACAAACGAAGTTTATAATCGTGATGATATTTATATTTTCGGGGCATATAAAAAGGTATTATTTAGGTAATGTTGCATTTTTGTACGAAATGTTTGCATAAATATTTCAAGAAATGAAATGACATATCGTAAAATTTTATAACTTTATTTTCCTTTCTACCTGTGATGAATTGTTTTTTGAGTAATCATCCACTTCCTGCGCTTTTTAAATAAATTGCCTGTAATTAAAAACTAGGATTTAAATTAAAATATCTGAGTGCTTAAATAAAACAAAACTAGAATAATTAGTTTGTGAAGAAAAAGTGGCATTAATTTAACGTGTTGTTAAAATCCTTTCATGGAATAAACTCGTTAAGAGGAAGCCAGGCATTTAGCCATAGTTAAGTTAATAACATTATTTCCAACAACTCCAATATGTTGGGATAATACAGCATTTTGCAATTACTCTACCAGAACAGATTTCCTGACTTAATCATTATAATTAGTTCATATTTTCTCTCATTTATACCAAGGCCAGAAGGTCAAGATCAAAACATTTTATTCACATTTTCTTGTCAGCTGTAATTTTAATTTAAAAGATTACAACTTACCTGTACAATAAAATTAAGAAAAAAATATGTTCGTGATTCTATACATCTCTTCATCTTTCATATATACTTATTCGATATGTTGAATAATTTGTAGGTATATAAATATCTCAAGAGCTAAAACAGATACCGCAGTACAATTTGAATATTTGGAATCAGCGCATTAACATTTATACAATTATTTTCTTTTTTACACAAATATAAAATATATTTTATTTTATTTTTACTGGGATAGTGTTTGTATAATATAAAGGTCCACATTTTATATTTAGTCTGCAAATTAAAACCGTGGGCTCTACATTTCATATTCATTCATTAAATTCATATTTAGCTCCATTCTCCCCACATTGTGTACACAAAGCCTATGTACGCTGCACTCAGAGCACGTGCACATCTAAAAATACCTGAATGAGCACACGTCATGTCACAGGCACCACGATCCTTTAATTAGGATAAATCACAATGCAGACTGTCAAAACCTCCACATCAGGAATAATGCTGCATAGACCAGGGACAAAGAAAGAGGAAATCCGCCTTGGAAATTGGGTCGAGTAGGGTTTGATTTTTATTTTATTTACCGCTGGTATTTCTGATTTATCTTGGTTATTAACTTCCTAGACGTGGTTCAGTAAGCAGAAATGTAGTTAATTTAAAGAATGCAGTGAACAAAGTTAATTTGTCCTTACACATTTTTAAAGTTGCATTTACGTAACAAGTTTGATAAACATCAATTTAATCACGAGTAAAAAATCGAGTAGATGCCTAAAAAAAATTTGTAAACTTCATATACCAAATTTTATTACTATTGTAATAACAGCTAGCTAGAATTTTGGAGAACATTGCTTGAAAAGATTAGTATTTACGTAAATATATGTATATGTTTATTTATAAAAATTAAATATTAAAGATACTGAATATTTTAAAAAAATAATTTACTACTTGACGTTCAATTTGTAGGTTATCAATTTGACACTGCCAATTGTTGATAGTTTTTAGCTCAGTTTTTAGTAAATTTATTCTTGTGTTATCTAGTTTTATAGTGAGTTTTAGGGCGATATTGTACAAATTATTTCTTATTCGCTAATTGTACTTAGTTTCTATGGATACATATTTTTTTTACTTCTACTCCGGCGGCGTAAAAGTAAAAAGATTCTACTCCGGCAGCATAGAAATTAAACTTCAACTGTGGTAATCATGTCACAAAAGATGTTACTTTTACGACATTTGAAGAAAAACATATTTTTATCCGTTAACCTCATTTTTTATCGAAGTTGGTCTGTAAAAATCTTCTTTTATATGTCGGTCGCATCCAGCATTTCTTCTTATGTGTTGTCTTTTTTATTTATATGTTACACTTATTGTTACAGTAATAACATCATATGCCGCTTTCTTTGACTCACGGTGTAAGTAGTGAAGCAGCAGTAGAAAACTTTTGTCAACTTATACCTTACCACCGTATCACCGATACCGCTACCGCTAGTGCGACACTATTTCATATAATTTTTAATATAAATGCTTACCAGCATAAACATAAGGACAAACTTTTACCTTTGGCGCTACCGTTCCCACTAATTCTGCCCTTGGCATTATTTTTTTATATGAACGCTAATTTACTTTACCTGGCAATTTGATCGAATCTTGCCTCTTGATTCAAATGAATATTTTGGAGTACTTAGCCGCATTTTTATACAATCCGCAGTTAGAAATGAAACTTGTTATCATTAAAATCATTAACAATATTTTTTTGCTTTTTCTTCACAAGAACAGGTCTCAAATTTTCTATTTATCACAAAATGATGAATTAAAATTATCGGCGTGAAGTTGAAGAAATGATCGGTATTTATTTTTTAAGAGGCCTCGTTTCCTTGACTGTGAATCTAAATCTGTCATAAGCGTCGCCCGCATTTAGAATAAATCCCCCACAGATGCGTTCCGATCCGTTAGAAGTGCGTTATGATCCGTGTCGTGAGTAACATTATCCTCTTCGTACCTCGTACATTGTGCGTTCTAAATTTACCGGCGAACGTGCAGACAGGGATCGAATCCCATGCTGCATGCTTCATTAATGCGCTACACCGGCAACAGTCGTGACCTCTGCAGTACATAACTTCAGGGATATTTACGTTACAACATGGAAGAAATTACATTAATGTTTATTGGATTTTCTTTAACAGTTATTGCGAATATATGAGACGCGTAATGCACGCATATGACTGCGTAAATGGAAAAATGTACATAAAGAACGTACTTAGAAATACTCTAACCATTTACATTTCTTTCACATTAAAAATACTGGGTACATAAATATTTAAATGTTTTAGAACTACAATATATCTATGAGCTCTTTTAACTTTTTTCATATTAAAAGTTATATATGTACTCTGCTATTCTATTCCTATTTCTTCTTTACTAACTTCTTTATTTGTGCATTGAAAATGCCAGCTCTCTAGTTTCGACCCGGTTTTCAATACATATCTCCGAGCTTCGGTTTTATGCAATTGAATAATCATTTTCTTTTATTATTTATACCGTTTGTCTTAGACAAGTAGTGTCATTGGCATTTACAGTTTTATCTAATTCAAATTCAATTAGTAGGTAATTATTTATTTCTAATAATAATTTTGTTCATATTTTTTTTACAGTTTTATTATGATTTATTTATGATCAGTAAAGATCTATGACATAAAACAAAATGTTTACTTATTCTGTCCATTATGTCAGTTCAGTTATCGCAAGGTTTATTGCTGTTTTGTAATTATGACTATTTTTTTCAACATTATGTTTGATAGTGAGTTAGAGTGTACTCTATCAGAAGCGCGTTAAGCTTAAGAAAGATTGATTCAACGTTTTATTACTTATAAGATTGACTTTTCAAAATAGCAATGATATTTAAGAGGTTAGATTAACTAGCCGGGAATATCTTTCCCAGCTAGCCGGGAAATGAAGTAGGTAAGTAATGAGCCACATCCCAATTGTTTGGTTGACTAGAAATTGACGTATTACTAAACGATTATGAATAATAGCATATTGTGTATTTAGTAAGAAATATACATAACATTTTTTCCAGCTGTAAAAACTGATGTATATAAATAAATGAATATTAGTTAATAGTTATTGTGTTAACAGTATATTACTAACCTTTAAGTTTTATTTGTGATATTTTTGTTTAAATCAGGGTGTTTTTAATAAACTTGTAATATAAATATTAGTGGTTTGTGACTTTTTACACTTTACCCATATAAATAAACGTTACGATGGCGGAATGTACATCTTATTGTTGCAAATGGACATTAATTTAATACATTAAAGTAAGAAACCAAGTATATCTTTTTTGGTTTTCTTTTTTTCATGATTAGTAAATAAGCTCCACCCTTAGCATGTCAGTCTTCCAATTACCGATATAGTTCCCGTTTTATCTGCGGTTATGATTCATATAAAAAGAATAAAATAATATCTCGTCTGTCTAATAAAAAGCAAGAAGGTCTTCTTAGGGAGTCATTAACATGATACGCACGTTCCTATCTGACGTTCGCTCCGGAGTTATACATTGTCATAATTTGACGTCTCGATGACAAATGCCTTAATAGGAACATGCTCGACTTGTGTGGCCGCATCCGGAGAAAAATATCTTCGATCGTACGCTGAAATAACAGCGACTTTCACATTTCACAAGTAATTGTGTTTTGTTTTCGTAATAAGGGCAGCCAAATACAGAACAATCGACGAACACGAAACAAAGAAATTGATGACAGTAAATTTTGCGACAGATCATATCGACGAGATTTTTATCTGCAAGAAATTAATGTTCCGGTACTTCAAGACTTCAATTCATGACAACAAATTTTAAAAACGTAATCGTAAATGCAAAAGGTTAATAACTATATTTTACCTACTAAATATTTCTTATATTACATTTACTGTTCTACAATGGCGGCTCGTGCTATATATTTGTGAATGTGTTGCATTAAACAAATAAGGAAATAAAATGTTAAAGGAATTCAATTTTCTTTATAGTTTTAATTTAAATATTAAAGTAATAAGCCTGACCTTTTCCCTTTAACTGTAGTTTTGTGGAAATACATTTTCGAGTTTCTTTACTTCCTCAGTCAACTGCAACAAGTCTCATCCCAGTTTCATTTCATATTTTTTCACTGTGATCGTCCGCAAACAACAAACACAGAAAACAAAACAAAACATTCTTCTCATTACAACCATAAATTCAGTTGTTTCTTAAATATGTCTTTTAAATAGTCTTTTTTATGGTTTATCGCGACTTTTACCCAAAATTCCTATGTTTGGACGACCTGACTGTTTAACTGCTAATTGTTCCTGATAAGTTTGGAAAATTAATCTTTATGTAATTTGAATGTACTTTAATTTTGAAACATGTATTTAAACTTTAAAATCAAAACAAATTACGCCAAATAATATAATTAGACAGTAATGTTGTGGATGTTGCTGGGCGACAAATAGTATTCAGTAATCATTGAATGATTGTATTACGTCTCAGCGCACTTGGTTTTATTGAGCCGCAATATAATGTAAAATAAAGTAGTAATTTGGTTATTTTATTTTTACATATACTTTAATATTTACGAACCGCCACTGCTTTCTATATTAGTTTTAAATTAACGTTGTGTAAATAATATTTGTAAGATATAATTGCATGTTAAGCGAAATGTATGACAATAAATTTTGATAAGGATTTCTCAATAATGAGTAAAAGCTAGGATGATGTATTCGAATCTATGTAAACTGTTAGCTTCCGCATCCATAAGCGGTCATACAATATTCATTATTCTAGTAAATACATCAAATCCTGTATCGTTTAGAATCCGATATTATCTTCTTATAGATTCAAATCTGTATCCCTTATAAGGCTAGATCATTTACCCACACGCGCTTTACAAACCAAACTAGCAAATAATAGTTATCGTTAGAGAATCTGATGAGATTGAAGAAAAACTTGAAGCCCTCGTGAGTCACCGATAATCTCCAGACCTGTTGCACTCTTTTACATGGCCGGTGATTATTAATGTGCAGCCCGAAGCTTGCGATCAGCGCTGATATATTGATGGTTTCATTCCGCCACTCGTTTTTGTCTTTCATCATGTTTATTGAGATTTTCAATTAAACGCACCATTGAAATTTATGTGTAAATGCCTGTGTCTTAATAAATACTATCGCACCTATCACACAAGATACAAAGTAAAGAGCGACGAGTCAAATAAACCTGTCAAAGATACCACTTGATTTATTTTAAATTTAAGATATTGCTGTCGGGAAATTATCGTTTCAATTTAATGTGTCGTGAAGCGAAAATGGAACATAATTTCAATCGCTTGTCACCTTATTATCGTACATTAGAGCAACTATAGTGCTAATAATAAAGTAACAGATTCAAAACAGACAAATTCAGATTCAATAAATATTTTTGAATACGATTATAATAGTTAAATTATTTTTTTTATTTTATTAAAATTGTCTTCGTACGTAATATTCTACATTTTATTTATATCAAAGATGTCTAGATTTAAAAAAAAAAATATATAAAAAAATAAGTTACAGAAGTTTACGGAGAACGTATCGTCTGCCTGCCGTAGTATGCACTGCTTTCCCATGACAACAGGATGTTTTGCCTCAACACCTACGTCTAAAGTCACAAAAATTCGACCATAAATCATTAATTATAAATAAATGAAAACATAATTTTAACTTTCAATTATTTGTAAGTTATAATTATTTATATACTTACGATTAAAATTTTTTTCACACGTAATTTCAATCACGCTATATTTCTTCATTTCGCGGAATCGACTGGAATTTTTTCTTAAAATATTGCTTACGATTTTTAGAGCAACATTATGTAAATATTTTTATTTTTCAGTGTTTTTAGTCTTGTACTCTTTGTGAAGTTGGAATAAATTAATCGAATAGCTTGGATACTGGTACACCAGGAATTAGACAGCTTTTCTTGCTCGTTATGGTTTCGTTATTAGATGTAGGCTTTACTTAAATGGGTGTTCATTGTAATAATCCCTTGTTTAGCAATTAGGGGATCGCACATAAACATCAATTTCTCCCTAAATTCGTAAGAAGGTTGTTTAACAAATTTTTAATTGTTAATATCATTTATAAATCATGGTTTATTTGCTATTAAAGTTTAATAAATTATTAAATATAATTAAATTTCATAATTTCACAATCTTACAGATAATTTATTTAACGCATAAAATTATAAATTTGCCGTTATGAAACCACCTGTTAATAAGTAATTTTTAATTCTACACTAAGATATTAATTTTATCATCAACCGTAATAGATTAATTTAACGGTCATAATTAATAAATTATTTCATTGCTATTTGAATTACACTTTATTATTTTATTACTATCAACATATTTATTAATATGTATTGACAATAGATTTAACAAATTAATAATTGAAAATAACTGATTTTTATTAAATTATATGAAAATTTCTAGTTGATAACCATTTTCCTTTTATAGTACCAACGCTGTATACCTACTAATTAGGAAAGTAATTATAAAATTTTCATTTTGGCTTGCAATGTTTAGCAAGGTAGAAACAAAATTTCTCTAAAACAAAACTACAGCAGGAAACAAAAGCAAGAGAAGGGATTTAATTAAGTTCTACAATATCGGCTTCTGATTTCTAGAAGTTGAAACAAAAGAGCACTTGAAAACAATATCTAGCCGTGGGTCTAGTTACACAGGCTTCCACTCGATGGCAGCAGAGAGTCCTGTAGACAGGGCAGGAATTAGTGGAGGGCCCTTGACTCCGGCCCTGAGAGACGAGGGCCTTTGAACTCACAAGGAGGGCTTTACGGTGGACATATCAGGGCCGGAACAGGAGGACCTAGAAATTGACTCTTCCACTTTTAATTATAGGAAAAAATGAAGTACCTACACATCAAATTTCAAAAATTAAGACAGAAGTGTTTTTAGATAGTACTGGAAATCGTAGATAATAGTATAGTAGATAATAGTACATTATGTTATTAGGAGTAAAAATAATTCTTCGTGTAGCAAGCGTGATGTTTGCACGAGTCAGGCAATGTATGAGATACTTACAAATACACTTTTACTCCGAATGACAAATTATGTTTTTTCTTCAAACGTAAATATTTAAAAATTAATTTTGGGTTGTCGTTACAATAATTAAATTTTTTTCAACCGCCATAAAAGTGATATTAATTTCTAGGCCGCTACATTAAAAATTAATTTTTTCCTTCTGGATCGAAGATGCCACGTTTACGACGTTCGAAGAAAAATATTATTTGCTATGTAATCATATTAATCCAGAAATTAGTCTATTATATATGAAGGCATTAAACTTTTAATACCGAGGATTAATAAAAATATTTTTCTTCAAACGTCATAAAAGTGACATCTTCTGTGACGTGATTGACAAGGTTGAAGTTTAATTTCTATGACTCCGTAAAATATTTTTTTATTCTAGCCGCCGTATAATTTATTCGCCGCCGTATGTAGAATCAGCCAATAAGAAGTAACTTGTACAATAGAAATCTGTAATATCGCCCTAAATGTCACTATAGAAACTAGATAACCTAAGAATAAAGTTACTAAAAAATATGAATAACTGACAGGTAACCTACATATTAAACGTCAAATAGTAGTTTAATTTTTAAAATTTCTAAGTTTGAAGAAGAAAGAATAGCATGTGTTATTCAGAGTAAAAGTGTCTTTGTGTGCCTCGCATGCAATTGTCCGACTCGCTTCGCTCGTCGTGCAAACTTCCATGCTCGCCACACAAAGTATCACGTTTACTCTTAATAACACAATATACTATTTTATATGCTTCACCTTGCTATATGATATTGTTAAGAATATAAAATTTTTATAACATATGTATGAAGTTATGTAACGTTCTTTTTACTCATTTACTAATTACATTGTGATGCTGAAAAGTTAAAACAGTGAAATCCTTGAACTCGGTTTTAATTTGCCCTAATTTGTTTAAAATTAAATAATATTTAAAACAAGTACACAGAGCGTTGCTTATATTAATAATTCCACCTTGTGTATAATTTATCTTACCCACACGGCTTTAAACACTTCAAAATGAAGTTTATTACAATTCTGCAAAATTAATTCTGTCCACAGTGCACATTAGCAGAACTAGCTCTTAAAACTTAATTAAACAACTGTACTCAAATGAATAACTCTCATTTTACAAAATAAAACTGCATGTTTGCACTTCGTGGCTAGCAGGTGTATTTTTCTAATTTCCCTATGTAAATGTCACTAGGCAAGTTATTATTTGCGGCACGTTCCTGCCGTTAGTACTTTTATTACTCGTAAGTTGGTCGCAGTGCTTGTCAACATTATAATACTGATCCTCTTCGTTAGTGTTAATTAATTATTGTTGTAACAATGAACAGTTTTTGTAGTGGTGAAAGCTTATTGAGAATTATTATATTCATTAGAGGTATTGTTTGAATTAATTAGCAGATGTAATAACTTCCGCGATAGCAAGAAGCCGATTGAAGCAAAAGGAAGTTCGTTATTATTAATTTTTGTATTTTAATATTATAAAAACAACGAATAATAACAATTAATTACAAATTTGGTGATTATTATTCACACAATAAATAATTTTGAGATATTGTTTAAAAAGGAAACATTCATCGTACGTATGTACCAATCTAACTACATATGACCTGAAGATATACATATGTTTTTATTCCTCATTCTAAAAATTGCTTTATTGTAACTTCCTTATTATACTTTTACACAAATTATTTACTATTTATTGTACCTCTTACCTACTTTTAATAATATTTTTAAAATTATATCTATAATATTCAGTGCCGGATTTACGTGTAAACTAACCAAGCTATAATTTAGGGCCCACTTCTTTGGGGACCCCAAAAACATTTAAGGGAAGAATAACTGGATGTACATGTTCAAAATATAAGATACAAAACAAATAAACTATATTCATACAACAACAGTTTGTTCTACAAAAATTTAAATTGGCGGCTTAGCTATTATTTAATTTTTATTATACTTTGATACATATTAGGTTCATATAGTTTATAATCAAATTATCATTTACTGTAAATGTTGGTATTATGTAGAGTAAATGTAGAGCTTGAGAAATATTTTTGTGAATGCGGCTCTGTATAGCAGGTGAAATATTTCTCTATTATTCAGTAAAATATTTGTTTTCTTGCCTCTTTACACCTCTTGTGTTGTCGGATTTGAGCTTTGAATAGCCAGCTTTGAACTTTTCAATTCTTCATTTGTTTTTATAGGATAAAATCCACATTCTTTTGTTATGGAAATAGATGAATAAACAAAGCACATTTTATAAAGTTACTTAATTTTAAAATGTTAATTTTATTTGCAGATTTTAATATATAGGGATTGCATGAATTATACAGAAAGGTAAATGTGAAAATAAATCGTAAAAATAATCCGGGAATAATGCTGTTGTTTCCCACATATTCAAGTGTGGGAGGAGCAAAATATACAGAGTTTATTATCCTATTATGTATTTATGTGTAATCACTACCTCCGCGTCACAATTTTTTATAAATGTACGTAGGTGGAAAACAGTTGGCGCCAAGTAAATTCAATGACATATGTAGACGTGGAATACGCGTACTTTAAGTAGCTGCAAAACACTACTGTTCGTCATTTATTTTTTACAATTCCCAGATAAACATTTATGAGCTGAATCGTTTTTATTACTTTTCATTCGAAACGAATGTGTTTTAAGGCATTCTTTGCTATATAAAAAAATTTAAAGCTCAAAATAAATGAGTAAGTATATAATTAAATTCAATATAATTTTATACTACGTTTACATTTCTATAACGTATTTTACCACAGAATTAAAATATGGGGAATACATATCACAGTAATTCGTTACGAATCGCTATCAGACAAATTTTACCTTTGTGTTAGTAAAAACATTTTTCCACAAACATTTTAATGAACTTGATCATTACTTCCACTGTAGGTTAGTGTATGCAGTAACGTATGAACTGAGAGAACTAATGTGCAGTGCTATTTATTACAAGATATTTTAATAAAAAAGAAATTTAGATAAGCGGATTGCTTGATGATATCTGGAAAAATAATACGGGCGCCATTATATGTGGAAGGATGTTTTATTTTTGGAAGATGGACGATATTAAAGCGACTTCACATGAAGTAGTTCGTATCATTTTGCTGGAGTAATGTTCCCGATTCATCATTTTAATTGGACTATTGTCAAAACAGTTTGTCCGAGGCATTGTCTACTATGACAAAAACAATTAGAGATCAGATGATGCCTTTAACATAATTCTGTCATATATCATAAAAACACTGTCTGTCGTAATTTCATATCGTTGTATCAAGGAAAAAATAAAGAAGTCGTTATTAATATCAAGAAAGGCAATTTGTAAATAAATACTTTTTCTTCCAAGCCTTTTTACTAGACAGTTCTTGTACAGACAGTGGCGTAGCTTCAACGGGGGCAGCGGGTCAATTGCCTCCTGGAAACAAATTTGAACTATAAAATTGTACCTAATAACATAATATTATATTATTATTTACAAAAATTCTCATATATTCATAAATTATTAAGATTTTTCAGAAAAGCATTTCAAAACTTAATGAAAACACCATTTCCGGTTGAACGATTAACCCTAATCTAATCAGATTTATTCTAGGTTGTCAGAATGTTATATCCAAATTTCAACTTTTTTTATTCACTAGCATTCCAATAATGGTTACGATACCACCTATCCATCCATCCACACATCATCGTAAAAATAATAAAATCGTGTTCTAGGGACTTCAAAACGTGCTTATCCATTGAAAATTCATTATACGATTTTTAGCATGATTCCAATATCTATCTTACTGAGTGGCGAGAAGTAAAAAAGTATCCTTAAATAAAAAAAGAAAATAACGGCTTTAGAGAAAGTACAAGAGTATTCTCAAAATACCAAACATTTATTTTTTAATATGAAAAATTAATAAATACGATTTTATTTTGAATGCAAAAAAAAAGTGAAAAATGAAATTAATTTTTAAACTAAGTAGTCAAAATGAACATGTAGCTGCATCATCATTATACAGAACAAACAGGGAAGAAGGAAATATAGGGATATAAAAACTAGTGAGAGTGAGAATTATGACACCGTTAGTATTAGCGACTATAAATAAAAATATAAAAACTACATTTTTTTATATCTTAAAACATATATCACTAGCTACTTTTTTATCATTTCTTATCCTCTCACAATCAGTATATTAGCTACGCCACTGAATAAAGATTAAACTTTTACTAGAACTTTTACTTTTAAATAAAGTAGTAAGTCTTAAAGGTGAAAATAAAACACACGTGTTATTGAAGATTTGATCCTAGTACGTTAAGTGCTTTAACTAGTGTATTAACTATGTTATATACGTTATCCTATTTTAACGGGGCTCATAAGGTGTGAACTAATGTAACAATCCAATCTCATTTTGAAGTTATAATACTTCTATTAACGTCAGCGGGGATTTATGGCTATTCCTTATTAAAATAGTCTGTGATTCCCAGTTATGGCTGTTTGATACGGAGTTAAATAGTAGAAGCTCTGGTTATCTGGGGCCACATAAATAAAATGCCCCATCACAGAGGAATAAATTCCAGAGAAGCCACGCGGCAGACAGACCCGCTCTTTAATCTACATTTAATAACTCTTATTCATAATCCACCGTAATCATGCCGCCTCGATTCCAATGCTGCCACCATTACCTTACTAGTCACTGTGTAGGTATTCAAATCTGTTACGATATTAGACTGCATAATCAAATACGTTAAACATATTTCAGATCTGACATCTTAAAGGTTCAGATTTTTAAAATTTGGAATCAAAACATTCTATGGACTCGGTTTCCCTGAATTGTCACTAATGTCATCAATGCAAGAATTATTAATCTTTTATCTACCATCTTTGTCGCATACACATGGCATAGATGGAACTTTTATTCGTCTTATTATCGTACATGTTACATAGGGGTACATATGCTTTCTTCGTCCAGCCAACGACAAAAATTCATATTATCGTACGTGTTACAAAGGGGTACATAATCTTTCTTCGTCCAACCAACGACAAAAATAAAATAGAAACATAAAAAAATTAAATATGTCATTCGTCATTTATTAAGGTGATTTTGATGTCATTTGTGCTTCATTGTGTGTTGGTAGTTTCGTTAATTTAATCTATAACTTTTTTTAGAATATTTCTATTTCATCCATTATTACATTTATTTATAATACTGTTAGTTTTGACATTTACGATTTCATCGTGGTGACTCAATATGATTTTATACTCATATATGTTCTTGTACAAGTTTTCTTGAGTGGAATTGCGTATAGGAAAATAAAGTTCTGGTTTTCACTTACGCTCTAAAATAATGGGAGTTTCCAAGATTTTTTGATTTTTTTATATGATAAACTTTAAAACAAAATATTGGACCCATATTTTTTTATTTTTCCAAAAAGTTGATAGTATCCGAGAAAAAAATTAATAAAGTTTACGGACAATGGGCTTGACGTCATTCCCCTGACTAGAAAAAGATAGTCCATGTGCGCTATGAGATAGAACTATAAGTAGCTAAAAATCTGAAGTGAAGTTAGGCTAAGAGTACCGCGTAAATTCAAGCATTGAATATAAACATAACCTGCTTTCGTGATTCATGCTTTCGATAGATGCATTTACCAGTTACCACGTGTGTGTGTTCTCATATATTTTAAAATTAAATGAAATCGAGCTTGCACTGTCATTTTATCACATGAAGCTAGCTATCGGAGGCAGTGTTGCGAACCGGTGAAATTAAAACTTATGTACTTATAGTTGGCAACATTGATCAGGGGAATGACGTCACAAGGTCATTTAAATAAAACTTTAATTTCAATTTTTAAATAAAGTATTCAACAATTATATATTATTTTAGTTTTATTACAATATACTAACGACCAAAATTGATATGCAGAATATATATTTTAAAAAGGCGTTGTCTTGGAAACCCCCATTGCATGTAAAATTAACATTAAAAAATAAATAACACAGAAATAGAGGTCGCAAAAACATCATTATTATCTCTGGTACAATATTCCTAAATGGAACAGTGCCTCATGTATCTAAGGTACTTGTTTTGTGATAAGTTTTTTTTTACTTATATTTAAATGATGTAGGTTGTTACCTGCAGCGTATAGTGTGTTCCAAAGCATTGGAATATATTTTTACTTGGATAAAATTTCGCGAAGCCACCGCTATTCCTTTAAAGTTAGAACAAAATTTTGTTTTTAAAATATATTTTTTGTTATACCATTTTAATGTTAATTTTATTATGTTTATTTATTTAGTATTTTATTGTTGACGTACATTTTTGTGTAGAGACCAAAAAAATTAGGGTATATATGTAAGTATTTTTGAAAATAACAGTACAGAAATTTTATGAAACAAGAAAAGGAAAATAATCAAATTAAGTTTTTAATCTTATTTGAATACCATATATGTGAAAATACTATCTTATTCTGTGATTCTCTTCCTTGAAAACAACAGCGCGCAGGTCAAGATCAAAGTAGGCCTACGTTCGCGGCCTTCAAAGGGTTGCCGCCGAGTGATCCTGATTAATGTTAGTAATGAACGGTGGTAATACAGCCACACTGACTTAAATATCAAGAGCCTGGTGTAGTGCATTCACGCATCAGAAGTAACATTGTAATTACTCAGCGATCACAAACAGTAACGGGAGTTTTTATTACCACAGTGTAGCTGGAGGGCATTTGGGAAACATTACTGATTTTTAAAAGAGATTTGGAAGTTTAACCTGTAATCATTTTCGCGTAATATGTATGTGTTCCAGTAACGATTCTTACAACCTAAATATCAATCTAACATTTTAAGATTTAAATTTCGCGTTATGTTTTTGTTATAGCGTAAGCGTTTGCAAGGAGAGCCGCGGTACGCATTTGTCTCACATTTCATTTTATACATAATCGCAACATTTGTACTTTACAATTATATAAAAATATTATCACTTACATAAATTAAATCACACTTAATTATTCGAATTTAAACAAAATGATTTGTTTCTGAACATCATGTAATATCTGCCATTTTTTTCTTGAAATTTTGAAACACGCCATACAGATTAACAAATCAACAAAAACTAATATTGAAATTAGGTTAAAGTTAAGAAAACAAACAATTGCATATCCAGACTATTTTGCAGATAATTTAAAAAAAAATGTTTTCAATATTACCTTATAGGTAATAAAAATATTAATGTTTGAAGATTATTTTAATTTACTGTAATATAACTAGAGATGCACCCATACTATTGATACGATACGAATATCGATACTTTTTTTGGATACCATATTTTAGTATCGATACTAATCTTCCGATATTTTATTAATATCAATATACATATCTTATCCAGTATCGGAAAAATGGAATGTATTTAATTTTCTTGCTGCTTGCAAAGATTGAAGAATTAATTTTTAGTCAAATATAAGAGTAATAGAAAATATGTTTTCCTGAAATCGGCCAGTAATCTATCAAATGGCTGCCGCAAAATAGGCAGGGAAATCCAATTTCCCTGCCTAGGCAGTGGTAAAATGCAATGTTGCCAACTCTATTTTCACAAGTAGGTATATTTATATTTCAATACGAAACACTGTTTACGTGACCAATAAATACAATTCAAATGTTTTTAGCATATAGTATTTATACTAAATAAACTAAATTTAGAAGATCAATGCATTTAACAAATTATAATAGAAAATTTAATTTCTTAATTTGTGGTCTGGCAACCATGAGCTTGCCCTGCGTACCATGTGCTAGCTAAACAAACAACAGAGCAGGTTGACACATAACCTCAGTAGCCTAGTATGTAAGTATTAGTTCACTTCGAAATATTAAATTAAAACATGGTGGTTGGAAAAATTCCAATGTAGCAGAGGGCTATGTTGAATCTTCTATTACAAGAAAAAATGAAATTGCTTCAAGAATACTCTCAGGAGACATATCATCAACGTCCACATCGGATATAGTGTTAACCAGTAAACAGGCACCGATCAATATAAGTAACATTAAAAATTGTAAAATAATTATTAATATTAATAAAACTAATTAATTAAAACTAAACTAAATTATGTTCAAAATTCAATTGTTTTTAATGACAGTTACTCGTAAAATACATATAGGTTATATATAAATACATATATTATTCGTTGATTTTAAAATTTTGTACGATTTCAGAAAAAATATAATACATATCTCGTCAGGGAGGTACCTTTTCATGACTCATTCATGGTTATTTGCCTCGGCCTGCGCCTCGGCAAACAATCTCCATATTCGTCATGAAAAAATTAACCTCCCTGCCATGATATGTAAATAACTATTACTTTAAAAAAATATTTTTTCTGAAACCGGTGCGAAAGTACTATTTTCGCTCCTAAAATGCGGCGCGAAAGTTTAATTTCCCTGACTAGTCATGAAAATATTTAAACATTTTTGCTGTACCTCATTTTTATTTTTTGGGCAGGAGATCTGCTACAACCTCTGCTGCCGCTTCTTTTATATCTACAGGAACCTTGTCGCTTTGATTAGTTTCGCAAAACATAGCAAATTACTACACTCGCACGCATCAAAAATTCAAAACTGACAGCACTGACAGTTTGATTTTTGTTTATTTACAATTTTTTGTCTGTTACCCAAGTACACTACTAAATACTTATAGACAATCTGATTTGAATTTAAAATTATTTTTTATTATTATCGAAGGTTTCAGAAAAAAATTAATACATGATTCGTCAGAAAAATGTATGTACTTGACTCGGAGCCGTAAAATATTCGGCACGAAGTGCCTCGTATTTCAATGTGGCTCCTCGACAGTAATGTATCATTTTCCTGACTCTTATGTAAACAACTATTTTGCACATTACATTTTTCTTTTAATGTTTCAAAGCATCGAAACTTTTCTTTCGGTCCGATACTGGTATTTTTGATAACTAAATATCGATACTTTCTCAGTATCGTATATCCTTAACTATTACATATACCTATTATAGTGCTGGACAACATAATTGAGAATTGGATTACCTCACCCCCTACTAGCATAGCGTAAACATGGGATTATCCCCAAATTTATGGTCCAGAAATGCAGAGACTGATTTCAAATTTTTAAATAGGTGTATACAATACAGATATAAATGTTTGATTTACCTATATGTACTAAAACGGTAAATTTGAAAGTAAATAAAAACTAATCCAGCCTATTGAGAAATGGTTAATTTTCTTTCCATTTTTGATCCTCATTACAGTTATAAGAATATGACATTTTTCTTAATACCACCCCAACATATTTACGACTCATCACCCGTTGTGAGGGTAAACCGCATCCATTACCTAGCTTAACGGATTAACCAAATATCTTGTCCTGTACTATACTTGTAAATTGGATAGTACTATTGTTTATAAAATTTACCATTCATAAATTTTTACGATGTAATTGTACTAAGTGGTATGTATAACGTAGCCAAATTGCTTTGGGCATTAAAAATAGACTACCCAAAACAGTTTAACGTTTAACGTATTAAGTAATTTCTCCGAAAAAAATCGTAGCATTTTATTAAATTAAGTTGCTCACGCTATAGGCGGCATTAAAAATATCAGAGATCTAAGCCGTTGGTTGCGCTGACATTTAATAACAATAATTATTGGGAATTACGAGGCCGCAGCGCAGTTTCCAGTTGTGAATGAAAGGGAAGGAATGCAGCCGATCTGCAAGGCAACGAATTAGTTTGTTGACCTAGGATACCTTATCCTCACATCAAAATAGATGCCAGCGAATGCTAATTTTAACTAAACTATATTTAAGTATTTTATGGCTTTATATTAAACAACGAATAAATTTAGGGGCTACATCCGTTCGTCCTTTCAGACGGAAAAATTTGGAGAATCTCCAGAAATTTAATAAAATTGTTATGTCTTTGTGACAGGACTCTTTGTGGGTCACAATAACATTTATTATGCATAAATATTGTCATTTTATTTTTATTTACCTTGCGTTTTCAAATATGTTATTTTATATAAATACATATTGTAACAAATAAATAAATATATCGCTCATTGCTTTGTTATCCATTCCTGGGTGTGCCAATCTGCTTTATTTTATAATAATAATGATAAATTTATATCCTATGGCACTATTTCCCCTTTTAATTCTTTGGAACCCTTAGTAGTAAATTTCTAGGATATAATATTAAAAATAATATCTGTACCAATATTGTTTCAGTAACGGACTACTAGGTATGGCAAAAAAAAACGATTTTTGACAGGGAAATATCGATTTTTTTTAATAGATGTGTATGTTTTCATATATCTAGTAAAACATCGATTTTTTAAATGATATTTGTGGATTATGTGTAATATTTCTGTAATAACATATTGTACAAGGTTAAGAAAATGAATATAATTAAAAAGGATAAAAAATAAACGGCATAAGAAATATGCACATTCATCATTTATCTTATAATGACATAAATACAACTTTAAATTGTATTTTTGTTACACTATGCTTTTATGTTAATTTGTTTATATTTAACTCGTTTTTATTCTAACATTTTTTTAAATCGATTTTTCTTAAACATCGATTTTCCAGTTTCGATGATTATGGTAAATCGACTTTTTTTCGATACATCTTTTCATGTAAAAATCGTTTTTTAAAGCTTTTGGCCCTTCCTATGGAATACTCTTCCAATCTTTTAATAAATTTATCATCAATGATTCGAAATAAAATATTAGATTATGAAAAATTGACAAGGAAAACATTAAAAAATCGCTTAAAACACACTTTATTATGTTAGTTGTGATTTATGTTATAGTAATTAATTAGATAACAAAAATTACTGAACTGTCACAGATATGTGTTGACAGATCTCTATGAATACAAAAAACAATATGTCAAATCAATAGTAAAATTAATAAACATATATGGTAATGATTATTATTTTACAATATATAATATATTGATTTAAACATTTTACAAAAAATAATATTTGCTATTTAATTTTATATGTAATTTAAATACACTGAATTATTTTTTATATTTACTTTGGCCCCCACAAAAAACGAAACAAAAATACGTATCTTCTACAAATCCTTGGCGTACCCCTTTAGGAAAACAATACACTGTAATTACAATTATTTCTTGTTTCTAGGCCTTCTTCGCTACCAGCTGCCCCCAACAGTAGGCCTATACCCGAGCGTGTTCAACCTAGCCACCAAATCCACCATCACCGCGAACGCAACATGCGGCTCGTCAGGCCGCGAGGAGTTCTGCAGGTTGGGCGCCTCGGACACGGGGGGACCTGCAGGTCCGGGCCGAGGAGGCCGGTGTGGAGTGTGCGACGCCAACAGCCCGGATCCCGGGAAACGCCATCCTGTGGAGAATATGGTGGATGGGACGAATAAGTGGTGGCAGAGTCCCACGCTGCAAGAGGGGATGGGGTTCGAGCAGGTGGATATCACTGTTGATCTCAAACAGGTAGGGGGATTAAGTTTCTTTTATTAGTTTTAAATTGAATTTACAATATATTACTTATAAAATATTGGTAGGTATATGGGATGCTTACTACAAAGTTTATGTTTCGAAATAAAAAATAAACCAAACGAAAATTGTTTTTAATCACCCAAAATCGGTATTTAATATGTAAACCATTGTCAAAATTTAAAATAGAAATAGAACCAAATAAAAAAAACCATATGATTTATATAGGTTCATCTCAAATATAACTATACTAAAATACAAATAATGATGGTATAATATTTTTTTATATCGGAATGCGAGACGAGGCCGATAATTTACATTTCTCGCCTCGTCTCGTCTCGCGTGCAACTCTATTTTCAACGAATTAATGCAACCTAACATTGGTGAGGATTTAAGATCATGTAGGTTATAGATCCGTTCTCTCATGATTATTTCGATAGTCTCGGAAACTGGTAGGAATTTGATAACCTACTGGAATATTTGTATATTTTAAAATTTAAACTCCTACTTCCGGTCAATATAATGAACATTTAAAATCAAACAAGAAATTTAGGATGACGTGTGAAAGTATACCAGAGTTTATAAACTGGTGGCAATAGCCATATCAAGCTTACACTTATTTGATTTAATGTGTCATAATTATTAAATATCTTTTTTGTGACTAGCCTAAAAAAAATATATTAAAAATTTTCTCAAACTAAATAAGGTTTGGCATCACTGCTCTAACCTTGTGTACTTGTTTATTAATTTTTGGAAATTTAATTCCATTTCATCAACGTAATTAACTGGTAATAAACACAAACATGGACATCATAATTTGGCTCACAAGTACGAGTATTTCAATGACAAATATAACAAAACATTTGCATTTTTTTGAAAAAAAAATTATTATGTGAAAACAAAATAAAATTTTCGAAAAATTCAACAGGTCTACTATGATACTAATTCACTTGCATATCCGAATTGTACATTTTGATTTTAAAAATTCGTATATAAATATATAATTAGAAGAAGTAATTTCGAGGTTTCAGTCATAAAACATCGATCTAGTAAATTAAATCTTATTATAACTAAAACCCAGTAGTTTCTTCTTTTACTTTTCCATCCTGTCAAGAAATTCAATCTTCGTACATATTTAATATTTCATCTTAGTGTAAAATTAATTCCAATATACTTAGAACTAAGATTGATGTCTGATAAGAATTCCTTTAAAAGGTTATCTTGCTATTATAAATGTAAATATTTCTTATAGATTTCTGTATTTATTATATGAAAGAAGTCGGCGAATAACCTAAAGAAAGTTCGTTAAATATTCATTGATTATTAGCAATAGTAATTTACACTTCTGCATTAACGTTTGAGATAGTCGCTAATTGCATCGACACACAAATTATCCTCAAATTACCAGGATATGTGCAACAAAAATTTGAATTACCTAGTAGTTAATTCTAATCGTTAAGTAATTCTAGACGTATTGAAATTTAAAAATACCGTTTGATTTTACTGGTTAATAGGTAGAATTTTTTAACGCTTGTTTAAAGTGTACATATTTACTTTTCGACAGCAAAATTACTCAATTCGAGCCAATAGCAATAATTATATATTCTGCAGCTTATAATTTTAGAAGTTATCCCAACCGACAATTTCATCGCCTTTCTTATAATCATGTGTAATTCACATGCGGTGTCAGGTGTCAAACTTCCAAGCACGTCGCGAGTTTTTGTGCTGAAAAAACTGTGAGTTGGGCGATTTTTCCATAAGCGCATACCTTTCAGCCTCACTTCCTTTTCTTTGTCGCCTGACGCAAGGGTAGGAAACTATGCAGAAAGTATGTTCATATCCTCCTCACGTGACAAACATGAAAAGCCTCCACCAAGTTTTTTTATCCCGAAATATTCAATTAAAACATTCAAATAAGAGCCTTTCTTTTCTTGCGATCTGAGCTAGAGGAAAAAGTATTTTAATAATTTATATCTTGCGTGTTCATAAAAGCTGTTATTGCACATTACATTATTTTATACCGACAGCTGTCATATAATAAACGTAATGTTCGTTGTATATTTAATTAATTTCATTATTTAAAAACGACATTTTCAAAATAAAAAGTGCTAATAACTTCAAATATAAATATCTCTTGAATACATAGAGATATCTACATCGTTTGAAATCTCAAAATCTACATAATAAATTATATCGATTGAGACGAATTTCTTATAAAATTATGCAGTTTTTGCAATCATTGAAATTATGTATATAAAAAAATTTAATATATTTAAAGTAAAATAATCGAAATCTAATACTAACTCAAATCTTTATTCCTTTTAATTTTTATTAAATATACCCGAAACTTTGATAAAAGCTGTACGACATAAATGGCAATATCTTGAGAGCGGTAATCGAACTTATTTAAAAAAAAAAAATCTACTCCTCATAAACGACTTAAATATATACAAATTTTAATCAATTTCTTAGGTAAAAAGTTTTTTGACCCACCTGTACCGACTTACATAATTATACCAATTTTTATGAACAAATTCCATTGCATGTCTTTTTTATTAAAAATTAAATAAATCGCGAAAAATGGAAAATATCTTATATTTCTCGATTTTTGGCCATTTATCAAGGCTTTTAAACTTCCCTCTATAAACTAAATTGCGTGATGTAATCGTCAAGATCGTATTTAATCGTATCTTATACCATTTTTCCCAGTGTGCATTTTTGGACATAATAGATCTCAACTTTGGAAGCGAAATATCCCAAAAACGAAAAGAGATAATTAAATTGGTTTGAAAATTCTCTCTAAATTTATCTCATTTTTTGTTTCCCAAACTTCCGACTCATTTTTGTACGAAGAGATTAGGATATGTACAAAGAAAATACAAATAAATAGATTTAATAACCCTTTTATCAATCTGTCTGCACAAGTGATGTGCAGTTGTCTATAATATTGTATTTTTCTTTTGCAAAATTGAGTCTAGTGGTTTAAAAATTCACGTATGTGTTGTGCAGTAGACGGCGGACGTCGTTGGATCTCCCAGTCGCAGCGACGTCGCTACTTCAGGCTATTATTATTTTAAAAGTCGTTGGCCGTCAGCTGACTCACCGACCTCTATTTATAGATTGCGACAGACAGGTCTTAGTCAGATTTGTGGATTACTGGAAAACGGGATTTTGTCGTTTGATATAAATAGGCGAATTGTCATTGTCCCTTCCTTGAATACGATATATTTTAAGTTAGAACAAAAATGATTCGTTAAATCTACGGCCACAAAATTTCAATTTTTACTTCCAGATAAGTTTAAGTTCAGCTTATACAATACGCTTGTACGGAATAACATTTTACAATTTTATTTCTGAATTGTAATCCGTAAATTATGATTATTCTTTTTTTAATGCAGAAAGATGTATAGATTTATATAAAAAATTAATATATTTATAAGTATTGAATAGTGATTTTACTTCAAATAATAAACTACGTATTTATTTTACGTGGCAATGAGTGTTTACTTAATTTTGTACCATGAATGAAATTAAAAAAAATTTACAAGCATTTGTTTAGTAGTAAAGTATGTTCTAATTTTCGGTAAAAAGTATTTCGTTATCGCAAAGTCGGTGCTTTTAGGCAGCCGTCAAAATTAACATCTCTAGTTAATCTGGCATTTAAATCGGACATTCCTAATTACGGAGTCACGCACTACTCGACCACTACAATCAGTTGTCACAGAGTGCTGTGAAAGAGTTTGTTGTTTGACCTTTCCTGCCGCCTTTAAAAATACACGACAAATTTAGCTTTGATTCCACCACCCCGTCGTTCACTGCAATTGTTTTTTTATTCCGCATTTCTTCGCGCTGTTATGTCAAGAAATTATGAATGTGTTTGTAGACAATAGTAGGATAGAAACCTTCTCCTTGTAGATATTCAATAAACCTGAGAAATCAGTCGTTAATAATGACAAGTTTGTTATATTGAGTATATTGTTCACCGTTGGGTTTTTATGAAAATTAATTGTAGGGTTAAAACGTGTATTTGATTGAAGATTATAAATTGTTTAACATTTATAAACGAATAATTTAAATTTAAAAAGTGAGCGTGTCCTAGTGACTTCGAATCCCTGGCTAGAAAGCGGTTTGTCATACGCTTATTGTTCACTTAGGGTTATCAACTATTTTGTACCAAAAAGGACGACAAATGACAACAAAAAAGTGTCACAATCATCATGAAGTAGTAGTAAATTGTTAACAAGACAACTGTTACTTCACTTCAAAGCATAAAATCTTGAAATGATACCCTACCAATTTCGTAATCTAGAAAGCGAGAACGAATACAATTCCTATCGAATCCGAATATTGTATTGTCTCCACCACTCGAGTAGCTTTTTCTTTTAAAATACGAAGCTAATTTATATACTTTTTTAAATTATATAATAGAGGTCCAGTAGAATTTAAAAAACTGTTAAACCTCATTGTCGTTAAGAATTCCTTATTTATCGAGCTGATTACTCTATATAAGGATGATATTGATAATATCCCAATAAATAAATTTTGATGAGTGCACTCTTTCATCTTTGTCGAAATGGAGCATCTCGATTTAAACTATGATTGTAAAATTCGCTGATGCCGAGTATAATAAGTCCAGCAATCCATCCCCTGTCCAGCTGGTAGTTAAAAGACTGGATGTACGTGTGCGCTAAAGAAGCTCGGGAGATTATGTCTCCCCAGACAATTTCAAGCTTGAGCGGTTATTATTAAGAAGTCTTCATTTGTGGATTCAGCCATCGCCGGTCTCTTTGACCCGAGGCGGTGACCCTTCGCCCCACATGATCACGGGATATCAAAACACTCATAAATATACAAAATTGCCTCCACACAGGTTTCATTTTCCTCTTTAAAACGAATTTATTTATGATTAAAGCCCGTATTTTTATATCAAAGCACGTTTAGAATTTTAAATTTGTACTTAATAACATTTATAGGGAACGAAATCTTAAGAGAAAACCAAAAAATCCTTTGAACAGTTTAGTGAATCATATGGGTCTCTTCTCAAGCATTTATTTAGGTATTCTTTTCTCGAAAAATATAGTGTCTGCTTTCACAAACAAATATTACAAAAAAGAACATAAATAGCTGCCATCACAATCTAATCCAATGTTTCCCAAACTTCCTATCCATGCGTACCCCTTTCAAATTTTTTTTTTTTTACTACTAGCCTAGACACTTACTATTAGTAACCTTATTTGACATGAGAGATTGTTCTTCACTACCGCTTACTTCGTAACCATGGTCACCTAGGTTATTAATAAATTATTATTGACCTAGGACGGTAATGAAAACTGCCACTTTTTAGAGAAACTCAAGACTCCAAATCCAAATATTGTTTGATGATTAAATTCACGAAAAATGTGTAAGTTATGGCTTTATGAATTAAATTTACCATCTAATTTAAATAAGTAAATCAAATAGAAACAAATCAAGAATCAAAAGTAAGGTTAACAAACTCAAACGTCACATATAAAAATAAATGCAGTCTACTTCCTGTTTGTAAATATTGAAAAACAAGTAAATATTCATATCAAAATCTTTGTTATTATCAATGCCCTTAAGTCCCTCGGTTGCTTCGTACCTCGTGACCCTTAATGGAAAATTTCTGGAGTATATACTATTAAAAACAAAAGTTGTATTCAAATTGTTTTATTTTTTTAAACAGTATGTCCTCGAATGAGGTTTAAATAGATAAGAAAAAAAAATTTTTGATTTTAAGGAAAATTTTTATTTTTATCTACTCTTTAATCACCGAAAATAGTTTTCAAATTTTATCAACAAATTATTGTTTCTTATTAAATTTTATCAATTAGGTGTGAAAGATGACTGAACACAAAAATTGAAATTCTTTGCGTACCCCTTACAAACACTTTAAATATCCCTTTCGAAAACTCTGATAATCCATAAAATATTTGTTAGTTTTCATCAATTATTTGACACTTGGTAGATTTTATTGCACTTTCTTCAACCTGTTGTTAATATATGAGCACATTGAAAATAAGATACTTTTCTTGCGTAAAACCAAAGCAACTATTGCTGACGATGGCGCCATACCTGTACCTTCCGCATGAACAATGATCTTCCGACAAAGCAGAGCGTGTGTTACAAGCTCGAGTCTGTACATACAGCAACTCACGTCCTCACAGACAATTAGTAGTGAATAGCGAATCCCCCAACCCAGTGTTTGATTAGTTTCAATTCAGATGTCAGAGCGTAACGGCTCTATTAAACGTGCGTGCTACAACATTCTACCTGCAAGACCTACTCACTCATTGTACTTAATGCGCGGTGGAAGAAGTTCACAAAGGGCATGAGTTTCTCGTTGTGTAACGGTTGCACATGTGTGTTAATTGTCAACGCAGGATTCAACGTGACTACTATTATGTTTGTTCATCATCAAAAAGGATTCATTATCTACTCCGAACCTTCAGATTAAACAGAGTTCTGGAACCTCTAGGGCAAGCATCGGAAACTGACAGATTGTGGTTCATGCTCGAACCGCAGAGTAGAAAACTTCACCGCACTTACAAAGAAAAAAAAATATGTAAAACTGATGATATTAAATATAAAACATTTTAAAAATTTTCTTTGTAAAAAGTATTAATAAATATAAACAGTCTGCTACAATCTATTTTCAATTGACAATTATTGTTGAGTTTGAGATCTAGGATTCAAATCCTGTATAGATCTCTTATCCTGCTACTGGACATTGATCTGTTTGATATCATAAAATAAAATAAAAATAAACATTATAAATTTAAAAAAAAACTAGCTAACAACTTAGCTACCTTGTTAGGCTCCATATAAGTACATATGTGAGACCTCTCTATAATGTGCTTTTTAAAGAACAAATATCGTTTAAGTATAACGGATGTCCATCTTTAAGACACAATGCGCATTAGTTGTTCTACACGATTATGCTTATTTACCTACTATTATTGAGAAATTTTGTATTTTTTAAATAAATAAATGTTATTTGGTTCACAAATGTTTGTGATATCATGTTTTAATCCATTTTTATAAAAAAAATATCTGGACCTCGATAAAAACATAGTACAGGGGGTATAATGAGGTGGACAATTTTTCTGAATTTCAGCCATTATTAACTTGTTTTTTTTTTGTAACATATATAGCTTGTAATAACAATATGAGGGTAAACAAACAGCATCATCAGGGTTGTGTAAAAATCCGGTTTAGAAAAAAGAAATCAATTTTTTTATTTAAATTAGATTTGTTTTATTTTTTTTTAAATGTAAATTATAATTCCAAAATAAACTTAACAAAAAACTCACACGTTAGTGCAAAAATTATATGCGTTTTAAATTCAAATAATATTCCAATAAAGTAGTTTTACTAACGAAATCACATATTTGGTAGTTCTTGAGTGTATTGCCACATGGTAATATTACCCACACGCATTTTTCCCCAATTTTCGTAAATCTGGAATGTTAACAATCCAGTACAAGTGATTTAAATCAATGATTTTTTTTAAATCAATGTGATTTAAATGATTCAAAGCAATGCAACTCTATAGTACCTAAAACTTTAATTTTTTCTCTAAAATAATAAATCTGGACAAACCAAAATATTCTACACTAACTAAAACTATTGCTTGTTAGTTGGTATCATCAATATCATCTCATCATCTAAGGCACTATGGCACAATATTCTTAAGTGAAACAGGGCCTCAAATACCTAAAGTAGATGTTTTAGTGATAAATTTTCTTGTATTTTGGTGATTGTTATAGATTGTCAGCCTACAGCCTCTTCAAGGACAGTTTATAGTGAGTACCGAACTACAGAGATTTACAGCTGTATTTTTATTTGAATAAAGCTTCGTAAAACTGATATTTAAACCACGGATTAACTTATACTTCGCTTAATTCGCATCGTAGCATGCTAACCAAGTTAGAAATAACTAAATTATTTCTTTGCTTCTTAAATCAAAAACAGATTTATTAAGTCTAAGGATGACTTGTTAAAAAAAGGATTTGCAAATATTCTGACTTCCATTACCATAGTCAACCATTTTGTGGATAATAATCCTTGAAGATCTGTTTTTAAAAGCATTTAAAAATGAAAGTGTTGTTATTTGAGTGTTGTGTCCTGTGTAACAATCCACCCTTTTCAAGGGTGATTCATTTCCATCGGCGCTGTGTGTTCTGACAGGGACACGCAGTAAATTACAAACGGTTCTGCCTTCGTCTCGCCGGCTTCTTGCCTTCCCGCCGCCACCAGGGGGCTTGTGCTCGTGCTACACCCTCACGGCGATGGGAAACCATTCAATGGGGAGGTGGGGCAGATACATTATTTATGCCCACAACAATGTCATAATATTTTTTGGATGTATCATTGTGCATTGAGTTGCTGTTAGGGGTTGTTTTTGTAGGGATGGAATTTGTTTTATTTTAATTTGTAATATTGTTGTGGGACATAAATTATTCAAATATACAATTAATACTACATTACTAAGCTACAATCTGTTTTAAAAACTTCTTCACAAAAAGAAATATGCCATTACCACGATTTTTATGTTTAATGGTCGCTTGAAGTTTGTTACCATTGTAATTTAAATTTTAAATGTGTTTCGATTCTCAACGTCACTAACTTTTAAACAAATAATACACTGCTTTATCAGAGTGGTTCGGAATAAAAGCATCCCCAGGTTTTTTTCCAAGGGTGTAGCGTGGAAAAACGAAAATTTTGTTCGAGAATATTTTCGCTTATATTTTGCATTATATATCTGAGGTACAAGTTAATTTAAAATATTACCAATTTTTATAAAAGAAATGAACTCTTTTATTTATATAAAATATACTTTAAAACTTCTAATTTAACAATAAATTATAATACGTTTAAAATATAATACTATAAAATCAATATTAAGTATAACAGCATTAATTAAACATATTATAATATTCTTGCTAAAGTTTTTATGCACTGTATTATAATTTACGATATTATTTTTTAAAGATATCTAAAAATATCCATTAACCATGAATTATTTATCATTTCTTCAAAATTAGTGGTTGTGAATTACTTATAGGTACGTAAGTAAAACGACAATGTTTTACTGATTATTTTGATTTCTGATTTCCAATATTCAAATCAGATAGCAACATTATCTTTAATCAACCTCAACTGTTCTCGATTAAAAAAATTAAGCGATGACAACCGAATTCTTGTAATCATTTGTTTTTAAACTTCGTCGGTACTTTCCATATTATGAAGCTTGAAATGATAATTATTTAAATGATCATGTGTCACACAACTAAATTAAATACTAACTACTAATGTTCATATTAAGTTTTGTTGTGTATTGTGTGTACCGGGTGTTCTATCGAATTTCTTGAATACCTTAACTATTGGTAATTTAATTTTTTCCAACATCAACGGTCATCATTTGTATTTCGTTATGCCATAGTGAAAAACACGGATAGTTGTACTCAAAAATAAATATATTTTGTTCTTGGTTTTAAAACGCGTAGTAAATTTAACGGTTAATATTTAGTAATACTGGGAAAATGAGTTAAATATCAATATTTTCTTTTCTGAGAAGATAAGGCGAGCTGCCATCTGCGGTAATCTGCCATTTTCAAGTCAGCACTTCTGATAAACGAGCTGTTTTGCTTCCGTTTTTGTAAATTCGTCGGAGCCGAGTTAACGAAATACCGATACACTAAATGTTTATAAATGCTTGGCATTTCTCAACATCAAAGCCAGTAAAGCCACGTGGAGTCGTCTTGCAGTACGTACAAGGAAACAGAAACGTCAACCCAGTCGCTTCAACTTGTCAAACAGTTAAGATGCATTACGTGTGAAGAATGCCTTAAGATCATATCGAGACGCACTCTAATAAAAACCAACATCATATTAGCCGAGAGAAATCCCTGAGTGGGAGATGCTAAGATTTCGGATCAATTAATTCCACCTACGAATTAGTGAGATTTGGATTATAACAGGTCCGTCTTATAAAAATAATCTTTAAGTACCAACACACCAAATTAGAATACTTTCCAATTTGATGACCAGTAATAATATTAAACTTGACATTCAGAGATAACTATACGAAATATTAGTACATCGAAATTTAAAAGTATGTCAAAACAATTTACACCATTTTGTTAACAGTTTTCTAACTGTAAATTTACAAATGATAAATGATATTTTGACAAATATTCTATTACATGCGTACTCCTACATTCAAATAGAAACTAGATAATACATATTTTTGATTTTTTTGTTAGGAACAAATTATTTATTTTAAGATAAACTAAATTTCATAAATTACCCCTATGTTATATATAAATTTAGGACATTGTTCCGTAGATTTAATATATATTTTATTTGCTATAATGTGGAGTGTGTGCTTTTCACGTAACCATTAGAGAGTAGGGTTATATTTTTAAGCAGCTGTTTAATAATAATTTCTAAGAAATGTCCCGAATTCGGCCCTGAACAATCAAATAAATTTGAATTAAATATAAGCCCACGCAAAGTTAATCAATAAATCAGAGTAATTTAAATATTGAATGCAAACAAGGTGAATGTATCCTTTGTAAGAAATACGTTAATTTCACACTCATTTCTGTGCGTTTCTAATGAAATTAAATATTCTTTTGAAGATTAACATTTAAATGAAAATAGAAATGAAACTAATAAAGTGAATGCATTTACACGAAGTAGTCAGGTATCACACGGCACAACCATTACAATTCATTTTACGTGACAGAATTGAATTTAAAATGTAAATTTTTCTATAAAACTGCTATAATTTAACATGTTAATATGTAAATGTTCAAGTCAAGCCGTGCATATCAGGTTTGGAATGTGAAAAATTCACTTTCCATCGGTTCTCATTAATTCTCCCAATATTTTCTTTTGGTAAACAAACACAAAAGAGTTATGCATTTCGTAAGGCTCGTTTGGAAATTTTTACTTCATTAATCTTGATTTATACGTTCTCCTGAGCAATATAGTACGCTGTGGATCGTTTAAATAAAACAACAAATGGGTTACATCTTTCCTGGTACATTTCCTGTCAAATTAAAAATAGTTTGAGAATTGTAAGCAAGCAGGAAACGCGAGTATCGCAAGGAGGAACAGAAAACAGAAGAGGCGCCGTGGTGACTGATTTGTTTTGTTTACAAACACTCCTAAAGACATGTTAAGATGTTCATTGCAGTGAAGATAGATGTGTGTAGGCACAAGCTGTATCAGGTTACATATCGCTGTTTTATATTACTCATTATAAACGGCGGAAAATTACAAAGTTTCAACATTTTTCTTTCGAAAAATATATCATGATATAAGTAGAAAACCGGAAAACATAAATATAGTTCATATTTTTATGCATACCAAGAAAATAAATAATTTTTATTACTATTATCTGATAGCCTGATCTTATAGTTTATTCCGTTGTCAATAACAATAAATAAAGACGTAAATATACATCAACGTATTTTATGTGTTATATTTAAAAGTTTTGGAACTTTCAGTTTATATGATTTTGAGCAGGTGACATAAATTTGTTCATATTTCATATCCTGTACTAACTACTAACTAAAAACAATAGTGTTTAGATTTAGAAATCATCATTTTTACTTCCATGTACAAAGTAAAGGAAATATTGTAATTGCAAAAAAATCATTTTTTTCTATATTCGGCGTGACGTCCATACATACGTACGTACCTACCTCGCATAACTCAAAAATAATTAATCGAAAACTTTTGAAATTTTGAATATGGGACTACTGTAACAGTTAGTTGTACCCCTTCCTTTTGCATTGCAATTGGCAGTACCAAAAGAGCTTTTTGTTCATTGTGTTTTTTGAATTTTTCGTATTACTCAAAAACGATTAGCAGTAGAATGTTGAAATTTTATTTATGTAGTTACTAAAACATCTAGTTATACACCTTCATTTTTTGTTTCAATCGGCCTATTCAAAGGGCAGTGTACTTTCGGCAGAAACTTAATAAAAATTTAGATGGCTTTCAATTTTTGTAGAAAACATTTGATAATAAATTGACATTGACAGCTGTCAGAATATATTTCATTCATAAAAAATATGTACGAAATAAATGAAAACAATATATTTCTTTGCAAGTTTTTGAGCGATTAAAATTATTTTGTGTAATGCAACTAGAAATAGTGAAAAACATGTTCATAAAATTTTCAAAATAAAATCCATTTCGAAGAGAAATTCGAAACTATAAATAAAATATATTAATGAAGTAAGAAAATGTTATACAGTTTTCTTTTATTTCTTAACAATCGATAAAAACTGGTAGATTTGAAAAAAAGTAAAATATTTGTAATTATCGGCGGAAGTCCAATCGTTTGATTCCACGCAGTTTACCAAAGATTCCCATGGAGACCATCGCAGCATTTCTAGCAATTCGAACTAACGAACGGTCTCACGTTTTTGTTTTTCTTCCATCTGAGAATTATTTAAGAATTGCAGGTATTCCGTGTCGCCAAATTGCTTTAAAATTTACTGCCTCCGAACCACTCCCGAAGAAATAACTTTCCAGTACTGCACATTGTCTGGACGTTCTCCCATCTCGTTCCTCACCTTCTTTGTCATCCAAATTCTTTTTTATTTCAAATGGGTTATTATTTTTTCGAACACTTGTTTTGTTCTTATTTTCCAATCAATCCTGTTACGATTCCAACCACTTTCTAGTCGTTGAATACCTGCTGATACATTATTGGTTTTTTCTAATCATAATTTGATTTACATGAGCCATGATCTTGAACTAGGTCCAAATAATAAAACTAACCGGTGATTCAGATTCTATTTTTAACGTCAACAAAAAATGTTACGGTTTGTTTAACTTACAGAACATTGAACCAAATACTTTAATCGTTGCTTAAATCGATCGTAAACAGGGAATCTTCCAAAAATAGAAGTTTGACGGAAACTTGATTTATTTTCTTAATTATGTAAAAAAGAAATACAGTCAACCCCAAAAGCATTCATTGAAGTTTTTACTGAATAATATGTTAACATAATCTATATACAGTATGTGCAAGGAAATATATGGAGAGAGAGAGAGTAATCGCAATTTTTTGAAATCCCATGTTTGTTTAACATCTTATATTTCCGAAAATTCTTCACCGATTGCTTTGAAATTTTGACGCAACGTTACATTGGAATACACGCGTGTTTTTATGTATTTGTATTTTTTCTTCTTCTTATAAATCGAATATGCGGTAAGTTCATACCGGACAGTTGCTATCATTTCACATTTCCATTGTTTCCAATTGCATTGTTAAATAAAATTTTCATATATTTAGATTTATTTTATATTATTATCATTACTTTGAAATTCTAACAGAACGAATATGCGCGTGTTTTTATATATCTGTACATTACATTTACATTTTTATTTATATAAATTTAACAAGACGGAGCTATAGTATCACGTAGCAAGGTACAACTAGTAATAAAATAATAACAATAATTTACTCTGGGGACATGTATAGAATTTGTCAATGTTACAAATAAAGACATAAAAAATAGAAACAAAAAAATAGAGAACACTATTATTCTAATGCGGCCAGTGGAGTTAATATGATAGAAATTCATTTATGTTATAAAAATAATTTATCAGAAGATAAATTTTTAGTTTTTTAATTATTTTATTTATTATTTTCGTTCCTAATTTTATCATAAAGTTTGTTGAAAATGTTAAAAACATCTTACGATTTATGTTTAGTCCTTGGAATACAGCAGTTTATTTTGCCTTGTATTATGAGAATGTTTATCTGAATTAATTTGAAAACTGTTTTGTTATTGAAAATATACATTTTTATCAACATACGGAGCATCCAATATGTTCAAATATAGAATAGGACAATTGAACGCCGAAAACTGAAGTGTTGATATAATGTGTTTGTTTTTCATGGCTAATTAGGTAAGATGAAAATACGTTCTCGTATGACTTGGAGGATAAAGTGCAGTAAATCCTATTATGAAGCATGAGCAGAGAAAACATTGTTGATTTTAATACGTTTTCAGAAGAGATAGATCTTGTTGATTAATATCAGTTCCTGGCGGTATCAATTAAATCTTCCCTTTGTACGGGGAAATTGAATCTTTTATTACGGTAAATTCACCTCAGCTGCTTTCTTTCCATGATTAATAACCAATAAATTTTATGGTTTGCGCTACCCAAGCCCAAGCATTCGTTTACATTTACCTCACTCTGTTCACGTGTAATTTATGCGAATTTAAAAATATTACACAATTTTTCTTTGGATTATGCTAATATAGCATTCGGGTAAATATTTTTCCTCAAATTTACTTTTAACATGCGAGAGGTTATTAATTTTCATCATATTTTAACTGGTTTTTAAACAAATTCCACAATATTACTTCCTCGTATTGCCCATATATTTCTCTAATAAAATATTCAAAATATTATTCACATTTATGTAAATATACTAGATATAAATGCATAAAACCATTTATTTGAAATTTATATTATTTTTTTTATGGAAATTATTGCACTAATTTATTAGCATACTTTAATAACTTATTTACATTAATTTATTCATCAATAAAAATTTATATGTTATTTTTGCTATTAATATTATTTTGTATCCATATTTAACACATGTTGTCTAAACAATAACAAAGAAAATAAATCAAAATATAAATTGAAATTTATATTTCGCATGTCATTTAATAATGCAAATATAAATAAAAGTAAAAATAAATTTTAATATTATTTTATTTTTGTACGATTGGGCATTAGAAATTGTATATTGATGGATTTCCAAGACAGTTGATTATTTTCATTGGTTGCCTCTAAATAGTAAGTAAGTTAATTAGGCTGTTAAAATTAAAAATTGAGTTACTAATATTATAATTTTTGATAAATAATGGTACCTTGTAAATTATTTTCGCAGATATTTCTTACACAAAAAAAACAACCACAAATGACAGGATTTTGATATTTGCAAAATGAAATGAATTAGTAAGAAATACCATAGAAATTTAATTAATTTTGTCACATTGTATAAATGTTCTTTTATTTTTGAAAAATTACTTCTAAGCAAAACTCGCAATTTTAAGGTCACCTAGCAATTTTTGGAGTCATATGACGGAGTTTGCGGTATCTACTCTAGTAGATTGATAACTACAATGTAATAAAAATATTCCTAGGTAAATCGAGCTCTTGCTCACTTCATATCAGTTATTTTCTATTTCCCTACCACTTCATTCTAGTTCTACTTTAAAATTCAATCTATTTCTCAAGTAATATAAAGTAATTTGAACTTACTTGATCCAAGTTAAGTAGCTAAGATAGATCAAGTCAAGTCAAATAGGGAATATATGTCACGTCAAGTAAGTCACAAAAACGTCAAGTTACTTGACTTGATGAAACCCTAATGGAAACGGGCTTCAATTTTTCATAAACGCATTTTTACTACATCTACTTTTCGATACTTTTTTTCTGATATTGAAGAAAATTTAATTTTGATTATGCAAAAAATTGTATGAAATGTCCGTACAGTTCTTAATACTGTATTTATTATTTCAGCTAATAATGCACTCCGATCAGAATTAAAATTAATTCCAAATGTATTGAGATGTTTGAAGAGTTAATGTAAAGAAGTTAGGCGAGAGAAGTAGCGATTTAAAATCTGCCAATAAACCACAACCGCAGGCGGTTGCTGGACAAAGGATCGTGCCATTTAAGGCCTGGTTGAGTCGCTTGCTACTCACGTGGCGTACAGCAGCTTTCATTTTACAACTACACTAAATATGGTTGCAATAACGCTTACCACAGCTTATATATGAACTCGACGTGCAAACTATACACACTTCACAAAAACCAACAATGCTTGCAGCATTTCTCAAGCTCATCATTTCAAATCAATCATTAATTTTCATTTTCTGCATCTAATTTTAAAAGTACAAGAACACCCCGGTTAACACATGAATAAGGGTTTAAATATTCTCAGCCATAAATGAATCAGCGTTAAACGAGATTATCTCAACGTGTAAATAATTGGGACAAGTGAAACAGAATATAGGATTATAAGAAATTATTATTTTTTGTTTCAATTTCAAAGATGTTATGTAACATCGTTTGCCTTTTCCTGTTTTATTCAGCAGCAATTACGGATAGCAAGCCAACTATAACTATAACAGATTACAGTATTACCAATTTCGTGATTTTGTTAAATGATAATTTTAGACAAAATTTGTTAATTACAGACTTATTTGAATATAGTATTTTTACTAATTTGTCATAACCGATCATTTTATTTTTAATTTAATATTAAATCAACTAGTGTCAACAATAAAAAATGGTATACGATTGTTATTTATTTATGGACTTGTTCATAAATTTAATTTAATAGTGATTTATTAAGATATATTATATTTTTATATTTATGAATTATTGAAAGTATTTTTAAAATAATATTTTAAATTTAAATGTTCTCTTTTTCAATTACCTCTAAAATATTTAAATCCATATATGATTTTCTGAAGTTAGTGATTTCTAGTGATTTTTGCTGAATCAAATTCAGATATTCATCTATCTACTATTAGCGACACTGACACATCATCTTATTATGTTGATGATCTTTTATTTATTATCATCCGTTTTAAGTTGAATGTTTCATTTATCCATATTTTTAAACTGTATGACACATATTTATTATTGACTTTAACTCTCCTACATCCTAAGAGGGCAGAAACCGGTAGTAGTGAAAATAAACTTTTTAAAACACTAACTGAATTTCAATCATTTCATCTATCTATCAACCAAATTCTGTCAAGCATATAGTAGCTCCATTTTTCTCACCTTTGAATTTAATCTAATTTTGGATAACAATTTTAAAAACAGATTCATAATCTATAAACGGAACGCAAGTATAAAATCAACAAAGTCGTGCTAATTCTGAAAAGCCAAAATTGTATCCTCTTTTATGATAGTAAAATAGCGCTAAAATGATCAATGAAATATTGGAATTCTAAAAAACCGCAGCGTTACTATAAATGCAGGAATGTAGTTCTTGTTTTAAACCCTTGTACGGCCACATTGCTTATTTTATTGTTTATAGAAAAATGTTGCATCCAGAATGCTTTATACTATAAATGTGAAAAATGCAGAAGATAAAAGAGAAGTCAAACAGCATAAAGATAAAAGGAAGTTACATTTATTGTAGATAATTCTTTATACAAATGTTAGTCAAATGAATTTCTCTGAACTAAAATCTGCGTGATCATTTCACGACATCAAAGGGCGCGTTTTTCTCAAACGAACTGAACGCATCCAGCACCTTTTTGTTCATTATTGAAACAGAACTGTAACTGGCGATAGAAAATGAGTACAAGCAACATAACACTCGGTTGTCCGTGGATCGTGACTGTGAAATTACACTACAAACGAGCCAAGAATAATTCGATCCATTAGTAGTTTCATTATTCAAAGTCCTGCGCGTTTCTTTTCTAGCGTCTTCATTACTCACACATTCTGTGGAGCTGTACCACATTAGGGCTCAGGCCGACCGATTAACGCAGATGAAAAGGATATTAAGAGATCCCAGATAAGGAAATTGAAGGAGGAAAGACTTGTTCATAAATCAAACTACTAATTCATAGCGTATTTCCTTTCTTTCACACCAACCCAACTAAATTAAAAAGAAATTTAAACCTGCACGAGGCATATGACAGTATCATATTCAACATTCTTGTTCATACATAAGTTATTGTCAACACAGTAGCTTTGAATATTGTTGCATACAATCAACAAATACTCACCAACATTCACCCATCTAAGCAGCAAATATGCTTAAATATACTTGACTTTTCTTATCCTAAACATAGGTCTGCTATCACAAAATATTTACTGTAAATCAAAATTCGTTTAATGAGAAATCTAGGGCGTTGTTTTTAAATATAAATTTTCATCGCACACTTATTTAGTCATTTTTATTGACTAAACTATATATAGAACGAAACAAATACAAAATTAACAAAATGTATCTTTTAGACGACATTGAAGTCAACTACATTATTATGAATTTTTATTTCTTTAGTTTGATTTAACCAAATTTTTGTAACCAAGTCATCCTCAGAATATACCCTGACGATCATAAGCTTTAACATTTTTGTAACCACGTATTGTTATCTAATAAACCAATGTATGGACCGATGAAAACATTTAATGGTAATAAATTGTTTAATATTGCTATCATATTCAACATTATCGTATATTTTTGTTAGGTTATGTCAATTTGAAAATGTCACGATTCTAAGTCAAAGTATCTCGAAATAGGTAAAAAAATTCGGGAACCTTAGTTTACCCAGAATCAAGATACTGGTTTTCTTGGTTGACTTACGGAACATACTGTAAATAGTTCAGAACTCAGTATAAGTTGTAGGTCTATTGGAGAAGTTTTAAGCTGACAACCTACACCACTAAAATGGAAGTTAAACTTGTCACGAAATGTCTAGAAATGTTATACCAGAAATGGGATGGGATTCTATAACTAATAACAACTAGAAATAACAACTGCACTTATTAATAATACGTTCTAAAACTTAACCAAAGTAATCGTGACCATGGTTGATATCATAAGTCCAAATGATTGCAACCGAAATAACAGAATCCCACTTCAGATCACATAAAATTACTAGAAGTGTTACTTTTGTTTTTATGGATGTTATCCAAAAATCCATGCTATTGAAAATGTACTTAAGTAATGTATTATTATTTTATTTCCATGATGAAATTAGCTTTGAAATACAAAATATTTCTGGAAGCTTTATTTGTTATTTTATGGATGCTTTCCAGGGCTATTGAAGTGAGTGTATTTGGGGTCCAATTTTCTTCTCCTTGATGTTGCCTTGGATCGGAATCTGGCCATAAAATAAATCAATCTAGTTAGCGTTGTATAAAATAGTAGGCTAATTAAATAATGGCCGGGGTCCGATTAGAGTGAATTAATGATAATGTTTGTATTTTGTCGGGACACACGCAGTGCACGCACGCATGCACACGCGTGCTCGGTAGCGGGCAGCAACAAGCGCACAAGCTGCCCAACCACCATAAATCACCTATTAATTAAACACCATGTCATATAGAAATTTGATTATAAATTCATTATGTCCAAGAACCTACACAACTGCCTTATTATACGCGTTAATATTTATGAGGAAATGCAACTATTTATATTACCTGCATATCTGACTAGAATTCCAATAACGAACTATTTTATATTCAAAAAATAATTCTGAAAATGGTAACATCAGTAAAATTATTACATTAAAATATTATTTTTAGACTGATATTGAATACCTTTTCTTGAAAAAAATATTTCTTCAATTTACAATGCCTATCTTCCAGACAAATGTTGTTATAGGCATAACATTGAATTTAATACAAATTATTTTATTCAACGAAATTTACAATTTGATCCTTGAAGGATTAAATATGAATTTAATCTCTGAATGGTTTAATTAATTAACAAGCATTATGTTACCACGGAAACAAGTAGGTATACCTAGAGATACTCAAGTCAGGTATACCTATGTATGTAACCTTGCCTACCTTATCAGAAAAATGTGCATAATGACATTTTGTTTTCAAGCTGTCATATGTATCTGACAATTATATAATAGTTATTTATGATATAAATGTTAAAAGTGACATTTTATGAGTGAGTGGGGAAGTTTGAAACGAGGCGAAGCCGAGTTTAACAAACCCCACGAACGAAATAAAATCACTTTTAACACAAATATCATACACTATTTTTCCTACGACCACAGTTATGTACCTATTAGTAAATAAAAACTAAGCATTAGAATGACATTTATGACAGGTCATGATGTATTTGTTATGTACAACTGAACATAAGACGTGTTAAAAGTAAATTTGTTTTTTACTTTTAACACGTTGACAATGGCAACGTTTTAATAGTTATTTATGATATAAGTGTTAAAAGTGACATTTTTTGAGTGAGTGGGGAAGTTTGAAACGAGGCGAAGCCGAGTTTAACAAACCCCACGAACGAAATAAAATCACTTTTAACACAAATATCATACACTATTTTTCCTAAGACCACAGTTATGTACCTATTAGTAAATAAAAACTAAGCATTAGAATGACATTTATGACAGGTAATGATGTATTTGTTATGAACAACTGAACATAAGACGTGTTAAAAGTAAATTTGTTTTTTACTTTTAACGTTGTCAATGGCAACGTTTTAAAAGTATTTACTGTGTTATAAACAGTTATTTTTAACTTGCTAAGCAACCGTTAAAAATACTATTTTTAACAGTGGTCGTAGGAAAAAGTATTTACTGTGTTATAAACTGTTATTTTTAACTTGCTAAGCAACCGTTAAAAATACTATTTTTAACAGTGGTCGTAGGAAAATATTTTTTCCGGCTCGTGAAATAAACTTCATTCTCATTTTAAATCAAATTCTCTCAGCGAATAATATATTATTTTTGGCCTCATTTTTTTAATACTCTATACCTACTCAAAATGAATGTACCTATATTCACTAATCAAGTTGATAATAATAATAATAATAGTAATAATAATATCGTACCATTCCATTAGGGATCGTAAGGTAGATGAAATCGAGATAAATATTTCATATGTTTCTAAATATTTTTACTTGCATTTCAATGGTGTAGATTATTTAAGCCTTCAGCCTCTGCAAGGGACCTACAGCTTGTAGTTATTTTTGAACCACTAGATCACAAATCACAACGGTAAATATTATTATAGATTGTATTAATTAAATGGTAATAAAAAGAAGTAGAATTTGTTCTTCAACTTATGTGTAAATGAAATCTAGGAGTATATTTTACTAATGTTATATAAACTAAAATGTCTTTTAATAGAGTGAATAAAAAAGGCACTATTAGTTGTATTACTTTATTTTCGTCTACCATAACTGAATCCCCTTTGATAAAAGTTAATAAAATAAAGTTAATGAAAATAATCTCTGTAGGAAAAGATAAAATAAAAGGCGAGTAAGTTATTTTCCCTTCTGGGAATGATTCGGTTTTTCGTTTTAGTTTCCTCGCTTCTGATTTAACTTACTGCACATTGCGGTGCCGTTTTCACCGGCGTAAATTGAAAGTTATTTAACGATTTTATTAAATTTAAAAGTCGTATACTATTACTGAACATTGGAAGTGACACTACAGGTTATACTTTACGTCTATGGATAAAATCATGAATTTTTATTTTATTTCTCCGAGTATTTATCTGGAAGTCATAAAAATGCTGTTTTAATTCGACGTCAGGGAAATATTTAATCCTTATTGTACAACAAGAAGGTTTTAGTTTCTCAACAGCCATAAATGTACTCATTGATAAGAAACTGAATATTTTACTTCTTATTTACATGTGCATCTAATTTTAAATAAATTCCTACAATACAATAGAAAACAATGTACTTTATATAGCACAAAAGATTGTAAAAGATACTATAATTGATAATATTTTAAAAATATAATAAATTATATAAATATTATCTACAGAACATTTTGTAATATACGATCAATTTGATATATAACATTGTGTGCAACGAAAGAACAAAAGTTTTTAACATAGGATTTAAGAATACTGCGGATACTCTCTCTCCTGATAAATTAAAAATAAAACTACAAGAGTACAAAGTTTTTAAAAAATTAAATTCTACATCAGATAATATTATAATTGATGCAAGTGTGAAATAAAAGGAAATATCTATCTGTCAGTTGTGATAGTTAATGATACGTCATTATAGTAAATTTATATTTTTGTAATATTGGTATATTATTTAAGGAAAATAATCTAAATTCAACTTATATAATATTAAAAAAATAGACAATAAGAATTATAATCATTCAGTGATACTTCACTAATCTGTCACATGAATATTTTTTTTATTACCATAGCTGTCTGATTTTTACCGAAAGTTTTACATTGTATATTTAATATATCTTGTACTGATGTAGAATTTAATTTTGTACAACTTTGTACTCTTCTAGTTTAGCTCTAATCTATCAAGAGAGAGAGGGTATCCGCAATAAGTTTTTCGTTTCGTTGTCCAGCCTGTATACTTCATTTTGGAATATTTAACGTAAGTACTTTTACATTTGAAAATTCTAAAAAATCGTTGGATTAGTTTTATATTCACAAATAGTATTACAGATTATAACTTTTCAGAAAGTATGAAATGTAATTAAAAAAGCATAAATTGTAATTAGAAATTAACAACTTTAACTCATATTTTTTCTCTTGATATAGGTAAATACATTTTTCTGAATTACCTTCAATTTATAAATTATGAATTGTAATTTTTCTGGAATATAAATTATGTGCTCTGATTAATTATTTGGAAAAATAAATTAATAATCAGAATTCTAGAAAAGAAGAAAAATATACTTTCAGATGTATATTTATTTTTCGTTTTAGAATTCGTAATAAATTCTCTAAGTGCAAAAGTAAGTTCCCATTAACAAACACTGGCAATTAATAAGCATTTTTGTCAGAGTACTAATTACTGCTCCCAATTATTCTCCTGCGGTAAATTTCGATTCATTACTGTCGTTTACCTATTCGGTGCATGTGCAGCAAGGAATGCACATAGTTCATTATAAAGCCGGAGATACACTTAACTGTTTTCATCTGGGCTCAGCGGACACCGGACAGCAATTACCATGACGGGAATTTATAAATTTACTAATCATCAGCCCAATGAAATAGTGTTAATAGATAATTAGTTTATTTCTAATTGCGCGGAAATGAGGGATTGAAATGCAGGTGTGGTCAACAGGTGGTGAATCCAACAATCACAAAAAATGTATTCAATTGAATTATAGATATTTTACTGTTCGCATGTGTTTTGATTTCTGGCATTCCCATTTTAAAGAACATATGCTGCGTTTATTTTGTATTAGCATCTGAAGAATTAATTATTAAATCTGAATCGATACTATTTAATTTTTATTTCCATGAGTATTGATTAATTTTAAGCAAAAAAATTTCTCACACTTTTTGTTCTTATAAAACTCGATGTATTTATGCCAAATTTTAAAACAGGATTCAATTATTTGTTCCCTTAATACCATTTGGTTCTACGGGCAAAATTAAATAAATACTCATACCAAATCTAAATTGAAACCTTTTATTTTATTTTATATAAAATTGATTTTATATAGAATTGATTATAAAGTTGATTAACCATCTCTGAATACATTTTAACTAATTTCGGCGTGACTACCCGTAGAATGTTGTGTACCTCCCGTTGTTATTGCAATCGGCAGTGCCAAAAAGACACTTTGCTCATAGAAATTTTTTTAATGTTTCCCGTAAGTCCAGAACGATTAGCCGTTGTAGTTATGCACCTCCATTTTTATTCCAATCGGCCTTTTCAAAAGGGCAGTTAGTTTTTGCAGAGACTTTATAAAAATAATAATATAGTTGGCTTTTAATTTATATAGGAAACTTTACATGTTTTGTTAATAAATTTATATACATGAGAAATATGTACGAATCAAATGAAAACAATATCTTTTCTTTGCAAGTTTTTGAGCGATTAAAATAACTTTGTGAAGTGCAATAAGAAATAGTTTCAGACATATTAATAAAATTTTCAAAAGATGATTCATTTCGAAGGGAAGTTCGAAGATATGAAACGAATGGAACTTGAAGAATGATTAGCTATAGAATGATCTCACTTTCGAGCAAAATTAGTGAAGTGCAGCAAAAAATGTGTACAATTTAGCGTACAAGGAATTGAGATGAGGTCTAAATCATATTTTTAATTTCTAAAAATTGTACTCATGGAAGAAAAAATCTGACAGTTGTCATGTATCACAGAATCAATGTGTGAGATTGCCGACGCTATAAATCTAACCAATTGAGAAGTACCCATAAAAACCTTATTTTTCAAGTACAACTTTAAAGGAGATAACGTAAAGAGATAATTGAATTCTGTCTAGAAAATGAAAAATTTTTGAGAAAAAGTGTTTTTTATATTTCTCATAATCACTCCGAAGGACATATATGTGTAGAAAACATTTCTTTGAGTTGAGGTTGTACCTTTACCAATTTTTTAAATATTCTTAAAAAACATTCCATTTTGAGGTGAATAACTCAAGATTAAAAAGAATAATAAATAAATGTTGTACATAAAAATGTGTGTTTCTAGAATATTCAAAGTGTATAAACACAATTTTACTGTTAACACTATTATGAAAATTTATCTGATATATTTATGAAATATAAAATGAAATTAAGATCCAATATTCTTCGCTGATATTGTATTCCCATGAGATATCTTCTAGAGCAATGAATTATTGGTGGGTAATGAAACCGAAATTGCATTTAGTTCCAATAAATACATTATCGTGGAAGCCACAGCAAAGCAAAGTCTGTCTCTGAGAAGGCACACACCTAATACGGTGGTAATGTAGTTAAACACGGCCGGTCCTACTCAAATAGTCCAGCAGTATCGCTCTAATTATTTAAAACAACAGTATTTGTTCTACACGGAATTTTAATTAAAAGAAGTCTCGGACATTTCCAAGCATAAAATATCCCAGTGTAGTAGAGTAGTTCAAGTGGTGTTCTTTCGGGAACAGATTATAAGAATGGGTTGAGATAATGGGTTACTAACGGTCTAAGAACTTGTTTTAGATAGGATACACTTAGGACACAGGGTCGAATTAGAATATTTAAAAAACTACTTCAACCTTCAACTCTTTCTTTATTTTATTTTACATTTTCAATTTACTTGATTTATTCTTTCGTAGCTTCTTAGTCCTCAAGTAAGTATTTAGTTACACAAAAATTTCTAATATATTATTGCTTCATAATGTGCTCTATTTCTCTTTCTCTAGATATTTTCTCCAACATTTGCTCTAATTTATCTATTCTCTGTTTTTTTGCCCTATGTTCTTGCTCTATTATTATTAGCTTTTCATAATTATTTAACTTATTTGATTCATAATATGCTGTAATTTATCTCGTTATTGTTACACAGTTTAATAAATTCCTGAACTATTTATTATCCCACAGTCTAGCTATAATGTTTAATTAAATTCCTAGTTATTGTTCCACTGATTTTCCATAGAAAGTATTTTAATTTCTTGCAGTGGTTTTGCAATTCCACTTCTGAGATCAATTTATGTTGCGATCCCACCTGATTATTCAGGTGGTACTGTTCTACTTCACTGTTCACTTGAATTTTCTTTGATTTATGGCCATTTGCACCATTGTAAGTTAAAAGTAAAGTTTAGTTAATCTTCAGTTTAAGCTAACTATCAGTTAATTTTAACTTACATTGCACAACTTGAGTAGGTACGTATTACGTTGAACTAGAGATTTACGTTTCAACTTCAGGTTTTGCTGTGAAGCTAAAAAAAAATGTATATTTTTATTTCAGAATAATTGACAGCATGTGACAAAATATTATTAAATATATAAAATATACTCATATAATTCATGTTTTAACAATAAATTATTATTGCATTTTGTTTTATAATACTTTGTCTCTATAAAACTATAGAAAAAATTCAATACATATATTTTTTCACAAAAATTCTATTGAAAAGAAGTTATCCCACTTAGCGTAGAAAATTTAACTTCACAAACGTCACGTTAACCTTCGGTTAAGAATCTGATTCATAGATAAGGTCTAAGTTTAACACGAAAAAGGAATACGTACAGTAAATAATGAATATTACAAAATATTGAATATTGAATGTACAATAAGAGACAAATAGAATCTAAACTAAAATGTAACTAATTAATGGAGACAATACATGTCACAGGTCCATTTTATGTCTAATGAATTGATTTGCCCCAAAATATTACGTTGCCCGTAATTTTGGAAATTGTTCTTTTTATTTGCGTCAAAACTTTATTAATTTCAATGGAAATACTGATACATTTACAGAAATAGAAATGAATAATTATTTTACAATGTAGTATCTTTTGTAAAGTACTTTGTTCCTTAACCGCCATATTGAAAAACTCTGTGGTTAGTTCTCGACTACACCAATTCTTAGGTGAGGTTAGGGCAACCGCAAACCGTTCTCAAATGTCTAGTACACTAGCAGGTAATTGAACTTTATAACTAATCATAAATGTCTGTTGAAAACTTTTCCACCTGACATATTCGTTCACGTTGTAATCAAATCTCTGCTGAGTTAAACAATGGAAGAGAGGATGATGACTCTATTATGAGTTATAAACAAATTAGTGTAAGAGGGATATGTTATGTTAAGTTGTGCTATATTAAATTAATAACGAGTAGTACAAGTAAGTAGTTATTCTCAAGAGTACTTGAGTTTATGAGGAAGAGCCTAACATGGATTGTTTTAATTTAATATAAGATGAAGTCTAAAAATATTTATTATGTAGACAATAGTTTTTATTGTATCTTACAGACAAACAAAATAATTAAGATTTTATTCTATATTTGTGAAAATTATTTGCAAATAATAAATAAAATTAATCTATTTGAAACATTAATAAGAATACAATTCAAACAAGTGTTAATTTTTATTAGAACGAAAGGACTGTCTTATTGAGAAATTTATGAACTAAAAACGAAACTGTTCTTTTATTTAAATAAAGATTTTTTTGTATACAGCGTGGAATATGAAATTGGAAACACCTTTTTTCTAGGAAGTTATTACAGATATCAAAAAATTATTTAAATAAAGTTTTTGGTATTTTTAATAAGCTATCTAAATCTGTATGAATTTGGTAAAAAAATTAATTTTCGTTATATTCCCACATTTATACATTTTTCAATAAATATTATAATAATATTATTGCACCAATTAATAGAAAATAATGTTTATTTTAAAAAAAAATTAAAGGTGCTTATCTTAAACTTGATAATTATTAAGATGTTAATGAACATATTTAATTGTCTCTTCAAAATAAAATGCGTTGAAATTTTTTAGTGCAAATAAAATACAAAATAACTCAACAGTCAACAAGTTTTATTTTCACTTTATTTTAAGAAGAAATAATTAAATATTTTCATTAATATCGCAAACACTATCAAGTTTAGAAGGTAAGTAAGTACCCTGAAACTTTTTTAAAGCAATTTTTTTTTATTAGTGCAATGTATCGATATTTAGTTAGCTTATTAAAAGTACAAAAAAACTTTATTTTAATAAATTTTAAAATAAAAAAAAAGTGTTTTCAATTTCGATTTCCACCCTTTATAAAACGTATTAATAACAAAACGTTTTTTTTTTAATTTAAGTGATTTGATGTACTTTGAACTAATTACAAGAAATGTAAGTTACAAGGAACGTAACTTACTTAAATTACATAAACTATTATTTTTCCTTATTTAAAAAATAATGTGATAACAATTGTTTTATTTTTTTCCAGGTGGGTCGAGTTTTCATTTATTTCCTTCTACATGTAAGTATCGTAATTATTTTATTTACCATCTGAAGTTTTATGGTCATGAATATCTATATAAAGGTGTCATTGAAATAAATTTTTTGTTTGTAATTTATTTCGGGCATTCTACTATCATTTGTGAATGTAATATTGCATTTGCATCGTACGCCACTGAAGCGCATACGTTAAAGCAATTATAAATTAATTTATCTTGAGGAAAAGTTAGGCACATTACCGAAAAATAAAAACGTTGACACCATACAATAATGCAATTATAACATTATTAAAATTACTATTCAGTGAAGTCTGCGCAGTTAAAACTTAATTAGTACTTGAAAACGAACAAGAAGTTTATCATGTTTGCATACAAACGACATTTAATTGACATTTTACGTGTAACATTTTGCACTGAAAACGACAACCTCAATAATTAGCAGGATTAGAAAACTTGAACAACTATTTAATAATACATCATTAGAATCCTGTTTGGTTAATTGGATTATACCAGGTCAACGAGCATGGATTGTCCTCAGGCAGTTATGAACTCTACGTATTCAATAATGTTAACAAGATACGGATTATGTAGTTAGGGACGTATATGGCATAGCCAAAAGTCAGCAAATTAACCTATTATCTGTCTACACACGACTTTCTACTCGCTAAGAACTTATTACTCTTGCTTCACATATGCATTTTACTATTTACATTAATTAACATTCCCGAGATTTACTTTTACTGCTTTCAATCAATATATCATTTACAATGTTAAAATATCAATCGTATCAGGTAAAAGACTATGATTCCTAAGGTCGGTCCTACGTGGCCTAGACGTTAATTCTGGACTGGTACTATAGATTTACTTTTAACTCTGGTTAAATGTAGTTTAGCATATATCAAAAATTGATTAAATTTTCTCTTATCACAGATGTAAACGACAATCGTATTTATTCATATTATTAAACTATTTGTATTTGTATGGTATTTCATAATATTTAAACATTTTATTAAAAAGATTTTTATTAAATGATGTTCAAATCCCAGCCAACTATTAACCAAATGAAAAATATTGCTGTAATCTATTTGGTTTGGAATATAAGCTTAACCGACACTGTAGTCAATAACCTACACCACTGAAATGCAAGTAAAACGTGCCAGGATACAAGTTCCTATGCTTATAATATTTTTTAGAAAACGAAAGTAGAGAAATGTATTATATTTCAGAACTTTTTATACAGTTTATGCTTTCTGAAGTAAAACACCCTGTTAATGTTACACATGTTGAAATCCAAGTGACGCTGATCATGAATGCAATACGGACAATCAAGCAAAAATAATATAATCGAAACCTTATGAAAATTGTACAACTTCCAATAAAATTTGCATTTTACAATATACCAGTGATGGCGAACCTATATGACAAGCATGTCAAAGGTGACACACCAAAACCTTTTTGGTGATACTTATCGTTTACGGACAGTCTTCACTTTTTTTTCTAAGTACTTTTGTAATACCTTATTCTCGTCGATAAATAAAATAAAATCAACTGACTAATGAAGTTTTTTGCGTTTGCTTGAGTTTAAATTGCACGAAATACCAATCTTCAACTGAAAATTTAGCAAAAAGATGACTAATGAAAAAATATGTGTCTTCACTTTATTAATAAATAAATAAATAAATAATATAACTCTTGTTTTACTAGAAATTGCAGAAAATTATAGATATTTCTAGATGTGACACGGTACCAGACTTAAGTTATGTTCTTTTCGAAATTTGACAAATCAAGCTCAAAGATAAGGCATATCACTGCAACACAATGAGGATGTAGACATGTGGAGTATATTTCATATGTTCATATATACTTTTTTTTAATAGTTCAATAGCATGAAAGAAACACTGCTCCGGGTTACTTGCATATTTGTGCATTGCTAGTCTATATAGTTTAAACGCATTCGGAAACTATTTTTATATAATAGACTTATGGCCGTTTGCACCAACATAACTTAAATTTTAAGCTTGCCTTAAATAGACAATATCGAATCGAAATAAAATGTCAAATGCATGATTTAACATTGCTGTCAAAAATTCGATTAGATTTTTTTTGTTTAAGTCTGGCTTAAAATTTAAGCCTTGTTGGTGCAAACGGGCATTAGAGCTTTAACTGCTCCCTGTTAACTGCGTTACTCCGTTACATCGAGGTTCTACTGTATCTAGTATATTTACTTTTAACTTTGTTGAATAAGTACAGTGATTATTTTTTCTGGGAGTGTACCGTCTGGAGTGCAATTCGAGCGAAGAGTTATTTGTCATCTGAAATACCGATTTTGATTTATAAGAATGCAGTCGGCTAGCAAGTCCCGCAATCGTGATCGCACAAATTGCCAGGTGTATCGCGGATGCAGCCGCGGTCCAGGTGAAATTAAATTCGTTTTAAGTGCCGACATAGCTTGTTAACAGCTTTGCTACTGCAACGCAAAAAACCTACCCAACCCATGGCTTTATTATAAGCTAATAAGAACGCTTAAATCATAGTTATGGATGTTTTTTCTCAACCATCGCTTTCAAATTTTTAATTAACCTGATAACTATCTGTTGTAATTTGTTCGCAAGTTCTTCGACTCAAACTTTGAGCTATAAATTTTCTTGCTCTGCTGATTCTGAAGTTGTTCTTAAATTGTTTAATTTTCTTTGTTTGTGTTTGCTGCACTACTGATGTAATTTTAAACTTAGGGTAGTGATGACTGCTTCAGTAGCGTAGGCAAGAAAACTGTTACAGAAGGGACATTTATTTTATTCACATCAATAATAATTCACTGCATCAATAAAAAAAATACCAAATTATAACCGTACTCATCTTTTAATTTCCATATTATTGTGGTCTCTTAGAGAATTGTCAATGACATTAAAAAGAAGTAAATATACAAATAACTAACATCAGATGCATTTTCAAAAATAATTGTTAGTTACAATAATATTTTCTTTTACTATTGCATTAATAAATTTTATTATAGAGTATTCTTATTGTGAACTAGTCATAATTAATTTCTTCGATTCTTTATTCACGTCTTTTTTTACATTTCTGGCCAAATTCTAATGTCCTCTCATTCATAATTAATATCTCGAGAACAATAGATCAACAAAAACATTTTATTCCACCTGTCATCATTTTTTTATTAATGAATAAGAAAGAAGAAAAATTCAATAGTTTGACAGTGAAACAATAGAATTACGCCGTCTGATGCCCATGACACAAATCGTATTATTTGTTGACATACTCGACAGACAGTTCATGATCACCAAAGATGAAATATGACGCGTTTCTATTCTACCTACAATGATCTCGCGGAAATATCTTGGCGCCATGGATTTCTGCATCTCTCAATTCAACCAGGTAGATTAGAACATTAAGAATACAGCGACTCGTTCGAATTGGTCACGTTTTCGTTAATCGTTGAAAGAAAGAAAGAGACTTGCTTTTCAGTTTTCCAAATTTTATGTTTATCTAACTTACTGAGTCTATGACGTAGATTTTAGTACATTAAGGACTATACCAATAGGTTAAGTATAAGTACTTTATAAGCATGTTTTAATATTCCACTGAATAAAGAATAATAAATCAACTAATACTTGTCTCTGTTTTTTGTGTTGTTTACTACTTTGGGAAGCGTTGAAATATGAGTAATCAATTAATTTACATCTAAGAAGGCGATGCACAAACAGCGTCGCCTACTTGACAATAAGAAAAAACAAACCATCGCCAATTCATTGACATCTTTAATTGGATAACTACATAACTATTCGCACTTTCAACGAAGTGACAGCGAAACTAATTTACATAATTAAATAATAATGTGTACACGTCATGTCGGAAAACGTTATTCATTTATTAAATTGTTATTGGAGATGAGATCCAAACTGACAGATCTCTTGATTGATATTATTTTTATTAATTTATGCATTTGTTTAAGGTTGCCAAGTAAAGTGAAGCTTTTTTGTTTTGACGTTTATGATTGATATAAATTGTGAGTCTATAAAATTGCTTGTTACATAACTGTAAGCTGAAAAAATTGACGTTGTACAAATCTTTGACTCCCAGAGACTATTATAAATTATCCAGTAATTTATTATATACGCTAGATAGTAATTTATCGCACTATTGCGAGTTATTTATAACGATTTTTCAAGTTTTCAGAACTAACCGCTACAAAATATTAATTATGCTATTTAAATTCTCATATTTTAAAGCACTCGTCTTTAATAGATTTTCTATTTTGCCTTACCAAATAGGGGATAAAGTATTTTTATTTTTTTGGTTGTAGACAAGTCTCCTACGTTTAATTACTAAAATACAATTCATGTCACACAGATTAACAGACCATTAGTTATTAGCTGTAGGTTCTTTATATATTCTGTAGGTTGTACACCATTAAAATACTAGTATACATATCTCAAAACAGGCTTCCTACTTTGGCATCAGAATACCTTTAGATAAAAAAAATCTTGTGATTTTTAAGTTAGGTAAAATTACTTGGTCATATTGTGCTACATAATCTACAATTATACTAGTGTTGTCATATAGGGCCGAAAGAGTCAGGAAAATTGTTAGGGAGAGACTGAATTTGTTCCTGAAATCAGGGCGCTAAAATTTAAAGGGCGTTAAAATTTCTCAACTATATTCTGTTAAAAGAAGATCAGTTAACTTTTCTTGGGATATTTCTAACACCTAAATATGTGTTTTATAATTATTTTGTTTGTTTTATTTTCATCAATTATTTTGTTTTTGTAATAGAAATAATAATATGAATTTTCACTTTAAACCTCTAAAAACAATACAATGCACTTTTATTCTTACCTGGCATCACTGTTTATAAATTCTGTTCTGTATACTTACACTCTAATCCTTTTCCCTACTAAAATGCAAGTAAACTTGATGCTAGATAGTTAAGATAGATACTTGAAGCTGTTGAAGTTCTCGATTTCTTTTACTGCTCACACTCTATCCACAATTGGTGGTATATGAGTCACTCGACATTTTATCATCTCCTTATTCTCCTCTTTGATTCCTCTCCTCTCGATGTTCTCTTGTCTCCGGACGGAACAATTGAGTGTGTCGGTGAGGGCGCGTGCTGTAAATCCACTCCCAACATGGACAGATGCATCCGAACAAAAACAAAAGCCTCGCGACCCGCTCACTTTGATCTTCCCGTGATCGAGTGACGTCATCGGGCTACTTCAGGGGACGCTGTGACAATGTCAAGATGTTTCAATGGTACCTACGATCATTATGCAGGCACGGATTCAAAGGAATTTCTACAATATGGAATACACGATTTATGCACTACTCTGCTATGCGTAATGGTGAATAAGGATATAAATTATCTCTATGGAGATATTTACAAGTCAAAATAAGATTTGTGTTCTACGTAGATTGAATTTGCGTTACTGCTTTTGCTAATCTTGTTTTATAGCTACTGAGACTACTGCATTTCTCTGGTAAAAACATTGAATATATTAAATTATTATGATTCAAGTTTGATTCTTCTTTCAACGACATGATGTATCGGTTTCATGCAAGCTTTACTTGTTTTTTAATAGTTTGGATTCTCAATCTACAGTCTTTGCAAAGTTAGCAAACCCAACTATTTACATTGGACAGTCACATTGCTTACCAACATCAAACAATCTTCTTTTAATCTACACAATCCAACAAACCTAATTTTAAAACGTCAAACTGTCTTTTCTAATTCGAACAAACGAAGTTGAAATGTGGTTTTGTAAATGCTAAATTTAATTGCTTATTCCTTCGCGTCTCAGGCTTATATTTTTATAGTTAATTAATGTTGCATTAAAATTCAAAACAGTAGAAAAAGAGAAGTTTAGATTTTCGGTACAGTTAAGTTATGAAGTATTATCGAAATCTGCGACATAGCGTTTTAAATTTATATTTTCGATTCCATTACTTCCCGTTTGACCATAATTGTTGTTCTTGTTCTCCTTTACCTTGAATTTTGAAACAATATAACTTAAATTTTAAGTTTCGCATAAATGAACAATAGCATTTTTATATTTAAATGTTTCTTAAAATGTAAGCTTTGTTGGTGCAACTGTGCATGATATCCAAGAATTTTTCGGTGAAATTTACGAATAATTATTACGTATTATTACATTGTCACTTAACTCACGACAACGAAGCTGAAGTGATTTAAGAATCATTTTTGACCCGAATTGCTGAAAAATATCCTTCCCCCATCAAATAAAGAATACTAATTTGGTGAAAATGATATACCTACGTGATGTGTGTAATAACAATATTTTATGTTTTCAACCAAATCACCTTCTTCGTTTGTATAAGACTAGAATAGTTCACTGATAATTGAGGATGAAAGGAGACGTATTTCTTGTGCTTCCCTATTTGAATTTGCCGTACTCCAGCTCTGCTCGTTCCTCCAATACGTAATGAAGGCAGCGACTGGGATCGGTGTTTCATCTATATATGGTTCGGTTTTGGGAACATTGCGACAAGCAGACAACTCGAGATCGGTTGGATTGTCTGTGGCTGCGGTGAACTCCAACCATTACAGCGTATTCCATTTGTCAAGCTGCTCAATGCGTACCGTGCAAACATCTCAAGAATGTTCCTGCACCTATCAACACTGCATACAACGGAATGTAGGGCAGCCTAAAGGGACAACTTCCACCTTTGATTTTTCCGCCTATTAATCAGTAGTTAATAAACGTTTGTAAGAATTTAACTTCGCTAGTAGTTATTTGCAATATTTTTTTACAAATCAGTTCATCTCATTTAAATTGAGAGAGAATTATTATGTAAAGTCGATTTCACTTGATCCTTACGTTATCAATTTCTGCTGCAAGAATTATTACATTTTTATCTTGCATCTTTGTCCTATTTGTTTGTCATAGATGAAACTTTTATTGTCTGTTTGTCATTATATATTGGTAATTCCGTTAATTTAATTCACAACCCTTTTTGTAAATTTTATGCATTATTATATTTGTTTATAATACTGTTAGTTTACTTCGGAAATCACATGATTTCACTCGAAAAGGTAATGTCATCATCAATCATGGTTACAATTGATAACGTGAGGATCAACTGTAGGTAGGAACACACTTGATTATTTTACTAATTATTCCTATTGTAGTTCGGTCTTTTCAGATATTATCAAACTACTGTAGAATCGTTAAAACATAATAAGTACAGTTCATTTCGTTGACTTTTTAAAATTCCAAACACTATAGATAAATAATACAAAAACACACTTTAGGTATAATTGCTTATCCTTATCGAGCAGAAAGCAGTTGAACTGAGACATAACGTATGTATTTTTTTTAATCTACATACAATTAGACTATGACTTATCAAGTCGCTTCTGGAAACAAAAAAATCTAAAAATGTCTTATGTAGCTTACATACTTAAAATCTGATCGAGTATTTATCAATTGCTCGGACGAATACCTAAGTGCAATATTGTCAAAATTTTCAGATAGCAAAGTGTGTCAGTTCCATTAACTTATCATGGTATTAATACCATTACCAAGTGCATGTGTAAATTTACGTAAAAGTGTACTTCCAAAATATTTATAATTTTTGTCTAATGTTTATTAATTGTTTTCTTAGTAAGCACAATATTCCATTTGTACCAAAAGATGAAACCCCGCCTGATATACTGGAAACCCCAAAAAATAGAATCAACTCGGTCGCTGAATATTTCAGAAAATTAATGATTTTTTTTAATTCTCTCTAAGAACTGCGATATGTGGCGAGAAAATTTTATTAATCTTATATTAGAAGTAAGATGAACATGTAATAAATCTTTTTTGAATAAGATCACATTTGAACTAAATATACATACCTCAACTATTTCTTAAAATTTTTGTTACATCTATTAGGTTGATGGTATAAATAGTTGTGTTTAAAACTGTGTGAATTTATTTACGGCAAAAAATTTTGCATGTTAAATGAAAATGTTGAACCCTAATGCGTTTTTCTAATAAAAATGTCATACTTGGCAACCCTTTGCCGTCGCAAATTCCGATAATCTTTTAGATTACATTAACGCCTTTATTGTTGGTTTTTAATTTAGAATGGAGTAAAGAGTAGCTCGGAAATGAATCAAAAACAAATGTTGTTATTCCTCGGGCACGTTTGTTTTCAATGTTAATTTCCAACACGGGCCTTCGTGTTACAAAACACATTTTCTTTCCAACGCCATCGTTGATTTATCGCGGCGCATTTGGTCGAGAGAACATTTTTATTATATTCATGCCTCATTATTCTATTAAAATACCTTCATCATTTTAATGTTTTTTACTTATAAATCCAACAACAAAGGTGAAGCAAAAAAGTTTGACTAATTTGGGCTTTATTAATATCAGTAATAACAGGGCGTGGAAAACACTTTTCCAATTATTTCAATTAGGTTTGTATTTCGCTCGGAGCGAATTATTACCTCTGTAATTTACTCAAAATAGAAGTGGTGATGATATGTTACGTACATTTTTAATTAAATGTACCTGCAAGATATGTTCTACTTCACAAAGATGTAATTTAATCTAGCTTTTATGTTGTTTCACGAACAGCGAATATGCAGCCTCACATACGTGCTCTCTGCATTTGCAAAGTTATCTTTATTATTGTTAAAGCAAATATGAACATTATTATTTTAATTCTTTAATACCAACATACTACAACAAAAATTAGAAAGTTGAATAATTTTGCAATTTGTATACTTAAGTAAACATTTCTGCTACTAGTGTTTCACAGGCATTAAATAAATTTAACATTTTCCAAGAGCAGATGTGAGACAAGTCTAGCCAATATTACATAATTTATACTTCGAAGTACCGTGTAGTAACAGTACCCCACAAATTCCAAAGTTTTTTCCCCGACATCTTCCTGATAACCCTTCCACAATCAGGTTGTCGAGTCAGTTGGTCTCTGTAGCTACACCGTTCCCACTATTAAATATTCATTACCGCGCTTAGACGACGCCGTGTCTGCTGTTCGGAGTAATTTACGAGCCGAGCAGGGCCACAAGGGCACAAAAATCCAGGGAAAGTAATTAGTACACCGACTCAAAAAGCCAGATAACTTTATTACGATATATTGCTCCAACTCAAAATCGAAATGAAGATGTTTGGGGATAGATAAAACGAGGAAAAATGTGGAATGTATGTAGATATGTGGAAACATTTCTAGTAAATGGTTGGAATTTTTCAGTGTGAATCACTAATCAAATTTGATAGTACATGGAAATGAGGAGGTGTTAAATATTTCAACGGACAGCATACATTCCATGGAAATAGAAATGGGGTTTATTTATTCTTTCAACAGTAAAATCGTATATGACACTACATTCCTAGATGGAACAGGGCCTGAAGAATCTGAGATATTTTTTTCAGCCTACAGCCTCTGGAATGGACCTACAGCTTACAGTGGGTTCCAAATCAATCGAACACAGCGGTATTTTCATTTGGGTAAAGACTTCACACTCAGCTCAATTCGAGTAAAATCGCGCTAACCAAGTGATCCATCACTGCCCGTAGAACAACAAAATATTAAACCTATATTTTTCATTTAATAAAATACGGAATAGTATAAGAGGAAATAAATCAGGACTTGGTAATTGATTTACAAATTTCGAAGTTCCTAATTTTTTTCTTACCTTTTCCATTCACTTTTTTGTTTATGTTTTGATGTATAGTATATTTAAATGCCTTTTAAATTTAGGAGCCTGTTTTTAATATAATTTAACAAATACGCATATAAATCATATATGAATCAAAAAATAATAGAGTATCCCATAACATAATATACCCATTCCTTAACCAAATTACCCTTCACCTATAATAACATCCTACACCTCGGAAAACAAAATCTAATCCTCGCCCTATGTTCCAAACCACGTGACCCTCTCCCTGTGTGGTCCAGTGGAATGCCTAGTGCCCTTACGGCTTACACCGTAACCATGGTAATCGTTTAGGCCGCCACTAAAATCAACCAGGTCGTGCACCTTGAATATCTAGATGCACTCGAACCAGAGACGTCGTGTTATCTGGAATAAAGGGATTAATTAGGGATATCTACATCTGGTGATTATTTGTAATGGAGGTATTTATATTGAGATGTGATCTGGAGTTTAGTGGAATGATGTTGGGAGCATTGTTTTCGAATAAGAACAATATTAAGATAAGGGAATTCTAGTAGTAGTATTTATTTTTATTGCATTCTACAATGGTTCACATTAAATTAGATAGATATACACTAAGAATAAATATAAATCTATTTAATTGACACGACTACTTTTATGTCTTTATATTTACAAGAGATTACCAGATTTATTGATTTTACTTGTTTTTCTTTAAGAATATTGTAGATATTTACATAGGAAAAATATTATAACATTAAATATAACGGAATAATATTTAACACTACAGCACAAGGTAGCATTTAACATCATTAGTGCTTTAAAGACATAAATATTCTTCACATATCTGAAATACAGAATTTTTAATTCAATTCATTTTCTTATTTTGGTGTATTCGATGTAAGGTTTTATTGTCCTGGAGATTGTTAGTTTCACAAAGCAATAACAAAAGCAGAAGCAAAATTCAATGAATATAGAATTATGTTATTTCTAACCTCAACATTAAAGTTTTGGTATGTTTTAATCTTGCGTTTTAGAACGATTTTTGTTTGTTAAACAAGATATGATAATAGTTATTTATGGTACAATTATGTTACATTACAAATAAGTCACGTGAGAAATGTTTAGTTCACGAGGCCGTTAGTCCGAGTGGGGTATTGTTCTCAAGTGACTTAGGTTTTTTGACAGTTGACATTCTAAAATGAATTAAAATTTCTAACCCACATGTATTTTATGATTTACTTTATTTATCTAGAAACACCATGGTTATAGCGTTATAATTACACGATGTTGGATAAAAAATGTAATATTAATATTTATACCAATTATGAATATGTTTATGTCCAAAGATCAAGCAACAATCCTTGGTGCCCAGAATATAATTTAATTGGTACATTAGAAATTTTGAAAATTGTTTCTTTTCTTCGCTGAGTTCCAAAATCAATATCAGTTTGTTCCCAAAGTTATCATAGCTAACTGACATTTTTTTTATTAATAATTTAATTATTATATCTTTAATAACAAACTCATTTCTTTTTCTTACAACCGGGCATAAAAGACATACTTTATGTCCTCTTTTGAGTTTCAGTAGTGTGTGAAAAATAACCGTTGCTAGGCAACGTAAACACATTTACAATGGTTTCATAGTATCCCAATTAACTATTATTAATATTTCGATTGAAGGAAAAATGTTGTATGCAACACATGTGTAACATAGTGCTATTTCGTACTACACAGTTTAAACAATACTCGACTCCGCTTTTTTGCTTTTGAGTTTTTTTTTGGTTACCGGATTTTTTTTATAAAATTTAAGACTCTGTTTAAAATATATGACCAACCATTTAAAACAATTTTAAATAAACTAATTCACATTATTCTTAGTTTATATTATTTAAAATAGGCTGAAACGTTTCTAGTCCTATGTTTGTAAGAAGGTAGCGTTTGTAAACACACACCGGGTTCGTTCTCCGCTCGTGCGCATATTAAACGCTGGGTTAAAACCTCGTGTTAACCTGAAAGCAAATTAAATTGCCATATAATGGTGAGCTGCTCGCGATGCTATCGTTTGATCACAAGATGATCGACACACAATGGCTCCATCAGGTCCTGCGATCGCTGATTGCTTCTCGTGCGAGGCACTGGTCTCTGCTCGCCGTCAAACTGCGTGGGTGTGGACGTGGACATGCACACACTTTTAAAGGATCCTTGTGGGAACGATGATGTAATATGTGTTACACATTGGATTAGCCGGTACAATATACAACTCGATGTCCAGAAAAGCAAATATTGTATTAATCTTGGTACATGTTGTTAGTTGCACCATTTATTACAATGTTCTCCAAATATGTGATCGTAAAGTTTAACTTCTAAATAGCCACTTTTCAAGATTTTTAAACAACATGCAGTTTACAAAGAAAAGTTTAAAAACAAGAAAAAATGATATGGACATCACATGACTTCTTTGTACGCTAAATTATACATTTTTGCTGTACTTCATTTAAATTTATTTCACTTGAAAGTGGGATTATTCTACGTCTAATCATTCTTCAATTTCCTTTCGGAATTGATCATGTTTTGAAAAATTTATTAAAATGTTTACCGCCATTTCTATTGCATTACACAAAACTATTTTAATCGCTAAAAAAGACATTGGCCCGTATTACGAGCTCACTTTTATCATAAAATCGCGATTTTAACGCTCACTAGATCTACTTATTTTAAAGTATTTTTTGCTAGCAGAATTTAGATACATTTTTTTGGTAGCCGAGAAATTCGCGTTCAAAGTTTTACTTAAGTACATATTTTTTTTAAGTTTTATTTCATTCTTGTCTGTACCACCATTCAACTCTACGAAAAAGTAGATACGTAAAGTTTACTATAAATAAATATGATTTATTGAAAAGAGAATGTTAATAGAGATATCAATATAGATAAATAAATTAAGAAACCTTTACATATTACTATCGACTTGATGATTGCGCTGGTGTATGTTGTTGTGGCGCATGTAGCTTTCCTGCTGTAAATACTTGAGTGGAGGGGGTCGGATCCGGGATGACTGGGAAGTTCCCTACTCGAACACGATCCAATCTCCCGAAACGTGGTCCGCTGGCCGCTTTCACCTCCTTGAGACGTTATTAGCGGCGAATCCTTTACAGATGTAAGCTTGATACGCATGTAAATGTCTGTAATTTAGTTTACATTTGCCAGCGACCACGGCAAATTACCATGTTCAATTTAATGCAGCGTAATCATGACTAATTAATATTAACTTTCAAACTCTACCTCTACCTCTGTTCTCATGTCAGTTATTAGAATTTTAATGCGCTACTAAATAACTACTCATTCTCATTTTAATGCACTGCTCTCAATTATTTCATTAGTTTCTGGAGCCGAACTATAATTGTTGCTATTAATTATCAGATTGTTTGCCCAAGTGATTTACATTCTTTATTCAATGCTCTAATAGATTTGTTATTTATTTACGTGGCCTTAATGAAAACATTCATACTTTAACACATTTTAGATGCTGCGAATTGCATTTGTGAATGTCATATTCAACCACATACTGTCCCAATAATAACTAATTTTTCTTTTGTTTGTCATATTTAGTCGAATGATGATGCTACGAAATAAATTGATAAACATTATGAAAGAAAATATAAAGAACTTACAATTAATGATATCAGTTTCAGTGATTACAAAATTATAAGTCCTGTTTTATTTCCTGTGTCGGTTTTTCGAGGAAATGGGCTATTCTTTTAATTTTTTAAATTTCTCTTCAGAATACCTACGTATGAATCCAAATATGACTGAAAAAACGGTTGAATTTATTGGATTTATGTGAACTAGGTGTTTTTTTTTAAAAATCGTTGATTTTTTTCAAATTTATAAAATAATAGATATTTATGTAATACGTTGCGAAATGATAGTGTTTTAGGCACGGGATTTGCGTATTTTTCTCACGAGCGCAGCGAGTAGTGGAACACGTTAAGTGCTTAAAACACTCATTTCGCAATGTATTACATATAAGATTTTTTACAATTTCACTTCATAATTGCAAACTACTAGTATTTCATGTAACATGACATTAAATAAATTTACAAAATAAGTTAATGTCTAAAATTAAAGAAAAATTAAATTAAATTTTTAAGTAATAAACATAATAAGAAATATTTCATTGTAATTTCCTATATATTTCAAGATTTATCGTTTTAAAATTTACCTGTTATGGGCGAATGCAGTTTTCAGGCAATTGTTAAAATTTGACCCTTCAGTGGAAGACATGAGAGTTAGTTGCGTGAAAAATATCATATTCATTCAAAATATAGTGAAATATTGCATGAAAATTTAAAATAATTTAAAATCATGTATTATAAATATTTTATAATAAAGAAATAATTTATAATTTCTTTAATTATTGCAGTTTCAAGCAACAAATAATTACTTTTGCGCACTTGTGCTTAAATGTATTAACTTTTGCGCATGCACTATTAAAATAAGAATCGAAAAGATATCATTATGAAACGAAATTATAAAAACACATTTTACCGGTTTCAGGATATTGAGCTTTTGTTTAAATAGATAAATGTAAGCTGGGTAACTGTCATACTTGTACAGCATGTAATTTTGAGTCAGTATGGTAATTAACATTTACCGTACAGAATTGTTAATATATTACGACAATTGTCATGTCATATCAATCCATCAATACAAAAACCTTACTGACAAGAGAATTTTATAAAATAATATTTATTAATAAGTTGAAACAGGTAAACTATTGAACAAGCCACGGATGTTATGAATAATATCAGACCTTAGATGTCTTAAAATCCTATCCTAGGTATGTTAATAGCTATTAACGTATTAACCAAAATTTCAATTTTTAAAATATATGCTCTTCATACTTTAACCACAGAATATTTACATACAGCAACGACACTCCTACCCTATTCAGTTCTGTGACCTTAGAGCATTGTGTAAACCTTTAAATTTGTTGCCTTCCCCAATGTCTCTCTCTAAGAACGAAACTTTCCGATTTTAAACAATAAGCCCTTTAAATTTGTTGACTTTCCCCATCTCTCTCTAATTTTAGTTTCTCTGTCTTACTGTCGCTTATGTATAAACCTATTCTGTGCTTTAACACTGAATATTTTTCTTACTGAATTTTCATATTAAAATGTAATAATATCTACACGATAGAGAACATATACACACATGGAGCTCATCGCAGGTTTATATTTTCAGGTTTCACAACAGTGTTTTGAAGTATATTTTAGATATAAACACTTTACATATTTAATGATTTTTTATTTTTATAAATACAACTGAGTTTCTTAACCTTGTCTGAAAATATATGTATTTATTCTGAACTTTATTATGTATATTGATTTCATTTTATGAGATGGTTTTTAATAACATTTTTAATGAAATGATTGTAATAAATGTTCTGTTACTTAATTGTTGAGATGCTCATCTTCCGGATAATTCGTCTGTGTTGTGGTGTGTAATTTGTGGTTGATTTAATGGTATTTGTTTTGGCCGTTGTTGATAGCATCTCGTTTGTTTTTAACACAATGAGTGAGGGTCTGGTCCAAGTCCAGCATGGAACAATACCGTTGTTTGTTTAGGTACACGAAACATACTGCACATGATAGATCGTTGCTGTATGTACTCCAAGCCAAGACTTACATTCACAAATTCACACCATCACACCAAAATACAGAAAGGAAGATAAACGACAATAGAAAGAAAATGTGAGAAATATCATCTCATCCATTTAATTCAAAAATTTCTGATGATAAGATACCTACTTGTAAAAAAGAATTTTCGTGTTTCTATAAATTTCAGACTTTCTACCCTCCGGTGAAATTATTTTAATACGAGTACAATCCATAGTAAGAAAAACGACTAATATTGTAAAATTATTGAGTTGTAGTTTTTAGCTCTTTTTCCAATTTCGGCATTTTAATAAAATTAATTAGCTATAGCCCTTGAAACTTAATGTATTGCTCTTCTAGTAGTAGGTTTATCTATGCCACTTTGCCAATAAAACATCCTGCCACTTGCAAAAATGAATCATTGACGACAAATCGCAGTGTTATAAGCACCAGATTCAGCATTGTTCCTGGTGTAAATTAATTAATTTTATCCTTGATTTTCAGACATCAATTTTTTCCTTGGTTTTACCTTTGTATTGGAGTACATATATCATCTCTAATTCTGTTAACAACTTATATAACCGCAGCTTTCGATAACTAAAATTTCATAATTTTTTATGTCTTTTTGGCTCACAATGGTTCTAATATATCTTCGTCATCCGTTAAAATATCAACGAATTAATTCATGTTTGAGTACGTAATATCAGACAAATTGATAGCTGATGTGATTTTGTTACCTAAACCACAGTTGAACTAAAAAATTCAGGAGTTTAACTGAACTGCACTTTGACCTAATCTTATCATTCGAATCTAATTTGTACAACACAACCTGTAATGTCATTTTGAGTTCAAGGTTGAACTTAAACTACACCTAGATAGTACAACCAGGCCTAAATGAACTACATTTCAACTTACTTACTACGACCGAACTACAACTATTATTAACCTCTATAAACATTACAGAAGATGCAGAAATCCACCCTCAAGCTTGTCTCCTTGTCTTTTTTGATAAATATAATAACCTACGAAATATAATCCCATATATGTACTTTTAATTTTATTTACAAAAACAAATTTATCAAATGTCCAGACATCAATAACAGAATTATAGCCCACAGAAAAAAAGCTGAGCTGCAGCAAAATGGGATTAGAACCTTATAATTTACATTCCAATAAGTTCAAGTCGAAATGCACTAAAAATTTGAACCACTACTAGTCATATTTATATTACATATAAACTTTACAACAGCTCCATTTTTATAAAGGATAAGGAAATGTGAACGTACGGTTAGTATATTTTTCTATTCATAATTGTGTTTGCAGTGCTGCAGTTGAGGTAGTAATAGCTGAATAAAACGTAGAAGTTTTGTAGAAAACGTAGAGTATACAAGTGTATGTAAAGCAGTAAATGTAATAAATCCGACGTACGATACTATAAACCCCTATTCCTGCAAATAAAAGAGCATCAGCATTCCGGCATTTGTTCGCAGTTCCCACAATTGTTATTACCCATATCAAGTGATACTTGTGAATAGATTTGAATAGTATGGAAATTTCCTAATATCCGATTCCAAAAATGTATTCCACGGCTCTATTCGGAAGGTGCGCGGAAATGCGATTTAGTCGGAAACGGAAAGTGAGAAAACATTTCGTCTAGTTACGGTCGGTCACGTCGCTTTGTTTACGAAGGCCAAACATCGAGTTCCGAGTGCTCGGGCGATCACGCGCTGGGCTAGGGTTACAAAGCCTGCACGCCGTATTCGCTGCTGCTGGAGAACACTTCCAGATTCTGGATACTTGACACCTCGACAAGAATGCGAGATTTGTTTAGAGAGGACTCATTTGTTTTGATGAATTTCAAGAATTTCTTAATGCGACAGCTCAAAATTTATTTTTGTTTACCAAGCAAAAGAAGTGATTTTATTAAAAAGAAAAGATCAGGATCAAGATGGTAAGGTGACGTCGAAATTGCAGCGCAAAATATTTGAATTTGGGTTTATTCTCCTTTTTAAAAAGACTCCGGTGTCCTCTGAAGCAGTGTTTTAAACTTTCTAGTCCGCGACCTTCTTTCCCACTTAAAAATTTCAATCGACCCCCCAAGATTGGGCTTAGAAAAACAAAAGAATATAAATCAAATTCAATCAGTGTCGGACTGGCACATATCTCCATGTGTGGCGGTTCAGATTTCTGGGCCCCCTATTCTCGGCTACACAAAAATATTTTTAATGAAACAATAACGGTTTTAAATGAAGTAATTTTTATGGTTTTTTTTAAAGGTTATATTTTATAAATATATTAATAAATACAAACATAAGCAAATATTCAAAATGATCACGACAATATTTGTAGAAAACTGTCGTCATGGATTTTCATTTTCAATAAATTTATATAATCAACTTACTTTACAATAGATTGGAAGATGTGCCTATTTTATCAATTATAATTTTTTTATCTATATTTTCAAATAAATCCTTTTCTATATACATAAAGATCAAAGGATTTAAATGCGATTGCTATAATTATGACCTCAATCTATGTTAGCTTAGTGGTGAGGTATCATAAATTATTCGAAATTGAATTCATTATTCGAAGGAAGGATAAGAAATGGGCCGTATTTAACAGATTAATATTTATTTAATTGTTACATTTTTACGACTATATCGACTCCTACTCGATTTTTCAGACTTTTATGATATTTTAACTTTTTTAATATTTCGACTTTTCTGATATTTTTAATTTTCATTATTTTGACTTTTCCGACTTCTCAATTTTTTCGACTTTTTTAATTATTTCCACTTTTTCGACTTTTCATTTTTTTCTACTTTTTAAATAGCGCATGTTCTTTGCATTTTCCTTTTCTCTTATAATCCGTTTCTTAGCAACACTACTTGTTTTGCTAACTAATTTCTCTGGTTCGATTTACACTGAGAATTCGCAAATCACGTAAAAAAACAATAAATCGCGATGCTATTATGCTAAATTAATTATAATAATATGTAGTATAATAACGAAATGATTGAAGACTATAAAATGCCAAAAATTTATTACCTATTTGAAAATTCAAGCAGAGTCAAATCAAATTACAAATAACCTAAAAACATTTGCTAACGACCGGGTTGAGTTCTAGCTTGGGCGATAATGATAGAAGTATGCCAATATTTGATTTTATTTACCTACATGACTTACGCGTAAAAAATAAAGCATGATCATTCTCCAATGGTAGTGACTGGTAATTTTCGTCAATGACATCAAAACTACACTTCATGGAGAAATGATAGTTGATAGTTAAGTTTTAGTTTATACAACATAATCTAAAATAATAACTAAAAAACTTATAAAAACTGTTCGAAATGTTGCCAGTTCATAATCGTGCGGAAAAGACAAATAACAAAGTAAGGGATATATGAAGTATTCACATTGACAGAACAATAAATAATAACAATGCTCGCCTATGATCGCAAATGAGGTAGGTGACCAATTTCTAAATTTGGTATACCTATGTGATAGCTTGTACAAAAATAATATACCCGTATTTTTTTAAAATTGTTAATTATTTGTTGTTTTCAAGTAAATAAATAATATAGTACTTGGGAGGGGATTATGACGTCAACTAAGTTCATGAGAGGGGCGAAGGTAGACAGAGACGGAAATATGTGGTGTGAGTGAGATAGATAGGTTTATTGCCACACCTTCAAATTTTAACCAATCAGCGTGCGAACTTAGTAAACGTCATAGTATTGGACGCTGTTTCTATTTAACGCAAATTACTAAACAATTGCTGATAAATATTTAACTTTTTTAATGTCAACGGTCATAAATAAACATACTTTCTATAATTTAATAGTTTTTTCATTAAAATTCTACCTTGGTCACCTACCCCATTATCAATACTTTTCTCCACGGAATAAAATTTGAGAACTACCCAAATCACGTGACTATTACTGTAGCAACCAAACTAGCGGCTTTGCTGAAATGCGGGTTGCAGATGTAATACTTTAAATATGATAAAATGAAGTAGCAAGTAGACCACACGCTGTACATATTTTGTACTACAAAATAATACTAGTGTGAAATTCGAATAGAAAAATAGAACTGGATGTATACTTCTACACTATAAACTAAGTGACTTTTCTCTTTTTGTCACAGTAAGTTCCATAAGTTTACACTGGGCCCTTTCGTTGGCCGGGCCTGTGGCGATCGCCACATCGCCACAATAGCCAGTCCGACGCTGAATTCAATAGTTAATTACAAAAATTGTTGTTTATGCAATGAAACACACAAATTTGTTACTTATACAGGTGGTGAGTCGAACATCTGAAAATAGGGATTTGTAAGATCAGAAATTAGGTATGAAAATGACGTAAATTACTCCAAAATAGCGGTAGCTGGGTAATTTACGTAATTCATTTTCTAAGCTTAGGAATCATGTAAAATTAATTTTGCTTATTGATTCAGATGCAGAACTTTATACTCTACAACTTTCATTTGAAAGTTTTGTACTTAAAATAATTAAGGAAGCAGAAAATTACGAAAATATTATTTTATGCGTTAAATCACCATCCTGTATATATTTTTCAATAAAAATAATAAATATATTAATTATATCTTACAACAAAATAAATGAGAAAACGTTATACCATGTTATTTTTAAATATTTTATGTTTCTATATGTATTAAAATTTATATAATAATCTTTGTCATCTCGGTATCTCACATCGACTTCAATGCTATCTCATAGCGACTTACTTTGAAGTATCGTCAGTAAATAAAAGGTTAATACATAGTAAATTTATAAAATATATGAAACATCAAATTTTCTGCGATTCCTAAAAAATATTTCTCAATAATGAAAGAATCACTGCTCAAAGTAAATAGTAAAAAATGAGATAAATATTTCTTTTGATTTTTCTGCATTTAAAATGTTAAGTTGCGGCACCAAATAAGAAGTATTATTATAAAAGCTAATAATAAATAGTATACATTTCCGTCAGTTATGGAAAGTAAAGTAGTTATGAAATTCCTTATGGTATTATGAGGATCAGAAATGGAGCAGAGTAGATAGGCGTTTCTGTATGTGGTAAGAGTGCACCTCATAGCCATATATTCTCATAAACCTAGATCCGATTGTTTCTCATGTTCTTGTGCGTCTGCGTTCCAAATCCGGAGGTGCATTACACTTCCAGCCTGATTAAAAACTTTAATTACTTTCTATATTAAGACATCGGGCTATATAAAAATAAAAACAGTCTGTGCAAGGAATAAACGAAGCTAAGCGACATTCAGATGCAATCGAATGCGAACCTTAAAAGTAAATACGCGAGTAAAGAATTTCCCATGGCTGAGCGAGTTACCATAAAGGGCGGAATTCGTTCGTGTAATATGTCAGCGGCTGCGACAGTGCCGTGCGTGCCGTGGGGGCACCGAGGAATGCTATTGTTTCAACGGCCGGGATGTTTTTACATGGCTACTTACAGCTGCTGTGAACTATGAATGTGTTATTCTTACCAACAACTATTTTCACTTCTATTTATATTCTGCGAAGTGCACTAGGCGAAATATTTATATTAGCAATTTGTCTATTTCGTACGTTGCTAATTGTCCACAAATTCAAGTAGATAGTTAATTACGACAACATTTTCGTTAAAATTGCAATATGTTTCTTCGAAGATTTACCACTAAATACTTTTTGATGATTTTTTTAGAGTATAAAATTGATTCCTATATATATTTTTTTTCTTTCGCAAACTAAAGTACAAGAGAAAAACTGGAATTTGAAGTTTATGATGAAAATAACATCAATGTTTTTATCCAATAAAATTATTTGATAGTTTTATTTTTATAAATGAATCTTTCTGATTGAAAAATATATGTATATTACATCAAAATTATTTCACACTCCCAAGAAAACTCGCTACATTATGCAAGAACAAACTGTATCCTGAATCCTGATCTTACAGAGGGTATGTACAGGGTGCTCCAATAACTTGTTAAGCATGGAATCTCGAAAACGGTAAGAAATACGAGGTCGGTCAAAATTAGACCAAACTTATCGCAATAAGGGACCATTTTAACGGTCTTTGTTTTCCTGAAAAATGTAAATTTTACGGTTTTTAATTTTTTCTCGTAACTTGCTTTGATGAGCTATGATACAGTGGTTATTTTTGTGATAGACAAAAAATGTCTTTCTTAATTTTTTATATTATTTATTAAAATAAAATATGACTCTTTTATATGGTTGAAGAGCAGAAAAAACTATTCAAAATTATCACAACCTACTATAAGCTCCATATGAAAAATTAAACTTAACATCAATAACATGCAAACGGTAAGCGATAAAAAAAGTTTGGAATCCCCGTAAATTCATTATAAAAAAGTGTCTGAAGAAGATGCAGAACAATATCACTTAATCTTTTAATTTTAGATGTTATGAGCAACATAAAGCCGTAAAATGTATATTTTTGATCGTATTTAGTAACCTATGCATTTTTTCAAAAAAACAAAACATCGTTAAAATGTCCCTTAACGCTGCAACTTTGGTCTAACTTAACCGACCCCGTATAGCCTGGCGGCATATAAACAAAAATATTTGTGAAAGTTGGTATAAAAAAAGGTATAGGAAGTACTGTTCCTTTTAGAATAAATACTAATGCTAGCTTTTATTTCAAATTTAATAAAAAAAACAATTCCTAATATCATTTTGGTCGGGATCTTCAAATTTTTATAGATTTCCTCTTCAGTATTAAAAATATATTATAATTACGCAATCGGTAATTGTAGTAATTCATTTTGAATATTACATTACACTGAAAAATAAAAGGAAGATACATTTCAATTTATTTCATCATGAAAAAACAAAATTGTAGTGAGATGAAAAGTAAATACGAGGAAATAGGAGTCGATATGTTTGGGATTGGATTTGAATAGCCGGTCCATAAGTGCGTGATTTCACAGTCGAGTTGCACATTGACACGAGCGATCTCACGATGACGGTCCGCACCGCACTATCTGATGGGAACAATTGTAGTGGTAGTTGGTAGTGCATGCCCTGAAATGGAATGTCGGCTGCGCGTTGAATCTGTAATGCTCCCGCAACATCGTGGCTTGCTCCGTGCGGACGCGGACACAGCGTGCTACAGATGCCTGCGTCGCCCGGCGATGGGAACCTGCGATTACCGGGCTCTGATTGCGCCCTAATACCTAATCCACACATTATGTCGGGAGAGAGGATGCAGAGAGCATTCATTGTTTTTCTCAAATTAAATACCTAATGTATTATTAGTAACCATGAACAGCAATCGAACAATTGGTTAGCGCGTTCAAGCAATAATTATTTTTTTAAATTAAATATGTAACATTATTAATAAGGTGGCTCAAATATAAGGCGATTTTTCACTAGAAGTAGTTATGTAGAGTCGGTTTCCTTGAGTTGAACCTCATGTCATCAATCATAACCAAGTGATTCAAAAAAGGGGGATTGCCGACATCTTGGGTGAAGTCGTGTGATATCCGAAGTAAACTGTTAAAACTGATTATTATATGTATACAAATATGGATGAACTAGCCAAACTACCAACAAACCATGAAACACAAATTGTCGACGCCAAAATCACCTTCATAAATTACAAAAATGACATTACTTTTTTTAAAATAATTGAAAATATTTCATTTTTGTTCTTGATTGGGCGCAGATAGCATGTATAGCCCTCTGTAACACATACGATAATGAGATAGCGAAAAAATGTCACATCTATGCCATGCGTATACGAAAAAGATGCAAGATAAAAATTTAATAATTCTTGCAGAAAAAAGTGATGACGCGTGTATCAAGCTATCAAGTTAAGGAAACCGACTTTAGATGTAGTTGTATATGGTTATTTTTTGATATTTCCGCGTATAATTTGGTGTATAGTTTTCTTTGGTGGTTAACTTGTAATGAGTCTAACTAACTAACCATTCCTTAGAGGTGGTTATCAATCTGCATTTATCTATCATAGTTAACGTGGTGCACTTTTTGTCCCGAAAAATCTTTGTTTCAAATCTCGGAGTCACCAATAATTATTAATAATAAATTGGCTATGTTTGAGTGCCTCGGAACACACTAACTGTAAGTTCCTTTTTTCTCTGTTTTTGTATATAAGTATATTGATACAATCAGTCGGTAAATTCAAAATTTATTTTTTACAACTTATTTCCAACAATAATAGTCCAGGGGCATACTCTTCATGCCAGTTAGAGTACCTGGGAAGAGGCATTTGATATAGCATTTAAACATTGCTTTACCTTGTAAGAGAATAGAAAATAAATTAAGTTCTTCGACACAATACATAAGGTATTAAAATAAGTACAGCGTATATTTAAAGTGTAATCGTTCACTTCTCATTTTGAGAATATTAAATAATAATCAAATTCTAAAAATAAAAATTGAATGAAACCATATTTAGCTCAACAAAAATAACTGCTTTAAAACTTTTATGTCAATATTGATTCGTCTGTATACAAGTTTATAAAATGTCATGAAAACTCCACTCTCTACTGAAAATATAATATTCATTTAGTAATTATTTTTCTGTGATTTATTTGTGTTTATCAAAATTTGTATTTCATTGCAGCAGGTGCTTTTAATATTGTATGGAACGAACCCTGAATTCGTAACTGGATGTTTATTAGTTTTGTGCATATAAATAAAATAGTCACGATTTCACCCTCCGCAAAAATATTAAATTTCATTTAACCTGCATTATTTATTTATTTTGTTTTCATATCCTTCTATGATAACATGAAATGTTTGTTTGGCTTTCATTTTTTCATGTTATTTTTTGTGGAGAGCTTTTGTTTTTGAAAATAAAATTTGCCTTGGAGATAATCATAAACAAATGTTAGGTTATATACAAACAAAACAAAAGAATGAAATGAATGAAGATGTGTAGCAGTTGCGAGAACAATTTATAGTTAACTAAATCAGGATTCGGAAGATCTGATAAAAGTGTAAGTAAGATGTACAATTCTTAATCATACGATTGTGGTGCTAATATATGTGTTTAAACCTCTGCATAATAGCTGTAGCAAATCGTAATTTTCTCGCGAAGCTGCTCTGAATACAGATTCTTTTTCGTCACTTATACGCACTAAGTGCTCGTTTATTTGTCCTGTTTTACATGTTTATTTAACGACTGCAAGATAATTACTTTGATAATTAAGTAATTTCGCCGATGATAAATGAGTTTATATTTTTGCGGTTTGCAATTTTAGACTTTCTTTATCATTAATATTCATAAACACTGAATAAATGGAATTTAAAAATTAGGATTTCCAGAATGGGAAAATTAAATAATTTCGCAATGATTAATTGTATCGTTTCTTTTGCGGTAATTACATAAACATAAAAACATAAATGTATTCAGTTTAATATAATATGTCCGTTATTATAAATATGTATGTATACATATGTAATAGGTAGCCACCAGCAATACACTACTGCATGGTGTTTGCCTACAGGGCATTGCAGTTTAATTAAGCAAGAAGACTCAAATCTCAGCAATAAGTCCATCAGGCTAATTATACAGCTGTAAAAACAATTTTTTGTAATACATTTTCACAAAAATTGGCCCCTGGGTGCACTCTCAACCAGAGTACCCGATACCTGGTAAATATCCTGTGCGGTATAAATATGTTATTGCCGATGACTGCGATAAAGCAGATTTAGTAACCAATCAATGGATACAATATTTATTTAAATACAAATTTAAAAGAGTTTATTAAATGGATTCCAAGGCAGTAAGTTTCTTTTACTGATTACTACTTGCTATGTCTGTCAGCCAGTACGGTTGTGTGGTCGTGGCGTGTCTTGTCTGATCGTGTAGATAAGCAACATAGCCCGCCCTGTCCAATTGGATGGGTTGCCGCACAACGGCTCGGTGTGTGCTGGCCTTGCAGAGACTGTAGGCTGACAACCTGCATCTCAAAAATGCAAGTAAAACATGTCACGAAACAAGTACTGCAGGTATAGTACTGGACAACATAATTGAGAATTGGATTACATCACCCCCTACTAGCATACCGTAAACATGGGTTTATCCCCAAATTTATGGTACAGAAATGCAGGGACTGATTTCAAATTTTTAAATAGGTATATTATAATACAGATAAATATGTTTGGTTTATACGTACTAAAACAAACAAATTTTTATTTTATTTATGTAAAAACTAATCCAGCCTAATGAGGAATGGTTAATTTTCTTTCCATTTTTGATTCTCATCACAGTTATAAGAATATGAAATTTTTATTAATACCGCCCCTACATCTTTTCGACTCATCACCCGTTGTGAGGGTTACCCACGTCCATTACCAAGCTTAAGGGATTAACCAAATATCTTGTCCTGTACTATACTTGAGGCCTTGTTCCACATAGGAATATTGTGCCATTGATGATGATGATAACTTGCTATGTCTAGCAGTACGGTAAGTATTTATTTACCGTTCACTAACGAATATATAGTATATTCATAATTATTTTATTGATATTAAAACTAAAAGTGCTAATACTGCAATAATTGATAAGTAACTGTACATAACGAATTATATTCGTTTATCAGTAATGAATATTAATATACCTCATTTTAGACACTTTTTTACTAATGTTAAGGAAAATTTATTTTTGAGCGTGCAAAAAATAGTATAAGCATTTCGAACGGTAAGGAATATAGTTTCGCTTATACTCCAAAAGATAATCTTCCTTCAACAAAATGTCCTTACTGGTCTTAATAATTTATATACTTACACCTTTTTTTATATTAAATCTCAATAACGGAATTAATATGAAAAGCGTCTCCTACTAAACCTTTTCCTGGACAGGCCCGGATTTAAGGCTGGGAAGGCTGGGCTGCAGCTCCACCAAGTCCAAAATTACTGGAAAATAAGAAAACGCCAATCTAGGAAACAGTAAAATTATTTTTCAAATGAGGAACTCAACTTTAGAACTTATCTTGTTTTCATGATAACAAATTACACTGCAAAAAGTGTAAAACAATATTAAAAAATAAGCTGCGAACAGTTTTGATCGAACATTGTCAAAAAATAAGTTGTACTTCTGAATTTATTTTACTATTTTAAGCGTATATCATATGATATTACAAAATATTCAACTGGATAATTAGTAATTAGCAAAAATTTTATAAAATTCACTATTTACTTAAAACACCAAAATTTCGACTGTAAATCAGTCTTTATCAGGGTGAGAAATCGTTTTAAAAATTATTGAAGTATTTATTAAATTAATAATTTATTTAAAGAAAAACATAAAATATAGATTTTCAATTTTGATTCCCTGTTCAAAAAGGGACCCCAGCAAATTTTCTCCACAGACCCCTACCAACATAAACCCGGCCCTGGTCCTGCAACCTCCACCAATCAAAATTCGGTGCTGGTGAAATTATTGTCAAACGTCAAGTTTGGCCAACTTCACGTTTATTTATCTCTCAAAAATGTGTATCTCTGTGTGATTCATGAACTGTTGGCGAGTTAAAATGGCGTTTCGTGTAGCAGCACATGTATAATGTTGTCGGTTATTATCATAAAACGTTGTAGTATTTTGTTATCAAGTGCGCGGCCATATTTCACACGGCGACACCGACAGGATGAATTCCTGCGCCAGGCAGCAGGAGGCAACGGGTATAAATCTCGGCCCATTCACTACGGGAATAATTTGCGGTGGGCAAAAACGCAATCCTGCAGACCTACAATCCAATCTATGTTATGTTATGTTATTCCATTGCTACATTGTTTGTTTTATACGACATCTCCTGTTTTATTTATAAATAACTCACTATATTTCTCTTCACAACGAACGTCATTTGTTTTCAACAGGTTACCGAGGTTAGAAACAAAACATTGAATCAACAAACAAAACAATTGCCAGTGGCTCCTATATAACTTTCTATTAACCGTCATACTTTACAATAATAGTACATCGGAATATACCTACATACATACATAGCTTGAAAATTATCTACTTTTTAAGATTATTTCTTCCTTTCTGACGTCTTCCGAAAAGACGATACAGTCATCACTGTATTTGTAAAATAAATATGAATAAACCAAATTTAAATTTTTTACAGCCAAATTTAGAATTTACCAATAGTCTATTATTAATCATCAACTAATTCATAAATCAGCTGAATCAAACTTATCCGTAGATCGACATTTGTTCTAATTCGCTAATTTAATTACCTAACAAATTTTGTTTATTATTCATATAATTTTACGAGTGAGAATTAATCTTTAGTAGTTATTTTCTGTTGACAGACTTATAAATGGCGAAGAAGTATGATAAAAGGAGAAATTAAAGCGATCCAAATAGATTTAAATATTTGATATTAATCTTAAAGTCAAAATCAAAACACTTAAATACATACAGATATCAGAACATCAAAATGAGGATCAAAATTGATAATGAGAGCTTGATTAATAGAAAACGACGGATCAGTTGATCATTGATTAACGTACCTGATTAGCTTATTTTTTTACTGGTTGAATTAAATTGATTCAAAATAAGAGTTGATAAGTAAAGCTTTATACTGATATAAATATCTAGGGCTGCGAAAAATGTTCGATTTGATCGAAAGACCGTTCAATAGAAAAATATCGGTCTGATGGATGAATTAATTTAATCGTTTGATCGATTAAATTGATCCCTTTTCAGTTTATTGATTAAATAAGTTCGATCAGATCAAACAGGATAAGTAATTTTTTTCTGATTGATCAAGAATCAGGTTCGATCACTCAAGATCAATAAAGATCATTCTGATTAAATCAGATCGATCGTTCGATAAAATAGCCTACAGCTCTATAAATATTATTTGTATTTGATTCTGAAGTTGATAAAATTTCAAGTAAAATATTTAAACCAGGCAGAATCCTCTTTGGGATCCACAAAACACAATGAAATTATGCGAACACGTTTCATCGCAAAAAATAAAACAATTTGGGCCGCAAGTGGTAGGCATGAATTACAGAATTTAACAGTTTACACGGTTTCCTCTCGTTGCTGCTTATTTTACAACGAGCACAGATTAACCGCGCGCATAATTCACTCGCGAGCTTAACAAAATGTAAATATTATTACATAATAAATAACGCTGTTGAAGGCACTATTTGCATGGAAACTTCTGCACCACTATACCCTAAGATTTGGACTACCATTTATAACCAGAGAAACTGCATCTTGATTTGCAAATCATGTGAAATACAGTTGTCAAACACATTTCTCTCTTGTAATCAACAATCGAATTATATCTAACCTTCGAGCATATACTAACTAGAGACAGTATACGCCACCTAGGGTAGACATTGTTTTGTAGCAAACATGATGAAGTGGGAGGGCAGGTGATGCCCCTATAAGGGTGTATTGCTTGTTGCATTCTTCGTTTACAAATGTCATTTGAGCGTGCCGTACGCGTGGTTTTGTGTCGCTTTGTGTTTTGATTGTGGTTTTAAAAATGGTTCGCACATGTGCAGCTCCTAATTAAGTAAAAAAAATTCCGATATTAAAGACGGAATTAGAAGTAAACTAACAAAAACCATTCTAATCTAAAATCAGTAAAATACTTTGTAAATATATATAAAAAAATGGTTCCTGATTTCCTTGAAAATCCTTCAATTTTGATGTAATACCTAAGATTTTACAATATTTGTTTTCAGTAATTATTTTTGTTAGATTTTGTATGAATGATTTTTTAAATAGACAATGGTAAGTAATAAATAAAAATATTTTTTCAAATTGTGCATCTATGCGTGATTGATAGTTTTATATAAATATTCACATAACATACTCGTAATAATTTTAAAATATTTATCTAAACTTGCCAAAAACCTAAAATAATAATAATAAATAAATTATTACATTCAAATATTAATGCATCTGTCAGTCTTCGACGTTCGAAGGTCAAAATGTACTCTAAAAGCAACCCGCTATACTTCGTTATAGGGGAACCGCACCGCTCCCCGAACCCCACATGTTGGCTTCACAACAAAAGCACCCATGCTCTCTCTAGTTAATATATGCTCGAAGTATCTAACAGTAAAAAAAGTGAGCTCCGAAATAAATAGAAAAAATAAATAATTTGATTCATTGCTGTTAATGTTAATTTGTAATACCATTAAGTAAATATTTACCTTTGTAGGTATTAATAAATAATGGTATCGTAGTTTTAATGTATGTATAAATAATAAATGAAATTCATCGATTTTCCGAAACATTAAAATAATTATACCAATCATAAATTATGTCTATTTCTCCGAAAAAAATCATCATTAGCATAGTAATTAAAAACTTGGTCGAGGAAAAAGTGTAACGCTAACAACTTACTAGAACTTTAGACACAAATCAAAGAGTAATTGTTTTTGACAGTTGCCTGCCAACTACAACCGTTCGGAACTTTAATTATTATTTTTTACTAAAGACTTATAGTTAAAGAACTTTATTGATATAAATTGCATTATCTGGTGATTATAACATTGCAGTCTCTTCAATTTCTAAGTATCCCGGAAACGGAAAGCAATTTGTTACAAATATTGTACACAAAGGACCATTTAACAAATAATAAAGAGACCCTTGTGATCAAGATATTGCAATATGTCTGCAGACGTCTTAGATATCAATTATTTCACTAGGTCACAAACAGTTACTTGGAAAAATTGTGACATTCTTTTTCTGTTCCAGGTGTATCAAGTAGTGGACATCATAGTAAAATCTGGTCCAGCACCCCGTCCAGGTTCTTGGATTCTGGAAAGATCCATAGATGGCATCACGTACCTACCTTGGCAGTATTACGTCATCAGTGATGATGATTGTCTCCAGTTTTATGGAATACCTGCAACACATGGAAAACCGAAATATGTGACCGATACAGATGTTATATGTACTTCTTATTACTCCAAGTTGTATCCACTCGAAAATGGAGAGGTAAAAAAATAACCCCATTTATACTAGAACTAATTGTAAATTAAAATTCAATAATTCATCGAGAAAACTATATAGCTGCAGTGTCCTCCCCACACCAGTTACAGGACTTGGCCTTTATCTATTTATTAAGTACAAACTTAAGTGTTACAATAATTCAATTTGTGAAATTAATATCTGCAACAATATGTTTTAATTTTTGCAGTTCTATTTGAAAGTAGAAAATTACAATTAGAAAAACAAAAATTTATATTTTACATAATATGTATTAAGGGAATAAAGGCAAACATGTATTTCTTCCATTCATTTAAATTAAATAATTAAATTTATTTATACTTAATTCTTACAACACTGTAGTTCCCAAGGGAATATAGCAGACCAGTAGGTAGTTTTCAATGAGGTCTTGCAAAAAATTAAGTGAATCTTTTTTGTTTAAATTGAACCTACAATGTTTAATTTGTTGCTTTATATGATGTTATTCTTTTTTATTTACATTTTATGTTATATAATAATATCGTCTTGAAATATCATACTTTCAAAAGGTCTCAAAAATTGTTTTTGGTATGAAAATATTCACGTGTGGATGCCAGATCCCAAATATTGCTGTTTCAAAGTTGGTAAAGTGGACAGTCTGTAATTTAAAGCATTGTAAGGCTTTTGTGTGCCAGTATATTTGTAGAAGATTATTATGTATTATTATTATTTGCCAGTTTGGCAGTTAATAACATGATATTTGATGTTTGAAACGAAGTGAAGTTGGGTAAGAACCTTGATTCATCTCTGAACAAGGGATGAAGTGCGGTAATTTAGCCGCATTTTCAAGGATATAATTTTTAATAGCAGTTTTTTCATTATTAAGCCAATTTGAGGAAAAATAAAAAATACGGGTCCAATTTTTTTGTTAAAGCAAAAAATGAAAAGTCCTGCAAGATCTCATTGTATAACATATAACGTAACTGTTTATTTCTTTAGGGAGAAAAATATTTTTTGTATATCCAGTATCTTATGTGTTGGTATAGCCCATCCATTAGGAGATTTTTGCAAAGTGGTTACCGGAATTGAATCGTACTCTCGATAATGTTTGTGGTTATTAGCTAGTGTAATTTATAATAGTAGGCTACGTTTAGCAGGACGATAAAAATGATTTAAGTCCCGTGGTAATTGCGGATTTTAACGTATTTTAAATCTCTTTATACTGGTAGATTACTTTTTGTACTTTTTTACAATGCGTCCATTTGGATGGAACGTTGCCTAAACGTCGAGTAGTTTGTTTTTTCAAAGCGCACTTTGTTTCACATAGAGATAAGGAACAGCTAGTCTGCAACTGCAGTAATTAGAGCTTTAATGCGAAACGTCACGAGCAAAAATGTTAAACAGTTAGTGTTGTTTACTTCCTTTTGTTTTATGCATCGTGAATTGATTTCTGTTTGCTACATTGTTGTGCCACAACTTGCAATGAATAAGTCATTTCTAAATCATTCTAACTGTACTGACTCGGCTAATATAATTTCAATTTAAATTCATTGAATAATCATATAAAGGTCAATTTCAATGGAACAATTATTGTCAAGTATCTGTTTCATTGAGATAAATGATTCTGTATTCTCTTGCCTAAATGTCAATGTTTGTGGGTTGCTATCTCTTTTTGATTAGAATTGATTTACTTTTGTTTAAAAACCCAATGTGGGAGTTTCATTCGTTTTATTTAACCGACATTCATTTATTCATAAATAAAAAGCTTTTTCACTACTATCCTAAAAATATGGCATTATTAACTCATTATTATCCTGTTTGATATTATTATAAATAAAGTTAAAATTAAAAAAAAAACTATTTTTCTATTTGCAGATTCATACATCGCTCTTTCATGGACGACCAGGAGCAAACGACTCAAGCCCAGAACTGCTATCCTTCACCAAAGCCAGATATGTCCGTTTTCGTTTCTTGAAGCACCGAGCGACAGCTGCTGTAGCCGCTGCGCGACATGGAGGACTTGGTGCTCAAGCTTTGGCGAAGAGGTTGTACTACGCCATCAGGGATATTACTATTGGCGGACAATGTGTTTGTAATGGACATGCTAGGAGTTGTCGACACAATGTTCAAAGTGGGGTGAGTAAAGTTTCATTTATTTTTATAATTTTAAAAAAATGAAATATTATATTATACACCAAGGTTGAGAAGATTAGCATTACTTACCTAGCGTCAAGTTGTGTCTCGAGGTTCGAAGCAACCGAGGGATATAAGGCACTGGTCAATAATTGTCTTCTTAACCGTGGTTTATATATGTATTATTTTTTCACTACTAGTATTTCAACCCTATTTCTCATAAAATATATAAATAACATTTCAACATGAACATTAATTTGTTATTTAATATTCCCAAAAATAAATTTAATTTTGACAGGATATGAAATAGTGAATCCATACTTTACCCTTTTCTTGAGTTACATGATTCAAACAATATTTGCATTTGGAGACTTGAATTTATTTAGAAAGTAACAGTTTTCATTATCGACTATGGTTCATAATAACATATTATTGACCTAGGTAACCATGGTTACAAAATAAGCGGTAGTGAAAAACAATTTCTCATGTCAATTAAAGGTAAAAACATGTACCTACCTTTCATTATTAGTATTAAAAACAAAGGATTTTTTTTTTAATATATTGTACTAAAATCTAGAAAGTCTATATGAAGATATGAATTATGCCATGATACAACTTCGATTAAATATTCAGTCAATGAGACAAATATCGAATTTATATTTATAAATAATAGCCTGACAGTTCATGTGAATTGCAATATAAGACAGAATAATTGTTATACTATTTTATTGTTTACTTATTGAGTGCACCATAATAAATGAAATTTATATTTATCTTTCTAATAAATAGTGAAAGTGACGTTATGATTAATTTTTCTATATATTTTAGTGTAAAAATGAATTACCCCATGAGCATTAAAATTTTAATATTGATTATTGATGTACTTTTTTATCATTTTAAAAATATGAACGTCAGCATACTATATCGAATATGTTATTTACATTTTATTCTTTAAGAGCTTTGGAAGTAATGAAATGAATGGTATTTGGTTTGATAGAAATAGTGGTATAGATATTAGTATGTTTTAGTTTGCAACCCCATTGTCCTAGTTTATAATCTTGAGCTCCCTTAACTCCCGTGATTCTCATTAGCTCATCATCTTGAGATAAAAATCCAAACTCCATTCTTCGCGATAAAAACCCGATGGTTTCTTGCGCGGCAGCCATTGCCATTACCGGCGAATGTTCTCGCAGCCTCTGCGATATTGATGACTGCGCATTTATCACATTCAGCCGGAACACTCCGCAACCTCAGCTCTGGAGAAATCTGTGACGATTTAATTACCGAGCCCCGATTAATTGTACCGAGGACTTTTTACTTCATTTTATTTATTTATTGATGTTGTTTATGGTGGTATTAACAAAGGAATTAAGGGAAAGTTAAACTGAGATTTATTGCTATAGAAATTGCTTGCTGAATGTGTTACCACAGAAATATTAACAATTTTAATTTTACTTATACGGGTAATAGCTCATTATGATTTGAGTCATAAAATTCCAATAACTCCGTTTCCAATCAAGAAATATCAATAGCAATAGTGAAATAAAATATGATATATTCACTAAAATGCTAATAAAGTTTTCAATAATGATTTTCGTTATTGGAATTTCATTGCTAATTTTTTTTGTCGACCTCTAAAAGAAATTAATGTTTATACTATTTGCGACTTTCCCTGTAGATATTATAATGACACATAATAATACCTATATGGGTACCGATTCTATGAGAGCATCGGGGTTCATGTCACCAAGGAAAAATTTCGTAGGGACAATGCCTCGAAGCCATGAATTGTTAATATTCTAAATAATTATTATACCTCCTTTCATTTTTATTAACTGACTATTATCCTAAAATGTATGTGAGTTATAGGTACCTTTAGAAATATTACCAGTGCTTACTGAAACCAGAGCACATTCTGGAGCAGAGTTAGCTGCTTTGGATTGTGCTCTGATTTCAGTGGGTCAGGAATTAGACCACCGAGAAATATTTGGTCTAATTCTATATAGATCTGCTGAAACCAGAACAAATTCTGGAGCAGATTTCGCTGCACTAGATTGTGCTCTGATTTCAGTTGATCATGAATTAGAGCATTTTAAAGCTAATTCTTGACTTACGGAACATATAGCATATGGGTCAAAAATTAGAGCATATTAAAGTGTTTTCTCTAAATTCTATGTCTGCTGAAACAATAGCACCGTCTGGGGAGAAGAAGTTATGTATTGTGTATTGTGTTCTAGTTTCAGTGATCTAAAAATCAGTGCACATTTTAGAGCACTGATGATCTGCATTTTGCTTTGGTTTCAGGAGCTTAAAAATTAGAGCAAGTACTTCAGAATATTTTGATTCTTGATCTACTGAAATAAAAGCAAATGCGAAAGCTATGAATTGTATTAATACACTCACATTCACACCAATCAATTAAAGTTACATCAATCATGCTCCTAAGGAGACTTCTCCCTTAACGCAGCATTTTTTTCTCATTACTGTTGGATTATTATTATTTTTAAAATTTTGTCAAGTCGGCGCCCGTGTGATTATGACCCCGCTAACGCTGTTTAGATATTACACGGTTATTTTTAATTAATTTTTTATTGACTTATTTTACTGCGGTTTTTCTAACATACAGAGCAGAAAAATTTTGGTTTTTGGAAATTGCACGACTTCGTTACTTACAAAATACGAAAAAAGAAAAGGCAAAGGATATTACATGACAAAAAAAAGTGTCAAATGAAAAATAAACTTCCTCATCATAAACAAAAATTATTTATATAATTTTGTTTGAATTTCGTTATTGTTTTATGACTAAAAAAATAAATCTTACAAAAAAAACTGGCAAATTTTTTTATTCTCTGCTCTGTTTCACTTATCCTCATACTTTTTGGAAGTTAAGCAGGGTCTTAACTGCACATGTATTTTTAAAGCACTAGTGCAGTTAAATATGCAGTGGTAAGAGGTAAGATTATGAAATAAGCGAACATTACAAATAAAACACAATGCAAGCAAGTCACGTTCTCGTGTGGAGTTTATCTTGTTCTGTACGATTTGAATCTATTCTAATTGGCACCGATGTCCAGTTCATTCTCTGCAATCGCAGAGTTCCTAATTACTTGCTGCTAATTAGTAAGTGTTTAGTTGTCCTGGGACTGTTGCTGCCTTGCTCCATCGGTCATTGTGCACGTCAACTCTAATTAACAATCAAACGCTCCAACTACACGCTGGAAACTATTAAAATTTTACTATCTTGTTATGGAGGATGCCTTAGATTACAGGGAAAAAGTATATAGATATCACTTGGTGGTCCAATTAAGTGGACTTTAAATTATCAAATTTGTTTAGAATGTTTATGATGACACTATAGTGACATTTTATTTGGAGACACAATTTAATTTGATACGAATCTTGCACTATAAATTTACCAATAAAATTAAAGCTTATCTATATTAGGAATTGTTATTTATTAATAAATACAGAGCAGCTTTTTTACTAGGTGAGACTATAAATAGTTTTTATAGATATTTAGTATTTATGTGGTAAAAACAAACATAAATCTAAAATCCATCTAATAAAAGAAAATTAGAAAGCCGAGGTATGGAAACGAAACATCATTATAATATACCGTTCATCTCGTTTAATATAAATGAAATATCTCGTTCCGTCTGAACAGTTTGAAATATTTATCTGGTACGAAAAGAGCAATAATCCTGCCAGATGTAGCCTTATAAACGCTTTTCACAATAAAAACTAAATACTAGAAAGGAAATAATGTATCAGGATGACAGCTAATTACTTGAAGCAACAAGGCTGAATCAGAAATTACATGGCTCGATGTCGCATAAAAGAAGACGGACAAGAAGACGTGGATGCAGGGTGTTCCGTTAAGAAATATTTAATCACCCTGAAAGCATTTCAATTAGTCTTTATAATAACAATTTCATTACGCGTGCATGAAGATATTACTATAAATGACCGTGCTCTACTCTCCGACCATTAATCTCTATTCTGTGATTTAGTTCTGACAGTTCTATCTGATGAGAGGATTTCATTTGCTATTCCGCTCAAAGAAAAGGTAGCGAGCGCTTTTGTGAACAAGATTCATTTACTTTTCAATTATTACCAGATTTCATTTCCATATTTCAAACGAAAACTCATATCTCTTTCAATTCACATTCAACTTCAAACGATATTTTTACACTTAATAACCTTTTATTCATTAATAATATTATAATAACATTTATTTTACAGTAGCGGTTTTTGAAGTATTTATTTTTTGTGACTAAAAACAATTTTTATTAACGTGTCAAAAATATTTCATTGTACACAGATATTAAATTTGCAATAATCAGTGATGTGCGCGGTGTATTACGAAATTAATTATCATAATTTGCAATTTTAAATTACCATTAATTACTAAATTACATATTTTGGAAATATTCAAAACAAAAAACGAAATAAATTAAAAACGACAAAGCTGCAATTTTTTTTTATTTTATTACAATTTAAAATTATACGAATTCAAAATGACGAATTTGTGAAAGGTTCTGAAGAATCAAATGTTACGCCTGCGCAGTCGGGTTGTTGAGTAAGGGGTAACTAATTAATTATTCTAATAGTATTGCTTAATAGGTAGATATTTCTTTATTGAAATTTGATTATAATAGTTAGTCTTTCGCTATCAGTTAACGAGTGTGGAGTGTTTTATATTACTATATATTGGGGTGATACATTTACTGAGTTATAGGTGAGTGAGTGAGTGGGGGAGTGAGTGATATGCTCTTGTGTTGTAAAATTATCCTTATCCCACTTCTGAAATATTAAGGTATTATTTAGTAAACAAAAGAAACCTGAAATAGAACTCTGAAAAAAAGAAAAATAATCTAATTACCTGTACCCCAAAAATATTTATTAATAAATATAAAATAACAAACAAAATATTCAAATTAATATACCGAATTCTTCCCAACGATCGTTCTGTAAAAAAGGAAGGAGAACTATAAGTATTTCAACTTAGTGAGTAAGTAAAACCACAGCTACTGTTGAGTAGTGAATGTGCGATTCGCATACGGAGTTATCCTTATCCTTGCAACCCTGTATGTGTGTGTATTTTACTTACTCACTAAGTTGAAATACTTATAGTTCTCCTTCCTTTTTTACAGAACGATCGTTGAGAAGAATTCGGGATATTAATTTGAATATTTTGTTTGTTATTTTATATTTATTAATAAATATTTTTGGGGTACAGGTAATTAGATTATTTTTCTTTTTTTCAGAGTTCTATTTCAGGTTTCTTTTGTTTACTAAATAATACCTTAATACAAATGCCTTAGATTTAGAGTCAGTCAGTGAATTCGTATCTAAATGTGGTTTCGTATATGAATGAAGATTTCATATAAACTCAATTTAGGTATATTGTCTTTTTTTATGTACCAAATTAGTTTAATATTATGTTGCGACAGTAATTTACGAATATTCTAAAATACTAGAGAATTTAAAATTGTAAATTATGGTAATTTAACATCACTGGTTATAATTCGTTTCTTAGTTATTTGTTTACTTGCTTTGTTATACTTGTCATTATCCAGAAGAAGGCAGCAGTTCATGCTGCCGAAATGTTGGGTTAAATAAAATTTACAGAACTAAAACTAAAAAGTTGTTTTATTCAATTATTATTTCTGTTCTGAAAAATATATTATGAATAGTGTACCATTACTATAAAAAAATAATAGATAGGATAGAATAATGGATTATAATATGTATAGAAGTAGTTTTAAAAATTCACATGAATTTTAAAAATAAAAATGTAAAGAAATATTCTGTTGAGTATCATATAAATATGGTTGTGTATTTTAAATTTTATGTCTGCAGAATATAAAACATACGATAGTATATTTGAAATGATGGAGAATAAATGTATTCACCGCATTTATTTCTTAGTATAATGAAAAACATAAAAGTTATCTGACAATATAAAGTGTAGAAAATGTAAGAAAAAAGTCCGAAGCAATCATTTAATTACAATTCTATCAGTTGGTAATGTGGAGGAATCCTCGCTTACATTAATTTCCTGAGAATAATTGCAGTCGTACAAGCCATTCGAAGTAAAAACGCATTTTATGTTTTAATTCGCTGCAATCATTGCAACTCGTAAAAATATTTAAACACAAATCGCGCGCGCAAAACAGCATGAAATTTTAATAGCGCGCAATTTTTGTCAATTAGCCATCCGGAACATTGTCGAGGCAGCTCAAGAGGTTTTTGCATCGGAGATGATTGTGTGCGGAATGTGAATTTGTGCGACATAGGGAACTATTTATTTGCAATCCAGACATTCCTAGAAAATCACTCTGTTTCGCTCCCGTTATTCCACCAGCTACTCGCGCGTATTTTTGCCGCCAAGAATTGAATCCCAGGAATTCTCAACAGAGTATAATATTCCTCAAGTTTATTTTACTTTTTACCGCGAAATCAAATCTTATTAAACCAGGCTCCGCATATTACTTTTTTATTGTCCTTGCTTTTCTTTAATAATACCTCGTTTGTGCTACTACTTGAATTAAATTGCTTTCAGTTAAAAAGAGTTTATACTTTTCATAAAATATTTATTAAAAATCTGCATACAGAGTATCACATGCAACAATAAATAGAACTCCTTACTGTGTACTAGCACTTAAGCGAGGCAATCCAAGTGTTTCGGGATCGAATCCCGTGAAGACAAGTATGTATATGTCCATCAATAATTGAGCGGTTAAAAAATAGAAGACAAAGGTTTAATTATTTGTAAATATACAGTGAGTATTTTTTTAACATGAAACATGGCATTTATCATATCCATGATCACGACTTGATATTTGATTGACAGCAATGTATATTAACTTCCAATTTAATATGAAACATATGGAACGAATTTCACATTTTCTTTTTGGGTTATAAAATTTTTTGACAGGCCTATCCAAGTAGGTATCTACAACAAAAATTTTAAGAGTCATTAATAACTTTAGAGGAAATAATAGTATTGTACAATGGTCTGCTAAAGCACTCTATCTTACACATCGAGCTTCATTTTATTGGTAACCTTTAAATGCAGAAGTTTGAATCGGGAGAAATCTTCTAAATTTAGATCAATTAAAATTGAATTTCAAAACATTTCTCAAAATATTACAATTGCCCAAATATTAGCAGTTAATGGATGGGTTTTTGAAATTTTTTTGTAATTATAGTTTAATTGTTCTTTATTATACTTACTTGTTTTTTATTTGATTTATTAGTTCTTTATTTTGTAATTTCTTATAATATTAAAATACAAATACATAGCTGTCAATCAAATATCAAGTCGTAACCATGAATAAGATAAATCCCCCATGTTTCACCTTAAAAATACTCAGGGTATAAAAGATTAAATTGTTTTTCATTATAAATTCACATTTAAATTGGAAATTTAATGGTTTTTCTCTTGGGAAGAGATAGCAACCCACATTACTTCAGTGTTCACTGTACGCATACTCGTGTACAAAAAACTAAACTTCTTCCACATTTCATGACAGGAAAAAGTCAATAACTTTCTCACGATGAAATAGTAATTTATAAAAAGAAATTCGCTATATTGTTTTTATCTGGATGTTATTTTGTATAAAAAAATCCTAATAACGTCAAATATAAATAATAGTCTAGTGGGTGGCGGCCGTAGTTCTGACAACTCCAGTTCAAGTCCTATCGAGTTAAATTGTCCCCTGTGGTGCACTCTTAATTTCAGCAAAAAATGAGTAGTCTTGAGTAGGGATTTTCCGATATTTGTATCGAAACTTTTTTTTCCGCAGCTGTGTTTTAGAATTGATACTAATCTTCCGATACTATATTAATATCAGTACATTTACTCACTATCGTAAATAAAAATGTTTCTTTTTGATTAAATTTCTTTGAAACGAAATTAATCTTTTTATTACTTCTAGGGAAAATACTTACTAAACTGTTTTTCCTTGGTGATCGCAATGAAAAAGAATGGAGTATTTAACGACATGTTTGCAAATAATACCATATTGCGTATCTAATACGAAAAGTGATATATTCCCAGATGATGATAGAAATAGGCAGACCAGTAACATCAGGTGTCCGGGAAGTCACTTTTCCAACATGATACACATGATACTACTTTTTCGAACGGTTTATATTCATTCAAAAATTATGAAATAAATACTATTGTATTTTTATTACAAAAAACGAGAACTGTGTACTGTACGATAATTCTTTGTCATACGCCGAAAAAAATATTCCGGGACTATTATTTTTCGTAGCCTACACTAAATACCGGTTCGAAAACACACCGGAAAGGTGTCAGTTTTCGTCCAATATAAAACGTAAAATTAAAAAAATATATCTCATTACTTCCTTTTTATTTCAGTACTTGAATCGATACCTTTCTTTCCATTCGATATCGCTAATTCTTATTCGATATGAAGTATTAACACTTTCTCAATATGCCTAGCTCGTGAATAATATATAATATTTGAATTTTATTTACTTATATAGTTGAACAGTCGTCAATTATATTTAGTCTTTTATTTAAGTAGAAACACATATCTTTGATTCCAACATTTATTTATTTTTCTCTCCTTTACAGCACCCTGAATGTCAATGCCAGCACGGAACCTGCGGTCCGCACTGTGAACGATGTTGTCCTTTGATGAACCAAGTAGCTTGGGGTGCGGGTAGTTCCCGGGATGCTAGAGTTTGCGAACCATGTCAATGCCACGGCCACGCAGAGTCGTGCATCTACGACGAGCAAGTTGAACTTAAGGGGTTGAGTCTAGACACAACGGGCAAACGACGAGGCGGCGGTGTCTGCGTAAATTGCACGGTAAGTAACAAAACAATATACATTACCAATAAGAACTGATTTAACAGTTATAGATAAACTGAAATAAATTGTGAAAAGAATATGTCAACCGTCGGGATTTGAACCCGAGCAACATCCCGGCAAGATAATCTCGAGTTCAAATCCAGACGGTTGACATATTCTTTTCACAATTTATTTCAGTTTATATATTACCAATTTTTAAATTTTGGACCAGGGACCCGAACCGTAACGAAACCATAACCGAAAACCGCACCGATATATGACTTTTTAGGAAACCGTAACCGAAAACCGAAACCTATATTTTATTTCTTCAAATATGGAAACCGAAAACCGATACGAAAAATAAATTTATTTTGTAACCGAAAACGTAACCGAACCGAAAAATATCGGTACTAAAACCAGTATAAATATAATATTAGACAACTGAAAATATTAACCATAAATTTTACTTATTTTTTATAAATCTTTAACTTATACCTAGTTATATTTTGAAGCGCGATTTTCATTTTTAGATCACAACTTAAAATTAAAATGACTATACTTTTTACTTAATACAATTCACAATTTTAATCGAAACCGAAATTTATTGGTTTATTTTAACCGAAACGAAAACCAATATAACATTTTCAAAAAAACCGTTACCGATAACCGAAACCGAATTTTTATTAATGTAAAAACCGTTAACCCTAACCGAATCTCAAAATTTTTCGGTTCGGGTCCCTGCTTTGTACAATATTTTTCTATTTTTTTTCTTTTTAGCACTTTACGACGGGTATAAATTGCGAGCGCTGCCTGCCTGGTTATTACCGGCCTTTGGACGTTTCACCGGATGCACCAGAACCTTGTCTACCATGTGATTGTGACCCGCAAGGATCCATCGAGTGTCGAGAAGATGGTACTTGTATTTGCCGAGATGGTTTCGCTGGACATCGGTGCGATAGATGTGCACCAGGATATGCGTCTTTCCCAGAATGCAGACAGTGTCAATGTGACAGCCGGGGCACTGTACTAGTCGGTGACTGCGAAAATGATTGTCTTTGTAAGGTAAAGAAATGTAACATTTATTTAATAAAAGTTAAAAGAAGGATTTTTTTGTAGCGCGGTTGAAACTTTTTAAATTTTAATGTTTTAATTTCCCCGTAACCAGCACAAGATTAAATTTCAACATCCAAATTTTTCAGTGTTTTATGTCATGAAAACACTTCACTAAGCTTGCCAAATACGGGCAATCGTGTGGATATTTCAAAATTTAATTTTTCATGAATCAAAATGTAACAGGCAGGTAAATATTTTAACGCACAATTTGTTAAATTTAACAAGCGAACGTATTTTTAAACATCGTTCATCAATTCAAACATGTAAACAAATGAATAAAACATCAGTTTATAAATCTGTTTATTTTTCGCACATGTGGTAAAATACTCGAATCAAACATCGAAATGGTGGTTCGATTCAATTTATCTTCTATAATTCATTCTCAATTTATTGTAATTAATACTTTAATTACTTACATTCTTGAATAAGTACAAATTAAATGTCGTGTAGTTTCATTTACAAAGAAAGATTTACTTTCGGAAAAGTCAGAATGTATTGTTGGCTACATATGAACAAGGCGATATAATGAAGTACAGTGAACATGAAAGTGTAATAGTGCAGTAAAGACATATTTCTACGTATTATTTTTCTTTTCAGGCGAACGTTCAGGGCTCGCGTTGTGATATCTGTAAAGAAGGTCACTTCGCTCTTCGTTCCGACAACATCGAAGGCTGTTCCTCATGCTATTGCTCTGGAGTAACCAGCGTATGCGAGTCAGCTTTCATGGTTCGCGAAAAGGTAATTAATTTTACTTTTAAACCATATTAAAATCAATTTTTCTCCATAAATTATTCACATCCCTTACTCCCTTATTCTTGATTGAATTTAAATTTTTAATTCCCAAATTATTTATTTAAATTTTGCATTTACATTTTCAGGTTGAAACTTTGCAAGAGTGGTTGGTGAGCGATATAACCGGCTCGCAAACTGTGAAGCCAACCCTGGACACCGATACGAATTGGTTATCGGTCGGGAATTACGAACTCCCGGGTATTGAGGCTTATTATTGGTTGGCGCCGCGACAGTTCACCGGAAACCAACTACAAAGTTATGGTTCTTCTTTGACGTTCCATGTCCATTGGGTGGTTATGAGAGGAGATACCAGTGGAAAACCTACTACAGGACCTAATCTACTATTGGTTGGAGAGAATGGATTGCGTATTGCTTATGACGACGCAACTTATACTGTGACCAACACTACCGTAAATGTTACTTTGAAGGAAGATAAATGGTACCACATACCTTTTGGAGTTCGGGATATTGTCACACGACTGCGAAGAACGGAGTATCGCGGTGATCCAGTAACTAGGTGAGAAATATTACTTTTAATAAATATTTTAATCAGAGCACAGTACTGACCGGGAAAAAATTTAACCGATTATTTGAAATAAACTAACCAAAAATTATAATACCAGTTTTAGTAAATATTAACTTTATTATATTTTTAGTTTGTAATCGGTTTTCATTTTAAATATTAGTTATTGTACAAAAACCAATATTAATATAATATTATATTGGTTAACCCTTAATCAAATTTTTTTTAGTTACGTATCCTAATTTTAATATTGATACTTTTGCTTTTTAAAATTTCGATTTAAAGTTGAAGCTATTGCCATATTTAAATTATTATCAAATTTATTTTCATCTCTTCCTCTTTTAAAAAATAAAGTAATACAGATGGTTATTGTATATTGTTGATTGTTATGCACATTTCTTTCGTTCGGAAATATATTACCGTAAAATGGGGAGAAGTTGACCCCTGGGGTTAACTTGACCGAAAAGTTGGAAAATGTTTTAGAATTTCATAATTCTTACAATAATTTTTATAAAACAAATTTCATTATGAAATTCTGTAAAGAACACTATATTCATTCATAAAATATAAATAAATGTAAAATATAGTATTACTGCTAATGAGAATAAAATTTTTAATTTGCAGCCATATATCCACACTAAAAAATCCTTTTAAACTTTCATATGTAAAACATTAATATTAAATTGTTATGTTGAAATTATAAGATTTTTTGGATAAAACATTCAATTAAGATTAAAACTACGATATCATGTATTAAATAAACTGCTTCACTTCTCATAATTTGCGGAATTTGTTAAATTACGCACTTTTTGAGATAATTTGGGGTGAAATTGACCTAGTGGGTGAAGTTGACCATTGCAAGTTTAAACCTGCAATATCTTGCTTTATAAGTTAAGAAGACAAATTCATTCAGTTTAGTAGACTATTGTGCAGCAGAAGGACGTTATTTTCACTATGCCACGGGTGTACAAACATAAAGAGGGCACTAAACGCCTTAAACAATATAGTGAAGAAACGCTAGATAAATGTTTAACTGAAGTGTTAGACGGAAAAATAAGTCTTAATCGCGCTTCAAAAAAGTACAGCATTCCGAAAGGTACACTTATAAATAGAGTGCACGGGCGTCATATTAAAAAACATGGTGGTCAAACTGTTTTTTCAAAAAGTGAGGAAGATGACTTTGTCGAGGGGTTAATAACTTGTGCAAAGTGGGGCTTTCCCTTGACTACGCTTGATTTACGTTTATCTGCTAAAGCCTATCTTGACCGCATTGGAAAAACAACACGTTTTAAAGATAATTTGCCGGGTTATGATTGGGCCAAAGGTTTTTTGGAAAGGCATAAGCGAGCTTTGAGTGAGCGCTTAAGTAATAACATAAAAAGATCTCGTGCTGCTGTGGACAGTGAAACGTTAACATTTTTTTTTAATGAACTGAGTAAAACTCTGGAAGGTGTTAAACCAGAAGCGATATTTAATTACGACGAAAGCAATTTAAGCGATGACCCAGGCAAGAAAAAGTTAATTTATCAAAGAGGTGTTAAATATCCCGATAATATTATTAATTTTTCTAAAAGTGCTGTGACGATTATGTTGTGTGTTTCTGCAGCTGGTGATATTCTCCCACCATATGTTGTTTATAAAGCAGCAAATTTATGGGATTCTTGGAGAGAAGGTGGCCCACGAGGGGCTCCTTGTTGTGAAAACAAATGTTGTGCTAAAGGAACCCGTTACAATCGATCTAATCATGGATGGTTTGATGCAATTTGTTTTACGGACTGGTTTAAAACAATATTTTTGCCTCACGCTAAATTAATTGATGGAAAGAAAGTTCTCATAGGCGATAATCTTTCCAGTCATTTTACTAAAGAAGTGCTTCAGTTATGTAAAGAAAATAATATTGATTTCATTTGTCTTCCACCAAACGCAACACACTTATGTCAACCTTTAGATGTTGGTTTTTTTGGTCCAATGAAGAATTATTGGAAACAGTTGTTGCATGAATGGAAAAAATGCAATCGACATGCATCATCTGTCGAAAAAAGTTTATTTCCACGATTGCTGAAAAGGCTATTTGAGAAAATGGCACCTACTGCTAAATCTAATGCAAAAATGGGATTTTCTTCTTCCGGAATTTATCCTCTTTCTAAACAAAAACTTCTAGATAAAATTCCTAATAAGGAAGACTCGCGCAATACCAGTGTAGGCGATATATTATAGTAGACTATTTGAAAGATCAGCGAAATCCTAAAAAACACGACACTACAACGAAAAGAAGAAAACTTAATGTTGTACCGGGTAGATCTGTAGCATTTGAGGACACTCCAGAAAAAAATGACGACGGAAGATATTTACCTTCAACAAGCGGTGTTCATGCAGTGAGAAGAAAAATTACCGAAGAAGCTGATGAGACTTCTGATACAGATACAAGTGACGAAACCGACCAAGAAGAAGTTGTTTTGCAAAATGAACCTTATGTGAGCCAGCAACCCAACGAAGATGAGATAAAGCCAAATAGTTGGGTAGTAGTGGAATATCAGACGAAGAAAACAATAAGACATTTTATTGGTAAAGTTATATCAATGAATGGAGAAGAAGCAACAGTGAATTTTCTTAAGGCAAAATCTGACGGTTTTATATGGCCTGAAATTGAAGACCATGATACATTTCCAACAACAAACATAAAAAAGTACTTAAATGAGCCAACTGTAGGACGTAGAGGTGAACTTTATTTTGATGATTCGTTAAACTTTAATTTTAAGTAAATTTATATAATTCTGTACTCACTTAACATGATCATTCTATGTTAACTTGTTTTGTTTTGAAAAATTTCAATTTTTTTTTCTGTACAGTTTTAAATAAAGGAATAAGGTAAATAAATTACGGTCATTTTCGCCCCGTACATTTCTATATTCCATTTTACAATGCAAAGAATAGTAGTGGTCAAATTCACCCCATTCGGGGTGAAGTTGACTAATGCAACATTTTATTTTTTTTAAATTAAATGGTGCTGTGTAGTGAAAATTTGAAACATAGAATTTAAAGAACTATTTCATACCCACGCCCTGATCTCCTTTGTTTCCTCTAAATACTATAATATATAACGAATTTTTGATGCTAAACTTGAAAATTGTTCAACTTCACCCCATTTTACGGTACTTCATATTTATAATATTAATCATAAAATACCAGTTCTTCTCTTTCTCCTATTCTGATTTCTGAATCTCTTCCTAGTTTCTTAATCTTTGCTTTACACTTTTTCGTACTTTTATTTTAATATTTTTCTTTGTCTGCCTCTTACTTTTCTTTCACAAATCCGGTTACTCTTTTCTTTGTATATCTTTTCAAATATCGAAACCATATTGAATGTCTTTCATTTTCTTCATTCCCTATATTCATTTCTTTGTAAGATGTATGAAATGAATTGTTTTTTAATAAGATAGTGAACCTCTTAATATAATAATTATTCTCCATTTTAGATTCCAGTTCATGAGCATCCTATCCTCTGTGAAGCACGTCCTGCTGAGAGCGAAGTTCCACACAGACCAGATCGAGGGCAGCCTGCAACAGGCAGCAGTTATTACTGACGGAGTGGGTGCCGAAGTGGAGAAGTGTGCCTGCCCTACGGGCTACACCGGACTTTCTTGCGAGACTTGTGACTATGGATATGTGCAAGTTTTCATTAACACCACCGCCCATATACAACAAGGGGTAAGGACTGCGAGTGCTTGCTTCCTAAAGATTGATAGACTGCTAATTTATAGACCACACGAAATTATTTTTACGGTTTCTTTCTTTTACTTCATAAACTTTTTCCTTCCTAAAACTGCAAGTAAAGAAATTGTAAAAATATTTTCGTAATAACACATTTTCAAAAATTGTAGATGTAATATTAATAAAATTGTACTTTCTTGCTGCTTAGAAGATACTAATTTGTTAGTTACTAATTTGTTAGACTATCAAAAATTTTATTTGCATTTTCCAAATATATGTCATTAAATAATGAAGTTTTGTTTGGAAATTAAAGATATTCTTTTTGATAGTTAATTGTATTGTAGCAATAACATTGTAAAATAAAATGCTTATAATAATTGTTATACTAATGAAAATGTAATTTGGTTGCTGATAATTAACTGTGATATTACTAACAAATGTATAATAGTTCAACATTTTTTTGTGTATAAATTATATTGCTAGAAAATGCTTATATAAATAGTAGTTTTCTGAAAATTATCCAATAAGCAAATAATATTATAATACTATGCTCGTACATATTTTTATAACTAAAATCGATTACCATAAATCAAATTTATAAACTAGGTATTTATAGGTTTTTTAAATATAAACCATTCTACCTTTCTAGTCTCTATAAATTTAAATAAGATCAGTATATAGTACATTGTTAATTTTTTATCATTTATCAAAGCACTATTCCGGAAAGATTGTTTTCTTTCTAATTTAAATATTCAATAATAGAATCTAGATTGTTTCAGAGTATATAAAAAAATGTTTGTATTCAGTAATATATACTTTTATCTTTTCGACATTAAAATTCAAATCAAATGTCTTTTAAATGGTCATATTAAAAACTCGCTTCAAATAAAAAATGTTATCATCTGATTGGCTAGTTTCAAAAAATCAATACTTGATCATGTCTGTGATTGGTTGTTAAAATTTTCAATTTTTTTTTATATTTAATGTGCTGTAACTAACCTTATATCACGCCTATGAATATTTAATTAAATTAGAAACCTGAATACTAGATTTCAGATTTTTCCGAGAATTATATGATTATGGAATATTAGTACACAAATATAACACCTTTATTTATGTATTGGTGACACAAGGTTATATTGGGTGTTGCCTACATCCGCCACCCTTAAAAATTATCTATTTTAGTGAATTACCCAAGAATGGGATGTTTCTCCGCAAAACGGACTTTGAATCCATGAATTTCAACTCTAACTCAATACTTTTAAAAAAAATTGTTACTGATCCAGTTCTTATTTGGCACACACATACTAAATACATAGGTCATATCCGCGGAGGAGTGTTAAATAGAGGTGTTATGTGAATATAAAGATGTAATTAGAATTAAAGAAATTTGGATACGAGGTCGAATTACGGGAATATACAACACAAAATCACCCCGTTAACACAAAGGTGCTGATACATACATATACTGGAGTATTTAGGAATGTTATTAAAGTTTAACCACAGACTAGTTACAAACAGAAGCGACATCATCATCTTAATATAATGACAATAATACTTTAGTCGTAATGAATAATTTTCTTTCTGATTGAAAATAAAATTTTAAATATAATTTCTTTACATTTACATTTGAGAAATATGTATTCCGGTTCAATAACATTTAATAATTATTATTGTTAACAACATGTATTGTTATAGTCATATTATAAATTAATTTATTCATAAAGTACACTTTGTAAATTATGTGTAGCAGTATTTAATTTAAATATATCCGTATTAGCAAAATATTCGAATAAATTTTATTTCAACATTTTTTTGCCCTCTTGTATTCACCGAAACATTTTTAAATAGTTTATTTTCAATAAAAAAAGTAACGCAAAAAAGAAATGTCTTAAAAATATATTTTCATTTTGAAGGACATAATAAATTAAACAATTTAAATAATAAAATTATGCCAGTATTACTTAAATTACAAGAGTAGAACTCCTATCATTTCATGTAATCCGGATACCAAACTGTCAAGATACTTTTGCAACTTTCACAAATATATGTCGATCATAGCGGGTAAAATACAATAGATCCTTCGCTAAATTTGACTTATTTTTGTGCACCTTCCAAAAGTATATTAACATGAAATATTTCGTGTAGAACTTTAGTAAATTAAAGGATTTTAGGGATCTATTTTTCATATTATAATAATATTACATTTTATTTTAATCTTTATAAAATTACAAATAACATTTTATACTTGTACCTGGAGTAGAGATGGGATCAACAAATAGTTGATTGGGGAAACATCCCGTTCTCGAGTAATTCGCAAAAATGTACCCTTTTGTTGGATATAGGCAACACCCATCTCATGTTTGTGTCACCAAAACATAAATATAGGTGGTTTATTTGATCTAACACCATAACACATCACTTTAAGTAAAATGTAACGTTATTAAGAAATAGTCATTCAGAATATTAGTAGTTTAAATAAATTACCTAAAATTTGAACTCCCAAATGCTTGTTTAATGAATCGCTTGTATTTTAACATTCTGTAAAATAAAACATTTTTCTAATATTTATTTGAATTTAAATATTTTTCTAATATTTATTTGAATTTAAATATTTTGTTTATATATATGTACAGAATTAACAACTACAAGGTGAGATATTGTAATAATATAGATTTTACAATTTTTTTTATTTACATAATATAAATATCAATTATTATAATTCTCATTATAGCAAAACCTTACCTAATCCGTATTTCGATCATTGTTTAATTATTCATCTTCTTCTTCTAGATGTGTATAAAGTGTCCGTGCAACAACCACTCCCCTACGTGCACAGCGTTTACATCGAACACGTGCTCGTGTGAGCACAACACCATAGGCGAAACTTGCGAACGATGTGCACCAGGATACTACGGAAACCCACTGGCTGGGACGCCCAATGACTGCAAGAGATGCGCCTGTCCGCTCCTGGAAGAGACTAATAACTTTAGTCCAAGTTGTCAGCTGGATAACTCTGAAGGAGGCGAAGAGTTTGTTTGTACTCAGTGTCCTGTTGGGTACACGGGGGACCATTGCGAAGTGTAAGAACAAATTATAATAGTATATATCCCACAACAATTCCCATTTGGGTCAAAGACCTCCCTCAAATTAAGTCATCATATTTTTTAAAAAATGATACCTATAATTAGAGTGTCACTGGTTGGTATTATTTTTGACATAATAGGTTCACGGGAATTGCAATTGTTTCACTTTCACAGGTTCACAGTTTACATTCTCAGTTGTTTGCTGATGTTCTTAACTATCTTTTTCTCTTTTACTCTGTCTCTAGTTAGTCTTTGGTATTGAATACCCTTAATCTTTTGAATTTCGTTTTTCTATTGAGTTAATTGACGACCAGCTCTTCATTTGCAGGTAGTCTCTAAGCATTCAGTCTACATGTTATCGATTGTTTTGACTCTACATACTCACTTCATCTTTATTTTACTTTGTGTAATTTCTATCATCTTTATTCTTTTTCGATGCTTGTCACTTAAGAATTGAGACAATACATACATCGAATATTTTCAAAAAGTTGTCTTAAAAAGTTTTTAAAGACCCGAAAGCCCTTTCAGCCATTTAATATACTTCTTTTTACCTCGCCTTTTAGTCTTTTTTGAAAGAAGGTGGTTTTTCCAAGATCCAATTTATATTTTATTATATTCAGTGTATTCAGATTTCATCGGCCACTATTGGAATCTCAGGAAGTAAAATAGATACGATTTCGGTTAAATAGGAGTTATTGTGCGCATCTGGAGGGCGATTTTAACGGCGTCCTTGTTATCCCAAAGTTCTCTTTAAGTCAAGAGAAATTTCATTCTAAAATCAATTACCAAATTATATCTCAAAATTGTGCCCCTTAAAATTTGTTGTGTGTGTCCGTAACTAGACAATAAAAGTATTTATTTTTTTTATTAGAAACATTTTCCCGGCTATTCAACTGTTCAGGAATTATTTACGGAAGAAGTAATGGTCCAAAATCAGTTTTTCGCCATTTTTTCATGACCTATGGGGAATTTTGGGATAAAATGGACACCATTAAAATCACCCTCCAAATGCGCATTATAACTCCCATTTAACCGAAGTAGTAGCTATACAGTGTATATTCAATTTTGTTATTTTCGATATTGATGAAATATTTGTTTCCATTGGTTAGGATTGTTTAATGAAAAGCCTATATTTTTACTTACATTTGTTATTACCTTTTTTGAAAAGTTAACCCAATAATTACTGGAATTTAGTCAATGTTTCTTAAGGAATGTAGCGATGTAGGTATAGTAATGATACCCAAGGTTTTGTGGAGGTTGTTGATGAACATAGTGCAATTACTGTTGAATTGATGCGATGATTCGAATTTAGATATTTAGAATATTGCTCAAATATTCACTGAATTCCAGTAATTATTATCCCTTTTTGATGGAAAAGTGTTGGCTTGATTTAGTGAGTGACTTTATTTTTTTAATTATATTTGTGTTTTTTTTTGCATTTTAAACGACTACTGTAAACAAAGAATCAAAAGCTTTGCAATACTCATTGAAGACCAAAGTACCCAATACTTATTCCCCCATTACTTTCCCCTCTAGATGCGACTACGGCTTTTGGGGCATCCCAACACAACTGAACTCCTCCTGCCAAGCGTGCACGTGTGGCGGGGGGCCCTGCGACCGGCGCACGGGGCAGTGTCTCTCCTGCAGGGGCAACACGGCGGGCTGGCGCTGCGAGCGCTGCAAGCCGGGGCACTGGGGCGATGCCTCCGCTGCCAACTGCCAACCATGCGAATGCGATCCCTTCGGGGCGCTTGGGAGCGAGTGTGATGAGAAGACCGGACAGTGTAGCTGCAAGGAGAGGGTTACCGGACGAACGTGCGATCGGTGTGAGGTAAATGAGAAATTAATATTGTTTACTAACATTTGGTTATAATAAGTATATTATATCGTTGATTGAAAAATATATAGATAGGCAAGCCTGTATGCTTTTGCGTACAGCTGTTTTGGAATCAGATTCGACAGAGCCATCTCGTTCATGGTTCCATGAACTACTTTGCGAAATTAAACAGACAAAAATATGACATAAATAAAGATTTTTACATATTTACTGATTTTTTTGATATCTATTAAAATGGTTCTTTCAATAATTCATTGGTATATTTTAAAATAGAACTAATATGTATTATTAATTATTTCACGATTACTTTTTTTACCTCCCGCCTATCAATATATAGATAAGGGAGGTATTGTTTTTGGTCAGATTTCTCGAGTGTGGGTTTTCAACATATGAGCACGAATTAGGGTCCCTAGAATACGATTTTACTATTTTTAGCGTGATGTCTGTATGTCTGTGTGTGTGTCTGTGTGTCTGTGACGATTTTTCGTCCACGATAACTCCAATGCGATACATGTAAAAAATATAATATTTGGTATATAAGAGTTCTATTCTAATATGATGAACTGATTAGATTTTGACTACAATTGGTTAACCGGAAGTAGTACTTTACTTGAAGCTTTAAACCGTTTTTCCTAAAAAATACCTCTAAATACCATATTTTCGCAAATTTCGTTATTATAAATTCAAAGATTTTTTCATTTTCTACCGATTTGCATAATTACGTTTATATATGACTTCTAGCTAGATAGAAAAAAAATATATAAATTATAATAATTTTACATATCGTTTAGGCTGAGGAATTTCGATAAAACAGATGAGTTATTCATATGTTTACAAAATTTGACATATGATGTCAAATTTGATGTAAGTAAGTGTAAAAGATAAAATAAGTAAAAAATGAAGAAATTTTATTGTAAAATTTAAAAAGATGGAAGAAATATATTAGGAATGTATTTGCATGCGTGAATCAAAGTAAGTTCAGTTCCGGTTTTAATAACGTCAAAAATAGCTGTCATATTGGTCATACAAAATTTATGAAGGAAATTTTAGGTATGAAATAAATTAAAAATATTCTAAACTGCAATAACAAACTAATTTTAAAACTACAAATTAAATGTATTGAAAAACATATAGAATATATTACTACAGAGGCGGGAGGTATTGTGTTGGACACACCAGATTTTTTTATAATATTTGACAGAAACGCCTGATATTAACCCAAATGCAACCATACACACAATTATGTAGGTGAAACGAATTTTCTCATAAGTTTGCCTATCTATATATTTTTCAATCAACGATTATATATAAAGGAAGAGAAATGGCATCCTCTCCTGACCTGAATAATATAATATAAAAATTTTAACAATAGTGAAAATTTAAATAAATAAGAGTTTGTTTACGTTAATTTCACAAATTGTGATATTGTAACAACTCATTTTACAGCTAATATACAAATGTGTTTTTTTTTGCTAATAAAAAATAACTATGATAACAAATATAATTCATAATTCAAAATAGATAGTTGAACACATCATAAATTTAAAATTGAAATAATAAATGAAAGCAATGAAAGTGAATCTAAAAACCTATATTGCTGCATTCTGCTCCTTAGTTGATTTTTTATCGGTTTTAATTTCGAAAACGATCATTCAGTGCAATTCGTAATCATTAAAGTAAAAAAATACAAAGGACTATTTCAAAGTTTGAGAATACATACAATCATCGAAAGACATTTTTAAAATCTCATTTTCTTTCATCTTTATGCGCATATAACCATTAAACTGCCCTCGCTCGCTGCTAATATCAATGTTCATCACATTTGGATAGAATATGCTACTAAATTTTCAACTTTAAGTAAACATTCATCTCTAGATAAATTTTGAATATATCTGCGGAAAAACTATTGGATGGAAATTCTCGGCGGCCCCTATTTTTATTAATTAACAAATACTTCGGGTAGTGGAAAAAAGCCTTATCGCTGTATTTTAATGAATATTACTTTGTTTTATTTAAAAATGTATATATGTATTTGTTAAAATATTTATATTCTTGTTATGACGTTTAAAAAAATAAATAAAACAATCAGTCTAAATAAAAATTAAGTGAGAAGTAAATTGATTTGCAAAAACGACCAAACTCAATTATTTCCCCTGTGTGTGGAATGAAAAATAACACAAATTGCAACATACAACCGTCTCTCTTTATTTAATATTTATAAAATGAAACAGTCTATCGTTGTGTAATTTGCTGATAAATATTTAAAGCAACCCTTTAACATTGCGCTCTTGTAATTACACTGTAATGGAAACATTAAAAGCAAATAATACAAATTAATGAGTAATTTATTTCAATTACAAAAATCGAACACTATTTGCAATATGTTATAAATTAATTATTCAATTCAGTGTTTTTGTAGCCGCGTTCAGTTGGTACAATATGATCGCGTAATAAACACTTGTTGCTATGAACTGAAACAATCTGAATTAGCTCAGGACACACTGAAGAGGAAGACTTACTGTTTGTACCAGACTCAAGTCGATTGGAAGAATCCGATTTGCAGTGAAGCTCAGTTTGTTGTGAACTATTTGTATCATATGATAGTTCAACTAAAATTCATTATTAATCTCTATATTTTAATTTTTTTATTATATTTTACCTGCTGTCTATTTTCACTTTTTCTATGATACAATTTTGCTAATACAAAAGGAAATTTATTAGCCTAAAAATATTTCAAAATTTTAATGGATAATAAAGTACTATTACAGACTATAAAAGTGGTCATTAATTATTCTCAGTAAATAAAATGCGTGCATGTATGTATGTGAAACAATAAATTTCCGTAAAAATGTAAGGAAATAAATTTTACAACATGAAACAATTGTCGAATGTGTACGGCGAAAGGGTGATAAAATATGGAAAATGAATGATTTTATGTTACGTACCTCATATGCAACACAATGAAACCAACAAACTACAGTAAATAACTCCGATAAATCTAAAATCAGCCATAGCGACAAAACAACACTTCGTTCAATTCTTTGACTTTCATAATCTGTCACTATTGTCAAAAAAAATATTGACGAACACGTCAAGATAAACGACGAAGCATATCTTTGCAAAATATTCATCGAAAAAAATTCATCCACATTATTTCCAATTTGGCATACCAATGTGTACATTTTAATACATTTTTCAATTTTATACCATGGATATTTCAATAATAAAATTTCATTAATTTGTTGGAAATTGTATTTTAATTCACTTAATATAACCATTATATAAAACTGCATACAAATTGTACTTCCGTAAATTAAAATTCTAGTAAAATAATTAAAAATAGTTTTTTTATTACTCAATTCAATTATACTATTTATTGATAAAATTGATCCATATGTAATCAAGCAAATCCTAAACAATTTAAACATTGCTTGTTTTGTGTTGTCCTGGTAATTGTTATTTAATTGTTTCATTTGTTGTCGTACAACTGTCAAATTTTTGAGAATGCCAAACATTTTTTTATAACTAATCATGTATGTCACGAAATTAGTAATAATTAAACTAACAGGACAGTTATATACAACCATAAGTACACATTTTGTAACAAATGTTGACGAGAAATTATTTTCTTCATCACGTTTTTCAGTAGCAGTTGACGAAATGTGAGTAAAAACAAAAAATACTAGCATTTGAAATATTGCAATAACAATATCTTGTGGGTAAATTTTAAATATATATTCACTTTTTACTTTTTTAAATGAAAATGGCGCTAGCCCCAATATTTTATGCACATAATAAATAGGCTTTATAGTTTCAAAAAAGACACTGTTTGGAGACATACTTCAAATATAAATTCGTAAATAATTCACTGAATACTTAATATTAATAATGGAATGAATTTTTTAGTACTCTTTCAAAATAGATTGATCTTTATTTTATGGATTTTAATTAAAATAATTCAGTTGATACAATATAATTGCGTATGAAACAGTAGTAGCAATGAACTAAAATGTAAGTAATTAGTTTGTTTGAAACTATTTATGTATCATACTTACTGAATATATTAATTTATAATTAAGTGGTAAGACGCCATTTGCAGTTATATGTAACTTATTTTTACTTATTTTGTTTATAACACAAGAAATCTGGAAAATATTTAATTAGTTTAAAATTCTGTAATATTTTTCTACACACCTCTTCGCAATCGTTAAATTTGGTACGGACATTTAAAACTACCAAACTTGTTTTAGATGCCTTAAAGGAAAAAATTAATATAAAATATATTTATAATTGTTTCATATTAAAAAGTTAATTATTGCAAAAATTAAAAATAGCTATCTATATATACCTCCTCTTCAGTGTAATAAATCCAGTGCACTATAGAAATCATTTCCAAAAATTCTTCAAAAACCCAAAACGACAACATACCCACATTTACCATGTTTACATTATTACTTTCCTTTAAAGAATTCGCTATAAAGAATAACCCAGTTACCATTAACATAAAAGCTATTGAAAGCCTTAGTAAAATGGGTTTAGAAAAATAACTATCATACTGCTTTCCAGATTCACTTAAACAACAATATAGATCGATGTATTGTTTCAATAATTTCTTGTTTAACTTTTTTTCTTTGCATAAACTTTTTAAATCAATGTTTATAGTTTTGAATAAATAAGCAAATTCTCTGAATATTAATGTATTTTGTAGCAAAACTGTTATTTTGTTCAAATATAAAGAACCATGAACTATACCATCTAAAATTGTGAATTCGGAAGCATTCATTGAAAAACTAATAGAAGCCACTGCAATATAAATAGAAACCCATACAACTAATGACACTTTTGCATAATTTTTGGTGCTGTACTTAAAATATGTTTTCATTATTAATATATTTTTTATTCTTGCTAATTCTTTTAAGACAAAAAAATATTTTTTTCGCTTTATAGCGTAGTTCAATAAATTCAATATTACGATTACAACTGGCAAAAAGAGAATACTATCTAAAACTGTGTTCACCAAATTTGATCTTTTAAAATCATATTGTGCATTCTTGTATAAACTAGCGAAAAAGAGTCTTAAGACAAATATGATATATAAAATAATATTAAATAACGTAATGAGCATATCTTGGAATGTAACGTGAAATACTTCTTTGCTATTTAATACTGTTATTGTAAAAGGGGCCACAGCACTTATTTTAACCATAAAATAAACTATTTTCATCTCATCATATAAATCACCCTTCACCATATTGTTTGTTTGTTTAAATTATTAATTAACAGTTTCAAAATAGACACTGTTCAAACAAATACTACAAATACAAATTCGTAAATAATACTGTAAAAAGAAAACATAATTTAGTTAATGGAATATGAATTCTTTAGTACTCATTACAAATAGCTTAACCATTATTTGATGGATTTTAATTAAAGTAATTAAGTTGATACAATATAATTGTATATGAAACAGTAGTAGCAATAAACTAAAATAAATTAATTAGTTTGTTTGATACTATTAATGTATGTGTGATACACTTACTGAATAAATTAAATTAAAATTTAATGGTAAGATACCATTTGCAGTTATTTGTAACTTATTTTTACTTATTTTGTTTATAAAACAAGAAATCTGGAAAATATTTAATTAGTTTAGTTCTGTAATATGTTTGCTTCTACCTCTTCGCAATCGTGAAAATTGTTCCGAACATTTAAAACTATCAAACTTGTTCTGGATGCCTAAAAAGAGTTCATTTATTTTTTCAAAAAATATCACAAGGTTTACATACCTCTTCTTCAGTGTAATAAATCCAGTACACAATAGAAATCATTTCAAAAAATTCTTCAATAATCCAATATAGGAACATACTCACATTTACTAAATCTACATTACAACTTTCCTTAAAATAATTCACTATAAAGAATAAACCAGTTACCACATACAAAAACGCTGCTGAAATTTTCAGTAAAATGGCTACAGAAAAATAATTATCATATAATTTACCAGATTCACTTAAACAACAATAAAGATCGATGTATTGGTTCAATAATTTCTTGTTTAACTTTTTTTCTTTGCCTAAACATTTTAAATGTACGTTTATAGTTTTAAATAAATAAAAAAATTCTCTGAATATTATTATACTTTGTATCGAAAAGATTATCTTATTGAAATATATAAAAAAATGAATTACAACATCTAAAATTGTTATTTCGTAAGCATGCATTAAAAAAGTTATAGGAGCCCCGAAAAAATAAATAGAATACCAGACAATTAGTGACACTTTTACATAAGTTTTACTGTTGTACTGAAAATATGCTGTCATCATTAATATCTTTTTTATTCTTGCTAATTCTTTTAAGACAAAAAAATATTTGTTTCGCTTGATTGTGAAATTCAATACATTTATTATAATATTTACAGCTGGTATAATGAGAATACTAGCCAAAGCTTTGTTCACCACATTTGATCTTTCAAAATCATATTTTACATCGTTGTATACATTTCCGATAACAGCATATAAAACATATATAGCAATATTAAAAAATGTAATGAGCATATCTTGATATGTAACGTGAAATATTTCTTTGCCATTTGATATTGTTACTGTAAAAGGGGCAACAGCGCTTATTTTAACCATAAAATAAATTATTTTCAACTCATCATGTAAATCACTCTTCACCATATTGATTGTTTATATAAATAAAACAAAAGCTTTTTTGCGTTTTGTGTAATTAATTTATTCGTTTTATGGTTTATTTACCGTCCAAAATATAACATTATTTCATGTATTGATATTGATGCATTGTTTTCATACAAATTTTTATTCGATATTCAATTACTTATTATTTAGAAAGAAATTTAATTTATCATTTCATTGCCAATGCAATTATCATTATTACAAGAATTTATAAATTAATAATTATACTAATGGTGATATTTGTATATGTTAATTACAGTAAGCTCCATTTTTTTTGTTTCAGGCTGGTTTTGGAAATTTGACGGCTGACTGCACACCATGTTTATGCCATTCTATGGGAGCCATCTCCAACACTTGTGACCCGGTGAGCGGGGTCTGCGAGTGTAAACCAGGAGTTGAAGGATTTAGGTGTGATGCTTGCCAACATTTGCATTACGGATTTTCCGAAGATGGTTGCAAAGGTAGGATTATAGTTCTATTGATAACAATAATTTCATTTCATTTCCCACATATTTAACATTTTCATTTCAATAATTTGCTCCAAAACAATGTTAACAAATATTGCCAAAATTTTTAAGGAGCGAAGAGACGTCATCAATCTTTGTAATTAGACTATCACTTCACGAATTAATACGTTTATATAAGCATTAATTTATTCCAATCTGCTGCTCTCTGCAAATGAACAATTAAACATACCTCTCGAACAGCCTTTAGCACGAAAACGAACAATAGCAATAACAACAACAAAGATTTTATAGATAATTTGACAGTTCAACCGATCGACTTAATAATTATTTTAAATAAATAGACATGTCATTAAAAACTTTTTCATTTTAAAATAATTGGAAATATCATTTGTATGTACTTTCATATAGTAGCATTTTTTTCTTCTCACTTTTCTAGATATTACCATGATTCAATTTTTGCAAGTTTTATTTTATTTTGTAATGTTTTTACGTCTATGACGCCTCTTCACTGTTTAAAAATTTTGACTATATATAATTTCACTTAAAAATTAGGTATATAGTTTACTTATAAGAAACTGCGAAGTGTACGAGATTTTTACCGTTATTTAGCTATGATATATGATAGCCTCTACAGAAAAGGAAGATAAGATAAAAGAGACAGATATGTAATATGGCGTAGAAAAGACATTTTGTTTTCGAAGTCAACAGAGAGAATTCGGTTGTTATTTTAAAATAATTATTATAGTTATACTTTTAAAATTTTTATCCTTAAACTTTATTATAGAATAGACTGAATAGTTATCTTTTTCTTGTTTCGTGGTATCGCAGATATCTCCTGCGACGCTGTCGAAAGGTCAAAAGCTAAAATGCGTCACGAACTAACTAATTTGAATTTATATGGAATTTATATCAATTAATTTTTCGCTTATTTGTTTAAAACAGAAATGAAAATGTGAGAAATATTTATATAGGAAAAAAAATGTATTTATTGTTATTCAAAATGTTAAAACCCTACGACTACGTCAAGATATCTTGCATTGTAGGAAATTGGTTTCCGAATTATGAAAAAAATCCTATATTGCTATTACTCTCCAATTTACGTAAATGAAGAATTTGAATCAGCTGCATATCAATAAAAATTTACTGTCTTGAAGAAATATGAAAGAAATATCTTATTATTCTAAGAAATAGAGATTATTGGTGTTTTGTTATTATTGTTTCAGTTAAGTAACTGAATCAGCAGTCTATAAATAAGGCAGTAGTTCTGAGAAATATTTTCCGGGGTTTGTTTTGGCTTTGCGCGTGCTATTGGCGTTAGATTTGTGAGTATTCTATGAAATAAGCGGTTTGGAATCGGTAGAATTGGAATATAAACTGCAGCTGTCAAAATATTACCGGATAGCCGGCTGATGAATAGGGTAAATTTGCAAACATTGCTTTCAACAGTTGATTGTGCTGTGAAATATTAGCAACGCGGAAATTTGTTCCGTGACAAAGTGCGTTGTTTGGTAAATTTATTTCATTACATTTTAATCTGGGCAATATTCTTTCAGTTGCTCATTAGGAAGAGGTTCGTCTTAATTTACTTATCACTTATAATCTCTTTGAATAATTAGCTTTGTCAGTGCAAATAAGTTGTTAGCATGCACTAGTGTTTGCGGTAACCTACAATTAACTTTATTTATTTTAAGCTTGTGAATATCTGGTATAATTTAAAATGTAAACTCGCCATCGAGTCTGTATTAAAATCTCATTTTCTACGGCGCTTCAACATGTTGCGATCATTTGCTTCTTGCGTTTCAATTCGCGAAATGTGGATTATAATTAAAAGCGCATTACATCAAGTTTGATGGGAAAACAAAAACTCCAGCGAGAAGTACTAGCATTACTTGTTCAACTTTTAAATTGCGCTACTGCTAATCTTCTCGCTCTTATAAATTTATCATCACCTTTTCTTTTACTCTTTTCCCACAACACGATTTATGGAATCTACAATTATGTTTAAAGCTGTCTGAATACTTAATGGAATTTTATCAAAATACCTACAATTTTAAAGCTGCAATATATTATTTATTATTTCTATAAAAACTAGAAAATTAGACTTCTACGTATGTTTTTAATTAAATTTTAATTTTATGGTACTACTTGCGATATAACATTCCTAGAGGAAGTACCTAAGATACTTGTTTCGTGACATGTTTTAATGGCATTTTAGTAGTGTAAGGAACTTACAGCTTAAAGTGGGTTCCGAACCAATGAGACAAATATTAGTGAAGATAGAATTTGAACCCTAGATATCAAACTCCGATTAATTCGAGTCGGAGCACGCTATCGAAATGAGCCACCGCTGTTCGTCATTTTATAGTATCAATATTAAAAATAGAATGTTACATAATAAAAGCTAAGAAAAAAATAATAAATTAAACAGATTAGACAAGAGTTGACAAAAACGCGAGTTTAAAAATAAAACCAATCATGTATTTAAAAAAAAATCCCAAGTCTCTTTAAACCAGGTTTTATTGGATTTTATTAGAAACGACAAATATATATGAATTGTATATGTAAATATGTATATATTTATTTTGAATTATTTTTGGATATCAAAAGTTCTCATTAATTTAGGAAAATTAATTATTTAATTATAAAATGACGAAATGCAAGTATTAATACTAACAATAAACTAGCATGTTTAATCTAAAAGTTAATAGTAACAAGTATTTACAAATCAAAGTAACCAAAAAAAAATTATAATAAAAATATGAGCTTTTTCAGGGTTTTAGACAGGTTTTTTTTTGGGTACAACCAATTTTTTTATTGTGGTTTAGCTCATTATCATTCCAAGCCTTTCAATTGTACTACTTTTTAAATTCGCAAAAAAATTGAAGTGGAAAATAGCTCTCGATACTTTTTCAGCTTCATCCCGAAGTAGATGAATATATCCTTGAGTAATAGATCTGCGAGCGTATCTGCAAGGTAGATGCACTAGTCCATTTAGTTATCAGCAGATCAGATGATTGCTAACAGTACCGGAGTAGTACTCGTATTTGCATGGCATGGCTATGTGCGCTGAACCAGTCAGACGGTTTAAAAAGCCCAGACATGCGACATGAGCTCGTTAGCGACCACGCACGCTGCCGCACTTGGCAAGCGGAGACGGACTGGGCAACTGGACTGCGTGGCTCCAGAGGCTGAGCAGACCAATGGGCGCTACCAGTCAACTTCATCAACTGTTTACTTTGCTAAATATACTGGATGTATTTGCGAATACGATTTTGTTTTAATTTTTTACTTCCTTGTATAAAGTACACGGAATATTGTAATGGCGAAAAATTTCGGTTTTCACGTTTCAATGGAATTATACATTTAGACCATTCCTGAATCTATTTTGACTAGTTTCGACGTGACATCTGTACCTACGTATGTGTGTATCTCACTTAATTCAAAAATGATTAGCTATAAAATTTTGATATTGTTTGTATGGGACTGCTATAACATCTAGTTGTGCACCTCCCTTTTTCATTGCAATCGGCAGTGCTAAAAGGGCACTTTGGTCATAGAGTTTTCTTGAATTTTTTGCGTAACTCAAAAACTGAGTTTACTTTTGGCAGAAACTTAATAAAAATGTCAGAATATATTTCATGAAAAATGCAAAATGAAAACCATATCTCTTTCCTTGTAAATTTTTGAACGTTTAAAATAATTTTGTGTAATGCAATAAGGAATAAACAGGTTAATAAAATTTTCAAAAGATGATCCATTTCGAAAGAAAGTACGAAGATATGAAACGAATGGATTTAAATGATCAAAATCGATTTGCTCGGTCATAAAACGTGCAAAATAAAATTGAATTATTAGATTAGATACAGAATTTAATTCTCTATAACATTTATTGGAAGCATATTTGTCTAAAATTAATAGACCCCTTGAGCGCTTATCTTGTTACACCCTGTATATATTTGATGATATACCTACCTATGTACAGAAAAGAAATAAGTCTAATTTACATACTATAAATTTTTATTTTTTAAATAGAAATCTAGAATTAATTTAACAAAATATAAACCACTCTTTTTTCAATGATGTATTAATTGTCTTACATAAATGTAAAAAAATCGTGAAAATTTAATTAATGAGAAATGTGTGAAAATATTCTGCATAAAAGGACAAGTCGCGTAAAGAAGTTGTTTGAAATCGTTAGTTACATTTTTTTAATTTGCACATAGGTGCGTAAACATTATTATTAGCCAATTTTTGTATTCATTGTAACAAAAACGTTAAGAGGAGGTTCGAATTCGCAATTTCGTCCAGTAATTGTTTAAAATGCAAGGATTTTCTATTACAACTTTAAAAGAGTGGACGAAAATGGATCATAATATTTTCGTAGATTTTAAAAAATACACTCAGAATTATAATGATCTATATATAAAAGTACTTCTACAACAAATGGAAAATAATTATAATTGCATTGTACCTCCTACAAATTCCTCAAAATCTGACCAATGTGGATAATGTCCTCTAGGAGCTATTTTCTGTATTTTATGATTACTAAATAAAAGATATTGATATTAGTATAATTCGAATTTCGGTACCTGGTATCTGGTTTTCATTAAAAGAAAATGTAACATTGGTGGAAAAAAATTGACCTAGAGAATGAATCCTCTAACTTGGATGGGTGACCGTTTTCTAGGAGAGTGAGCACCGTTATTTGCCGGCATGACCTTAGTAATTATTTTCTTGTAAAAATAATTACAAGCACTTGAAGTACATTCTAGTTCAAAGCGCAAACATTTTTTGAATAAGAATTAACATACACTTACTCCAAGATGTTAGATTCCGTAATTAAGATTAAATCAGGTATAACAAATACAACATACGATAAACTAAGAGTTTATTAGTGCCTTTAGGGATACTGCGCACCATTTCCGATAAGTTCTTTACCTAATTATATATTTTTTCTGTTGCTTCATTAGCTAGAGGTAGTTAAACAATGTGATAATTTGCTGTAAAAGTTTATTTTGTCTATCTTATACATTCCTATAGTTAAAATTCCAGTTCTGGGAGTTATTTGAAAAGTTAATACACATGTTGCTTTGCCGGTATAATTTTCCCGTTAGGTTCGACATCCATCATAAACAGTTGATAATTAACCACGCCCATTTTTACAGGAATAATTACAATGTTAGGTAACCTAACCTAACTAATCACTAATGACTTCTCACTTGCTGGGTCATCGTAGGACGGAAGCTGTGCTGCTTTCAATCCCAGATGTAATCTATCATTCCTCCACAATCAATTTCCACAGCCCGGCTCTAAATTTAACTATTAAGTCATCACCATTATTTCCATAATTAAAATACCGACGTCCACTCCGCGACGGATAAGGAAAAACGGGAGATGTTTTGTTTGTTTCTCCCACGTGCGTGGAATACGGAGGATATTTATCTCTTAAATCGAGGATGTTACGTCGGATCTGCAATGTGATTATTTATTATGATGGAGCTAAGATTACACTCACATAGGACATTATCAGGTTCTTGAACTAATACTTTGTAAATAAATTTTTCGCACCACAGCTGACGTAAGTATAACTTACACCTACATCCATAGCAACTAAGGCAGAAGTTTCTGATAAAATTTATAATTTCGTTACCTTTGAATGGGGTAATTGGATAATTATAACAATCTTATTAAATTCATTTACGTTTGATCGTCTACCAATGGGAAAACATAGTTATAAAAAGTTGCAAATAAATAAATTGTCAAATAGCCCATATTTTACAAATACTTTCACATTATTTGGGACTGGGAATTAAATACATAATACAACTATTCTCGGACGCAAACTCTCACTCAATTCATACCTATTTTCTCGAATGTTTTAATGTGATATTTTTATGAAATTATATAAATTAAAGGTTGTTTTTATTATTATTATTATGTTTAATTAAGTAAAAACATGAATTTATACTTACTTGAAGTATGATTAATTTTATTTATTTATTTAATATTATTAACTAAAAGGAATTAAAAAGGCTGAAAGGTTCGTAGCCCTGTAGTAACTATGGCTTTAGAAACTCTTCACACTAATTTATTCTTACAAACTGCAATAAAATGAATAATAATAAGTCATAAGACAGTAAAGTTAATATCGAAATCTAGAGCAAGACGATTGAAAAAAACCATTTGCTCATCATTTTTGCCCCACTAGTAATTAATATATCTCAGCTAATTATTTTAAATTTTGTGCTGTTTGTTACAAATGTACTTACGCTTGCGGCTTAAATAACTATAAACTCCAATGCGGACAATGACTAAAAGACTTATTCGGTTGATGGACAAATTTGAACATTGCATAATGACAATGGGTGTATGTCACTCTCCCCTGATAAAAAGCTGTAACAATGGCGCACACGAAAGTGTGATTGTCAGTGACATCAATCTAGTATCTAGTAGTGTGGTTCTGGTAGTGTTTGCCGGGAGTTTTTCTGCTAATCCCGGCATGACGAGGGTCGCCCGGTCCCGGGATCAAGTGGCTTGTGAGGAGCGTAGGCGGCTGCGACCCAGCACTCGACAATCGACGCTCATCACATAAATCAGGCCGGAATCAACTGTATTGTTACAACTTCATGCGAATATTACCGATGTTATTGTTGTCTATACAATTCAAATCAGATAGATTGCATTCATGAACGAGCTGTCTCTTCCCGGATTATTTGACTTTGAGATTCGGGACTATTCATGCATAAAATTAAATCATTTATACCACCAAAAGTCCAGAAAATAATGTTTACGACTAGGTTAAACTTTAATTTTTAACAATTTGTTCTTTTTAATAATATATCCAACAGAGCTGGCCAAAGTACTTTACAGAAGTATTCGAAAACAGAGCACAAATAGAAGTGTTGCCTTCTAGATCTAGACCTTCTAAACTCTTGTTTTGTCTTGTCTAGATTATCAAGACAAGACTGAAAAAGTCTTGTGTTGAAATTTCAAGACTAAATTCAATTTTTAAATTTTCGAAATAAAAATATATCACGCGAAGCTTCTTCCATACGAGCTTAAACAATAATTACAAAATAGGAAAAGAACTCTGTCGAAGAATTATCTGTCATTATCTAAAACATATGCGCAGGTTAACGTAAAGTTGTGAAACAATCTATACTATATAGTCTTGATATCTAGACAAGACTTTTTAATCTAGATTTCGATTTAGTCAAGTATTGTCTTGTCTATAACTCTATAAGTAGGCCCGATTCTGTACTATCGTCCGCCCTCGTGCAAGTAAAATTTTTGGCGCCCCTCAAATGCAGATGAAAGAGTAAATGAAATTGCGCTGCAAAATTTTTTTTCATTTACTTCAGCTAAAATTACTTATTATTAAAAATTACATTTTTAAAGGATGTGAAGCTTCTCGATTTTCTCTTTCATGCACAAAAATAATGTGCGCATATGCTTGACACACGTGTCGTAAATTTAAATTAAAAATAATACAACAGACTATTGTTATTTATAGGGTTGTTAAACCTTAAATTACTGAGAAATAATTTTTATTATATTTTTTATTTTATTTATTATTCATTGTGTGAAAAAATAAAATAATTTTTGCAGGGGCACGCTCTGCACGTACGCCAGAATCGGCCCTGTCTATAAGGCAACACTAACAAATAGTTAAGGTAGTATTGATTACAAGGAGTACTCAATAAGATAATATGCAAAGTATTTAGAAGTACCTAGTACCAAAATTGTACTTTTATTGGTACATAGTAAATATACTCGTGTATTGCCAAGCTCTGATACACGAATCAATTTTTTTTTAATTATAGTTTCATTAAAACCAATTTTATGCTCAAATTTACTGTAAGTATTTAACTTATTGTAGTGATAATAAATTTGTCCTGTAAGACTCGCTTTAAAAAATAACTAATGTTAGAGTAAATCCGTGTAATAAATAGCAGAACTCTGGTTTAATAACGCGTAATGACATGATGTCGGGAGTTAACCCCTGTAAATGTAGTGCATCTCGCGACATCCCATAATCCACTAATCCCGTTTTAAAGCAAATAACTCAACAATCGCGCTGGCTGGCTGGAAAAACAAACCAGTGCAAAGAATCCAGTGCAGTCCGCTGCCCACTCACCACGCGCCGGGCCCGTGGAGTGGGGCCGCGTTAATGAAACGGGGGCCCCGGGCTCTGTCAACAACAGCGTGAATGAAGTCACGTGATACAAGCATAAATAATTCGCCAAACTCGCCTGCTGCGGATTGAGAGGAGTTGAATCGGCCCACGCATCCAGCACGGATGCGACTATGCAAACTCTATCTCCATACAGACGTTTACTCACTGTAATATGTATAGCGTATATATCGAGTAATCATACTTATTATTATAACATATACAACAAAATTATTGAAAAAAAAGGTGGGGTACATATATTGGTATACTTGATTCAAATTTATAGGCCAATTCTGAACAAATCCTTAAAGCTTGCAGATCTATAAATCTGTAAAAAAGTGACAAAAAAGCATCTATTTTTGTTGATTAATATAAAATTATATTCGAGTGGCTGCTCTCGCTGTGATTAGATTCATTATTTATAGATTTACTGTAACTCTGTAAGACTAATATATTTCTTCAGAAAAGTACCATAAATTTTATTCAAAAATATGTATGACACGTTTATCTGACGACTAAAGTAATATTTAAAAATATTATAGACTGTATAAAGGGAGAGTAATTTCAATAGCTTACAATTTTCGCCTCATATGTGGCATAAGCTTTGACAGAATTAAAGACGTTATCGTACAATTTTCTGCTTAGTAAAGACCAAAAATCTTCGCTAAACCGTATCTCTTGTCTGAGGAATAAAACATTATGCTGATTTAGCCAATCTCTCGTGGGTCTCGGATAATGACAAGTTAATGGTTAATGCATAATTTTTGGACATCTCTTTTTAGGTAAATTTACACTGACATATTTTGCTTTTTGAAGATGTTAACAATATTGCACTTAGGTATTCTTCTAATAAATTGATAAATATTCAATAGCCATATATCAAGTTCTTGTGAAATACTTATATATTTTTAGTGTGCACGAGAAAAATATTCTGATGTATCTAGCAAGAGTGATATATTAGTAGAATATTTCTAGAGAAAAAATCACATTAGATAGTATTTATAAAGTATTGCTATAATTATTTAATACTTATTTTAACTGTCATATAATAGTTATTTTTTATACAAGACGATAAAATATTATTTTATCGACAAGTGGAAAGTGTTAATTCACGAGCGATATAATCGCGAGTGAATTATTTTTCGCGAGTCGATAATTTAATTTTATCGTTTTGAAGAAAAAAGAATTAGAAAAATTAAATTATTATTTAAGAACAATTTTAAAATGTCAGTAGTGTGCGTTGTTATGGAAATGTACTTCTAATAAACAAAAGTTAAAGTACTTTATCTACCCTTGCTGTTAAAGTGTTACTTTACCCTTGCGGTTAAAATGCTACTTTATCCACTGTTTTGAGTTGATAAAATTGTACTTTAACATCCACTATAGAAAAAACGTCATTTAAGACATTAAAACACTCGATAAACGTCAAACATATTCAGATTGTGCCCATGTGCAGTATAGTCACTAATTGGTTAAAATTATTCAAGGGAAATATTCTATAGGAATGGTAAATTGTAAGACATTTTTATCAATGTGATTGCCAAATTTGTATTATGATCATAAATTCTCATGTTTTGTACTTTACTCTTAAAACTTTCTCCGAATCTTCTAAATTAAATTATAAATATTTCAGATAAAAATCAATGTCAATAAAACATAATTGGGAATTTAATTTTGCTTTTTGAACAATTACTATAATCCTATAATCAGGGTAATTTTAGTTTAAAAATAAATTCTAATATAAAAGATTATATATCAGAGTTTTAAGAGTTGGATTGTCAAGTTTGAGTCGAAGTACGCTAAGAAAATAACTACTGTAACCGTTTTTTTTTTAATTAACTTATTCGTACATTATAAAATAAATGATAATAATTAAAAAAATAATACTGTTATAGTTGTATTTTTCTATAAACAAATGTAAAATAGTTTTTTTCGATGTTAAGACCTTGTTCGCTTATTTTCTACTCTGCATAGACATAGATGATTCATCGAATTATACATAGTTTTTTCAAAGTTTTATCTTTTGTAAATTAGTTGCAAATTATACGGCCAAGCCTTAAAATGTAAAATTCGGAATGACAAAACATTTTTTATGGATGATTTGAAATGTTTTTGAGCATGTAGGCGTCTGACGGAACTTGAATCTTTGATATATCAAGGCTAGAATAATTATTTGCGGATATTTGTTTAGCGGGAATTATGCGGTGTGCGGTGAATTTTCCGGGTGCGTTCTTTTTCCGCGAATGAATAAAGATGAAGGAATGAGAACGCAACACATGTTTGGCATTTTATTGTTTAACGAATTTCCGTTCCGGTGAATTTCGCTCGCTTTTTAACGGATTATTTTCCCGTTTCCGTTCGCGAATTTAGTATTCAGTAATTTTTTACTCGTGATAAAAATGACATTTGCGGATTTTCGTTTTCCATTTTTGAATGTGAATTTTAAAATAAGGTTTCTCGATGCAAGCCTGGGGATGACATTTTGTGTTGATATTCAAAAGGAAATGAAACTAGGTATTTTCGCATGCTGAATACGCCATAAAAGAACTATATTTTCCGAGTTTTATATGCTGATATATAGCTTCTACACGCTTACCAGCGACTTCACCGCTGTTACTTAATAAACTGCTTGTTATGAACATACTCACCAGTTTAGTGGAAACCATATCAGGTCTTCGCCTTCTTCTTTTTCTTCTAGTAGCTGAATATCCGCTGTTTATTCTCAACTAAAACAAAACAAAATATATCATAACTTTAGTAAATTTAGGGCCGGTTTTCTCACCTCTGGTTAAAGTATCAGTTACCTTAATCATTGTTAATAATAGAACAATATCACATCGAGAAACTGATGTAAGTTGTCAAAAATATACGTTATTTATAACGTTATACGTTAATATAACCGGTACTTTAACCAGAGTTGGAAAAACCGGCCTTTAGAATAACAATTAATTTATAAGATAGGTCCGTTTTAGCTCTAATAATACTTGCAGTATTTTTCTTTCTGGAAAGTTATATTTGAGTAATTTCTCACAATTTATGTGAATCGCCAAATAAAACAATTATGAATACAAGAATTAATTATGACATTTTTAAAATTTATGAAAATAAACAGTAGGCAGTTGGCAGTATAAACGTCCCATATTTAAATGAATATTCAAAACAGGAAGTCACTGCTGCAAAATACACCGCGTGGTTAGAAATAAACTTTAATTTTCATTGCATAGTAGCATTCATTATTTCTGTAAATTACAACAAATATTCTGTACGCGCACACGAGTCTATGTCATATTACTACAAACTTTATGATTCCTAACTTTTACAAAGTTTTTATTATAAAAATCTTGGAGCAATTTATATAAATTATAAAATTAATCTTTTATCAACTTACTGTATAAACTACTAGAATTATTGGCAAAACTTTTTCTGTAAAATGATAAACCATAATAGCAACGAATAGTTAAACTCACTTTAAAATTGAAAATTAAAAACGAGAAAATATATTAGTGGTGAAATTAATAGTAATTATTTTTGAAATATTAAACAATGCACTTACTTAATAAAAATGAACTAACTCAATCAATATTTATGAAATTTAATATAATTTTTCTCGCACCACCTTTGACTTTATAGCATAAATTTCTTCCATAACAACAAAAATCGAATGTGAATGATAACATTTATTATGTGGTTACCATTGTCAACGGAGTGTTCTAGACTTCTAGAAACTAATAATTAATGAGCAATGTTAACTATAAAAAGTTGCAAATATATAAATTTTAACTGGAAGGGCTGACGGGGACATTCCCCCCTTGCAAATTTTTCTGGGGGGGGGGGGGGGTGTAAAGACTATTTTCCCCCCAATAATTTTAATATTTTTAATGTTTGACTTTCTTAATTACAATTTTAATGTTCCATTTCTCATTCGTAACATTTATAATGTGTCTATAATTTAACTTTTTTATTTTCTAATTACTTGACACACATACCCATATGACAAATTTATCAAGAAAAAATTTATTATTTTGTAAAAAAAACAACTTCATGTTAGTTGTCGATGATAACATGGTATTGTAACATGAAATTTCTATATTATTTAACTTTTCATCAAACTTATCATGTCACACTGACTTTTGAACAGGCCTATCCCATTTCATATGTTTCGTATAAATGTTTTGAAATAATACGTTAAAAATGATTATTTGGATTACATCAGTTTTTTATTTAAATCTTATTTACAACCCCTCCGCCATTGACATAATCGCTTAATCAAAAACACCTTATGTTTTTTGCCCCCCTAAAAATTGGGTTTCTATGCGCCTATACTTTTTTGTTATTGGAAATTAATTGTTGTCGATACTTTTTACGCACTAGTGCTTGAAAAATACTTTTCACGCACATTTATGAATGACTTAATTTACTTTTGAAATTCATTTTTATTAATATTTTGGTTGAAGGAAAAATGTTGTATGCAACACATTTGTAACACTGACTTGACACACTAGTTGCATAAATAACTATTATATAATTAGGAACAAAAATAGATACAATTTTATGTGGATTTGTCTGGACGGTAGTAAGAAAACTATTTATTTCTATTAAGGTGTAATTTTACAGTGAAGGAGAATTTTATGGCTATAGACTGATCCTTTGAAATGGGATGTAACATTTTCCATGAGTGTCAGATTACGGAAAGATGAATGTATTACATTAACAGGTTATAATTTGGAACATTTAGTAATTACAGCCACAAGTACATATTTATTACCGCCATTATACGGTATACGCCGTGCCGGCAATCTACGACATGTGCATCGTTTAATTAAAACTTCTCAAGACGCAATTTAATTACAAGCGCACCGCTACACTTGCGTGAGTGCAGTGTGTAAACCCACCCTTATCCATTCATATTTATATTATTACTTCGGCCTTCAAGATCAGGCCGTAATGTACACATGTTAATGCATACTTTATTTTCACAAATATCCCATAGAGAAGTGTAAATACCTGTTTATTATCTATACCCATACTCTCAATTCTATAACTTACTTGACGTTATAATCTTATATAAATGTATACTTATAATGCTGATTCAAAACAATAAATAGCTTATTTTATGAAGACATCTACAATACCTTCTAGTAATACTATTTTAATATGTATTCGTTCACTACTAGCCTAGACACCCACCATTATTTAGTTTTATTTGATATGAGAATTATTTTCACTGTCATCTCGTTAACCATTGTAAGCGAGATCAATAATAATTATTTACCTAGGTTAATAATGCAAACTGTCACATTTTAAGGTAACTCAACAAGTTTTAATCGTTTACTAAAAGAAATCCTAATTAAAACAATCTTCTTGGGTTTTTAGTAAATTTTTCGACTAATAATATTAAAATCTTCTAGATTCTCTATTTTTTGAGTCTCTAGACCGGGCTGCTGCAGCAATAAGTATATAAAAGCCGGTTTTGCAACCTCTGGTTAAAGTGCCGGTTACAATAACTAGGAGTTAATAGAAAAATATCGCATCGAAAGGCTGATTTAAGTTGTCAAAAATATGTTATTTACTATTTCGATGCGATATTTTTTTGCTAATCGATGGTTAAAGTAATCGGTACTTTAACCTGAGATGGAAAATCAAGAATCAAAAGTTCATAAGCTGAAACATCAGATTTAAAAATACATAATATTAAGTAACAAGTAAATATTCATGTTAAAAAGTTTGTTTTCATAAAATTATATTATAACATATATTTTGAAAAAATTAAAGTGTAAAGATCCGTAGCTATATGAAAAGATTTTTTAGGAGAGATAAATTTAAAGCTCTATTGTTCTCGCAGACTATTTATTATTTATTTGTTCTGAAAATTATATGCATTTCCTGACGTTTGAAATGGTAAACCCGACGCAGATAACATACTGATTGATACAACTATAAATAAAGTCGTATAGCAACATAATGTATGGTGCGAACTTACAGTACTAGTCTATGTAAAGCTAATAAATATATCATCACGTCTGCTATCTATAATTTGTTACTTGATACGAATCTCCATGTATATTTTGTCTGTGAGAACTGCTAACGGCCATTTAAAATATTAATGGTAAGAGCATAATGCGATGTAAAGTAAATTGTCATTAAACATGTCACATTCGCACCAGAACTAATCATTTGAAATTCAAACCTCCGACCGAATTTATACTAACCACAACATACAATCTACGTGTGATTAGTTTCGAATTTACGTATTAGTTGGTTTGTATTGGGAAATTAGTGATGGATTGTAAATTGACAAATAACAGCCCACATATAGAATTAAATATCTCCTATAATCAAGTACAAGTTTCAATAATAATATTTGATCCATGTTACTTTTGCTTTTATGAAGGAAAAAGCATGTCACATTGGAGTATGAAACGTTTTTTTCGAAAATAATCTCCGAAAATTAGTAAAAATGTAAAATAAAAATTTTTTACATTTTGGATAATTAAATGTGACTATATTAATACTTTTGTAGGAACAATTTTTATAATATAATTAGTATCAAATTAGACATTCTCTGACTAGCAGTTGACAACTAAATTATATAAATTTTCAAGTGAGATATTTTAATACGTCGTTGTTCAACACTATTCAAATTTATCACGAAGCTATGAAGATAATAAAGTGACAGATTTGATTAAATTGTTACCTACCAAAAAAATTGTAGGATGTAAAACAATCATTTCAAGAGTTGATAGTTGTCATGTAAATATTAAATTCTCATGACTTTTCGAAAAAATGATTTACCTGTTTCAGGATATTAAGTCTTTATTTACATAGTCAAAAGTAAGCAAGGTAACTAAGTCATAATTGTATACCATGTAATTTTGACTGTCAGTATGGTAATAACATTTACCGTACAGAATTGTCAAAATAACGTGGGACAATAATTGTTTTATAATCAAGCATTCTTACGCTCAGCATAGTGTCGACCTGCCGACCACATAAGTGCTGAGGCAAATATTCTCCTGCCTCAAACTTCATCAATGTTTGTTTAAGACTGTACTATTTTTGAAATGCTTACAGAGAAGTTCCATGACAATTTTTACTTGCATTTTCGTGGAGTAGGTTATCAATTTAAAGCCTCTGCAAGGTTTCTGCAGCTTATAACGGTTTCTGAGCCACTCGGACAAAGCAATATTTTTATTTAGTTAATAGTTGGCGAGGCTAGGAATCGAATCCCCGATCTCACACTCCGCTCAGTTTGAGTCGGAGCGCACTAACCAAGTGATCCATCACTGCCTGTTTTTACCACTTAACTGCTTTTAGAAAATAAGAAATTTGTGTATTGTGCAACAATGAAATAATGACTTTCGAAATGTTAAAAAGTATAAAATGTTCCTTATGTAGGAATAGTAGTTGTCACCTAACAAAGTGTAATATTCATAATTACCAACAATGACAACACCTTCCTAAATCATACCTGCTCGTTAACAAAGCCTTCATACTTATTCAAATCTTTCTTGTATGTTTTAAAAACGAATTTTCTCATCAGAATTATTCATAGACTTAATGACTACTAAAGTTTCGTGCACAATAGACGCCCAGCCTTAATTTATATCAGATGTACATTGTTGCGTTTACAGAATGATGTCAAAATCTGATTGCGGTGACATTAATTTAACTATTTAACATTCTCAGATGCTATCTGCATCTTTGGGCCCCGAGATGACAGTCTGTGATAAAAATTACCAATTAATATTTCGATATGCTTGGATTACTGCTGGACAATAATAAAACTATTATTCGGATACCGTTAGAGTGATATCAAATTGTGTTTCTTTTTATCGCCTTTTTGTTGCTATTGATGTTTCATTTTTTTCATCAATTAAATTCATTAATTTAAATAGATTTATCTTATGGAATATTTTTATACCTAGATGTATCACGTTCAAGTCAACAATGAATCACTTATACAATTTAAATTGTTTCTTTATCTAATGATATTAAAAACTATTCTTCCTTACGTCTTTTTTTTCACCTTCTAAAAATTATCATATTGTAATGTTTATTTATATGGGTGAAATGTAAAAAGTCATAAAACATGGATATTATATTACAAGTTTATTAAATAATGATAAAAATAACAAACACTTTTATTTAAACAAAAATAAGACAAATTAAATTTAACAATTAATAATTCACACTTAACAAACTAATTATTAACTAATATTAATTTATTTTCACACAAAAAAATTATTTCTACTTTACATGTCGCTGTTCGGACCCATCTGCCTCGACTCTACTCGACTAACTCTACCGACTCTGACTTCATACTCTCTACACTCTCTTTCACTCTCAACTCACTGACCACCCTCCAAACTGCATAACTTATACCTCGAACCTTCTAGAGTCTTCGATATACCTGAGGGTAATTATTCTCGAACCTTCTAGATTCTTCGAGATTCTATATAATTTTCGAACAATAGCGGCGTTGCTCGTATCTCACTTGACCTATGTAGCGAGACTACCTGACCAAATAGGTGTCAACGTAAATTTATTTTTGCTCTTTGTTTGTTTCAGATGTAAAATTGTATGCTCTTTAACTGATATTTGAAGTTTTTTTTTACCTAAAATAATTAGAGAAGCAGGAAATTACGAAAATATGATTTCACATGTTACCTAAATACCTATGTTCGAGTGTTGGTGTCACCACTCTGAATATCATCTGTGGCACAAGATTCCTAGATGGAACGGCCTCAATTACAATAAAGTACTTGTTTTGTGAGAAGTTTTACTTGCATTTTAGTGACTTTAACTTACAAGTCAACTTACAGCATATTCAAAGGACTTACAACTTGTAGTGGGTTCTAGGTTCTGTTCTGAAGTGGATACATTGGTATTTTTATTTGGATAAAGATTGACGAAGTTATTGAAATTTAAACTTCAGATCTCACACTCGGCTCAAGTCGAGTTTAATGAAATGAATCAGCGATACTTAAATGTAGTTTCGAATTTATAGCTTAATTAATTGAACAAAGTAATAATCGTATAGAAGAGTCGGTTTTGACGGAATGAACCACCGATATTTAAGTGTAGTTTCGAAATTAAGCTTAATTAAATAAACAAAATAATAAATCTAATAGATAGGATATTGTTTCATGTAAAAATACTAAGTGCTTCCTAATCTGTCACATGGCAAGCATGTAGCTAATTTCTTTACGCCATGAAGACGAGCTGTCACTTAAGAATGAAGAATCGATGGTTGTGATAGTATCACTGCGCTTTCTGCGGATTAAAGACAAAGTAGTGGTGCGGTTCGCGGCCCGCTCTGATTGCATCTTGCGGATTATTCACGCGGCGGGACAGCGGACAAGGCGTTTTATGTTCCACCCTTTAAATAAACACCGGCCGCGTGTACCACAGATGGACAGGGATTTATTGTGACAGAATTTGCATGGACAGCACGCTGGCGAATATGGTAGGAAGAGTTAATGATTGTGTATTGACGCAGTGCGAATGTTACAGTTTCGATCAATCCTAAAAGGAACACCTAATCAATAAAGAATTAGAAGTTGGTTCTTGTTGGTTATTTTGAATTAAACGAAGCTTATTTCAACGGAGTTTATGCATCGCACATTTTATTTTTACAATCAAAATGACACCCTTGTTGTTTCTATTAACAAAATCACAGATTACTCCAATCACAATATAAATTATACTTTTTGTTTTAAATGTCAACACAAAATAATGTAAGTTATGAAATAACTAGAATGCTTAAAATATAAAGATGCATCAACAGTTCTTATTACCTTGGTAATTCTATTATTTAATTGGTCTTTTCGGACAGCATTTAACAACTGTGATATCCAAAAGATCAGTTCTGTGATAACTCATACAGTTGCTTACTTATCTCCACATTGCTTATTAATAGTATTTGCTTTATTTGTTAGTGTATTAATAACAAAAATAAGCAAATCTTAGTTAAAAACATTTCCTCTTTCGAATGTAACGAGGAGATGATATCTGCTAACCGTCTTCTACGAAGTAAATATTTCATTATCGATTCTTGCGACAAAGCAAATTGGGACACCAATCAATGGGAAATAAGCTGTGAATGATATATTTATTTATTTTATAAGGACTCAAAACTTTGTGCTTTAAATCCAGAACTGCAAATTAGTACCTGCTGTTCTCAAATCATGGGTGGGATCATAGGCGTGCACAGGGTTTTGGTAATGGGGGTGCCCAGGTACAGACGGGAAATTAAATTCGTACTATATTCTTCAGTTTTATTAAGCGGAAGAGCCTAAGTAATTGGAAATAAAATTAATATTATTACTTTATAAATACTATAATTTTTTAAAATAAATAGAATTTTACAAAAAAAATACTACTCGAGACAACAAATCTGTTTTCAAAACAACATACGAAGCTCGTATGGTACGAGTTTTTTAAATTTTTATGTTCAAAACATCTATATCCATAACCGCACTAGTTTTAGTAAAAACCTTCATCTTAAATCAACTTTACCACTTAAAAATTTTTTGATAGTTTTAATTTGGTAATTGGGGTGCCCGGGCACCCCCAGGCACCCCCCTGTGCACGCCTATGGGTGGGATTCCATAACTTCAGTCATGATATCAATAGCAAATAACTAAATAGTGAATTTGCGATTCTATAACTGTAATCATGCGGTTGATATGTAAAAAGGCAAAAAAACTCTCTACACTGATATGGAAACGTCTTAAATTTTTTTTTCTTCCATTTTATGATTCTGCACAAAAAATAAAAATACCTGTATTTTTTACTTCGCTTATTTATTGATAATTCCGATGAAAAAGAATAATAAAAGTTTTGAAAACGGGATACGTGACGTCACATAGGATAATTAGATAGAGAATTTGAATTCACTCCATAAAAATCATCTATCATAGAATAATCTACATTTGGCAGATTGCCCAGATTCCATTTTAAAAACGATGTAGGTACATAGGTAATAGGTATGTAAACACTAAACAGCCTTTGAAAATCATACGACATTGAAATTGTTGAAAGTTGACATTTCAATGCTAACCAAAATGTACACCAAAACAATCTGTTGTGTAATATCAAAATATTTTTATTTTTTTCTATAAATTGCCTAAATTAATATCTTATACATTGTTTCATTAATATTTATGTTTAAGATCATTTATTCGATATCATTAAGAAAATGTTTCATTAAATTCCCACTGCTCTCTCATTCTCCTACGTGACGTCAGAGATATAGCGCCGTTATCTACATTTTAATTTCAAATGCTAATTTCAGTGAACTTATAAGATAATAGGTATATAGCTTTTGTCATTATTATTGGTAGTTAGAATGGTTAATTTTTAGTTTTTATACTTTCTTCCTTCAATTTGACAGCGGTCATATAGCCTATTCTCGTCGTGGTACATTTGTAATAGATACTTAACAAGACCAATTCTTATTTGTAATTGGTACGAGTTATAGAATCCCAAACTACTTCTGGATGTTTATATTTTTTGAGAGGTACTAATGTGATAGTCGAGATCATAACAGTATTTAAAATGCAGGAGGTTGAATGTCGAAATAAGGTTGTAATTGTACAACAGTTTATCGTGATCGTGTATCGATTGCTCAAACAACTAAAGCTAGAGAAATGGATATTAATAACCGATCATTATACTCTGATTTCATGCTACTGATGCACGAATCTTGTACATGCAACGATGCAACGGCATTCAACATTCTTTCTTCCACAGAAATTTTAATGTCCCTCAAATTTGAAAGAACTACACGAGGTAAGTTGTCTTTTTTCCGTGAAGTATGGAGCCAGATTTCCTTCAATTTTACCTGTCATTTATTTTATACTTGTTAGCGTGCATGGAAACGGAATATTATGAAATCTTAAATCAAAAAAAATATATAATTACATACATATACGAGTATTATATTTTACGCATCGTAAGGCCAAAATTTCTGCAAGTTTTGTATTATGATTATTATTATTATTTCATTATTTATTATTCAACATGTTATAAAACCCAATTACAAAATAATATTAGAAATATTTAAAGTGTATGGTAAAGACTAAATAAATATACATACAAGCATATAAGTAATCCCACGTTTATGCAAAAGGTAAAAACAATAATTTTATTTGTTGAAAATTTTTATTACATAGTGTTAGCTAATGATCTAATCTTAGTTGGAACAGCTTAATGACTATAAATCACTACTCAACTACAAAATCTTCTCTATTCTGTGACTCTGGATAATTTTTAACCAGTTGCAAAATTTTTTCTTCAATGAATACATGGAGAATAAATGGAGAACATATCAAACCACCATTTATTATATTTGTTTTTATTTGTCACATTTCTTTTTCCGAACCTAAGGCTCTCCCGGTAACAAAACTAGAAAAAAAAATGTCCTTTAATCCCTGAACAACCCTATTACTAAAATTCTATGCACGCTTATGAAACTGCCTGTTCCGTGCAGTAGAAAATGTATAGGAAGCAGTGGCGTAGGCAAGGGGGGGGTTTACGGGTCCGGACCCCCTCCTTGACGAATTTAAAATAAAATATTCATATATATCCATTTACATTACATTACATTATTTACATTTTCTTAATAAATAAATAGATATAAATACCTATGTATTAAGTAACCTAATTTAATTTTGAACCCCCCCCCCCTTCCAAAATTCCTGGCTACGCCACTGATAGGAAGGATCATTGTGCAAGGTAAACGCATGTCGTCTAATGCGTAATAATTCATTCACACGTCACGCATATTATATTTAGTGTAAGATAAATTACTGTCTTTGCTAAATTAAATTCGAGTTGATTTGTTCTGGTTATTTTCGTAGTAATGGTTAATTACGCGTATTTTCTTTTTGAGCCTTGTCTAGGTGCTGTGAAGTCCTCTTGCTCTTACTGGAATTAAATTTAGACGTTTCGCTAAAGATACGCGAGTAGAAAGACTTCTTCACGCATGGTCGTTTCTCGCTTCGAGCTATTTTAATTAAAACTATTAAGCGTTATATATAATTTAGAAGAAAATCACCATAAATATTCATGCACGTTAAGTAATATGTTACAAAATAAAGACGTTAGCACTACGGAGAAACGATCAACGAAACGTTTCTGTGAATCTCGTTTTATTCTGCTTGGGAGTCGTGAAGAATACTTGTAATGACAGCCGCTGTATTATACTCGCATTTACAACAATAACACAAAACAAAAATGAGGTCTTTACTGGAGACAATAACAGCGATGTAGCTTAAAAATGGGCCACACAAAGGCTGCGAAATAATAAACAACTTGTTACCCGCACAAACAACAAAAGATCAAATGTTTTTCATACGTAAAATAACATTCTCTTTACAAAAGTTACAATCATTTCTTTCACACCATGCCTCAGGAAAAATATAGCAAAAACGTCAAAAGTATATATTTCATTGCATTCAAGAACGAATATTTTTTATTACACCTAATAAAATTAAGAAAAATAATATCTAAATTTTTTAATAAACTCTACTAAAAATTATACAACTGTTTGTAATTAAATAATGACTACGACAACTATCGCAGCTCTGAAGTAGAGTGTCCGATTAGGAAATAAAAAGATCGGGTTCGAACCCTGCAACCAATTAAAATTACATAAAAAAAGTCTGTGAGTTCCAAATAATACGCAGTTCAATTAACCTAGATTTCTACTGGGATGATTAATAGGTCAAATAAAGAGCATATACACGTATGTAGCAATTACTGACTAGGACAAATACTAGAGCTGTAATGTGGGCTATAAATAGATCAGAAATTAGATCAACTGGAGCAAATTCTAGGGAAAATAACTGAAGCATATTGTGAAACAAAAATAATAAGGATCTCAGATAAAAATTAAATCAGAATGCTTTGAGAAAATTCAGAACACAGTTAATAAATAGATCAGAAATATGGGTAAAGTTTGTCTAATGGAAAATCGAAGGATAGTCATAAAACGCTTAAATTCCTTTCACTTAAGTTTACAAAGAAATCTACATTTATATTCGTCATAAAAAAGATTACGTACATTGTCACTATTCTGCACAGAGTTTCGTAACAAAAATAAATGAAGCAAAATAGAGAAGGTTTAAGCCAAGTTAAAATATATAGCTAATAATTACCTACATTTCCATTTTTCTAACAAATACCCTTTGATCTTTCAATAGTTCTTTAATCTGGGGCATTGTCTCTCATGTTTCATTTTTTTCTTTAATCCAATTTTGGAAACTGCAAGTATTCTAAGTAACCAAAAGCTATTTGCGGTGTACTGCGTTAAACAGTTCATTTGTAGTTTTAATAGTACAGAAGTTTTTAATCGTTTTATGACGATCATTTGATATTCTATAAGACAAAATAGTCAAAATAAGGCGAAATAAAGACAGCTATGCTGAATGAATCTGAATAAGCTGAATTTTTGCACAGATTTTTATTTTGACACACTACTAAAGACGGGCTGAAGATTCAGCAATGAGATCGCGAAGAAAATTAAGATATAAAGAGTCACGAAAATAGGTTTTTGCTAATATCGTTCCTCCTATGCATTGCACGTTGTTAGGGATTATTATAAAACATGTAGAGCATTGAATTCTCTACAAGTTTGGTTATATGCATTTTTTTGTAGATGAACGAAGTTATTACGCTATCATGAACTCATTGTCGAATTTTTCAGTCCGTCTTTAAAATGTCAAAACGAAAGCCTATGCAAAACTTATTCAGATTTATTCCGCAGGATTGTCCTTACTTGAGTGGACTATTTAAACGCCAACTATTTTATCTTGTTTGCTAAATACGAAAAGTGTAGATTTAAATATCCTGTTAAAAACTGGACACTAAACTATTAGCAAATTGCAATACAAAATTACTATAAAAAATCATTCCTTACAAAGAGGAAGTAAATGAAAGTGAAATCGCTATTACCTCTGCATTGTTTAAACCTAGCAATGAACGTATTAGCGGCATCTTTCCATATTGCATATTAGAGTTGAAGCAGTAACTAGCACCCTGTTTAGTATCTCATCACCCACAATTAGAATGTTGTGTGGAGTGTGTGAATCTGTCTGCGCTCAGACCACCCAGGCATCCGCCCTCCACCTCAGTGATTAGGAGGGAGGAAAAGAGCCAGAGGAGGAGATGTGCACGCAAAGTAACCGCGGAAAATACAAGAGTTCTTGTGTGTGGCTACAGGTTACACTATACTGCGTTCTCACACAAGACGGAAACTTACGGAAAAAGTAAAAACAATGTACAACTTCTGTGCATCTAGCAATAACTGATTTAGAAGACCTGTTATTTTATGTAATTTAAAATATTTGGTATATAATAAAAGTAAACGTAGGTACATCATCTGAATTATAATAAAATTTGCGTGTGGCATGTTTAACTGACGGGTCAGTACCTAACTTTATAAATATAGTACCTATATAGTAATAAATTTCGATGCCATGATTTGAAATTTTCAAACAGGATTAAATTATTTCTATCTGTTTAGGATCAAAAAGAGAAGAAATAAACAAAGACGAATAATTGTTTATTTTCATAAACCAGGAACATATCAATTAATAATTCTGCTTTATAATGACAACTTACTTACTATTCAAATTTTTTATTCTATTCATAAGTAGGTTCTAGCCATGGGCGCCCATAAGGGGGGGGGCAAGAGAAGGCAGTTATTTAAATATTTCACCACCATTATTATGAAATTTATTATTGTTTACTATATTTTAGGGCTTATGCTTTTTATGTGTGGGAGAAATTATACAGTTAGTATTTGTAGTTAGTTATTTTAACTGGTATTAGATAGTAGAGAAGAGGTTCTTAATGAATTTTCTGAGGAATTTTTGAAAAATGGAATGAATTTGAAAATTGCCATACAATTTTGCCCCCCTTTAAAAAATATTTTATGGGCGCCCATGGTTCTAGCCTAATGTCATTTATCTTGTCAGTGTCAATTATAAGTGTCTCAAAGATATGCATCTTAAAATAGTACTTATATTGTGCAACAAGTGTAGAAAGTCTTCTGTGATTCCAATGTGATTCATGGGAAATAGGTAATTCTGCACGAGTGGCATACTCTCCTTTTTCTAAGACCACACTATTTACCATAAAAAACAATATGGCGCAGGTAACATTACAAACAGTATCTTCACGCTTGCGCAGTGTTGGCAAATGCTGTTAAAAATGATTTCTTATTCTTCACCCCACGATTGTGAGAAATACGCAACTTTCAAGCTTTTTATAATGTGAGAAAAGTGCCAAAAGAAGAAATGATTAATATTTGTAACAACAGAGAGGCATTGCATTTTACAAAAAAAATCTATATAAGTACGTTATCGTTAATATTATAAAAATTATCCATAAATATTTTGAACCTATTATTATTCGTTTTGATTTTTTCTATTTGCCAATGAATATTTGAATGGAAATACGGCGAAGGGTCTATTTTTAACTCAGGTAATATTTAATTCCAGATATGGATTCCACAAACTGTCACTGGGTATTTTGCATTCTAAAATTGAAAAACTATTAGTTTTGATTGGAGAATTTATTTCATTTCTCCATCAATCCACACGAGCTGTCCGCAACTCAGCATCCGAATATCCAAAATCATTACAGAATAATTTCCCGAAAAAATCTATTTCCAATTGAAATGTTCTGTTCATCCGATAATCCGTTTAAAAAACAATAAAACCAACAGTGCGGACGCTACATCGTCCGTTTACGTTTCACCACCGAATTACCGGTCCCGGTTCGTACCCGCTTCGGCCATCTCCGAGGATTTCCGTAATAGTCGCCCTTCAAAAGCGATACTGACTGATTTCCTTTCGAAAGCTGGATTTTGTTTTATATTGCGAAACAATTGATCATAAGGATTTGTTCGGGTTCTCTTGTTTTAGTCCAGAGTAAACAAATGTAAATTTCGTCTTTCACAGATGGTATTTTATGTGGTGTATTTTTAACTACATGCGTTTTAAGCCGTTGTACAATTGTACGGGTATTTATACACATAAAACCATGTGTATTATACCAAACATAAACACACAGCTCAAAGTTAATTTGCAATAAAAATTAACTGGTTTTAAAACGACGCTTTTCAGCTGTAGCTAAAAACTATAACACTGTTACATAAAACGAATTACGTACTCATTAAGGGCAAATTCAAAATCATTGCATCAAATGTTTCTTCAAATTTATAATGGAATTGTTTACTAAAATTAAATTTTGTATTTACAAATAAATTGTGTAGCACATTGTTGCGCCAATCTGTGCAATGTTAAGGTCATCATTAAATAGTATTTATATCCTCTTTAAAATAACTGCAATATAAATCAAGATTTACTCTGGTAGTTAAGTCCTCAGCGAAGAGAAAAATGTAAACATGACAGATTTTAAGTCGGACTAATTCAAAGATTAACTCCAAGTGACAGCTACTTCTGGCTTCTTGTAGACTTGTTTTGTTCCTCACACTTCATTCTATTTTTATTACATTGTAATCTTATTAAACCATCATCAATTTTTATTGATACCACGTGGAATTTTTATCTTATCGTGAATTACTAGAGAAATTACTTTCTTCTCAAAATCTATTGTATTCTAATTTTGACTAGTAAGTAGTACAAAATTAATGGTAGGTTAAAGTTTTCACAATTGTTTACCAATTATGGAATCTTTATGGAATGATAGTCATTTGAATAAACAGTAAATGTATTTCAGATAAATCTATTTGTCATCGAATACAAATTCTTCATTACATATTCATAGAAACAGCTAGAAAATGAGGTTTTATACAAAAATTTATTGCTATCGGAATGAATAACTACTTTGTTTGCATTACTCAACTCTGCTTCATAGATATGAGAAATGCACAATTTTAAAAGGAAATTTATAAATTTAATAACAAAAATTTATGATGTATAACATAACAAGGTTTTTATCTAGCTTCTAAATGAACTGATAATTTTAAACAATTTCATTTGTAACAGGTAATAAGCCGTTATAGTACATTTATTTATTATCGAATTTTATATTTTAAAATATTGAACGTGATACACATATGAAATAAATATATAAAATTGAATTGAATGTGACAAATAATGCTTGTGGTTAATGTCTACTGTGCGCCCGATGCTCCAATGTTCCATTTCCAATGGGAAACTGTGTCACCGTGACGACGGAACAACAAGCAACAAGGATCCATATCACCACGTTGCCCGGCTGCTTGTTTACATTGCACCTCGCAACAGAGCAGCGATTGTCTTCCGAGAAAGAATTCTCACGGTGGGTGGATGCAGCACGTGTTTATTTTGGAAATTAGTTCAGGTGGAACGCGTATGATCGATGAGAAATGCTTAGAAAGGAATGATTTATGTTGGTTTAACATATGATCACGCTGAGAGTCGACTAATGAACGCATCAGTGATGTATGTTTGAATTGTAGTTGAACTTGTAATTATTGTTTTAGTAAAGAAGTTTGTCTTACGAAATATTATCGAAAATGTATTTAAAATTACCTTAATATTGTTATACTTAACCTGTTATATCTGTCTTATATTTTAGTAGATTAACAATTGTATTATATCTACGCAATATTTGGTTATAAAAGAAAAGTTATGCAATCGTAATTCACTTATCAAGTAGGCATGTAGTCAAAGGTAGGGCTTGAGGTGCTGAAACTCCCTCCGATATTTTAATGAATTTAGTTAAAATTAATCCAAATTTATCTAAATGTCTTAAAGTTTATTAAAAATCAAATATTGTATTGTATCATGTAAGTTTTTTGTTAAAAACTTTCATAATAATTTGTGTTTAATTAATCTCTAAAAAAAAAAATCAAAACCCCGACCTCCTCACCCCGAAAACCAATCCCGGATACGGGCGTTGTGTCAAATATGGGAACATCTGATGCCGATGAGTGTTTAGAACGATTCCGGGAACCAATATTACGCAAGAGGTAGAGGTACACACATAATTATTACGAAAAACATAAAAACAATAATTGCCTACTTTTTTATAAATATTTTTATTTATTATATACTTACACTATTTTAATGTTTCTGTTTTAATGGTGCCAAGTGCTGTCGTTCAATATTCCCCTATTTTTTTATTTTTTATACAGTGCCATAAAAGAGTGAAACTAAGTGTGACGGCATTAAATGCCACAATAATGTCATTGTCTTAACTGCTAATATCTCGATGTCAAAATGTCGCAACAGAATCATTGTCGGAACTATTAAATTTCTCGATACCATGATGTCGTACCGCTCTAAAGGTATAGGCCGCGACATACACTAGTATGACATCGAATATCGAGCACTGTCATGGCATTAAATGCCACAAAACCATGTCATCCTGTAAAATAAGCATTTAGGCAAAAGGGTGTTTTAGAAATTATACGTATTTTATGATGGATAAATGCTTTAAAAATAGAAGTGGTTTTTCAGAAATTTCCCGCAAGCACATCTTTTTTGAGACGCGAAAAAGTAAGATTTCAGACGATGTTTGGCGACACAAAACAACAGATTTTATTGTACGAGTAGTAGTAGAAGGTCAGCTTTTATACTATCCTCATTATTGGCCACAGGATGGCAGAGGTTGTCAGTTTCTATTTTTTGCCTCCTACATGGAGAAGTAAAGGATTTTATATGTTTCTTGGCGAATGAAGGCTGGTAACAAGCTCTGAAGAGAAATTGTGCAGGTAGCTGTAGTATCGGTTGTGATTTACAGCCAGCAGTCGTTAGCAAACGTGTAACACGTGCGTAGGTATTAATTAAACGTCTAATCTCGTATCGGGTGCAGGCGACCTATCCATTGGGTAAAAATAGTCACTGAATCAACACGACTTCTAATCAAAGAAACGCGAATGGTCTGGTACGAACAGCCAATATTGCCGATCACCACACTAGTGTGGGTAAAAGAAGGAAGGGATTTCGCCGTTTCAATATATTCACAATTAAAAAGCGACAAATTATTATTTTTTAAAACTTGATTGAATCACCTGTAGATACTAATTTAATATTTTGAAAATACTCGATAAGTCAAATAATTTAATAAACTTCAGAGTACATTTCGGTTCATGCCATCATCACATCATTAGCAAAACTCCTGCCCTTTCTTCAAATGATTTTTTTTTGAAAATGAAGAAACGATCTAACTATTCACCTAAATAACGTCAAAAAAACATGACGAAATTGACTAAAAACATTTTTCATAAAATTATTTTTTCAGGAAAAGAAATAAAAGTAAGTATAAATAGAATCACAGAATCAGGAAACAAATATAGTCAAAAAGACAGAACAAAAGCAACTGAGGTGCGACGGACAATGATAATAGAAAAAAAATCTGATGTGGACACCACAAGACTTTCATGCATACTAAATTGTATATATTTTTTCTGCACTTCATTTAAACTTATTTCACTTGAAAGTGAGGTCATTCTACGGCTAATCATTGTTCAACTTCCATTCATTTCATATCTGCCCTTTGAAATATATTATCTTTTGAAAATGTTATTAAAATGTTTATTTCTATTCTTTATTGTACCTATTACACAAAATTATTTTACTTGCTCAAAAACCTTGCAAAGAAAGAGATGGTTTTCAATTATTTCATACATATTTCTCTCGAAATATATTCTGACATTTATCAATGTCAAATTTTTATCAAATGTTTCCTACAAGAAAATAGAAGTCAACTAAATTATAATTTTTATTAAGTTTCTGACAAAAGTAAACAACCCTTTGAAAAGGCTGATTGGAACCAAAAATGGAGGTGCGTAGATAACTAGTTATTATAGTAACTACATAAATAAAATTTCAACATTTTAGGGCTAATCGTGTTTGAGTTAAACGATAGGTATGAACGTAAGTACAGACGTCGCGCTGAAACTAGACAACATGGATTCAGAGATGATTAAATGGATATTTTCCTTGAAACCTGAACACCAAAATTTTTCGCGATTGCAATAATTCCTTTACTTCATACAAGGAAGTAAAAATGAGGGAAACCGATAAAAATATTGGAGGAAAAAATATTGAAAAATTTAAAAAGTTAGCAAAGGATAGGATAAAGTACAAGGAATTGATAAAAACGTATTTTAAATAAGGAAATCGGACACCTAATGATATCATAGATACAGTTTTTACATTTTAATTATTGGGTGTACGTAATAAACTAGTAGAAATATGGTTTGAGTTTAGAAATATTTTGATAAGTACCTGTACCTAGTGAAGTTTAATGTCCACACCGCAAGAATGAATTATACACACCATTTTCTGAACAAGCATATATACAATGATATAGCTATTACTTTCGCAAACAATTTAATCAACATCCAAGTTTATTAATTCCTCCTCTGTTATTTATTTACTTCCTCCTCGTCGTGTGTAGGCTGCTATCTAGACACTAGAGCTAGACGCTGCCACGTCCACGTTTAGAGTACAGACCCATCAATCAGGCCCGGTCATAACTAGTGTCACCTCTCGCGTCCCCACCGTCTCGTCCTTGTCCTTGCCAACTGCTCGACCCACTCAGGACTGGAGTCAAGCCGTCTCCGGAGATCAACATGCTTATGGACTGACACGGAGAAGATGTGTAGGATGCCAAATTAAAACTTGGTATTAGGACTAAGTATTGAGTAGTACTAATATGCAACTGTATTCTTGTGTGAAAATGTCAGAAATATGGTTATGTCGTGGTAAGAGTCTGACATTGGTAAGCAATGTGATTATTAACTGAATAGATTACAACGATTAATATTTAACAAGACACTCACCCCAGTTTTGTAAAGAAGTTGCTATCTCTTAGAAACGTTACTAAAAATTTTAACCAATAGAATTATTTTTTAAAAGCTATCATTTTCATATTTTATTTAGTGTCTAATGTTTTTATTGGCTAATGGTGTTATTAACGTTGCTAAGAGCTAGTAACTTCCTTACTTCTCCCGAATATACACATAAATAAAATAAAATGTTGGTAACTAAATTAAAACTGTATGAATTATGCAGAAATGAAGTGAGTCTTAGAGCCGATTTTTTCTACTCTGGTTAAAGTACCGATTACCTTAAAAGCAATTGATAAAAAAATATCGCATCGAAAAATTGACGTTATTTACTTTTTCGATACGATACTTCTTTATTAACCGATGGTTAAGATTAAGATAACTTTCTCTAAAACCAGAGGTGAAAAAAATCGGCTTTTAATGATGTTTAATATATATTAATTTTTCTAATCAATAGCACAAATCATAATTTAAATAAAATACGAGTTGATTAGTCGATTTTTGCAAAATCTTCAAAAGGAACTTGCGATTTTTCAATTCTACCTCGGAAGGCTTGTCCATGTACATTTAATAATATCAAATTAATAAGTTAATTAAATGTAACAGCTACACATTTTCATGTATGTGAATATTAAATTTTTATCTGGTCGAATTTTCGTATTAACTATCTAATAATGTACACGACAGGACATACATACAGGAACTCATCGCATAGTTAGTAATTTAAATGACGTTTTTATAACGACTTTCAGCTATAGCAACGAAATTATTGGGATCCCTATGATGTCGTTAAAACCGGATTTTACTGTAACAAAATTCAATATAAATTTAGCAAAAAAATTTTGCGTTATCAGTTCAAAATAATATACCAGTAATGTCTTTTTACCGATGAAGTTAAATAGATTTAGTAGTACTTGAAATATTACCACATGGTAACATTACCTGCATGTTTTTCCCCCACTTTTCGTAAATGTGCAATGTTAAGTAAGAATTACATAAAAAGTATTTAACAAATATCAATGTCATTTAAATCAAGTAATTTAAACCTATAGAACCCTGCAATGTATATTATTAGAAGTCATGGATTGTAGTTGTTTATCTACAATTAGTTAATTTCTAAGGAAATTTCGAAACAAAATAAATGATTCATAGTGAGTAAATATTTGTTTGAGATAAATACTAATTAGCAGTAAAACAATATTTAAACGTAAGCACGTCCGACCGATTCAGGAAGTCTGGTCTTATTTATTTTAAAAATATTTTCAGGGTTAGCTCTAGATTCGTATCCTAATTCCAGACTCTAAATATAAACACAGTGCTAATAGAGTAATCTCTTTATCAAAGGGGAACTTTTTATCTATTAATACACACCTAGCACGAGAAATATTTTTATCTCTTATTTTGAGTAAAGTAATCTACCTTGGAAAATGTCTACATCTAAATATAAACTTATTTACTAAAAAATTTTCTTAAGCAACCAATAATTAATAATGTAAATCTGATGAACATGAATGGATTAATATTAATGTACTCCTCTAACTATACGGTATGTATATTGATTAATTATATGCTAACTTATTTATCGGGATTTTTATTGTAAAAGTATCGGCGTTACAAACTCACTGAGTATAATTTTAATTGATAAGGCTATTAAATAAACGAAGGCTAATAATCTTAAAACTTGATTATTAATTTTTTGTGGATCTGACGTTAAGAGTGATAAATTTATTTATAAACACTACCGAATAGATGAAAGATTTTTAAATACCGCTATCTTGAAAAATGTGTGATTTATGATAGTAGAAAAAAGAAAAAGTAACTTATTAATGAGCAATAATTAAATATAATTTATATCTCTACGAGTATTATTTTGATCGCAACAATGCTACGCGTGTTTATATTTGTACTAGAATACTAGTTGGACTATATTGATTTAATTTTCAGAGCTCTATACTCCTGCTGAAATAAGACTAGAACTATTTAAATGTTCAGGATTCGTACAGAATAGTAAAACCATAGAAGATATAAACAACCCTTATCTGAGATTCATATATTCAATTTAATAGGAAAAAAGACAAACTTTGCTGGACAAAGCTTAGGATAGGTTATTTTGCAGTGCAGTTATTATGCCATGGAAAATTTTTGCGATGTGAGTATTGGCTTAATTAGTAGTTTTTTAAAATAATATTGTTTTACTAGGATGGAGTCTTGGGGTAAACTGATCAACTATAATTTTGACATCCTGAATTCAAATCTTTATTTGTACGTATTTTCCACATAAAAATATCCTTAAACTAAAGTAAACTTCCTCTTCAGTATAAATATGTGGTGAAGTAGAATGACATTCCTAGAAATGGTAATAAACCGAGAGTGATACATTTATATATAAAAGTATCTCCTATGGTGCACTCTCCACTATAGATAGATAGTCCAGAAGGTGACTACTGTAAACTTCCTCTTCAGTGTAAATACTTATAAGCAATATCCGCGATTAGCATATTATTACACCAAGAAATTGGTAATATGTTGTTATTGATGTATTTATTTGACTTGACTACATTGACTATTTTTTATCTAAACTTCAGAAATTGTAGTTTTGGGGATATGTAAATTCAGAATTGGTGATATATATAGAGGATCCTGCGAGTCGATAGCAATAGCTGAACACTGTTATTACTTAAACAATTTTAAGTCGAAAATATCTTATACACTCTTGTCCGAAACTCAATATTACAATATTCATAGGTGATATTAAGTTTAATAGAGCAGGTCATGATTACATTTATTTAATTATGTTTAATACAAAGTTAATTAATAGTTTGAAATATCCTACCATTTTCTGAGTACTCATTCTAACCCTTCTTATAATTGAAAAAGTAACTCTCTGAAGAGTAGTATGTTCGGCTTGTTGGATGTAGTTGCTCCATAATATTATGAGTTAATTCATTCCCGTTTAGGATTTTTCTGTATAAACTAAACTATTCATGTGACCCCAAAGATAATAGTCAAGAAGCGTAACATCAACTGATCTCTAGGGCCACAGAACTGGACCTCATCTTTCAATCCATCTATTAGCAAAGTTATTATTTCAATATTCTAACATTTCTACCAAAATTAGGCACATTCTTGATTTTAAAATGCAGCCATAGATTCATCGGACAAAGAGATGACCCTTCTCATTTGTAAAATTTAGATGCTCCTGTGCTCATAAAAGACGCTCTCTGCAATTCCGTAGCTCTACAAATGGAACTGTGATAGGTCGCCTGGATCTGAACTATACCTCGTGGAACCTATTTCATACAGTTTAAGCGCTAGTCAGTATGCCATGTGTCGAGTTAAATTGATTTTGAAGTTGGCGAGTAGTACAGGTTGGATTTCATCTAGCTTTAAGTTGGATGTAAATGTCTTGAATTGCGATTGCAATTCGTGCGATACCATGATATCTCCAATGACCCTATAATGGCGCCATTCCATAAACGACATAAGATTCCATGTCCAATTTCAAATTCGCTCAACTTAACATTTGTTTCGTGATAAATGTCGCATTTCCATAACTAGACAATGCAGTAAAAACTGATGTTAAATGATAAATATTAAGACGCATTTTTATAACAAATATTAGAAATAGTTAATTCCATATATTGCTAGTAGAAATATTTGAATTCAATTTATAGTTTTCATTTTAAATTTAATTATTAAAATATCCCTGTACAATTTTGGTCACTGTATAATGAGAATCTATATTGGTTATTTTTTTTATTTTGACTTATTTTCTGGCTATGGTCACAAACCGCATAAATCAACAATTACTGGCCTGTTCTAGTAAATTTAAAATTATTCATAAATTCTTTAATATTGAATTTCGGACATGAGTGTATGGTATTTTGAACCTATACCACAGAATAGTTACATACAGAAGCGACACTCCGTGTCGGTACCTTTCATGTTCCCCTATTCAGTTCGATGACCTTGAAGCATTGTGTAGACCTTTAAATTTGTGCTCTTCCCCTATCTCTCTCTAAGATGTGAGGAAACTTTCCGATTTTAAACAATGAGCCCTTTAAATTTATTGGCATTCTCCATCTCTCTCTAATTTTCGTTTCTCTGTCTTACTCTCGCTTCTGTATAAACCTATTCTGTGCCTATACACTGAAGCTGTGGGTATCGAGCCTCGGATCACCTGTATATTCCGACTATTGGTGCTGAAACTCCTGAAAGTGTATATACTCATTGCATAGTAATACCCCGCTCCAGTTTCATTGACTACAGCTACGACTCCACTCGCTCGCGAGTCAGTCGGTGTTGTGTGTTGGTCGGCGCAGCATGCGTGTGCCGCCGTGGTGCTGGCTGCTGGCGTGCGTCGCGGCTGCGGCCGCGGCCCCCCAGGGCCCCCCGTACCGCGTGCAGCCCCTGCCGCCCTGCCCCCCCTGGACCTACTACCCCTACCCCGTGCCGTGCGGCCAGTGCCCCCCCGTCTACCGGGGCGGGTATCGAGGGCCCGCCAAGCTCTGGCGCGGCGTCAAGTTCGGTGAGTCAAGGGGGTGAATATGGGGATGGTGCCAGTTTAGAATTAGAAAAAAAGTGGTTTGAAGTAATAAAAATGCGTCCTGCTGAAATATTTATGAAGTTTTATGTGAAATGTGAATTTTGTGATATATATTTGAATGTGAAAGTGTTTACAAACTTATTAGTAAAAAAGTGCTTTTTATGTACTGGATATTCGTCCTCTAAAAGATCATGAAATTGAGTGTTACAAAAATAATGTTCTAACATCATCAAAGTTAACCAACAAACAAAAAAAATATTTTAAGTATTTTACACTATCAAATCTTAAAATATTAGTTAAGTACTACAAATAAAGTATGCAACGCATAATTCATAAAAAAAAAAAACGAGAACAAGAGTGGGTTTAAAAATATCATGATCATTCTAATATAAATTCTGAAATAATATGAATAAAAAAATACTATAATTCGTAATTAACAGATTATTTAGAAAAAAAGGATACACTTTTAAAACAATTAAAAAAAACAAGAGCGTGTCTAAAAATATCATGATCGTTCTGATATACAATTCTGAAATTTTATTTAGAAAAAAGGATAGACTTTAAAACAATTAGTGAGCGAAATTTAATGGTAGTGAAAAAGTAATTTTGTTAATAAAGTAACTGTGTTTAAATCTTATAAAGTTATGAATTATTCCTACATTAGTAAATTTTGTTCCTACACTATTTTAATATTTATTTATCTTTATCTACTTATCTCTGAACTGAATTATTAAAGAAATGATAAAAATTATTAATTATAATCTGATAATCTTTTTTATGATTCAAATTCTAATCGATTTTATATTAGCATTGTCCAAAAGAAAGTTAAATATAATTGACAAATATAGAATGTCAATAATCTCATGTACATAAGATGATAAATTTTCCAACAAACCAATAAGGAAATTCTTATTAATTTTACATGTTAATAGCAATATATCAAGCAATAATCATATGGAAAGTAATGTCAAATGAATTAATGTTGACAGTATTAATTCTTGGAAAACATAAATCAAATATTAATCGATCAAGATATTTTAATAGTAAATAGCATATAATTAAAGATTATTCCAATTCACGTTTTCTAAAATAATGTACATTATTTTAGTGCAAATGTTCGTGTTAAGACTTATAAATAAGTTTGATTTTCAAAAACAATTGAATTGATAAATTTAGAGTGATCCTGGATTGTCCATAGGATGGAGTTAAAAAAGGGAATATGAAAGAGAATGAAACAATTTTGAAAAGTTGTCCGTTTCGAAATGTATATTCGTCATATGTAAACCCAGTAGAGTTTATTATGTCCCGCACACAATTGGGCGGTTTGTGAAATAATATTCGCTTTGGGTTCCGCGGTTACAATTTTAATTTAGCGATGATGGATGACGTTATTAGTTGGATACGTTTATTGGATATTGAACGAGTTTTTTGAGTCGGAGTGACTTTTGTTTAGTTTTTTTGCCGATGTCAGTTTCGACATTGCGAATGAAGATATGAGTCAATGGCTACATATCTGAAGACTCGGTACAGATCAAATGTTTGCTTTTATTTCTAGTAATTACTGTTTTTGTGAGATAAACCAGAGAGTGATTCATTACTATTACACACTTAATATTTACTACTTACTTCACTACATTACTTACTATTAAACAAAACAGACGCAGGCGAGAAGTGCTTTCAAGTTTTTTATTCTTATTTACAATCTGGTATCGTAATTGCTGATTTATAAAAAGTTGATTTATAGTAAATGCCAAAACATTGTTGCGCCTTGCGCGCACTTGTCACAAAATGAAAAATACTATTAACAGTATTTTTCTTAGTCGGCTCTTGATGGAATATATTTAATTAAATAATTTGCAGAAAAAATTGAACAACATTCCTGTAACCTGTGCAAGAATTTGCATTTAGGCCCTTTATTCAGGTCGCGAAAATAATAAAACAAATACATTGCAATTTATTAATTTTAATTGCACATTTCTGGCTTCTATTTCAGCAAATTCATTAATAACATTACCAAAATTAATACTTTTAACGATATTGTATGCTATTGAAATAATAGAATGATCGGATAACCGTTCTTGTCCAATTGTTATTCTTAAATATATCTTAAATAATTTATGATTAATTTCAACTTGGTAAAACTTCTCTCACACAAAGCAATAGGAACGGAAAGAGTTAGAAATATCTTAAGAGCGACATTGATATTTGGGTAAGACACAATTTAACCAAAATCATGAAGAACCTGTAGAACGCAGTTTCTATATTTTCTACAAGAGTAATAATGGCTTTAAACTTAAAACTTTCAATTTCACTTGTGAATTCGTACTATTTTAAATCTTTGCTAAATTTAATTGTTAGATCTGTAGCAAATTCTCTTAAATAAGCAACATTCTCATATTATAAACACGAGCCATAGAAAAAATAAAAATCAGTCAGTTTTACCATTTATTTGAATATTTTTGATCAAACTCTACATAAACATTGATGTTGTAAATAATAAATTTGTGTTTGAAAAGTGTTCAAAAATAAATCGAATTCCAGCAGTGATAATAATAAATTTAATAGAGAAATAAAAATTAATCATCATTCAAACGTTGAAGTAATAATAATATTTCTCCGTCATCTGTTTTCCGATCGTCTAATAAAAATGAGCAGCAACCGCGATCTTTTCAATTAATATTATCGATCCTGGTCGTCGAATCCATTAAATAATTAATATTCACGAACCGGCCGCTATAAATTAGTCATGTAGTAGGTTTTTCTAATTCGATTATTAGATTTGTGAAAAATCAAACCAGTTCAATGAATAATAATCCGCGTAGTAAATAAGGTCCAGGCGGCAAATAGCAGTTTAATATGCAATTAGTGGGGGAAAAATGGCCGTAGATGGGGGATTTGGCCCCGTAGGTTGGCATGAATGGACGCGGCTGTTGGTATTGCGAGTTGTGTTTATCAATGTGCGTTTATCGCCGATTAATTCGCGTGCTTCTCCTGACCACTGGAATGTGATGCTGTTACGCCATGCCATGCTATTCGCTATTTTGCTTTCTGTGTTATGAGTTATGTCTCTTGGCACATATGGACGCAATTTCTCTCACTATATTGGATTTTCACAGCGATCGCAAAATAAAACAAAATAACCTTAATTGAACGAAATTATTACTTTTAGATAGATTCAATATTTGATGATATTTTAATACATGAAAAATTGGTTTAAACTTCTAACAAAAGGTCTTTTGTATTACTTATTATCCTCTTTTCAGGGTTGCATTAATTTAAATCATTTGAAGTGTTTTAAATCAGATATAAATAACATTGATTTTTTTTAAATCACTGATTTAAATCACTTATTCTGTAATTGTTATTTAACACTCCAGATTAATGAATATCTTAATCTGATTAATTTCCTCGGTTTACTGGTATTTTGAATTTAAACGCAAATTTTTTTTGCACTAATGTGTGATTTTTTGTTAAATTTACAGTAAAATCTAATTACAACGACACTATTTGCAAACAAATATTGTATTGTAATTGTTTATTAGGTTGTAAATAGATTTAATTTATTTTTTTGAGGTTGACAGTTTGATGTATTTTTTTATGTTCTGTATATGGCGCTGTTTACAAGTGATATGTCAAACATTTCAATGTACTTGTAATCGTGGTGTGTTCAAAATACAGTCAAGTAATGGTCGTAGAAAAGATATAGTACATAATTCGAGTTGTAACGTACGAAGTGAAAAAGTTACAGAAGAGCCGCGAAGCGACGAGCTTGTAATTCCACAAGTGCGTAATATGCGTCATACTCGCATGAAAAATATCAAGAATATAGCTTATTCGATTAACGATATCAGTGATACTACCAGTAGAAATAACATTATCGTAAAATAAGACCTAGCTGTATACTATTCTGTAAACTTCTACTACATCACTTTTAATATTATCTACCGTTTTATAAGGCATATTATCATATCTTTACTCCCGCCGTATTTGGAAAATTTTATCCAATTATATGCTAAATTATTATCCTCTCCATTAATAACAACAAGCAACATTCTATTTACCTTTTAAGTGCTGCTTGAAATTGCAGTACTTTGTAAACAATTTTCCTAAATTAATTTAATAATACTTTCCTTAACAATTGTTATTAATGTGCTCAACACATACAATTTTGTAAATCCTAGTTATTATCTATGCGATTATTTATGCAACAGTTATTTTAAGAATTCTAAAATTATATGTATATTTATGTCAAAGATAACGCTACATTTTTTTCCTTTTATGATATCAACGTAAAACAGAAGGCGTTGATAACAAAAGAGCATAGGAGAAAACAGCTGAGTGTGCAGATGTATTTGCAGTAGCAGATTCCTCGGTATAAAAACAATTGGAAGTCTAAAATTTTCTACCCAATAAGGACAAGATCTAAAGGAAGAAAAAACAGTTGATTGATCTTGACGCGTAGCAAGTTTTTTCAAAGGACGTCTGACTTACATTTTGGCAAGACAAATTTTTGGCAATAAATATTTACTTGCAACGGAATAAGAAATATAAGACCCATATATGGTTCATATTTTACAATTTACAAAACATAAAAAGAAGTCACCAATAAGTTTAGCAGGTCATGTTATTTAGCCGCATTTTCTACATAAAAGAATTTAACACGTTTTAATTTATTGAAATTAAGTAACTAAAAATAAATACGCAAAAAGAAATGATATTTTTTGTGTTGTGACTATTAAGATTGTTTTTGTAATGACAGATACCACCCAAAGTAAAAGTGTAACTCCTTCTGAGTTGTAATATTTCGTAACCTTCCGATAACATCTTCCACATATCCTACATATCCGAAGCTAACGGAATGCCATGGTAGTAGGCGAATGATAGTCAACTGTTAACAATTCCGAAACCTGTTGTCAGGGCCAACTTTCCACCGAGATACTACATATTAATCAGTAATTGATTGTTGGAGTAATCAATCATTGAAATAATCGATTACGAGATAATCGATTGCTATTAATTATGATTTCCATTGATGCCGATTGCGAGTGTTCGCTAAATTGGAGCAAATGTCTGTAATTTGCTGTTTTATTATGGATGATGGGCTGCTCGACGAATGAGGTGATAATTTTAACATATCAGCAAGCCTTTCACTCAATTTGCGTTGCTTGATGTTTTATTCACAAAAGGAGAAACATTATAGCTTATTATTTCATACATTTTTGTCTGTATGCTATTATTACTACAACAGCGCTTGTAGCGACAAACATGCAAGAATCGTATGTAGAAAATATTACATGTTTTTCACCTGCTCTTTGAAAGTGATCAGTAATGATATAATAGGGAAGTGATAATGAATTGAAAACTATATGACAGATTTTTCGAAAACTTATTAGGAGGCAATAGTCAAGAAGGTCGGAAGAATTTGAGGGTCTTTTGCCAAATGGCAATGTTTACAAAAAACTAGAGAAATTTTTAATTTATCGAACTCTCGATTTATATTTAATTAGATTATTTTTTCTTCCACAAATTTATTTCAAGTAACGGAATATTTCGCTCATTTTACTTATACGTTGATAACTATCTGACATTATGTCAACAAAAATAAAAGCTACAGAGATTTTCCCGGAAATAATCTCGAAAGCAGTATTCCAACTATAATCATGACAAACCATGACAAACAACGAAATATTTCATTGGTCAAAAACGTCAAAAAATTACAATTTTTATTTTAGAAAATACTGTATGTATATTTTAAAAAGGACCGATTACTATTCAGCATGAAATACTTCTTGAATGAAGTAAATAGTACGGTGAGTATTTTATTAAAGTGAAACTTAGGATTTATCATATCCTTGGTTACGACTTAATATTTGATTGACAGAAATGTATTTTTCATCATTTAAAATGAAACACCAAGTGCAACAACAATTTTAAGAATCATTAATAACATTGGAGGAAATCGTACAGTAATAGAATGGACTGCTCTGCTAGATCACTCGATCTTAAACATCTATATTCCTTTTATTGGAGACCTTTAAAACTGGAGGAAATCTCCAAAATTTACACGAATTGAAAGTTCAAATTCAAAACATTTCTCAAAATACTACAATTGCCCAAATATATTATTCACGTAATTCAAAATACTCAAGGTATGTGTTTCACATTTTTGTACAATTCATAAATAACAATATTAATCAAAATAACAACAGACTATATTTGAACAAAATATGTGTAAATTGAAAAGCAATTGAAGAATTTCGAAACATATAATTACTCTAAATTCCTCTCAATATTTAGGTACTAGAAGAGTTAATTATGAAAATTATATACCATGTAAATATGAATGTATCTAATTTTAAATAATTCTAAATCATAAATGTGTTATTGAGGTTGTAGACTGATATTAGCAATTAAAATGGAAGTAAATCTTATGAAGACATAGGTGAAAATTTATGCATTGCTCCACATAACAGTTAAAGTAATTTTCTTCCCACATTCGGTAAAATAACCTTCCAATTTTTCTAATCATATATTCTCCTCACATCAAAACAAACATAAATCAAAAATCATCCGGTAATACGTGTTCAACGTCTGTAGTTCCTCAAAATTATTCATTTCACAACAAAATAATTAATATCGTCATAAATATCGAAGTTGACAGGTCGAATCATTACTGCAGTAGAAGTATCCGATGTTTGGATCGCCCGTGGCCGCACTATCATATACACCTGACATAATTACCGCTCAAGTGTTCATTATCAACAACAACGGGAGAAAAAGCGGCGGCTAACTGGGACAAACGCATTCACACCCACGCCTTAGGCCTACTGCGAGAAAAATTGTTATTGTGATACGCAAATTGTGCCACAGGACAATAAAGACCGCAGATTTATAGCGGAATAACACAGATAGTTTATTTGGAAGTGCACAGATGGCGAGCACAACTATGTCATTCACCAGATAAAGTTGTTAGATTGTTGTTATTATCCACGCAGTTGTTTTGTAAAGGTGAAGACTATGAGGCGATAAAACGTTATAGCTTATTAAAAGGACAAAAAGTACTACATATTTTCTTATTATATTCTACACGTGTACTAATCAAAATGTTTGTGGTACGAAGAAATTATTTTATTACTACTTATTAACAACATATAAATAAATCTATTTTTTTAACAATTGGGTTCTGTAAAGCACTAAATTTCATATTTGAAAACTACTTGTTGACCAGGATATCCGTATATACTCGTAGATGGTAACATAGCAATATAAGTTTATAAATGACAACTCTTACTAATATCACTAGTGACAAGAATTTTACCGGAAAATTTTGTCGTCATGATGACGATTTTCTAAATCTATAAGCAGGACTGAGTTAGTCACGAATAGCATTGGGTGAAACAATTACTCGAAATATGTATTTTCAATTAATTGTCACAATTTTGACGGACGTTGTATCTAAGCAACTACTAATAATTTTCTGTAGTAATTTATTACGTGCCCGTAAAATGATCGAAAATTCTTCTTGAAAATATGTGTCCTAGAAACTGGATAAGTTTATTGGACAATACACTTTTCGCTGTAAGTTTGTTCTAATTGGTCCAAATTTTAAAAATCTTGATATTTCATTGGTTATTAAATTGTAAAAAAAAGCCAATGAAATTTGAATTTGAATGGTTCAATTCACAAAATAGTGATTTAATGAGATGTCAAAATCTAAATTTAAATATTATTGATTCATGCAAAAATGTAATAAGCATTGCGGGCAGTAAATATGTACGAGTTCTATCGGTTTTATATTATTTCAGAAAATCATCTTCAACTGGTAGGCAGCGCTTACGGCCCTCAATATTTTGTAGTTATTTATCTCAATAATCCGATATTAGCCCGCAATGCTTATTTTGTGTTCTGTACGATCGATGCAATAATAAAATTTTAAAATGTTATTATTTTTAAATTAAACTTTGATCCTTGCAAAGTTGCTATTTCCTTAGCGATTCCCTGTTCGGTAAGTAACGTACAAAATTACTTATCGATCAGTAATTTGTAAACATAACTTTCTTCCTTGAAAACCCAATCGGAAAACTGCAAAAATAATTGTGTTCTAAAAAGCAGGAATTAATTTTTTTTATTAGCAGGAAGTGATGCATTACAAACAAAATTTTTTTACATCATTAACCAGAAAAACATATTGATACTGTATTATAGTTTATCTGTTTATCTAAGCGAATATTTATCAGATCATCAATGAAGTAAACATCCTCTTCGGAATTTCCTCTCTTAGTATGTGAGAATTTGCATCCTGGGTTCTCGCATCGCTCAACGTCAGAATAAAGATTCCCTTAAATGAATCAAGAAGTGTGAGCAAAATTTATAAAATCATTGTTCCCATCCCGTTCCCACTCACACATGTCCTTATTCTGTCTCGCTTCAATTCCCACAGCGTCTGAATCTAATGGCACTATCGATATCCACTGATAGAAATTGGTAAGATCGTGGTTTAATATCCATTGAGAGGTGTTAGTTCGAACATTTGGATTTATGAGAGAAAGTAGGGTGCACACGATTGAAATTAATATTTCTGTTTGTTTATTTTGAGTGACAGTTTGTTTTAAGTTTGATTAATGGTTTTTTGATTTAAAATGCATTGGAAGATGTGGAAAATATTGGAAATAAATGGGTTTATTCAATTGATAAAAGTTTTATTGATGATGAAATTTTGGAGGATCATTTTAATAGATAAAATCATTATCTGGTGATGTTATTAAATAAATATTTAATCAAAAATTTCTAAAACGGTGGAATAGATATTTTAAGTGTGTCATCAGTTAAAAATATTATCTTTTGTAGGACTACTTAAAACTTTATGTTCCTATAAAAATTTAAAATAAATTTATAAATAAATAATAACTTTTACCATTATATTAAACATGACATACTTTCTTGCAGTGTATTGTTATTAATTTATGGAGTATTCATTTTACAGTGAAAATAATTAACAAATAAATCTTTATTTTTAATATTTATCATTACGGAGAATTTTTTATTACCATGAGAGACAAAAATCATTTAGGGTTCGATTGCAAGCGTCGCCAAGATTTCATACATACATAATGTAAGAAAACGACAGTAAATAATATAAGATATTTTAATATTGTTGATTCTGGAAACGAGATCAGATGTCGTACGTTCATTTTTAAAGTACTATATGGAATACATTCCATCTGTTACAGTACGCCAAGGTATACGGAGACACGGGGAGGGTTTGCAAGGACTATGCAAATAATTTTAAAAATATACTTTGATTTGATAAATGATTATAATTAAATAGATCAATAGCTATGAATTAGCTATTTTATACAATACAAATCGAAATTAACATGATATAGTCTGTGTTTAAGCAGCTTTTTTGCTAATATTGTTGTACATAAATTTAAGTTTAAATTTATGTACAATATGATTAAGCTCATTTTTTAAAACGCATGTCCTGAAGAAGACTCATGTGGGATCTAAAGTGTTGAAGTTAAGATAATAAATAATGGTTGAATTTCAGAAACCATCGCCTATTAATCAATATATAGTTTTGAACCGTTGATAATAAAATATAAAATATTTATAGATTTGTTGTATTTTTTAGAAATTTTAAAATTAGCGCGCAGTATGTCCACAAGATTTAGTTTTCAATTTCCACTACTTTCTCTATCCTTTATACTGTCGAATGGAGCATTCGTACGCCCAGCGCAGTACCGGTTACAGAACATCAGAGGCAAAAATTCTCTAGCCTCAATCTTTGAAATATTGGTAGCAGTTTCTTTTGGTATGCACATAATAAATGACGTTCGGAGCACTAATGATATTGTCAATTTTCTGATACATGAATGTCATTTCAATATGTTTTTAATCAGTTCCTTAAAATCAAAAATCTTATATTTTAAAACCCATTCGAGGACACTACAGATTGCTAAAAAAATATTAGCGCAATTTTTGTTTTTATTAGGATATCCCAGAATTTTTTTACTAAGGATACGAAGTGCTGAAAAATTTGAAAGGGGTACCCGTAAACCCGTGGGTCGAAAATTTAGAAATTTTATTAGATTCTTCGATTTAAAAAAATCCAAAAATTGCAACGTCTTGAATGAGCATTTTCCTACTAAAATCTTAAAATTAGTAATGTGGAAACATGTGTAATGATGTATGCAGTATTATCCTGAAACGGAGTGGGCACTTGGCTCGCCATCAGCAAGCAATTTAGCGGCGTTTAGGCGAGGTGTGACGGACCGGAGCGGGAATCACCTCGAGCACGTGTGTAAACACCGGAGAGAGCGATCGGTGATCGGGGCTCGTGGCCGCTGCGGATTGTACTCCGACTGCGGGTCCGAGTCGGAGGCGGTAAATGATTCGATTACTCTCCGCCCGAGATTCATTCGGCCACTTGCCAGTCGTGCGTATACACGGTAATCACTCCTCTGGGACCGCTTGCGCTAACCGGCGAAGGGTTTTCTACACTTACAGGACTCTTGTCGGAAAATCATTATAGGGTATTATACCTAAATAATATCCTACGTTTCTGTTTATATTAATTTTAACTTAGGTGCAGTAGTAATAAAAAAATGAATTCTATAATTAAAAATATGTTTATGTTAAATTGTAAATTACAATTAATTTTTGCATCGTTTTAATAGTGGCTACGTCATTGTCCTGTTAGTTGAAAAGCCGCTAGATGGCGAAACAGTACTGACTTCTGCTTCCCCATCTAGTGGATTTTCAACTAACAAAACAATATATATGTACAACATTTGGGCAACTGTATTTACATTTTAAATTTTGACATTATCTTCCACCTTGCTATCTATATAAAGAGTAGAGATCAGTGGTTTACTCAAATGTTAACTTGACACTTGATAATCATAAATCATGTTTTTCTTTGCTACTCGGTTACCGTCTAGCGGCCAGATTATTGAAATGGCCTTGTTCTTTGCTACGTCATCAGGAGAGGTGTATAGGAAAGTTCAGCGCGATTAATAATAACAAATATTTTTTTTTCTATAGCAGATGTTAAAGTGTAATTTTATCAACTCAAAATAGTGGATAAAGTAGCACTTTAACCGCAAGGATAGATAAAGTAACACTTTAACAGCAAGGATAGATAAAGTACTTTAACTTTTGTTTATTAAAAGTACATTTCCATAACAACGCACACTACTGACATTTTAAAATTGTTCTTAAATAATAATTTAATTTTTCTAATTCCTTTCTCTTCAAAACCTGCTATAGAAAAAAATAGAATTTTATACACGACGATAAAATTAAATTATCGTCTCGCGAAAAATAATTCACTCGCGATTGTATCGCTCGTGAATTAACACTTTCCGCTTGTCGATAAAATATTAATTTATCGTCTTGTATAAAAAATAACTATTAATCGTAATTCGTAAATATATAAATAATTATAACTTAAAATGTATTTAAAAGTTAAAATTATGTTCACATTTTAGTAGGCCACTAATTGGAAGAAACTTTTAAAAATTCTTCAATTCCTGACCCACTGAAACCAAAACTGCTCCAGAATGTGCTCTGATTGCTCTAATTCTTGACCCACTGAAACCAGAGCACAATCCAGAGCAGCCAAAACTACACCAGAATGTGCTCGGGTTTCAGCAGGCCATGAATTAGAGCAAATTCTTTGAGTGCTCTAATTCTTGACCCACTGATACCAGAGCAGCCAATCTCCTCTGGTTTCAGCAGCCCAATAATTTCTAGTGGAGTAAACTAGATCACCTTCAGGGCGTAAAATGCCAGACCACCAGATGGAGCGGAAGATCCTCGGTATATCCTGAGACGCGCATTATTACCGGTTATTTGAATTGCTATTGACTGAAATTCAATCTGTAATGGGGTATATGACCATTTTTTTTTTCTTCCATTTTATGATTCTATACCAAAAATAAAAATACCCGTATTTTTTTAAATCGCTTAATTATTGATAATTCCGGAGAAAAACAATAATAAAGTTTAAGAGAGGGGATATCTTGACGTCACCTAGGAGAATTAGACAAAGAGAGATGCTAATAGACAGAGAAAGATATAGTGCGACCCGCGCGAACCTTTTGCTACCTGATTCTAACCCGTAACCATGGTAACCAAACAATAAACACACTGAGACTCGTCAGGGACTTCAATGCCAACCAGATTTACATTATAACATTCGTTGTGTAATATCAAAATATTTTAATTTTATTCTATTAATTTCCTAAATTGATATCTCATATATTGTTTCATTAATAATTATGACTAATTTATCATTAGCAACATTTATTTGATATCATTTAAGTAAAATAAATAAGTTCATTAAATTCCTACTTTTAGCATTGTAAACTGCTCTCTCATTCTCCTAGGTGACGTCAGAGATAGGGCGCTGTTACATATTAATTGCGAATTTCAGTGAAATTATAAGATAATATTTAGTTTTTATCATTATTATTGGTAGTCACAATGGTTAATTTTTAATTTTTATACTTTTTTTCTTTCAATTCGAGAGTGGTCATATAGCCCATTGTAGCTGTACTACTGGGAATTTTTAAATGAAAATTTGTATATACCTATATGTAGGTACTTTGTTGTGAGGAATTCAGTGGTAATATTTTAAGGGATAATTCATTTATTTTACGGTAGAAGTCAGTTAGTTTAAAATGGTAGGGGGTAAAATCATTGTTTAAAATAATAACAATTCAAGTCTTTATTTCTGATGTAAAAAAAATGCTGTGCTAAGGGAAATGTCTCCTTGGGTGCATTGCCCCCAGGAAAATTTTCATTGGGGTCATGACCCCTGATGTCCCTGTGTAGTCGGCGCCCATGTACATTACGAGCTAAACGACCAAGTGTATAAGAAATTAATGATTTTCATAATTACTCTATTTATGGGACTGTTATTCTGTACTGTAACATTCGTTGAGAATGATAACTAAATTATAAATGTTATCATTCATTCACCACTTATATTGCTATGAAAGTAAGTTATGCTTTTGTCATCGGTGGCGCGAAATATTTATTTTTCAAATATTTGTACCTTAGAAGACAAAAGTAGTACTCATTCTCGATTATAAAGGTTAACTCGGTTAACTGTCATATCTGCAGATATTCAGATTTTTGGCATGTGAGTTAAAACATTCAGACATTACTGCACTCGGTCAGACAGTCAGAGGTCTCTTTTCCAATTTAAAAACCAATTTTTATAATTTGCTTTAAAGGAACTTGTAAGGAAACACGTGGAGCTTGAAGCAATATTTTTAATGAAAATGTTAAATCTGTATGTAGTTCAAAAGTTCATATTATACATTTCCTACATTTCTCGCGATTTTTAATCAAGGCTGAACAAAACCGCGCAGCACAAAGTGCAGTACAGGTTATGTTCTTGTTAACAGAGCGCCCGAGGCTTGTCGTTCCCAAGTTATAATTAAAGCCGTAGATAAATAACAGTAGTTACTTTACACTGTTTGCTTTGCTGATCAATTTGCATATAAATTTTTCATAATTTGCGATGTTTTGGAGCGGTCCGTTGGCCGGCATTAGCGCAGGTATAAATCACTGACCGCGATGTGCGCGCGCAGAATTCGCCTAGTTAATTTATTCCAGTCAGGGAGAGCTACTGATGCGAAAAGTTTAAAACTGCCGCTGTTCACATGCCAACTAATAAATATTATTATTTTCAACGCGTGAACAAACATGGGTATTATGTCCTTTCATTTCGCTACCAATACCAATTGCTTCCACTTCATTTCCAAACCTGTATATTCATTTTTGCTATTATGGTTTTATAACTTTATTGAAGGTAATATATGTACTTATATAGTTAGCACAAGTATAAGAAAATGTAAAATTAAGTAATGAAAATTTGGCAAAAGAAAAATAATTTATTTATAATTTTTGTGATTTTTATTATAAAGATCTAAAAAATTAGTGTAACATCCAAAATAGGTCCAATTAATCTCGACACGTACATGTACCTACATGCCAACTTTTTCAAATAAAATTTAATTATGTTTTCATTCCTGAGAAATTTGCCGTAAAAGTTCGATTCGAAGTAGCTCAAAAATAAGCGACTTTACCATCCTATTCAAAATTATACATAAGTTCCTCAAGTTTCTAATTTATATGTCAATTGGTTGAATTTGTACAAAGAAAGGATTCCCTTATCCATTATATTATACACATTTTGTGCTGCACTTTATTTAAACTTATTTTACTTGCAAGTATGATCATTCTACGACTAATCGTTCTTCAACTTCCATTCATTTCATATCTTCGAGCTTCTCTTCGAAATGGATCACTTTTTGAAAATTTTATTAAAATGTTTATTATTACTCCTTATTACATTACACAGAATTATTTTAATTGTTCAAAAACTTGCAAAAAAAAGAAACATAGTTTTCAATTATTTCCTATATATTTCTCACGAAATATAATCTAACAGTTGTCAATGTTGTCAATTATATACTAAATTTCAAATCTAATGTTCCTACGGAAATTAAAATTCAATTCAATTATTATTTTTATTAAATTTCTGTTTAAAGTAAAGTGTTCTGCCGATTGGAACCAAAATTAGATGTTATTGTAATTCCATAAACGACGGCTAATCGTTTTTAAGTTATGCAAAAATTCAAAAAAAACTACGAGCAAAGCCCTCTTGGCACTGCCGATTGCAATAAAAAAAACTAGACATTATAGAAGTTCCATATGTAATATTTTAACATTCTATGGTTAATCATTTTTGAGTTATATGAGATACGTACGCACAGACGTCACACCGAAACTAGACAAAATAGATTCAGGGATAGTTAAAAAGTATCTTTCCGTTGTCATTTGTTATCTATTTCAAGGTATGAAGTGAATGGGTTTTGATAATTCAAAAATGGGTCTAAATTATTTTTATCTCAGTTTAGTCGTTTAGTGTATGTAAATTTCAAATTTTCAGATATCATGTACCTTCTTATTTCGAATTGAAAAGCGTCCTATTTCTAGATATTATGGGTGGATAATTTTTAGAAAACCCAAGAAAGGAAAAAATCACATTGCGTATATTATTATTATTTCTATTATTGTATGGTCATAAAATATTTTTACTATGAATCTCGCATTAATAAGGACGACCAGCCTACGTAGATATGTATTATACATGTAAGTTTTTATTGTAATGCTAACATATACGATTTATGAAAGGTTGTGATTTAAATTTTATTCGTCCATTTAAAAATGATGGAGTGCAGCTTTAAATATTTAATTTATCTGCATGAAAATTTATAAACTGGGTTAAACCATCCGCAAACCCCTGTCTCTTGAAAAAATGTCCAGTGATATATCATCCGGAGCCAACATTTGAAAAACTTAGTAAAAAACGTATCCGGACTGAGAGAATACCACTGGTATTATTTATAAGTGCATCCTTCGCGTTCGCCCATATGAAGAAAAATGTTCACAGCGCATAAACCTTTTGATATATCAGCGACGATTTATTCCCTTTATCTCCTGCGGTCCTGCAGCCGCGGGTTCGCAGGAAGCGCGCGATAAATAGCCAGCAGGAACGGTGCAGCCCCACCGCTTGCAAATGCAACTCCCTCCACCGTAATTACACCATATTATTCATGCTCATTTCCCAACCTACATTACTTTTCAATTATTAACACAACCATCATTATTTATCAATTCATTAAATTTGCATTTCAAATTAGGGCATTTCACACACATTCCATACTTTATCAGCTAAAAAATTATTAATTACAATTTCCTAATAAAATAAAGAACAATTTTTACAAAAAATATTTTTTCTAATTTTGACATATAAAGTGTCACTTTTCAAAACTGACTGACGTTTTGAAACGTCAAACTTTTCGTAACCAGTTACGAAAGAAAAATCTTTCATAACTGGGTGACGAAAAGTAAATTTCATCACCAGTTACAAAAAAAAATTACAAATTTGTTGTAAGCCAGATCATATATACCTTTAGATTTTTCGGGAATAATAGACGATAGCGCTTTTTGTGCATCTTCTTCGATATCACTTGGTATATCTGAATCTGAATCAGACATTTTTTGTATATTTTCACAGAAATGTCAAACTTAAAACAACATTAACAATCGAAATAAAGCGCACCCACGTATTTGATTTTTTATTAATTCATAAAAATAAATAATTTCAAAAGAGTAAAATTGCAATAATATTATCAAAATTAGAAAAAATCTTGTATGTAACACGTTAGAAAATGCAATTTTGTGTAACTTGCGCGATTTTGCGGGGTCTCGCTTCGCTCGCCCCGCAAATATCCCACCGTTACACAAAATAAGGCATTTTCTAACTGGTTACATAAATAGCTATTACATAATTTTAGACGAAATTATTTCGTTTTTTTCGAATTCTAATTTTTCTGTTTTATTTTCTACAGCTTTTCTAACATAGAATTTTAGTTTTTTGATAATAACATGACTGTTGCTTCACACAGTTTTTTGACCAGTGGCGTAACTACCGGTGTTCCGCGGAATACGGGCCCGTTGACTTAAGCGACTCGGCCATAGTCAGCCCGAACACATGTCGAAAAACTACTTTAATGTTAATCCACCCACATCTTCAAAAAAAAAAAACTCCTTAAAACACAGTATGGTCTTGAGTCTTGACATCTGATTTTTCTTGATTGAAAACCGCTTGTAAAATCGGGTGGATTTCCCAATATCAAGTTGCGGGCGACTCGACGCGCTGCCTTTTAATTTATGTATGTGGCCCAATATGGACCAATTATGAAGTATGTGACGATAGGACGAGTCGGCGTTGGCTATTTTTTATTGCAACTCAATCATTATCAAATAGAATTGAAAAAAGATTGGTTTAAAATCTATGGTCGGTAGTACGATTAGATTTATAAATCCTAATCTTTAAAATGATCTAAATTTCTCTCTACCTAATATATATTGTTCCAAAAATTAGAAACTTCAAAACATAAACGTTAATCTAGGAAGTGTTGCCGTCTAGAACTAGATTCTTATTTTAAATCAAGACCAGACAATTCTAGACAATTTTCAAGACTCCAGCGTAATTCAATTTTTAAATTTTTTTTAAATATGAATGCCATGTGAATCTTGTTCTATCCAAGCTGAAACAGTGATTATGAAACAAAAAATGAACGCTGCCGAAGAATTATCTATCCTGCTTTAAAGCGTATGCGCAGATAATGCAGAGTCTTAAAACAATCTAGAGTCTTGATATCTAGACAAAATTTTTAAATCTAGATTCAGATTTAGATAGAAATTTCTAGACAAGATAAGATTTTACAGTCTTGTCTTCTGTTATCTATAAGGCAACACTCTCTGGGAATGAGAAAAATTGTCTTAATTTTAATATTAAGATAAAAATCGATTATTATTATATTCAAAGGTGTCTAACGCTTAAAAAATTGGAAAAACCAGCCTTATTTATATTAGAAGTAAAAATAAACATGAGTATATATTTAGTCGATTGACGTAGGTAAACTAACATCTAGAAATCGATTATCATGTTGAAAAGAGCACATGTAAATTGAATGTACTGAGAAGATCGCTATCATGAAACAGATTAAATCGGTGTTGATTGCACAATACTTATCGCCGTATTACCTGTCAAATAAATCAGTTCAGATATTAGGAAATATCGTCAAATTAATTTTAGATTGAACGTATTGAACCTTCAATTTAAAAAATTAATTCAGCTATAAATCAGTTTTAAAAAGATTACACATTTATCATGAGGCTAACAGGCGTTTTGCTTCAGTTAGAAATCATTTCTCGTTCAGTGATTTTGATTGATTTCCACTTTTTCTTTGATCAGTAGACATGGAGATAACATACATACGTTTTTGTGCAAGAACCGTAATGATCAAATTAATACATTTTTAAAATTTGCTCCTTTTTATTATATATAAAATTAGGTACACATGTTTCAGTAACAATTTAGGAGCGTACCCTATAATACAAATTTTACTAGCGTGCAACTTCACAGAAATTATAAATTATAATAAACATTTTATTTCGTAGTTTCCTAGTATTGTATTTAGTTTCAAATAATAAGGATAATAAATACGGTATGTTAGTATTGAACAGTAAAGATTATGACGTATTTAAAAGGATTACGCCTTGTTTAAATTCAGTGTTAAGATTAATATTTCCATATGAACAGCCATAAAATATGTAGTGATGAAATGCATAACATTTATTACTTCTTTAACTATATTAAACTAAAAGTACACATAAAACTGAAATAACTTTAAGGCTGAATATAAAAGTATTATTTTTTATGCCAGTCTGGTTTATATCAATATAATCTGTGTATCACGACCAAACTCACTATAAAAATGCTAATTTCAAAATCATAAAACAAAATATAAAGATGTGTATGTAGTTTTATGTTTGAATTTTCCACCAAGAGATACTCGTAAAAATAAAATGTACAATTTAAAATAGAATCGTTTTATCTTTACTATTAAAAATTATCATTTACATATTTAAAACGAAATATATTTTCTTTTTTAACTTCAAATGAAACCTATTTGAACATTTCAATTACTTTAAATTATTTATTTTCATATTTAAAGTTCCTGTATCAATTCATTTATCGCAGTATACCTTCAGGCACGCACGAGCGATGGTTTAGTTCCGGACTATATTTTTGTTGGAACGAATTGTGGACTACCTCATTGTCGTTACTGTCAGTTACATTAGTTTCACATGTAAACAAATATTTAAATTGACGTACGATTTTGATACAATTTATGTAAATCAAATTGTAATTAGTTCTAACTAATTCTGATCCTGTGACTGTTTTGACAGTCAGAGAACTGATTTGCAATCGGCCAGAACTTTATAGGTCCCAAAGACTAACAGTCATAGTTTGCGTTTGAAGTTTGTTGGAACGTACTTTCCATACTACGCATGAGTTGTACATTCCTACTGAAGTTAGTTGGAACAACACAAACCCAATAAAAAAACTCATATGAATCAGTTCAATTCAGTAAAATTTATGAGTATCGCTTTTGCACTTTGTCATCAATGGGGTATTCCAAGCCTACGGCTTTTAAATAAATTCTTATTGGATATCATTGTTTACCATATATAAGTAATATTAAAGTGAATATAATCATTACTTAATATCAAAATGAAATTGTAATGCATTTGAATCGAGTACGTAAAATTCAGTATCAGCCTTGTTGTGACGAAGAAGGCACTCGCTTCAGCCTATTGGCTCTTGTTCGAACGCGCCACGCCTCTGACTCAGACCTACGAATGATGTTCTCAGCTGATTCTCAGTGCCTGTGACGTCACACGCACGGTCGATTTTCTAGGGTGTAATTTATTGAAACTTTAAAAAAAAAAATCTGGCGTGTTTCAAACCTTTCGGCGAAAAGAAAAAATACGGGTCTCATATTTTTATGCATAGAATAACATATTAAAAAATGAAAAAAACTTGGAATACCCCATTGTAACTATACAGGATGGCCCAGCGAAAATTATCAGCGCTGTATGATGCAAATCATTAGGGGGGAAGAGGGTTTGATGACATCATCTTGTCGAGTGAAATCGTATGAATAAATGTCAAAACTGACAGTATTATAAAGTTGTAGAACAAACTAACGAAACTATCAGCACACAATGAAGCACAAACTGTACACGCCAAAATCACCGTCATCAATGACGGGAATGACATGAATGACATATTCAAGTTTTTTTTTAATATTTTAAAATATTCGTTACCGCTACTACTGTTCCTATTTAATTTTTGTCGCTAGTTACACCCAGATAGAATATATACCCCCTGTAACACATACGATAATGAGATAGCGAATAAGTCTCATCTGTGCCATGCGTATTCAACAAAGATGAAAGATAAAAGTTGAATAATTCTTGCGACAGAAATTGATGACGTGACGACGTGAGGATCAACTGCAGGAAATAGAGTGTACAAATTTATACGGATGAAAACGGATCATAATATTTTAAACTCAATAAAATATTACAATACAACCAAAACAAATGGTTAATTTGACGAATAAGAAAGTATTCGTATTCTTGTATTTTTAATAAATACAGTAAAAGCAATGCATATTTTTTAGTTAAAAACATTTTTTTAACTACGTGTTACTAATGAAAGTGGTTTCTCTACTAAGTAGCAACTAATTTAGTCGTATCAAATTTCAGTCCAGTTTATTGAATTATAAAAAGATATGTCTATTTCGAAATAGATAAACACTTTAATTACCACTTAATTGTATTTGCGTGTGGGCTAAAATGTAAAAAAATAAGAGCTCAAAGCTACTGTCTATCTTCAGCTCTCCACAATGCAGTTTCCCTGACATGTGCCGGGTGCATATAAAATTATACGTAATTGTTTGTTGTTTGCTGCCGGCTTTGTTACAGATCTGTCAGCATAACTGTGAGGAGAGTACTGTTTTTAGAGATGCTGATGTGAGGCAGTGTACGATAACAAGCATCGCGTTACTTGGAATTTAGAGAAATGACACTTTGGTAGCTTGGTACACTTTGACAAGAAAATACATTTTATTTTCACCTTGAAATAGTATACAACATACAAAATCTACGCACAGTGTACCGTCGTTGTAAACAGTGGTGGATTCATGCATAAGCACTCTAAACACATGCTTAGGGGAAAATGTTTTCAAAACATATTTTAAAGTAATTTTGGAAATATTTTTTAAATTACTAAAATACTTAGATTATAAATAAATGAAAATGAATTAAAAAAGTTTTGATAGCTTAGTGAAAAAAAAAATTGTAGAGCAAAAATATAGACGAAAATTGTTTTCATTGTCTCTTTTATTAGAAATTTTCCATTGCTTGTATTATTTTATTATTAAATTATTATTAACTTGAAATAATTTTTGCAAGATCGGGCAGTGGAAAAGGTTTTTATATTGGGTTTCCAAGACAGTAGATTGCTTTCACTGGTTGCTACGTCTAAACAAAACAGTAAGAAACTCAAACCGTTCTAGAAGGGGTACGTAGGTTCATAGTTAATACAAATGCACAAAAATGATTTAGTAAATTCATTTATTGCCAGTAAAATTAAAATTGCAGTTACTAATGGGATTTTTCAGAATAAACTAAACTCTTCATGTGTCCCCAAAAATAACAGTCGAAAGGCGTTAGGTCTAGTGAAATCGGTAACCACAGAACTTCTATTCCATCGGTTAAAAAAGTTGTTATAGATGGTTCTAACATTTCTATCAAAATGAGGCGATGCGCCATCCTGAGAAATAAAGTGAATATAGGAATTTTATAAAATCGGATAACACAAAAAATTAAAGATTAAAACAATTGCTACAATTATTCTATTGTATTTAAAATCACCCATAAATCCTGTAATATATTGAATATCGGATATGATTGTATCAGGTATTTTCAACCAATTATCTAAGGAATATCGAGTCGCGAAATTCCCTACGTAGGTATAAAATTTATATTTAATATTTAGAAATAAGATGAACTTACTTAAACCTAATAAAAACGTAAAAGAATAATTTGTAAATCAAATAATTCGTAAATCGAAAGCCCAATATGTAAAACTATCTAAAAGCAGAAGTTTGTTTGTGTGATTATGAATAAATATGAAATTATGAAAACACATGAATGTGATTATGTGAGCAATACTGAGAACTTAATAAAACACATTTATCTATGCACATACACACTTTCCTGTTTCCTAGGAATTGAAATGTAAAAGCTTGTTTTCAATTTCCATTAATTCTTTAATTTTCCTTTTGCTTGCTAGTGTTCATAGCAGATTCGTTGACAATTCAATTAGCATTAAAAAGTAATATCCAAGAAACAAAGGTTTTAATCTAATGATAAGAGCAATCATAGCGCGATGACTCGAATGTTTATGATTCCATTTTCGTAATCAGAGTAATTACGAAGCGAACCATCCTATTTTTATCTAGGGACAAACACGAAAATCAAACATTATAAAATTAGAATATCACCGCTTTCCCACCTGAGCTGGCGCCGTTTCCTCATTCGCTAAGCGATAATCGGAATTTGTTTAGCGATAAAGTACAAAGCGCTTTCTTCAAACACAAAGTGCACCCTAAAGGAGATACACACAAAGAACGAGCTTTCAAAGCACACTACAACGTTTAAATTCACATCAATTCTCACTCACCTTTATAGTTTTTTAAAATTTATTATGCAGTTTTCTCAAAAATTTTGCAATGTAATTTAACATTTATTGATTTATTGAATCCAGAATATTTTTTTTCAGCAAAATAATATATATTCTCATTTAAAATAAGAAAGTTGTATCCCATATTTTGAAAACCACTGGCTGAAAAAAAAATTGGCCTCTTAAAGTGTAAAGTGTAAACATAACAAACGAACACCGATGACATCTGCGATAGTGTCGATTTTACGCACCGCGGTATGGTAAAGCTACTCAATATTTATAAGCTTTTAGAATGAAATTAAAAAAAATAATAATTGTAATAATAATAATAAAGAGTGCTAACAGGAACGGTACATACCACAATTTGTTGTTTCTCAAAACCTTTTGTTTCACAGCCTACCTACCTTTTTTTCGCGTCTCCATCCAATATGACTAGTATTGCAAGATTAAAAATCGTCCAGAAACTCTCTGTTGGGAGATGCCAACTTAAATATTTTAGCACGATAGTCTGTCAAAAATTTTAATCCTATTTTATTGAAAATGTAAATCATTAATTAAAACCACTTGACTTATTATTCGTATTCTATTTGTGTTGCACAATTACGTTAATTGTTAAAGTGCATCATTTATATATAAGACTTTAAGTAGTAATAATATTTCGACGCAACAATCTTGTGTATCACACGCCGAGAAACTCTTTTACGAGATCTCGTATTTGCAGGTCTTGCTTTCAGCGCGGCTTTTATCAATATAAACTTGTTCCCGCAAAAGTTTAGTTTCTGTACTAGTGACACAAATTACTTTTTTAAGCAACTTGCTTCTTGGAATCTATTACTTTATGTTACAAAGCAATTTTCTTTAGAAAACCGCACTTATAATGTAAATAATTAGAGTAATAGTCTAGAATTCTAGAAAAATTGTAATTATTTCTTTGATAATTTAACCAAATTCTTATAATTCTCAAAATAGCAATGATAGATCACTTAAATTATACAGGATGAAAATGAATTCCTATATAACTTAATGTAAACTGATAAAATCTATATATTTTAATACAAATTCACTATCTTATTTTCTCGGTATGTTCCAAAATATCTGAGATACTTTCACGTACCCAAATAATGACAGCAAATAAAAAGCAAGTTGTAAACACAATTCTCACAATCAAAATGAAATCTCGATTCGGGATTGAAAAGAAGCAGCGATTCGTTACGAGGAGCCCGGGTCCCGATAATGAAATGAACTCTGGGAGTTCTCAGGTGCTGTGACTCTCGAACTCCGGTTATCTTTGTATCTTTATTACACCGGAGCAGCCAAAACTACATGTTTACTATTACTATTGTAATAAAGATATGGCATTTGTATGTATTTACGCATGACTAGCTTTATGTTTTGTTCGCATAATCAATCACATATAAACCTTGAACGATGCCATAAACTTTGTTTAATATTAAATCAAGTTTAATTTAGTTCGAACGTATTTTAGACTAAACACGCTTCAAAATTAAAAAAATATATTTGTTCAAACTAAAATTAGATTTTTAAAACTCAATTTCATGTGTTCATGTTATAAAATTCAATGTTTTTTTGTCTTTACCAACTACATTATGTTTGCTATTAATCACCTATAAGAGCTGATAGGATGCAGCTTCAATTACGTGTTTTACAAGTAAAAATTCTTAACGTACGCGTGAAATTCTTGCTTCATGTTGAACAATAAAGGGCCCTAATCATTTTAATTACTCATTACAACACCTTGTAATAGTTCGTAAACTTTTACTCTGCAACAAAACCCACTAATTAACAATCAGAAATAAAAAATTAGGTTTGAAACTAGTTGGAAATAGAGGACTAGAGGTCGATAAGAATCGAAAATTGAAAACGCTTGCACGCCTTCATTTCTCAACGGATTATTCGATCGTCGAGGCAATTAATAATTTTACCATCTGATACACAAAATCGTTCACACATAGCGGTAAGCGCATTGTAAACCAACCTTTAGACTTGATTGAGTAATTTTTCAATTAACTGTTAACAGACAAAAAATACCTAAGGTAAATTGCTTTTGGAAGATGCATACAAGAATATTAATTTTCGAAAAAACTTGTACGGAAAACTACTAAACTTGAAAACGTCGTAAAATAAATAAAAATAAATTGCTTTTCGAACTCCGAAAAATTGACATCCTCATTTAAAAGTTTTTTTTTAATAATAAAAATTCTATAAAGTGACCATTTTAAATGGAATGCTGTTAGTGACACCAGAAAACGAACAGAGGTGGATAATTTTAAAAATTACAATTTTTCATTTTCATTTGTTATGAATCAAAATTATTTATTACTTTCTTTGAAAACATCTAAAGGAAGTTCCTATAATTTTTTGCTTCCAAAGTTATGTCTGTAAAGTTCCGGATCCATAAACAATAAAAAATAGAAAAAGTTCTCAGTGAATAAATTAGCAGTAAACATTACATGAAGACATTAAAGAAAATGAATTCGAAGTTAAAAGAATCTTGGAGACAAAATCAAAGGCCATCCATTAATTTTAGAGTCGTCATAAAAAGAAAGAATTCGCTATTGCCCAACATGGTGTCAAGTTCGTTTGGCTCAAGAATAAATTCTACGGTCAACGAGTGCGTTACGGAGAGAATGCTTCGTGCACTGCTCAATCCACTATGGAAAGGCATATTCCAGATATGATACAGAAAAATTATATTCCAAAATATATCAAATCACTATATTAATTATGTACTCCATCTAAATGAAAAAGAAATATGCTGATACTTTAGGGAACATAATGAATCTATCAAAAGAATGTAACAAGATTGGTTCCTCCACAATTTATTATTACGATCGTTTCATACTTTCAGCCATCATCAATCGCCTGATGATATCCGAAAAAACTAAACTAGAATAATCAAGTGAGAAAAAAATTAAGACGACAGTGGGGGTCCTCCACTATTTAAAACAAAATTATATGAAAGCGAGGTATAGTTTCAGAAAGTCTTAATTGTTATAATAATCTAATATTTTTTAATATTCTGTGACAGTGTGGTTCGCTCAAAATTTCAATTACGTAAATTTATTTATTTCATCTGTTATAAGTTATTCTAAATAACTATTACATTCCTTACTTGGAAATATGCATGAATAATACCTAAGTATTTAAAAAAATATATAAATGATTACAAATATTATAAACCAAGTTTTGACAGCCACTGGCATGATTTTGCTGCTTATGCCATTCAACATATCTTTCGTTTCCATATCGTGAATATTTTTTTACACAAATTTCCCTGATTGTACAGTATCTAGTAACTAATTTTTCTAAATTCAGATTAGCTCTATAATATAATTTGTATTTTGAATTTAATTTCTAGTTATAGATTAATTCTCAAATATGACATCTGACACTGACATTAGGGATAGAAGTAGCAAAAATTTGGAATTGGTTAGATTTGTGAAAAAGAATGGGATAATATTAGGACTTAGATGTTATGGGCACTAAAAACTCGAATAACTTAAAACGAATAACTTCTTTTAAACTTTGATAGTTCTTATCATACAGAATTAAAGTCAGGATTGACTATAAGTGATCAATTTGCTACTACAGTGGAGGCATCCATCGAGACAACAATTAAAATTAAAATAATAAAATCTGTGTAATTTTACCGAAATTAAAGTTTCTATTCCTGTTTGTGGTCGTAGGACGAATAGGAAGGGTACGAAAAGAGCTCCTACTCTGCCTATGTTGGTCGCCGACATGAAGTAGATAATGAAGAAATAAAGCGGGTATTTATGCAAGGCGGACGGAGGATGAGTTGATCTTGAAATATCAAATTACCTTTTGATGTTTGGTGTTCGCGCGACCGAATAATTGAGTTGCCTTTTCATGTTTCTCGTTTGGAGCAGAGAGTGCTGACCCCGGCGGACTTGCGGTCGCGATACTCTTAATTATAATTGCAAATTCGCTAATCTCTACAGAAGCCAACAGCAGTAGGACACACAGAATCCCACTGTACTGTACAGCCCTGTTTACATCTCAGCCGCGCTTCAATGCCAAATCGATTTCACTTTCACAAACAACCAAACATTTTATAACTTCTTCAGAATTTTTTTTTATTTTCATGAAGACACTTCCTTACTTTCAAATATATAACAATACGAATTATGATCTATTTACCAATTTTTCAATCTATTTATCTATTCCAGAATATCCTCCAATTTTGATAATTATTGTTTTATATTTGCTTTACATTCTTGCTCCTAGTATTTGCCTTATTTCCTCGGAATTTACTTCAAATTACTTAATGCTGATCTATATATTGCCCTACATTGTCTGCCCTAATTCCCAGTTATTGTTCCAGGATGTACTTTTATTTCTTCGGCAATTGCTATATTTATTTCCTCCTGAATTTGCTTTGGTTTACCTTATTTCTGATCAATTTCTTTGCCCTATATTCTTGCTCTATTTTTTGCCCCTGGATGTGCACTATTTATTACTATAATTCCTAGTACTTGCTCTATTTATTTGCTTCAGAATATGATCAATTTACTTTTAAATTGGAGTATAATTGATTGCCAGTCCAAAGTTTATTTTTTTATTTTTATAAATTCTTGCTCGGCTCTGGGATCGAATCCCAACTTTTTAATTTTCAGTCGGACACTATACATCAAAGCTACGATAGCTTTACTTCAAAAAGCAGTAATTAATAAATTAATTAAACAAGATTATAGCCCTCAGGAAATTTAAAGCTCTCCGCTTCCCGTCAAGTTTTAAACATTTCCTCGTGCTATCATTTTTTGATTATGCATTTAATACATAAATAACTATTATTGATATGACAACTTAATGAATATTTATAAAAATACAAAATACTTGGAATGTGGAATACACCTTTTTATTTAAAATAGATTAAAAATTCTTTTGCTTATATTATAAGGAATTATGATTCATGATTCATTACTGAATGATTAAACAAATTTCTGATGCTGTGTAAACTACTCGCATTTTTCCGTATTAAATAACAGCTTCGGGCGATAAAATAATCACACATAATCTATCTAATAAATCAAGAGTTTGACAGGTGCAGTAGCAGATCATAATTTTACTTCTTTTAACAATTTCCTGCTCTTTTTGCACCAGCAAATCTATCATCATTTGGCGCAATCAATCCATTATGCGAGAATTTACCTGCGGAGCGTAGAACTGTAGGGATTTTTGTTCCTCGGTGGTGGGATTGCTTAGAACAATACTGTCACTGTTATGGGAAACAATAGTTAATTGATTCCAGATTGGCTAACATGAAATTGATTGTTGTGTAACTTAAGATGAGTTATAATTACGAGATTTCACCCGAGAATGACATAGGAATAATTAGTAATTGTACAATTCATTCGTTTTTCTGCATATTAATTCAATGAATAATTCATTTTCTTCATACACATTTTTAAATTTATTATACTCCCTCCACGTTCCACGATACGAGTGAATCCACTTCATCATCCCGCACAAACTCTGATAAATATAAATTTTTAATTATATTTTATGGACTCCATGATCTAAAGAGTGATCAGTTGATGTTCCAATAATATAAGTTCGTGTCTAATTCTTTACCAATGCCACAAAAAATACCCTTGTGGTAAACTTTCTAAGCCAGCTAGAGTGTCAGAATGGTCGCATCTAAAAAGCGCTTTTTCAGTACAAATATGCATAAGCATCTAGGATAAAGCAGGTAATTAATAAGCCATAATAATATCGTTAATTATTTTTTAAAGATGGAATTCATTTTTAATATTTAACAATAAAAGCAGCATGTATATATATTTATTTTGATATTGATATGTAAACTACTAAAATAAGTATATACCACAAGCAGTGGTCCGATAATTTATTAAAATTGAAACACTTTAATATATAATATTTTAATTAATTTCTACAGCAAATAAATACAGTTTGATTGCTTGCTCATGTGTCAATAAATCAAAAATACATATTAATTAAACCAAATAATAAAACACCACTACTAATAATATTAATTACACATAAACAATAATAAATTAATATTTATCAATCCATTAATTTATTTTATTGACCTAGCAATCCAGATTGCCTTGAATCAAAAACGATTTGCAAAAACCGTGATATCTTTTATCGTGCGTTGACCCTGGCAATTCGCGAACAAATGCAGCATTTCACGAAGGAAAAAGAGAAATGTAATGTCTCCCCATTTCAGCAATTGCGCACAAGTATTAAGGTTGCAATTACACGCCGAATACACGGTACAAAAGCAAAGTAATTTAAAGTTACTAGCTAGGACCTGTTGACTGAGGAATTGTTAATATGAAATCAATATTATAAATGTAAAATGAAATACGGAAGAAAAATTTAATGCAAAAGATTAATACGAATTATAAGAAATATAAATGAAACTATATATTGTAAATATATACTATATTGGTCAACCTGAATATATTTTTGGCCACATATGTATTTTCTAAAACATTTTCATAGATTACAAAATTATGGTTGGCTCTGTAACAAGACGCTTTGAAAAACAACGAAACGTCATATTAATAAACAATTTGTATTTCTCCAAGGCTTTATTGAACGATAAATTGCGGTACGTAGGTATAATTTTTGTAAGCACTCTATATTATTACAATTATTATAATTTATTTAATAAGCTCTAAAAGCTAAAAATATTGGATTAGATTGGACAAACAATACGTACACACAGCAGACCAAAATAGAGTATTGTGTATCAAGTGTAGAAAAGCATTCATATCCTTGCGAGTATGTCGTAATTTTATATGAACATGCAAATGAGTATTTTTTAAGCGACTATATAAAAAAAACTAATGTAGGTATTTGACACTTATTTAAAAAAATTTCACACAAACAATCGGCTTGTTATCAAACAGTCAATACTGGTAACCACAGCAACATCGGCTAATGGCTTGTTAAGTGGCTTTGAACAGAATGGAAATATTTTTTCTTAAATAGGTATAATTGGTTTTGGTCAAAACGAAAATATTAATTTCCGTCGCCTAATCATAAGTCGTGGGCAATTTTTCCTTTTGATAGATGAAGTGAATAATTTTCTATAGTGGCTGGCTAAAAAAATATTTTCTATCTATAATAAAAGCCTTTGTCAAATAATTTTGGAATGACATTTGTTACTTTAAAACTACAATTGGAAATAGTACATTGTGTCTCTAGTAGGAAAATTTATAAATTCCCGGACGATAATGGAAATTGTGGCACAAGCCGTAGACGATGGTAGCAACACCAGGAGTCCGAGAAGTCACTTTTTCTACGTGGTACACATATATATATATATATATATATATATATATATATATATATATATATATTTATCGGTTTATATTTAACAATTTTAAAATAAATAAGATTATATTTTTATTTACGAAAAACAATGAACCGCATACTGTACGAGAATAGGTCACAGGCCGGAAAAAATATTCCCTTACTATTATTTTTCGTAGTCTTGTAACTACACTCAAATACCGTAATAAAGCACTTTTCGGTTCGAAAACACAAGAAAATGCCAGTTTTCGTTTGATCGACAAAAAAATATTTTCCCTGTTGTTGACCCACATCTCCATAATATAATTAGCGCATCACATGACTAATCGCTAACTAAGAGAACCGGTTAATAGTTTGACACAGCAACATTACACTCAAGGTCATAAAAATACTTACGTTGGTCATTGTTGTGTTTCTCAACCAAACGACCACTGTTCTATCAATGTAGGGATCTAAAATAATAAATGAAAATAATGTAAACCCACAATCTGTCAAATTCTATACATATTTGCATAATAGGAGTTTAATCTTTACGATTTCAAATCACATGAAATGAATTAATAAATTCGCTCTACATCCTTTCATAATACAACAAAACCATGTAAATATAATTAGGAATTTTCTAAGCCTTTTGTAAAGAAAATTAATATTCAAATTTTATAACTTCCATTTCATAATACTTCGACCTAATTTTCCTATATTTCCAAATGAGCTATAAACGACAAGAAAATCAAATTTATAAGTCGTAAAGAACAAGATATAAAAGCGTATTATTCGTCAGACGCAAACATATCTATTAGTTGAGGAACGAACATAAAAATAATAAAAAAGAGTATGTTAACATGTAGGAACATTAAGCGTAAGATTAGATTGAATGGTAAATGAAAGGTTTCACAGCTACTTATACACCGAAACTGAACACCTTAAAAATAAATAACCTATAATGTCTTACGGTTTATAACATTAAAACAACTGTCTCTAACAAATAATTGTTTGTAATTTATGTTTTACTCAAAAAGTTACTTAATTTTGACTAAGGATCACTTCTAATTGAACAGTTGGAGTAAAATCAAATCAACACTATTGTTCATTGATATATATTTTTAAATCGAGAAATTTAATATTTCTGCGGCTTTCCGGTAGAACCAGGAAGTCCATTTTAATAAAATATGAGAAAAACACATTTTCCAATTTATTTTCTAGTTCCGGGTCAACGATATAACTTCTGTACATGTATTTTTTTTAGTTAATTTCATAAAAAATGGACTTACCTGGTTTTTCGTAAGTCTACAGATATGGAATAAAATTGAAAAAAAAAATAATAAAACGTAATATCAAGAATTGGGCAGCAGTGAATTGAGTGGATTGTGAAACCTGAGGTTCAATTCATTATAAGCTGTAGATCCTTTGCAGGGACTCTTAGTTGATAACCTCCATCACTAAAATACAAGTCATTAAACAAGTACCTTAGATATTTGAAATCCTGTTACATGTAGGAATGCTGTGTGTCTCAGGTGATGATGAGGTACAAGGGACAGTATATGGTGACTATACAATAGATTTTTTTTTATTATTGTTCAAGATGATTGTTCAGTTATTTATCTTCAAGAAGTACTAGAATGTTGTCCCTATCTTAACTAAACTGACTAAAAGTACTGAAATGATATTTCGGGGCATTCCGTATATTAACTTTTTCATCAAAATCTATAAGTAATAGCTTTGAATATATAACACTATAGTGTTATATATTCAAAGGTAATAGTAAGAAATCGACTGATGATTGAAAGAAAAATACGATCATTACTATTTTTATAAATAAATATGGGTAAAAGATTTTTTTTCCTGGATCTTCCAGTACCTAGGCAATGGGAAATATAATTAAATCATGTGAATAAAACAGTTACTATACCTATTTATTTTTTATCGATACGTTTTGATTTATTACTTAAAAACCATTGAAAACAAGAGATAAACAATGTAGGTTATGTTCGCATTCCAACTTTCATTTTTGTTTGGAATCCACAGAATTATGAATGAAACTTGAACTAGGAATATTTACCATTCACAAACACGTCGAATTGTTCTCGTACTATGAAATCATTCGCACGTCCATACAAATATGTTTTACAACATCACAGATCAATTTACACTATACAATGACATCGGCGTCACATGTCAAATGACTGACGCCCTCCAGCAGATATTTCTACACCCGCTATCTGTGATCAGTGACAACGAGATAATCATTGTTCAGATCAATGTTTAACACTAGAATAACAGGAGGCAAATATGACGTAACAATTGAAATGTTGACATGGAGATGAAATGTAAGGAGATAAAATTAAAAACTCGAATAGGAATTTCAGATAAAGATATTAGTAAACAAAGGAAGTTTCACAATCGAATATTTGTAATTGTTTTAAAAATAAAAGTGAAATACAAAAAGAACGCACAATTTCAAATAGATTATTAGTTATAGGTACATATTCTGTAAATAACAGGATTTTTCGAGAAAACAGTTTTTAACGAAATTAACATGTGAGGATAAAGCGTAAATGGGGGGGGGGTGTGTTCGTCTTGTGAACGTCGTATCCGCGGTCTGTTTTTTTTTACCTTTTGTTCTGATAAGTAGGTAACGAAAAATTAATAATTTATTAGTCGTTTACTATTGGTATTTTTATAAAAATAACTTTAGCAGTTTCAGGATATTATTGCTGCAATTTTATGTATATCTGAAAGACATGTAAACTGTTTACGTACAGATCTCAAGACTATTTTCAATTCTGAGCATATCTGTTGCGTACAGATTTCTGTAAATTCTTATGAATTCCTGTAAATTATTCAGCAAAGACTGACCGTAAGCACTTACAGATATCTTTCTTGTGTTCTTCTGCTGTATGTATGTATGTACTTATAATAAATAATTAACAAATATTTATATCCGTTGGTATTTTGTTGGAATAAGATGATATTTGACATCCTAGAATTTTTAAATATTAAATTAAATTCACATTACATGGAACATAACATTTAAGTTAATTTATTTGTTTATTTTATTATGTAATAAATTATATGTATTTATTATTTCACTTCAAATGTTTTTATTTTTACAATGTCAAGTGGAAGATCGAAATGAAAGTTAAGATTAAGAATCAAAAGAGATATTATATATAAATGATTAGATTCCAATAAGATTAGTAGTTTACTTTATTATAGAAAAATGAAATACATTTATCTCATTTTGTAAAACAAATAATCTCAAAAATCAACAATATTTTGTTACTCCCTGAAAATGTCTTCATGAAAATAGTAGAGTTTGCGCATGTCAAAACTAGGTTTACAGATGTCTATGTACGCTATAGATTTATAGGTTTACATAGAGAAAACACATAATTGCAGAATAAGTCTTTTTTACAAATACAAAAATAATCTAGTAATTAAATAATAATTGTATTTGCACGGTAATATTATTATCACACTGACATGTCAAAATAACATGAGACAAAATAACAGTGTAATTAAAAACATATCAACCCATAGAGACATATGATCACGAAAACGTTATTAATAAGATAATTTTATAAAATAATATTTATTAATACGTGTTCATTTTATGAAACCGATAAACTATTGAATAAACCGCAGATGTTATGAATCATACCAGACCTTAAATGTCTTAAAATAAACCTATTATTTGAAAATTAGTATAAAACAAAACTAAACATCCCATTGCCAAAAAGTTTTGTAGAAGCCAATGAGCTTCAAGATTGATATGCATTCAAAATGAAACGTAAAAGAATCGTTTCTACGTAACATTTGTGCCCAAATGCTATTCAAATCTTGTCTGGCTCGGATTAAGTTTCGGCGACAGTCTGGGATTACGGCTGTATATGGGCTGATTATCTGTGATTGCGATATAGAATTGGTGGCCGGTGGATTCCTGACCTTGCTATCGCGAAAGTTAATCGCTTCTGCCCACACACGACAAATGATTTGCATTAAAAATTCGCAACGGCTCTGGATCTGGCGCCCGACCGAACCCTGCGCAGCACAGCGAATCACAAAGCGACGCCAGGGGCGAAAATGTTGCACCTCGAGAAAATAATGGACATACTGTTGCTGCATTCATAATATAAAAGATTTAAATAATACAATATATTACAATAGACTTTCGGACAGTGACCGAAAAAAAGCTCACAGAGAAAAAAATCATGCGGTTAGCGGAAAATTTAACGGAATAATAATTTTTAGTGAAAATAGGTTGGTAATTATAGATATATTGTTCTAATGAAGATAAACGTTTTCTTGACCAGGATCGTGATGAAGGAGAATAAAATTTCTGGAGTTTAGTCAGGATTTTTTTAAAAGTTTTATTACAACTCCAACTAGTTTCGGCCTCACTTAGGCCTTCTTGACTTACACTCCCTGAAGAAGGCCTAAGTGAGACCGAAACTAGTTGGAGTTGTAATAAAACTTTTTAAAAAATCCTGACTAAACTCCAGAAATTTTATTCTCCTTCATATTGTTCTAAGACCATTAAGATATTTGCTTGTTGTATGTTTGTTATTGCTACGGATACCATACAAAATATATATTTTCATTTCCCACGGTAACCATAGACAACGTTAAGGTATAAATTCATATCTCGCAGTTTAGTCAAAAATCGTTTTGTTTAATTTTTGTTTTGTATCTAGTTGCTAGAAAGTAGTGAAGTGAAATTAAGACATCTTTATTATTAAAATGTAAATGAATTAGGAAATAGTTTCGTGGTCCCTGTACAACTCGTATGAAATGAGTACCATTCCGTGATTCTTGTACAATATACTATTGTGTTTTTTCTTGTAGTTTCAAACATTTATAGTTGTTATTTTTCATTCCTACATTTCTGCATCTGAGCGTAGTTGGCGCAAATTGTTACCAAGTTACAAACAGTTCCAGACAGAAATGTACTTCAGGAAGTTAGTCTAACTTTTACCTATTAGGGCTGTCGATTCGAAATTTCATTTAAAAAAAAATTCTAAGTTCCAAATATGAGTTTCGATAGATATTGATTTCAGTTATAAATGTAGTAAAAGTAATAAAAAAATAGAAAAAGCACAAGTAAATTAGAAAAGAAATATATTCTTTTTTTTCTTCAACCGTCATATAATTGACATCTTTTGAATCGTGATTCACAAGGTTGAAATTTAAGTTCTACGCCACTGGAGTAGAAATTTTTACATTTACGCCGCCTGAATAAAAATAATATCAACAAGTATCCAAAGAAACCACGTAGAATCAGCGAATAAGAAATAACTTGTGCAATAGAAACCTGTACTATCACCCTAAATTTCACTATAAAACTGTAAAAAATTGACAGATTTAAATTGATAACCTACAAATTAAACTTCAAATAGTATATAATTTTTTTAAATATCAACGTTTTAAGAAAATATGGAATGTTTTATTCAGAGTAAAAAGAACTTATTCTAGTGACGTGCTTTCTGTCTTTCTGGCTGACTAACTCGGCAGTCACTGCCCAGATATGTCCAATGTCGCTTCGCCCGTCGTGCAAGCTTCCACAATCGCAACACAAATTATCACTTTTACTCTAACACAATATACAATTTTTCTAATTATAAAATTATAAGATAAAGAAACTACACAATATGTACTTAACTTATTTTATTATACTGATATTTATTTTAGAATTTTTTGATTCTGTGTTATGTTCTACTAAAGACACACTTTCTTATCGCAGTTACTATATTATATACAGAATAAAAAATTGAACTTCGAAATTCGAAAAGTTGCAAAGTATTTTTTTCTAATTTCGAATTTAACAATATCCGAAATTGGAATTTCACTACAGCACTTCTAACTACGGTCAGATGTAGCATAAAATCGCACCTTAATGGAGACAGTGACAAATCCACTTAAAATGTCTTATTATTTTAAAGTATCATTTAAATTTATAATTTAGTGAGTTTTCAGTGGAGAATGATTTAAATATATGGAAATATAAATGGAAAATGATAATTTTTAGCGGAATCCTACACTGAGAGAAGAACAGTTCTGTTTCAAAATAAATAACATTGGTTCAAAATACTTTTCGTTTTGTATATGGCGAAAACATTACCGTTTTCTGTTAAGAAATTTTCACATTTGAACATCACGTTTCATTTGAAACCATTGTATGTTTAAATAAAAATGGAAAATATTTTGATATAAATAATTTATTCCCTTCAGTGAAACACGTACAATTTTGTTTCAAAATTAATTAGGTGTTCATCCAAATATAATATGTTTTGAAATAAATGTCAATAAATGAGGAAGTTTTCAATTGAAAGTTTTCAGTGTTTAATAAAAACGAAATACGGTTTCATTAAATCTATTTATTTTTGTATGAAAACTGAACTACTTTTAAATGAAAACTAAGTTAATTTTCATGGTAAATAATAAAAGTTTTAATAAAATAATCGATATTATACAAATATTATATTTATTAAATTTGTACATACAAAAGCAATTTACATTCATAAACGAATAACTTCGTAGGTACTTATATATAGAGGGTAATTAAAGTTTAACATACAAATTTCCGTTTGGATCTTGAAGTAGGCATGTAGGCACTACATTGTATATATCATAATAAATAATAACTTAAGAATTACGAATCGATTTTAATAAAGTAGTTACATATGGAATTTGTTTATCCCATTTGGTTGTAATATTATATAGAGCTTGCTGTAATAACAGCCAGATATGCTCGCTTTCAAACGGATATTTTGCATTTAGTGAATGAAATGACTTAAAAGAGAGATCCAAACAACTCAATACACTGTCTGTCTTGAGTAAAATATCGCATATGACCAAATAACTGTGTGTGATATTCGTTAGCGAAGATCCAACTACCAGGATAAACGGTTGCGCTGTAACTTGTAAATTTTGTAATTTCTTCATTCGCTCTTCAATATAAGTTTCCATATTCCCGGGTTGCTGAAATATAAAAATATTAAAATTTAAAAAATAAAATACCAGACAATCAAAATGTACACAGAATCATAACATAACACTAACATGAACATGATGTATAATGCTTTCCTGACATTCTGGAATACTTGGCTTCCAATGTTTTATGTTCGCCTTGGAAATACCCCGAGGTGGAAATAAAGCCGCAAGAAGTATTATTTGTGTTTTTACTATCTAAAAATTAATACACATATAATTAAAAATTTTAGTAAATATTATATTGTATAAATTATCATACCTTAATTTAATGTTGTCGAATTTAACAAGAGTAATAACTGTTCGGTATTTTTATCAAAATTTCGTTTCGTTTTTTTTTATTTTTTCAAAGAAATTATTCCATTTATCAATATTTTTAATTAGGTTAATTTGACATTCAGGAAACATTTTTTTAAAGTCAGTTTCAATCTAAAAAGGTTGATAAAATTACTAAAATTTAAAAAACGATTTTTTTTAATTCACTTACTAATGTTGACGCTTTTGATAATTTTAAACTTGGCCAGACTGTTAAGAAATCCTGGAGTGTTGTTCTTTTACTTGAAGAGCGTATTGGAAATGTTTTTTCCCAATTTTCTAAAAATAAACGTTTATTTTTATGGATGTAATACAATAAGTTTGTTAATTCATATCAAATAATATACCTTACCAGCGAAAACAGGAATAAGATGCTGAAAACCCCATGAGGTTAGAAGGTCATTCACATTCGCATCCATGTTTAAATCTCTATTAAAACAAGAAAAATTCATAGCATTATATATAAAAAATGTATCACTCATAAATAATTAGTATTATTTACCTATTAATTCTGCGATCTACACAGTTGCACTATTCTTACAAAACGTATTTGATGTACTAGCGAACGTGAAGCGCGAACAGACCAGATGCAAAAGGCGCTCTTTATATTATGGCGTAGTTCACATAGCAGATACCTGTACCTACTAACACTTCGAAACGCAAAAAACTACATTGAAAACGTTTAGTTTTGTTTGAAGTAAGTCATATTTTGTAAAGAGAACTTTAAATTTTTATTGAAAACGTTTTGTTTTGTTGTGAATAATACAAATTTTGTAATACGAAGTTTGTGTTTTACATGAACGTGTCTAGTTTTGTTTTGAGTAATACAAATTTTCTATGAAAATAGTTATAGTTTTAATGAAAACGTTTAGTTTTATTTAGAGAAAGAAGAATTTTTCTAAAGAGAAGTTTAAGTTTTGTATTAAGAATATCTATGAGTTCATTGAATGATTTTAATTTTAAATGAAAACTTTTGCTTTTGTAAGAAATACATTTAGTTTTTACTTTAAAATTTTATGATGTTTGTTCAAAATGCGTAAATTTAAATAAAAAAGACATTTGATTCAAAATAATATTAATTTGAAACAAAATATAATTTTAAAACTAGAAAAATTTATCTTCAAAAATGTGATAAGTTTTATTTCAAAATAATATTTGTTAAATCAAAATATATTTATTTGAATTTAAGAAGAAAAATTTAAAATAGCAAAATTATTTCATTGAAAACTTTCATTTCTCTCAGTGTAGGTGATTCACAGTTAGACAAATTAGTTTACGTTATATAGGTCTTTGGGCATATTTCGCGTGTACTTTTTTCAGAGAACTATTTCAACTTTCAATTTTACAGACGAGCACACCACCTACAGTCTATCCTGAATGTAGAAAGGAGTAGTCACGTGACTTTTTCAACATGCGACTTTTTTTGCATATGTTAGTATTTCAGTTTTTATTTTTAATATCTACTACATATCTCTGCGGCTTTATAAATGTGAAATAGTCGGTTTTCATTTGATCATTAATTTGCATATTGCATTTACATTAGTAACATTTCTGCGAAATTATGAGCAAAAATGTAATATATTTACAAACATTACGTAACCAATGTGTGTCATATATTCCTTATCTTATATCCTTTTACGATGGCCTCAAAATGACATTAACCTATTTCATTTACATCACTGACAATAAAAATATCGCCATCCGTATATTTTGTAGGTTTCCGTTTTTGATAACAGAGTATTAAATAAACACAACACTTATAACTATTTTGCGATGCTAGACTGCATGTTACATGTTCCAAGATGTTCCTGAAATGAAATTTAATACGTAATAATGAGAGGAAAAAAATTTTTGAACTCATCTGTCAAAGAACAATTTTAATTAAACATAGTGAGCTATGGAATTTAAATCCCACTGCATTTATTTATAAAAACAAGATTCCTAATTGCATATAATTGTCAGTATTGGCTTACACTATTAATCATGTGTCAAAGTATGAAATAAAACATAATTTTTAAGAATTTAATGAGTATGTAGGCAGCATGGCTTTTGTTTTGCAAACAGTTTATTTAAATGTATCACGTTATCATTACAATATGTAACAAGCGTTCCAGATTTGTTTTGATCTTGCCACTTTGAACTAACCGCCTTGTGACTTGCATTTTAATTTACAGTTACGAATTTCAAATTAATTCCAAACGTTAAACGATGCTTACTGCCGTGGAATAAAAATTATTTCCGCTTATGGACTCTGCGAAGTGAAATAGATTAAATAAAAAGATAACCGTTGAAATCAAATCAATAAAATTATATGAAGGCGATAACTAATAATAATAATAATAATAATAATAGTATATCATTTTTATTCTTGCCAGATTAAGGTTAATACAATAATAAAGTAAATAATTATGTCATATATCATCTATGGCACTACATTCCTAGAAGGTACAGGGCCTCAAATATCTAGGGTACTTGTTTTATGAGAAGTTTTAATTGCAATTTAATGGTGACGATTTTTAGAATGACGATTAATTGATGAAGAGAAAAGTCTTTTTAAATAATATTTCGTAGTAAATATGGCAATTACATTTTGAAAACAAATTCTTGTCATTGTTTTAGAATACATCAAATTTAATTTTCCATTGTTCCTTAGAAATTCCCCTTTTATCTTTCTGGTTATTTGACATTTTGATTCGTGTTTGTCAAATGTTCTCAAAGTAAAAACATTCGCATGTTATGTCCAAAACGTCAAAACAGCTATAAAACCTTCGACCAATATAATTTTGCAAGAATAGATTTAGCATTTGAATTCTGTGAATGCAGATCGAATCAAGGATATTCAAATCAAGCATTGTAATTCAGATCGTAGTTAATAGTTTCATTTTAGCATGAAGTTAGTCTCTGAGAAGAATAATTATGATAAATTGTTTACCTGAGTGGTTATTACAAACTGAAAGTCATTTCTATGTACGTATCTGCTAACAATCGCTGCATAAATCATGTGTCTGAATGTTGCGTCAGGTAGAATTATTTGCGAGTGCACAAGAGGTTTAAATATAATAAAGGAAAGATACTTAAATCAGGTTAAGAGCACATTGCACGATTAACTGATAAACAAAATTTGACGAAATCATTATCAAAATAAAGTTACGAGTATTACAGATTTTACTAATGGTTAGGTGTGCTTATCATATTTATTTTACTGTAACAATATATTTATTATAATTTCTAATATTCCCAATAAAAATCAATCATTGATGCTCCAACTCGAGGAGAGTTTTGAAATTGCAAAGTGAATTGCAATCGTTCCATAATAATTTTTAACTTGTATTTTTGGTGGAGTATGTTAACTTACAGCCTCTACAAAGGATATACAATTTGTAGTACTTTCCAAATCATTCAAGTACGGTAGTAGCGACGCCGGAAATCAAACCCAAAACCTCAAACTCCAATCAGTTAAATCGAAGCGTGCATCAAGTAAGCCACGCTACCTATATTTATAATAAAAAGAAATTAAGAAGATATAAGTATACAAATATAATTTTCCCTGTAGAATTGAACACGTAGACAAAATCTGTCTGCGCAATAATTTGAATAGGGTAAAATCCAAAATTATTGAATTTTTGTTAAACTTTTCATTTTCGAAAATCTGTACAAGAACTTATCAGAAGTAGTATCACAAGACATCCTGATTTTATCGATAAACTTTTACTTTTCACGATTTTTTTTGCTTAGCAAAAAACACAAAAGTAAACTGCATGGTAAATCAAAGGAAGAGAAGTTTTACCTAATTTCACTTTGTTTGAAAAAAACGCAAATTTGAATATTATGCTTAAAAATAAAAGCTTATTTGAGAAAACTAAAATATTGAATATGAATTTAATTGGAAAAAATACTCCTGCGAAGTAATGACAACTCGGGTCAAAAATGTCATTTTTTACACTCGTTTGTCTGTCATTTACTTATGATTGTTTCACGAATGACAACACTTCAAACATAAAATATTTCATATCAACAACATGTTGCTGTGATACTGTGGTTTTATTAAATTTCTTCATTGAAAAATTACCTACGGCCCTCAAATGAAGCATTCTCATTGGGTGAAAATGACGTGTGTGAAATAATCAGAATAATACTGTTCTCATTGGTTGAATTTTAAAGTATTTTGCATTATGATTGGTTAAAAACTAGTCTTTGGAATTTGTCATTTAGAAATCAATTTTTTTTCTTTGTTGTAATAATTGTAGTTTTAATAATGATGTTGCCTCATGAAGTTTATGCAATGTGCATATTTACGCTGTTATAGTTGAACTTTGAAAACCATAAAACGTCCTCATGTGGTAATAAATTAATATAATTGAATGAAAACCATAAACGTCAAAGAATGTTTAAATTGTTTTGATATTAAAACATTATAACGTTAGGCGATAAATTACGAGTTTATCATCACTTGTAAATCATGAGTGTTAATAATGTTATTGAGGTCAAGTGGTGCAAACCCCACGGTCCGGCGTATAATTTCCCATTCTCTGGCGCATAATCAACCGGCGGGCCATCCACAAATTACAGCGCGCGCAAATGAAAACTTAATTTACAGCTGAAACCAACGCGGCATTTGCAATTTGCCTCACTTGCAGCCGATCGGAGTGGTTGCGCGCATTAAAGAGGCTCGGCCACTTCGCTTTAGTGTAATGGCCCCGGTAATGCCCAGTTTTATCTCAAATTTTGGAATAATCGCTGGTTTCGCCATGTAAAGTACCCGATAAGTGGATGAGTGGTTTTAACAACTTTTACGAGAATGGGGCGAGTTTTTGTAATAATGTTGTTGCGGGAATATTGTAAGTGTAAACTGCAATTATTCTAAATGCACTACACACATTCACAACCCATAAACATAAAAATAAAATAAATAAATATTTAACTACCACCACAATATTTTGTAGTATTCTTTTAAGTGCACTAAAAATGATCGAAAATTTTGCATGAAAATTTGTGTTGCCTAGAAACTGCATGAGTTTATTTTCACATTTGCTCACAATTTGTCATCCAATTAAACACAGTATTTTGGTAGATTGAACCAATCAGATTCAAACCTCACTGATAATTGACAGTTATTGTCAATTGCTGCAGAATTTACAACGTCTGTGGAAATTGTAACATGTAATTAATTAAAAAAAAATCAATTTCGAGGAATTGTCATGCCAAATACCATTCGTAACTAGCATTTTACTTGTAATTTTTCTTTTGCCTAACTCACTATTGCTTTTTGCTTTAGAAAATCGTCACTGGTGCTGCACATTCGTTCGATTTTCGTTGCAGCAATCAGTCGTGGCCATAACGAAAAAAATTTCTAGTGAAATTCTATTTACTATTGGTATTACATATAATAATAATTTAACAAAAGATGTCTGATCTTAGACATAGTCGAATTTAAATAATAAATGCTGAATTTTAACAAAATATATGTGTTAACCTGGTACAATTCAGACTCTAGTTTAAGACAAATTACCCGATCATAACCATGGATACGACAAATCCCATGTTTTATCCTACTTTTTAATTTAAATTTACTGTAAATTATAATTTTATCATTAAAAAGTCAATGGCCCGTATTACGAGCTCACTTTTATAATAAAATCGCGATTTTAACGCTCACTTTTACATCAAAATCTTTTGTAAAAACGAACGTTAAAATCGTGATTTTATTATAAAAGCGAACTAGCTCACTTTTATAATAATATCGTGACTTTAAATTTCAATTTTACATAAGATTATAATGTAAAAGTGGGCGTTAAAATCGCGATTTTATTATAAAATTGAGCTCGTAATACGAGCCAATATATTTCATTTCTGACTGTTTATATTTACAAATATATTTAGTTACACATATTTACAATTTAGATTGTCATTTCGCTAAGTTTCTGAAAAAAATATCTAGTATGATTTGCTATAAGTGTACTGATTTGTCCAAATATTTAAAATATTGATATTTCCCTGTTAATTAGATTGTAAAGGATTTTATATTATTAGGAAATTGTCCATGTAATTTATATTATTTTGTATTAAATCTGGTTCATTGCCCTATGCACTGTAAACACCCGTAATCTACTAATGAACTCCAAAATTAAGTCACCCCCTCATTCAATTTTGAAGCCACAATGGCCCGTTTAAAATTACCCTCAGTGCCACAAACCAAACATGCTTACCACAAGCTGTAAGAGTTAATAAAATAAATCCGGGGCTCATTGCTGCAGCGGCGTGGGTGTGGGGTTGTGCGAGAGGGGCAGCTGAACACTTGAACAGAGGCGCGCAGGGACAGGGAAACAAAAACAAATATTTGAACAAAACATATAAAGCCGCCGTACAACTTCAGGTTGAGTGCTTTAGATGAAAGATGAGGTGAGACTGGCGAAGGAAAAAATAGAAAGGACTGTGTACCTAAAGTGACTCCACACGTCCCGATTTTAAATGTATACGATACCCATTAAACATAAAAAACCCTAAATTGGGTACTTCCCAAAGTAAAATAATTACGCTCTCGTATCAACTACGTCACTCCGATCAAAAATAAGACCGAGAAAGAAAATTTTAATTTTGTATGTTGTATTAATTTTTGTTTATTGTTCGAATTATTGTTTCTCAAATATATACATACAAATTTTTATTTAATTTATTTTTATTTATAGATGCGCATTTAAAATGAAATATATTATTGTTGAGCTTTCATTCCTATGATCCCATTTCATTTCATTTTATCCCGCTTCGTCGCCATGAAAATGTGGACAAGAATACTGATAATTTATTTTAACGAAAACATGGGATTTATTATACCCCTATTTAAGAAAGACAATATAATATTGAGGTTAAACAATTTATATCGTTAATAAAAAAAAATTCAGATCTAAAAAAAACTGTTTTATTTATTTGTATTTCAGCAACTGTAATGTTTCAGAGTGATTTTGAACACGATTTTAAAACTTTTCCACATTGTTATACATTTATTGTCATTACATACTTTTAATTTTAATGATCTTCAGTAAAAAAATCAAGTGGTATGAGGTCAGGAGTCCTAGCGGGTCACTCTATTTTTCCATCGCGTCGAATCTAAACCAAATCAGTCTTAAAATGAAGCCTGAATTGTACCATTTAATCATTTGAATTTTTCTTCAGACTTATTCATTTTTATTATACTTAATTGTCAAATAATAACAATAATGATAGTTAATAATAAAATATTTGTCTTACTTTGAAAAGAATGCTCTGATACATTTCTGTCAAATTCTTAATCATGACTATGACAAATCTCATTTTTCATTCTAGATTTAGAATTAAAGTCTTCAATTATTTTAAAAAAGAAAATTCAAACGTGAGCTCAAAAAACAAAACGTATACTTGTAATACACCTGTCAAAAGGTATGATTGTTTTTGGAATTAAGTCTTTGGTCGTGTTGCTTGTCCGATTTCCGCGTTTTTTTCTGATATCCCGTATGTTGTATCACTTGGTAATGGCATGTAAGTTGATTTCTGCAATGATATTCTTTGAAGCGTATGTTGGTACAGGAGTTTTTGAAGTAGTTAACGGGAAATCCTCGCATGATCTAGACAGGGATCAAACTTGGTTCCACAACCTGTCACCTTATCCACTCGACCATCGTACTCATTAAAATAATCATGTTAAATGTATATTTGCTGCCAAACGAATAAATATATCCGTACGGAGACACAGACAGCAAGAAGCATAATCTGTAGAATTAAAAATCTGATGTGTACAAAGTACAACACAATATCTCCCGTCATTAATCTTGACACCTGCTTATTCATTAAAAACTCTATTTCGATTTTTAGCATCTCTTTTCTCTATATCTCCCCTTCCCTGGCGGTTTGAAATAAACGGTAAAATGAATTTTTCAAATAATTAGTAAGAGTATTCGATTATTATTTTTATAATATTTTCACTGTTAATTATAATAATTATGACTGCCAAATATTCCAAAGGTAAACTGATTAACCGCAATTGTAACAAATTTATCGAATCATAATAATTGTAATAGATAAATAGGGCTAAGTAGAAACAAATTTGAACTATAAAATTTTAGCTAATGTCATAATATTAAATTATTATTTTCAGAAATTTTCATATATTCATAATTTATTAAGATATTCCAAAAAAACTCTTCAGATCTTCAAGAACACACCACTACTGATTAACACCAAAATCTTATCAGATCAAATTTAGGGTGTCAGATTGTTATATCCAAAATTTTAAATCGTGTTCTAGGGTCTTCAAAACGTGTTTATCTATTGAAAATACACTATCCGGTTTTTAGCATGATTCCAATAACCTCTCTTACTGAGTAGCGAGAGGTAAAAATGGAAAAAATGTAAGTTAAAATTTTTGCTAGTTTTTCAATATAAATTCCACCTGGATTTTTATAATGAAATGTTCAAAGTGAAAAAAAAACGGATTAAATGGATAGAAATTTTCTATTTGTATAAAACTTTCCGGTCACGATAATATCTGAAAATTAATAAAAGTGGTGTTTTGCGCGCGATTTGCATGCAAGGAAAGTTTTATTTATGCCCATGACGAAAACGTTAAATGCCAATAAAGTACATTAGTTTTAAATATGCTATAAACAATCTCTTTTCCGTCAATTTAACAAGCGTTTATCCAGTTATGCAAAAGATTATATAAGCAGACATACTACAGACATGTTTGCAAATATCACCAACTGATATCACTTGACACCGGTATAAATTTCTCGGGAATGAAGTATTTATTGCAATGGGAAGAAATTCTAAGAACGCGTATAAATTGTATGAATTTAGCCGCCGGCTTTTTGCCATGTAGCCGAAGGAGACACCAGCGAGCTTCAAATATTTTTACGCTCATAAAATTTCCATAAAAATATTTAAGACTGATTGTCCATTAGGGAAATATTTACATTCCGTTAAACTACAATTACGGAGCAATTTTTTGGGCAAGAATTTATTAATTACCAGAAGAACTATACCACGAATCATTTTATTCATTTACATATACATATATTTACTAGATATAACAGAGAATTTATATAGAAAGAATGTAATCGTAAAAAAGTGGCAGGGAATCTACGTTAGACAAAAAAAAAAGTTCAAAATCTTTAAATATTTATTTGATTATTCTGAATGCCTCATTTGCAATTTTCAGTGATTATTCTACACAAATAATTTTCAACATATTATTGGTATGAAAAATATTGGCTTTTATTCCGAGCTCACTTTTATAATAAAATTGCTTTTAGGAGTCCTGATTTTACATTATAATCTTTTGTGGACAAAGGTTATTTTAACAAAAGCACTCATAAAAGTAAATTCGGAATACAGCCCAATATTTTCGAACTATTGTCATTCATGAAATAATCAAGCACATATAATTCGTTTCGTACTATATTTCAACAACTAGTTTTTAAGCAATAATGAGGAGAAACACTTGAAAAATTAACAAATGGGAACAATATAATAGTGATAAAATTACTTTACCCCTATAAATTTCTGGTACCAAGTAAATAAATAGCGGTTATTGTTTATAACTATCAGAGTGACAGTTAATTAATATTGAATAAAAATTAAATTGTTTTATCTTGCGTTGTCTGTACAATATACTTGCAGTTTGATTCACTTTAGACAAATATGTTCGAAGATGTTTCCACAAGGCTTTAAACAGTGAGGACCGAGACAACTGTCACATTCATTGGTGGCGGAAATGAACAAACACCAACCGATTTATGCGCAAACCTAAAATATATTATTTATTTAAAAGTAAAAAAATATATATTGCTTATTGAATGAAGAGACCTACCGGGTGCCGCCCACTACATCGCTGTTTTATAAGCAAATTGAATATACTTAACTCTTGAGGTTGTTAAAATTTCATCATGAGAAAATTTACAGATCTAGTAAAATTTTACTCTGGTCTTTATGAAACTAAAAGTGGCATTATAACGGCACTGAAAGAACCATTATCATGAACATATCTTTACTACGATCTTAACACCAATTAGCAAATCATTTCGGTGTGATTTATGTTTAGAGTAGTGGCTGGTAGCTATATTGGTGGTTGAGTGGGCGAAGTGTTGACATCTCAATTCCGATACCGGTACCGATACCGAGGTGTCAATGGCCTTGTCCGATCGCCAATTGTCGTCAGGTGATGTCGAGTGCTCTGGATCTGGATTGGAGTAGGCCGAGGACACACAAGATATATGATCTTAGATTTACGGCTATTGCCTACAGTTTCATTGTTAAATGATCGATGAATGGTCAGTGGTGTACGAGATCGGATGGCTGACCAAAACCATATTTGATTACTTAATAATAAAAAATATTCTCAAGAGCACTTCCATAAATAATAAATATCTGGAAGCATAAATCTAATTAATTTGGCATATTTTTTTTAGAAAAGAAAAAAAATATTTAGGTAGTGGTTGTATATGTAGGATTTCATTGCACAGTTCTGATCGATCTAAAAAAGTAGTAAATAAAATTTCAATTATTCGGTGTCTTAAAAAGTAATTCATTTTTACTGATTATCTTAAATAATAAGGCATAAATTGAAGAATTAATTTTTGGAAAATTCATGGACCGTTATTGAGATCGTCTCATTTCTAATAGGATGCTCCACCAGACTTTAGACTTTCTTGAAGCATGAAGTACATACGGTTCTAAATGTTAGAATCTTTATTGCGTCAAAACAGTTTGTAAGGGAGTTATTGTAATTATAACGATTTTGATATTTGGCGATTTTAACAAATTAAGATCTTTACAATCGTTTAAACTATGTTCAGCGTGATTTCTGTCTGTTCGTCTGTGTATCAGTTCGGATGTAGTGTGCTTTTAGAGCAAATTCGGCTAAACAGATTTTAATGAAACTTCATATTTAAACTTCTGATATCATTATTTATGTTAATTTATTGTCCTTGTGCATTCACTGATATTTTGGAACAAATTGTGTATGAGAAAATATATAAAAAATATCACGTTTCATTTCTCTGTAGCAAATATGAAATTTTAAACACGTAAAATATCATATTTTGTCTGGAAAAAGTCTTGTAACCATTATTCAAACACATTTAAAAAGGAAAGATCTCTGATAACCTTCCATGTAAATTACATCCTCCAGTACAATAATTTTAAAATACAAAAAAAAATCGAGCCCACATTTCGTTAAAAACCCTTTGAAAACAAACGTAGCGAACGGTTGTCCTTTGTTTTTGCCGGGCGCTGTCTGGGTAACTAGATCCCCTTCCGGGGTGAGCGCCGTCGTTTGTTTTTCCACGAGTCGTCTTTTGTCTCCGCGGCCGCCCACGATCACAGACACCGTTTGTCATGTGTTTGTTTATTTCCAAGGCTTACTCTGACCGCCCAATTCGATTTCCATACTGGGCGAAACTCCATTAGTAGGTGCTTTGCTTGTAAGCGCAGACAGCCATGGAGATAAATCAATTCCCTCTTCATCATCATATTTTATTGATGATTGTTTTATGTTTTTTTGCGGATTTTATTTCGTGTTCACTTGTTCTCCATCCTAATTGGAGGTTAATTGAATGGTGATAAACAACTAATAAATTTTTCCATATGGAATTTTAAGTGAAAGATTTATTTGTATTATATATAATTTCTTATTGTTTTATTCAAAAATAATGTCCATAATCATTATTTGTTTAGTTTATTTGCCAATAAAAAATTACCTATTAACATTTCCAATTAATATAATAGTATATTGTGTATCTAGTAGGAAAAGTGATAAATTCCCGGACGATGGCGAAAAGAGCCAGCAACACTAGGAGTCCAGGAAGATTTCCTACGTGGTATACATAGTATTTTTTTCTATTAATTTGTATTCAATAATTATGAAATAAATATGAATGTATTTTTATTTAGGGAAAACAATGCACTGCGCACGGGAGTGTTTGGCACAAGCCGGAAAAAATATTCTCGGACTATTATTTTTCGTTGCCCAGCAACAACACTAAAATGCCGAAATAATGCAATTTCTGGTTCGAAAACATAACGGAAAAGTGTCGTTTTTCGTCGAAAAAAAATATTTCTAAGCAATTTCCAAAAAAGAATATAAAAAATCAGTCTTAAACGTAAAAAATACATTTATATAACTGAAATTTTAAAAAATTCCTATTATTCGGTCGAAAATTTTTGATTTAAAATATTGTTAATTATATTAAGGATGCTTTGATTTGAAATTTTCAAACATAATTTAATTATTTCTTATAATTCTTGAAATATTTCCGCCGAAAGTGTGTTTTTCGAGTGTATTTTAAATATGGGTAGAGATATAATTATCAGCGATAGTACAATTCGATTCTACAGGAAAAGACACATAAAGATGTTTTCTCCATATATATGCGTTCGTTGGAATGATTATAATAAAAATAAAAAATTGAGAAATCCTAAACTTCAATATTTCACTTTTTCTTCAAAAAGTTATAATTTTTTGGACTCAAAGAAATATCAAGGCGCTTATTTCAATTATCTCTTCTTGTTTTCGGTCAAAGTTTTACATATAATCGGAAATCATAAGGTATTCAGTAATATCAACAGTAGTTAATAATATACTTTGTAGTTAGTTCATACATTTTCTATGTAAAATGTAAATTATACGCAATTATTTTCTTGTAAATGCTAAAATGAAAGTGTTAACAATCACTTAGTGATCTTGTTTATAAATACTAGCATTGTTAGGCCATTAATTCTCGCCACACAAACGTGTGTATCGCGGATTTAGAAATCGAGGCTACAACAATAATAATATTTTGTATTTGAACGGTTTAGCGCAGGCGAAAAGTAAAAATATCTGGTGTAGTAATAAAGTCACATTTATCGTATATGTGGAAGCACTTAGCGCCATTAGAGAAGCTGGTATAGCACGCAAGTTGCCATGGTGACTCATCAATAAATAGATCGGCGCTAGCGGTCTCAAATGTTGTGAAATTTTTTATTAAGTTGAACTTGATATGGTGATTCATGAGTTAATTCAATGATCAGGAGGAGGACAATTCAATTAGGGTTAACCTTCATATTTAAATATGATTTGACAGATGGAAATAATATAACATACTGTTTGTTTTAATATCTAACACAGTACGTTATACGCTAAAAAATGATTGGTACTTGCTTATTAACAGTAACTTTCGTCAAATTTTTTTCGAATATTTATCTCTTAGAACGAAAATGTCAAATTTCTATGATTTCATAGGTTTGTTCCAGCTAAATATTCCTGACGGTTTGTGATTAATTCATGAATCGTGGTTTATGCATGCACGGACGATGGATAGTCCATGTTTTTGTTGAAATTAAATTTAGACTGATTTTGTACCGTCAATTTCATTATAATCAATGGGGTACGTGACCATAATCGAATTTTAATATATAATTCATAAAATATAAAAACTAACTATATAGCTTCTCATTATAATAATAAAAACTAAACATTAATTTGCAATAATATAGTTATTAGCAATTCCAATCTATATCTCTTCTTTCACGATTCTACCACGATGACGTGACAGCATCCCTTCCCCAAATTTTTAATAATAATTTTCTCATAAACTATGAATAATAAATCGATATTTAAGAAATACGGGTATTTCATTTTTTCGTCTAGTGTCATATATGTAAAAATCAAAATGTTGTCACATATCTCATTGTATTATAGCTAGTTGTAGGTCCTTACATGAAAATAAATCTATAAATGTGAAAGGTAAAAAGAAAACTCAGTGATTCCTTTATTCCGTACAAATAACTGATGTTTAAACTTACTACAATTTTGAGGTTATTTTAATCAAATTGTAACAAGTTTTGACTGTTCGTCCGTTAGAGAACTGGTTTGGAATCGGTCAAAAATTTGTAGGAACAGCCTGCTAAAAGTTAAAATTTGGATTCGAAGCTTGTTGGAACGCTCTCTTCGCACTACGCATGCGTTATACAGTTCCAAACAGATTCTGTAATGTGTTGGAACAAACACATAGGTACTTTGTTACATGTGGCGTTCGCTAAAAATAGCGAAAATAAAAATTAGAAATTTACTTACAATTTGCAATGTAACAAGTTAAGATATTACAATCTTTCAATAATTATAATAAGTTTGTTCCAACTAGATATTTCTAACGGTCTGTGATTAGTTCATGTATCATTTCAAGTACCGCGCTTTGCATATGGTTCCGGACCATGTTTTTATTGGAACGAATTGCGGAATGAATATGAATCGTCAATGTCATTACGGTCAATTGTGTTAAGTTAGTTTTACTTTTACATGAAAATAAATCTATAAATATGGAAGACGACTAACTGTTTGGGTTTGCAGTTATTTGGAATATTTTTCAAACTGCAGTTCCTATCTGATTTGGAGGTTAGTTGGAACAAACCTAAAATTTAATAAATATTTAAATTAATAAAAATATATTCGTCAACAGGGTAGATGAAGTATATTTGATTGAATGTTTATTTCATTTTTTTGAATAAGCTTTCAGCAATCTGAGAAATATTTAGATTTAAAACCAAAACAATCCAGAAATAACAGCAAATAAAAAGTAAGCAAATGAAGTCACCCCGGCGAGATTGTGCGTATAAATAATTCAATTTCATTATAAACATGGCGACATTTGCTTGCAGCGAGTGATAAAGATAATAAGGGCGTGAGACAGAGAGAACCGAGTACATTAATAGTTATAAGAGGCGAGTCTTTGAACCGCAGGGAGGTATAGAACACTTGAGTTAAAAGTGCTGTAATATTACGGTAAAAAAAGATCCAGCTGCTTGATGTTACGTGGATAGTTCCTGGAATATATTGTGTTAGTTTTACATCAAACTTCAAAGAAAACTGCATCTTATTTTTCTTTCAAATTTTTACCGCACATTATTAAAATATTTTTCCTCAGAAAAATACTTACGAAAAACGAGATATTTTGTTTATTTCTATTATAAGTTTAAGGATAAATAAATTTTAATCTCAAAAAGTTTTCTTATTCAGCAACAACACAAGACATTTTTTTTAGCAAAAATTAGAGAGAAATTTGCTATATACTTCTGTTCATTCAAGACTGCAATAACTAGTTCTGTCTTTGTCTTTATGTAATGACAGTGACGTCACAAAATTTGTATTAAGTTATTTCTCGAATACTATTTTTTTTACAAAATAACAAAAATATAGCACTTTATTAGTATTTTTATTTGAAAAAATCGACTATTAAAAATCATTATTTAACTATTTTGTAACCCAGAAACCGATACAACTTTGAAATATACATATATAAATTTGTTTATATCCTTGATTGGGTTCAATGTTCGACTTGTGTACTATTTGCTCTGATTGTATATTTATTATCCGAGTTACGTAATAGACCTGCAAGTTTACAGACAAGATGATAGTGTTATTTATTTACGTATATCACAAGATCTGCAAACCAATTTGTAAGTCGTCAACGTAGGCTTTGAATTATTTGTTTTCATAACAAAGTAATGGTGTTTGTTTTGTTTTACTTCATTACGAATAATTTCCGTAAGAAGTAAGTATAAAATAAGGACAAATAGCACATCCTCAATCTTGGGTTTATTTTCATTAAAGTCCGGCAAATTGCAAACCACACACATCGAGGGAAATTATTCACTAGGCAGGGAGTCTTTCAACGCTCCTTGCAAGCATCCATCATTTTTACTCTATTTCTAAAATAATTAATAACCATTTCGAAATTACAACGTTATCTTTTGTAAAGTAAAATAAAAATAAATCAATCAATGAATATAAAATAATAATTAATAAATACAGCAATCCTGCTTGTCTATGAAAGAAAATAGTTTTTACAAACAGGAGCAAATTAAGTATTGAGGAAGATTATACTATCTTTAGTTCTTTTAGTCACTATTTTTGCCTATGGGTTAAATTTAATATTTATTTTTGTTTTATATATTCGCCGACAATGAAGTATTTATTACAATTAAAAAATCTCAAAAAGGGTGTTTTTTGGGTATACCTCAAACATGGGTAGAGATCAACGACCATCTGTATAGAGATAGAGATAAAATCTCAATGATGGATACTAGTCTTTTCGAAGGAAAGTATTACATAAAGAAATATTACATAAAGAAATATTTTCTCCGTATACCCGAACACAGGGATTTAGCATTTAAAATCGTATTTTCTTAATTTCTTACTTCCCTAATGAGGTCTAGCAAAAAAAAATTAAGTGAACCTTTTTTGTTTAAATTGAACCTACAATGTCTAATTTTTGCTCTATATGATGTAATTCCTTTTTATTTACATTTTATGTTATATAAAATCGTTTAAAGTATCATACTAAAACAAAGTCGCAAAATTTGTGACGTCCATAGATTCTGGTGTGAAATCATTCACCTGTGGATGGATGCCAGATCCTTGTGGTTTGGCGCGTTTAAAATTTGGAAAAATGGACAGTCTGTGATTTAAAGCATTGTTAGGCTTTTGTCATTTTGTCAGTTTGGAAATTAAAACATTATATTTGACATTTGAAACGAAGTGAAATTGGGTAAGAACCATGATGCTTCACTGGTCAAGGGGGGAAGTGAGGTAATTCAGCTGCGTTTTGAAGGATATTACTTGTAATTGCAGTTTTTTCATTATTAAAGTTAATTTGGGAAAAAATAAAAAATACGGGTCTAATATTTTTCATTATTCTATTGATTAACGCTAAAATTGAAAAATCGTGCAAGACCTGATTATTTTAAGTAAAAAAGAGTTAACAAGCTGAATGTAGAAGTATTTGACTTGTTTATAAACTCTCTACATACTGCTGACTAAAGAAATGTTTATCAAACATTGTATATAATACTATTTCACACTTTCCCACTCGGAAAACAATTACATTAAAACCGGTGTAAAAATATATACAAACAAGAGTAGCTTCCGTTAGTATTGCAATTAAAAATATCTTGTTGTTAAACACCAGGAGTTTGTTCCTCCTACTAACTTTGCATCCACCCCATTCCATTCTATCGGCGGCTAATGAAGCCCGCAATTGTTCCGGAACAAGCGGGTGGCTTTGACAGTTCCTGCCGAGAGTTCCGTCCAGCGTGGCAAGGTAGCGACCGGCGACCGTAGACCGGCAACCGTCGACCAGCGAGCGACCACGTCACCGTTACACAAACATCGAGACACACGTGCGACTGATTTACGTCCATAACCACTCCGCGTCAATAAGAAGCCAATGCCAGTCCGTTATGAATGGAGCTATGCTGGCCTCTAAGCTTAGGTTTTGTTATTCGGCGCAGAGTAAATAAATATGTCATATACTTTGTATGAGTCAATGAGCGTAACAGTTATAGAACATGAACAAATATTTACTTACATATGTTATTTCTAATTATTAGCAGGATTTTCAACAATGTGTTCTTTATGTTGCAATTTGTAAATATAATAAATTGTAATAACACATTGTTAGCATATGTCTTTGAAATTAACTTAGAATGATTGTTCTCCTAAAGTAAATAAATAAATATATCGCACAGGACTTATTATTAACTATGAATGAATATATTTACTTTTAAGGCAAATATCAATAAAAATAGGTATATTAACGTTTTTCAAAAATCATCTCCCGGGCACTCTAACTGACGTTTGTTATTGTTATCGCTATAAAATTTCAATGCTCCAAATTAATTGCATCGAAAAATGTATTTTTAGGCAGCCACTACAGAAAATTATTCATTTCCATTTAATACACCATTTGTCAAAAATAACAATTGCCCGCAACTTAATTATTATGCAACGGAAATAAATAGTCAAAACCGATAATATTTTAGCAAAATTATTTCCAAGCCATGCGCTAATATTCCCTCTTCTCTTTATTGTTGCTATGGTTACCACTATTGACTGTTTGATAACAAACCGATTTTTTGAATTATTGAATTAAGTGTAAAATACTCAAATACATTAATTTTCTTTATGTAGTGTTCTGTGCAACTCGTGAAAAAAGCTCATATCCATGCTCATATAAAATTATACTCGCATGGATATAAATGCTTTTCTGCACTAGATACACAATATAATATACTCGATCATATTTTGAGCTATGACACAAATATGAGTACTTTTGTTTTGAGGTTAAATTTTGAACTTTAATATCTGTGAAAACTGAAAAATGAATAAGAATTCCATCAAATGTGGAAAACTGAATTCCAGTATAATATTTCATTACACTACCAGTCAATAAAATTGTATTCTATATTTTCATTTACACAAGACTAACATAAATTAAATAAATAACCGTTCACCGAGTAACCGAGTGTTCAGATTACTAAAAGTTCTATAAACAAGAGTGTAAGGCGGTTTTGCTTATAGCAACGTGTTATAGAGTTCGAAATAGATGTATAACCAATATATTGTTTTCTTTTTCAAAACTTAATTTTAAAAAACTATTCCCCTTCATAGACCTTTTTTAAGCTGTATTGGCTCCGAAACAATGTGTCAGTTTCTCCAAAGTAATAACAATATTTATTAATGTAGAACCATATTTATAAACATTGTACCATTCTACTATTCTACTGATAAAAATAGATCATTATCTTTTTTATGTTAGTTCCAAAAAAATAATCTTTATTTTCTTTATTTTTATTATTTCACAAATAATAAACAACCAATGTTTGAATGTTTCCTCCTTCCTCATGAAGTGAAATAAGAAAGACAAATTGAATATATCGAATGCTTTATTTTTGCTGCGATGGATTCCGATCCCACTTGGGTCTTCCTTAAGGAGTAAATGGAAAACCCATGAGGGGTCTACACCGGCCGAAGCAGAAAGAAAGTCTTCGAAATATTGACTGAATTCCAGAACTTATTGCCGTGTTCTATTCATCATCGACCATTCATATTCATCTAATCATTGTACAATGTAACTTTGATCCAAATAGTTAACAACACTTAGCCCGGGTTGCACAAAGCTTTATCATTTTTGATTAATGATTAATTTTTTGACAGCAATGTATTTTTAATACGTGGCCATGGTAACAACGTCAAATTAATCAGTGATTTTTTTGATTAGAGGCTGATTAGCCTTTCTGCAACCGGGCATTAACCTCTTTCCTTTCCAGGATGCGCGTGCAACCCATCAGGCTCAGAGCTCCCGACCTGCGACATCGTGTCCGGCCAGTGCCGGTGCAAGGCGCACGTGGTGGGTCGCAACTGCGACTCGTGCGAGCGCGGCTACTGGGGCCTGGACTCGGGCCGGGGCTGCTTCAAGTGCGAGTGCGACGACCTGGGCAGCGTGGACTCCACGTGCGACCAGCGCACCAAGCAGTGCACCTGCAAGCCCGGAGTCGGCGGGCTCAGGTGCGATGAGTGCCAGGAGGGGTATTTCGGCTTCTCCCACCTGGGGTGCAAACGTAAGTGGGGGTTTCTTATAGAGGTGATTGAAAAATATATAGATAGGAAAATTCGGTTCACCTACATAACTGTGTGTCTGGTTGCCTTTGGGTTAATATCAGGCGTTCCTGTCAAATATTACAAAAAAAGAACAAATGTCAAATATGGGTCTGTTCAAAAGTATTGAAAAAAAATTGACAACACATGATTTTCTTGTACACTAAATTATATACATTTTTGGTGCACATCATTTAAACTTATTTAACTTGAAAGTGAAATCATTCTACGGCTAATCCTTCATCAACTTCTATTTGTTTCATATCTTCGAACTTCCATGGATCATATTTTGAAAATTTTAATAAAATAATTTAATCGCTTAAAAACTTGCAAAGAAAGATATCTGTTTCATTTATTTCGTACATATTTCTCAAGAAATATATACTGACAGTTATTGTCAATTTACTAAACACTTATTAACAAGAAATCAAATGTTTCTTTCGATTGGAACCAAAAATGTAGGTATATAATTAGATATTATAACAATTCTATAAACAACATTCTACGACTAATCATTTTTGAGTTATGCGATTCAATTTAAAAAAAAACACCTTTTGGCACTGCCGATTACAATAAAAAGGAAGGTGCACAACTAGATGTAGCATCATTTTTGAGTTATGCGAGATACATATGTACGAACATACAGACGTCACGCCGAAACTAGTCAAAATTGATTCAAGGATAGTCAAAACATATATTTTCGTTGAAATCTGACGAAATTTTTCGCGATTACAATACTTCCTTTACTTCGTACATGAAAGTAAAAACATTTTATATAGTTTGCCAACAATACAACTACACAAATAAATACGAAAAAAACTTTTTAACAAACTGTCTCAATGTTCATACGAGCCCTATCCCCTATTTCGTATAAGTTCAAATAGTTGCCTATATTTTGCTTAAAATCATAAGTTTCACGATAATAGTATGTAGCAATATTATTTTTAACAATCTTTACAGGATTATTTATTTAAAATTTCAATCCTTGTCCAAAGGATAATTTCAATGTCAAAATCTTGTAAATACCAAACCAAGACGTATAAAAGCTGTAAAAGAAAAAAATGATGTTACAGAATGGTACTTATATTGTAATAATATCCAAATTTAAATTGTTTTACTTTTGCGCAGCAGCACTACAAATTTTGATGATTAATAAAATAATTAAATTGGGTGAGTGAACTTTTATGGGACATGGCTCAAAATACCGTATATTTCTGTTTTTCTAAACACTCAAATTTTATTTTGGGCCACCAGATGTCAGCTACTTTGAGTTTATTTAGTATTCATTCCTTTGTAAAACATTTTCTAAGAATATCCTCCAACAATGCACAACCATAAAATTAATTTTCATTTCGGAACACAAAAATGCATGAAAATAACAATTTCGCAATATTTCAGCTTGCGAATACTGCAAGAAACCAGGCCACATTTGCGACCCAGATACGGGTCGCTGTGTGTGTCCTCCGAACAGCCGAGGGGAGTCCTGCGAAAGATGCGCGCCGAATTGCTACGGCTATCAAACGAAAGTTGGATGCAAGGTAAGAATCGATAATGAAATCTTCTGCAATTAATTTTATGATTTCCTTCCAGACTTGCAATTGTTCTCCTCATGGAAGCGAGAAGAAACAATGCGACTTGCGTACGGGACAATGCGAGTGCAAGATAGGCTACACAGGGCCCCAATGTGACAGATGCGCGTTCGGTTACTACGGTTACCCGCGATGCCGGAAGTGTGATTGTGACAGAGCGGGAACAGAAGCGGGAAATTGTCACGCTTCCGGCCTGTGTTCTTGTGATGAGGATGGACAATGTGCTTGCAAGGTAGGGCACCACGCACGACAAATTCATGTCTTCTCCTAATTGCCCTGATCATTATTTCTTTAACCACATAAAAAATAAAACAGTAGAACATTTATTTTTCTTTATCACAATTTTCAAAATAATTTCACATTGTATTACACCATAAACAAAATTAAATTTTTAATCACTATGATTTAATTTTTTTTCAGGCACATGTAGTTGGCAAAAAATGTAACCAATGTCAAGATGGTACATTCGGTTTACATTTCGACAATCCAGGAGGTTGTACCCAGTGTTTCTGTTTTGGAAGAACTGCTCATTGTACAGAATCGAATTTGACTATAGGACATGTTCGATTAAACACTAGTCGAGAACTTGAAATAGATTACATATTTAAAAAACAAGTACGAAAAGAATTTTTTAATGGAAATTGAACTTATAACTTTTTTGTTGTAGTATGCCCCAGTGTATAATCATCCCTTCCAAAAATACTTATCAAAAGAAAATGATTTACTAGTCATTCCAGGCGTGTACGACGATAATATGAAGATCCAAATAGATAACCAAATCGATCAAGCCATTTATTGGCGACTTCCTACCGAATTTCTAGGCGATAAAATATTATCTTATGGGGGATACCTTCGTTTTGTCACAGAAACCATAGGAGGATCAACATCCTTACCATTCAACAAATATCCTCTAATTCAACTACGAGGAAATGACAGGGTTATTTTAGAACACTTTCAACTATTACCGAGTGTGAATAACAAACATGAAATAAGATTTCATGAGTCGTTATGGAGATGGAAGGATCAACAACATAATTACGTTTCAAGGGATTTACTTATGGTGGCTTTACAAAAAGTACAACATATTTTAATAAGAGCGAATAGTGCCATAAACTTCAACAGGGTCGTGTAGGTGAAAGAAATGATTTATTTTTATTTTAAATTGCCATTTTAATAATTTCTATAAACCACCATAATAAATTTTTTCTTTTTTATATTTGTTTAATACATTCAAATTTTTTAGGCTGCATAACGTAACCCTGGATACAGCTATAGAACTGCCAGGAAGTCCACCCCCATTAGCCAAAGGGGTAGAAGTCTGTGAATGCCCAAGACAATATAACTCTTCGTCATGTCAGAACCCTAGTATAGGGTTCTACCGATGGTACAACCGTGATTCGGTTAACGGTACAATTATAATCAATCTTATAGGAGAAGCAAAACCTTGTGAATGTAATGGGAGGTCCAATGTTTGTGATACAGAAACTGGACATTGTTTGGTAAGAAAAAAAGCAACTTTGACCATCACAGAATCGACTCCAATTACCGAATATTTGTCATGATAAAAATTTCACTCTATTATTATTTTTTAATAAAAGTTGTTACATATTCTACAAAATCTTTCTTCAAATATGTTTTTCAATATTAAATTCTCTCATCCAGTCAACCGATACTTAACAAAAGTTCATCAACTCGTGCCATTTATTGAGCAAATTTTATAATATATATATAATAAATTTTTAGTAACTTATGTCCTTGATGTCAGAAATTTAAAATCCTTTAAGTTTAACTTGTTCTACACTGTAGTTATGTACATCCAAACGGACGGATAGAAGGACAAATTTTACTCTAAAATTGTCAAAATGTTATATTTATACATTAACATCTATACCTAAATGAAATTAAGAAAATTTTCATTATGGATACAGTACCTCCCATGTGATATATTTAATAATAACATTTTTTTTTAGAATTGCACGGAGAATACAACAGGTTCAAACTGCCAATATTGCTCCGAGGGTTACTATGGCAACCCTCTCCACGGAAAATGCAAACCATGTCCTTGCCCATCCAAAGACAGAAACTTTTCCCGAAAATGTCACCGATTACACCATGGAGGTTTCAAGTGCATTTGCAAGACTGGATACAGTGGTCCGAAATGCGATTCTTGTAAATCTGGATACTTTGGCAATCCAGAAGACGACGGAGGATCGTGTAATCCTTGCAATTGTAACAAATATGGAAGTGCTAGTGATGAATGTGATGAAAGAACGGGACAATGTAATTGCAAACCAGGAATGGGAGGAAAAGATTGCTCGGTTTGTGAAAAACCGAGACATGTATTGCAACTAGGCGGCTGCAAACGTAAGTATAAATTTCACTTTTCAGAAAATGCTGTTGTTAATATTTCTCTCCTTGTCACACCTGATGGTAGTGACGTCACTAATATTTTATTATTTTATTCTCCACAACTAGTACGATTTTCACAAAAAATACGTGTTTAACATTTTTATTTGTATTTATAAATTTAAAATAATTTATATTTTCCAGCTTGCGACAACTGTACTCAGTGGCTCCTAAACGACTTGGATATAATGTCTGCTAATTTAGACAAAACCTATTCTGATTACATCCTATATGATCGCGTCCGCAGATTACACGAAAAATTAAATGAAATGTCTAACCGAACAGTTATGCTTCAAAAAGATTTGGATGATTATAAACTTTTACAACATCACGTTAGACAGCATTCTTTGGACTATTTATACAATCAAGAAGATCAAGCAAAAAGAATGAGAAATCATGACCTGATTGAACGAAGTGATCAACACAGTAGAGAAATTAAACAACTTAATAATGAAATCGATGATTTGTTTAATAACATCGATGATATGAATGAAGAATTGCAAAAAACAGTTAAAGATTTACAGAATTTCGGTACAAGTCACGTAGAAGTCAAAAACGCCGTCAAGCAAGGTCGTAAAATTTTAGATGAGATTAAAAACATTCCTATGTATCATCCAGAATTAATAGAAAAGCGAAAACACTGCAGCAATATTTTAGAAAATATAAAAAATATAGACACAATCTACAGCCACGATATTAACGACATTTCCATGGACTTAGACGATTTTAAAAAGCGTTTAAATGACATGAAAAACATCATATCTAAAAACCAGAATACATTAAACCAACACAACGAAACTACCGCAGACGTTAGAGAAAGAATAGAAGACTTAAAAGAACAAATAAATGAACTAAACGGACTCAATTTAGAATCGTCAAATGAGACGCAAGAGCTCCTAAACAAAGCTAAAGAACTGCTGAAAAAAGCACAAATCAACCAGCAGAAGTTGCAAGACTCCACAGAGTTCGATAATCTATTCTCCCAATTAGAAAAAGGCAAATACGGTGACGTGAACATTCCGCAACTTCGGAAACTCGTTGAAAACGCCAAGAAACATGCCAAAGAGCTCGAAAGGAGAGCCGACGTTATAAAGAAGTAAGATACACAGGAATTATACAAAAGCAGCAGAATTCATTACACGGTTTAAAAAGATACTACACACAGACGCTGAAAAGACCGTACAAAAATAGTTCCATTTAAAAACGTTACGTTGCATTTTGCGGAATCCACAATTTATCTATTTTGATACCCTATTTATAAAAAGAGTTTGCTACTTGTATGTTTTACAAAAACTCAAATACTGTTTTTATGAATTATAAATTGTCACCTAAAGTTAATTATTAAAAAATAAAAACGAAAAATGACGAATAAAATTCTACTTTCGTGTTTTTTTTTTCAAGTAAGGTTTATTACTTGCAAACTAACATATTATAATGAACTATAGACCATCTATCTTTTAGTGGTCGACAAAAAATCGTTTAATAAATTCTGTTGTAAAAAAAATATTATTTAATTCACATAATGAATTTGTTTCCTAATGAATTTACAGATCTTTCAACATCTCTCATGAAGCCGATTTAGCTCTAAAAGCAAGTGGAGTTTATAAGGAAATAATCGATATACTGGAGGCAGCAAGAGAGAGTGCGAGAATAGCCGATAATACGATAAACGACGCCAATAAGAAGATTAATCCCCAGGGAAAGAGTTCTTTGTACGACTTGGCATTACAGGCTGTGGCGAAGTCCCGCGATATCATAGACGACGCCGAGATACTCAGAAGTGATGTCGAAGGTAACAAATTATCATATTTTTCACCCAGAACTACATTTTCGCCGTTAAAAATAACATAAAAGAGAAATATAACCACCACTTATAAATTTCATATATCGAATTTTGAAATATTGAAAGAATGTATTACGTTTTTCTCATTTATATTTTTTTTTAGATTTGGAGGAGGAAAAAGAATTGCTGAACATAAGTATAGGCGGAAGCCAAAACACTCTTTGGCGCACTGGCTTAAAAGATAATCAATTAAATAGTAACATCCACAATTTAACTTTCACTAAAAAGGACATAATAGGAATTATGCATCAAGCTAATGCTATATCCAATAAAATGAAAGAAATCTACAAGAACTCCAACAAAATTAAAGACGATATTCAGTATAAACTACGACCACAGTTGGATGCATTGAAACAAGCTGGGGAACACGACATTAGCTTGGGGGAAGAAAAAGGTAAATATGCTTATTGGCTATCACAGAATCGATTGCCACTATCAAATATATTCACTACACCATAAAAATGTCATTAATTTCAAGTAAAGTTTATAACTTGCATATTTTAAAGCAACTTTCTTAAAATATTTATTTATGTAAACTATCACTTCCTGTTAACCGATTTATACAAAAAGTTAATGTCAGCAGCTTAAATATGTAATTTCATTAAAATTCTTGTAGCTGAAATCACACAAACTGACTGACGGGAGGAACGACTGATATGCTAAAAAAGTAAAAATTAAATATTCAAAACGGTTTCATTTCGTATACAGACATTAAAATCTCTAAATATTATACCTTACATACCTCCATTAAACATATATATTTGGTGGTCGGTAAAAATCATTATTTGTGTTCTATAATTACATGTTTTACAGTGAGTGAAGTAGAAAGAAACATGAAAAATTCAATGGACATCCTTATAAGTTTAGAAACGAATAACCACTATAGAAGAAATAATTTGTCAAAATGGAATGATACAATTTCCAGAAAATTAGATGAATTGAAAAGCAGAATATTAAAAGCTAAACAAGCCGCAGAGGGAGTACGTATTTTTTATTTTATTTTTAATCAAAAACTAAATAATTTTTCTATAGGTACGAGTAAGTCTAACAAATGCCCAAAACGCAATATGCACCCGATCGTACAAACCTTATAATTTTGGTCCAACTACAACAAATAGACTATCGTTAATATTATCTTTAAACAATACTGATACAGATAAAAACACATCGTTATTCTACATCCAATCATTGTCCAAAGATTTCATGGCATTAGAATTAAAAAATAAAGAAGTTATATATCTTTGGAATTTAGGAGGTGATACAGGAATATTAAAGGTAAAACTTCCTCCAAATAGAAACACCGAAAAATGGTACAAAATACAAGTCGAACGAATCGCGAATAAAGCGAAAATGACAGTCTCCAATAAAGAAAATGAAAATAAAGCAGAAGGAACTACAAAACCTGATTTTACAAGGTTCGATTTGGGTCCGTACGACAAAATTTGGATTGGAGGTGCGATTGTAAACGATAAAGACGATGAAAACATACAATCAACAGATGCTTATCAATTGTTAACAGGAACAGGAGTAAATGGTTGTTTAAGTGATGTTGTTTTTGATGGAAAACCATTAGGATTGTGGAATTTTGTTAATTCAACTGATTCTACTTCTTGTACACTATGTAACAAAGAGTAAGATTTATAACATTTATATTTTTTCACATAATTTATCATAAATTTTTATAGAGTGGTAACTGTAAAGACAGATAATTGTTGTTATTTCAATGGAAGAGGATATTCAGTAATGCCGAGAGATGAATCGTCAATATATAGAGCAACAACGACTTCAATTCGATTCGATTTTAAAACTTACGACGAAGATGCCTTATTATTTTTAGCTGTGGATATTGAAAATGTAAACACAACAAACCTAAAAAATGAAATGTTCTAATTATTTTATTTTAGGGTCGTTTCGTTTCGATATATCTCAAACAAGGCCGAATACAATTTCGTATAGAGTACGGAGGCAAATCATTTTTAATACTATATACAAAAGAAAAGTACAACAACGGCAGTAAAACAACAGTTACTGCTAGTAGACAATACAACAGCAGAGGAAAAAGCGAAAAAGCACTCCTCGTTGTTAATGATGAAAAAATAGACGGAATTCCGATGATTAAACCAGAAAGAAATTCGTTTCCAAATTTAATCGATGCTAGTTATTATGTTGGAGGCGTCCCACCTGATTTCTTCTTGAAAACCAACGGAACGACAAAAACATTACACACACATGCATCATTCCTAGGATGCATAGAAGAAATTAATATAGATGGAACCAGATACAGTCCATTAGATGAAAAACATTCTGAAAGATTTGGGGTTGAACCGTCTTGTCAAAATAAGGTACAACTATTATCCAATTACAGTTTGGTTGAAGTTTTAATATTTTGAATCCTTATTGTATCAATACAAACATTAAAATGAAAGGAAAATAGTTCTTACTTACAAATTTAAATATAAAATACTTCAGTTTAAGTGATCACTTTAAATTTAATCCAAACTGTACTTTGTATATGATTGAGTACAGGTAATCTTATTAATAATATACTTTTTTAGCTGAACACAATAGCTGGTTTTGAAGGCACCGGCTACATCGAAATGCCGGAGCAAACATTAAATCCAGACTTATCCTTCGGTTTCGTATTCCGTTCTCAACAAAAAGACGCTTTACTTTTAGAATCCATTAACCCAAATCAAATAAATAACTACTATACAGTTTCAATTGTGGATGGAAAACTGGAAGTTGTTATAAACACCGGGAAGAAAATAGTTACTTTGAGATCAAACTCAACTATGAATATAAATGACGGTTATTATCATGTAGTATCCGTTAAAGTTTCTAAAAAGTCTGTTCAGTTACGCATTGATGATGTATTAGACGATGAACATCAAACAGATTTAAAAAAATTAAATATTATTGGAAATATTTATTTGGGAGGTGCTCCAGAAAAATTGAGCAACACAATAAAAACTCCTACAAGCGAAAATTTAACGGGGACGATAAAAGATTTCATATTCAACAATAGGTAATAATGAATAACAATTTTTATTTATTATATGCTAAAATAAATATTTTTCAGATTAATTACATTTAACGAATTATTAAATTTTGAGAAAGTCAAAATAGGGCGACCCGGACCATTACCAGATGTATCCCCTGAAGTCAGTACTCTTATGATGAGGGGAAGAGGTAATAATGTGCCGAAACCACCACCTCAGTGTTACAGAATACCAAATTATTCACTAGAAACTGGTGCAGTCAAATTTGGTGATTCACTGAATAGTTACGTACAGCACAGTTTCAAAAGTAACAATTTTTGGAACAGGGAGTACGTCATTGAACTAGAATTTAGGACGTTTTATTTGAACGGACAAATATTCGTTTCACCTGTAAGTAACATTTAAAATAAAATAAAAAGAAATGTTGTAGTTACCTTAGAACGACCATCATTATAGTTTTGATTTTTTATATTCGGCGGTATTTGATGCGTATTTTTTTTTTTGTAGGGAGTGAAAGAAAAGAATCGCCATTATATTACGCTGACATTAAGCGAGCAAACTTTAAATCTTGTAGTAAATAAAAGAAAACAAAGACGAGAAGTTATCCTACAGAAAAAGTTTGATGACGGGCAATGGCATCACATTACAATACAAAATGAGAAAAATAAGTTGACTTTAACAGTGGATGGACAATCAGATACGAAGAAAGTTCCAAAGAAAATGAATTTAGCTAATATGATTTATATTGGCGGCTTGCCAGCGAATGGTTCTCATTTGCCCCAAACTGTTGTAAGTTACAGAATTAATTTCATAAAAAGAAACTCTATAAATCAAATATTTCATTACCATTCTTAAATAATGAATTTTAAAATAATGCATGTTACACGAATTTTAACAATATTTGTGTACAAGGTTTAAATTATGCTTTGTTTGTTTATTTAATTTTTGGTAAATAATTTAAATTATAAAACTAGAATAATAACAAGGAACATAAAAACGTCAAGACATTAAATTATGTATTATACTAATTATGTATGTTGTGCGAATAATACATATTGTTACCAAAATGGTAACGACACCTTTGTAAATTTAACAGTCAAAAACATTGTTAACAACATTTTTGGTGTGTAATTAGTCAAAAAACATCTTCATCTTCCTAGTAACGAATCATTTAGTAACCAACGAGTTGTTTTAAAGCGCTCATCAGAGCGCGAAAGTTCTCTCTTATTAAAATCCAACAATTTAATTATTGACGTATTGTAGGTGGATAAATTACACCCATTCAGGGGCTGTATCCGAAACTTGAAAGTCAATAACCAGCGTCAAGATTTAATAAAAGATATCGGTAACCATAACAACGTGGGACAATGCTTTCCACGAGTCGAGATCGGCTCGTATTTCGCGGGCGATGCCTACGCTGTTTACAGTAAGTTAAATGGATTTTACACGATTTAAACATTAACTTTCACTGCTAAATCATTGTCAGAGAAAAGACATTATTTGCTCTGTACAGAATCTCTATAGCTAGTTCCCTTTTCTATTATACAAATACCGGAATTCCACAATAACTTTTACATTATAGAAATTACAATTTCTTTAAAATACAGTCGTTTCCGTTTAATTTTGTATATACAAGGTCTAAAAACATTTTATTTAATTAAAATTTTGTATTAAGTAATAAATTAAAATATAAAAAAAAAAATTATAGAAGTTTTAATACAACTATGACTATAAACCTGTTTATCATTTTATTTTAAATACAAATAAATTAATAAATTTATTAAATGTGGCTCAACAACTCTTTACGGAACTAAGCTTTAAATATCACAGGTACTTGTTTCATAACAAATTTCACTGGCCTTTAGTTAGTGAGAAGGCGTCAACAAGAAACCTACAGCTTATAGTGGATTCCGAACCACTCTGACACAGCCATATTTTTATTTGGTTAACAAGTTAATACATATTTTTTTAAATTGTTAATGATTTATTTCAGAAAAATTCTTTGTGGTGCACACAAAACTAGAACTCCAATTCAAATTCCGGACCTCGGAACAAAACGGAATTCTGCTCAGCATTTTCGACCCCGTGAGCGAGCGGGGATTATCCCTAGAGTTACACAATGGAGCAGTTGTAATGATGGGGAAAATGGGCAACAATGGTCCTTCCAAAGTTACTACCAACTTATCTACAGAGTACTCTTTGTGTGACAATAAGTGGCACAAAGTGTCAGCACTGTATGAGAATGAAGAAATGACTGTGAATGTGGATGGAGTCATTCGGACTTCCATAGCCATTAATACAAGGTTTATGGATAGCAAAATTGAAAGACCATTGTATATTGGAGGATTACCAGGTAAAGATGAAATACTTTAAATTATGTAAAGAGAAATGTTTCCGTATAATAATTCATTTTCCAGCGTATTATATACTTTTCACTAGTGCATATTTAATTTAATTATATCATAACAAACGCAAACAGATTCCTGAAATAAAACAATATCATGCTTTTTTCTTTAAAAAAATAGTTATGGCATATCGAATATTTATATTTTTTGAAATATAGGTTGTTATTTGCATATTTAACAGTAACTTTTGTAAATAATTATCTGTTTCAAAATATTTGCAAAAATCCTAACTATGAATAACCTGTTTAAATAAATATATGGTATTATTAAAATAAGTTCACACGTACATATACATAATGTTAAAAAAAATCAAAACTTATTATAAAGACCTTAATTTTTGGACCGATAAAATCTTGAAATATCAAAATTTTTATGATTACAGTACCAACATTTATTATATGTGGCTGTCGGTATCATTTACCATTTTTTTTTGCAATATTTTTATCTTTTCAGATGACGCGCCGTTGGGAACGCTTCACACGAGAGAAAATTTCAAAGGATGTATAAAGCATGTACAAATTCAAAACGAAACCATCGACTGGACGGACATGGACGAACTGCAAAACATTCTCTTAAACTCATGTCCCGTTATAGACTCGTAACAAAACACTGCCATCACAAATGTAAATATTTGTCTCACTCTGTCATTTGTAAATACATAGATTCAGTATTCTATTTAATATCATTTTGTTCAAATCCAATCATTAGTCCATGATGTACATTAATATTTTTCTACAAGTGTACAAGTTAGATGTAAGAAAACATAATATATCATTATTTAATATTATTATTAAGATGATGTATATAATTTAACTTATATTTTTAAATATACATTTTTAAGAATATTTTGTGATTTATTTACACTATTATTATTCCTGCTCAAATCGAAAGTGAAATTGTTGTGCATTTTAACGTATACAAAAAGTATTAACGGATGTATTTGTTAGCTGCAGTTGTTGCATTAATTAATCTGAATTTAATTGATTAGAAATTTTCATTACTTATAATAGAACAGACGCTTATGCAAAAGATTTTTTTCTTTATTTAATATTAATAGTAATTGTAAAATGCATAATAAAATTTTAACGATTATTTTCTTACAGAATATTTTTTTTTAATATTTTTCTTCTGTTTATTGTTTTTAAATAATTTATTTAGAAAAGGTACATTCACTAGAATTCCCATTATTTGAAGGACTTTTCAATAAAATATTTTTAGAAATCTATAAACTATCGTATGAATATTTTAATTAATTGTTAAACAAAGAAAAATATAAATTTTGAGTCCGCATTAAAAAAGTGAAGAAAGTTTAAATCTAATATCACTTTACAGAAAAACTAATGTACCAAATAAAGTTTTTAATATAAACATTTGATTACTTTATTGTTTTACTTAAATTTTGTTCGTAAAGTTTTTTTAATTGGCATGTCAAATACATTATTCACGCCATATAAAAAAAAATAAAACAGAAAAATCACTTACATACATATAAAAATTCATCCCTTTGACTCCTTTGAGTGGTTATTTTTAGCTCGACACCCTCTGAAACGAAAATACAAATCATTAAAATTGTGTAATATTAAATCTAATTTCCACGTTCACTCATCTAGAACATTCAATTTATCTTTTTCATATTAAATGAAATTTATACAAGGGAAAAAATAAACAAATAAAAAAAAGTATCCACTCTTTTACGCATATTAAAAATTATAAATGTAATAAATTTTATTACTAATGATGTATTCCAAACTAGAAAATATTAATTACAATGACTATCCGAAATTTGTGAAATTTTTAATTTATTATTTTGTAATAAATATCTAATACAAAATGAAGAGATATGGGAAGGAAGAAACTACGCATCTCACTTTCGAAACTGAATTCTAAATTTTGGTAGTCACACGCGTTTCATTTTTATGAGAATGGGATAATTTAAAGCTATCTAATTTTCTTATTCATTAAACTATTAAGCGCTATGAAAGTAAACTTGTATAATAAGTAGAATTATCTTTATTACATGAGAAATAATTTCATATTTTTATTTTAAAATATTTCTTTTTTTTCAATTATACTATTTTTTTCTGTTTTCTTGGAAGGAATCGCTAAATGACCAGATAGTAAAGAATTTAAAAAAATCAATTAATTCATTTGAATGATACATCTTTGCGTTCTCATTTAAATTTAAATGTTTATGTTTTATTCGTCAAACTAAGGTTATACAATTAAAATTCCAAAAGTACTTAGTTTTGGTTCCAAAATGTTGATTTTAGAAACTATTAAGACTTGATAGATCTCGATGTGCAGATATCAAATTTTCAAACAGAATATGATTATCTCTTTTTTTTCTTGAAATATTTGCACAAATTATTCCTCAAAAAAGTATTTGTTCACTATATTCCAATAATGAGTACAGATATATTTTCAATAAGTTTACCATCCAATACTGTGGAAAAAGATACATAAAAATGTTTTCTCTTTCATTTACTTTCTTTGGAACGATTAGGAGAAAAATATGAAAATTTCAAATTTTTATTCGAAAAAAGTATTCTCCATTTTTTTTATTTTTTGGAATTACGTAAATATTGATACTCGGATTCCAAATTTGAAAACAGAATTCAATTCAAAAAATAAGTTTTTTAAGGAGACCCCCTAAATTGTTATGTTTACGACTTCGACGTTCACCATTCGATTCTAAAAAAATGTTACATAAATATACCAATTTTCACATTTTTTATTCCAACTTCTAGAATTTTTACAATAAAAAATCGAAAATTGCTAAAATTTTTGATTTTTCTTTATTTTCGGTTTTGCATTCTAAAACATATACCTGTATGGAAAAAACTCAAAATTAATACACTCACGTAATTTTTTCTGCAGAATCGAAATACTAATGTCGCCGAAATCGTAGACCAATCATTTAAAGAGTATCCCCAAAAAAACCTCATTTTTAACTATAGTTAACTATAGTTCTGTTCTGAGAGTGTAGCTGTAACTTTGAATGCAGATGTAGATAAATTAAATCTGTATAAAATACTGAAATCAGCGCAACAAAATTTACTTTAAGTCAAAGAAATGAAAAATATTGAAATAGTAGTTAGGAAACGAAATTAATTTAACTTTTTTAAATTTTCATATTTTTCTCTTAATTTTTCCCAAAAATTGAATAGGTGTACTAAAAGACACAATTATTTGAGGAGAAAATTTGGGAGCAAATATCTCAAAAATGAAGAGAAATATTTAAATTCTGTTGAAATTAATTCATCAAGATTCAAGATCTATTAATATATATTAATTTCCAGGGTTGGCAAAAATCTTTTTTTTTTTAAATCAAAAATCATTGATTTTTTTTTTTAATCAAATAAATCATGACTTTTTTTAATTTTTAAAGATTTGTGTTACTGCACTTTTTAATAGTTTTAAAAGTAATATCAATATTTTATTTCATATATGAAAACTAAATTAGTAATAAAACCAAAACGATTCACCAGAATAAATCTAGGAAGAGTAATAAAATCACACAAATACTTCTTCGGTTATATGACAATTAAAGTGATGAAATATCATTTAATTTTAAGATATTATTTCATGCAGAACGTATTTTCGTTATTATTAATAGTTTTTAGCAAATATTTAAAAATTTATTTCTAATTTGTATTTTTTTTATCTTTGATAAAAATCAATGGCTTTTATTAAAAACTTCAGTTGATTTAAGTCATGATTTAAATTACGATTAAAATCAAATGCTTTAAATCAGGCCAACCCTGCTAGTTTCTAAAACCAAAAATTAATATTTTTAGCATATAACAGATATGCAAATTCAAAAGTACATCATTTTAATTTTTAACGTTTAACTGTGTTTGGAAATAGTTAGGACACGTAGAAAAAAGGATACAAATTATTTAAAAATAGTTCTGTTAATATAATGTGACAAAATTTAATTATATTCTTTAACTTTTGATTTTGGGTTAATCAAAATTCATTACCAGTCATCGAATGTTCATTATCATTAGAGAAATCAATTTCTATCTTCCACAGTAATTTCTATAGAATTCCCGAGGCAGTCCACAAATCTTATGAGATGAAAAGTGATTGTCCGTCTGCATCTTCGGTTGAAGAGGGAGATTTCCTTCTTGGAGTAAAACCTCGAGCCGGAGTCCGCGCTGCTCAGTTTGTACCGACCGTCAAGCGAGGAACATAACCTCACTACCCACATTGTGCCGCGCGAGTCGGAAGTTGTCAAATGTTGTAGGAAGCGCCGGAAACGGAACAATGAAGACGGATACGTTGCTTGTACTCGTGTGTTGTTTTGTTTGTGCAGCTGCCCAATTTAATGGAATTCAAAATGTAAGCAGATTTTCTCACACAATTACACGACATTTTTAAAGCTCATTACAATAATTAAAGAAATTTTGAATTAAAACAATCGATTTGGACAAAAAAACCAGAGTTGAAAAAAATCATCATTTTCTTATAAAAAAAATAACAAAAATAATGATTTTTGTATTGATTTTTTTTGTAATAATGTGGCAATTATTAATTATTATAACTATTATAGAAGTATTTTACTTTTACAGTGAATATACTTCAAAATATTGTAGTAAAACTCTAAAAATTATAAACTGAGCTCCATGTGCGACCTGTCGTGTACGAATCATTAAATGTTTAGCATAAAAATTAAATCAGGAAAGAAGTCAGTGTACTTCTTATAGTAACTAATTTGATATTGTTTATAAAAAATCAAAATGTAATATTTTATTTTTGAAGCAATGTTTTTTTTTTTTCAAAAAAATCAGCTGATTTGAAATCAGGTCATTTCCATTTAGAACCAAATTCGATTTATGCGGGTCAATTGCTTTACTGTATGTATATTCCCCACAACAATGGCCCTTGTAATGCACTCTAAAATAAAAGATGATGTCTGTCGTCTTGTATAAACCCTCTACGCTAGAAATGTATCAGTGGCAGTTTTTTCGATAAAACTAGATTTGATTCACCAAGAAATTGGTAACAAACAGAGTAACTCGTTTATTTATTTACTAATTAAATATTTATAAATATGTATGTATTATTTATTATTATATTGTTTGTACATTTAATGATTTCAAAATATTTTAATTAAAATAATTTTGAAATTCAGTTCTCAAACATTTTATCATATAAATGTACATTCGAAATTTTTTACTCAACCAATATTAAACACTTAGATGAGTAATAGTTTAAGAACACTACTCCATGCATAACTATAATGGTCTTGAAATTATATTTTTTACATTAATCAATATATTTTTAAATATAAAAGATAACAAAAAAAAACTATGAACTAGTTTATAAATGGCGTGGTTATATATTTAATTTAAATAAATAGTTCTAATGAAATACGATTTTAATGATTTGTAAAACTGATCAAAAATTAAATTAGTATAATTATCTTAAATATTTCGATAATTTTGATTGTAAAAAATTCAATTAATACTTTTAGAATATTCTAGAAGGAAGAATCTTCAATTTTAATTATACATTTGGTTCCCTATTTCGTAATTTTTGTGCGTATTCATATGTCATCAAATTTAAAAGTATAACATTGCAAATATAATTACACAAATATGTGAAATTACTTTCAGTTTTAAAATAATTCGAGCACAATTTCATAATAGCTGAAATATTCCACCCAGGTCCGCAATAGAAGAAAGTAAATTAAAATAATTTGCTGTCTAACATTAGTCTAAGTTTTCATAAATACAATAGCCGTTTGAATCGCATGCGAGCAGATACTAAATTAAAAAATAATAATGGGAAAGTGTCAACATAATCATAAGAATATAAACATGATACTAAATACTCTTATAACAAGGTTGTAATTAGCTCTTTTGTTCTTAACTTTAAAGGGATTCAATTTAAATTAATCACCAAAAATCACGAGGAAAATTTCATTTTATTTTATTTATTTTTTAAACGAAAATTTGAAACAGGGAGTAGCATTTAAATCAGCAAAAAAAAGGAGTGCAATACGCGTCATAAGCACCCGTAGGATTATTTCCAAGAGGAGGCAAAATGAAAATTATTTAGTTGTTATGAATTACTTGAGCGATTTTGTATATATATTTTTATTAAGTAATAATTTTTTACTTTAAACTTTAAAAGTCAAAGGAGGCAAATTAATTTAAAATTAATTTTAAAGAATTATTTTGTGTCGTCAAGTTTCCTGCTTTAATGTTATTTTTGACAATAGGCCTGTTTAAGCATCCTGCTTTTATATAAAAAAAAACTTAATTTAATTAGAAATATGTTATAATAAAATAGAAAAAAAATGCAATCAATTAAAAATTCACTATATGTTCAGAACGAGCACTAGTTGATGACGCATCTCATACGGCCAATGCATACGCATAACAGTCGCAAAAAAGTTAAAAACAAGAAAATACAACAAAACACTAAATAAACCGCGTTATTAAAGTCAGAACTGGGCCTGTTTTATTCATTCCAGACGTCTCTTTCTAAGCAGTGAGTGTGACGTCATCAACAACTACTGTTTTTCACGAGAGCATATTTTTCGAACTTTATGAATTTTTTAATGGCTATATGCAGTATTTTTTCACGACATAAAAAAATACGTACCTCATATTTTTAATATAGATTAACATATAAAAAAATCAGAAAAGCTTAAAAAACCTTATTCCCATCAAACGATCGTTTTCAAAATTAAATTTGATAAAAACCTGTTTGAGAAGTTCCATTGAACAAGAAAAATAAACAATTTAGGAATACTATCAATTAAAAATTCCTTAGTCCAGAATTAAGACTTTGATGAAGTTATTGATAAGTTTTCCGGAAATAAAAATTGATTTTTGAAGTGTCAATTACCTACTAGTATTTATTTCTTATATTTTAATTCTGTTTATTATAACAGACTTGATTTCACGAACGTTGATTAACTTGATGTTCTACGGAATACTAAAAGTACCTACAATAAAAAAAAACGACGGGCTTAATTCTTTAAGGGCCCCAGTCTAAAAATTTGCCAAGGGCATTCACATTCTACACACATCGGGAAAGCGCCGATATAGCTTGGCATACACAATTGTATATTTTCATTGTATACATATTTGTCTAAGTACGCATTGCAATTTTATATTTCTCATTGTTTAATGTATCATAAATATCAAATGACTCTTTGAATTACTGATTTTTATTTATCTGACATTTACTTTCTACAAATAATTATTTTTTATGTAGCCTACGCAAATAAAGAAAATTTTTACAGAGTGTCATCAACAACGTATCATTGCACAATGATTAAATATAGACTTAGATATCATAAACTTTCTTTTTCGCCTATGACCAAACAATCAAAATACCATCTCATGCGAAATCGAGACTTGAATTATCTTTTGAATTTGTGCAATTAAATTTATTGCGAGTCATAGGTGAAAACTGCTCAAAATGTGATCAATCATTATAACATAAGAAAAGTAAGAGGATAGTTTTATTGTTTTAGGAAAAAAAATTATGAATGAATTGTACATTTATAGCTTCAACCTTTAAATTGTAAAAATTTCAGTACAGTAATATACCTAATTAATATGCAAATATAAAAGAAACAAATAATAGTTATTTTTTATACAAGACGATAAAATAATATTTTATCGACAAGCGGAAAGTGTTAATTCACGAGCGATATAATCGCCAGTGAATTATTTTTCGCGAGTCGATAATTTAATTTTATCGTCGTGTATAAAATTCTATTTTTTTCTGTAGCAGGTTTTGAAGAGAAAAGAATTAGAAAAATTAAATTATTATTTAAGAACAATTTTAAAATGTCAGTAATGTGCGTTGTTATGGAAATGTACTTCTAATAAACAAAAGTTAAAGTACTTTATCTACCCTTGCTGTTAAGGTGTTACTTTATCTACCCTTGCGGTTAAAGTGCTACTTTATCCACTATTTTGAGTGGATAAAATTGCACTTTAACATCTGCTATAGAAAAAATTTTTATTGTTAACCTATTAAAATATAAATTTCATAATATTTACAAACATGATGTAAATAAATAAATATTTACTTTAAAAATAAATAATACTTTATTTAAAAATAAAAAAATTTAATCATACATACATATCCGTGGATTATAATGATTTTATCTATATGAATTGTAAACATACTATACTTACATACAGGTATCAGTATTTATTTCATATAATATACAAGATAAAAAGTGTATAATAGAAAAATTTGCAAGAATGTATTTTTTACGAAATACATAGTACATACGTGATTTTCTCAAGAATTTTCCATTATGTAACATGTTACAAACATTTAGAAAACAATTTAATTTTTCCTTATAAGAAATTTTTAATTAATTGTAAGTGTTGTTGCTTCTTCATATAACACTTTCCAATTTAAACACAACTTACTTCAAATAAGGCAATAACTTCAACATCAATGAATTATAAAGAGGTTTTCCACCTTTTTCGATTTTTATTTACCAATAATAAAATGTTAAGAGATCAATTTGTAGAAGACCAAGAAGAAAATATATTTTTTTAAACCAAGTTATTATTTTTTTTAAATGAGATAATATATATTTTTAGGCTCATTCGATTGGTTTTTCTAAATTCCACAATATACATAAATATTTTACATCCTTTCATATTAAAATTATTGAGAAAAAATAGTTTGAAATTTAAATAAATTTGATTTTTATAATTATTTTTCAGAAGGCTATAAACGGCAAATATTTGCATTTCAAGATTCAAGTGAAACAAAACAAAGAATTATTAATTATACCTACACAGGATGACCAATGAAAATGTTTAAGCTTGGGAATCTCGAGAACTATAAGAGATACAAAGTCGGTTAAATTAGACAAAAATTGCCTCATAAGGGGATCATTTTATACATGTTTTGTTTTCCCAAAAAAAATGTGTAGATGACTAGATATAAACAAAAATGTAAATTTTTCAATTTTCGTTTTTTGCTTATAACTTTTTTATTTCTATATAAAAAAAATAGCTTGCACATTATTCAGGTGCTTTTTAACGACAAATTCATTGAAGTACTCAAAATTTTTATTTCTCATATCGTTTTCGAGAAATTAATACCAACTTCCAATTTCGTATCTTCTTTTGAAGATGACTGAAGTGCGGTTGAAACTGGTAGAGGTTGATTGAAATTTTTAAATAGACTATCTCAGTAATATATTTTATTTTCCTACATACATGTATACATTTGAACAGATTAATAAATGGCTAACATACTTCAAAATTATGTTTATATCAATAGTACTTCCGCTAATTTAATGCTGTAAAGAAAATATGAGAAGTAATAGATATGATTTGAAATGAAACGACAGTTATATTGAAAAGACATTAAACACATATAAGGAAGCACTGAATAAATACTATGTAACATTTATGTCGCAGTGTTTAAAAACCATTTAGTGCATACATCATACATTCGCCAACTTTCCTCCATAATTAAATTCACAAACAAGTGCAGTGCAAGGTAAATGACTTCTAAACATTTTCACTAAAATCTCCGTGAATTACTAAATAATATATTATGTATTTAATAGAACAAAAGAAATGAAAGAAAAAAGCAACGCGCATAACAATATACAAATGCCCGGCCATTGTTGACAAGTGTGAAACGGTTTGCATTGTTCAACCCGAGGTCGTGAGTGAAAATTCATAATGTAATTTATTCAGTGAAGTTCACAGCCGTCAATGGATAGCATTTCTCACAACACAAGTTTCACTTTTAGTTTTCCGATGTTTTAATTGCAAGAGATGATTATTGCCTTGTCAAATTTTAATATTTATTTAAACTCTCTCTTATGAGGTTTATTTTTAGCGGAAATATTCAGGTAATTGGAAATTTGTAATTATTTTGAAATTTACAACCGAAAATTGACGTTTCACTATCATTTAAAACGATTATATTAATTTTATAATCAATATTTATAAGTATTTAATTTTCTTTGCGTATTTTACACGTTGTTATTAATAAATAATACATTTCGAAACTGGACAATTATTATTTATAAATAAAAGTAACGTCTTTAATTCAAAATACATCCAACCTACATAACCAACTCGTATAAAACAGGGATTCTTCGTCTTTATTTAATAATAGAATAACGAAAAAAGAAAAAAAATATTAAAAATATCGACTTTACGTAAATTATGGAAAATATGCCTATAAAAATAAAGATGATATTGCTACAGTAATAGATTATATTATGTAATAAATTTACTCATAATTTGTAGCTTGGAAACAGCTTATTAATGTTTTAGTTCAGTTATGATTTGTTCTAATTCGATTTTAATTAGTTAATGTGTTTCATATATTACACTTTTAATTATTCATAATAACATACACGTATATGAAAGCCATTAACATATACATATGAGGAAAGATGAAATGGTTACATAAAGTATCATAACTCGATAATAAAGTGTTACTTCTTCGACATGCGTTTCGAAATTGTCATCTAAGTATGATGGAAACTATGCAAATTGCAGGAGAGTTTTTTAGATGGTGTTTGCACTTACATTGTGCGTTTACTAAACATAGTTGTTGAGAAAGTATAGGAAATATGCAAGAGCTATGTTCATATGTCGGGAAGAGCAAGTTATTTTTAAGAAGATGTAAGATAGACGGTAGCTCTTAAATCGTGTCGCCAATACATTACGCAAATTTATACAAGAATTTAAAACATATGGATACGTAATTTGAAATTTTATTGCTTGTTTTAGCCATTATTAAAATATATTTCAATGAATAAAATACATATTTTTGATGAAACATTTAATAAAACACTGAAATGGAAGTAGGACGGGTATTCGAATATCAGGAACCTAACAGATAATATTCTAGGTACCCGGGTAAAAAGTTATATTATATTACCCGATTTCCCGAAATGTATAAGTTATCTACCTAATCTAATAATCTAATACTCGAAATTTACCTGTTACCGTTGTTCGTCCCATATAGAAATGGACCTTTCAATTATCTTGTCCAATGCAAGAAACAAGTTGAAGAAGACGGCAACGTATTTATTGTTTTTTCCAATGTTGTGCAATGTGCCGCACAGTCCTTACTACATCCGGCATAGACCCTTGTCCCGCCTACTAATTGCCCTGGCAGTACAGAGCTATAAGTAATTATAACCACATCACGAATATTCAGAACTGCACTGATCCAATAAGTTAGATGTGGCAACCATCAACAACAAACTATAATAATAAATTTTGTCGTTACCAACCATAAATGGGAAAACAAACCACAAGGTTTGGAATTATTTTAATAACGAATAGGATTTTTGGAAAAAAATATATTTTAAGAATCATAAGTGTTGAATAAATAACATTCTGCACTTTCAGTCAGGATTTATTTTCTAATTTGTATCGCAGTACTTTAATTAATTAATCGTTTCATCCTCCATAAAAGATTAAATTAAAATCTATTTTTTTATTATTTACTACTACCGTTTTAGACCGCTTTGAGGTTTTTGACCGTTTTTACGTAGCAACCAGTAAAAGCAACCTACTGTATTGGAAACCCAATCTATTGAACCTTTTCTAATGACCGATAATTTTACAAGCAATGGAATATCTAATGAAAGAAACCATGAAAACTATTTTTACCAGGTACAATTATTTATCAATAATTGTAGTATTGAAGATTATACTTTTAATTTAAATAACAATAAATGAATTTATTAAATCATTTTTGTGCATTTGTCCTAACCATGAACTTTCTTACCGTTGTAGAACGATAGATTTAGCAATCAGTAAATACAACATACTGTGTTAGAAACCCAATGAATAAGCCATTTCTAATGCCTGATTGTGCAAAAATGTTTATTTTTATTTATTTCCATTAATTCATATTTTGTAGTTAGCTCAGCTCAACAAAAAATGTGAAAAATGAGTTGCAGTTAATTAAAGATAATGGATAATTTAAGAGCATTTAGGAATTAAAGGGATCGAATAAGACGAGAAATGTAAAGAGTACTATTTGGGTTAGTATTTCGGTTATCCACGTGCAAAAATTATCGGGTTTCGTCATTCCATAATAGAAGTGAGGAGCAATTAATAGCAATAAGGATGTAATTTTTATTTTATTGCCTGAGAGTAAACCGTGACTCCTGCAACTATACATCACATTTTATCCTTTTCTTATCCCTAACCTGAAAATGTCAACTTTCATGCAGTAAAACGATAAATAAATTCGCCATTGTGGTGCTCGCAGATTTTATCTCATCCAGATAATAATTTATCGGTGACGTCACAGCCGGAATATTCAGAGAGAGTATATCTGCAGGATAATAAATTTCCAATGTTTACCGCGGGAACGTTTTGCTCTGTTTTCACGGTTTCGTTTCATGTTTGCAGGCTGCAATTAATGCTGGAGGTTTAACTCGCTACTCATAATTATATGAAGAGTACTGAGTCGTCGGCTCTTCCGTACTTACATTCGATAATTTGTATCATTACAGTGAAAAGGAAGTGAACCAGTTTCAAGCTTTCGATTTAATCTTCGCCCTTTAAAATGATGACTTGTGAAACATAATTTATAGCTTTTACTTTTCATTTTCTTAATTCCTATTATTTATTACATTTTGTACAAACAACTAATTGAAAATCTGACTTTAACTATATGTAACTATATTAATATTACAATTATCGAAATAATTTTAAGAGTTTAACATTGACCATTACAATTCAAAAATAATAATTTCATTAATCATCAAATAAAAATATATTATATCGTTTCATTTTGTAAAATATTTAAATTATGGATGAAAGAAACATAACACAATTTTCGTAAAATTTGGGGATTAATAGTTCTGTAAAAAAACATAGAGAATTAATATAAAATAAAATAACCTTTTTGGACATAACAATAAAATTTTAGTTAAATTTAGAATTTAAATGACAATTTTACTCATATTTTGTCATCCAATTAAATTACAGTATTTTGGTGAATTGAACCAACATTATTCGAATTACACTGACAATTTTTACTAGTGCAAATTGCCGCGGCAATTTTACGACTAAATAAGTGTTGATTAGATACAATATTTATTAAAAATTTGTGATAAGTAATTCTTTAACTCGTGCTATTTAATACAATAATTATATCATTCATTTTTTTAATTTGTTACTCGTATTTAAGTTATAAACAACCATATTTCTTTAACTTTTCTGAAATTTATATCCTAACTTCTAACACTCTGACTTTCGGTCCCTGAGGAAGACCTATATGAGGCAAAAATCGGTAGGTGGTGAAATAAAACTTTTTAACAATTCATTGAATTTCAGTAATTTCAATCCTTCTATCAAACAAACTTCAGTCAAGAAATTTTATCTCCATTCAATATAATATTTAGTTTAAAAAGAGCACACAAGAAAGGAAATTAAACTTATAAAGCTGATTTTCTTCAATTCAATGCTTATTCAAGAATAAAAAACATAATAGACCACCTAGGTATTTCAGATTGCATTCGATAGGAAATGACTGCTTCAGAAGTTTATTATTGTTCTCGCCTACTCACCTATTTAATCCGGTTAAAAGCATGATAATTTATTGTATTTTTTAAACAAATGATGCAAAATTATCATAATTATGCAACTACTCCACATAAAAAATACGATTCGAATTTTCAAATTAACTTAACAAAGAAAATGGTAGTCATAACAAAAGTTTTTATTTATCTAGAGCAAATAAATTTTTCACAGTCTGAATTTTCTCTACTTTTTCTAAAACCAAGCATAATTTAGTCGTACTTAATTCGCTTACTAATTTGGCACATTTACCTACTAAATTACATGTAGAAATAGTTTGAGTAGCGTATTTCAAAATTAAATTGTTTAATACCAATTCAGCGCGATGATTATGATTTTGTGGTGGAATGATGAATGTTTTTCTAAGAGCAACGTACAACATAGTTGTCGCACATTTAATATGGTTAATGACAGAATATTTCGCGGTAGATGGACACAAATAATTTACATTTTCACTAGCAATGCCCTCATTAGCGTCATTGCCTGGATGCCAACAAAGAAATTGTTTCTTCTGCACAAAAACTCTAAGATGACAACACATGTCATTTAATCGACACACATTCTACTAAAATAATAAATAACTATTATTGCCACTTCACTACTTTTTTATATTTTGTACAGATTATTATTTTTTATATACAGGGTGTTGTTAATATTAAGTTGTAACACCAAAAAACGGCATTTAGAACTCACTGAAACAAACACCTTTTCTTAGTTCAAAATTTTGATATGGATCTCCAGATCACAGTTATTGGCGTTTTTTGTTTTTCGAAAAATCGTCATTACTCCCTTATTTTAAGGAACCTACCTAATGATTTTTAAGAAAATATTGTTATCATTTTTCATTTTTCTTATAAGTGCTTTACTTAAGAAACACTTTATTAAAATGAAAAGACTACGCATTCATTTTGAACATACTATATTTATTTATTTTACATTCATAAATTTATTAGAGCATATCGCTTCATTAATAAGATGTACGTTTTAAATATTCTAAAAAATACTTCTACTGAACATCTGTTATATAAAATGAAAATAATAACTTTCTGCAACTTTGTTAATTGTTTATTGCTATACTTAAATCGTATTCATTTATTTGCAAATGAAAACTGTCTTATTTATGTATCAATAAATTATTTTATCAATAGGACTGGGAATTTATATGAAGGAAAGTTAAAATCGGTATTCAATGTTTAAATGTCTATAAATCAATAGATAAGAGAGATGCAATTAATTATAAAATAATATTTTTCCTTCCTTTTACCTATTATCTGATATTTTCTTACAAAAATTATTGGCTTTACTAAAAATTTATTCAATTACAATAAATTTCAATATACGGCATGATACTTATATTTTATATTATCCTGAAATATTCAAGAAAAAGAAACTTATTACAGAACTTGTACTTTTATGTTAAATTAGGTTAGGTTTTTTTTTAAATTAAATAAATAGAAAATTCAGCAATGGATAATGAATAATAATATTACGGCTTAGAAATCTTTAGCTTCAGTGCATGTCAAGTAAAACAAATTTTATTTCCTGCCATGTTAGAAAACAGTGCACAATAAATTAGCACACCCAGTAATAGGTAATTTTATGTAGCATAGATTACAAATCGACAGCAGAAATGTATGTTTTGAAACCTTCCATAAAATAAACATTACACATTTCTAAAACTGTAGGTTACTTAAGAACAAGAATTTATGCAAGTACATCAACATACCAATTACAATTTAATCTCAAATTAATAACCAAGTTTCCGTGATAAATTTAGTGTAAAATCAAATAATTTGCAACATTTACGTGATGTAGACAAGCATGAAATCATTCTCGCCTTCATTTCCTCTTGTTGAGTCGTTTTTCAAATCAATCAGATTATGAGTTGTTACATCCGACAAAACATGACTCAAAAATTTAAAGTTTCTCTTTAGTTGCATTTTGTACAAAACATTTATTCTCACAGTACATTAATTAATAAGTTCATTTTTTTAAAAATTGCATGACGTTTTGTTTATTAAACTGAAAGTATAACAATGCGATTTTAAATATTTCTTGTTTATAAATGCAGCTGAAAGTGTTGGAATTACTTTTTTCTATTGTTTGACAATTATTTTTTATTTTGTTGAATATGGACAAATGAAAGTGGTACCAATCAAACATTTAGCTTTTTATCCATAAATGCATTCGCGAATATTGTTTATTGCTTTTTAATTTGTTATTAGGAGAAATTATTGGCTTTCACTACAATTTGTATTATAATGACGAAAAAAATTTGAAAAATATGTAATAATAGAAACCACATCTGGTTTTTGTGTTTCTGATATTAATGGTTTATTTATAGATATTACAGATACTGTCAATTATAAACATTAATTATTGTCGTTTGTTTTCCGGAACCTTTTAATGTATTGTTACTTTCGAGTATTTTTCCCAGCATGATGAATATGATTTAATAGTAGATTATTTCATACAACACCTGTGTAAATGTAACAATTACATTATTCAATTTTTAGTTTCATTTCCTCTTAAGTCAATTTAAGTTAAGTAATTTCATGACTGTCTAACTTTAAGAACTGTAATACATAATTATTTCCTTCTTAATATAATTAAACAGATGTTCGAAATTTTAACGGATAAACTTACGTCTTTACAAACGGTTTTGACTATTTTCGACAATTCTTCTGTTGCTTGCTACTGAACCTCTTTATTTATTTTAAATTTTAATGTATTAATAGATGTATTCTTTTCGTTATCCTTTTTATTGCACTTATGTTTAAAGTTAATTGAATAGAATTGATAGTTTGTAGAAGTGAAAAGAACGACAATTGTGGTCTCTAAAAATTTGTACTATTTCTTCAAACTAGAGACAAATTAAGAAAAATATATACTAAACTTTTTCTACTCCTGTATATTCAGAAAAACGTGTAAATATTTTAAAAAATAGCAATATAAAAATACTCAATGACAAATGACTATACCGACAACTGTCAGACGTCCATAGGAAGGGTGATCCACAGCAAGGTAGTTTTAAAATAAACGTGAATAATTGATTTCTGGTTCTGAGATTGGCCTAAAAGAGTGAAATATACGTCATATTTCAATAACTTGAAATGTGGCTACTATAATTAATCGAAAAAATTTGAATAATGGGGATATATTTTTACAGGAGTAGAAATATCATATAAACTTATTTGTTTATTAATAACATTACAATAACGTTTTTCTAAATTCAATAATGAAAGTATTTTGTTGGCTGACAGTAAAACTCAATGTTTCAAGTGACATTTGGAACATATGCATGTACAACAAAATTATTCGATGCGTTTCCCACAGTAGTTGAGTCGCTGAGCCCTGCCCAACCCATGATTTCTTCTTTCTTATCGTTAAAAGTGAAACTCCTCTTCCCTAAATAACCATACCAACACATTCCCATCTCGATCTCCCATGGCAATCAACATCAACTAATTTCTCCTGCACTCTCGCTCTTGACCTTCCTGCTTGGAGGTCACAGGTTCGATCCAAGCTCTCCGATTCAATGTCATCGCTAGAAGAAAGTGGTTTATGACTTAGCGAGGGAGAGTTTGCTTATAGACGGCCGTGGATATCGTTTGTCAAGTGTTTGTTTGATCGCGGCTGAAAGTTCCTGCGTTTGTTAGGTTAGGATTCCTGCTGTCAACTTAGGAAAGTTGTGGAAAAAGTGTCATTCGATTTCATTTTTACAAGAGCTTATGCTACTTTGTTTGTTCAATTTCAAACTTTACAAAATTCGCTCTGGGCATCACATGCATTAAAATCTCCAAATTAAATTTCTTCTTCCGAGGAGAATATTACCGGTTTTTAAAAAAAGACAAATGGTATACGATAAAATCTCTCTTCTCGACAACCAACACGGAAACAATTTTCCATATCCGGTATTTATCTTAGCGCCATCTGTTGTCATTGTTACGCAAGCAGGAATCGGAATAGCCTCCGAATTATAAATCAGTTATTCACTGAGATTTCCCTTGGCGATAATAACACAATTACGCGCTGTTTCGGATCATCATCATCAAATTTGCCCGCGAGAAAAAACGAATTCACTTTCTCGTATCACATTAACGGGAATATGCGATGGTGAAAAGAAAATTCGGGTTAAAGATGATCCACAAGACAATTTTCAAATTTTAGAAAGTATGATTTATGTATGCATTTTTTTATAATTTTTTTTCATATGTGATTTATTTGATATTTTTTGCAACGGAAACAAGGAAGATAAAAATTTTATTTACATTTTCTAGAGAAAGCAATTATGTTTACTAATTTTTATCGCTGTGATCTTATATTAATATTTATATTTGATAAATATAAATTTTTATTGTATGCATATGTGAAGGTGATATTTAGAAAGGAATATTTATTTATTGATCTGTATTGTAGAGATATATACATTAATAAGTTGAAGTAGGTTATAGGAACTAGGTGGGACTGAAATTGATTATTTATTGGTTACATCAAATAACATATATGAATAATTTGTTAGTATACGTGTTTGAAAGCTCATTTTTAAAAGTCAGAAGCCGCGTAAAAACAAATTATAGTTGGAAGAAGCCTAATTGATTTCGGTGCACATTTTAAATCGTTCTACTAATAGAATTTAAATATACAGTCATAAAATAAATTACAGCTTTACTTTTGTTTGACTAAAGACCAAAGAAGAATAATTTTTATAGTTTAAGGTATCAAGTATCTACATGCCATTATCAAAGAGTTGTTAAATGTTACCGACCACTGTTTTGAGTTACCCGTCGTTGTCAAGTGCTACCAACTATTGTTAAGTGTTACCGACCATTAGCAAGTGTTGTCAACGACTATTACGTGTTACCGAAAATTGTCCAGTTTTACCGACTATTGTCAAGACGTTATTAACTGTATATAGGCAGAAACAATGTCAGAGGCATTGTTAAGCTTGTAAGCTGTTAGAACAGTATACAAAAAATATATAAATGTATCCTACTAATAACTAAAATAATTTTCATTATTAATTTGGTACCTTTTGCGACTCTTGCATTTACTTATGGTTTAATTGTCAGATTGTCACACTAGTTCCATGTGTGTGAAAGTTTAGTTTTAAAACCTAAAAGACCCAATTTTTTTAATTTGTTACTTTATATCTAGGTATATAATTTACGTTATATAAAATATGGATGCATTTTATATCCTAGAAAGTTGTCTCTCTGACCTTTCTTTAATGATGTTAATTTACCACGAAATATAAACATTATTAGTTTTAACTTCCTAATAAAAAAATCAAAAATATCTTCTTTCTCAAGCTACTATATTTTAAATTTATGAAACACTCATATCATTATTTCAAAATACAGTAATTTTAAATAAGTACAATGCATTATAGAAATAATATTTAATATATCTGTTTCCCAACATATCAATTTGCCATTCTGTGAAGGGAGGAAGAAGGTTTTTAACAGATAATAAATTACACTAACACATTTCTGTCAATCTATGGTAGTTACCGCGAAATAAAATCCAGAACTGACAGTAATTACAGATGTGAATGTAATATAAGCTTGTTAGCAGCGCATCTCGAAATTAAAAATAGGATTTGAAAGTAAATCCAGTAGAGCTACATTCCAAATTGTGCAATGCTAAATTAAATCAAATCTTCGATGCGTTTGGTCCATTACTTTACGCAAGAACATTACTACATCTAGAACGATAGTAAGTAAAGCAGCAACTCATTCATTCGAAAACGGATGAAATGTTAAGTAATAAAGAATAAATTTATAATGGTTTAAATTCTGCACTTGTCTACAGTAATTAAAAACGACTGCATTCAGAAACGTATTATCAACCAAATAAAAAAGTTGTTTAACTCATTGAAATCATGATTACCAATCTGTACAAAGAAGAACAATGATATGCTACCTTAATCTGTATACCTAAATCTGATTAAAAAACATTAAAACTCCGAATGTATCAAAATTTTTGTTTTTTTTTAATAAAATATGGTGTATATTTTTACATCAATTAATGTACAGAAAATAAGCTTTAAAAATGCTTGACAGGTTTTAAGATATTAAAGAAAAAAATGCTTTCTTCTCAAAGTAAAGTAAACCTTGAAAAGAAAATTACTATCCCAAATAATGTATAAAATAAATAATATTTACTTTGTTGTTAAACTACAAAAATTGTTAATAATTGCCATCATTCCCTCACAAAAAATAAAGATTTTTTACCAAGCTTTCATTTACATAATTTTATTTCACTCGATAACAGATTATTGTTTTCTGTTTTCAAAGTTCATAGAAAGTAGCAGTAGGCATTAAATAAATTTTATGTTTTATAATTCCCCAAAAAAAATTCTAAAGACAATAGTTCGGAAGATCAAATTATCTGTCAATTTTGTTTTCAAGGCCTTTATTTTGAGAAAAACATAAATAATATAAGAATTCTTAACCGTTTTTAAAACAAAAGATATTTTCTATTATTTGTAAAAATATACAGGTATGCCATTTATAGAAGTAAAAAAATGATATCTTTTACGTTTTAAACCAAATTTACACAAATTTAGCTAGTTTATTAAAAATTCTATAAACAAACAAAAAAGGAAGGTGTTTCCAGTTTTTACTCCTATACTGTATTCGGTATAGGTTTATTTATATTTATGTACGTATATAAACATGAAAATAAAATAAAAAAATTTAAGATAAAAGTCAATTTCTAGTAACATGTCCTGGGCAACAGAAACCCATTTATACATATTTTCGAATTTTGGAAAAGATTATTTAGGTGTTCATATCAAATTTTCCTACAAAATTTAATAATTTCTTTACCTTCTGCAGATTTCTAGTCTGCTCTAATGATTTTTTTTTCTGTCGATGGAGTCATAATAGTAATGACAGTCGACTTTTATAATTGTTGTGTAAGGAAATAATCAGTAACAATCAAGTTATCTTCTGTGCGTTTTGTGTATTACCGTTGCGCAAACAAATCATCAACTCCAGTGGCAAAAACGCGCTATTTACTTTCTCTCTCGGGCAAAAAGCTCCAATATCACTGGACGATATCGGTGGAATAATTAATTGTGGGCGAAAAAGTGAGACTTTTAAAGACGATAATGACTGCAAAAACCAAACACTTTCGCTTAATCCGAAATGCCCCGTGCCCCAACGCTGTGTCTAATATTAACAGATTGATTTGAATTTGAGATTAGTGTTTGATTAACCGAAACCAAAGTGGAGTGGAATGCTTTATGAGATAACTGCAAATTGATGGATTATGATGGATTGTTCATCTTTTATTGGGACTGTACTCTGTTACATTTACTTTTAAATTGAACCACAAAATATGATATAACTTTAATATCAGATTATCTCCTCAATTTCTGACAAACCTATACCATCATCATCTACTTTCTATCTACATTTCTGATGAATCACGCTTGCAAATATATTCTTTATATATTTCTTCAAACTTTTTAAATTTTAGAATAAAACTATTTCATATTTACTTAATTTATCTTTTAAACTTACTTGCACAAAACACTTACTTGCATCAAATTTAACACCATATGTCAAATTTATTGAACATAGGAATAACTCATCTATTTAATAGAAATTCTTCAGCCTAAATGATATGTAAAATTATTACAATTTATATATTTTTCTGTTTAACTAGAAGTTATATATAAACGTAATTATAGAGACCAGTAGAAAATTAAAAAAAATCTTTTATTTAATAATAACGTAATTCGCGAAAAAATGGTATTTAGAGATATTTTTTAGGAAAAACGGTTTAAAACTTCAGCTAAAGTACTACTTCCGGTTAATCAAGTGCAGCCAAAATCTAACCAGTTCATCATATTTGAAAATAACTCTTAAATACCAAAAATTAGGTATATTTTTTACATATATCATACCTATTAGAGTTATCGTCACAGACACACACACACACAAACAAACACACACACAGACATACAGATATCACGTTAAAAAAAGTAAAATCGTATTGCAGGGAGCATATATAAAAAAACTCACACTCGAGAAATTTGACCAAAAACAATACCTCCCTTATCTGTATATTGATAGGTATAAGTTAAGTATATTGAATATAGTTTTAAAAAATTATATGTTTATTAAATATTATTATCTGAAGAAACTGAATGGGCAACGGTAGTTCGCTTGGTTGAGTCGTTCCAACTCGATTTAAGCGTAGAGAGAGATCTAGGTTTCAAATCAAAGTACGTTAATCTTTATCCAAATAAAAATACTGTGACCGAATGGTTCCCAATCCACTAAAAGCTGAAATAATAATTACCTTCTTTCATTCTTTAATTATTTATCCTCACAGGTCATCCTAAAAAAATGTGGTAGGACATTCCAATGGGTAAACGATTTTACCATTCGAATCTATTGATAAAATTTTTGACCCAAGTGAATATTTTTGGAATATTTCAGCTATGTAAACACAATTTTAGGTTAAAAAATCGAATTCTAAAGATTTATTTTTAATTGGAAATATTATATCGGAATCTAAAGATATATGCAAACAGACAAAGATTGATCAGATATTTTTGAGTTATTTGAAAATTTCAATGTATAACATGTTTAACTAGCTTTTTTACCTATTAATAGACAGGAAATAAAAAAAACAATTGCTCACTATCCACAACATTTGTAATGCCAACTGGCATATTTAGCAATTGGTAAAAAATTCTCAATTTTCTTTTTACGTTAATCTGTAAAATTGAATCCAACTTTTTAGAGCAATTACATAATTATAATTTAGCATCACTTCTTTAAAAAATAAATAGATTACCATGGTTCTAACTGCATTACATAGGCGAATACATTTGAACAATAATATTATTTCAGAATTTCCTTTCTTCTGCTCTTTAAATTTAATTGATGGTCTTTTGTACGATTATCTTTTAATTTTAATAATTGCTTTATAATTGAATATACGATGTGTACAACGAAACGCGGATCATAGGACTTTAACATGGAATTTAAAAAAAATATGGGTATTCTCTCTCTTAATAGATTTAGAGCGAAACTACAACAGTCAAAAGTTGTTTAAATTTTAATACTATACATCAAATAAAATCGTAATAGATACAACAGCAAGTCGGCAGTAAGAGATTTATTAAATATAAAATATAACATGTTCGTTCAAAATTAGACAGCCGCGGAAATAAAATAAAAATATTTGTTAGTTGTGTCAGTTAATGACATGTCATTACAGTTATAGTTATTTATGGTACAAGTGTGTTACATTACAGATAAGTCACGTGGGAAAAGTTTAGTTCACGAGGCCGTTAGGCCGAGTGTGGTAATTTTTCAAGTGACTTAGACTTAGGTAATTAACACACGTGTGCCATACAACATTTTATCCAAAACATCTTAATCATTGATATAAAATACATATAAGATTTTTGACAGATGGAATTTCGAAATGACATTTAGGAACAAAATAGTGTAGAGAAGGTTTTATAACGTAGTTACTATGATACGAACCAAAAAACAGTTAGCTAATATATTTAGCTCACTAGTGACTTATGACCTACTTTATTTATCTAAAAACAGCATACTTATATCGTTATAATTACACGGTGTTGGATAAATGTAATTTAATATTAATTATTAACTTTTGTCATAATCTAAAATTAGTTTAAAAATGTATGTTTCGTCCGTAAATATAATAAAAATTTGTTTTATTTGATGCTAATATTTTACTATACTACTATTAAGGAAAAATAATCTTCACTGAATTTAAATAATATCAAAATAGAGACAAGAAGAATTATATTCAGTGATATTATTCACTGACCTGTCACATAGATTTTTTTCGTTTACTTCCATGGCTATCTGATTTTTAACGAAAATGTTACATCTTATATTTAATGTATCTCGTTCTGCAGACATGATGTTGCATCAATTATGGTCTTATCTGATGTACATTAAATTTTGAACATCTTTGTACTTTTGTTGTTTTGCTCTAAATCTATCAGGAGAGAAAGTATCTGTCATTTATTGGAATCCCATGTTAAAGTCCTAAGTTCCTCGTTTCGTTGCACACTCTGTATATCATCATTATATTATAAGTGGGCAAAGAATAAAGTGATTATTTTTAATTATAACAATCATAATTCAAACCGCAACAAATTAAATTATTATAAATTTTTATATAGTTTTAAAAAACAATTTGTTATTATTTACAAATAAGAACTTTTTTGATAGGAAACAAATTAAATATACCAGTTCAATAATCATCTTATCTACTGAACCATTTAACCATATAAACCAAATAATTTAATAATGTTTTTAATACAATATTTTACACGAAAAAATATTTAACTATTTGTAATGTAACACTTACGAAATATATACAATAGAAAAACATTTTAACGCTTAATAATGTTAAATATTCAAATCAGGTTAATTTTCATAGTGTTCTTTACCGTTAAAAATAATTTTATAACGGAAATAGTAACACAAATATTTGTTTACATAAAAACAACATTGCGTTATATTATTCTGTACATTTAGATCATATTATAATTAGAAAATAAAATTAATTTAATGTAATTTATATGCATCATATTCCGAATAATAATACGCATGAAATAGTTATATTCACTTTACCATAAAATTCGTATAAAAATTTTTCTTCACTTAAGAAATATATAAAATTTTCTAGTAGAAAGCATAATTTCAAATATTTCCACGCGTGTATGATCTCAGATTATTCGCAATTTCTTACAATTGTCTAATTGATTAAATTTTCTCTGTTCAAATAATTTGTCGAACAACAAAAACATTTGTGGAAAGTTAGTAATTATTTTCATTTAGTTTCAGTTAAATCCAGGCAGAGCAAATCTAGACCAAAGGCAACTGTCACCTCAACAACAGGGTCATATTTTGAGTGATATTCAACAACATCAACACCGGTTTCAACTCCATCAAAACTTATTGAAAGAACAACAAAAAAGTTTAAACTTTGGCCCACAAAATATTTACCAACAACAATTTCCTAACCAACAATTAAATCAACAGTTAAACGTTCAACAATTGAATAATCAACAATTGACTAATCAACAATTAAATGTTCAACCAATAAACAATCAACAGTTCAGCAGTACCGGAATTTCTGGTCCGGAACTTCCAGAAGCGTTGGTTCAACCACAACTACCATTAGTTCACCAAAACCATCAATTTAATAGTCATACAAATGGCCAACCATCAATTTTAAACCCACAATTTTTAGCCCCTCAAAGTAACCGTCAAACTTTGACATCCAGTGTTGCTACCCCTATAGCAAATCAATTTTTGAGTGGCCCAACTCAAGCTTCTGTAAATTCAGCCACCTTTGGTGGCTTTCAAAACAACTTTTTACAACCTGTACAACCTACCAACAACCCTGTAAATGTCATTACTAATGTACCACCCACAGTCAGTTCTGCAATTCCAGAACAAAATAATTTTGAAAATTCTGAAGCTTACCAACAAAGGTTAAAAGAATTAAAATTAAAACAACAGATCATTGAAAAGCACAACCAATTTGTAGAAAAGCAGTACGAAAAAGCTTTGAAGAAAGCTCGAGAGGAGCATGAAGAATGGGCCGAAAAGCAAAGGGATCAACGGAAAAAGTTGTACCAATCTTTGTACAGACCAGATGGTCCTAGAATACTTAACTACTCGGGACCTAGACCAAGAATAATCTTCCCCGAAGAAGTTTCTCTTTTCCAACAAGCAATTAATAAATATTACCAAGAACACCCAACTACTACTACAACAACCACAACTACAACAACTACCGAAGCTCCAACTACCAGAATAATTACAACAACCAGACGATCTAAGAAAATAGATCTTTCGGAAGACGATGAAGATCCAGAATTATATCTTCCAAACAACCGTCAAAGTTTGTTTAGTGAATTAAAATCAAGTGTACAACGAGAAATTGAACCAGGAACCAAAGAACAATTCTTACCTACAGTCGTACCAGAAAAAGCAAAACCAATCAAATCTTTAGAACAATTGGACTTACTACAAAAACAATATCAGCAACAGTTGTTACAACGAGATGATCTCTTGGCACAACTGAGAAAAACAATCGCTGAAATACCAGAAGAAGAAACAAGAGACAAGAATTTCACTTCTAGAGAAATAAGTCTTCCTAATGGTCAAACAGTACAAATTATTAAAACAACTGATCCAAAATTAATTCCTGGAGCCACCCCCTTAAGCGCTGAAAGTATAGCCACACCAAAAGTGGTCAAAGCAACCCAATCACCAGATCCGGCTACCACTGCCAAACCTCCTAAGGCCCTTTTGGAAGAATTGACTCAAGGAGTTTTACCCCCAGGTGCAGATTTTGAAGTTATCAAACATGACCCTAACGGAGGATTACAAGAACTTGGAAAATTGCCTTCAAATTTACCAAACCAAAAGAAAGTAACTTTTGTTTTACTTGAGGAACAGCAAGATGGTACCTACAAGGTTCAAGGTGTAAAAGGAAACGCAAATGATCAGAAAGATAAAGAATCAGTCGATGTTGATTCAATTTTAAATAAAATCAAAACAGGAGAATTAAAGTTACCACCCCCCACAAGAAGTTCTGTAAATGAAGTTTCAAGTACTCCATACTCCAAAGATATTAAAGCTCAAAGTACCGCTTATCCTACACCAACTCAGAGATCAACTTTATCCTTCTCTACAAACAGTGCTAGTCCAAAACCCCAAGTAGAAATCCAACTAAACTCCAAAACCGATTCAGATATATCATCTTCCAACAAACAGTTCGTACCGTCTTCTACCCAATCTAGTTTCAAATCCAGTACAGGCATACCATACTCCCAAAAACACCCTAGTACCACACCAACAACCATTTCCAAAATCGTACAACAACAAGCATTGTTACCAACTGATGAAAACAAATTCCAAAACTCTCCCCCATTCTTTCCAAGCTCAACAGAACAAGTGCGAATAACAACTAATAATCAACAAAAATCTTCCTTCCCTGTTTTATATAGTTCCACTATAAGATCAGTTCCAAAATCAACACCTCAAGCGGCTGTAACCATTTTGCAAAGTCAACCATCATCAGTGCAGCCTTTAACCGATTCGACAGCATTTGCAGATGATGACGATAATGATTTTACATTCCCTACATCTCAAACGAATTTACCATTAACAGATTTGTTCAAAAAGAAAGGATTATTTGCAATGGCTAAATTTTTAAAACAATCAGGATTGGATACGATTTTAAATGAAACTGGACCATATACTATTTTTGTACCGACAGATAAAGCATTTAGGAATTTATTGATACAGTTGGGCGGACCCGAAAAAGCTGAAGAAAAGTTCAAGGAAAATCCAAGACTTCTAAGTGGGGTAAGTAAGAAAAAACCTATATCGAAAAATCCAAAAAAAAATAGTTTTCACGAAAACCAAAAGTTTTTTATCTAGTATACAAGTATAGTCTTTCTCCAGTGACCTTAATTAGATCTCTATTATTGTCTTTTCCGACAGCTTCTTCTCCACCATGTAATTCCTGGTGCGTTTGAAATAAAGCACCTCCAGGACGAAATGACGGGCGTCTCCCTCGCAGGCACACAACTCCGGGTCAACCAGTACGCCATGCAAGACGTGGAGTGGAACGAGGTGAAGGTATGAGAACATATGTGATAACTACCGTCAAAATCTCATCATATATCCTTTCATGTTCACCGCTACTCAAAAGTGAACGTTAATAACACCGTTTAAAAATCATTAACTAATTAGAAAATGAAATTGTTTTCATGATAATTGTGTGAAATAAATTCGACGCGCTATTGAAATGAATTACTTTTTTCTTAAATTCAATTTAGTTATAAATAAAATAAGTAGAAAGCGCAAATTTTACTTTTATTTTTTACAGAAATAGAAATATAAAAAGATAATATCTTAATTTAAATTAGACATAAACTAATATTTTACTAACACTTGCGGATTTTTCAGAATTACTATTTTTCCTGAAGTGGCAGCAAAGTATTAGTATAAAACTACTAAAAAAATAATAATTCGCAGCATATTTTTCTCGTCTTTAAATTTCATTAAAATCCGTTTAGCTCTGCCCTTGCATACATATATCCGGGCTGACGGATAGGTGGACCGACATCACGCTAAAATAAAAACGAAGACTTTATTAAAATTTTAAATTGTCAACATCGGTACGATTATAATATGAAAATCTCGTTTCGTAGGTGACTACCATCAACGGTGCGAAAGTAATGGATGACAAACAGGATATACCGATTCCCCAAGGTGTAGCACATGCCGTTGACCGAGTCATGTTCCCACTTCCGGTTGGAGACATCGTACAGACATTGCAGTCTGACCGAGAAAGAAGATTCACTACTTTCTTAAGGATTCTCTTTGCTTCGGGACTGGTTGACACCTTACAAGGTAAGCACAAGTGAAAAGGTATTCATTTTCCCTTTTAATTATACCATAAAATCCGGATGTCAATACTGCCATTAAAATTTAATGCTCAACATGAATAATATAAATTCCTAGTTTCTCAAATCTTAATTTATAATTTTTATAATATAATTAAAATAAAGAAAATTCAACAGGAAATACAATAAAGTAATTTCTTTAGTTAATTTTAATGAAATAAGAACTAAATTAATTTTCCATGATTATTATAAATGTATTAACTAATTATTTTTTTGCGTATGCCCACATTCCACATTTATGTAAAAATACAGTAGAAAAATAAAACAAAAAACCTTCAAAGTACGTCGTCAAATTTGCCGGTAAAATTATGCTTTGAAATTATAGCAAAACAAAAATAAACCTCAGTTTTAATTAAAAATCTCGCAGCCCTCAATTTGCATAGAAGAAAATTAAAGGCAAACAAAATTGCTTTTAAGATACGTGCGCGCTGTAATTATCTTAGAACTTGAACTTGTAGTGTTACATATTTCAAGACCACTTTCTTTTGGACAAAATAAAAAACATGAACAGTGTCAATATTTACAGCTTATTGACATCGATGCCTACACCTTTCACATTCTTGTACGCTGCACGTTTTAATTGCATTTTTTATGAAGAAAAAATAATTAAAAACTAGTGAGCTATTAATAGAATTTCGTTGCATTATTGACACACTTTTAACTCATAATTATTTATTATTTACATATTTATGGAAATTTGAAACATAAGAAGCAAATGATGCAAGGAGATATTTGATTCTGAATTTCAAATTTCGAACTTCATCTTGGGAATTATTTTACATGTCAAATAATAAATTATTAAATAATGTAATTTTAAATGAAATCCTCTTTTTATAATATTTAACTATTTAGATAAAATTCTTGTACAACGCCATGTAGACCTTCTTTTTAAAAAACATGACAAGTTTATTGCCTGCTAAGAGTTTCTATTTTTAGTTAAGAGCTCTACTTCTAGTATTTATACATCCGAGTACTTATCTTACCAGACAATACACTCAACCATGACACATTCATAACAAAGTACAAGGCCATGCTCTCTCCCTATTCATTCTTCACGACTTTCTCTGTACCTACGACTCCATATCAGAATATATGTTATCCATAATATCTACATCCGTGTTTCTTTCATCTTCATTTATCATGTTATATATCTATCTCATTTCTCTTTATAGGTTCGAAGACATTCACAGTTTTTGCGCCAGTAGACCGTGCCTTCATAGGACTTTCTGCAGAACAACTGAATAACGTGGTATCAGACCGAACTGCTGCAAGGGACTTCATAATGAGACACACTATCCCTGGTACACTATACACTACGGGGATGAGGTACTATCAAATCAAAGACAGCTTACAACCCGATAAACAAATCACCATCAACAAAACAACAGGTAAATAATTAAAAGAAGAGCTTCCGTGTATTTATTCATTAAAAAAATAATAGCAATGGGGTATTCCAAGCCTACGGCTTTTAAAGAAATTCTTATTGGATATCATTGTTTACCATATATAAGTAATATTAAAATGAATATAATCATTATTTTTCTGATTTTTAATACCATAATATCAAAATGAAATTGTAATGCATTTGAATCGAGTACGTAAAATTCAGTATCAGCCTTGTTGTGACGAAGAAGGCACTCGCGTCAGCCTATTGGCTCTTGTTCGAACGCGCCACGCCTCTGACTCAGACCTACGAATGATGTTCTCAGCTGATTCTCAGTGCCTGTGACGTCACACGCACGGCCGATTTTCTAGGGTGTAATTTATTGAAACTTTAAAAATTTATTTCTGGCGTGTTTGAAACCTTTCGGCGAAAAGAAAAAATACGGGTCTAATATTTTTATGCATAGAATAACATATTAAAAAATGAAAAAAACTTGGAATACCCCATTATATCCGCTTGATGTTAAATACCATAAATATTAATTAAACCATATAATGATAAGTAGAACAACAATACATGTCTTTACAACAAGTACTCTTTTTGTTGAAATCGAGACTTCTACAAAAAGTACATTATCCTAGATCTCTTCTTTGGAAAAAGCAAGAGAAGTGAATTTCCGGCAAATTCATGAGCTAGTTTACAATCGTTAACAAAGATTCTAGTCCAGTTGATTACCAATGTAAATGAAAATAAAATCCCCCTGTTTAACATACGAACAAACGCAGTAACAAGTAGGCTAATGATATGAGACGCAAAACAGCATCAGCTGCAGCATCTGAACAAAGTCTGCACCAAGAGAAAGAAGTGGAAAGTCAAATCGACCTTTCACCGATCGACTCCTTTCATTTTCGACCCAATAAGTGAATGCTGTAATAGACTCATCATCATGTATGATTCCGAACCATTGTTGAGACGAAAGTAAGACTCGCAGAAAGGAAAGCTAGTGTTTACAACCCACAAGCCGGTATATAGGGGCCGAAGAAAGCAAGCGTAAAATTACCACAAGAGACATTTTGCTAAGAAAGTGAATCTGTTCATCATCACACTACAGTAAATTCAAGGAACAATACGTGGAAACATAATTAAAATGCGCGCAGTCACAATAAAATCTTAGATGAAAAGCAGAAAAAATATTTAGACAACAAATTATTAATTTCTCTAACCTATCTTATCTCTCAACAATTTCAACAAACATTGTTTAAAAAATTGACTTACCCGACAATTTATCTTCACTTTCATAATTTAAAAACACGTTTGTTTACAAAAATGTACACTATATCCCCAAATATGTCCTAAAAACCAATTTATAACAAACGTAAACTAATATGTTGATTTTTTTAACTTATTATAAACAATGAATGAGGAATTCAATTGTTTTTGATTGTTAATTATGTGACTAATACTCCATATACGAAATTATTGTATCTGATCATCATACTGTTGTAAAATTCAAGGAGTAATACAACATTAAACAATGCAATCTTGGATACACAACAATAAAAACACTATTTAGAAAACAAAAATTTCTAATGTAGACTTCATTTGTTTGTGCCTGTTTGATATGTGACCAACAAAACATCTGCGCCATGATTTTCAGCTAATTTAACATTGCATAAATTTGTTTTCAATAAATGTTTTCGTTTGTTTTCAGGTCGTATAAAAATTAACAACGTGAACATAATAACACAGAATGTCCCGACAACTAACGGAGTAATCCACGCAATGGAAGCCCTGTTGTAACATTGCACCTCAACAAATCAGTCATTATCATCTCATCATTTTGCTCATTCATAGAGATATCATATTTATATTGCAAAGCAAAGAATTCTCTACTTCCTAAAAAAATATTTTCGATACAGTAGCATTGAGACTCAGTATTAATTTGCCATTAATCGTATAAGAATTTAGAGAAATTTTTGCTTTTGTACGTTAAATTTATGTTATGTACTTGTATTATTAACTTTTAATGTAAATCATGAAATTAAATATATTTATGAATTTATTATTACACTCTGATTTATTAAATCCCCGTTAAAAAAATATGGTGAAAATAAAACAAATATATTAGTTAAAATTATTTCTATATAAATTTATTTAACAAATTATTTAAATATTCATAATAACCACAGTTAAAATATATACAATATAATAACAAATAAAAATATTAATCTAATTAAATACTAGTGGAATAAAAGTGCATTACACGACATAAATTAATAATTCGTCTTGTATTTCTTCAGTTCAACCATAATATGATGAATATTAGTAAGTTGTGATCTTGCATTTGGCGTTAATAGTTTATGAAATCTGTGATAATATTGTACTAACTGCGTCAATGCTAACTGCAGTAAAGAAGATCCAGTCACTAAATTCGGAAAAGATAATAAAACTTCCCTATTCAATTCTTCTAAACTCTTCTTCCAGTTGTTCGAAAACGATACAACCAAAGAAGTACATTTACCCTCTTGTCGCTTAACTTCCTCTACTTGACCCTTTTCGATCAGGGCCTCGCATTCTTTCACACACTGCATGATTCCCCCAAAATGAGGGCTAAGAATTTCTTCCACATACTCAGCTGATCTCGCAGAGAGCTGTTCTCGAAAACTCTCTGCTTCTTTGGAATTATCTCTTGTCCGTTCCATGAGAATGTTTAAAATCATGTCATAATTGTTGATTAAGTAAATAAGTTGTTCTTTCCGTTGCGGGAAAATCGCAGCCATCCGTAGAATAAATAACTCTACTTCTTCTTGCAATTCTGCGAGAAGTCTGTTTACTAATTCGTTGGGGAAATTTTCACTGAGGCCGACTATTGCTGCGCTAAATTCTGCATATCTCCTGGTAATCTACATAAAATCGTTTAAATACATCCGCAAAATGATATTACAAAGTGAGGACTTACATAATGAGGGCCCATTTCTTTGCTGAATTTAGTTGGATCGCAATCTCTTATACTTTGGATATTTAGTCGAAAAATTTGTTCGAATCGTGGCCAAATAATTGATTGTAAATCATCCCAATATTTATCCAAAGCTGGGACACATCTTTTATGACACATTAGCTGATATCGTAGTATTAAATGAGCACAAAGAAATAATGCTATTGTGTCGTAACATTCATTAACGTATGTTTCTAAATTTTTCTGCAAATTTATTACACATTTACAAATATTTCTCAAACTTGTATTTAATTACTTACCATTAATAATGTTAATGTTTTACCCATAATTTGATTAAATAATTGCAATGCCTGTTGATTTCTGACCATGAAAAATTCACTAACAAATAAGTACTCTCTGCATGCATTATCAACTAACGCATACTGCTCACTTCTGAATAAAGCTTCGAAGGGATACTAAGAAATTAATTTAATTATATTTCAATTATAAAATAATTAGCTAGCAACTTACTCTGTTTTTCTGTTGAGCATGAGGAACAATAATTGGTGCCTCTAATTGTTGTGCAAGTACATCGCCTCGACTACCAATAGTAAAAACAGTTCCCTTATGTTTTAAAGAAGTTTTATGAAACAATCCTCTAGAAGCATTATCTTCAATGCCCATGAGATCATCTTTTGTCGCTCCTTCTTCAAACTGTAGCTTCATCAGTCTTCCAGAGTAAGATTTAAAGTATGAATAATAAATTTTACTCATTGTATCAACGTATTCACCGCAAATTTCTTGTGCAACATTTCTTTCATTAGATAAAATAAATTCAAAGAAGAATTTATATTTCAACATTGCATTTTGAGGCACTTGATAATTAGTCATTGGTTTTCTAAATTTATATACTTGTTCTAAGAGATAAGTACGAATTTTAGACATGGCTTTTATTTTCAATTTATCAAGAATATCTCGAACATCGTTACAAGATTTTGCTTCTTTGAAATTCTGTTCCTTGACGAAATTAATTTTATGGTTTAAAATAGTTAATTGTGTTAAAAAATCTTTATCAGTAACTGGGGTATCCAAAATACCAGTTATAAGTGTTTCAGCAACAGCCATATCATCAATAAACTGACTTAACTGGCCCCGCACTGCCTGTCTGTTGCCTAGTTGTTGGCTCATTGCAATTGATTTACGTTGAAGAGATAAAATTTCACTACTTATACTACTTAAATCTGTTTGAAACCCTAACAACATAGACTCCATACGCTCTAAAATCTGATCACATGATGCTATCTGGTTATGTAGACTTGCTATGTTTTGGCTTTCTTTTATATAATCCTGAATAGATTTATTTTCGACCTCTTTAAGTTCTTTTTCGATCTGACGAGAATACTGCCGTAAATCAGTCCCAGTTTTTAGAATTTCTTGTACCACATCATCTTCCAAATTTTGTTGAATTTGACTCTCAGAGTCTTCTATAGATTTTCGTCGTGACATTTTTTATGTATTTCTTAAAACTACAAGAATATCTTAGTGGATAAAATGATTATTTTTTTCATGAGTACATCAACAAAACGTCACTTTGACAGGAGAATTGTCATTTCTTGCCGGTCACACTGTACTCTATATTACCAACATTTTATCAAATACAAAAATTTGAGAAGAAATTGGTTAACTTTGTCGTTATTAAGTTATACTTTATTTATATATCAAAAACACTATAGTTTACATATATTTTTCAACAATAATACGTACACTAAACTCGTAAATAATTAATCAAAAAATCGTTATAGCTTGTTAGTTCACAGATCTACCGAAATTCAAGTACTTAGGAGCGCTAGTTCACAAAACACGTTCTTCCTCTTTCTACCGTTTTTGCGTCAATCGGTACACGAAAATGGTTAGTAAATTTTAAAATCTTTATTTATTGTTATCATCCTAAATTATTTTTGTAGCAATTACTCATATTAGTTAATTATTATTGTTAAATAGTGAATTAATTGTGATATTTTTTAATATATTTGTGAAAAACTTGGTGATCTATTTTCTAACCAAAAATTTACTTGTTGTAAACATGTGTTATTTGTTTAAAAGTTAATAATTATGTTTTTATTTTACAGTCGCTCGTAATCCCGGAGAAGTTTCAACACATCCTTCGTATCATGGGTACGAACATTGATGGTAAACGTAAAGTTATGTTTGCCATGACTGCCATCAAAGGTGTTGGTCGCAGATACGCTAACATCGTCTTAAAGAAGGCCGATGTCGATCTGGACAAACGCGCTGGAGAATGCTCCGAAGAAGAGGTTGAAAAGATCGTTACAATTATGTCTAACCCTCGCCAATACAAAATCCCTGACTGGTTCCTCAACAGACAGAAGGATATTGTTGATGGCAAATACAACCAGGTATTAAATAATTTTTGTTTTTATTTACTGCACAGATAAACGGCTTTTTATATTTTCAATGTATTCTTAGCTGGTAGCCTGTGCAATAATAATGCATATATCTGTAACCGTTTTATACTTGAACCGATTCTGTGGACTGGTCCATAGAATTATTGTGGCATCCGGAAAGCAACTTGGTCGTGAAAAATGCTGTTACAGTTTATTTGCAACATTTTATAAAATTTAACTTATCAATGAAGTATCTGTATAAAATTTAAAAAAAATGCAAAAAACTTACTATTCGTTGTTTTCCAGCTTACATCTTCATACCTGGACTCCAAACTTCGTGAAGATTTGGAAAGAATGAAGAAAATCCGCGCCCATCGTGGTATGCGTCACTACTGGGGCCTCCGTGTCCGTGGTCAGCACACCAAGACAACTGGCAGACGCGGAAGAACTGTCGGTGTATCTAAGAAGAAGTAAACATTCTTATTGATATCTTTATTTAATAAAATCTTCAAAAATATTATTTGTGTTTCATTTTATACTACTTAAAAGGATTTGAAAAGGAATAGAAAAACAAAGCCATATTGCTGATACATTTTATTGACACACTGTAGAATTGCACACAGTTCATATATTGACTATCTCATTATTATCGCTTGTAAATATAAAGGTTTAAAAAGGACTCATGGAATGAATATAATTTAACTATAAATAATCTCATGTCTTAAATAGCAGCTAATATCTTTTGTCTAGTCTATGAACTCATAAAAAATTAAATAATCCTAAATGATATGTATCACTACTCTCTCTTGCCCTTTCAAACAAGAAAGTACTACAATAATACTAATCTTTCAATTGACTCGAAGAGAGCTAAACAGGCACTGCGACAATTAATATTTCCGTACACAGACCAACACTAATATTGAGCATAATCTCTGAATTTTATATAACATTAAATAATGCATAACATTTTAATAATATTGTCATGGACTATTATTATTATTCTGCTACATATAAAGCAGTAAACTACACGGAATGTATATGATATGACATTATTGTTCATGTAGGTACCTCAATGAGTATTTTGAGTTCCGCATTGTACTAAACCTGCTATTCGTTGCTATTTCTTAAAATTTTAATTCACAACTTCATAAAAATATTTGAAGACTTATTTGTCCTATAACAACTAATTTAAAACATCCCAATATATATTTTAGTGCGCGAACACTTTTATACTGTGTAACCAGTTATAAAAAACCTAAATTATTGCAAATATCAACAAACTTGTATAGGGAATACAACTCACATGAATATTACAATGGTGGAGTATTGTACTAATGGGGAAGACGAAAAATAGCATTAAGAGAGTATTTCTAAAAATGCTTTGGGAACTTTACCATACTGATTACCCCGTTCACCGAGCAAATAATCATCATCTTGAGCATTTCCCAGTTCTTGGACAGTTATTACCTAAAAAGAAAATATTCTCAATATTTTATTAAAGAATAAAATGAACAGGAAAATAATATATCGAAATCTATATGACAATTACCTCATCTGCCATTAGACTGAGTTCGGTAGCGTCTTTGGCGTCGTAATCATAGAGTACTCTTGCACGTCTGGCATCGAGAGCAATGCTGTCAGAGCGATAAGTAGTGGCTACGTCTACAGGTCGGTAAGGGGCTGCGCCAGGCATGGGAGTCAAACTGGCAAACAAATGACAGAGGAAAATAAAAACAACGCAGCGAATACAATATATTTATTAATTGTTCATTTGGAGTACGTGTATAATTAATGTAGTGTTCGTAGTTTGTAACAATTCATAAACTGGCAGTGGTCAAAATGACTCTAAATGGTGAATAAGAACACTTCTGTTATTGTAACAAGTGGTAGGACTTAATATTTTCATTTCGACCAGTGCTAGGTTCAATAACATTAATATAAATGGAAGTTTATTTTTAAAAGCTTTAATAAATAGTCTTGGACTTGATTAATACAAAATAAACTAATAAAAACTTAAAATCTAAAAATTATGAACACATTTTATTAAGCTAAAATTGAAATTGTTCAACGACTTTAAATTTATACAGTTTAACAATAAAGACCTATAACAATGATTACGAGGCCAAAGCCATACTAACACAACAAAAACCAACATAAACAGTAATTCTTAGGACGAGCTGCTATTTAGCTACCAATTACTAAAAAAAAATAGATTACAAGTAGATATGTTGACAAATGTTGTGTCAGAATGGTCAGTAGGAGTGAATAGGTTTATAAAACAGTATACAAATACGTGTAGGTATCGAAATAGTACCCGCTTCTCGAATACATCCCAACGAGTACTGAACGTGCAACTACAGCTGACTGAACAATATACAATAGATTACTTAGCGTTTGTTCAAGTCTACGAATACAGAAGCTAGGCAAGGAAAGTTTAAAGAATTGAAAAGTTAGAGTCATCAGCAGCTACCATCGTAGCAGTGGTGTAAGCGCTAGAGCAGGGAGGCTTTGGAGGAGTGCACTGTGTTGGAGACTCAAGATCCTCACTGTTCACACGTAACACCGGGCTGGGTCTCATTCCACTGAAAAACACGCATGCTACATTGCTACGGTTCCACACCAATGAAAGCCGGACTACTTCTAGGTACAACACCATGCACGCGGAAGATTTATTTTCAGCTGCAAATTTTTCGTTCCATTAAATTAGAAATTGAAAGAAATAAAACAAACAATTTAATAGCAAAATAAGTTCTAACGACAGAAACTGTAAAAGTATAAATTAATATGTATCAAATATAATGTTATGAATGCCTAAAGTAGAGCTAAGTATATTATTTCAAAACATAAGATAATAACATATAATCGTTTCTCATTTCCTTTCATTATGATAAACATATTTGATATTTCTAATGAATTATTAAATAAACAGAAATTCCTTTCAATGTTTTCGCGAAAATTACGAAATGTATTTTATTTGGAAACATTTAATTTCTTAATTATTAGTTAATATTACGCCACAAAAATTTCAACCACAAATCAACTTACCTAGCTAATTCGCGTTGCAGGTCCTGCATAATAGTATGGCATTGTGCATAATGTCTAACTTGAGTTTCCACGAACTCATGTAAACATCTTAGATGTCCGGCATGAGAGCTGCTAATTCCTTCCAATAATAACTTTGTAATTTCTGCCTGGCGGTCGAATTCTGACTGAGCTATACGTAAGTCTCTCTCAGCCTAAAAACATAATAGAAACATATTATAGAAAATAGTCATTAAATAATTTCCTAATAATAATAATTTTATTTAAAATGCAATTAATATGAAAAATATATGGGATGTTCTAAAGACAAAATAAATTGTTTGGTATGTTTAGATTCATATCAAGTAAATTTTATAAATACATAAAAAGCAGTAAAATATAACATCAAGATTGGTAACAAATAAAAATGAAATCATGCACTAAGTATTGTTACCTGTTCAAGAACTGCCTCAGGAGAAATCCCATCTTTCTATAGTGCAGCATTTGTTAAGTGCACAAATTAGTAATTAGCAACATTTAGAGAAAAAATAAATAATAAAAATTCCAACTCACTGTTTGTTGTCCCAACATGCTTCTTGCTTTCCTTACTCGGTTTTTACAAGCGTCGAGATCTAACCTATGGAAATAATACTTCAAACTTACTATACTTTAAATTGTTAGTAGAATACCTTTTACTCTCAAGTAAACCCTTTTCTTTTATTATTGTTTTCATCTCTCCTTCCAAGAATTTTCTTAAAGGTTGTGTATAACATAATGCCGCAGATCCAATAAAATCTCTCTCCGTTTGTCCGAGTTTTTGCTGGGTTTGTCCAACTTTAATTAAAGCACTTCCGTAGGCAGTCCCTGGTCCAAATTCATTTCCTGCTTCAACCATATCAAGTCCGAGATATTCTAAATTGCTTAATCTATTTGGGCGTTTCTTTTCAATTTTTTCGAATATGAAATCCTCGATTCTATTTCCAGGATTGGGTATGAGAACGGCTTCTGTATTTCTTACTATTTTTTCTGTCCATTGTTTGGTCATATCTGCTCTATCGGATAAATTTTCGAAATGGGCATCTAATTCCGTTTTCTCTGAAGTTCCTAATTTTTCTTCTGTCAGCTACAAATGTAAATGTCATGAGTAACAAAAACAATGATATCGGATATTACTCATCATATTTCAGATAAATGATTACCTGAACAACTCTGCTAAGAGCTGTTCCAGCGTCTTTTGCAAATTTCTTTAAATTGAAATCCATTTTGTTTATCACTGGTAAATAATTTTCATTGAAATCAGAATGTTTTTCTGTTTAATTTCTATTGATTCTGTATCTAAACACGGTTTATTGCAGCAAAATGTCAAACGTACGTCAACCACTGACACACTAGATAAAGCACTTTTATTTACAATATTTTATTTCTTATCTTCTTCAAATTAAACTGGGAAAAAACTAATTATGTTACAAAGATTAGATGCATACAGTATTAGCAAAATATTTGCCAATCACTGAATCAGTTAGTAATAATCACACAAACTAAAATACAGTGATTCATCTAAGGCAAACAAGTCTAAGATCTAAACGTCACATCACTAAAGCATTGTGATTGGCTCGTATCGTATCAGGAAGGGCGCGAAAAATTTAGAGTGGTAAAAATGAATCATCAAGTGCATACAAGTTCTGCACTTGGATTTACCATCATCTTCTTAAGAAAAGTGACTCAGTAACATTCTTACGTCGGTGATCAGTGTCAGTGTCCAAAAATAAAAGAACAGTGAACTTTTAGTTAACATGTTTCGGAAAATAAAAGAATGGGTAATTAGCTTTCTATTTTTACAAACATTTTCCTATCTGAACAAGTACCAACAGGAAAATTATTGTGCTCTAGTTTCATTTGATATACATATCGTAGCATAATTTTAATAGTCAATAATAAACTATTCTTTTATAGTTTAAGCAAGAAAGGATAATGAGAAGTATAAGTAATTTAAGCTCGTTTCAAGATGAAAGTGATCCTAGAGAATTACCGCGGCCTGAAAAATATATAGCTAAAAACTTCACAGCATCTCCCAATATCAAAAAAGGTAAGAATCATGTTTTATTTCTACACAAAATATTATTTAAAGCATTAATAAACACCAAATTGATAACAATATTATTATAAATATATATTGCACTGTTCAATATTTATGTTTATTATAATTGAATTTGTACAACAATATAATGATAATAAAAGCACGTTTAATAGATATACAACAAAAAATTCTTTGTCTGAAGTAGAAAATGTTCTTTTTCCCGACATGCGTGTTACACAACAGAAGAAAATAAATACAAATTCAGCCTTGAAAGTAAAATTTGTTTCTCGCGTGCATTTACTCAAACAAAAGAAAATATAGTTGCAATTATTGTCATTACATCCATTATTTCACTTCAAACACTTCAGAATTTAAAATTCAAACATGACAGTTATTAAACTCATAATTATAGCTTGTTAAAGAAGTTTTAAATTTGCATGAGTTTAATAGTTTTTTAAAAGCGCCTACTTATGAAAATATACTTCAAATTGCGTAACAATAACACAATTATGAAATTAAAATTTGTTTTCAGAAGCAAAGGATCATAACACAACAGATGAAAATTTGTGTAACTGTAAAAACTGTAGAGAATTTTCCGACAGTTTTTCCGAATGCTCAGTTTGCATGGAACCCTTACAATGTGCAGCGATTTCATCATGTATGTTTTGCGGAAACTATACATGCTGGGGTTGTTCTGATAAAATGAGTCAATGCCCTTTCTGTAGAGCTAATTTCCAATCAAATGAAAATAGAATTCGGAATTTCGCATTAGAAAGAATATTGTTAAAAATGGAATTACCATGTCGCCATTCACGGTAAGTTAAAGATAAACGCAAAATTATAGGAAGTCATTTATTAAATTTTTCTTTATTTGAATTAGATTATTTAATGTATTATCTATTATTTGAAAAAGTTTTAAATTAGCTGATTATAAATTTAATTTCAAGATTTTTTTGTCAAATAAATATAACTATTCTACGGAAAATATGTTGAAATTAATCACACATCGTTCTGTGAAATGTATGCTTTTCATGGGACACCTAGGATGACCAAACGATCCGAATTTTCGGGATTTGACCCTGTTTTTTATGTTTTATATTTGGACTTTTATAATTTTATTATTTAAATTGAAAGTAATAATTATTTATGTGCTATACCTGCATGCAATAAAGATGTAAAGCGTCTTTTCTCAAAAAAAAATAGTCAGTGGTCAAGCAAAAGAAATTGCTTACACTTATCACCTGTGAATACTATTTCTATTTCATTCTATGTATATTAATTATTTTCCAAATGAAAATTAATTTAAAAATTACGTATTTGTATTAGAAAAATACCTCAGTTTTGTGATTTATAAATTTGCCCACCCTACCATATAGATATATAGATTTCTTTATAAGAAACTTTCAAACATTTAAATTATCTCTAATTTAATGTTTGAAAGAATAAGTAATAAATTATGCTAATTATAATGGTTTCTTACTTAGTTGGGGCTGCAAAATGCAACTAAACCACAAAACTCGTCCATCCCATGAAAATTCCTGTTCGTTTGCTCCAACCGGCTGCCCGTTGGTGAAGATGTGCGGGTGGCACGGTGAAACAGCAGACATCGTCCGCCACTTGAAGGACACCCACGACATGACACTAATCGCCGCCAACGGTATCAACGTAGAGATCGCCGACTTCCGTATGAAGTTATTGAACACCATCACCATCCCCAGACTATACACTGTCTCCTTGACGTGTCATGGGAACATATACATCTGCAAACTGAAAATGCAAAATCAAAAGTTAAGATTAATATTCTTTCAAATTACCGGAGATACATCCGAGAAAAATAAAAGATATGGTGCGTGGTTAGAAATTTCAACGACCTCGCGAATGTTGAAAGGGACGGTAGCAATTTCTCCAAAATATAAAAGCAATAAGGAAATTGTTATACCTGGACAAGCACTTATTTATAATCAAAAAGATGATGATGATTTAGTGAATATAAATATTACTATAAAGCCATTAATTTAATTTATAAGCATGTTATGTTATCTATTTTTTTAGATAATTGAATGTAAAGGACTGAAATGTTTGTATTTTTACAGAATTTAATTATAAGATTTTAAAAGTCGATATTTAAATTGCCATGTTTTACTTTATAAGTATTTCTAGTTAATATTTTCTATACAAATTTAATAAACAAAATATTAAATTGCTCAATACATAACGTTTAATTTTATTTATGTACCTGTTTAAAATGTAAGATGCTATTTATTTTTTATAATTTCTTTAAGATAATTTTCGTTTTTGTACACATTTTGTATAATAAGTATTTGTTTAATAAAATAATTCTAAAATGATGCGGTTAAAAATTTGCATATCGGTTGTAACAAAATAAGAAATTCACGCCCTCTAAAATTTAATTACAAGAAACTTTCAAATAAATATTGCTGTAAAATTTATAATTTGGCCAATAATTTCCAATTATTCTCAATTAGTTCTTGATACATCATATACATCAGAATGATGTCTGACATCTGTTAGTTATATAGTAAACCATTACATTTTGAATTTCTCAATTAGTAATATCGTGAGCTTTAGTTAATCGGAAACTCTAGTGTTTCCGGTTAACTGTCTATTTTTGTAGGTTAAAACAAACTGTCATCACAAGGCATGTTGGAAATACTTTGACACTGAAGTATTTCATATTTCTTCAATAATTTTGTCCAATATGGTGTTTTATTTTGAAAGCAATATAGTTTCACCTCCTGTCACCCTTTTTATGGGTTTAGATAAATATGAAAGTAAGTTAAATGGAGTACATAATACAGTTTACATTTAGGACAAAAGTATGTTTCAGATGAAGACTTAATAAAATGGGGATGGCCTGAAGATGTATGGTTTCACGTAGATAAAGTGTCTTCTGCTCATGTTTATTTGAGACTTAGATCGGTAAATAATTACTTTATTTGCAAAAGAAAAATAATAAGTGTATGTATTTAAGGGTCAAACAATTGATGACATTCCTACTGCCGTTCTCGAAGATGCAGCTCAATTAGTTAAAGCGAACAGCATTACAGGCAACAAGATGAATGACATTGAAGTAGTTTACACAATGTGGGCCAATCTTAAAAAGACTCAAGGGATGGAAGTTGGACAAGTGGGATTTCACAAAGAAAGAGAAGTTCGGAAGATAAAAGTAGCTAAGAGAATAAATGAAATAGTCAATAGGTTGAACAAAACAAAAAGAGAAGAACATCCAGACTTTAGAGCAGAAAGGGAAGCCCGAGACAGAAGCGAAAGGGAAGATAAAAAGAAACTACTTCGTGAACAAAAGGAACGTGAAAAGGAAGAAGAGAAACGTAAGAAAGAAGAATCAGAACTAAGAAGTTATACCACATTAATGAAATCTGAAAATATGACTTTAAATACGGATGGCAATGATTCTGATGAATTTATGTAAATTGACTTTATTCCTTAAAATATTGTTATGGACTCTTGTTTGGGAGGGAAAATATTACAGCCAGCTTTGTTTCATAACTTTATTAAAAATACCAGTTGTATCAACTTATTAAATAAATATAAAAATGTTAAGATAAATTACGTGTCTAATTCTACATTAACTGCCTTTAAAGAGTCACTTACCCAGCTTGGGTATTTTTTGTCTGGATATAAATCTAACATGAATTTTCTTACAAAATCTGGAAATTTATCTTGCTTTATACTTTCTCTTATTGTTTCCATTAATTTTAATTGAAATGCAACATTATGCACAGATAACAAATGACATCCAACAGGATGCACTGTGACTATATGATGTAAATAAGCCCTGGTGTAATTCTTGCAAGTCGAACATTTACATTCTTTATCAATAGGCTCAAAATCATGTTTGTATTGTTTGTTTTTTAAGTTTAACTGACCTGTCATAATTAAGGCACATCCAAACCTCTGAAATATACCATATTACACTCACAAAATAAAATACAATAAATATTAATGTTTTAACTTACTGCAGTTCTTGTTGGAAACACGCAATCAAACATATCAACCCCAAGTGCACAACAAATAACTAAATCAACGGCAAAACCAACTCCCATTAAATATCTTGGCTTGTCCTTAGGTAAAATATCTGTAGATAAATGTACCATTTTCCAAAAATCATCCTTACTTTCACCGCCACTAAAATTTTTTTAATCAAACCCTTTTACTAATAAAAAATAAACTCTTACCTCAATCCTCCTATTGCAAATCCTCTTACATTTTTTGTGATATGAGATTTAGCACTCTGAACTCTTAAATTTGAATCTAAACCTCCTTGAACAATAGGAAATAAATTCTGAGTATCTGGATTCTTATTAGCTGCTATGCACCTATCTAGCCAGCGATTTGTTCTGTGCATGGCTTCTTCAACTCTAGGGCCAGATATTGTAGTTTTAACTACATCGTCAAGCTGCATCATAATATCAGCGCCTATGGAATTCTGTATTTCAATGGAATGCTCAGGCGTAAGCATACATGTTAAATTATTGTCATACGGGGATTGAAACTGCACACCCTCTTCAGTAATTTCTGCTAATTGTAGTAATGAAACCATTTGAAAACCACCAGAATCTGTTAATAGTGCTCGATTCCAATTCATAAATTTGTGCAAACCGCCCGCTTTTTCAATTATTTTAGGTCCCTAGAAAATATGGCAAATGTTTCGCTGTTGTTTTGTTTGCTGACAATTGAACTTACTGGTCTAGTTCCTAGATGATATGTGTTGCCAAGCATTATTTGACAGTCAAGTTTTTCCAGTTGTTCGGGAAGAACACCTTTTAATGTTCCCTTTAAATGAAAACCAATTTATATTCAACTTCGACCGGCAAGAAAATTTATGGTTACCTGTGTACCAACAGGCATAAATACGGGTGTAAATACATCGTGATGAGGTAAACCTAGAATACTGGTACGTGCTTTCGTAGTGGAACATTCTGCTAAAACTTTAAAAGTTAATGGACTTTTCTGAACGCACGTGGACATGATTATAGATTTTTATATACACACATGCACGTTGAACGCTTCTTTGGATGCAGATGCCAAGGTCAAATCCATTGACCTAAATTTGATATCGGTAACAGAAGCGTTCTGTATGATGGATTGAGACAGTGTAAAAATGGCTACATACGATTCAGATGAAAATTTTATTTCAAAAACATTATCAGAAAATGACAGAATAGACTGGGTACCATTGTCTCTAACTTTGGTAGAATATCCAAAAGGTATGTTGCAATTTATTTCGTAATAATTCCTGTATCTTGAACTATAATATTTATGTGGAATTATTAACATATCATTACTATCGTAAATGCCACGATTTCAAAACAAATTTTTGTAAATTTACATTTTTAAATGTACTCTGTCTTTTTACCCTAACTTAAACTCCCTCTGAAATAAAGAATTAATTTACTAATTTTGTTTTAGGAGACTTATTAGGAAAGCTTTTTGCTTTTATAAGTTTAGCTCCTTTTGGAATTGGAGCAGGATTTGTCACACTTATACTATTTAGAAGAGATTTGCACACGGTAAGTAACTTATTTTGTTATAAATATTTATAACTTATTCGATTTTCCTTTGTTTACAGATAACATTTTTTTTGGGAACCTTAGTGTCTGAAATCTTAAATTATACATTAAAACATACAATATGTGAATCAAGACCTATGCATCGGCCAAATGAATATAATGAGTATGGTATGCCATCATCACACTCGCAATTTATGTGGTTTTTTGCCACATATGTAATTTATTTCGTATTTATAAGGTAAAGAAACAAGTGACTGGAGTATTGCAGCTACAATTGTTTTTTTTTTTAGACTACATCATATGAACAATAATACAATCATAGAAAATGTATCGAAATTACTTATAATATCATCTTGTTTGATTGCTGCTATTTTAGTGTGCATTAGCAGAATTTATTTACAGTATCATACTGTAGCACAAGTAATAGCTGGAGTGATAGTTGGGATTCTTTTTGCAACAGTTTGGTTTGCACTGACATATTTAGTTTTCACACCGCTCTTCCCTCAAATTGTCTCTTGGTAAATCTCTCATTTAAATATCTTATAGCATTTCTTATTTGTTTCTTATTGGAATACAGGAAAGTGTCAGAGTTTCTTCTACTTCGCGACACAACTCTAATCCCAAATGTCCTGTGGTTTGAATACACAAACACAAGACAAGAAGTGCGGGCGAGAAGTCGAAAGTTGGTCAGTATGAAGTCCCAATGACATCTGCTAAACGGGGGCGTTGCGGTAACAATCAAAGAGAATCTGGTCAGAACGGCCAGAACAATCTTCTGGCCGAGGAAACGGTGAAAGGGCAGCGTTTTGTGGTAGCTTACCTAATGTTCTCAGTTTTATAAACTGAAGGCATGAGTTGCTTGAATAATATCACAGCAATATTAACTTTGATATTAAATTTATTATATTTTGACTTTTTTACTATTTTAATATTTGATGGGGTATTTATTATAGAAATTTTAGTACTCACTATTTATGTTCGTAACGTTCCTAAGATAATTGCTACCACTGAAGACTTAAACATAGGAATTTGAATGATTAGTGAATTAACTGTGCAATTATTATTTATAGAAATATAATTTTATTATTTGCACAAAGCAGGGCATGTAACCAAACAAATACAGGTTAACAGTTTAAATTAAAGCAGAACCGTTTCATCATTTTTATTATTTATGTATAAATATACAGAACAGTATTTTAAAACGGGTTATAAATTTTTCGGTTAATTTGATACAAAATACCAATTACCCGGTTCCATGCCCTGGCACAAAGAGGCAATCTACCTTATATAGTAGTTTTATTTATTATTTACAGATATTTCTGCAAATATTATTACAAATATCAACACCAAGAGAAATAAAAATAGTCTCTCAACTCTACAGTTGATCTTTGCAAATTATGAAAATATAATTTATATTTTTATAAATTGATAACTATTTACACTTTTATATAAATTTTGTTTTATTTTGCATAAAACCTCAAACAACTTTGGACTGATCTGTAAAAATAAATTGTTACATAGAATTATATAGATAGTTTTATTAAACCTTGGTGTTTCAAAAACTTTTGCAACAGACATCTAATACTTAAAATTTCATATTTCGATAAATAAGCCATATATTCTAACAGAAAATGAAAAGTCTGGTGTCTGTAAATTAATATATTAAAATATAAGTGGAGACTATTTTATTAATAACATATATGCACTAAGATATTTTCTAAATTGTACTAGCTGGTACATTGTAATATATAAATTTATGTATCTTATTTATTTTATAGAATAGACTTTTTATATTGGAAACGTTTACCATTCCATTTGTCTCTCAATTTTGTCATAGGCAGCAATTAGTAATTTATTTTAAGGCTTTATTACAGTTGTGATATGCATAATTTTATTTCTGTTATTAAAAACTCATTGTAAGTGGTAATTACTGTAATTCCTTTAAGTCACTTAGCAATATTATTTTTAAATATATACGGACACAAATACCATGCTTATATTTTTATCTTTTAATATATTTTATTTACATCAGATGTTCTTCTCGTGTTGTATATGATATACTAATTGTAAATATTTTATAAATTTGCATAACATGTTATTAAGATTATGTAATTTTACCAAATCATAAGAAAATTTATGTCAAATATATTAATAATGAAATATGACTGAAAAATGACATAATAATTTATTAATAGAGTAATTATTAATATAAAATCTATGATAGATATCGTTATATAAGTTTTTAAAATATTCCCTAAAAGTGCTTTAAAATGTAGATTTAATTATCATAATGCTGCACTTTTTATTATATACAAGGTGTTTTCACACTTAATTTTGTAAAAGAATTGTCAGGTGATTTTTGGTGTAGGAAAATAAATAATTAATTAGCACTGTTTTTATTATTAAATATAAACTAAATACCTTGTATATATAGTAAATGTATGCAAAATACGACCGGGCATATGATCTCTGAAGTACACATATATTTATAAGAAGCTATAAGGTCCAAATATATGTAAAGTATATTAAAATTTATATCTGTTCATTGTTTAGAGAAAGTTGATATTCCAGTAAGATAACAAACGCACAATTTAATACAAATAAGATTATGATAAGCCTATAATTGTAGATTAATGTTGGTATAGTTGTATTTTGTACATAAGAGGGATTATAGAATACTTGTTCTTGATAAATTATTGTATACCTATGTCATAAATGTTTACACACCGAGATAAATCATTTCTCGTTATCGATTTGTTTTTATTTATCGTTACATTGAATCCATTTATAATTTGGATTTACGTGGTTGAGGATAACACGCATGCTCAGTGTAAATGCAAGACAATTTGACATTTAGGTTAAGAAAATGTCAACAAATATATCAATAAATATATTTATTAAAAAATGGAAATGGATATAACAGTGGATGAAGGCTTTAACGTCGACTTTATAAACAAGGAGAATAATTTTAATGCTGCAAATATAACAGGTTTATTTAATTTTCTGACCTACTTGTCAGTTCTAAAAATTATTATTTTAGGTTGTTGTGTTTGTGCTGAGGACCATGAAACAGAAAAATGCTCAATATTTGATAATTTAATACATGTAAGTTCATGTAGCATTTGGGGAAGGAAAATATATCTTTTATTTTTATAGATAGCAGACACCAAAGTATTACCCAGAGCATTATTAACTTTACCTCCAACATTAAAAATTGATACTTTGGCCGATGGTACAAATACAGTCATAGCACAAGAACATTTTTCTAAGGGAACACAGTTTGGACCATATCAAGCAGAAAAATTTTATTCTTTAAATCCATTCGACAATTTTCCAATAAAAGTTTTTGGAAATTCAGAACACAGTATACCAGATTGCTACCTTGATTCAAGAAATAAGGAGAAATCTAACTGGATGTGCTACATTCCTCCTGCTAATAACTATGATGAACAAAATTTAATTTGTTATCAGGTATGAACTTCCGTGATTATGGTTTCCATTTATAAGCTTACAAAGTATTATGATAAAAATTAAATGTGATCATTATTGATTGAATTATTTTAGATTAAATTAGACATTTTTTTCTCTGTTATACGTGATATTCAACCTGGAGACCATTTAAAGGTTTGGTACTCTCCGTACTATGCAACAAAAATTGGATCAGATATTCTTACTCCTCAAATACAAATAAATGGTATGTATATTAAAATTTATTGTTTATTAAATTATTATTTTTTTTGTAAACTTGTAGAAGCTGAAATAAAGCAAAATATAGTGGAAACATTACCTGCTAAAAATTTAGGAGCTGTTGAAAGAGAAAACTGGTGCTGTAAAATGTGTAGCCACATGGAGATCAATGTTGTAAAATTTGCCCAACATTTACAAATCCACTATTCAAAAATAATAAAGAATTTTTTCACCTGCAATGTTTGTAATAAGGGATTTAGTACAGAAAAAGCTTTAAATTTGCATAGAAAATACGACCATATAGTTTTAACAAATAATAAACCGAACGACTTAAATAATTTTGTTAACGGAAAACCATCAGAAGCACCAAAAGTACCCGATTCATTACCGCCTATAGATAATTCATTAACTGACACAGATCAATTATTAGATCAATTAGGGTTATCAAATGATTTGAATGATGCAGAGACATTAAGAGCACTTTTATGCGATGACAATACTAAAGCTAGCAAAACTGCCCAAGAAAGAAGTATTGCCGATTTTAGTTTAGAATTTGTTGAAGGTAATGAAACTTTGCCAAAGTTACAACCACCGTACTTCTGTGATATTTGTAATAAAGAATTTAATGATTTAAGAAATTTATACAGACACTTAAAAAAGCATGCTGGGGAATATACCTGTGTACATTGTTTAATGGTAATAATAATAATAAATGAAACAATTTACAATTATTTGAAATATATTCATGTTACAGGTATTCAGTCGAAAAGAAAATTATTTACGCCACCCTTGTCGTACAGCCGACATAGAAAGTAAGTTTAACTGTTCCTATTGTAATAAAATATTCTATCAAAAGAAATATTATGAAAGACATATGGTAAGGCATAATAAGACATTTGAATGTGATAAATGTGGAAAAAAATATAAATCAAAATATGATAAAGATCACCATAACTGTTCAGGAATTCCAAATTCTCAAAAACCCACATATTCTTGTAGTAAATGTAATAAAACATTTAATTTAAAACATTACCTTCGAAAACATATTAAAAACTTTCACGGAGAGAGACATAAAGCTGAAAATAACCCAGTTATTTGTGAAATATGCGCAAAACCATACCAGTTTACTAATTCTTTGAAATTGCACATGAGAACACATGGGGAGCCCAAATACAATTGTAATATATGCGACAAAAAATTTTACCGGCAAGATTCTTATAAATCTCATTTAAAAGTTCATGAAGGATATTCAGATATTTGCGACATTTGCAATAAAAGTTTCTCAACAAAACGAACATTAAGAGAACATAAATTATTACACACTGGTATAAAATTTTCTTGTAATGAGTGCGGCAAAACTTATATAACAAAACGAAATTTAATACTTCACCAAAAAAAAAAACATACAGAAAATCCAGTAAATTGCCCGGAATGTGGAAAAAAAGTAAAAAATATTTTTTTACTTAGAGAACATCAAAAAACAGTACACACTTCCAAAAGTTTTAGTTGTTGTATATGCAGTAAAACTTATTCATTAGCTCGTTTACTGGACAGACATATAAAACTTTATCATGATGGAAAGGTTTATTCCTGCCAATACTGCCACAAAAAATTCCAAACCATATATTTGTTACGTGATCATTTAAAAAAAAGGCATTTTGAACTTAAAGAACAATGGAATAATCCAGAAGTATTAGAAAATATGCATCAAAATATTAATCATGTCTCACAAGAAAATGTAACAGAGTTTGAAGAAGTTACTGACAATTTAGAAAGGTCTGAAGAAGTTTTGTTAAGCATTCCTGAAGTAAATAAAGAAATTGGCAAAAATTTATACCTTATGGAAAATGGAAGAGTCGAGATTTCCAGTTTAAAATCTCGTGAAACACAAGAAAAAGAAATTATACTTAGTGTTCCCGAAACAGAGCAAAATATGGTGGAAACTTCTAGAATTTTAGAAAAAATTGAAAATAGGACTCTTTCAGAAAATGAATTATCTTCATCAAACGATTTAATTTTGTTATCAAATGCGGAACCAATTTCTCCAATAGATATTCCTATAAACACAGCAGAACGTAATTTTGAAGAGAATGCAGAAAATCAACAATTTCTAGTATCAATGGCTAATACTCCCACACCAGTAAATTTGGGAAAAAATACAATTATTTTGCCTAATAACATCGTTCAACCGCAACAACAAGGAAATTTAATGATTTATTTTTTACATCAGGTAAAAAAATAACATATTATAACTATTGTATATATTTGTTACAAATAAATTTTAAGTTATTGTACAAAATATATTCTACTTGTATTAAACGACTATTCTACATTTATCAAATAAATTCCACAATATATGGAAGTTTGTCACATGAGAATTTCACCAAAATTGAAAGTTCTCCGTTCAATTCTGTTTTTTTTTTTTTGTTTTAATCAGTTCGAATTTTATCGGTACGATTATAATAATTTAGTTATTAAATATAAAATTACTGACTTTTTCCATCATTTTGCGTAGGAGACTGTTTCATATTACTACAATTATTTTGAGACATATCAATAAAACTGTAGTAATAAGAATTATTCATGTTAGTAATGACAGATGTAGGCGAAGGACTCTGAGCTTTAACATGGTAGCCGTCTATATTTCGGTATTTGCTTAGCTGTTGATAAACTTGTTTCATTCTTTGAATGTTTATCCTGCTTGCTACTGCATGATTTACCATAGGCAACGGATATTCAACTCCAATGATACATTTCGCTGATCTCTGAATGCTTTCTGGGGCATTCCAAGGCTCATGAATGTAGCGAGTTGGCATGTTTTTTAAAATGGGTAAATAGCGACGAATATAATCTCCATTGGGATCAGCTTTTCTTCCAAATCTTACAGGGCAGTAACAATGGAAGAATTGTTGAAAAAAACTAGAACACGATAACCACATCCACATTCCTGCATTCACAGACCAGTCCGCATCAAGAAGTAATTCTTCAAATACTTTCATTCCTTCTTCCCAGGATAACCAAAGATCACCACGTGTAAGAAAGCAAGCTACTGCGTGGCGAGCTAAATGGTGAATCCACCCTTCTTCTCTTAATTGAGTCATAATCGCGTCTATCCACGGAAAACCGGTTTGTCCATTCGCCCATTTTGCAAGGGCTTCTGCATTTTTATCCCAGGGTATCTGAACACAAATTGGGTTGCCAATCATCCTATCAAAATTAGGATTTTTCGTAGCTGCACAATAGAAAAATTCTCTCCATAGCAATTGTCCATGAAGAGATAAAGGTGGGAGAGCTTTTTTAATTTTTCTATAGAGATCTGTAAGTTGATAATAAAATAATCGAGTCGACAAGCACCCGAACCGTAAATAAGGTGAGAGACCAGTTTGAGATGCAAGAAGGGATTGTGGGGTCATTTTTGGGCGACCGAAAGATGCTACCCAAGCTTTTCTTTCCAAATGTCGCTCCAAACGAGCAAGGGCTTCACTTTCACCACCTACCCAAACTGGAGGAAGTAATCCGTCGGTATCAAATCCCAATTCTTCTAAAGTTGGAACTCCGTATCTTTCGTCATGATCGTCTGATACAGGAGTAACTGCTCCATTTAAATAAGCATGCGTAACGGTTGATTCTGCATGTGGTGGAGCTCCCATAGAAGCAACAATAGCTTGGAATTGGTGATAAGTTAATGGTGCTTTACCACCATTTTTGTCTATAATTTTTTGTAGGTGATACAAAGTGTGTGAAACGCGTTGAACCACTTTTATTCCCAATTCCTGACACATTGCTGTAATGTTGTGGTCGCGTACTCTGCCAAATGGTTCAGGATCTTCTTCGAATGATAAACTAGTGGTTCCCCATTCTTTAAAAAGTTTAGGAAGAGCATCGGCGGGTTGTCCTCGAATTACAAAAAGACGGGAATTTAATTTACGGAGTGACCGATCAAGATCTTCCAGACATTGAAGGAGAAATCTACAGAAAAGAAATTTTAATATTTGGTACGATTTTGGCGCCAAAATTGCTTACCTCCATTTATTGATTCCAACATTAGAAGATCCAGCGAACCAGGGGTCCAAAATAAAAACACAACGGAATGTTTTGGCTCCTAGTAGCCCTTCTCGTAAAGAAGGGTTGTCATGTAATCGCAAGCCTTTTCGGAACCAATGAACTACATGAATTTCTCGAGCCCCACTGTTTTGCGGAGCTACATTTAGCGCACTCATTTTTATGACTTTAGTTTACATTGTTACCTTTATAATAATTTATTCAATACTGTTACTCATTACATGTTTAATAATAGAATAAATCAAGTATTATGTAATTATAAATAACAATTACTTTCACCTAGGTAGGTGACATTTTATTTATGATTTGCATCTACAATTACATTAATATTTCACACTCACGTAAGAATTCAAATAGGAATTCTTTTAACACATCTTTCAGACCTATTTGCATGAACCGCACGAAACTAAGTATTTATTTATGGAGCAATTAAGGAACTAAATTACTGCCTCGCTGAAACACTGCGACATTTGTGTTTTAAAAATCATTTACTGTAAACGTCGGAATAGAAGCACGGCAAATGCAACGTGACCCAGCCTCAGCAACTCTTTCCATTGGCTGCTGGTATCACGTGGTTTAAAAAGTCACGTTGCATGCGACATGTTTTTGCGCCCCCACTCCTTGCATGAGGTGTGTAACCTTTCGCTTCAGTTTTTGTTACGACAGCACTCTTATTTTAAATAATCGATGATATTAACCAGTACTTTTCAAATAAAGACATTCCTTTATCATTTCATTGTTTTCCTTTTGGAATGCATGACTAAAGTCCAATATGAAAATAAATAGGGAAATGAAATATATCAGTCCGACAAACAAGTTCCCTATTTTTTGTTTGAAAATATTTAATTTTTTATTACATATTCATATATATATTTATGGAAATAAATGAAATGTTTGCTGAACACATTTTTAAGTGTATTATTTAGTTCATAATGCATTTATAATATAAAATTATAAATTTTTGACACATCTTTAAAATTTATCTACTAATTGTAAAATATGTTGTTGTTCCTGTTCTCTCCAATCGGGATCTCCTTCATCGCCCAAATTCCCTGCGTATTCTCTCATCACATGCCGAATGGTTTTTAAAGAAGCGCCCCTGAGATTTAATATTTGCGTAACTCTCTGCTTTATACTCGCAGGTCCGGCTGCGCAAACTTCCACAATAATATAATCGACTAACTGGAGAGTAAATAATCCATTTTCTAATTTTTTCAAATAATGTGCGTCCTCATCCTCATCTTCGTCGTCTCTATCAAGTTCTGCGTCAATTGCTTCAACTTTTTCCCAGTACTTAAAGTGGAGCTCCAAAAGTCTGTCCACTTTCTCGTGGTCATTTTCTGTGAATTTACTTATAAGCCGTTGTCGCTGAGATCCTCGGCAGTTTCTTAACATACTTGCGATGATTGAAACGACGTGTTCTTCATGATCTTCTGCTGTTAATAGTCTTTTTCTGTTTTTACGAGGGGTTTTCATAAATAGAGGAAATATTGTGCGCAATCCTAGAATATCCACGAATTTATTACAGTTATCTTTTCCGTTCGGTCCCGACATGGCATGATCCAGAACTTTGAGAGATCCATTTCGAGACATTTTTTTTTCTCGCAACATTAAATTCATTAGCTGTAAACCTTCTCCTTTGAGAAACTTGTCTCTGTTTGGAACAGACATAAGAGCGCTGCATAAACAATTAAATAAGTTTTCCATCATTTCTTGTTCCTCTGCTGTATTTGGATCGTGTCTTTTATAAAACTGTAAAAATAACACAATTTTAAAACTGGAACAAAGTAATTGGGGTGTAGTAAACTTACAGCAAGTTGTTGTAACAAAGTATCAATTCCGTCCAATTCTCCTAACGTTTGACGATTTATATCATTATCTTGCAGTAAAATAGACATCATCTCACTTGCATAGAGTTTATTGGCATCAAACGGCAGTTTAAATTTTAAACGACGAAGCAACCATTGTAATAAACCTTGTTTGGCTGCATCTCCGCAAACTTCCGGCCGAAATTCGGTTAAATTTTCAATAATTGCTAATGTATTATGAACACCATCTGCTTCCTCTTTTACTGTTTCATCTAAACGATCTAAATTTTGTACTAAAAGTGCACATATTTGCTGTTCTAGTAATGTATCAATTAAAGTATCTGCACCGTCTTGACTTTCATGGAGAATATCAACATCCGTTAATTCTTGAAGCAAATCAATTACTGATACTGCAATATCGGTATTTTCGTGATTTAATAATTCTAGCAGAGATGGAATGATTTGTAATTCAACTAGTAAAGGATATAAATCAGGAACAGTTGAGACTAAATGCATCTCTTGAAGGATTTGATGTAATTCAACCTCGCTCTCCATGAATTTTTCTGGACTATCAGGGAACTTTATACGCATTTCTCTATTTCTAAGGGCACGTTTTTCAAATACTAAAGCCATACGTTTAATAGTGTTCTCATCAACAACTTCTCCTTCAGTTTCTTCTGTCTCGACGTATTTTAAAATTTCTTGTTTCTCTTGTTCCGAAATATCTTCCAATGCTTTTAAAGAAGCTGCAGTATTTTGAACTGCTTCTCTAGACATCTGATTTGCTCGAGCTTTTGCCAGCCGGCGCATTTTGCGTTGTTTTTCCATTTCGTCCTCATTGTCGGATGAGCTGTCTGCTTCAATAGGTCTTTTAATTGCTTGAGGTGGCTGTATAAATATGAACATTTAATTTCTTCAGCTTCCATATCAATATTTTTATATCTTACCTTATAGTTTAACAATTCTCCTACATCCATTATGGATAAATATTAGAAAGTTCTAGATTTTTGACACTTTACCACAACATAACCACAAATTATCCGTAATTTGGATTATTTGTTTGTTGGTAAAAGGAAAACCGTTTTATCGACAATAGGGCACGAGCGCGCTGCTGTCAGACGGTAAAATTGATAACTCTGCTGTCAACTTTTAAGTATGGTTATGATTAAATAACAATAGTGTATGGTGCACGTGGGTTCCAAGTTTACATTGCAAGTTATACATAAATCGTTCATAATAGTAAAATAGAAACGTCAAGGTAAATTTGTGTTAGAGACGTTGGAGTTTTATAATTAATGTTGTACCCAAAATATTTTAGATGGGGAAAGTACGATCAGCAGAAAAAGCGCCCAGAAAACAGGGCTTCAACAGATCTGGGCATTCTATGAATCCTGAAAGATCAACAGAAGGACTAAAAAATGTAGCAAAAATTCGAACAAAATCAACAATTAACCGTTTGCAGATGTACCGTAATTTTAAAGCAAAGAGGAATAAATCTGGAAAAATATTGACTCCTGCACCTTTCCAAGTATTTATATTGCACTTTACAAACCTACTATTATTTATTTAATTATTCTAATAGGGTTGGCTGGCATCTGGTACACAAGCAAGAGTAGAACCAAATCAAAAATGGTTTGGTAACTCAAGAGTTATATCGCAAAATGCTCTTCAAAAATTTCAAGATGAGATGAAAATTGCTGTTAAAAACCCATATCAAGTTGTTATGAAACCAACAAAACTGCCTATTACACTATTAAATGAAAAAAGTAAATATTCCCGTGTACATTTATTAGATACAGAAAGTTTTGATAGCGTTTTTGGTCCTAAGAAGACTCGTAAACGACCTAATCTTTCTGTACGTGGGTTAGATGAACTTACAGAATCCGCTGAAAAGAAATCAGAAGAATATAGTAACGAGAAAGATGTGGACTTAGTACGGGAAGATACTGGAGTAAAAGATATGCCTAGAGATTGGGTTATGGCTGCTGGACAATCCAAAAGAATTTGGAATGAATTGCATAAAGTGGTTGATAGCTCAGACGTTTTACTACAAGTTCTAGATGCTAGAGATCCCATGGGAACGCGTTCTGAATATATAGAAAAATTCTTACGAAATGAAAAGCCTCACAAACATTTAATGTTTATTTTAAATAAAGTCGATTTAGTACCTACCTGGGTAACTCAACGATGGGTAGGCATTTTAAGCAAAGAATACCCAACAGTTGCTTTTCACGCTTCCATTTCACATCCTTTCGGCAAAGGATCTTTAATAAATTTACTGAGACAATTTGCTAAACTGCACGTAGATAAAAAACAAATCAGTGTTGGGTTTATTGGATATCCAAACGCTGGAAAATCATCAATAATTAACACCTTACGCAGTAAGAAAGTGTGTAAGGTAGCTCCTATTGCTGGAGAAACTAAAGTTTGGCAATACATTACACTTATGAAACGAATTTATTTAATTGATTGTCCTGGCGTAGTTTACCCTTCCGCAGAAACTGACACAGAAAAAGTTTTAAAAGGCGTAGTACGTGTAGAACTTGTACAAAATCCGGAGGATTATATCGCAACAGTTTTAGAACGAGTTCGAAAAGAATATTTAATTAAAACTTATCGCGTAACTGAATGGTCAGATCATATAGAATTTTTGGAAAAACTGGCAGTTCGATCAGGAAAGTTGTTAAAAGGAGGCGAACCTGATATTGCTATAGTTGCGCGAATGGTTTTAAATGATTGGCAAAGAGGCAAGTTACCATTTTACGTTTCTCCACCAGAACCAGAAAAACCAGTTGATCCAAGTGAGAACAAGGAAGCCGAAGAAGAGAAATTAACAATTCTTCAAGATTACAGAAAGATTAGAGTAGGACCTCTTTATGATAATGATGATGACAGAAAAGAATTGGAACCTATTCCTTCCTTAGCACCTTCTGAAGTCGGGGACACTACTATTGATGACAGTGATGTGGATGAAGATGAAGAGAAAACTAATAATGAAGATGATAGCTCTTCAGAATCAGACATCGATAATTTCTACGCAGATATGGATAACAAAAAGGTAGAAGGAACTACCAGCGGTAATTTTGAAGTCTCTGATGCAACTCCTAAACAGAAACTAACAAGCAAGCAGAGAAGAGCAATGGAACGATCACAAAAAAGAAAGAAAATTGGTAGTAACTTTTATGAAGTTACTAATGTCAAAAACAGGAATAGGAACAAGAAGAAAAAAGTTTCATAAATTATTTATAACTGTAATATATTTGTTGACATTAAAAAATACTTTTTCAGAGAAATTAAATGTGTTTTAAATTAATCCATACCCGGAGGTAAAGGTTCGTCTAAATTTCCTGCATTTGTTTCTGTTGTTTCTTCTTCAGTATTTACTGGAGAATCCAATTGCGCTTGTCCCATCAACACATCCATCGTTGAAGCTGGAACGTGTGATCTCTGTGTATCCGTAAGAGCTTGCACGTGCTCTAATAACGGTTGCCGCATATCTGGACAAACAGCTAACGCCTCTGCTAATTGTGGAGGAGGTAGCTGTAATAATACTTGGAAACTTTGCGGTTTTGTTCGTTGACAACACTTAATAAATCCTTCCCAAACTACTTTCTGCCTCCATACTTGCTTTAAGATTAATCGTTGAAGTATATTCATTACAAAACCAGTTAACCTAGGGTAGAGGCTAAGCGATTGAAGTACGGTTCGCATTAAGAGCGTAGGAAGTGGATTTATTTCCATTAACTGTTGCATCACAACAGCTAATACTTCTTGAGTGTAAACTTGCTTTTCCGCAAAACAAAGCGATGTTGCTTTCATAACAAATTTAATATCTGATTTTGATGCTTCAATTAAATGAAGAGCAATGAGTAATTCAGAAGGAGTAATCGGACTGTCTCCATGTTGTCCTAATAGCCTATTAAAAACTTCTTTTACCACAACGGGATTAAGTTTAATTAATTTAGGCAATGCAGCCGTAACTTCTTTTTTAGTCAGTCCATTTAATACTGGAATCAGAAACCGTACATCTGAAACCCGACTTTGGTATAATTCTCTCACTCTTGCTACCAGTTGAGCACTTGGCGGTCCACGATCAGAGAGTATGTGAATAATTCTAGTAACAAGAGTTTCAGAGCCTTTTGGACATTTTTCTACAAGCATTAGTAGTTCAGGAGAATCCATTCCCATACCCCGTACCGGTTGTTCTAATAGTCTTAAAATAGTTCGTTTTATATCTGGACTAGTTTGAGTGTAAACTCTTGATAATTCGTGAATTAAAGTTTCATTATATGGAAGAAGAGAGAGATATAAACATAAACAAACGCGATTTAAATCGTCATTCCACGTTGTAGTTTTTACAGGACGTCCACATTCTTCCCCAAATAATGATTCTGGGGGTTCGGATAGTTGTAACATTTCTAAATACTCGGTTGCATATTTTTCAATGTACGGCTGCCATTCCATTCGTTCATACAAACTAATTACTCTGGCAACTGCTTCTTCTCGAACTATTACATCTTCATAAGTACTGTATCTTAATAACGCGTTAAGATAAACTACACCCTTTGGTGGACGACGCACAACTAGATCATGCATTAAATTCAAAGCCGGAACACATCGATCAGACTGCCGACACATTTGTTGTAATAATTCTAAAGCTTCATCAGTTAATAATGGTGCTTCTAAAAATATTCTAGCTAATAATCCATCTCGATCTTTCACTTCTCCGCTTTGTAAACTACTAATTAGAGAACAAAGTAAAGTATTGTAACTTTGATCGGGTTTCTCTTCGCGTTTTAATACTGACATACGATTGAAACCTTGCATAAGGCTATACTCTTCGTAAAGCCACGCTAAAGCAAGATCCATGTGAGATCGCATATCCCCCAAAAGAAATTTCAGTATAGCTTCACGAACTGGAGCGCTGAATGTAGACGCAAGAGTTGTAATAATTTTGTACCGAATGTGAGCAACTCCGACTTTTGACGCAGCTTTTTCGGAGTTTAAAACTCTTTGAACCGCGTCAATCAACATCTGTTCTCTCAAATTTTGAGATAATGGTCGAGTTATTTCATATAATTTTAAAGTTTTTACTCTAGGTTTAACAATTCGACCTGTTTTAATTTGTTTATCTTCTTTTCGCTCATCAATATCAATTTTTGTTTCAGGTTCGATAACAACGGGGGGTTTTATTTCTATTTTTTTAACCGTTCCGGGACCAACATCTGATTCGGTAAATTGTTCCGCTAATAACTTAGCTATATCAGCTATAGTTACCGGATTACCGTTATTAAAAACTTTCGCATAATCTCCCGGAAAGAGAGGTGGCATAGTTGGTGGAACATTTTTCATAGTTACAAACACAATTTGAGTTGCTGTGTGAATATTTAAATGCTCCATGATAAATTGTCGGTTTGTTTCGGTAGCAATTTGCTTTCTTTCAGTTTCTTCCATTTTCATTTCTAACTCTTGAACCAAGCGTGCTTTTTTCACAACAGGTTGAACCACAGGTTCTATGTTGCGTTTAGGTTGTCTTCTCTTTTCTTCGGGAATTTTTGGTGTAACTTTCGCTATTTCTGCTGTTGAGCAGCCGAGATCAGTGAGTAAAGAAGTAATAGAAGATCGATGATCATATGACGATGGATGTTTTAATATATTTAAAAGTTGTAGTTTGAGGTGTTTGCGCACTGAACTTACTTGAGAATGTGACAAAGTTGGTGGTAAATTTGTGTGTAGGTTTTGCAACGCTTCTATAACTTTTGCCATAAATTCTGGTCGTAATTTGGCAATGTTGCAAAGAGATCCCATGCATGCCATTAGATTTACACTGCTTATATGTGGGGAACCATGAAATTTAACCAGGAGAGAAAATATATGACTGAAAATTGAATGCGTTATATAAAATTAAAATAAAGAGATTAATTCATTTACTTTGCTTCCTCCTCCAATTTTCTTCGCCGGGCAATTTTAAGAGTTAATGGTATATCTTCTAACGAAAAATCATTTTCTTTCCGAGATGTAGATGGATCCGGATAAGTCTGAAGCAGTACAACCACTTCTAAAAACTTTATGGAATGTGTTCGAACTCCATCGTTATCACTGTCTATCATATTTACTATTTCAACCTAAAAACATGTAATTGTAAACAACTGCAACTTATGTTAAGAAAATAATATACCTTTATTCTGTTAAGCCCATTCCAGGCCTGTTCTACTTGATCTGTTATAACTTGTGCTCTACTTAGCCAAGTTATCATATTACGATAAATAGAACTCGATGCCTGTATAACTCTTTTCTGTACTTGGACTGATTCGTCACATAAAAGCATATGTAGTGTAACAACAATATTTGGAATAAGTTGTTCATTAATTTTGCTATAAATTAATATGAATTAATTTAGCTTTTAATATTTGAAATAAATACACCATACCAGGCTTCTTCAATAACTCCAACAACGACTTTTTTAACATCTCCATTTCGGTCGTTTGAAAAAGCTAAAATATCTGGCAATAATTCAGGTAATAACCAACTAGCTTTGTGGGTTAAAAACTCCTGAATTTTATGTAAAAGTTCAATACGTTCTGGGGCATGTTGCGCTAACTGAGCTGCGTTAAGCCAATCGGTAATCTAAAATTCATCAATTTTAAAAATTGTTTATTACAGAGTGACTTAATTTTGTGTACCGTGACTCGGTCAGCGTCATTACAATACGAATTATTGGAATTTTGACCAGACATTGCTAATTTATCTAGACATAGACATAACCTTGACACGGCTTTACAATAAAAAATAAATTTTGAAACTTAGATCTGTTGAGTACTTTTAAAGTATTCGTAATTTTGTAGTTGTAATGAAAATTACAAATACGTTTAAAATATGCTGTCATGAAATATGAAATATCAAAATATGCCAAATGGGCAAGCTAGCCTCTGCTGATACCGCGAATATAGGTGCAATTTGAATGCGCGTACGTTTTATGGCGCGTACCACGAAGTAAAAATATCGTAGAATTAATTAAATTTACAATAAGTGTATAAATGTATAAAACGAGATAATCTCAGCATATTGCAAAAAAAAATTTTACTTTACAATTGTTATTTATAAATATAAAAAATATAAGCAGTTTTAAAAATCCAAAAATCACTTTGCATTGTGCTAACCTAAGAAGTCTCTAATCAAAAAAATTTTTCATTAATTTAAATATATGATTTTCATAAATATAATTCATCCTTTATTGTATATGTAATAATTTTAAAATGCAAGTAATATTTTAATTGAATTGTTTAAATTCAAAATAATTTTTAAATATCAATCCTCAATGGGTCATACCTTGGTTGGTAAATATTTTCAGAAAATATCTAACCATAACCTATCACACGAGTTTCTTATCAGAAGTTACAAATATTTGAATATACAAGCAATGAATTGTATAGTATGCAATAACATTATAAACGATGCAACTTTAATTGATATACATTTTACTTTTACAACGCATACACGTAATCTTTTAGTGAACAATATAAAGAAAACTTTGAACTGTGATTTAAATGAACCTCACTCGAAATATATTTGCAAAGAATGTTATAATATTTTTGAAGAATTAGATTTAACAGAGTTCACTTTTATTCGAATAAAAAAACAAATTTTTGATCGATGTATTCTGACTGATTGTGGAACTTTTACAAAAGATGCCTCAATACAAACAGATTATCAGTTTCCTAATAATAATAGTCAGGCAGAAGATTTATTTGCATCAGATACTAAAGAATTTACTAAAATATCAGATATCGCTCTCTTAGATGCCATTAAAACAGAGACTGATTTAAGTTTCGAAAATGAACCAGAAACCTGTAGTAGCACCAGAAGTAAAACTAGAGATAAGGAAAATAAATCGTATCAATGTACGTCGTGTAAAAAAAGATTTGCGTCAAAAAATGGATTAAATTTACATATTCAACGACAACATTCAAACGAACAAATTTCATCAGATGAGATTAAGCTGACCACCGAGTCACTAAACGTTGAATGTAATATAGTTCTTGATGAATACTCAAAATCTGAACCAGATTCGAATTTAGAATCTCATGATAATGATGACAGTAGCAATACTAGTACTAAGTCTACAACAGTTACTTCTAAGAAAAGAGTTAAAAAAGAGTATTCCAATTCGATTAAACCGCTTCGATACTCATGTCCACAATGCCCAAAAATGTGGCGAACAATGGGAGAATTACGAAATCATATTTCTTCTCATAGTTCCCTCCGTCCATACATTTGCGAAGTCTGTGGGCAAGCTTATAAACATAAACCCGCTTTAGATATACACGTAGGAATGCATAATGGAATTAATCCGTTCTCTTGTAACTTTTGCAATAAAGCTTTCACTCAGAAAGGGGCCTTGCAGCGACATTTACCAATTCACACCGGTGAAGCTCCATATCAGGTAAAAAAATCATTACCTCCTGTTTCCTGTTACATACATCAATAGTTTTGACAATTCCACTTATAATTTATCATCCAATCACAGTATTTTGGTGAATTGAACCAATCAAATTCAAATCTCACTGACAATTGTCAGTTACTAACAACTACTAAATAGGTGTTGCTTAGATACAACGTCCCTCAAAATTGTGACAATAATTGTAAAAATTTATAAATAATTCGAAGAATTGTCATGTCAAATACCATTCGTAATTAGAATTTTACTTGTAATTTTTGCATAACTCATTCCTGCTTGTTGCTTTAAAAAATCATGATTATGACGACAAAAATTTCTAGTAAAATAATAGTTAATAATGGTATTACATATGAAAACTACACTATTTTATTAACTCTTTTTTTTAATTCACGGCCTACACGATAGACAAAAATAATAGGTCTCTTGCATAGGCGACTAGAGGCAAAAATGATGAAACTGTTTTATAAAAATGTTATACAATATGGTATTATTTCAGTGTGATCTTTGCGGTAAACGTTTCGTCCATCATACATCGTTCAACATGCATACATTAGCGCACACAGGCCAAAAATCCTACAAGTGTACGATATGTGGCTTAGCACTACTATCAGGGTCTCATCTCAAACGCCATATGAGGGTTCATACAGGAGAAAGACCGTATGCGTGCACACAATGTGGAAAACGGTTTGCAGAACGTTACAATCTTGCTGCTCATCAACGGTTGCACGAAGCTGGACCCTCGCAGTTGTCGAAACGACTGTATCGATGTCAGGTCTGTGGGACTGGTTTCGACCGAAGACCTAAACTTGAGGAACATTTATCTAATAATCATAATAAAATTTCGGAAAATGATCCTTCAAGGAAATGGGTTGGACAAATCTTAAACAATGTTAAAATTTTTGAAACTCAGTAATGCTTTTAGTTTTAGTTTATATAATTATTTATTGAAAATCAAAAAACTGAAATTAAAAGCATGTTATTTTAAAATATTTTACAAAAGTGGTTGTTTTTAGTGCTCCTTTATATAAATTTACATTTTGTTAACGTATTTAAGCTTTTAATATATATTATTACTAGTTATAGAATACTTGAACGTTATATAATAAATACTGTTAACAATTATTTTCGCTCTATTAAATTTTTTAATACATCGATATTCATTCGAAAAGTGTTCCATTTTTCAGATTCAGTTATATTTTCAGCTCCTAATTTTTTATAAAATTCCTTTGCAGGATTCCATGCTAATACTGAAAAATCTAATCTGGTCCCACAATCATATGCCTCCTGTAAAACATTTAAAATTTATTTGGTAACAACTATTTTGAAAATAATACCTTTGCAACACTTGAAAAAAGCTTTCTCCCTACACCTAGTTTACGATATTCTGGTTTTACGTACAAATCTTCCAAATAAACAGATTTACCCAACCAAGTTGAATAGCAATTGTAATATAAAGCATATCCAATTATTTTTAAGTCTGTAGTTTCAGCAACTTTGCAATAAAATAATGGTGATGGCAAGTCAAAACCATCCCTTTCTAAAACTATTAAATATGGTCGGTATTAAAAGTAAATACTGTTTCTTTAAATTTATTACTTTCTGTAGTTATTTTTACCTTTTCAGGCATTTTTTCAAATTCTGCTAATTCCTACAAATTATTTTTATCAATATGCTAAGAAATTAAACCAAAAGAATACCTGAATTAATGATAATATCTGGCTCATATGTCCTTTTTCAGCATTTTTAATTATTACGTTTGTCATTTTGCTTTTATTTGTTTAAAAATATGCTTACACAGATTAATTATATGTAAAGTTCAGAAAAATGCTTATAAATTATTAAACATATGATAATAAATGATCATTGATCAAATTAATCTTGTACACAAGAAAATTGACCTTTGTACATTGTGTACCATAGTAGGCTTTATTTTTAAAGAGCTAGAAAACATGATAAGTTATTCATATATTGATCTAGCATTGTTCAATTAAAGAAAAATTTAAATTTTTTGTTACTTAATTTATTTTAAGAATACATAGGTATCAACCTTTCAAAAATTATTGAGCCCGCCACATCTACGGAAGTACAATTTATACTTGTCGCCAAATTGTAGTAGTAGCTCGTAGTATCGCAGGAATAGAACATCATGGCGACGATTTTGCGAAGTGTCACCTCGACTTTATCAGAGAATGTTTTAAGGAAAACAGGGACGAAGGTAATAATTTTTTTCTATTTTTATGTTATCAGTGTAAACATTATTTTAAAAATGATATCATCTTTATTGGGAACCTAACCTATTTTATTATTATATAATTGATTTCCTTCGACTTAATTCAAAAACGTTTACTTAAATAATTGACAAATGCATATATTCGAATTACTCATTAAAATGTAATTTACACTAGCGGACAACTATTAATTTACTTATTTGTATGTTGGGCAATAAACATCAAATTAATTTAAAATTGTAGGTGCTGGCTTCAGCTTTAAACAACCCGCGATGGAATCTCCAAGTCCAACAGAAACGTCAACTAAATGTCCACGAGCATATAAGTTACACTTTGTTAAAAGAAGCCGGTATCGGTGTACCAAGGTTTGGAGTAGCTACTAATCCCGACGAGGCGCAGAAAATCGCCCAAGAACTCAATACGAAAGATATTGTCTTGAAAGCTCAAGTACTAGCTGGTGGACGCGGTGTTGGTACCTTTAAGAGTGGTCTTAAAGGTGGTGTCAGGATGGTTTACACGTAAGAATAGCAAAGCAAACGAATTTCGTAGTATTATTAATATATTTTTAATAGTCCTGATGAAGCTAAAGACTTGGCTGGAAAAATGATTGGGAATTATTTAGTTACTAAACAAACTGGCGCTAAGGGAAGAATTTGCAACAAAGTCATGGTTACTGAAAGAAAATTCCCGCGGAAGGAATATTATTTTGCAGTTATGTTAGAACGTGCTTTCCAGGTAAATAATTATTAAATAATTTTGTTATTTTTTTACAATGCAACATTGTAGGGCCCTGTGATTATTGCTTCAGCTCAGGGTGGTGTAAGTATTGAAGATGTAGCCGCAGAAAATCCTGACGCTATTATTTATGAGCCTATTGACATCACCAAAGGAATGCAGAAGGAACAAGCTATTAAAGTAACTCAGAAAGTCGGTATGACAGGCAAAGTGCAAGAAGATACCGCTAATATGCTCATGAATATGTACCAACTCTTTATGAAGAAGGATGCTCTCTTAATTGAAATCAATCCGTATGCCGAAGACTCTGACGGGAGCTGTAAGATATAAAATTTTACTGATTTATGATCTACAGTTTTACTGTTTTAGATTTTGTTCTTGATTGCAAAATGCGTTTCGATGACAACGCTGGATTTAGACAAAAAGAACTATTCGCACTGCGGGATTGGACTCAAGAAGATGAGAAAGAAGTCCAGGCCGCCAAATTTGAGCTCAACTACATTGCTCTTGATGGTAAATTATAATAACTTAACAGCTGTGCTTGCAGTAACTTGGCATTATTTCAAATGTGATTTTGTAATGTTTATTTTTCAGGAAACATCGGTTGCATGGTGAACGGTGCTGGTTTAGCTATGGCTACCATGGACATCATCAAGCTGCACGGTGGTGAACCCGCCAACTTCTTGGACGTGGGCGGTGGTGCTACTGCTCAAGCTGTGAAGGAAGCTTTCAAGATCATCACATCTGATCCTAAAGTTCATGCCCTTCTCGTCAATATCTTCGGTGGTATTATGCGTTGTGATGTTATTGCTGAGGGTATTATTGCCGCTACCAAGGAATTAAATCTGAAGATGCCGATCGTTTGCCGACTTCAGGTAAATATTTTTATTTTTATCAGGGATTCGAATTGCAAAATTATAAACTGGATCGAACTAGAATCGATCGAAGTGAACAAGTTTTAGTTCTTAGGGGCTATACATAAATTACGTAACGCTTAAAGAGAGAGGGTTAGGTGGAGTTAAAATCCAATTCCTAAATATGTTTATAATTGATACAACCTCTGTCCGAAAATATGGTACACATTTTAATTTTTTCTTGGCCGAAAATGTGACACACACAATTAGAATGATTTTATTTAAAATAAATGGACGGATGGGAGTATGGCGTTATTTAATATTGAAGGGGATGGGTTCATGTTTGCGTTACAAGGTGTGAGGAGGGGTACAAAAATTGTCTATTGTGCCGTTATGTAATTTGAGAACTGCCCCTTAATCTCAAATAAAATTCAAACTAGAACCAAATTATTCGCGATTTGAATTCCTCTGTTATTTAATTTAATTTTAAATGAATAATTGTTATCTTTAGGGAACAAACGTGGATGATGCCAAAGTATTAATCGCCAACTCCGGCATGAAGATTTTACCAATTGACAACTTGGATGAAGCTGCTCGTTTGGTTGTAAAATTATCAAACATTGTTAAATTGGCTCGTTCTGCTAAATTAGATGTTAACTTCGAAATTCCACTCTAAATCATCGCCTGCAGTATTCATCCCATTCAGATAGATCAATTTAACTTATTGAAAATATGATACATGTACACTGTTATAATATACATTTCTATACATCTTGTATAGTGTCTTGTTATAAATACTCTATTTATTGCCGTACTATTATTTAATAAAATATTTTTTTTATACACATTGTTTTCGTTAAAAATTATACCATTGTATTTTATTGTGTTGGAACATTGGATACTGCAATAAATAGTATTATTACATTTGTTGTTTTATTCAATCTAGTATTTCTTAATTTTTAATCTTATCCTTTTCCAGTAAAAGTTTCCGTTACTCAATCTCTATTTTAAGGTTATGTTTTATGTTTAGGTTGCAATTTTGGTTGATTGAAATCATGTAGTAGTAACAAAAATGAAGAAATCGTTAATAAATTTATATGTATATGTGATATTTCTATCATAAGTAGGTTTTATTAAGAATTTGCTTGTATGAAATATTGTTTATTTGTGTAAATATTGTATATTTTGTATTTTTAACCTTTAATATGAGTGAAGTAAGTGTAACAAATGCTCCTAATGTAAAGGTAACAAAGATAATTACAAATAATTCTGTTATACCATATCCATTGACAATCAACGCTGAAAATATTCAATTATTACAAATAACTGACAATAATCAAACAGCATTAAACCAAACAGTTCAAATTGTAAATATATCAAAACAAAGTGAAGATTTTGCCAACAAGAAACCAAAACATAATATAATTTATCGCGTTTTGCGCCCAGAGGATTTAGATTTAAAAGTACCAGAAAATAAATCTGCAAAGAGACCCAAACAGAAGCCTTCTGCCAAAGAAGATATAGGAGAGAAGCCAGTTCCGAATAAAATATTTCGAACAAGATCAGGCAGAATGTCAAAACCACCAAAACACATTCAAGAGCAAGATGAGATGTCTAAAATAATAATACAGCCAAATGAAACATTGGCTTCTCAAGAAATCAAAGAAGTACTACAGACTCCAATAAAGTCATACCCGGATAGTATTCAGGAGGAAGCGTGCAAAACTGCAACTACATTAGAAATAAAGAAAGAACCACTTCAATCGGTATCAAATCCAGTACAAAAACGAAAAGTTAAATCTCAGTACCGATGTGGTACTTGCAAAAAAGCATATTTCGGTCGAAACAAAATGTTGAAGCATTTACAATTAAATCCGGAACATATTGCTCCAGATTTTAATCAAAGTTCTTGTACACTCAATTTATGGCCAGAATTATTGAGAAAAACTAAAGATATTCCAAGAAAACAACAAAATGAAATATTTTGCAAAGAATTATTTCATTTGATAAAACAAGCCCAATTAATTATTCCGAAACTTTTGAAACCTTCTGATAAAAACGATGATAAGAATTTGGCTGTTGATACAGTCGTATCCAATGCTTTGGGTATTCCGGAAGGAAACTACAGTTTTAATGAAACTGTATCATTAAATGATGTAATAAATCAAGAGAATTTAATTAATACTGATCATGCAAAAGGAAGTACTATGGAAAATGAAAACGAAAGTAACAATGATCAAAATAGCCTCTTGAATTTATTAGATACAGGGCAAGTAACATTCGATTCATCGACAAATAGTGAAGAAGTAATGAATGTAGATCAACTGGTTAATGAAAGATTGAAAACTTTAACAGGTGGTGATGTTGAGTCATCGAATAACGCAACACCAAATTTAAGTTTAGATTTGTCTCTGGATATGTTTTCTTATCATAGTACATAGATTTTGATACTAGTATTCTACTTAATTATACTTATTGTGGGAGTGATGTATGATTATGAGTAAAATATATTTATTTTGTAATTTAAATAAAAATTAATTTTATTCCTTTGTGGTTAATGAGAAAAACTGTAGCGCTGGCATCGAATTTTTCAAAACAGGGAAGGGAGAAGAAATAGGTTAGGTATTTCTTCAACACGTTAGTTTTATGTATAAAATGTTGATCAATCGTTTATAACATTAAATTATTAACATGGCACAAGTTATCCCTTCATTTGCAGGTAAAATAAAGACTGAATTCATATTTTAATTATTTACAGTGTCAGTGAATGTACACCGTATTTATTTTAGTTCGCAGTTCATCTGGAGTTGAAATTAGCAATGGTCCGACAAACTATGGACCAAATACCTCTTATATTCCCGAAACCAGTAAAGCTTGTCGGGTAATGACATTTAGTCCAGATGGCAAATATTTTGCATGGGCTAATGGCATATCGTAAGTTAATATATTGCACGGTCATGTAAAAAAATTGCATACAAATTTCATTTGTTTCAGAATTAAGATTGTACTTACGGAAAATTGGTCTATTGTCGGAGAAATACCTCGACCTAAAACATCATGTTTAGCATTCTCACCAAAGTCTACTTATTTAATGAGTTGGGAAGTATTTACAGTGAGCAATGCGAATCCGCAAGGAACTCCAAATTTATTTATTTATAAAACTGACAATTGGGAAGTTATTAAAACATTTGTTCATAAAAAACAAACGAACTGGGAACTGCAATGGAGTCAGGATGAAAACATTTGTGCTCGAATGGTTAACACCGATGTTACATTTTACGAGAATGCGAATTTCGAACGCATTGTTCATCGAATCAATAGCGTAAAAGTCGGAGCTTTTAGTTTAGCACCTGGAGTTGCACCTTATCACATTTTGTGCTATTCACCTGGAGTGCAGGGTCAGCCTGCCTTGGGGAGATTGTTTAAATATCCTAATTTTGAAACTCAACAATCTCTTTCGAATAAGAGTTTTTTCCAGGCTGACAGAGTTGATTTTTATTGGAACAGTAAAGGAACAAGTGCATTGTTACTTACAAGTACCGAAGTTGATAAAACCGGAGCTTCTTATTATGGAAAGCAAACTTTGCATTATATGGCTACGAATGGAAACTCTGCTATGGTTACTTTAAGTACGTTATTTATATAAATGATTATTATTTTACAGAAGTTGTAACACTTTATATTAAATTATTTACAGATAAAGAAGGGCCAATTTACTGCGTTCAATGGTCGCCGAAAAATATTGAGTTCTGTGTGGTATATGGTTACATGCCATCGAGAGCAACAATTTTTAATTTAAAATGCGAACCTATTTTCGAATTAGGACCAGCACCGCGGAATGTTATTCATTATAATCCATTCGGAAATAATATCCTTTTTAAACAAATTATTGATGGTTCTAAATATAAGACAAATGATATTTTCTTAACTGCTTTGCACTTTTGCTTTTGGCTGGTTTTGGTAATCTCCGTGGACAAGTAGAACTCTGGGACATACAATCAAGGAAACTTATCAACAAGTGTGAAGCACCAGATACAACTTTATTACAATGGTGTCCTGACGGTATTCATTTCCTTACAGCTACAACCGCACCGCGTCTGCGTATAGGAAATGGGTAAGATATTTTCATTTTATGAGTTCCTCTTAGAAAGAATTTAGGGGCAGCGGTGGTTCTCTTAGCGTACGCCGACTTGAATTGAGCGGAGTGTGAGATCTGGTGTTCAAATCCCCGCTTCGCTAATCTTCATCAAATAAAAATACCGTGGGGTGTGAGTGGTTCGGAACCTACCATAATCTGTAGATCCCTTGCAGAGTCTGTAGATTTACAGCCTTACACCTCTAAAGTGCAAGTAAAACTTGTCACGAATCAAGTATCTTTAGATTATTGATGCACTGTTCCATCTAGGAATTTTGTGCCAAAGATGAAGGAATAAAAATGAATTTATTTTATTATTAGGTACAAAATATGGCACCATTCTGGCACTCTGCTTCACGAAAAACCCTGGGGGACACAAGAAGAATTGTATGAAGTCATGTGGCAGATCTTTCCACCTGGAATCTTCAAGGAGCCGCAAATTAAATATGATCGTGTTGAAGGAATAGAAACAAGTCAACCCCAGGCCAGTAAACAAGTTTACAGACCACCTGGGGCCAGAGGAAAAGTTATTAGTTTTAAACTCCATGACGATGATGATCTACCCAACCAGTCGGATAAATCTGCGCCATCAAAAGCAGCTTTGAAGCAAAAAAAGAAAAGAGAAGCCAAGAAAGCAAGAGAAAGAATGGAAAATGCCGAAGTTGGAGATGAAAATGAAGAAAAGGAGAAACCTTCTGGCATTTCTGTTGTTTTAACTGGTGATGTCGAAAAGGATAAGAAAATAAAAAATTTGAAAAAGGTGAAATACATATTGAATTTTTACTGTTTGAATTTAATAAAAGTTTTCTATTTAGAAATTGGATGCTATCAACAAGCTGAAAGAGCAACAAGCAGCAGGAAAAACTTTGGAAATCAATCAAATAGCAAAAATAAAGGGAGAGGACGATCTCCTGAAGGAATTGAGGGCGCTGCAAATATAATTTTTATAATGACTCTGTTGTAACATTAAGAACAATTTAAAGTTGTATATCAATAATGTTGTAAACATGAAAAATTTGTAATGTAAAATATCAGCTTAGAGAAAGAATCCATTTTAAATGAAATTTTGACGTTTATTGGTATTCACTTCCTACAGTTGGTAACCATTATCTGCAAGAGGAACACGACGTGATCATAACTTTACGTCAACAACAAAAGTGCATCAGTTTATATAACGGGAAACGTCAAGACTTTTTTGATTTATATGTGATATTACGGAGTGTTTTTTTATTAAAATTGTAAAACTATTTTCAATTAATATTTATTTTGTACAAGATTCATGTTCTGCATTGTTCATCGATAATTCCGGGCGCCATCTTGTTGGCCGGTTGATAATCGGAAAATTGTCAAAATTTTTAATTTCTGTTTTTATTTTCATTTTCTGCATGTAATTGCAAATTTATTTTTGTACATTCTACCTAGATAAAGTGCTGTATTCAACTTGACGTTGCCATCAAGCTCGTAGTAAACCTGGGTAAGCATTGCTACCTTGTGAATGACACTTCATGAAATGTAAAAAAATATTAAATATTGAGGAAAAACCGTTTAATGCTTTCATTTGCAATTATTGTCTTCTATAGAGCATACTTTATTTTGCGCAGTTTTTATTTGGATGTACGAAAATTAGAATGTGCAATATTATGGCAACACCTGAATGTAATTTCTGTGATGATATTTTATATTCATTATCTACTTCCATATTTGTAACATAATTGTCCGCATGAATTTAATAAATAAAGTTAAAAATGATCAATTTGTTGCTTACCGCTACTAATAAGTAATTTACTGCATGGCGAGTTTTTTTATTTGTATTTGCACTTGCAGATCTACCCAAATGATTTAATTACATCAAATCGCAATTATGGTTATGAGTAATTAGTACCATGCCGTAGTTTTTTCATAGAACGAGTAAAACAATCGTGCAATCATAATTTGACATTCTTGACATTTATTGCGAAACTACTGTCTTATTGACCTGTCTGTCATTTTGCAAATGTTTCACCAAATTCTTGTGCATATTTCCAGGATAGAATGATCGGTTAGACCTTTGTGAATGCTGTGCTTTCTTGCATTTAAAAAGTGACATCATGACTATAGCAACTCGTGGACAGGGGCTTTCGGGGGAGCCCCCAGATTCTAATTCCAGTACACAGGTAAGAATCTTTTAACTTATTTACCTAAAACTGTTTCCTAAATTTATAAAGGAAATTTAGTAAAATGTGCTATTTTATTGGTATCTTTCATATCGTACGTCTTTCGTATCTTTATTTACTTAAATTTTATGAATGCAGAGTTTGCCAATAAGTATAACAACTTTATCTAACTCAACTGACACACCCAGCGATGAAATTACTGAGCCAGAATTTCCCCATGCTAAATTAGCTTCACTTGATGAGAAAATCTCAAATTTAAGATGGGTAGTCCCTGTATTACCCGAACAAGAATTGGAATGTTTACTTCAGGCGTCTATTGATTTAGCAAAAAAAGGTTAGTCATACTTTTAATTATTGCTCCGAAATGAAAACCATTTGATTTACAGGAACAGACATTCATAGTGAAGCATGCCAAAGATTTTTTCGTGAAGGCCTTACAATTTCATTCACAAAAATTCTAACTGATGATGCTGTTAGCAGTTGGAAGTACAATATTCACTTGTGCATTTATCAGAACTGTATAAGACTAGTGGAGCTTTGTGTAGTCAAATTGCCACACGACTGGTTCCCATTGCTAGACTTATTAGCAATGTTGTTCAACCCTAATAATAAGTAAATATAAATATAAATTTGTGAGATCTGGTTTAATTTGATTATTTATAGATTTCATACATTTAATTCCTCGCGTCCAAGTGAATCCGTACCAGCGGGTTCATCTCTGTCGGAAGAGGAATTATTTGCGAGGCCCTCCTCAGACTCTAGGGCACCAAGGGGTTGGCTGGTGGACCTTATAAATCGTTTTGGTGTTCTGGGTGGTTTTCAATCACTGTTAGAAAGGTTTCAGACTGGAAAGAATCTTACTTTATCCGTTGTTTACGCACTGATTAGGCCTTTTGGTCTGTGTTATGAATTTTTGACTGTACATACTGTAACGAAATATTTAATGCCAGTATTGGTAAGTTTTTCAGAGATTTTATTTATAGATGGTGATTTTATATTTGTATATTTTGTTGACAGGAAATAGTACCAGATATTTTAGATAAACTTACTGATGATGAATTGAAACGGGAAGCAAAAAATGAAAGCAAAAGCGATATAGTTTCAGCTATAATAAAATCTTCTAAATGTTTAGCCTTACGTGTACCGCAACAAGAAGAAATGATTCGTACTTTGGAAGGTTTTAGATTGAAAATGATTCTAAGGCAACTTCAAATTTCTAGCTTTAATGGCAAAATGAACGCACTCAACGAAGTTAACAAAGTGATAGCAAGTGTAACTTATTATCCAAATAGGCATCACGGTTTAGAAGAAGAGGAATATCTTACTCCTGAACGCATGGCTGTACGTGGAAATTTTAATTGTTTACAATTTTCTACAAGTACCCATTGCATATTTTAATCATATTAATTTTTAGAAATGGATCAACGAAAATAGAGTGTTAGAAATTGTATTAAGAGATTCTCTCCATCAACCTCAATACGTTGAAAAATTAGAAAAAATATTACGATTCATAATAAAAGAACGCGCTTTAAGTTTATCCGACTTGGATGCGGTGTGGTTAGCACAAGTAGGGAAACATGAAGCAATTGTAAAAAATGTGCACGACTTGTTGGCAAAATTAGCTTGGGATTTTAGTCCAGAACAACTGGATCACTTGTTTGAATGTTTTCAATCTAGTTGGACGAACGCCAATAAAAAACAGCGCGAGAAATTACTCGAACTTATCCGAAGACTCGCTGAAGATGACAAAGATGGTGTGATGGCTCATAAGGTAAATTTTTCAAAATACAAAAATATATTGTTCTAATAATAATTACTGCGTAGGTCTTAACATTATTTTGGAATCTGGCTCATTCCGAAGACGTCCCGACTGAAATAATGGACCAAGCGCTTTCGGCCCATATAAAAATTTTAGATTACAGTTGTTCTCAGGAAAGAGATGCTCAAAAAACTATTTGGTTAGATAAATGCGTGGACGAACTAAAGCAGGGAGATCAGTGGGTTTTACCTGCTCTGAAACAAATACGAGAAATTTGTTGCTTATATGAAGCTAGCGCCAATTCCGCTCATAGTCAACGAACTCATCATATGTACTACCGACAAGAAGTACGTACACAAACCAGGGAATTCGAACCGAACCTGAAACGTGATTTTTTGCAATTCGAATTCCTGAAACTCATTTTTATGGTTTCTTAAATAATAATATTGTAGGTGATTGAAAGACTACAGAATCAACACTCCTTGGTGATTCTGGTGACCAACAGCTTAACAAGTTATTTAGATCGAGTGAGACATCTAGTGAAGGAGAATCCAGAGCTTACGAGTGATACATATATACCAGATAATCGATATCCTCATTGCGTTCAAGTATGCATTTTTCATAACATCTGTAAAATTTAAACTAATATGTGCTTGACTCAGGTGCAAGAAAGATTAAACTTTTTACGTTTTCTCTTGAGAGATGGACAATTATGGCTGTGCGCAGAACAGGCCAAGCAAATCTGGCAGTGTTTAGCAGAACAAGCAGTGTTTCCTTCGGACAGAGAGGCCTGCTTCAAATGGTTTTCAAAATTAATGGGGGATGAACCCGACTTGGATCCCGGCATAAATAAAGATTTTTTCGAAAATAATATTTTGCAGTTGGATCCGACTTTACTAACAGAAAGTGGAATCAAGTATTAATTATAAGTATAATCAAATAATAATTTACTATTGGTATTTTTTGTAGGTGTTTTGAACGATTCTTTAAGGCGGTAAATACGAAAGAAGGTAAACTGAAATTTAAACGACGTACACTGTTAACTGACGACGTAGATTTAATAGGAACGGATTACCTCTGGCGCGTCGTGACAAGCAGCGGAGAAGACATAGCGAATCGTGCCATCGAGTTACTTAAAGAAGTTAGCACTAACTTAGGTCCCAAGCTGCAAGCGTCTCTCATAGAATTCCATGAGACTTACATCTCTGAGTGCTGTGATAGGCTCCGAGCACACTATGACACTGTGTCTGTTTTAAGGCGGACAGAAAACACCGACAAGAACGAACAGGACTCCCAAATGATGTTACAGAGATTACGCAGCGAAGCTATAAAAATGTGCCGTGTTATGAAAGTATTGCAAGAGTACATTAGCGAGTGCGATGGAGACTTTTTGGGGGAAAGGAAAATTCTGCCACTTCATAGGTAATTCATTGGTTTAAGGTGATAGGGAAAATTTTAAAATTTGAATTATTAGGGCATGTCGAGGGAAACATCTAACGTTAATAGTACGATTTTCTTATCCTGGACGTCAAGTAGATGATATGGAAGTGTTTACTCACTCCAATGACACTTTAGCTTCTTTACGACGATCGGTTTTGAGAAGAATTAAAGCAGCTGTAGCTAATGTTAAACTAGAATTATTTGTAAATGGTGAACCTTTAGATACAGCTGATGACAGAAAGTTACTTTCTCAGATTCCATTGCGAGACAAAATGGTAAGGACCAGGCTTATTTATGTCAATACGTAGTAGTTGTGCAAAAGAATTCGTCGGATATAATCAGAGTAAATTATTATTTTTTCAGCTATTATCTGCGAAACTGAGTCAACCGAATAACAATATGGCCAGTTCTCCTGACAGTAGTTCGGACAGCTCTACCAGTTCCCCGCAGCATCCGTACGACGGACCAAACATCGAGATCGAGAGCACTTTACCTGGAGTATTAATGTCCCAGCAACCACAACATGCTCAGTTTTTTTGCCAACTTTCTTCTCTTGGCAGTTGTTTAGGCCATGGTCCTCTCCGCGATGGTGCTCGTGCATTGTTGCTTTTGATGCCTCCTGACAGAACTTCAGTAGAGAAATTGCATTTTCTTTTCAAAGGAAATCCTTCTACTGTTCCGGAAGTTTCTATTGATTCCATGTTCTTTAGTGCTACACCGGCCCAAGTTCTTTACCATCTAGAGGTAATAATTGCTGTCTTAAGTATGAGTCCAATTTTATAATTATTTTTTTAGGTTTTATACGCATTATTAATGCCTGCTTTGGAACCACTGTCTGATAAAGCATTTGATTTCCAATTTCATTTTATGATCAGTGGAGAAGTGCAAATATTTTTAGATATGCTAACAAAAAACAATTTTATGAACAATGCAGATATGCCTACAAGAAGATCAGCCTATCTCAGTGTTTTGAAAATATGTAAACTTATATTAACTGTTGTTGGAAATGTTTTGGTGCGCCTCAATGATGAAACCAATCCGCAAGATGTTGGACAGCCAGACGGTGGTAAGAAAAAAAAACTAATGCATATTTAATTTTATATGTTCCTAATTTAAATTATAGGTAATGACACGATTTCAATTACACCAGTTACATATTTGCGTCAAGCTTTAAGATCAGTTCCCAGTCATACAACGGAGCAAGTCTTGCGCCAGGTTGCAATAAAATTGTCTCAAGCTTTAGCAGATCACATGTTATCTGCTTCTGGGAATAATGCTGCTGCAGAAAAAGTTCAAGCTCTCTTCTCACAAGTATGATTAACTAATAATTATTTTTGGTGTTTCTAATATTTTATTTGAAGGCTTTAACGTGGGAACTACCCGACATGAATACGATCCTCGCTTTAGTCCGAATCGCCTGGGCTAGTTCGAGTTCTAATCTCCACTCAGCAACAGCTTCTACGGAAGTATTGCATGCATTATGCGATCCTCAAGCCCGTAACGAGCCTCTGCATCTACATCCAGATGATGTTTTACTTTGCAAAGAAGCTCTTGAATGTCTTTGTCTCGCGTTGGTTCTCAATCCAGGCGCATTGGAACTTCTCTGTCGCGATAAGCTCTGGCACGCGTTGTTGATGGATTTAGTTCTTTTGTGTCCTAGTCGTGCGATCCGATTAGCAGCCGCAGAACAGTTTTTAGTGATTTGCACTTGCGGTGCAGCTAGTCGACAAGCTTTGCAGATTATTGTACCGCTTTTATTCTCAGTTTTGGATACAATGGTTTTGGAAAACGCTCATACATCGCATGAATATTTTCAACTTTTGTGCCGGTTGGTTAATTGCGCGTATTTAACTAATTGCCCGTTGGTTGCTGCGGAAAGTTTACTAGCAAGTGAAATTATGTGGTTGAGGAGAGCTTCAGATATGATGCGACGCGGTGCGGATATCCGAGAGTTTAATAGCCAAGCACAAGAAGCTTTACTTGAAGGACATTTCGGTTTAGCCAGAGAGTTATTGTGTTTCATGAATCCAGATAAAAAACATGAGTTAGGAGTGGACGATACCAAAGGCGGATTAATACGGGTGAGTTTTTTTATATGATAGTTAAACTATATTTTATAAATGATTTATTAATAGGAATTACTGGAAGATTTCATCTTCCCAGCATCTAAACTAATGTTGCAATTAGCTAGAACTGGACAAATGGCAGTTGAACCTGCAGTTCCAGTTTGTTCAACCCCACAAACTCAGGCCGCCGCGTTTGATTTGTTAGTAGCGTTATGTGTTGGATGCGTCTCTAATTGCAGACAGTTGGTTAATATGCTCACCGATATGTTCTATTCCGGTGAGTTTATGCATGATTATGATTTGTAACTTACCATTTATTTCTTCCATAATTATTTTTCATCCATCCATTGAACTTTTTCTTATAAATCATATTTTTAGTAAATGTTTCAATTAAAGAGAAATTTTGTGACTGCTAAATTAAAAAATTATATTTAACCTTAACAATTAATTATGCTGATATTCTTGTATGTATTTATAAGTAAATATCATATTTAAATATTTTAAATTAGATTTCAAACTTTATTGGTAGAGTAATGAAATTTTATACGAAGTGTACTGTTTGAAAGTTCAACTTAAAATGACAGAAACATAATCTTCCGCAATATTATATACCGGTGACATGATATAATTAATCAATTAGTAATATAAAATTAAATATTAATAATAATTTTTTGATATATAAATTAATATTGATAAACATAACCGATTCCGATTATTTGGGCCTTTTATTAATCGAGGCAATCGATTATTTAGGTCAAATATAAAAAAAAAATTTAAAAAATTCTAGGAATACTAGCAATTTATATCACTTATTCGGAATACCATTCCTTTTAAACGGAGCACTGACGTCATTTTAATATTTGTTTTAATAATATCTTTTTAACTCCTACATATTCCTATCCGTATTTGCTTTGAATTTGTTCGTGCGACAAAGGTTATATGAAATTTTTATACATTATAGATCACAATCCACCTTTGCTTGAATGGGATTACCTTCCACCTGTTGGTCCGAGACCTACAAAGGGTTTCGTAGGTCTAAAAAATGCCGGTGCTACTTGCTACATGAATTCTGTTCTACAGCAACTTTATATGGTGGAGAGTATTCGAGTGGGGTTGTTAGCTAGCGAAGGGGCAGCTACTGATCCAAACGAAGATTTCAGCGGGGAAGATAATTCCGAGTTAGATTCGAATCAGGAAATATGTATTCTTGATAACGATTGCACGGACGATAAAAATGGAATGCAGGAATCGAGAAAGGAGTATAACATAGGAATTTTAAAACAAGTTCAAGCTATTTTTGGACATTTAGCGTATAGTCGATTGCAGTATTATATACCGAAAGGGCTGTGGAGACATTTCAAGTAAAAAATATGCATTTGCAGTTTTTCTTTAATTTAAAATTAATATTTTAGATTGCAAGGGGAACCTGTTAATTTAAGAGAACAGCAAGATGCTGTTGAATTTTTTATGAGTCTTATTGAAAGTATTGATGAAGCTTTAAAAGCTTTAGGACAAGAACAAATTATGGGGAAAATTTTAGGTGGTTCATATTCCGATCAAAAAATTTGCAAAGGTTGTCCACATAGGTAGTATTTTTTTATTGTATGTAAGTCATTAGTACAAATTTATTTCTTGAAGGTATTCAAAAGAAGAACCGTTCAGTGTTATAAGTGTAGATATAAGAAATCACAGTACGTTGCAAGATTCAATGGAACAATATGTTAAAGGTGAATTATTAGAAGGGGCGGACGCTTATTACTGTGAAAAATGTGCTCGAAAGGTTTGTAATATTATTATTTTAATATGGTATAAATATATATTTTTAATTTTTTTAGGTTGTAACTGTTAAACGTCTTTGTGTTAAAAAATTGCCACCCATTTTAGCAATTCAGTTAAAGCGATTTGAATATGATTTCGAGCGAGTGTGTGCCATTAAGTTCAATGATTACTTCGAGTTTCCTCGCGATCTAGACATGGAGCCGTACACGGTTTCTGGTCTTGCAAAACTCGAAGGTGAAGTTATCGACTGTGATCTAGAAGAATCTGTTAAGGATAGTTGTACTAAGTATCATTTGTCGGGGATTGTTGTTCATAGCGGTCAGGCCAGTGGTGGCCATTATTATTCATATATTTTAAACAGGTATTTATTTATTTATTAAAAAAAAAAATTGTTAAATTAATATTGATTTTTTTTTGTAGGGAAGCAGATGGTGATAAAAAGTGGTATAAATTCGACGATGGTGAAGTGTCAGAGTGTAGAATGGGCGACGATGAAGAAATGAAAGTACAATGTTTTGGTGGTGACTACATGGGTGAAGTTTTTGACCCCATGTTGAAGAGAACATCATACAGAAAACAGAAAAGGTGGTGGAATGCCTATATGTTATTTTACACAAGGGAAGATGTTGAAGAATCCGCTCTTATAAAGTCCTTAGATGAATTATCACTTAGTAAGTTTCCACAAAAATATGGTATTATAAGAAAATCTATTATTATTTTTTGCAGATAATACTAGTCGTCAAGGAATGATGAAAATGCCTGCACCAATTGAAAATAGTATTCGTAAACAAAATATCAAATTTTTACATCATCGTAGTCAATTTTCAGTTGAATATTTTACTTTTATAAGAAAATTGGTGACATGTAATGCACCTCCAATAACTCGCAATGCTGTGATAGAAAAATTGGTGAGTTATATTTAAGATGTTTTAAACTACATGTCTATATTTTTTTATTTTACAGAGTCCGGAAGCTGAACAACTATCTATGTTGTCTATTCAATTAGCTTCTCGATTTTTATTCCACACCGGTTTCCACACTAAGAAGAGTTTGAGAGGAGCAGCTTTGGACTGGTTTGAAGTTCTATTACTTCATCTTCGTGCGTCACCCTTAGTTCGATCTTGGTTTGCAAATCAAATGTTATTTAGTCACCCGCATAGGTTCTGCGAATATTTACTTGGCTGTCCAAGTAATGAAGTTAGAACAGCATTTATGAAGATTTTAGTTTGCCTAGCTCACTTTACTTTAAGTGACGGGCCTTGTTCTCCCCCCGAGCGTTGTTCATCTCTTGAACCAGGCGCGACTCTTAGTGATTATTTACTTCACGCTGTTCTTTCTTTGCTTCATAAAGAAGTGTCAGAACACGGTCGGCACCTTCCTAATTATTGCACATTGTTTTATATGTACGCTGGTCAAGGTATCCAAGAAAGAGCTCAGCTCTTGCGAATGAACGTCCCTGCTACTTTTATGTTAGTAGCACTTGACGAAGGACCTGGACCCGCTATTAAATATCAGTATGCAGAATTAACTAAACTTCATCAGTTAGTTTCATTGTTGGTTCGATGTTGTGACGTGAGCTCTAAATGTCAAAATTCACAAAATGGCCCGGTGTTGCCTAATCCGTATGCTGATCAGAGCTGTCCTGATTATATCATGCCTTTACCGCAACAAGCAATGGAAATATTGTTTGGCCGAACAAGCTATATAAAGAAAATAATAGAAGATTCAAATGTTACCGATGACACTATCAAACTATTACAATTCTGCTCTTGGGAAAATCCTCACTTCAGTCGAGTGGTCCTAAGCGAACTTCTATGGCAAATTGCTTTTGCTTATTGCCAAGAGTTACGCCATCATATGGATTTACTACTTGCTATGTTAATCATGGAGGATTCTTGGCAGACACACCGGATACATAACGCTATAAAAGGAGTGCCGGAAGAACGAGAGGGATTGTTGGACACTATTCAACGCAGCAAGAATCACTATCAGAAGCGAGCGTACCAGTGCATAAAGTGCATGGTGACACTGTTTAGCAAGTGCCGCACGGCGTTAGCAATGTTGCACACTAACGCTGACTTGAGGCGAAAGTGGACGGTAGCCGTAGAATGGCTACAAGACGAACTTGACAGGCGGTATCCTGGCAATGCGCAGTACAGTTACAGTACATGGTCTCCTCCAGCTCAGAGTAACGAGAATACGAATGGTTATTTCCTCGAAAGATCGAATAGCGCCCGCAAAACCTTAGAGAGAGCTTACGAGCTCTGTCCAGACGAAGAAGCAGATCAAGACGATGCTTCCGGTCAGGACAGTGACCAGCATAGCGAAGGCGGGCCACCCGAGAACGAATGTCCAACGCATATGCAACAGCCCACCTCGCAAGAAATGCCTGACGTGGTGAGCCGACAATGCGTGGTAGAGGAATCCATTTCTGAGCCTAACATACCGCAAGGAGTGAACCAGATCCCAGTGGGAAACAACCCCGGGCCTGGAGTAACTTCCGACGAACAACAGGCCACGTAGTGTCCGCATTGGCAGGACGGCGTCCCCAGCAGTTGACTACATCATATAGCCGTGTCTAACAATTCTATTGTACATTTGTTTATTTATTTATCATTGTTGCGGTGTAAAGAAGTGTCCGGGCGTTGGACGTTGTCTGACGTTGATGTACATAGCAATCTGTCTGTCTTTTCTCTCCTAACAGAACCAGGTCGAAGTAGTAGAACGGTAGGATTCCGGAGAGTGTGATCTGGAAGCATTTCAAGATACCTTTTTATAATATACGGTTAAGAATAATATTATATCTCATATGATACGATATCTTTCTGCTTACGTTCCTGTCGCTATATGTTACGGCGCCCAGAACTATCGATGGCTACAACGAGTGGACGTTGCAGACATGGATGGAACTAAGGCAACAGTTTTATATTCACACACTACAATAATTAATAATGAAACTAATTACGTCGTCACATGTCAATACAGAGGCCTGTTGTTAAATAATATATACATGTAAATACTTTTAGTGATAGTCATCTAATTCTTGTGTGCTGTTTATTTAATGAAATAAACAAAGAATCAGTCATTTGTGATACAATTGATTGTTGTTTCTTAGGCAAGCTGCTGCAAACATTACTAAACTATACATACTGTGTATCGATGAGACACGATCGAATCGACTCGACACATATAATAGGCTTTGTATTTGTATATATTCTATATATAAATGGTACTGTGGTCATTTGCCAGTCACAGGTTCCTCTCCAAGTAAAACCAAAGACCAGTCGAATTTGACATGAGAATGCCTTAGAGTGTAGATGCCGTGTGAACCGATTTCAGATATCCGATAGCAGATAGAAATAACCGATACCGAACCAATGTGTTGAGGTCTTTCATTGTAGCGTGTTTCTGTTTTGTTTCTATTTATCATGATTTACATTAACCCGCTGCCTCCTATTCAATTGTAAAATCAATTGTAATTGTTAAATGTAATGTAATGAATTATGCGATTCTGATGAGGTGACTCAGTGGTATTGAGTATTACGTTTTCAGGTTTTTCAACATTTTTTATAATTATTATCTATGAATTAATTTATCAACACAACTGATGAATTCTATCAAGTGTTTAATGTTTTACGTCAATTTGCCGATCATAATAATTAATCATAACATTATAGCTAATTGATATTTCATAAAATAGTGATTACTACAAACAAAGCAGATGCTTTTCGACGCTCTGTGCCAGTTGTGAAAAAAAATCCACATTGTATAACACAGTGTCCTGTAATGATCATGTATTGTGTACTGAAATACAGGCTGTTTCATCAACCAATTATTTTCATTATTTGCAGCACAATACAATAAAATATATGCGGAAATCCCGGACCTATCGCATCCCAACGTCCTTCGATTATTAAAAAATTAATTGCGCAATTATGATTTTCTTCTGCGAATGCAAAACGAATAATTAATTATAGAATATGTATTTGCAATTATTATTAAATTATTTAAAAAATCATGTTCTTAACAGTTTTTGTTGCCTAATTATTTCACAAAAATGTTCTGGGATTTATAGCTTCATTATTTGATTACAGGAAATCTGAAGGTTGCAGCGCACAAAATCTAATAAATAAACAGAAGCACACAGCTGCAACTAGTACATCTTCACATACAATACCACAAGTAATGTGATTATCTCTTCTATATGGATAATAATTTGTTTAGCGCTTCGCCTTGACTTATTTGATCTTTCCGTATTTTTTATCAGAATAAGGTGACCGCTATTTTTATACATAGTGATGTAGGATTGTTTATTAGTAATTAGTTTTCCATGAACCTGACACTTAAATCTTCTGTTTGCGTGTTAATATTTATATTTATTATCAGTTCCATAGAACTGATCTAACATAAGTGAAAACAACTTGGTTGAACGATGAAGTGGTTTAAGTTATCTGTTATTTTGGTGACTTTAATATCAAATATAGTTCTTGGTTTATCGCCTCCAACACCAACATTTACAACATCTAATTTCATTGTCACTACTACAGAACCAATTAAAAAAGATGTTACAAAGGTAAGATATATTGAAAAATAATGAAATAATTATTAAAGTGAAATAAAAAGGGGGAGGTTCAACATCCAACTGCGCCACCAGAGTTAAATAGCATGCATGTAGAATGCAATGTTTCAAATCGGTATGCTCATACTACTATTTCAAGCCGATATAAGAATCCAGCGGATGTTGCACAAGAAGCTAAATTTTCCATAAATCTACCGGATACAGCCTTCATTTCCGGTTTTACTATGTAAATCTTTTCACAATACATAAAAACAATCATAATTATTTTAAAATCGACAGGGAAATAAAGGGGAAAATATACGAAGCTTATGTCAAAGAGAAGGAGGAAGCTAAAAAAGAATACAACCAAGCTGTTTTAAGTGGATACGGAGCAGCTCATATTGAACAAAATGCTAGAGATTCAAACAAATTTAAAGTATCTGTTAATGTAGAACCACGAAGTAAAGTTATTTTTAATTTAAGTTATGAAGAATTATTAGTTAGAAAACATGGAAAATATGAAATGGTAATGAATTTACAACCAGGGCAATTAGTTAAAGATTTAACTGTTGATGTTCTAATCAATGAAACGAAACCACTTTTAAATGTGGCTTCACCGGCTTTAAGATCAGGAAATGAAATATTTGAGGAAAATATTAATAAAAGTAATATCTTTAAATAACATTTTAAAATTAAATTTAATAAATATTTTTTAGCAAATGAGCACGCACAAATTACTAAAATTGGTAATGATGGCAAATGTGTAAAAATTCATTTTGCCCCCACTGTTCAACAACAAAAAGAAATGGCTAAAAAACTTGAAGAATTAGCTGTTCAAAAAAAACAAAGCAGTGGTAATTATTTTGAAGATAATTTATATTACGGAAGAGAAGAAAATAAAGAAAACAAAAGTGAAAGTAATGGCTTATCAGCTCAATTTGTTGTTGAATATGATGTAGATAGAAATATCAAAGGGGGTGATATTTTGGTATGTTACTTTTGTATAGTGTCATATCGTTATCGGGACATTTTTGGTTGATTCTTATTGATCATATAGTTCTACTATTACTAATAGATGTCAGACTCCATTCTGGACTCAGATATATGGCAATAATTATGGTTGAATAGTAAACTTTCCAACAAAAGATATTTCAAAAAAAATTCTCAGAATTAATTTTTACGGGAATCTAGTTGAATAGTTTTTCCGAATATTGTCATTTTTTAAATTTTCCCAAATAATTTCCTTTTGTAGTGCTGTATACATTATACAGACCGACATTTTCTTATTCTGGTTATTCTCAACAGATTTGATGTCAAACCTCATTCTGTAGACCGAAAATAAAACTGATAATTATAGATTTCCGGCTGAATCGAAATGTTTTCAACAATATTTAAAAAAAAAAATTGTACTAAATATTTTTAGAGGGTTTTTTTAATGATTATTATTCAAATTACTTATTTCTGGTTTATTAGTAGACGACTGTTCCAAATTTAATTAAATTATTATTAAAACTATAATATATTAGGTGTTTTTGTATTTAAAAAATAATGTTGTTAGGTCAATGATGGGTACTTTGTGCATTTTTTTGCACCATCTGATTTAAAACCCTTACCAAAACATGCTGTATTTGTATTGGATGTTAGTGGCAGTATGTTAGGAAGAAAAATTGAACAACTAAAACAGGCAATGCTTGTTATTTTAGACGAACTTAACCCAGAAGATTATTTTAATTTAATAGAGTTTAGTTTTGGTGCAAAGGTAATATAATAGCACATTTAAAATACAGTATAACTCATTATAAAACTCTCAGGCATGGAATTTAGATAATCCCAATGCAACTACAACTTATGATCAAGGCCGTAAATCGTGGTTTCGTCCGTTTACTCCAGAAGAACAAAATGCACCAGATATATTATTTGAATTACCTCCAGCGTATCCAGCTACTGGGACTTACAAACAAAAAGCAAAGAAAATAATTCAAAATATGGATGCTTGGGGGGGTACAAACATATACGATGCTCTTAATGTTGCTCTGAATTTAACTTCTCAAGGCGTTCCCGAAAATAAAGACCAGAAAAGAGTACCAGAACCAATTATAATCTTTTTAACTGACGGAGAAGCAACTGATGGGGAAACTAACACTAAAGTTATTTTAAATTCTGTTGATGAACTAAATAGTGGAGAAAATAAAGCTACTATATTTTCATTAGCATTTGGATATGATGCGCATAAAGATTTCCTGAAAAAGCTTTCCCTTAGAAATTTAGGATTTATGAGGCAAATATATGAAGCCTCTGATGCTGCTTTACAGTTACAAGATTTTTACAAACAAATTTCATCTCCATTGCTATCCAATGTTACTTTCAGTTATCCTGAAGAAGTTCAATATGTAACAAAACGTAATTTCCCAGCACTTTTTGACGGCAATGAATTTGTCGTTGCGGGGAAAATGGAAAATCCGAAAGATAAAATATTGTATGTGCACGGTCTGACTTACGATGGACCAATTGATTTTATGCCTTATATTATTCCTATATCCAATCAAGAAGAAGTTACACAACTTACTGGTCCATTGGAAAGACTTTGGGCTTATTTAACTATTAAACAATTATTGGATAAACAGGACGAAATTTCTGCAGTGGATAATAATAGTACTGAAGTGGAGGAACTTAAAAATAAAGCTCTCAAATTGTCATTAAAAGTAAGACATTTTATTATATATACTATATTATATTGAAAGAATTTTAATTTACATTTTTTTACTGCAGTATTCATTTGTAACACCTTTAACGTCTTTGGTTGTTGTGAAACCAAACGAAACAGAAAAAGTTAATGCTGAAGATGCTCAACCAGCTTACTTAGATTCTGGCTTTGCGGGAGGATCAATCTCTACTCCTCTTCTTTACAATGGAGGAGGAGGTTTTGCAGGAGGAGGTTTTCCAGGAGGAGGTTTTGCAGGAGCCAGTTCAGTAGGAGGTCCAGCATACCATTCTGCTCAAAGAGATCCTATTGGAGGTGGCGGTCTGGATGCTCCGGATGGTAATGAAAAATCTTTTCCTGGTCAACTTATTGGAATACCTCCTCCGCCTGCATACCCTGATTTTTATTACCGGTCAACACCATTTCCTCCACGTGATCTATCCGTGGCTTATTTGTACGATACTGATTCTGATGCAGAAGTAGAAATTCCAGAACTGCCCTGGGTGTCCTCGTTGGCTGTTGATCAATTTTCGATTAAGATTAATGAAACTTTATATGCAGTAGGCAATAATCAAACAAATATTAACGAACAATCATGTCAAATTGATAATTACAAAGGAAATTGTACCTTGCTGCCACTCTGTACTAAAATATACTCTGCGATAGATACTTTTGAAAAATATTTTCCCAAGTATTTTTGTAGTATAGATACTGGGTAAGTTATACATTTTCAATTGTTTACAAATTTTTAATTATCTTTTGTTTAGGTATGCTGGTGTTTGTTGCATCGACAAAGAAGAGAAAAATTAATTTTGTATTATTATATGTATAATCAATTTTAAAGGATTTATAATAATAAAGATATATTTTTAATATAGTAAATTTCAGTAAATTTTATAATCAGCTCTGGCCATCACGAATCGAACCAACATTATTTTTTAATCCTAGTTACCGTTTTTTTTTTATTATTGACATTTGTATTTTTAAAATTTTATAGATTTATTTGGTAAATTGGATTGAAATATCTTTATATTTTTACTAAAATTAATTTTTTTACAGATATAAAAATGCTCAAAAAAAGAAAACCTGTGTTTGATATTAAGGATTTTCCTTTATTACAACAATTTGGTGCAAAGCAATATAAAATTCTTAAATTGTGGACTAAAAATTCTGGTTTGGCATTTTCTGCTGCAGGAGCAATATTTGGATTGTACTTTACAGACTGGCGCTTAATTTTGGATTATATGCCTTTTTATAATGGAAAATTTAAAAATTAATTAATATTGAATTTTTTAAATGAAATGATTTGAAAATATATAATTTACTTTGGTAATATTTGGGAAATGAAACCACATATTAATTATTTTATTGCTATATTACATTCTTCTTACAGAAGGTAGATTTTCATTGGTAGAAACAGTGACAATGTATTTCAGAATTAGATTTATCTGCATAGTGATAACAAAGTATTTATTGTAAGAAATTATTTTAACTTTCGTTAAGTCTAGGATTTAAGTAATGATAAAGACCCCTGTTTTTAATACAGTTGACTTATTTCAGGGGTAAGTTGAGTTGTTCTTATCCTGGGAGATATATTTTGCTTTTCTCGCAAATTATTGTTTTGGAAGTCCCACATATAGTATAGAAATTACCATCTAAGTTTTATTAGAATCAGTCTAGAAAAGATTTTGTGAATTTCTCAATTTAGGCCATACATGTTTAAGTTAGGGTAGGAATTATACAACCAGTATTCAGACAAATCTAACAAAAAGCAACGAGTAATAACATAAATTTATTATTGTTCTATAGAAAATTCATAAATTATGTACAACTGTGATATTTTTTGTTGTAAACAAGAAAACAGTTAGTAGGAAAATCTATTATTTGTCAACAACATATAGATCTCTTTTCTAAACAGTTTAACATTGACTTTGTGCTTTACGGTACACCAATGTGAGAATATAGTGCTTGTGCACAAATCTCAGTTAGGTACACTTAAATGTCTTAAAACGATTGTCTATTCTACCGCCCAAAGTAACATTTAGGGATGGCAGGTAGGTCAGTGCAAATTCAACATCCAAATCACAATAAAATATTACAATTATTAACAAAATAAGCGATTTTTAAATCATTATAATATAACGTAAATATATCAACATTTCTTTAATACTTTCATTTATTTTGTTTAAAAATCGCTATTTATATATCTTTTTTAAAATTTATGAAAATTACAACTATATTAAAGCCTTCTTTGTAAAGTAAACTTTTGATATTTCGTCTTACAATTGAATTTGATTTCATTTACCCATGGGGCAGAAATTGAATCAAGAATATCAAGAGATATTTTACGTATTTGTAGATGTGTAGTTGACACATTTATTTCACATTCAAAGAAAATGTATATATCAACAAAAAGAAATTAAATCACATTGATTGTCTAAAAAGGGTAAACCTTGTCTCATATGAGATGAAAAAAAAAAATAAAACTCATTGTACATTTCTAGAGGATTTGTAAATAACAAATAAAGTACAAGTCAGTCAAGTGATACATTAGTGTATGCTCAACGAATCAATCGAAACAGATATAGAGCAGCTGTAGGGTACAGTCTCTGATCTTCTGGGACAGGGCGATGGTGTTGGAACTTTTGGTACGGGTACTTCCTCTATCATCTCCAAGTCATGCGCGGCTCCGGCTGAGTTTTGCTTGTGCAGGCGCGCGTTCGAAGACTTTGCTAAGTCGGTAACAGCGGGATCATCTCCTCGATCTAAGCTGAATTGACGTTTCAGCATACGTGCACCCCCGTGACTGTTATTTCCCGTAGTGATTTTGTCTGTGGATGATCGATCTATTGGTGATAGACATCTGTAACATGTTTACTTTTAAAATAAAGTTAAGTTAGTGTTGTTGTTAGTGAGAACTACTAAGTGAGGACAAACTAGACGTGAAATCTACAAATATTATCTATTTAGGATTAACAGTCAACTAGTTCTATAAACGGTAAGTCTCGTCTTTTTGTTACTTTTTATCAAAGATAATATTTTGTGTAAAGCAACTAACTACTTCTGAGATTATTAATATCTAACGTTATCACCTTTATTTGAATCCTATAATCATAAAAGATTTAAAAAGTATTCGTATGATTAAAATTCAAGTGTAAATTGTTGTAATTTTATGTAAGAGTAAAAAAATGCATTTGTTTACGAAATATAACAATGAATAACCTGTAATGGTTGTACGGCGTGCTTAAATCATCTTCATCAATAACTCCTACTCGTCTATGTCGACTTCTAAACCCTGTATTACTTAAACTCGTCGTCGAGGCACATAACAACGCCGCAGCCAACTCGGATGACGATACCGGCGTTCCCAGCGACATGGGGGTATCACTGGAGGTGCTCTTCACCATAGAGCACATTGGACCACTGTAGTCCTTACTATCTTGCTTGCTTCCTTCCGAGTCTATCGTATTAGCACCATTGCGAAAGGTTGAGAACTTGGAGGATTCCATGTTCTTCAGGAAAGTTGGGTCTGGTTCTTTTGATTTGAGACTATCTTCATGACTTAGCTCTCCGGTGAGGTAGCCGGTGAAACCTTGATCTTTCATTAGTTTCGACGCTTCTAAGGTTTGGAATGTTCGGACTTGGTGGGGTTGGTCGTCGTGGACGTGGGCGGATGTTTTCACAACGTTCGAGTCGTGCGTTTTCGGAGAAACCTATGGAAAATTATTTTTATTATACCTATACCAAATCTACAGCCAAAAATTTTACCTGGCCTACTGGAACACTGTAGGTAGATCCATCAGCTGAAGAATTGTCTTCAGATCTGTTGTTGAAACTATTAGCTCTTGAAGATTCACTTCTTGCAACTAATGATTCATCTAGCCTATACATACATTATTAACATCACTATTTAAAGATTTATAAACCAACTTACCCGTGGCTTTCTCTGAGCAGCGAAATAGGAAAACAAAAGTTAATACTTCTTCATCTTCTTGTTAGCGACTTACCCAATGGGTGGTGGGTTGGGTAGAGGTTTGTCGAAGCCGCTTTTACCCAGCAGCCAGTAGGTGTGCATTCGGCCTTTCCCTTTCACTTCTGTAGGGCCCCGGTATTCGAGCTGGTAGCCTCCTACGGCCTCCAAGCGTTCCTTGGTGGTTTGGGATAAGTGGATTCGCCACGCCGAACCTGTGGATTCCATGCGCGATGCCGTGTTGACCGTGTCGCCGAAAAGGCAGTAGCGGGGCATTGTCAGACCCACTACTCCTGCACAGCAGGGACCTGCAAATATTTATATTTAAAAATATATTAATAAATAGAATAGTTAGTGAAGTTTTGTATAATTGTATAACGATTTCTTAAATGCTTTCTTCAGGTTGAAGAACTTTAATGTTTACAGTAAGACCCCGCTTAGTATTGTTTCGATATTACGCGAATTTATTTGGAATTCTAATTTTTCAGTTTTGAAAATCATTCAATATTTAGGTGCGGTTTATGGACTATGGATCAGTTTATGCAAAATACGAAACAGGAAAAGTTAAACGACGTTAGAAAGTCAAATGAGAAAGAACCTTCCTCATTATAAACATAATTTTTTATTTCAATTTTCTATTTTCATAAATGTTTTATGAATAAAATTAACAATAGAGGCCCGTAATTAAAATAATAATAAAGTATTATATTTAATAATAAATATTACAAACACAAATTGATACATTTTCTTATTTTCTGTTCAATGTCCCTTATCCCCATTATTTACGTTAAAGTGGTCTCGTTTAACGCTGTATCGTTTAGATTGAATTTCAGGCAATCAAAAGACGGCATTTCAGATAATCCTGCGCTTTTAGGTGTAACCGTGCGTGACTCAGGGTTTATAAGGTCCTACGGTAGGAGTGTTGACTCCTGCTTCAACGGCAGTCCCAGGAGGCTGCTTGGCCTTAAGCCTCCGCTCTTCCCCATCTCCCGGGGCATCCTGGTAACATGGATGCCCTGGGAAGTGGTCTAGTTCACTAGGCCAGGAATTGGAGCACGCTTAGTGTTTATTCTGACTTTTGGTCTGATGAAATTGGATCGCAATCTAAGAGCGGATGCTGCTATGAAGGTGCTCTCAGTAAAGAATTAGAGCATTCACAGTTGTTTTTGGTTCTTAACCTACTGAAACTAGAGTACAATCCAGAGCAGATATTGATGCTCTCTAGAATGTCCACTAGAGGTAGTACGTGAACTATTAGAGTAAGAACTGAAATATGCTCTGATTCTTAAACCTACTTAAACAACAGCCAATCCAGTCTGCTTTGTGCCCTGGTGTCAGTAGGTCAATAAGAGAAAGCATTGAAGAATGTTTTTTTATTTACTAATAGAACATGTAAGTTCATCGAATTACTGGCCATTTCAGTGCAGTTTTTGTTTTTATTTAATATAATTTCTACCTCGCGATTTCTACATAATATAAACAAGTGTAAATATATATTTTAGAATAAAAGAATCAGGTCATGGTTAAATGTATCTAGTCCAAGTAAATATTTATACAATTATTCTACGTTACTATTAAATAAATAGAAACATGAGATGCAAACTGAAACTTAAACCGTCGTAAAACTTTCTCATCTTGAATTGTCTTTTATTGATAATAGAGACATAAATGACAATAAAATATAATTTTATATGTAACTAAAAATAATGTGAACATTGAATGAAAGAAAATAGTATCAAACGAACAAATATTTAAAGTTTTCTATTTTTGATAGATAGTGGTCTAAATTTTTTGCGTATACTGACCTGTATGTAATCCAATACGAAGTCTAAGGGGCGTTTTAGGCAGATGTCTGATTTTAAACCTGCCACTTTGATGCAGCAAGTCTAACGCCATGGTTGCGACTTGATCAGCGTGGTCAGGAATCCGGACGGGTAATCCTCCCACTACCATATACGCATCCCCTATTGTTTCCACCTGGAATTAACCGCAGAGGGATTAAACTACCACAAAAAAGCACGCAAAGGGAGGCAGCAATAACAACGGCAGTAATGAGGGCTGATTGTGGATTAAAAAACAACACCATTTGAAATACAACCCCCATTTGCTTGTACGGACGAATTATCAGGGAAAAGGAGAATGCGGTCTATTGGAAATCCTATATTTATTTGTTTGCTTGCCACGACACCTGCTATAAATGAAAAATACTGTTTAAATTACACTAAATTTTTCGCTAAATATATCAGTTACTTTTAATAATGTTCTGTCTACAAAGATGATATTGTCGTAGTAATAAATAAAATTTAGAAATATATGTTTTTCTTTAATACCGATCTTATAAATTGACATTTTAACTCAACACAAATGTTAAAAAGTGTGTTTTAATAGTGTTTTTATAATAATCTTTATTTTTCTTGTTTTGTATCTATACTAAAAAAATGTGTTTTTATAATGGTATATCTGAGGTGAGGAATAGGAAATATAAATTTTTAGTTGAGTGAGACAAGAAAGATTGGGATAAAACGGAATAGAATCTCTTCCAACCTTGTAAACATTGTAAGCATTAATCGTCGCATCAAAACACGTGTACAGGTCATTTAACAAGTCCACGACTTGGAAAGGCGTGGAGTAGGCAGAGATAGTGGTGAAGCCAACGATGTCCGAGAAGTAAATCGTCACTTCGGAGAACTCCTCGGGATCCACGGGCATCCCCAACTTGAGCTTCTCCGCCACCGAGCTGACAAGAAACACGATACGTTTTATTAGCCATCATACATAAACGGCTAGGCGACTTGGTTACCTAGGCAACATCCTGTTGAGAAGTTGTTCAGTTTTCTTCTTCTCCATGTCGAGTTGAGATGTCCGCTCGCGTATCAGTTCCTCGAGATTGTTCGAGTATTTCTCCAGCATTTGGAACATTGTGTCCACGAAATTTACTTTCCTGAAAGGAATTCAACTGACTCTAGAATTTTTCGATTGGGGGATTGTTTTATTCTTTTCTAACTTTAAGGAAGTATTGGAAGGAAACAAATGTGCTGTACCATATGAGGAAAATTTCCTTTTTACTTTTGAAAATTTGCCAATTCTCTATCAATGAAATGTTGGCTCACAAATTTCCGTCGTCATACATTTTTAATTTCAAGTATTGCGGAAACATGACCATAAATAATTGCAGCCATACAACAACTACTTCAATTGAAAAACTTCTAGAAATTTATTATTGAAAAATAGTTTTTAAACTTGACAGTACAAGAAATATAGATTGTAAATAAATTGGCTCTTACCTTCCATGGTTGAGTTTCTTGAACAAGTCGTGTACGGCATTGAAGTCCGGTCGCATTTCTGGTTGCTCTGCCCAACACTGACGCATTATATTGATGGCTTCTGGAGGAGCTGCTCCTTTACTGACTGACGGACGTATTAACGGAGGTGGCCTCTTCACCTTTTCAATTATATCTACCACAAAGGATTCAATACTACAGCATTTATCTCGTAAACTGATTGAAAATATCTGACGTGTACAACATATTACCTTGAGGTGTTATCCTAATTTACTATTCCTTTATATTTCTTTTCGAATTTTTTAATAAAAAAACTGTTATCTAATCACAGTTGAAAATATATATAAGTGTAAAAAACATTGTCTTTCGATATACACGTAATTTATTTTTCTTTTTATTATTAATTATGGAAAAGAGTAAATGGAGACATGTTCCGTGTATATTATCTCTTATCTTGTGGTTAGAAGACAAAGTAAATAACCCTGTGAATTATTTGTTTGGTGAAGTTATTAGGAAGGTAGCTAACTATGTAATAATAATTATTCTCGCACACCATGAGCGTACAACCGGAAATACTGTGTGGTCGAGGTGTTAGTGTGAATGTTTACCTTCCGGCGAAGCGGACAACATGCAGAAGGGTTCCCCTCGCACGACCACTTCCTGCATGATGATCCCGAAGGAATACACGTCACCTGCCTGCGTTCCCTTCTTCCGAAGGCCTGGATTTCGCAGCAGTTCGGGTGCTGTCCACAACAACTCTGAAACAGAGTAGAATAAAAATAACTTGGTGAAAGACAGTTATTTTCAGTTTTGCAACTTTTAGAAAAAGATAAAACAGATTGTGGACTAAAAATGTTATATGCTATCTGCGCGTAACTAACGACAAAAAAAAATAGAAACAATAGTATAACCGCGGTAACGTGTATTTTCAAAAATTTAAAAATGAATGGCATTTATGTTATTCGTGTCATTTATCAAAGTGATTTTGGTGTCGACAGTTTGAGCTTTATTGTCTGTTGGAAGTTTCGTTAGTTTACTCTACAACTCTTTTCATCCATTTTTATATTTGTATACAATAATATCAGTTTTGATATTTATTTACTCCGGAAATCACATGATTTCACTCGATAACATGATGCCATCAATCCCCCTGTCCTCAACGATTTAATCACTTAGTTACAATTAATGACGTGAGGAGCAACTGGGAGAAATAAAGTGTATCTTGTTATATTATTCTTTTACTAATAATAATAATAAATATTTAAGAATAAAAATTATACACATTCACGTATGTATAAAACACAAATTATTTAACATTTAGTGTTCGTATCTTTAGCTTTTATAAAGGCTTGGATGTGATCTGGCATGCCACGACCACGATAGATTATATATAATATTTTCAAGTACTATGGATGCGAAACTGCAATGATATCAATTGGGACTGCATTCAGCGCTACTCGGTATTTGCTCCTCCAATTAATTGATATACATGCAGGTAACAGATCAATTGACCAATACATGTTATAGGCAACCATTTATGCTTACAAGTTATTATAGATACTTAGTTCTATTTATATTATGAAAAATAATTTCAAAAATTAACAAATATTAAATTTTTAATACATAATTTATTTAAACATAATATTTCATTTCCATTTATATGTAAATGTTCTAACTAGCCGATGTTGATTTCTGATGATGTGAGTCTAGGAGTATTCCATTTGCCACTTTGAACTGATCAAACTTATACTTTTGAATTCAGATCACTTATTTTCCATTCCATTTGACTGAATCACTTTACCCCCTCTGCTAAATGAACTGATCCTAAGTAATTCACTCGCCGAAGAAAATCAGATGGTTCAGTTCAGATTGTCACGTGCCTTTGCTGTATATCACAAACAAAACTTTTAGCAAGATGTTTTAGCACTTCTACTTCCATTCATTTCGTGTCTTCACACTTAAATGGATTATCTTTTGCAAAATTTTATTAAAATGTTTATATCTGTTCATTTTTGCACTACACAAAATTATTTTTATCTTTTAAAAAGTTGCAAAGAAAGAGTTGTTGCTACATATTTCTTAACAAATATATTTTGACGTCAATTTTGTCAATCATACTAAATTTATTAACAAGAAATCAAATGTTTTGTATAAAAATTAAAGCCAACTAAATTATTATTAAGCTTTTGGGGAGCAACCAAGAGATGGCAGGACTAAACGAGACCAACTTCACCCATTTAAGTTACACAACCCTGGCCATGACTTTCACAGGTTATTTTTGAGTACAATAATTTGGCCACCTCTGTAAGTGCTATTTGCAATTACTTATTCTAACTTCATATTCTATAGACTTTTCTTAACTGCGATTTGAGTATACAGTGAAAACATTTACACGCCTATTCAGAAACGAAAATATAAACAGTGTTTAACTTAAACACTGTTTAATTTTGACATTTTGTTCATTTTTCTATTCAGAGACTACTTTTTTAGTCACTGTTTAAATCCTTAAACACTGTTTAAATTTAAACAGTGTTTATCGTTAGTAACCCTGTTTAAACGAATTTTGCTCATTCAGAGACACTTTTTCATCGTAGTCATCGTAACTAAACATCAATTTAAACATGCAAATTTAAACAACGTATGGGGGTAGTTTAAATATATTAAAATGAGTAAAATGAATTATTTTATTTTAAAATATTGAAAAAAATCGAGAAGTAAACGAAAATGAACACCCGCAAATTTTTAATCTGTACTTAAATAGAAAAAATCCTTGTTAAAATTATAATAATGACAATTTTTTTATGTAATTTAATTGAAGTAGAAATTAAATGTTGGTTTTATTATACTTAACAGAATGTATACTAAAAAAGTTGATTTATTTATATTATGAGTTCTGAAAAATATTTTTTAATTTAAACCACAGATGTTTAGATTAAAATTTATACGTCTATACTACAAGAACTCTCAGTTCCACGATATTTTGGAAGAGGACCATATCAATATGATGCTGCAGACTATCATGGATTTTCTCAGCCAATAATGTCGCGCATTATTAAAAAAAATGTTTATTGCATTATCAAGTAAAAAATTTATAAATTTTTATTCAATTATGAGGTGTTCTTCTATTATCAAAGCCATAGATTACACCCTTATTAAAATTAAGAAGCGTATTTGGAATGAATGTATCCTACGCAGAAGGTTTGAAGACAGAGAAATTAAAGGCATATTATTAGGGGGCAGTGGATGTAACTGTAGTCAGTTTTTATTAACTCCAATTTTGCGTCCATTTACGCCAGCACAAGAAAGACATAATTGGACATACGAGTATATCCGCGAATATTTTTCTTCTAATTTCCAATTTTCTGATTTACTTCTTTTTTATTTTGTTCCATTTCTTGTTATTTTATTATAATTTCGACTAACCAGTATAAAATTATGATTTAATAATAATTAAATTGAAATATGTATATTTTTTTTGACAGGATGACAGATACAATATGTCAAAAATTTGTAAACAGTGTTTATTGTAAACAGTGTTTAAATTTTTAGTAGCCATGTTTCTGAATGAATAAAAAATTAAACAACGTTGACTATTTTAAACAGTGTTTAAATTAAACACTGTTTAAATTTTTGTTCTTGAATAGGCGTGTTAATCTCCAATTAAAACAGCGTTCGAACTAAATTTTGGAAGCCCGAATTTCAGGCTTGGTAATAATTGATTTTCGTTTAAATTCCGGTGAACGGTTTCGGTTCCAATCCTAGTTTTTATTTACCAACAATGCTTATTGTTGCGGCGTATTCGCAGGCTCTTCAGCTCCAACGAGTTATGATTGCCCAAGCGCTCGGCTGTCACTCCAACTCGGAACCGACGTGCGAATCTCGGACCAACGCACTGAGCGGTTCAATTAAACCGTGATATATTACACAAGGCACCATGTCACGATTCATTCTCTACAATGTCGACTTGCTAATGACTGAAAACCGTTCCAATTTACTTTAAAATGCGCCACTCGTTCGCTCAATGCGTGTATGATGTATTTTAAGCCCCTCTTCATTTGTTCGCTTAATGAAATCAAATTGTTGCTCAGTTTGCTGTCATTTATTTCAGTTGGTCACGCGATAGGCGCACAGGGAAACGTTTTCGCTGGTAATTGTTTTATTCATTTGCTTTCCATAAACGTACATCTCTACCAGAACTACAATCAATTTCCATTCTTTTATTCTACGATTCTTTACATTGGTATATTTATGTACAAGACAGAAACATTTACATTATTTGATTATATTGCGTGTTTAGAAATATTTCATTCGTACGCGCGATTGCAATTCGTCAGCAACATTTTAATTAAACACAAAATAAACATTCTGTTCATATTTGTTTGTTCTGGGTGTACAAGGCAGTAACAAATTTATGAACAGGGTCCAAATTGGCTGAAAGTTGTTGAAATTTAAGTTTTCAAAGCATACATCTTACATAAACCCCTTGAAAGTTCGGGATTTATGTAGACTTGTGCAAAAGAAACCCTCATGTCGTACAAGTTATTAAGTTGAAATTTACGTGATGACGTTCAAATTTCATTCCATCCTTCAGGCCTCCGCAAAAGGCTGAAGAGGGACAGAGATGAATGGAGGTATCAAATTACCAGGACCTCAAAAGGGGAGGACTCGAGTGTGATTATTCGGTTTATGACAAGTGTGTCCCTAATTATAACTAATATCCACGTGAGGATCAGAATTATTGCTGCTGAGGAATTATGCTATACTCCAGATTGTTGTAGCTTATGTAGGCCACTGGCAAGATGAATTAATCATATTAATTATAAATAGTTTTGGGAAATACATGTCAGTACAAAATATGAAATTGGGGAATAATTTGACTAAAACTGACAAAAACAGAGTAGTTAAGATTACTCAACATGTCAACTCTTGTTAGGAACGTTGGCATGGTTGACATCTTGAATAATCTTGACTATTTCTTTAATTTTTCAGTTCGTACTAATGATTATGAGTTGTCAAAATAAGTATTTAGTGTTAAGCGACTGTATGTATAAGTATTTAGATTTATTTAAAATAATTTTATGGTTAATGGGTAACTTTATCAGTTTTAGTTATAAATATTATTATTGTTAATTATTCAGGATAATTTATATTTATGCACTTAAATTTTAATGTTTTTTTTATTAATTTCTTAATTCCTGGAAAGATTATTAAATTCTTGTATATCAATACTATACTCCGTTTTTAAACTATAGACACCACTAGACGAAGTCACATTTACACCAGACACCACAGCGTTAGTGAAATACTAGTAGTTCTGAAAAGAACTGGTTTTAATCGTGAAATATCACAAAAAGAGAAATGAAACAAAATACACGTGCAAATTCAACATGTGATTTGACAACTACTGAGAGTTTGACGTTTCAGTTTCGTTTGAGAAGGTAACTTGAAATTTTGTCTGGTTAAATGCGGCTTCATGAAAAGGCGCAGCAGCCAATCACAGGCTTTGATTTTTTTCACTAGAATTTCTAGTTACTGTCTATAGTTTAAAAACAGAGTATATGACTGTACGATCAGGAAAATTTGTGATCAAAGATCGATCCTTATTTTTAATCTATCTTATCTTAATCAATCAGAAAAGATCGATCTTGTTTGATCAGATCGATCCTTATTATTGATTGATCATGATCTATCAGAAAAAATTGATCTTGATTGATCTGATTTCAACTGCAGATCGATCTTTATTAATAAAACTGAAATCGTAGTTCAATATTAATAGTTAACTGAAAAATTAATACGAGAAATATGAAATGAGAGTTGAAATCGCTTTACCCGTGTTCAAATGCAGACTTACACATGACCATTTTACTGTACTCAATCAAGATCAATATGATCATTTTAAGACCAATCGGATCAATCGGGATTAATGTGATCCATCAAATTAATCCATTGATCGATCAAACGATCAGGTCGATGTTATTTTACTTAGATCAATTTCGATCGATCAATTTGATTTTTCGCTGTCCTAATCAATATTTCATTTGCAATTTTCGTAATTTCTTTATAAATACCCGAGCTTTAATTCTATTATTCTTGATCTATATATAGACTCATACTCTAACTCTAGTTTTTTTTGCCACAAAATATAGTCTAAATTTTCAAGTAGCTAAGTGCTGTAATACTTTGTTTCGAAGTTTGCCCCAGTTTACTTATTTCCTAATCTACTTATTATCTTACATTCTTGCGCTTGAAATGTTCTAAACTTTCATTTGTAATTGTTCTATTTATGTATCTTAACTTTCATCCATTTTTGAGTATGAAATTTTCTATTCAGTTTTTATTTCGTGTCTGAATGTTTGATGTATGTCAGTAAATAATTTGAATACATAATCTGCGGAAAATATTGTACTCCTGCCAGGAATTTCACTGTTCGGTGAAGCAGAAACCGCGGTCTTGTTTGGCTACCTACGTATTAAATCCATGCAAATAAAAATAAACGATTGTATCTTCCTTATCTAAAGGTAGCGGATACCAACTTTTCATTTTTTGAAAACGTCGTGTAACGATATTTTTATACCGTAATATACACTGACATATCATGACATCCTCGGATAAATAGCCGATAAGCTTCAAGAGGGCTTTTTGCGATAAAAACGTGCGGCTTTTTAACGGATTTTAACTTCAAATAGAAGATTTCTATCTCGCTAAAACAACTCGTCACACCTTCAAAAGCTCTCATGTCTCATGTCTCATAGCACACTCTAGTTCAGTTAAAATATAATTTCAAAAGTTTTTTTTATGGAAAAATGCAAACAAGTTATCAACAAGAATTACTATAAAAGTAAAAAAAAAATATTATTGGCAATTTCGAAAAAGTAACGATTGTGTAACTCAACGAGAACTATGAATTTTTTAGTTGGTTCAGTTTCAATCTTTGCTATGACGTATTGGGATTTGTTTCTGATGAAATAGACAAGATTTTTCTTATACTATATATAGAAACCGTCAGATCGATTATCAATTTATTACTGTAGGTGTAGGTGTATGACAAAATAATATGGTGGAAATGAAACCGTTAGAATTTCAATTTTGAAGAATACATTCCAATCAATTTTTTCCCTAACCTTTACCTTCCTGATACTTTTTTAATAAAATGAAAAATAATTTCATTTTAATCTCTTATCCATTAAATCCAAATTAATGGTTTTTTAGATCACTTTTTTAGACTGAAAAAATCTGACAAAAGAAACATAATAATTACTGACATTCTGAAACTTATAATAGTGTTTTTTTAACTGAATAATAGTTTTTGTGATATTAGCTGATATTGATTTCTGAAGACAATTGAATTTAGTTTTTTTGTTGCTGAATATAAAACAGAATTTTTATGTTTTATTCATTGCGAAATGCTTTAAATTTGTACAATTAACATTTTAAAAAAGAAATATAGAGAGCAGATAAAAAATATATTAATATAAATATTGTAAATAGCTAGTTTTTATAGGGTTAAGTTAATTATTCTTTATATATGTTGGCAACATTTTATTTCTCGACTTTCCAATTCTGTTCCATAATTGGCACCATTACAATAATTTCCACAATGAGGAAATCATTAGCACATAAACTGCGAGTATGTAGAAAAAGAGAAGCTCTTTATACTCGACTCCGATGTGAGCTAACTGCAAATTAAATCGTATTAGGGTGTTCCGAAACCAGTTTCCATCTGTTACGAGCAGCAAGTAAAGTAACCACGAGGTCGCCATTAGCAATGTGACTTACCCCGGGCTGTTTTAGAGGGCGGTGTGATGCCCTGCGCCTCGTAGAAGGCCGGGAGACCGTAGTCCGTTACTTTGAGCACCCATCGAGCGTCGATCACGCAGTTGCGGGAGGTTAGGTAGCCGTGGATTCGCAAGGGGGAGCTGTGCAGGTACCTCATGCCCTGGAACAAAATAGTCACACATTATAGTCTTCTTAGACAGACCACAGTTATTGAATTTCGAAAAGGTGTCTCATTTACACAGACATTACAAAGATTTGTATGATTTGCAGAATTGTCAAGAACAAAACATATTTGCCGAATTATTATTGTGGAAACACAAATGCCTAACTTATAATGAATCTTTGCCGTTAGTGCAAATGAAGTTTTGTGCTGATATTTCTTTATTAGTAAATAAAATATGAACAATATTAATAACGCTACCTGTATTATTGAAATTACTCCTTAAAGTAGTTGGATTCGAAGAAAATTTAGACCCGATTCACATCGAAGAAAATATTTGATTATAAGCTCGATTATAAGTTTAGTTATTATTTTAATTTTTTTTATTTTTTTCTAACTCTAATTACCGTGAAAAATCCGGAAATTCGTTCCTCCATAGAGAAGTTTCTGGCACAGCTACTGAGTTGGCTCAATGCAGTTTTGTAAGTAATTAAATTAAAGAAATTTATTATTTTATCCAAATATTTTAGTGTAGGTAATATACGCATTTTTTTATACTATACTGGAATGGTTTATGCGACTGGATGTTAATAAAAGAAGGTATAGGTACGTTCATTCCTAATTTTCCGACGTTTTGACTATAAAGCAGTCTTCATAAGTTGAGTTGGTAAATAATGTTAAGTAATATGTATGTAGTGATGTGTGTTTTATCTATGTTTGATGTAAGATTTCTGTAAAATAATTTACATGTTTTACTTGATAATATTTTAATACCATTTATCAGTTTATCACCCTGGTGAAGACTGATTTACAGTCGAAACGTCGGTGAATTAGTGGATTTTATTAAATGACCTTTTTTCTTTGACAGAAAATGTGACCCGTATTTTTCAAAGTAATGCAATTTTTGTGCTTCTAAATTGTTTTTTAAGAAGTCATATAAGTAGGTTCATTTCATTTGAAGCTTATAATTATCAACGTGGCAGGCTTTAGAACAAATCAATTTCTAAACTAAATAACCTATTTTTTAGTAGCTTTTATTGATTTATTTGGACCAACTCATATGATTCTGAGCTCGAATATGATGTTCGTAAATGATACAAGAGATCTCTTTTACATTGCTTTTGTTTTATTTTGTTTGTTTTCTCGAAAAGATGAGGCATAGTAAATTGATTTAGTTGAAGTTCTTCATTGACTGTGAAATCAAAATTGTCAGCAGCACGAGCAGCAGCATTATTGGTGGAAGAAGGTTGGAGTTACTTTAAATTAGGACAGCGGTTTGACGTGTCCCATACATTGGTTTTTCGAATGATGCAAAGGTATAGTATAGAGAGATTGATGGTTATAGTAGAATATCTAGATACTTAGGCGCCGATTACATGGGGGCGTCGGAGCTTAAGCCCCCAAGGAGACAATTCCCTTAACGCAGTATTTTTTTATATCAGTAATAAAGCCCTGAATTGTTATTATTTTAAAGAATTATTGTAGGTACCTCCTTCCATGTTTTAGTAACTGATTACTACTTTAAAATAAGTGTGAGTTAGACTTCTAGAAATAATACCAGTGAATTCCTCGCATCAAAGTATCCATATGATATACATTTTTTTATATTTAAATTCCCACTAGTACAGCCACAATTATAAACTGAATAACAGCCAATAGAAATCGATATGACCGGTAATAATGCATATCTCAGGAGTCAGGATATACTGCAGAGCGTCGGGGAGGCAATGGGCCTCTGGGCCTCTTCCTCGCCTGGTGGTTTGGCTAGACCGCTTTCCAAGGCATCTGATGCCCTGAAGGTGATCTAGTTCAGCCGACCGGAAATTGGAGTACACCAGCGTGTGCTCTAATTCTAGGTCTACTGAAACCAGACCACATTCTGGAGCAGATTTAGCTGTAAGAATTGTGCTCTGGTTTCGGTGGGTCAGGAATTATAGCACTCAGAAGTGGTTACTCTAATTCTAGGTCTGCTGAAACCAAAGTATGTTCTGGAACAGATTTAGTTAGACTGAAACCAGAGCACATTCTGGAGTAGTTTTGGCTGCTACGGATTGTGCGATGGTTTCTCTGGATCAAGCATTAGGGCACTCAGGGGGTCAGGAATTAGAGTATTTTGAAATGTTTGCTTTAATTTCTGACCTACTAAAACCAGAGCATATATTGGATCAGTTTTGGCTCCTCTGGACTGTGCTCTTGTTTATTGAGTCAAGAATTAGAGCATTATAAGTATCTTTTTCCTTGCAATTTTATGTTTTGATTTTGGTCATTGTAAGAAATTCTGCCTCCAAGAAAATTTCGAAAAGTTTGTCTAGATAAGGTCGAAATCGTGAAAAAACCCTTGGCCAATATAAATAATTGCCTTTTAACTAATACTAAAGAAAACATTAAAACCTTGAAATAATAAATGAATATATTAATCTAAAATGTAAAAGGATGGAGTGAAGGTAAAACCTTAAGTCTTAGACACACTGTTCTTTTAAAACTTTAATGTGTCTAAGACTTAAGGTTTTATCGTCACTCCATCCTTTCATATTACACTATAATTTCATTTTGTAATATTCTAATTTTAATTGCTGCAATGTTGATTATATCGTTATAATAGATGAAAAAAATCCAATTTTATTGAAAGGATTGAAAGATTTGATAATTTTTCTTGTGACATTGTGTTTCGCAAATAAGATTACTACAGATAATTTGCTTCTTATTTTTTTTAATATTATAGTACAGAGTACTTGTGCTTTAATAAAGTCATATTTAGTTATTAATTAATTTACGATTCTAAAAACGTTTTAGATAAATAACAAGCTGTAACGAAAATATTATCAAGAAATTTGCAGGCAAAAAACACGCATAATTTTAATTTTATCAAGCGCACAATACAATTGCCGTATTTGTCAATAACGTACTTTGCGCTCTAGATACAAAATATACTATTTGGTCTGGTCATTCAAACCTTGCCGCCCCCTAAACTGCGACGCCCGGATATACAAATCTGAACCAACATTGAACAGGCCTAAAGAAGGCCAAAAAGTCGATGGATTGACGAAGTTACCAAAGATTTGACAAAGCTCAATATTCCAAATTGGAGCAATGTATTGAGGGACAGATTGAAGGATAGTCCAGCTAACAAGAAAAAGACTGTCATGTTTTTTTAAAGTTGTAATGCATTAAATACTTGCGTTGTTCCTTCCAGCAATGCTGCGCCAAACCAAATATTTTTATGTGAGAGAAAGCTTATCATCACCCTCCCTACAAATTATGTCGCCTAAAAAAGATTACATTTCCCGAGACATTTCCACTCTTCATTTTAACAGGAAAGTTTTATAGCAAGATTTATGATTCCGCAAATTAAATCTCGTAGAAATTGTAGGGCTTGTTAGAATAGCTTTCAGAGTGCAATTTATGTTTATTACGCCTGGACCACAACTACATTACGTGTAGCCGGTCCGGTGGTAGGCATATACGGCACACGCCCGGTGATATGGAACTGAAACGCTGAGGCACCGGGACTGAAATAGGCCGATGTGATTCTGCTGATGCCAGCAGACCGCGCAGGGAAAGGTAGATACAGCCGCAAACCTTCTCAACTTTCGCTAATAAAGGATATTGTCAACGTTCTATGTTTACCAAATACACGTCGCTTCTCAACAATGTTATTTGTGTATTGCTGTTCCTTTTAACTGGCTAGTTGATTGTAAAACGATTGAAGTACTTCTATGATAATACTGCAGCATAATTCCTAAAATTATTTATTTCCTACCGACCGCTACCTTATAATAAAGAGGTATTGTAAGAACATCGATTTTGACTGTCTGGTACTTTTGTACGTGTAGTACAAACTTCATCATCATCTATGGCACAACATTCCTAGATGAAAGATGAGCTGAAGTATTTTTTTTTTTGAGACAATTTTTTTTCCTTGTTTTAGAAGAGCCGGATTAATACCATTGGGAGGCCTAAGCACTACTTGTTGCAGAGCACTTCTTTAACAAATAAATTGTTCTAAATAAAAAAAAATACTGGTATGTATTTGTTGTAGAGAATATAGAAACAAGAATGGATTGCGAACAAACATGATTAATACTGCTGTTTTGTTTTAATACAGAAATATCATATACACATATTCTTTTGAACTTATTCAGGAGCGTATTATTCTACTATACATCTTGTACATAGGTACGAGTATCTCACGACAAGTCAAACGATATTAAAATTTTCGATTATGTTAACAAAAAATACTATGATAACTAATATAATTCATAATTCGTTATGAATAGTTGAACATTTCATAAAATAAAATTCAAAACATTTTTCTTCTACATTTCTGGGCTGTAAAATCTTTGATTGCTTTTTCGAAACTAATTTTTCGCAAGATATCAGCTTTTACCCACAGCATTATCTGCGAAAAAAATTTTTTATAGAAATTCTCGGGGGCCCTAAGCACGTGCTTAGTTTGCTTACGCATAAGTCCAGTCCTGTGTTTTAGTGATGTAGGTTGTCAGACTACAGCCTCTGCAAGAGACCTGCAGCTTACAAAGGGTTTCGAACCACTCGGACACACTGATACTTTTACTTGGGTAAAGATTTGCGAAGCCAGGATTTGAACCTCAGATTTCATACTCTACTTAGTTTGAATCGGAGTAGCTGTACCAATTTTATTGAAACATCATATTTAAGCTTCTTGACGTCAGTACGTCAAAGTAAAAGGTGATTATTTTTTGTTAAAAATCTGTCAACCTGAAGTGATAGTTTACTATTTTCATTTTTAGTTTTTTTTGCAAATATTTCATAATTAATATTTTAATAACCGCTCTACTATTAATATCATGTAGAGTCGAATGAAGGTGATTCGTTGGAATGAAAAACATATACACTTCCTTGCCTCTAGGGGATTCGAACCCGTTTCACAAATGGAAGATGTAATTATGATGAATAAGTTGTTTCGAACAAATATTTGTTTATAAACAGTTAGTTTCCTTGTTTATCGTACATAATAACGCAGTATCCGGTAAATTATGAAGATGCGCACATATTAAATTCCTATAATTTTAAAGTCGATAATCTGTAGCAGGGGATCAAGTTGCTTCAGCAATTTCAATAATAAAATATTCAGCGTAAGACCCGGATGAAATGACGTATCCTCGTATGGAAAAGCTGTTTGCAGATTGGGAAAAAATGAGGAACTATTTGGATGAGCTCATGGCCTACTTTGCGGGAAATTGAATCTGTTTTATAGATTTTTTTTCTTGTTTTTCAAGGAGACAGGGATATGTCGAGATTTTGATGCAATTGAAAACTGCTCTAGGGAAATACAAATCATTTTTATTTCAACGGGATTCCATTAAAATTATTAAATTTTGAATCAGTTTCACATTGAAAATTTTGATGTGGCCAGTATATAATCCCCGTCCTACAACTTCTTTGTATTATAAATTCTTATTTTTTTCTTTTTATTCTATATAGTATTTATTTTCGTTTACATCATATTTAAATATTTCTTTTTTGCGTTCCAACAGTCGAACCTTAAAAAATATTTTTCTTACAACCGGGCAGTAAGTACTCGTATACCGGGTGTCCCATTTAAGGTACGAATGCATTGGTATCTCGAGAACCGTAAGAGCTACGAGGTTGGTTAAATTAGACAAAAGTTGCCCCGTTAGGAGGCTATTTTAATAGTATTTTGTTATTTGCGAAAAAATTTTTAAATAGAGATTTTTTTTAGCTTTACAATGATATAAAACAGTAATAATTTATTTTTATAATTGACAGAAAAATGAACAAAAATTGTTATTTATACTAAAATTGCATTGAAAAAAGTAAATCGAAGGCGGCTGTGGAAGAAAATAACTAAATTTATTGTAAAGTTTTCGCAAATTATTTTTGTATTTTTGAGTACTTCTGCAAATTCACCCTACAAAAGTGCCTTATGAAAGTGCAAACCAGAATCTCGTATTATTTCATACAACAAAGTTATAAGCAAAAAAAGAAAATTGCTGAATTTACATTTTCCCCTATATCTAGTGATCTATGCATTTTTTCGCAAATAACAAAACACTATTAAAATAGCCTCCTAACGGGGCAACTTTTGTCTAATTTAACCAACCTCGTAGCTCTTACGGTTCTCGAGATACCAATGCATTCGTATCTTAAATGGGACACCCTGTATACTTTTGAGTTTGTAAAGAGTAAAATTTCACGCACTAGTGCGTGAAAAGTAGCCGTTGCTAGACACCGTAAACACATTTATCATTGGTTTAATTTACTTTTGCAATTAATTTTTATTAATATATCGATTGTTAAACAACATTCGACTAAAAAACACTTACTTTACACACTAGTTGCATAAGTAACTGTTTTAAATTTTTAAAAGTTCTTATTTTTGGATCAAATAGTTTGGTTTTAGAAAGTAGAATTGATTTATTGATCGTGCGTTGATTTCAAATTTTCAAACAGAATTTAATTATCTCTTTTCGTTCCTAAAATATTTTTGCTCAATGTTACACTTCAAAAACATGTTTTTTAACACCTTTATTTAAAAAATGGGTAGAGGTATAATCTTAACGATTTCACCATTCAATTCTACGGGCATGTTATGAAGAAAAGTTTTCTCTATATATACGTTCTAGGGAACGATTAGATGAAAAATAAGAAAATAGAATAAACTTAAATTTTACACTTTTTCTGTGGAACTTTTTTCTCCAAATTTTCTTATTTTCGGGTCTTAAGTAAATTTCGATATGTAGATTCCAAATTTTAAAAGCGACCTCAATTATCAAACTCTTACCGTTCTCGAGTTATACTAAAAAAACCCAAAAATGGATATTTTTGAAATATTTTCGGTGGGAAAATACAAATTTGAAAATTATAATTTATAAGGTTTAACAGTGATTGAAAATAGCTTGGGAACATAAAAAGTATTCAAATATTAATTTACGTGAACGACAATGTGAATTTATAATTCTTTACTGTTCCACAAGTTAAATAGACAATGAATTTGTATAATTTATATAAGTGTGGGTGTACATCAGTAGCAGACTCAGACACACTTCTTGATATTTTATGTTTTTCGCTGCCATGCAATCTAGTAAGTAGTTACTACAAGTGTATAACATGCAAATGCATTTGACAATTGTACTGGCTTTTAGAGATATAACTAGTTTCAAATACGTTTCTCTGTATTTGTGACGCAACAATGAGTACATATTCGTAGTTACAAGTTGACATTTCCAGACATTCTCATACATCGTATGTTCTCGGATGTATATTAATGGAAAATAGACCTTAGGGAAATTTCAAAACAATTGAAATATGCATTCAAGGTGCTACGGAAAATGCTTCATCATTGTTATATTTGATAGTAGATTAGAAAATAAATAGTTTTGTTTGAACTACCTGGACCGAGTTTTAAAAATTTTATGAAGTTTTTCCGCTATAAAATATAAAAACTTTGGAGCGAGAATATCTGCCGAGTGAACATCAGAAGTTAATCAGTTTTCCTGCGGATTTCCTTTTGTTCCGAAACGCCCATTAATTCTGTTTTATGGTCAATAGCCACTGATGCAACTCTAAATAGATTTGCTTACTAAGCGAACGTTCGAATCTCCTAACTTCGACTTCAATTTATAATGAAACATGCAACGTCTATAAATTCTACTACGCTACATAAACATTATTAGAAATAAAACAAACGAGTTCTTGTTTCTTCGAAAGAAATAAGGGTTTTGGGGCCAGTACTCGGTTCTAACTTTTTGATTGGGTTTTTGTTCTATTTCAAAATTTTTGTCAGGTTATGCCGTTTGTTAAAATTGTGAAGAGAAGTGTAATCCGTAATGCGTTATTTTATTTGGTTTATTTTGTACATCAAAAAGTACAAAGGTTGTAGCTTTGCAATGTTAGCGCTTTAATCAAATTATTCCCCTTTAACAATTCTGTAAAGAATATGCAAGTGTTTGTGCCCTAATATTTAATTTGCTCGGAATCAAATAACCAGTGCAGTGGGTGCAAACGCTAAAAGTCACACAAAGCTCCGGCCGTCGTGTTCGTATCACAGACGTACAAACGATGCAAATGTGCGGTTTGTAAGTTTGCGCGTTTGACAATCGACGATCAGCACGACCTGCCCAAACCCAAACAACTTTCAGATCGCGGTTTGCCGTGCGAACGAACAGGAAACAGTTGAAGCTTCATTGCAGCCATTTCAGGCGATGCTGTTTCAGACACGATATATATAAAGTAAACAACGTTTTCTAACGGGAAAATACGTGATTTCTAGATTTTTATTGACAATGTCTACAAAGCTTTCAGAAGTGTTTAACGGACAATGGTTGCTTCAATCAGATTTCATTTATAATATCTTTATTGATTTCATTGCTTTTATAAATTTCATATCAATTTACATGTTGTAATTTTGTCTAATAAAGTTTATTTAAGGAAACTAGTAATATATTTTTTTCAATACCTATTTTTTTTTTCTAATTGTTAAAATGGTTATTTGATAGGAAATTAGAGCAGAGCTTTTGAGATTCGTGCCAACCTGTTTTGTAGAATAGGGCATGAATATATGTATATCTGTATGTATATATTAATAGGAAATAACTGGGTCATATTCAAATTCGAGCGGTCCCATGCACAATCTGTCATCTGTGCAACTATTTTGATTTTTTGAATTTGAATATTGCAAGTTGTTGACCTACACATTTACATCGTGTAAAAAGTTTTTGTTGATTCAAATGTATTCATATATTGTATGTACGCTATTCATAGCAGAAATAGTGTCTTTTTTTCAGACATACTGCTGATTTCACTTGATAATTTGAAATTAACCAAATCTGCATCAATGGGGTATGTGACCAAATTTTGATTTGTACATATACAGAGTGGTGAATCGAACACCCTAACATAGGGATTTAACATGTAAAATAATATTTTCGTAATTTCCTGCTTCCCTAATTATTTTAAGTAAAGAAGCTTCAAATAATAGTTGTAAAGCATACAATTCTGCATCTGAATTAATAAGCAAAATTAATTTTACCTGCCTTGTAAGATGAGAAATTAGGTATGAAAATGACGTAAATCATCCCAAAAATAGCAGTAACCAAGGAAGTTAGCTGCGTTATTTTATTTTTATCGTAAAAACTAAACACTAATAATTACTACCTGAGGAAGAGATACTCATTCAATGAGAAGTAATCTAGTTCTTGGCCTAAAGTATTTTTTTTTTTTTAACAAGGCAATGTAATATTTACTGCCGGTTGTGTAACGAGTGTTCTGTGCAGAAATTTGGTTCTTATACTACTGTAGTACTATAATTAGATCAAAATCACCCTCCGTAAAAATGTATTTACTGTAATGTTTACTGCTACTTGAGGGGTGTTCATTCATTGTTAGTCTTCTATTCTTGCTCTAATGTAATTAAATCAAAATTACCTTCCGTGTAAACCAAGCAATTGAACGACAATTTGTCCCAATTAAGCCTTTAAATGATGTATATTTAGCACAAAAAGCGGCTACCCAAATTAAATAGCGGTCCAATGAAACAGAATCGGCTGTATTTAATTTTATGGCACCAGGATTGGTTGCCCTTCAAACTATTTTTTCTGATTATTGTTGTTGTTTATTGTTGATAGGTTCTGGTTATACCAAGAAGACTTAAAATAAAAAAAGCTTATCGAAATGTTGAATAGTTCATTTGACATTTTATTCCGATGTGATATTGTCCATTTAAGGGAAACTTAAAATTTAAGTATTATTGGTGCAACTGGCTATTATAAAGCAAAATGAATATAATAATGAGGTCTGTCTTTCAAAGTTTGAAAGTGGTAGAAGATGGTTAAGTATTATTCATGCAACTGGTCATCATAAAGCAAAATGAAATTAATAATGAGGTCTGTCTTTCAAAGTTTGAAAGTGGTAGAAGATGGAATAAATTTAATGGTTGAATGTGTCCCGAATTAAATGCCCAATTATTGGTGTGTTGTGATTCAATTGGGGCTGTTTTCTCGGCGTGCTTGTCTTCCGAAGCGGGAGGAGTTGAAACGGGCCCGGAATCCAGAACCCGGAACCCGGAACCCCGCCGTAGGTGTGAAGGATAGAGCGGTGTGGATGGTACCGGGCGTCAATCGATGCCGCCGAATCTGCATATTTTATACGTCAGTCCCTGACCAGGCTTTGCTTGTCAGATACTTTCAGTCTGACAATTCATTCATGTCAAACAAGATATATGACGCCCTAAATGAAAAGGGTTTCATATTTTTATTGTGGGATTCACGGCGCTGACTTTCACGGACAGACCTAAAATCAAACATATTTTATCTGTCCCAAAGAATCACCAACTGAAAGGGGTGGATTTTATCACCGCATAATTTTAAATTAAATAAAGAAAAGCGGGAGAGATAAATATCAACCTTTATCTTGTTGTTCCAATATTTTTCGATAAATTCAATGCGGCCCGGGGCGTTAGACTTATAAGTCGCTCGTTTTTCCTGAAACCTTCAAATTTTATTATTTAAATAAAATATCAAGGATGAAGGAAAAGACTACTGAATTCAACCTCCCCGTTTCGGATCTCATCATGATAAAGTGTTTTCTTCTTTTTTCGAGAGTTTACAGGCGATAATCTTGTTGTTTGTTTTTTTTTTCATTTAGCAGTGTAGTCGTAGAAAAGTTTTAGTGTGCCACTCGTGCAAAATCACCTATTTTCATACCTTGTGGGAAATATGCGACATTCTGCACTTGTAGCACAATATACTATTATATATTAGTGTGTATACATGATTAGGTATTTTCGACTTTTTTCCATTTTCGAAAGAATAAAATATACTTTGACAATAAGTCAAATGTGTTTCATATCCACTGTAGGATATAAACTATGTGTCCATTCTGTCAAGCTTGCAAAAACATAAAATATTTTTCATAATATATTTCTCCAGAAGCTAAAATTTTGACACACAAACTATTATATTTAACCTGCCTTAAATTTTCGTATTACTTTAACTGAAAATAAATAAATGTATGCAAAAACATAATAAAATGGATAACTGGGGAAATGTCCTAGGAATATTTTGCCAATGATGGTGATCGTAAAAAACTGTAGAACGCACTAGAAAGAAGAAAATAAAAAGTGGAACTTCCCAAGAATTTTAAAAGGAGTGAATGATTGAAAAAGTAATTCGCAGAACGGGGGGTTTTCAAACTGACTGTCGGTCCTTATTTTTAATGTAATGCTCTATAATAAAAACACGTCTGTGAATACAGAGTATTACTATCGCATCTTTCGCCGAATGAGCATATCCTTTGCAATGTTATACAAGGTCTGTTGGCAGGGCCAAATCATGAATAAATATATCATGTAACAATATTTGAATAATGTAGCCGTTCTGAGAATGGTGAAAAGCCGTGCTACATTTCTATACAAATAAAACGGAAAGCTACGCATTTTGAGACAAAATGAGTTAATCTTCCCTTACATAATGGGTCCCCAGAGATTAATAGCAATGATGATTAATCGTCTCACACTTAACTCTCCATAAATACAAGATAACAAGCGGTGTATTAGGCCCAACGCCAGTCTTTAAACAACAACCGAAAGAAATAAAAGACCAAAGTCTTCGTCGACACTTTTCATGCTTTCCGGCGGGAAAAAGCGAACGCCATTCCGCGTAATGAGTTCCTTGCAACTCGATTTGTGTTTTAATCTGTTTATGTTAAAAATCATTGTTGGCGAACAGACGTTTGTTCTGTTGTTTCCACTCTGTTTACTTATTTAAATAAAAGAACGGCGAATTTGCTTTTCAATCAACACAAGACCACTGTTTTTCTTAATTGCGAAAACACTTCGCAATTATTACTTCTCATTTCACAGAAATTTTATTTAACTGGCCATACAATTTTTTTAGACCATATTTACTGGTTTTAAATCTAGTATATTTTGATTAATTTTCAACTAATAGTCAATATGTACGAAACATTAAGGGTTAAATCACTAGGGAAATTTGATAATTATTATTAATAGTACCTAAGGGATAAATAACTAAAATCCATTCAACCAGTGATAATTTGAATAGCCAAAGTTTTGTGCAACAATAATTAATTGTATATGGTTTGACTCTTAAGGTACATTCTAGAAACTAGGGTACAACTTATACTGTACCTTGGAAGACCAGTAGTACACTTTATGTTTATATGTTCAAAATAATTATGTGGCTATAAAATTAATAAAACGTTTGTGTATGTAATGCAGAAAAATGTTTTAATTTTATTACAAGACTTCTGTATTACAGGGAGATTATTTTAGATAAGTATGTTAAAAATTAGTGACGAAACGATAACGATTAACATTAATCGTATAATCGCAAATTATTGTGATTTCCGAATCGTAATCGTCGATTATCTTACAACTATTTTGTAGATTAAATGTAGTTGAATTATAAAGTTATTTCATTATTCATTTTAATGTCCATGAAACGAAAAGATATAGATGTAATATTGTTTCATATATTGTAATCGTACTCGTAATCGCAAAAGTGCAAATCGTTACATCACTACTAAAAATATTATGTAATGTTGGTTATATTTAAGGCACTAAAATATATATGGAGCAATATTGCTCCTGGCATTAAAAATGTGTTAATATGTATATTTTCGTGTTTTATCCGTCAAATTTCACTTACAAATTCCCTTTAAATAACATTACATTGTAAGTTACGAACTTGGTGTAAAAATTAACTACCTCATAAATGTGTTGTGGTGTTTTAATTTAGAAAATGAAAATAGTTCATAAACAAAAACTTAATAAGACCACGGAATTTAGTTGCAAACTCCTTTTTCTTTATAATTCTCCTGCTGCGAAATTAGCTACTCCATTAATTAATGAGCTTTTAATGTAATACTAAGGAGTAAACTTCTTGGTAAAAATATACTCTGCGTGGTAGTCTATATAAAAATATGATTGAACCGCGGATTCGCCCGGTTTTGTGTTTGGAGAGGATTATCCTATAATTTCTAGACTCAGATTAAAAAGAAAACACGAGGTATGAGAGTAATTTTAGAGAAATTTGCTTTAATGGCATGTTTTTATTTTATTTCTTGGTAGGTATATCATTATAAAATCTTAAATCTACGGTAGGTACATTTTTTTATTTTATCCTACTGTAATAGTAGGTATTATAATAAATATATTTCTCGATATTGATGAATGATCTTTTGCTACGTGAACTATCAATTGATAAATGTCAATATTTGATTAAGTAAATTTAGCTTTAATGTTTATTAAACAAGTTTGTTGTATTAATAAAAATTATAATTTAATCTACACCTTCAAATATAGTTACTTGTTGCTTATGAAATATTAATAGCATATTATAAATTAAGTGCAATATTAGAGGGATGTTTGACGCGCGAGTATGTATAGTGACATTTCACTCAAATTTGCTATAGTAGATTATCTTATAGTAGTAGCATTTTGAATATTAAATTAATTTGAATAAATGAAAATAACGTTTTATAAAAAAAATACGCAGAGTTCGTCATACTCGGTTGCTATGGTTATGCTTCAGGAGTTATTGAAAATTTTCAGCTGACAGTACTGCGTATAATGAAACATTTTGCTCACTTGTGTTTTGTAAAGAATAAATGTTTTAATCACTAAAAATAAATGCATAAAATACCTCAAAAACCAGTATTTTCAATATTTATAAAATTTTAATGTTTCTGTACATCAGTTCTAAGTGCCTGAAACGTTATATCTGGTAAACGTGGTCTACTACAAAAATGTTATCATTACGTAAATTTATTATATTTTCATTTACAGATTTGTTAATTGGTGTATAAAATATCTTTAAGCACATAAAAAAATAGGATTTGGAACTTCATTATCTCATCGAGATGATAAGAGTTGAAGCGTCCATGCAGGCGACTGTATATTTTATACTTTGCAGAGTTAATAGAGAGTGTATAATTTATTCGAGGTTTTAATTTAGGCTCTGTGATCCCCAATCTTCTACCCTTTGAGTGTTTTGAATAATTATTTTAGGGTCCAGTTTAAATTAAAAATTTGCATGTAATAACAAGATGTTTTCCCGTCACCTGTTCATACAAAGACGAAAACTAGAATAAAAATTAGGTTTATTTTTCATGTCACATCTTTCTTTGAAAATATTTTCGTTGGTGTTATTTTACGTAATTTCGTAATTCATTGTGAAAGGAAATCTCCATATACATTCTTCCATCTCATTTAATCAGATTATACGGCGAAAACGGAGATTTTTTAAATTGAAAATTTAATAAATGACAGGAACATCTACGAAAACATCAGATGCCAGGTGCTACATCTTATGCAGACTTCGGCTTCTTTGTTCACCCTTGCAAGGGTGAGCATATCTAATTCATTCTCATATTTTAGGATATAACAGCTTACCAAAAAAAAAAAAAAACTCAAATAAGTTCATCAATTTGTCTCATTCTTGATGTATTTATTGTAAGTACTATATTTTTGCTTTACTAGTTGTTCCGGTTTTTCATAAATACTACTTACATTTGTCCAGATTGAATTGTACTACATTCCAGAATTATTCTAGTTATTCGTTCTAAACTTTGCATGTTCCAAATAAATTTATTGCACTATTATTTGCCCTAGTTTTTAATAATAATAATGATAATTATTAAAGTTTTGGTTACAGGTAAAATTGAGACATGGACTTCACCATGACAAATTTTACTTACATTTTTGATAGGGTATGGGTTTCAAACCAATGAGACAGAACGGTAGTTTTATTTGATTAATAGCAACACTTAGAAAGCTCTACCCCAATGAGTCACCGCGCTTATTAATAATTACTCTTTTTGTTTGTCTCAGGATGTAGTTTATTTTTTTCTGTAATTGCTCTAAGGTTTTTCTCTCTTCATCAAATAATTTGTAATAAAATCTATTTATGTAGGTAGATATTGCTTCAAATTTTTGTTGTAATGTGAATATTAGTTACTAACAATTGCTGTACATAATAATACGCACTAAGTTGTTATTGGTGTTTTATTAATTAATAGATTATTGTCAGAATAATAGTAATATACCATATCATCTGAACATGTATGTCATTTGATGTTAATTTATCATCATATGTCATCATTACCGAAATCTGTGACAAAGTAGATCGGCACACTAAGTAATTGGTAAAAAGACATAATAAAGCGAGGAATATTTTAGAGAAATTCAACTCCTTTTCTTTTAAGAAAATTTAATTTAAAGGTTGATTTAGTAGAAGCTAAGAATTCCTCCCCCTATAAGTTGCGATACTGTGTTACTTAATTAAAGTTTTTCAGTGTCCCAGCGTTAGTAATTATCATTTTCTAGGCATTTTCGTCTCCATGTCTCGCTTCTTCGCGATGTAAATCAGGATTCTTTATTCAGCCCGTGGGGACTATCGCGATGTTTTTTCGTCATTTGTGCTTCATTGAAAAGAAAATAATGGAATGTTTTCTGCAGAACTACTCGTATTATGTAAACGTTGCTGTCATATGCAACTGAGTTTTAGAGTAAACAAGCGAATCAATTTGACATGAGAGGAAGTAATATCTCTATCACTCAAATATTTCTTGGCATATTGCAAGGAATTGAATTATTCTTGACCTGTCAGTTTTTATTATAGTGGAGAATTTTCCGCTGTCAACGCTAAAAATGTTTTGAAATATAAACCACGTAAACATTTTAAAATTTAAAATATATTTTCTTTATTTTAAATTTTGAGGTAAAATATGCAAAATTGTTTTCATAAATGTAAAAATATATTTTTATGTTTATTGCTGCTTTATTTAAAAGCTCATTTAAAAATAACTATTTTTGTTTATGATTATTTTGTGTGGATTTACAAATGTAAATGTAAATTTTATTTAACTTTTTACTATAATTAATCCTCACGCACTTTGTAAAATATGTATTTAAATATAAAATGAAATTTCGCTACAAAAATAATAATGTATTTGTAATTTTATTTAATTTCTTTGAATGCTTGTATTTGTTTCAGGTGACATTTCTAGGAGGAACAGGGCCTGAAATTACATCGTCTCTACCAGAGTGAGTATTAACATATTTTATTTAGGTATTTAAAAAATATATATTAACTCTTAACAATCAGTAAGTGATGATATTTAGAATTCGGTAAATAAAGTAATGTCTTCATTTAGAGTATGTTTTTTTGTACTAAATCCTTCCGTTGTTGATGATTAACAAATTTGTCTACAACTTAATGCCCCAAAAAACGAGGAGTATCGCTGAAAGTTTCGCAGTGTTGAGGTATTTAGTAATTTTTCCTCGCTTATCTCAGACAGGAGTAGAAAAACAAGCACGTCGTGTCTGCCACATTTGGCGGGCTGGAAATCTACTTCCTTTCCGGTCAACATTTCTGTCATTGATTAAATTTCGCGCCATTAGTCGCGGTTCACAAGTTCACTTCTTCCGTTTCCAGTTCGAAAAGTAAGGCTAGGTTTGCCCGCTCTCTGAATTTTTCATTTAACTTCGCGGGAAAGAAAGAACTAGATAGTGATTAAAAAAACTTACATTTTAGATCTGTTTAAAAATGTAAAGTTTTTATTTTAGTACTTATAAGTTTAAATAACACATTTGTCTGAGGAAAAAAACAGATGAACAAAATTAAATCATAGTGCTTGAAATTTAGATTATGTTTGTATAAACTGCTGCTACAATTAATATCTTTTGCAAGATTTAGTGAAATAAACTTTCGCATTAAGAACAAGAAACACGGTGTGCTGTAAGTAAAACAATTTTATTATCTTGCAATTACTTAATTTTATATCAATATTTATCTGTAAGTACGATAGTTAATTAATTCTGAGAATAAAATTACTGCACAAGATAAATTTTATTAGTTTTAAAACTATAGGTGTTCATTTAGTTTAAGTACATTTCAAAACTTCTGTAATAATAGAGTTCTCTGAATGGACCACTTTTATAGAAAAAAATTAAAATAATCTTTCTAATTAAAAAGTGTAAAATTATATGTTAAATATTTGTATTTATATTAAGTTTGTAAGCTGCAGATTTTTTGATGGACATCATTTGACTTTCTTGTACGCCTATTTTTTGGTGCACTTCACTTAACAGGGCCGGATTTAGTACAGGGCCAGCGGGACTATGGGTCTCCACCAATGCAATAAAGCTTTTCAATTTAAACGAAATCCGAAAAAAAACAGGCAGGGCCGCCGTGCGCATATTTATATATTCTATTCCGCACCAAGGAGCCTCAACGAAGGGATGATATTCTTAAAAAAAATGTACACATACGATTTTTTTGTTTACTCATACAACGTCCGAATTCGCTAAAAACCTTTTTTTGAAAATATTGTTCCTTAAATTGACCTCTTTTGACGTAACAAATGACAAGGACAATAGTCTGGCAAAACCGTGTGATTAACAATCTAAATTTAAATAAACAGACAGATTCAGAGTTGTTCAAAATGGATATTTCCGTTGAAAACTGAAATTTTTCGCGATTAAAATACTTCCTTTACTTTGTACAATGCAGTAAAAAGTGTACTTCGTATAATGCAGTAAAAAGGAACTGTACCGTTACGATAAAGAATATAGTGCCTCCGTGATGCAATCATGTGAATTACGAAGACGATTTCACAATTTGCGAATCTGATGTATCAGTAGAATGGATGTATCAATAGAATGAATGTCTCAATTTCGATAATTAATTACAAAAAGAATGAAAAGGAAACGTAGAATTGATTCAAAGGCAAAATGCGCCTACATTAAATGGAGTCTACATTCCCGATCACAGGAAACGGAAGCCAGCAACGGAAATTATTAAATTCCGAATGCAATTTATCGAAAACGTGCAAAAATCTCAACATAAAAATTATACGCGTTGGCACATCTAGAGAATGATTGCTCAACTTAACGTGTTTTTATTGTCAGCAATTTCCAATATCTTTGCGAATTATTGAAAATTAAATATTGGAAATAAATGGCGCTATCCAGCGTGTGGAGAGCTAACTAATAATGAAAAATCCGTGTCCAGCGATGGACGATGAAGAATCCAATATGTGCGCACGAGCTTTGAAAGTTGTTGCTCAATACTGACCCAATTAACTACAAAGAAATTGTCATCAATACCTGGAATTTTTTAATGAAAACTGTTTTTTTTTTATTTACCTACACCGAGCTGGTAGCCAATTTGTTAACGATTTTGGTTGCTGCAAAAATTAGTATCAGTTTAAGTTTTTAGAGGAAATTGGTTTTTGTGTAATGATTTACGTAAAAAGATTTGAAAAATTTGTCGCTATACTCCTAGATCTTAATATTATCAACATAATAATGCCTTATATTCGGGTGTATATGTATTTATATTTACTTGCTTAATTCGTTTTTATACTTTTTGTAGTCTAAATATCGGATGTGGACACCACATGACTTCCTTCTACCCTAAATTATGCACATTTTTCGTTGTACTTCATTTAAACTTGTTTCACTTGAAAGTGAGATCATTCTACGACTGGCTAATCATTCTTCAACTTTCGTTTCATATCTTACCTTTTGAAATTCCCTTTGTATTTTCAAAATTTTTATTAATATGTTTATCACGATTCCTATTGCATAACATATAACTATTTTAATTGCTCAAAAACTTGCAAAGAAATATATATTGTTTTCATTCATTTCGTACATATTTTACATATAAAAATTAAAAGCCAATAAAATTATTATTTTTATTAAGTTTCTGCGAAAAGTAAAGTGCTCTTTTGAAGAGCCCGATTGGAACAAAAAATTGAGGTTTATAACTAGATGTTATAGCAATTCTATAAGCAACATTTCAAAATGTCCTTTTGGCACTGCTGATTGCAATAAAAAAGGGAGATGCACAACTAGATGTTATAGCAGTCTTATATACAAAAAATCAAAATTTTACGGATAATCATTTTGAGTTATGTGAGATACATATATACGTACGTATAGACGTCAGACCGAAACTAGTCATAATGGAAATATCCGTTGAAATCTGAAAACCGAAATTTTTCGCTATTATAATACTTCCTGTACTTCTTAAAAGGAAGTAATAAAAATGAAATGACCGTTTGTATTTCCGAGAACCTGAATTCGAATCCTGCCAGGTCAAATTCTTAAGCATTTATTTCCTACACATAAAAATTTATCTTTATGACGACTTTGAGGGATGTTATTCTCTATGGCAGTTTCCTAACTTGTGGGTCGCGCCAATGTTAATGTATATATTTTCTTGCTAGGCATTTATCTCGGTATAGGTAGATTGGGTTTTTACAAAGTAGGTTGCAATATTTAAAATTTAGGGAACCCTTGCACTAACTATAAGGTATTAAATATCATTACTGATATCTGCGATAAAGATCGACAAACCCAGAAATGGATAATAAGACGTGAGTGATATTTTCTTTATAAAAAGAGCTATAATAGCTTTGATTCAAGGTTCTAAACTTTAAATGTCGGTTTTCGGTTTTTCTTGAAAACAATACTTTACTCTTTTCTCGGATTCTCTGAAGAAATTTACAAGACAATGTAACGTCAGCACTATAGTTTTAAAAGTTTACTAATAATAAACCTAACCTTATTTATTTGAAACTTACGATAATTTCATTGGCGTATTATAAAATATCAAGATTTTTGAATAAATCTAGCAAGAGTAAAATGAAATGTCCCGGTGAATAAATACTGCAAAAACAAGTTGTTGTTCAGCTGTTTAATCAATGAAAAATTTATTACTTTCCAACGAAAATTTAGTGAACTGTTTACAAATCTAGTGCGAAAACAATTGGAAATGCCAATAGCATATACATCATAATAAACAATCAATTGTGCGGAGTCTATCGAGTTAACTGCACTATTACTGCCACCAGTAACCCGGGTCATCCGACTTCAGCATTGTTTGCTCCGCTATTCAAATTATTGGTTATCCATGGGCAACATGTGCAACCCGATGATATGATTAGCCTGGATGTTATTTTATTCCGTCTAGTGAGCTATGAGAATAGTTTTCAAATTGGAAACCTGCGAAATGGGATCGAACAACAGTTATTGATGTTTTTATATTCTCCTGCTCGCTTTGCGATTTCACATGTATATCACGGAAATTTTAGTTATAATTATTTTCACGATGGAATATTAATGATGTTTTCATATTTTTAGTTTACGGAGTTTAATAAAACGCAATATCAAAACAGTAAAAACATTTTGAATAAACTTTTGTTTTTATCGCTTTCAGCAAAATACTTTTTATCATGTTTTTCATCTAAAATGTATTTAAAATGTTTTGTTTTATCTCTTCGATTTTTTACTCCATTTTTAATTATTATTTTTTTAAATGGCTTACTTACTAGTTAGATGATGATGTAGCAATATGAAATGTTTTCTAAGTTACTGTAAACCTGAGCGTTTGATATGCATCCGGGATTAATTGTTTAGTTCTAGTAATAAAGATCAAAATTTTGAGATTTAACTGTCATTTTGGATTCGGGAGAAAATTCGAAACTTGATTAGTTTTTACAAAATGTGAGAAGCAAGAAGGAGGATGATTCCAGATTTAAAATTTACCATGTCTCGTTAAGGTGTTACCACACGAAAACAGTAACAAGGGCTGAATGGCACGGACGAATTCGAAATCGAAAATTTTTCTCTTACACGTTAAAAAAATTGAGTATTTACTTCTTTTCAGTTGGCAGTATTGGATGCCAAATTGTCAATTTGTCTTATTTTTTCGATTTTTGATTGTTATTTGAAGAAGTTTATTCGTTTTCATTTATAAACTACTTGATTGATACATTTGTTCAAAATTACGTGTTGGTGTATCTATTTGAATCTAGGGATATTTTAATAAACTGTCACTATTCAGCTGTCACAATTGACAACTCTCACGAAAGTTTTCGAACATAACCGAAAACTGGTTGCTCGAAATGAGTCACATTATCACACGAGGAAAGTTGCTCGAAATGAGAAAAGATGTCGGAAATGGCCAACAAGTTGTCGATATTAAGTCTCGTGAGGTAATAACGTTAGAGTCTCGTTTTATCGTTCAGACGCACGTAACTATAAAAGCAATGAGTTCTAACCGCGGAATGATTAACCGAACGGTTTTGATCATACAATGTATGAGTCTTATCCCATCGTCTGAAGAGTTGAAGCGCACGTAAAATCAGAGCAATGGGTTCTGAAAGGGTATGATTAACTAAACGGGTTGATCAGACAATATAAGAGACGGTTTACATCGTCTGAAGAGTTCAGGACGCAAGTATATCAGAGCAATCTATTCTGATCGCAATGCGGTCAACTAGAGCTGATCACACAATGTTAGACCAAATCTAACTCGTTTAATTTGTAACGTTTGTCATATTTTTTAATGTTCTCTCTTTATCATTGAAATAATGTAAATAAAATTTATCGTTTAAAAATGACTTACCCTGACAAGGTCGGTAAGCAGAGACAATCGGAAGCTCCAATCCAGTTTGATCTCGTCCTGTACGAGGACATCTTCGAGAGAACCCCTAGAGCACCACTCCCACACAAGAGCTGGCCTAGAAGGTTCCGTAAGACACCCAATAACTGGATTCAGGTTTTCATGGCGAAGCCCATGTATAAGCAGAAGTGCCTCCAAAGCTTTAGTTTTCAGTTCGAACCCTCCGGTGGAGGTTGCCAGGGCTTTCATGTGCACCAGGTCACCCTAGAAGAACAAAAGAAATAAAATGTTTAAGGTAGTTTTTAAAACACTCAACGACGAGTTTTAGATTAGTGCTTTAAAGCGTACATATTTTTTTATTATATCTGCATGATGCCATGGGATGGAATATGGAATTCCATAACTTCTGTTGCTATCATTTGAATTTGTTATGATATTAATTACAAATATCAACTACAAAGTGAAATTGTGATTCTATAATAGTAATTGTTATAATGTGTTTAATGTACGTAACGAGACAAATAAGAACACTTTACACTGTTTTAAACATTTCTTAAATTCTTTTCATGTTTCATTTTATAATTATACGTATTTGATTTGAAGTTTTATCGTCATAGAAAATAATATCACCAGAAGCGAAATTTAATGCATATAGGATTATTTTATTGCTTAGCAACTTAAAAGCACGGGAGTCGTTTTAATCTTGTTTTTTCGTACACTTTTTATAGTTTGTTAAACAGGGTACCTATAATAAAAATATTTTTAAGCTGAATAAATAGAAGAAGTAATGAAAATGTAACCAGCAATATATAGATTACTTTAATCTCATAGGTATTTTTTCCTTTTGAAATTAATCTTAAGGGATTATTTTTTTATAAAAGATATTTCATTTTTGAAGTAAATATCTTCCGTTTAACAAGTAATGAAGTAGAATATGTGCTATCAAAAATATAGAACACTATTATGTAACAAACAAGAAGTAGAAGGGTATACAATAAAGGATCCAATTTCGAATTGTTCGTTTTATAGTTTGTTTTATTATCTTGAAAATATTTTGTATTGATCTAAAATAAGCAGAGCAAGGAATGCACTATAAGCAGATTCCTTACAGTCTTATAGACTGCAAGATGACTACGTACTCATATCAACACAATACAACAAAAATTGTTTAAGGATAAATGAAATTCCAGCTTCATGTTTCTCAAGATAAAATATATATTGTCTGACACTGATTCATACTAGCGCACTCATATTCCTTATTCTTGAAGAAAATTAACAGACACATAAGGCAAGAATTCGGATTTGAATCTTTATTCACGTTAACCGGATGTAACTTCTGATTTAATTTAGATATCGACAATTCCCTCTCACTGAAATATTCTATACTCCAAAGAAATTAAAATTAAGAAAATAATTTTTGATCGTAACCTCTCCTTAATATAACGAAGAAAAATTATAAATATTAAATATATTTGTGTACGATCGGGCATTTTCTAATATTTACAAGACTGTAAGTTATGTTACAAATTACTAATAGGTGAGTGATTTTTTACCGAACGGGGAATCAGTAAGACACGCTCAATTTCTTTGTATATTTTCTATGTTAATTTTCTGTTTTCAGTTTTTGAAACATTGTTATGAACAAATCATTAAAAGCAAAAACTTCTGTATGCTACATACGTCAATTTTCTGACAAATGCGTGTGTGTAATTTGGTCGAAAATAAATTATGACGTTTACGTGATCTGTGCTTTGGTTTTATGATTTTCAAATTTTGTTTTAAAGCAATACAAAGTATGGTCAATCAAGATCTTTTGATTTTAGCTGCTGCAACGATAATTTAATAACAAATGCTGTGATAGCATTAAGTCAGAAAAAGAAGATACGTAAAAAAATCAATAAAGAAAAATGTTTGGCGTAGGAGTTGATTAGAAAATAGACACTACAGATACACGATAGAGATTCGTACAAAAAAAAAATATACCTTTCTAATGACTATTTTGAAAAATTACTGTTTGGTATTGAAGAAAAAATTATTTCATATTATATGCAAAAACAAGACACACATTGATTTACCAAGGTCTCAATCTTAAAAACATAACGAACAAAACAAAATTATATGACATGAAATTGTGGGCATATCTACACAAGCTTAATTTGTAATTAAATATGTCAAAGTTAAACTTGCAAATGGCAAGTCTTGCCAAATAAAAATATATTAAAAAGATCTACCTTGGATCTATCGGTTTTGGATTATTGGAAATCAAGACGAAATTTCCGGTAGCGAACACTTATTGCCTTTATATTTAATAATTATTTCCAAAAATCCAATATAATTTTGATCACTCGTAAGTTACCATTTATTTAACGATTTTCCGGTCGTTAAGAAACGCCATGAATAAATATTTTTAATGCCCAATCGTTCAAAAAACATGTTTAATACCCGATCGTGTAAAAATATCTTTAAAGCAAAGATTTGAAGAAATACGATTGTTGTAAGAAACAACAATAAACATGTTCTCATTGTTGATAAAAGCTAAAGGTGCAATATACTTTGTAAATATATTTTCTACGCTTTAGCTTGCGAGAAAATTTAGTTGTGGGTTTTTCTCTAAAGACTTTTAGTAGAAAAGGTAAATACAATAAAAATAAATTTTATAAAAATACGTTTCCACGACGACCGAGAAGAATTTTCTGGAAATTCTTTTACTACTAGAACTTGAATACAACAGTACACTTCTTATTTTGTCTGTAAGATATTACGGTAGATGTATTGAGTCGTATACCCTCATCCTAGGGGAATTAGTTTCCTCAAGATGGCAAGAGTTACATGCAACTGCTTGATTTCATTCTTAATATATCTTTGTCAGAATTTATTTTCCTTTGCTTGTATCATTTCAAAATCATTTATAAATTGTTGCCAACAACATGCGAGCCAAACTGCTGCTAATATATATTTCATGTTTCAAAATCAGTTTTTTACATTCGCATTTTAAACTTTCAAGCGCAGTTTAGAACAGTTGCATTCTGAGAAACTGAAATATTAATGTACTCGTTTCCAAAGAAGTTTAAAATGCCGTGAATATTTTATATTTATTTTTCACTTACAAAAGGCAAATGCTCATTACTTAAAGATCAAACGCATTTCTAGGGGATTTCAAATTAGTAAATATTAAACGCAATATTTTAATCATTACAATCTATTTGACATTAAATTGTAAAAAAAAAATGTGTACGTAAATTAAATTGTGTAGATTAATATTTAGACCTAGCTTGGTCTAGTTCTTGATCTAGTAAAATTTAAATATTATGTATTATTGTCCATTGAATATATGTAACATTTACTAAATAAGTTGAGAATTATCGCGAATACTAGTTTATCAATGATGTGGATTTAGGAAAGTGGTTATACATTCGTTGAAAATTAAATTAAAATCCTGGAAACTAAAATAGAAGTTTTGCATAAAAGCAATGGATTGATTTAATTATTAAATAGAATGATTAAATAGGTCATGTTTGTGTAAATAAATATTAAAAGCGTTTTAATTAGTTTAGTTCAAATATTAGAGTTAAAAACTGGAACAAATGGAAATGTAATTATAAAGACTATTATCGTTTCTAATACATATATTGACGTAATCTGTGAGTAATTAAAAGTAATATATTATGGTTTCCAATTTAACTGTCTGAATTTTGAAAGATGTGACAACTTTTTATCGGTGACTTTGCTTGAATATAAAATATAATATATATAAAATATAAATAACAATGGATCTTGTTGAGTGTCAATTATAAATGTCAAATTACAGATGTCTCCATTACGGGAATTCAAATTTGCAATGAATTTAAGACATCAGTGTACTGTTCTTTACATATCTATTGTCTTGTTACGTATCACCATAAATAACGATTACTGTTATAGAATCGCGAGTTCACTTCGCATAGACGCCTCTAATAAGAAACTATGTTGTGTTTTGTCAAACGGCATCAATTTTAACGAGATTTCATATAGTGCATTTATAATTTTGTCTCGTATATTGTCTATATATTGTATAACGTTAGGCAATCCGTTGTAGAAAAAATATAACGTTTTGAGGTGACGAGCAAGAAACCTCATTAAAATTTGTAACATTTAGCATGACGCAACATCGTTGCTTATTCAAGACGACAATTGTTGATATTTGCAATTGTATCATAACAAGTTTAAAAGGTAGCAACCGAAGTTATGGATTATGAAATGTTACCAGTTATGGTAGTAGGTTTCAGGTTCGAATCCCGGTTAAGGTGTAGATGTTGTAATTATGTATTTTCAACATTTCATCCCCGTCAAAATATTTAACAATTAATATTTTAAAATAATATAAGCAAAAGCTGTCATTCTTGATAGGTCCAAAAATCAAGAAATGTTTTTTTTTCTTTATGATCTCTTCTGAGGAACCAATGGTCCATATTGGCAAACCAGTTACTTTGATTGACAGATGACTTGATTTTTATATAAACCATTTTTTCATTGTACTAATTCGAATTTTGTTAAAATAAATCACAAGGTCATATGTTATTAATATGATATGATATTGATAATATTTACACTGTAAAAATCGTACACAGGAATAGGGTATGTGACCAAATTTTGATTTTTCATATACGATATTAGATAAAAAAATACTCGTATTTTTTTAAATCTGTTCATTATTTGTAGTCTATGAGGAAATATTTATTAAAAATTTGGGAAATATTGATATAACGTCAGCGTGGTAAAATTGTGAAAGAAGAGATAGACTGGAGTGTAAGACAGTCTACCTGCCTTTTTCCACGATTCTACCATGCTGACGTAACATATTACTTCTCCAGACCAATAAATTGCTAATAACCATATTATGTATTACAAACTAATGTTTAGTTTTTGTTATTACAATGAGAAGCTTAGTTGATAGTTTCCATATTTTATAACTTATATTTGAAATTCGATTATGGTCACATACCCCATTGTTGAATTCAGCATTCTATTTCCAGAATTTTCTAAAAAAATTCCAAATTTGTAAATACCCCACCAATGGATTCCACTACTACAAACAGTTACAACGTTGAAATTCCTGCGTTTAAATACTCATAAACCCTGTAACAATAACTGCACTCACATTGTATCGAACCCTGGGGTCGACGATGAGCGTCCGAGCGAGGCTGTTGCTGCTGCCGCCGGAGCGGCCGGTGGCGGCGGCCATGTGGCCCTTGAGGGACCCCACCGAGCCCTTCAGCAGGTCCGGCTTGTCCACCTCCGGCCCGCCAAACTCCTGCAGCTGTTGCAGCCAGCAGCATAGCATGGCTTCGATGCCTTCGTCCACCTGAACGAGAACAAAACTCTAAAGTTAATGGAAGGTACACAGGAAGTGGTGAACATTAAGATTTCATGAAAAAATATATTGGGGCAGAGTTGGACAAAGTACTGTCGTTGATTGAAAAATATATAGATAGGCAAGCTTATGAGAAAATTCGTTTCTCCTACATAACTGTGTGTCTGGTTGTACTTGGGTTAATATCAGGCGTTTCTGTCAAATATTATAAAAAAAAGGAAACGTCAAATAATTTATAATTCAAATTAGTTTTATTTTAAAATATACCAATGAATTATTAAAAGAACCATTTTAATAGATACCAAAAAATTCAGTAAATATGTAAACATCTTTATTTATCTAATATATTTGTCTGTTTAATTCTGCAATGTAGTTCATGGAATTATGAACGAGATGGCTCTGTCGAATCTGATTCCGAAACAGCGGTACGCAAAAACATAGGAATTGCCTATCTATATATTTTTCAATCTACTGTACTGTACAAAAATCAGAGCCGTAACTTGAATAAGGTTCTGAGCAACTGTGGCAATAATTTTATTTGCGCCAGTTTATAACAAGAAAAGAAACTTCTGATAAATATGTATGGTTTTATTTTGTTCTTAATTTTATTTTGAAAGGACTTTGTATATGATGGTTGTGCACATATGAGATCTCATTTGCATTACATTGTTTACTTTGCTCGTTTTTGTTACATAGGAAATTGGTTTTGGGTGTCCCATGCTTTACATCGGTTTCTCTATATCTTTGCGAAAGAGACTTGTGGCTATACCAGAAGATGGACCAAAATAGTTTCTTAAAAGTTGCCGCCTTAAGGAAATGTGCCATATTATGAATGCAACATTAATGCCCGAATTCGTAAAACGTTCGTTATAGTTATAACGCTTCGTTAAATATTTTCTCCAATAAGACAATTCGTCTTTGAAGAAAAATATTTTTTTAGTTTGTCTACTGTTTTATAATTTGATAAAAAATAACGAAGCTTTATAGCTATAACGAACGTTTTATGATTAATGGTATATGTATATCATTGTTAATATATGGTACAAAAATAAATTACAAAACGTATTATAATAGGCCACTCTATTAGCTTTTTCACTAGCAAAAATATCAATAACACCATTGTAATTTAATCCATTGGCTATATCTTTTTCAATTGATTTTGTAGCCATATTTGTCTATCTTTCATAAATAGTAGTACATTGAAATACAAGTGTCCCAACATAAGTCGATTTTTTTGTGTTAAGAGCCAAAATTTAAGATAAGAGCCAGCCTCAGTGTCGAAAGCTTGCAAAAAAAAATTAATGAAATAGAAAATAAAGTTAAGCAAAATTAAAGTTGATTTGAGATACGAGCATTTTGCTTTCTAAGGTTGGTAAAGAAACACGGACGAATTAAATTCGTATCTCCAGGTACCACTTTAGGTAGTTAAATTTCTATTGTAAATTAATTCGTCGAATATTTAGGTATGAATGAATCAAGTACTTTCTCAACTTGAGACTTATACACTATAGTAACTTGTACAATCAAAAGCAATTACGGGCGCCGACTTTTAAAAAATACCTTGGGGACAAAATTTCTTATAACCAAGATCAGAACATAAAGTTGAAAGAGAAAAGAAATATTAGAGAGGCATGAAGACAAATTAAAAACTAATCTTATTTTCTTTACTTTTCTACATAAGTCCGTCTAGTGTGTGATAACAAGTTACAGTATACCGAACTCCTAGCTTACGTCACATCGCTCAGTAATTGATGTGAACAAATGATCTCATCTTTAAAATAATAAAAATCCAACAATGATGTAAAAAATGCTGTGCCAAAGGAGCATGATTGGTGTAACTATAATTGATTGGTATTTCTGAGTAAATTAACACAATTCATAGCATTGATATTTGCTTTGGTTTCAGTAGCTCAAGAATCAGAATATTCTGAAAGACTTGCTCTTCTTTTTAAACTACTGAAATGACAGCAAAATCCAGAACGTGTCTAGAATGTGCTCTGGTTTAAGCAAGTTAAGAATCAGACCATTCTGTATAATTGGCCTCATTTGTGGTCCACTGAAACCAGCACACCGGACAGAGCTTCATTGCCCCAGAATGTGCTATGTTTTCAGCCGACCTAGAATTGGAGCAAACACTTTACAATGCTCTAAATCTTGAACCATTGAAACAAGAGCACAATCAATTGCTCTAGAATGTGCTCTGGTTTCAGCAGGCCAAGAAATAGAACATACGCTGAAGCTGAAGCTTGTATAAGTACAAGAAAATATTTAAAGTCTGAATATTAGAAAAAAATTAAATAAGTATGTGTTTTTGAAATGTACTCGATTAAAGGTACAGAGTACCAAATTTGTAAATTTATTGGTACCCTGAGTAAATGTATACGTATAGTATGCAGCTTTGGTTGGCGATAAATCTCGTTACTATATGTTATGAACAAATAAAATAAAATTGTATTATTTAGCACTGGCAGGTATGGAAAAAGCACTGCCTTTTCCTGCAGAATTTTCATTAACTCCCTTGTTCCTACTAAACCTGGTTTTATGTATGCCTCGTATATTGTTACTTAAATTTAAATTTGTATGAATGTATGTTATGAGCAGAGGTCATTTTATTTTAAAACAGCTTACGAAAGTGTTCTCTAAATCGTACCAAGGGAAGAATCAAAATTATGAGAAAAGTTTTAAAGTTTAAATGTTGCAAAGTTGGAAGTTATATGCAGATGCATTCGAAGTCAATAATGCTTCTAAATAAATTCTTAACGAGTTCTGCGCACCAAGAATCTAAATCAACTTGAACTCTGGAAAAATCTTTTAATAATTACTAACAAATATAGATCCGTTATACTTGGAAAGTCTAGTCTGGAATTATCCGTCAGACAATTACTAGTTATGAAATATACATTCATATATGTGGGCGTCTTTAATGACTTTATTAGATGTTTATTAAAATTGACATTTGCAAATAATGATTTAATTGGTAAAACAATTATAAATAAGTAAATAATTCATGGCTTATTATCCATTGCTGTATAGATGTGTGTGTATCGCAGATATCGGTGATGATCGAATGTATATTATTTGAAGCGTTGTTTCTTTAGAGAATGGCGTGATAAAGAACATAATTTCTGTAGATTATGCAACAAAAATGCAAAATGGTTTCCATTTATGGCTAAATAGGTAATTGTCTGGAATTGGAGCCCTAAAAGTCCTATTGAGAAATAATTCCGGTATAGAATCGTCTGAAATGGTAATCGCAGTGAAGTAGAGCAGAATTATCCAGAACATAACTTGTAATTTACATTTTACATTTACAAGACTAAGCGTTTAAATTTTATGTAGGTGTTTACAAAGCTAAACACAAACAGAATTCTTGACAACTGAAAACAACAATGAATATTTATCAGAAATCACTGAATGAAACATATTTATTAAGCAAATGAATATTAAAAAGGCGCAGTGAACAGAAATCCCACCTCAAAGCTATTGCTAATAAAATTTGCAATGCAGATGTAGGAAAAGGGAATTCATGTATTAAGAAAATAAATAAATGTAAACACTATGTTTTCCTCATTTATCTTACATTTTTATTTAAACACATTTTTTATTTTTAACCGAAAATAATATAAATAGCGAAGTTTCTCTTATAATAAGGTGGTAGGTGCACCAATAATTGCCATGTTGTTCTTAGTCTTAAATCTTGCCATGTCTCATAAACTCTTTGAAACATCGATAGCATTGGCAGCAAGTCTTTCTTATCAAAAGAACAGCGTAAGTACCATGCAAATACAATCAGTCGATAATAGTCTTTATAACAACAATGTATAAATCATCCATTCGTGTTATAAAAGTATTCAAAACTGCGCTGAGTGTTAAAGCTATTTATCACGGATTATTAGAAGGCGAAAACATTGTAAGGTATATTCATCTGCTTTCGTAATTCAAATTTCGTTTAACTCAGTTTTCAAGTAAATTAGTCAGAAATCGCCATATTTTCATAATTTGTAGAGAACCTAATATTGTCATGTGAACTAGGTTCAGATATTGCCATCAAAGGAGACAGTAAACAACGCTTTCTCAAAGAGAAAAAAAAAACCATGCATTACTGTATCTAGGTTTAGTTTTCTATGGAACCTATGTCCCAAATATTGCAAGTTTGTAGGTATATCCTTAAAAAATAATTATAACTTTTTTTAGTCCTTATAGTTTCATTAATCTTTACCTTCGAATAAAAGTATGATATTTGTTAATGTAGAGACATAATAAAAATAATAGTGCCAAATTTTTGAGAAGAATGGTGATGTGATTTAGCCTTAATATAATGAATATATAAAAAATTATGGAACTAAAACTAAAAAAGTTGTTTTATTTAATTACTATTAGTTCTGAAAAATATTTTATTAATTTAAAAAATAATTTGTTTTAACATGGTAATATTTGGCTCATTTAGCTTACAAATTTCAAATACCTAGCACATAATTGCAGATATAAAATAAATAATATATTTATTTAGAGAAAAATAGATATGTATGTACTCGTATCATGAAAAAACTATTTACTTTTTTATATTAATTTTTTTTAGACTCTCATCCATCCTGCACTAATGACTGTACAAATATTTTTTTCGGTTAACCATTGTTTACAGAATTTTGAATATTATTTATGGAACGGTTTGATCTTGAGTTACATGAATAATTGAAGAAATATTATTCTATTCTAATTCGTCTGAAAACTGTTTTAAATTTCCTATATTTTTATCGCACTAACCACAATATAAATCTTCCTGCAGTATTAATACCATTATAATAATACATAAGCGGAATATTATAATTCCTATAATATTTATTCAACAACCTATCACAATATCAAATTGTTTCTTTTAAATTCTCGCCAAAATGCAATAGTTCTTGTAATATCCGACTCTTTCAGTAACCACGTTCCGTAATTTAGTATTTTTAGTAATTTCACATTTTCGGACAACCAAACCTAAGATTTTGGTTACGATTTGATATTTACGGTACATAGGTAGTATAACATTGTTAGCAATGAAATTGTGCTATTGTCAGTTTGTTGAAATTGTGCTGCAAATATCCGTGAAGTGGTCATATAAATTTTACGAACAACGTTGTCTTTTGTCTGAAAACAACGCGAATTGTTCCTCACTTTTCTCAATAGAGTTAACAAACTAAATTATTGACGTTTCTAATTATAAACTCCTGTAGAGGACTATTGTCCTGCAAAGAAAATGTCACCAAACAGGTCGAACTCGTAACCAGTGAAAGGAAGATACTATGAAAAGAATTTGAATGCGGATCTGTAGTAGAATCTTTATGACCCTTAAGCGTTCGTGCTTAAGATGGATATTCGCGAAAATTGCTCCTGTATGTGTATCATTACGTAGGTGTGCATAAATATTTAACTTCTGGAAGAAATTCCCTTTGAAATATTGCGGACTGGTAATTGTATTATCGTGATGTATTGTTTCTCTTTTTTGTTGAAAATGAACCAGAAATATTTTTCTGTTTTAATACAAAAGATATATAAGGGAAACGTGTCAGTACAAAATTTATTTATTGTATAAACGTGCAAATTGTATAAAGGTTTTATATTTTCATGTCCAGTACAATTTATTTTACAAAATTTCAAATGGAGTTAATTGATAAGCCTTTTCACTGTTAAAAATTTGTTACAGTGAATTTTGTCACAATTATAAACTTTTTTGATGCTTTTTCATTTGTGGAAAAATTGATATTTGACCAATATTATAAAATAATGTAATATTTCAAACAGAATAAAAAGCACGAAATTAAATATTAACGGTGAAGTGTCATCAAAATTAATTTAATATTTTTTCGTTGTATCACAACAAAAGTTAGTAAATGTGAATGCCTATTCTTTTTACAAAATAAATAAAATAACAACTAAAAAAAATTCTATTTAAAAATTTGATGGTTCTGGAAATTGGAATTCGAGTCCCGACACATCAAATTCTTTACCGTATATTTCTATTTCCACATAACATTACCTTCCGTGGTACATCCTCTAAGCTAGCCAGAATCTCCAGTACCAACACCTTGTAACTAGGGAAGCAAAACATGAAAACGTAACGTAACGACACCTGATAACGTTATAATAACGTTTCATTTGCTATTTTTTTGTTAATAACGCAATAATAACAAAAATAACGTTATGTAGCCATAATGTAACAAATAACGATACACTCTAACATTATTCCTAATTTACCGATTATTAATAATGTTCGTTATATGTTTTATGTATACATAAACCATCTAATATCCTACTGTCAATACAATTGCACTTATGTCATGTTAGGTTTATAAGGTAATTAGTAATGCTTGTCTTACACCAGTGAATTACCAATTACAGAATAATGTACAAATATTTATTTATGAATTTTTATTATAAATTTGAGAAAAGTTGTATATCGTTATATAACGATTTTTTTTTTTTAATAACGTTATGAAATAACTTATTCCTAATGTTATCCCATCCCTGATTGTAATCTGAAAATGTAATATTTTGATAATGTACTTTGTGTGCTAGGTGTTTATTGTTTTAAACTCATTAGATTTTACACCAGTGCAAATGTCTCTTAAATATAAATGTAATATAAAATAATGACATCCATTGTCTGCGTATATTTTGCTAACCTAATTTACGTTTAATTAAGATAGTTTTATGTACTACAATTATTTTAATGGCCGAGAGACCAAGAGTATGATCAAAGAAAGTATTTAACCATTTTGATGAAAGTTCAGCTATATTCGTGTCCTGAAAAAGTTTGTGTATGTTGTTCATTCGTTCGTAAAATTGAATTTTAATATAAGAACTTCTTTCAGGATTCTAAACCTGCTTGAAATACTGCTAAGGGCGGAAAGTCAGATAATTTATTTTTTCAGATATAACTTTCTCATTTAAAACTTAAATTTTATCTGTTACAATTCCTTTTGTCTTATTAACATTATTTACTACTCATTTGATTTGCATAAATTTGTTTATCCAACACCGTGTAATTATAACGTTATAACAATGGTGTTTTCAGATAAATCACTGTTTGTTCATATCATAGTAACTAGGTTATAAAACCTCCTCTACACTATTTTTTTTATTAAATTTTATTTTGAAATTTCAACTGTCAAAAAAAAAACTTTTATATATTTTACATCAATGATTATAATGGTGTATGGCACACGTGTGTTAATTACCTAAGTCACTTGAGAAAAATACCCCATTCGACCTAACGGCCTCGTGAGCAAAACATTTCACACGTGACTTATTTATATTGTAACACACTTGTACCATAAATAACTATTAGATAAATTTGGACTATTTAATCAGAAAATGCAATTGGAAATTGCCATTAGAGTTGTAATTAATTAAACTAAAATTAATTTGTTCAATATAATGAAACAGTAGTCATTTATAATTAAATTCCAACACAATAAAAGAAATTATTCTACATAAAATCATTTGAATGAGTTTATTATTAATTTACTAATGAAATGTAAATACAATACCTACTCGTAAATATTAATAATAATTGCACAATTTATCAATATTTATCAATCCTTATAATCTTTATTATCAATAAAAATTAATTTAATACTAAAGAACTATTTATTGTTAAAAGAAAAAAATAACAACAGAAGATATATGGCAAAAAACAGATCTAAAACACACAACTATAATAGATAATAAGCTTTGAGTGATATATGTATGTATTTATATTTTTGAATTGTTTACTTATTTTCCTTACACACAACATGTAAAAGCGTGATAAACATTTTTCATTTTACTTGAGATAAAAACTTTTTTGTCTGGAAAAAATATGTCATGTCATGAAATATACTGGTACACATTTTTTTACAATGTTTTTCTTTCTTCATTTTTTCTTAACTCTAATTAAAACATTTCTCCACATTTTTCTTAATTTGCAAACATATTTTTCCGTCTTATCTCCCTAAAATTTTCATCTCATGAAACAATTTTAACGACAGTCATTATTAAATGATTACTCCAATCCTAAAAACTCAAACATCTGAAATCTATTCGCGCTCCGCTGTTTTTGTTTCTGTGTGACGTCACGACGTAGTCGACGCTGATGAATACAAAGTCGTCGACGCGTCATTCACAGAATCCACCCGCTAACGAGGCGACCGGTTGCGTGTAATCAAACCCTACGTAGCAATGGAGCTAGGCGATTGTTTCGTGGTGTTTTGTTAGGATTGAGTGTCAGAGTTCAAGATAAAGAAAAGTAAATATTTTTTGTCTCACTTGATGGGTTTTTAGAATTGCTTTGAAGATTGATGATTCAAATAAATTGGAATGTTTAAAAAGGATATTTAAAAGAAATTGCGTTTGGAATACGTTTTTCAAATACATAAATATTTCGAATTAAAATTGTAAGTATTTATTTATTAATTCAAGCCATACTCACGCTTAAATTCTACATATTACTATATTTATTATATTATTTATTATTATATATTCGCGACCTTTTTTTTCTTATTTTTTTTTTTTGAACCGTCTCGACTCGTTAAAATTATTCTAATTTTGTTGCCTAGAAACTGGGTGAGTTTGTTTTGATAGGAATTTGATAAAAAGTGCCCAAGACGTAGTCGTTAATTTTTGAGAAATATCAATTCACATTCATTTTACTGTTTTAGGTTAGAAATGTCAAATATTTTTTGAATAAAACATGTGAATTGTTTTTTATGTATATCCACGTGAATCGATAATGTTACTAACATAAAAATTTTAATAGTAATAATATTTTTCTAATAAATTAAAAGTGTCATCGGCGTAAAAAAATTTGTGTACCACACGCCCAGTAACTCTTTTGCGAAATCTCGCATTATTTGCAAGCCTCGCTTTTAGCTCGACCTGTCAAAATAAGCTCGCTACGCAAAAGTTCAGATTCTGGACCAATAACTATTGTTAGATTATATCCATAACAATTTGTCAAACCAACTAAAAAATTAAATGTTCAGTTAACCACATTTACATTTTGGACTGTCATTTCGGATTTTAAATGTCAATGTCAAACCACTGTAATCGTCACTGTAAGTTTCTGAAAATTTTCACCTACTATGTAATTTTCGCTGTCGGTATATTCTGATTGGTTTAAATTTTTGAAGTCTTTATATATTATTGCTTATTAAATTGTAAAGGAAATAATCTATAGATACCGATTCGTATTGTCGTAAATTTATGTAAAATATATGCTGACAAATCAATGTAGAAATTTGTTCTAATTGCGGTGGGATTTGCGTTTGAAAACGAGCGTGCTAACCACTGACCTACTCAGCTGAAACTCGTCTAAATTTAGAGCAAATTGCAAATTTAACCGTAAAATAGTTGTCCATCGATATTTCACGCGCGAACAAACATCAAATGCGGTTTCCGTCCGCAGTTGGAATGTTCGAACTTCGACATTCATTTTCACTCAAATTTCGTGGCTGCGTGGAATGATAACATATCTCATATCTTCTGTAATGGCATTCTGCGGCAATTACCGTGGTTTTCACATTCCTTATTAAACAGATTTATTCTGGTACAATTGCATTCTTTTCAAATTAGATCCAAATTAAAAACTATTCTATCATGATGAATTTTTGTTTTGTTCCTTTTACCTTACTTTTTGCATTGTTTTTATTTTCAGTTTTTAATCTTAATTTAGTGAAACCCAAATATGTTAGTATTTATTAATATTATTATTTTATTTTTATTATTATTTCGAATTTTGTCAAGAAAAATTCTTTTCCGTATTCATCCTTTATAAACATGGGATTCAGCTACATTTATTTATTCAGTTTCGATGGTTTCGATCCCACATGGGTCTTCTTCAGGAGATGTACTGTGAATAATTTGTGGTTTACATATTATTTTTGTTAATTTAAATATGGAAATAGTCAAAATAATAAAATAAAATAAAACTAATGTGGTGAATATAAAATTTATCGATGTAGTTATAAATGTCAAAATCTAGAAATATAAAATGTATGAAAATATACAATGAAAAAATACTCAGTATAAAAAGTCCTGAAGAAGACTGATGTGGGCTGGAAACCGTCGAGACTGAATAAATAAATGTGGCTAATAGCCAGTACATATCTCGTATTTAGTAAACAATATGTCCCTGCGGAACTGTTTTTTGGTAACAAATCATTAAAATTTAAAATAGTCGGCGAAAAGGTGAAATTCAAATGTAAATGTAAGCTTCTCTGGAGTTTTAAATAATACAGAGAAGTTTAAATATGTAATATGTGTTAATTTGATAATAGAGGTATATTTTAAGTGCGTGACCTTTGATACTTGGGTATACCTGGCGCAAAAGATGAAAGGTTACATCCTGTATGATTAGCGAAGCCGAAACTCCCTCCCTATTAGCCACCGCATAACCTAAACCTTCTCCCGCGTCCAGAAGTGCACACCCTGCTCCCCTAATCGAGTTGTTGTAATTGAATCTCACGCTCGGTGAGGCAGGGCAGGGCCCCCGTCTAACTGACCTTTATACACTGTTTTCACCCCCGATTCGTTGAGGTAGGTAAGGATGGGAATTGGGGCGCACGGAATAAATGGACGACTTTAAGACGTCACGACGGCTATGGAAATTTAGAGCATTTTCACGCTTTCACTCTCTTAAATACTTTATACTTTAAAGAATTACAGAATAAAATTTCAAAGTGATGGGCTGCGAAGTAATTTATCAAGAAGCCCTATACACATCACAAGTCAATTTTTTTGGTAACAACACTTTATCTTCCGCTATTATTATTTAGGGTGGGGGTGAGATGGACCACTTGTTGGAAAAAGAATTATTTCTGTATAATATTGAATCATATTTAAAAAACAAAATTTATTTACAACATATGTATAATCTAGGCTTACTTGAAAGAATGAAGAAAAATTTGAAAAAAAATATATTAGGGTTCAAAAAAGCCAACTACTCTCCACTATATAGGTGAGATGGACCAAGGCTATAAAGAGATGAACTATTAACATATTATTGTCATTTGTGACCACAAATTACACATTTTATCCAATCGTCCTTCTTATCGTTTTTTTTTAAATCTCATGGAATAGCAATTAGATCGTCTTCCTTTCTATGAGAGAGTGATTTTTTTTCTAGTTTACCAGTTGAATTGATCTTTTTAACAATAAAAATTATCTGGTTCATCTCTCCTCAGAATAGATGGTCCATCTGTCCTCAGAGTAGAGATTAAAGAGACCACTAAATTTAATTTTCAAGCGGCTACTTACACTGTCTCTAAACAACAAAATTAACATTCCCTATGAGAGATATATTTGCCTCTTGAAGAAACTATATAGATTGCAGATTTAATAACAGTTTCTGGAACTTTTATTCAGCACTAATTTTATTGTTATATATGGGGATCCAAATAACAAACATTTGGACATTGTAGATGATGAATCCTACACAACTTAATGATGCTGAATTTTTTGCTTCTACATGATAGGAAAAAGTCAATAATGTATTATACCTTTAATTTAATATTTCTTATTTTATTCTTTTATACATTTTCACTTTTATAAACCAAACTGTCATTGGCTGACTGTTTGAAAATTATGATTGAGTAACAATACGATGACAAATTGTCCCAGATACTATAACTCCCAAGAAGAATAGAGAAATGGAGTGTTTATATAAGAAACAACCCTTTTCTGGTAGAATAAATTCGGGTTATGTTTGAGGCGTGCATGAAAGGGTTGATGTTGAGAAATCTGCAAAAAGGACGAACCATTAATCCTGGCGGATGAAGTATCGACATCCCGTCTCATTACCACAGCAAATCAAACTTGGGATGACCAAACAATGGCGAAACAATGCGGCTTGGGGCACGCCTGTCGAATCAGACGCCTCCGTCATTACGCGGGGATCGAAGAGGCAGAGGATTTGACCGATCATATTTAACGTAAAATTCCTTAAATCTCGGAATGGTTGTAGTTTTTGTTTAATTTATGGTCTTGGCAATCACATTTCTGTGTTCAGCATCTTGAGAATAATACAATAGTGCGGCGAACCGAAAAATACTCAACTATTACTATCTCCATTGTTCTCGTCGACTAAATTCCCGTTTTGTATGCTTTGTGGTAAATAAACAACTCCGACTTTTATCCACTGTTCAAATTACATAAATAACTCTAACAATGGGGGAATTTTTTCCAATTTTGAAACGTCGCTGCATTCATTGAGGTAATCTAATATGATGATGAGTTTTTTGCGTATTTTCATTCTGATGCAGAGGATGTAATATGGTTTGTGCCTTCAGGCATCTCTTCGCAAAATTTTCAATCATCAATTTGCTCCTTCACTGCTCACTGAATTTCCCGCTCAATTGCTTGCCAGCGATTCTTTGTACAATAAAAGTACAGTTCATCCACACTTCATACGGGCGTAATTACCTCACACAAAAAAATTAGCACCATCTCATTCTCACAAAATTTATTTCTGATAATTTCTTATTGTTCTCATCATCACTGGCGCTACAATCCTACGTGAGTTTTGGTCGCAGGTGAAATTGAGAATTGAACTTCACCCGTTCTATGGCAATTATTAATTACATTTTGACAGAGTACTTTGACGGATACAGATGTAAATATCGGTGACACTGGGATTTGAACCACAGATCTCATGCAGTACTCAGTTATATTCGGAGCGCGCTAGCCTAGTGAGCTACCGCTGCCAGTATTGTACTAACCAATTCCAAATACCAATATCATACTTGTATTCTAGAAATATACTAATAAATATTTTGTGACGTACTCACCATTGCAATTTCCTACAGACAGAAGTAGTTTGAGTGTTCTATTTCCGCAACATATTTTATTGATTATTATTTTTAAACAAAGTAGGGTACTCTTTTATTTACTCGAGTGGAATGTATTTATAATTAAGCGTCATGTTGAAAGATAAATAATAAGATCTCATTAAATTTGTCTTCAAAGGACAGATGACGGGTTGAGGTTATCTCTAGAATCGCATTTAAACGCAAGAAGTTTTTCATGAACTTAACGAGTTATTTGTCTTGATGGAGAAAATAATTCATAAAATTTCTAAGGTTTTATATCAAACTTCTGTAATTCTCATTCATTTGAAAGGCGAGAGCTTCTGAAGTTATATCTACTTTACTAACATTCAGAATTATATGAGTAGATATTTGTTTTATAGAATTAAAAGTTCTAAAAGGTGCAATTATGGAAATTTTGTTTTTTCTGGAAAAGCCTTCAATTCACCCAAGCTCTCATTTGGTTATTTCATCAACATGAAGACTTGTTCGTCTTGCCGATTGACATTTTACGAACCAGTGACTCGCAAAAGATGTCCAGGACGATAAAGCACAGCTTATAACTTCCTTACCCCGGCACAATTGGAATCTGCTTCAAAGCTTCACGCTCAAAGCTCCATCTCGTTACGGACAGTTCGGAAATCAGCGATAGAATTTTGAATTCGCTGAAGCAGATCGAGATATTTTAATAATATCACTGGATTTGACGATGTGTTCGCGATTTACTTTTCGGAGATCAGACAAAGTAGGGCTTATCAAGTCAAGGTCACATTATATTACTATTACTATTGTACAAAATTTAGAGTCTGTGAGAACTTAAACTAGTGACCGACAGATAACTTTTACTCTACGGTACAAATATTATCGAAATCTGCAGTCACGATCTACCTCATCTAGTAATAGTTATTTAAATATGTCGTATGTGATACATTTATATTATTACTCGAAAATATTATATTGTATCAATTCAATTAGGAGTTTAATATGCTGTTCATGCAGAAAAGCTACAACCGTATCCGACGTATTTGCTTCTGTTTTGTAGAAATATAGGCGAACATTGCATTGAACTGTTACAAATTTGTTTGAAACAAAAGTTTTTTGATTTTGTTTCCAAATCACACTTGATCGAAAATGAATAAAATCAATAATTCTCTAATTTTCTAATTTATTTTCATTTTAATGTACAAGTGTTTTATATCATTGGAAGGAGAAAAAATCTCTATTTAACAGTACTACAGACAATTTTGAGCCTCATATGAAAATTGAAAATTAGTATAAATTTCTCGAAAATTGATCTGAGCTACAAACATTATTAGAATCGCTGTCAATTCCTCGTATAAAAGTGTCTGTGGAATGAGCAAACTAAACAAAAGAAAGTTATAAGTCAAAAAGTAAATTGGCCAAAATCAGTTTTCCGCTCGTATCTAGTGAGCTATGCATTTTTTCGAGAAAACAAATACATCATTAACATGGTCAACTTTCGAGATCCTAATAGTTAGCCTTTTAAAACGGACACTTTGTATACTCGTAAGCAGGGTTTATTTTAACGCATACTGGTTTTTATTGTTTATTTGGCGTATATTAAGAAACACATGTTACGATGTAATTTACATGCAAAATATAATTTCTTAGTACAAATTAATTTTCATTAAATATACTACAATAGTTTCCTTACACTGTTATTAAACAGAAAGTAGGGTATATTTACTTTTATTTATTTTTATTTTTAATTGTGTTCCATATTTGTTTTACTGAATATTTTATTTTTATTTTTAGATATTATCCAGTTGGTAGTACATTTCTACAAGAATTCTGCAAAAATGGTAAGATTTCTATTTGATTATTAAAACCCCTAAAATGTTGTATCTTTACTTTTTATATCAACACTTGTCATATATCTGATATATTGTGATATATGGTAATATTAGGAATATACTAATTTGGTTTCGGTAACGATACACCGTACCTGAAACTTGCTCACCTATTAAGTTACTCAATAAACAACTGACTCAAGTTTCAATCGCTATAGGTGGAGCTAATAACCAATAAATTTCAAGCACATTGTAACTAAATTAACTTGCTTGTTATAATATTCCTGGAATCTTGTATTTTGTGCTAAATATAAATGTTGTAAGAACTTGTAAGGTACTTTAAAGTGCAAGAATTAGGAACGATAAAAAGTATTCAATGAATATATTTTTCTGTTTTATTAGTGTTTGTATTCAGCAAAATCTCCGTTTCTATTTTTAGCGTGATTTACTGTACTTAAACAGAGAGTGGTAAAATAATTGAATCCGGTTGAAATCATTTTGAAATGAACATCGAAACAAAGTTAATAACAGTTAGCATTCACATGCACATAAAACATTAAAGCAATCAAAATCTGAATGTGACTCCACTACATTTATATTTCTATATAAAGCATAATTACAATTTTCTTCCTCACCCTTCGGCTGTCCGCAATCTGAGGGAACACGAAATCGGCTGCAGTGAGCAGCACTTTATAAGGACCTTTGCTTATTCGCTTCTTCAGTAGTTGGTTTCTTGCTACTAGAGTTATGCCTAGCAGTACGGTCACTACCATACAGCTACACATCATGATTAATAATACTTGGATGATTTTAGCAGTACTTGATAATTCTGTACAATTTTCACACTCTTCTTCAGTGGAGTGTTTGAGGATCCATTCTTCGAAATTTGCTTCGATCCTTTGGACGAGGTAGTTCGTTCCATTGGGATCTAAAAAAAAAGAATTTATAGATGGTATCAGTGAAATTACTATAAAAATTGAAGATCTGCTAATTTAATTTAAGGCTCTGTTTCGTTGGGAATTTCGAATGTCGATAATTAATAATGGAATTGAAATTCATCTATCAATCACTATATGTTATTATTATTAATTATAAAGTTTTGTTTGTAATTAATAACAAATAATTAGACAGCACAGAAAATAATGATGTGCGAAATTTCGTTTGATCCAATCAGCGTTCAACAGTTGGGTTAATTACAAACAAATAGCAAATATTTGAAATTCATATTAATGGCAAACACGAACCATGGGTTGTAAATAATAAATTTTGGTTATACATTATATCGAGATGGAAAAAATTATTTAACTGTTTACCAATGTGAGATGGAAAATTAAAACATTAAAATTGTTTCTAAGAGAATATAAAAATCGCATAATATAATTTTTAATAAAAATAATTTCTTGGAGAATTTTATTCTTTCATCCAGTCGAGTAAACATCTTCTCTTTATAATTTTAATATTATCAGTAGATCATAAATTTCTAATTAATTTTTGAAGTAGTTTCTGACTGCGATTGCTTTTTTACATTGTATAATGTCAGTTTATTACCAGAGAAACTCTTAAGGGCGCGTAACAAAACCAGATTTTCGTCTTTAAAATGAGCTAATTCTCTACGCAGTTTTCTCAAAAGCCTAAGCGAATATTATACAGGTGTTCATTTTAAAGAAGCTACCATTGGTATCTTGAGAAATATAAGAGCTACGAGGTCGGTTAAATTAGCAAACAATTTCTATTTTACAAAATCAGCCAAACATTTTTTAAACCAGTGGTTCTCAAGATATGGGGTCCAACTTTCTTATTTTAAATGGAATACCTATATATTTTTAAATATTTGGAATTTTAGTTAAAAGTTAAAATCCTTATGTTGGTATTAATTTTGTATACTGTTTGCCATAAATAAATAAAACATAAACGTCAAATTCTGTGTTCTTATCACATTAATTCTCTTTAAATTAGAAAATCTAGTTAAAAAAACGCAAAATTTGACTTTCATTAATAATTATCACATTTATTGATATTTAGTGATTAATCGATATTTTTCATAATTAGCGATAAATCAATATATCGAAAAATATCGATATTATATTAGTATCGAATTTCAATATTGAAATTCGAATATCGCGCAGTCCTACTGAAAACTAAAAAGACATACAATAATACTCAATATTTAATTGGGTAAGTCAATATTAACAATTATTGCGTTCCGGCACCTTTATTTTTTGCAAGATTCAGTACACCACTGCTAGTAAATTATTAAAAAAAAATTGGGGCGCTTTGAAAGAGGTAAGTGGAGATGCGATGTATGTTCTATTTATAAATTCGTATATATTCTCCCATCTAGCATCTAGTATAATGCAAGCTTCAATGTGTAGAAGCAAATCCTTAGGAATAGAAAATCTAGTTATATTTTCCAGCACATATCTCATACACTAGTCTTCAGAAAGGTAGAACCGAAATATAAAGCAATATGAGATGTGAGCACCAAATCTAATAACAAAAACATGCTTACTTTTTTCCGCCCGAATGAGAGGTCTCCAGGAATCGTCATCCCTCAGATCCAGAATAACAAATTTCGATTTAGTTTCCTCTGTGACGTTATCCTGCAGTACGGCGAGTCCTTTGTTTATCCTCTCAAGGACCAGGGCTTCGTTGGTGTACAGCCTGCAACAGGAACAGACAAAGTGCAGGACTTGCACAAAGCACGTGAAAGAAACTATTTGTAATTTATTTTCGCTGGCAAAAAGCAGCTCCTTAGGCACACAGGGCCGGCTCAAGGGCAGCAATGTTGAGACAAAACATTCCTTTGATATTCTGCTTAGATAGTTTACTCCAGTTACACACAACTTGGGCGGAAGGTGTTACGTAGATCAGATACTATCTTGTTTCATATAGGTCTCAAAGTTTCTAAAACATTTTAAGGGTGGTTTTGTTTTGACCAAATTTCTCTCCATGCTTAGTTACTGTAACATTGTTTTTTCGTTAATAATAAAGTTTTAAAATATTCAATTTTTGGTAATTTAGTTTTTATTCTATATCAGAAGAGCTGATTCGTTTTTGTAATAATTGGGCAATAGTTTGAGCTTTTAATAGTTTTTGTTATATTTAAATATTGGTTTTATTATTATAAATACTAACGGAAATTTAATATGCTATGCGATGTATTTAAAATATACCAATGTATTTTCAAATTTGTATTTACATTTACATATCAAATACGGAAACACCATTTTACCGGATGAGTATTTAGTTTTTTAATAAATGCTGTAAAAATAGGAGTGTTTTTTTCCAAATTTCCCGCACACTAATCTAGATTCCCGACGTTGCTTAGGTAACGTGAATCAACAGATTTTATTGTAAGAGTACAAAATAATTATTTACATACGAGACATTTCATGCGGAGAATTTTATGGCTCCGAGTCAAGTACAGACATTTTTCTAACGAATCATATGTACTATTTTTTTTTTGAAACCTATCATTATAATAAGAAATAATTTAAAATGTAATAAGTAAATCAAATTGTCTTTAAGTATTTAGTACTGTGCTCCTTTCGTTTTCTAAGGTGATAGGAAAAAAAATTGTAAATAAATAAAAGCCTTTTTGATGCGTGCGCATATAGAAATTTGCAATGTCTTGCGAAACTAATCACAGCGACGAGGTTGCTGTAGATATAAAAAGAAGCCAGAACAGAGGTTGTAGCAGATCTACTGCTCCAAAAATCAAAACTGGGTGTTTAAAACTTCATGAATAGTCAGGGAAATGCAATTTTCGCGCTGCATTTTTGGAGTGAAATAGTACTTTCGCTCTGATTTCAGAAAAAGGAAATTTCCAGAATTAAACTTTATTTGATCTGTAACAATATTAAATAAATTAATTTGTTTTCAAAATATTTTAAAATGAAGTATTTTTTTTTCTGAAGTAGATCACTATAGTTTGTTTGTATTATTTACTTTCATTGTAAAAAATGCCATTGAATTCCTTGTTACTTTGAAAAAAGTTCTTTGAGCAGACAGACAGGCATACATTTGAATTTAGTTTCTTACATTTTCTTTTAATTGAATTGGAGGACAAGGGCATTAAGGAGCAAAGGAGTTCCATTGTCTTCACTTTGAAATTGTGTTAACTTAGTTTGCTACAGTTGGAGAAGTTTAGATGAACATAAGGTACTGGGTATCAGAAACTGTAACTGTGGCATGTTAATACGTTACATAATTATTCCGTTATTACTGACACTAGTTCAAAAACGGATATATTTAGAATTGACAACTCGTTGCAGTAAGAAATTTTCGTAAATAACATTTCAGTTTATTTTTGCCATATTTCATACAAATTTCAAGATTCTTAAAATAAATATCTGCTGAACTAATTAAAATTAAAATACCTATGTATATTTGTAACTACATATATTTAGTTTATTTTGAAAATTGAATTATGTCCTCGTAGTTCCATCGACTATATTTTCTTGTTAAATTCCTTTTAAGCTAATATTTTAAAAAAATGGGTATAAAGTTGTATAGCTTAAGAGAATGAGTATAAATTAAGATTAATCTAGAAATTTTAATATTTCATTAAAATTTGACACACGACCTTTATGGAACAACGTAGTAATACGTCGATATCGACTATGTATTAAATATGTCACTGCCTTCATCCTCTCAGAATATCCCCTGTGATGCACTTTCCATTAATATCTTCGCAGAATAGATTCCCTAGCGAGCAATTTTCATTACCATCACAGACACTTTCGAGATAGTTCCAAATAACTACTATGAATAAATGTATCTATTGCGGTTCTAGTTTGCTTTACGTTGAATTTCAAATTCTAGAAAAATATGTACTTCAAACGACGACAAGACGAGTATAAAATTACACACTCTACATATTCCTTTAGGATTTTTTCATTAGCACTGAATATGGTAAAATGTAAAATAAAATAAAATATAATCCCTGTCTCTGGTTACTGGTGCAAGTGGTGTAATATAATATGATGTTATTTTGTCTCACAGTTCAAAAGAAAGTGTTTAAAATAAAATAAATCATATAAAATGCAAACAAAATCTTTTTAATAGAATATGAATAAATGACAAAAATGAAGAAAATTAAATTAAAAACAACAACTTCTTTTGTCAATCTCGAAAATAGTAAAAAATGTCAAATCTCTGTTTAAACAATTTAGAAACAAATTTTTACAATTTTTGCAGAAAACAGTTTTTGATCCATTTTCAGGTCTTTGGAAAACCAACTACTTCAATAACTTTATTATTCGATTCCTCGTGCTAAAAAAACATAAATATAGCAATGCAAATATACGATACATTTTTTCTTAAAGAAAAAAGAAATCGCGAAAATGGAAAAAATCTAGAGAAATTATTTTTTCTCGAATGGAGTATGTGACCATAATCGACATTCCGTATAAGTCATAAAATATAGAAACTAATCACTAAAGCTTTTAATTAATAGTTATTTATGGTACAAGTGTGTTATATTGAAATTCCGTAATCCCAGTGTAGAATTAATAGGTATATACTATGTCAATATGATATAATTAACATATAAGAAAACTCAAGTCTGACAGATAACGATATATTCAAAAACATTCAAAACATAATACAATATTTATATAGCACACTATTCTTTTTTTATATTATTACATTAAAATTGGACATGTTAAAATAAAAATAACATTTTATTTCAACACTTCCCCTAAAACTTTAGTTTTATTTTAACATTGAAACAATTCCTAGCATATTACAAAGTTTTATAAATTGAACACGAGGAATTGGTTTTGTCAAGATGTCAGCAAGTTGATTTTCAGATGACACATGCGATATTTCCAATTGCCCAACTTGCAACTGCTCCCTGACGAAATGGAAACGGACATCTATGTGTTTTGTTCTTTTGTGGAACACAGGATTCTTTGCCAGCTTGAGAGCACTAGCATTATCAATTAGAATCATTGGTACTTTCTTCAAGGGTGAAATTTCTGTGAAGAGTCTGTGTAACCAAATCGCTTCTTTTGCTGCCTCGCTTGCAGCCACATATTCAGCCTCTGTGGTTGACAGTGATACACACTGCTGTCGCTTACTTGCCCATGTGATGGCACCACCACTATATTTAAATATAATTCCACTGACAGATCTTCTTGACGTTGGATCACTTGCAAAATCTGCGTCACTATAACCTATCAGTTCATTATCTTTGGCACTATAAAGAATACCCATTGATGCTGAACCTCTTATATACTTCATAATCCTTTTTACTAGGCTCCAATGTTGTTCTTGAGGCTTTTCCAGAAACTGTGATGCATAATTGACAGCAAAGGAAATGTCTGGACGTGTAGCAACAGCCAAATACATTAAACTACCTACAGCTTCTCGGTATGGGGCATTGGTTATTTCACCGTCTTCTTCTTGTATGTATTGCTGTATTGGGGTCGATACTGGATTTGAATCAGTCATATTGAAACGTCGTAATACACCTTTAGCATAAGTTTCTTGATTGATGAAAATAGAACCATCGTCTTGACGTTTAATTTGAATATTCAAAAAGTATCCGAATGGCTCTACAGTTATTTGAAATTTCATTTTCAATTGTTGAAGAAACATGTCAATGTCACTTCTTTTGTTTGCAAAAACAAGGCCATCGTCAACATACAAAACAGTAATTAATTTCTTACCATCTAGATTCCTATAAAACAAACAAGGATCTGCTTTACTTTCTTGTAAACCAAAGCTCAACAATACTTCCTTAAATCGATGATTCCAGCATCGTGGACTCTGCTTCAGTCCATACAAACTCTTTTGAAGTTTACAGACGCGGTCTGTACCATCTTCAAACCCTTCAGGCTGTTCCATGAAGATTTCTTCTTCTAAATTCCCATTTAGAAAAGCTGTTTTGACGTCAAATTGTGCAATTTCTAAATGAGACTTTGCTGCGATACTCAAGACTGTTCGTATCGTGTCAAAACGTGCGACAGGACTAAATGTTTCGTTATAGTCAACACCTTTCTGTTGACTAAATCCACGAATAACCAGTCGTGCTTTATAACGACTAATTGTGCCATCAGGTTTACGTTTGATGCGATATAACCACTTGTTGGAAATCGCTTTTCTATTTTCTGGCAGCTTAACTATCTTCCATGTACAATTTTCTTTTAATGAAGCCATTTCTTCTTCCATTGCTGATTGCCAGAACTTGTAGTCTCTCGAGTTTACAGCTTCCCTGTAGCAAGTGGGCTCATCTACTTCAGCTAGCATAGTCTCTATTAGTCTTTCTGGTACCTTGATATTTGCACGATTTCTTAGTCTTGTATCTGTAGTATTTTCTTCGTTGCTTCTTGGTTCTAGTAATGGAGAGTTATTTTCTATGACATTAACATTGTTACTATCTTCTTTGTTTGATTCGTCGCTGTTCTTGTCTAATTGAATTATTGCCATAGTCTTCCCTGCAGTCTCTGGTTCAAATATGACATTTTTACTTCTTACAATCTGATTTCCATTCTTCATCCAGACACGAAAGCCGTCTATATAATCGGAGTATCCAACAAATACGCCGTGTTGTCCTTTCGCATCCCATTTTTTTTCTATGCACATTCGGTACATGTACATAACATCCAGTACCGAAGATATGGAAATTTTCCAGATGTGTTTTCTTCCCTGTAAATATTTCATATGGTGTTTTTCCAATTGTATTGCTTGGCCCCGTACGATTTAGTACGTACACTGCAGTGTTCACTGCTTCCGCCCATAGACATTTTGGTAAGTCTTTTGCTACAAGCATTGTACGAGCCAGTTCTACAATTGTTCGGTTACTTCTTTCAGCACAACCGTTTTGCTCCGGAGTGTATGGATTACTAATAACAAGTTTCGTACCTTTCGAACTCAATAGTTTCTTCACGTTACCGTTATTAAATTCTAAGCCTCCATCACAGAAGATTGTCCCAACTTGTCTTCCACATTGATTTCTCATTAATTCTAACATATCTTTTATCTTCTCAACAGATTCTGACTTTTCTTTGAGGAAGTAAACCATTCTGAACTTGGAGAAATCACATGTAAAACAAAGAAAATATTTTGCTCCTCCCAGCGAAGTATTCTCCATGGGACCACAGATATCAGCGTGAATAACTTCACCACATGCATTTGCACGCTGCTGACGTAACTGAAATGTACTTCTGTGCTGCTTGCCTTCAACGCAGGCTCCGCAAAACTCGTCATTACCCAATACGTCAATTCCATTTTGTTTTAAAATTTGTTGTACATGACGTTTATTCTGATGACTGAATCGTTCATGCCAAATTTGCAGTGAATGTTTTGATGTCAAATTTACTTCATTTGATGATTTTTCTTCTTTCATTCGAATTACCATTCGAAATAATTGTCCAACTCGTATTCCACGTGCTTTTATGACACCATCTTTACTGAATTCACAAGTGAATTTTGATGACTTAAACTCCAGACCTTTATCAAGAGAAGATGTTACGGAAAACAAATTTCTTCTTGCTTGTGGAACATAAAGAACATTTTCCATAAAACAAGGCAACCATTTTCCATCAACAGCAGCCTCAAATTTAATTGTTCCTTTTCCTAATGCATCCATAGTTGAATTATTGCCAATGTGGATCTTGACAGGTGTAGTAAATTTCTGGAACGATGAATACCATTCTCTATGACTTGTCACGTGATCTGTAGCGCCGGAATCAACAATCCATATGTCACTGTCAATTTCGACATTCAAAATTTCAGTGATAAATGCCTGTTCTTGTTTTTCATCATTCGAGAAATTTCCTTTACTTTTCTTCTTAATTTGCTTAGAAGGACAATTTCTTTTGATATGGCCTAAGCCACCACAGCCATAACACTTAAAAGTAATATTTTTCTTATCACTTGAACATTTCTTGTCATTCTTTAAGTGTTTATCACTTTGACTTTTGGTTTTAGCAGCCATCAGGGCTACTAATTCCCCTTGTTTCACAGTTCTTTGTAATCTTCTGTTTTCTTCTGATGTCAGTACGCCAATCAAGTTCGCAAGTGTTTGCTGTTCTTCTGGTCTTGCCCACCATGCTTGTCGAAGACTTTCGTATTCTTCTGGTAGTGTATCCAGTAATTTAACCATTAAAGATGACTCGTCTGGTTTCACATTTAACTGTTGCATTCTAAGAATCAGTCCTTCGAATTTCGCAATATGCGTCACCATGCCATCATTTGGAGCCATATTGAATCCAAAAAACTCTGCTTGGACAGTATGAGCAGCTTGCTTTGTTTGCTGTTCAAATATCGAATGTAGTTTCAACCACATTTCTCTAGCAGTTTCGCATGTGACTAGAAGCGCAATAACTCTAGATTCCAGGGATTTAACAAGAATTTGACTAGCAGCTCGTTCTGCCTTATCCCATGCTTTTAACTGTAAGTTACGTGCTTCCCCATCACCACCTGCTACTTGTATTGGTTTTTGAAGTTCTCCTGTGCAGACTTCGAATGCTCCTTCTATACCACGTAATAAGTTTCTTGCGGCAAATTTCCAAATACTCCAGTTTTCAGCACCTCTTAACTTTTCAATCCCGTGAACATCCATGCTCAATAATTAATATTATGCAAAATTCACGATAAGAACAAATCGAGTACACGCCGAATACTGATACAAGTATTACTCGCCACAAGTCTATCTTCCACAAGGGTAACTACGCTCTGCTACCATATTGAAATTCCGTAATCCCAGTGTAGAATTAATAGGTATATACTATGTCAATATGATATAATTAACATATAAGAAAACTCAAGTCTGACAGATAACGATATATTCAAAAACATTCAAAACATAATACAATATTTATATAGCACACTATTCTTTTTTTATATTATTACATTAAAATTGGACATGTTAAAATAAAAATAACATTTTATTTCAACATGTTACAATACAGATAAGTCACGTGGGAAAAGATTAGCTCACGAGGCCGTTAGGCCGAGTATGGTACTTCTCAAGTGACTTAGGTAATTAACACACGTGTGCTATATAATATTTTATCCAACACATTTTAATCATTGACATAAAATACATATAAGATTTTTGACAGATGGAATTTTGAAATGACATTTAGGAACAAAATAGTGTAGAGAAAGTTTTATAACATAGATACTACCATACGTACCAAAAAACAGTGAGCTAATATATTTAGCTCACTAGCGACTTATGACGTACTTTATTTATCTAAAAACAGCATACTTATATCGTTATAATTACACGGTGATGGATAAAATAATAAAAACTAAACATAAGTTTGCAATGCAATAATATAATTATAATTAGCAACTTAATGTTTCGGACAAGGGATATGATATGTCTCTTACGCTCCCAGTCCGTCATCTTCTTTCATGATTCTACCACGCTGACGTCATAGCATCCTTTCCTCAAATTTTTAATAACTATTTTCCAGTAAACGTACGGGTATTTTATTTTTATGTCTATTAGCATATATGAGTACCTAGTAAAAATTTGGGCACATGCCTTATTTAGTCCATTTTTCACGATTTTTAGAATCTTCTTTGTAAAATTTAAAGATAAAAGTTTGAAACTTGGTACATTTATGTAAAATATCCTGTTGAATAGAATGGTTAAGTCACTATGTCCAATTTAGGGCTAGGCGGCTAGGACTAATGTTAGAGATAATTAATCTTAGTTCAACTCATTTTTCAATGTAATACCCATTTTTCGTTTTATTGGCAAATTTTAGCTCTCTATGTTTAAAATTACAAACGTTATTATGAATTTACATATTATTTCTAAATTTCTTTATTTCTTACATTTTTACAAGTATAAATGTATAAATAAGAAGGATCCAGGGTCAAACGTTATTCACTCCTGGTAAAAGAATGTATGTTTTGAAGTTCTATCCTACGAAAAAGTTGGAAAACATCTTCTGAGATATTTCGTAATTGTTTGCGTTGGTACACTGTAAATCAGTCCTGATGTGCAATGTCAAATTTTGAGTAAAATACTGAAACCGTATTTCAAACGAAAGAAAAACACGTGGAAAGTTATTGAATCGTCTGCAAATATTTCTCGACATCTGAAATTGCATGTTGCATCAAATATCAACAAAGATTCAATCCGGAAGTCCGGAATCGATTTAAAACATCTCCGGTTTCAATACTGATAAAATTGTCATAGCGTAACCAAACTCTTTAGTCCGTATTTCATCTCTGCAAAATACACAAGTAAAACACGCCAAGATAAACTTCCCTGGCTCTACCAGCTAGCATTCTAACAAAATAAACAATGTTTAAGACAGATCATTTTGTAGATTGTAGATTCTGTAGCTGCAAGTAAATAAACTCAAATTCATAAAAATACGAATTACAAGATTTTATTTACTGCTCACCTGTTTGTGAGATCGAGATCCTGATCCGTGAATAAAAGAATATACTTCTTGGTGTGGTAGCTCGTTTCTTCTCTACTGCTGTTGGTTCCATTGTTGCCGTGTATTGTCGCTGAAGTAGCAGCGAGCTCGCTATGGTTAGCGTAGAGGAATGTGGGCAACCACATAGGTAGCGTAGATACGTCGAGTAGCATAGTCAAGCTGTCATGCAACTCAGCCAGCCGTAGACGATCTAGGGCTTCTAAGGTGCGGAAACCCGCTGTGTCTGCTGACGCGCAGACAAGGATCACTGAAAGGAAAAAAAAAACAAACATCAAGAAGATGAAAATATAATTGTTTATATTATTGCAGTAACAAGGCTTCAATTTTAAGCTTAAAAAAATGATAATCTAAATTTTGACAACATAGATGAGTAGCTCATTTTATTCCGATGGGATATTATCCTTTTAAGGAAAACTTAAAATTTAAGTAATATTGATGCAACCAGCCATAAAGTAAGCTTAAAAGAAAAAAAATGCTAATTTAAATTTTGACAACATTGTAGAATAGCTCATTTTATTCCGATGGGATAATATCCTCTTAAGGAAAACTTAAAATTTAAGTAATGTTGATGCAACCAGCCATAAAAGTTAACAATGTTTCAATTGATTAACTATAATTTAACTATGTATAAAATCTGGGATTCAAATTTATCTCGTTAAAAAAAATATCACCATGTACGAGAGATTTGCATCCCAATATGAGTTACTGGTCGTTGAAAAAGATTGAAGGCTGACAATGTATCTACAAAATTTCCAGTAAAATTGTCAAGAATCAAGCACCAGAGATACTTGAGGCTCTTCTAGAAATGTTATGTCAATGAAAGATAAAAAGAAGAAAGTTAAATTGTATTTTCTTATTAATCCACAATAGTATATTGTGCAGCAAGTGCAGAAAGTATATTTCCCACGACATGTTAAAGTTTCGGCATGAAATCATGTCCAGTGCCGGAATTATGTAAGGTTGAAAATAGGTGTACTTTGCTAAGATCACACTTGTAAATCTTATAAAACAGAAATACGAGTACACGGCCAATTTATTTGAAATGAAGAACAATAACTAATGATCTCTCATCACCGAAATGAGAAAATTTCAGACGTAAAATAATATAGTAAAACTATAAGTTTCGAATGTGGTCGTAAAAAAATAGCACATTATGCACCAAAGGAGAAAAACTCAATTTTACATTCGCGCGTGCCAATAAATGCTGTCACTTCACCAGAGAGAGCATATACGTTCCTCTTGTTATCTAAAAAAAAAATATTTTTTCGATCGGATGAAAACTTTCTTTTCCGTAGTGTTTCCGAACCAAAAAGTGCATCATTCCGGTATTTTAGTGTAGTTGCTAGGCTACGAAAAATAACAGTCCGGGAATATTTTTTCCGACCTGTCTCACAGCATTCCTCCTTCCGAGACTATATCATTCTCCTACTGGATAAACAATATACTATTTCTTTATGAAAATTATCTTATTTATAACGACTGAATTCACTACGAATTTGCTTTAAAACTTTGAATAGTTATTATATCAAATCAAAATAATTTTTTTTAACTACGCAGTTAAATTTTGATTAGTATTTTCTATTTATGCATAGTATAAAATTACAACTTTATGTGCTTTGTTCAGTAAGTACGAAAAGTAAAGCAAAAGATTTTACATTTTATTTTAAAAATAAAGAAATACATTATTAATTCAACAAATTGCTCACTGATTTCAAAATGTATAAAGGGTTCAAATTAGCATCATTATATTTATTCTAGTTTTTATGCATCCTAATTATACACCGAGTACCTAATTAGTTTAAAACTAATGATAGCACTCAAACTTTGTGATTGAAAACCAAGGAACGTTCTAATTATACTAAACGTTCAAAGTTACAAGAAAATTGGTTATGGACAACCTGCAGATTCCTATAAACTTCTTAAACGATAAATAAAACACGATCTCAGTATCTCAAATAAACTTCACAAAGTTTGGCAGTATTAAACTCTTTTCGGGATTAAATTATAAGTATTTTGGTGGAAGCGTTTTCATTATTATATTTATAAAGCGCCAATGATTCTCAAAACTCGATTCGCAATCTATTAAATTTATAATTAAATAAAACAGATAATTTTCTTGGAATAGTGTATTCCTGAGTCATATTCTTTAGAATACCTATTTCCCACAAGAAAATGGGTTCTGTGATGCACTCTCTATATTATTATTAATATTTTTTATTTATTTAGTCTTCCTGCAATTGAATTAACTGTTTTTGTATGGCATATTCAGTGAATATTCTGTAAAGCAGACCCTTTTCCTGTAAATTTAACCCAAGTCCTTTCACGATCTCCTTTATTCCTGTTGCTTATATACTTCCGTCCGTCCTAACACTACCAATCATATCCGCAGGCCGGACAAAAGATATTCTCGACTTTTGGGTCGCAAATACAATTGTACCCGGGATACACTGAATAAAATACTACAATACTACAAACATTTTTCAGACACGAAAATATAAATTTTCAATGTGAAATAACAATTCAATTTTCTAATATGACCAGTGCATTTAAAGCCGTGTAGCAACAAATCCTATACCTAAATAAAAAAAAAAACTATTTGGAATGCGTTGGGTACCACTATTTGTCAATAATTCTTAACTGCGCCTGCGCTTTTAATTTTAATAGTATAAAAAGTCATATCTTTGCATTTCGTACTAAATATGAATTTACTTACTGTTTTTTTCGACATAACAACCAGTATAATTAACTTATTGCTTTGGAAGCCCAATCGATAAACTTTTTTTAATGCCCGATCGTGCAAATAAATTGATAATAATTGCATATTTTTACTAAGGTTATTTATAGCTGGGTTGAAGAGAGCATGGAATATATTTTTTTCACTACTATTTTAGTCACCCAATATTATTAACTTTTATTTGACATGAGAAAATATTTTTCACTACAGCTTACTTGGTAATCACGGTCACCTAGCTCAATAATAAATTATTATTTACCACGGTCGATAATTAAAAATGTCATTTTTTAAAAAAACTCAAGTCTCCAAATCCAAATATTATTTGAATCACCTAACTCAAGAAAACTGTAAAGTATAGATTTACAATTTAAATATGCCGTCTAAATTAAATAAGTATATGAAATAAACACAAATTAAAAATCAAAAGTGAGGTTAACAAACTGAAACGTCCCATATATAAAAAAAGGCAGTTTACATTATTTTTTTGAATATTAAGAAACAAGTTACTGTTCATGTCAAAATGTTTGTTATTGTCAGTATAATTTTATTAGTAGAATTGGGATTTAAATGCAATAGAACTGAAAATAATAATATACCTACCATGGTTGAGAAGAGTATTATTGACCAGCGCATTGTATTCCTCGGTTGCTTCGCACCTCGGGGCACAACTTGGCGCTAAGTCAATAATGATAGTTTTCTCAACCTTGGTGTAATAATATGCTATTTGTATTGCAATGTTGATAAATAATTACCATGGAACCATTTTGAATTTGGTACGTCAAAATCCGGAATGGGGTGGAATTCTATATCTCATAAAAATTATAAATAACAACTGCACTTGTTAAAATATCAAAGATATCAAATACAAACGTCAAATGTAAAATGTCATCATGCCCGAAATTCAAATTTGCAATCAATATAAGATATTGCCACATCAGTGTAGACTTTTAGAGTACTCTTTATATATGTATAAGAATATGTAGGTACCTATCAACCATAAATAACAATTACTGTTATAGAATAGCAAGTATACTTTTAATTGATATTTGCAATTGTTATTACAAGTCCAAATGATAGTAACCGAAGTTATAGAATCCCACTCAAGGTCATTTAATATTTTTCCATGAAACTTTGAAATCAAAGAAAAAGAAAAAAGGTTTGTAAAAGTTTGAGTAACGCTGCTTTAGTATAATGTACAGCAATATGCAGCACATTAATATTAAGTAGCGTCTAACGCCTAAATTGCCATTTACCCTCAATTTCACCCTCATATATAATTCAAAACCGTTTGATAACTATTAACTAGGTTGCCAAATCATCACACCGTCATACCTCCCATACTGATTTATGGATAAAGTAATAATAATTTAAGACTTTGTGTGTTACAAAATTTCCTCCTTCATTCAAATCGAATTGGAAAATGTTGCTATCATTGAGGGAAAAAAATACTGGAATTCAGTCAGTTGAAAATTGGTTTTATTTTTGCTCCAACCGGTTTCTACCCCACATGGGTCTTCTTGAGGGAGTGAAAGTCATGAAGAAGACCCATGTGGGGTTGAAACCGGTTGGAGCAGAAATAAAACCAATTTTCAACTGACTGAATTCCAGTAATTTTTTTCCCTCATTCTACTACACCAGTCAAGGAAATCCATCTACCATTGCTATAATTATTTTGTAGGGTACTCGTTTTAATGAATGCGTAGGAATGTTTGGAAGTTTCCCACTTTGCTTATCTTAGTCCGGCCCTGCGTGCTACATTATTAACGCCGCTGTGAGGCTGCGGGCCGGTAGGCTGATTACGCTTAAACTACGCATCGATTGGGCGACACCGCGCGAAACTCGAGATGGGATCAATTTGTCCCAAGTCCACACTTTATTTACTTATTAATGATGCGGGGACACGAGATACCTTCCAAATGGATAAAAGATGAGCTGCTTATTGAATTCAAATGTTTTCCTTTACCTTTCCAGAGCCAAATTAAATCATACCTACGCTTTTATATCAACAACTTATTTTTAATAACACTCAGAACAGAAATAAATTTCACCCGTCCCATGTTAATTATTTATTAATTTATATCTTTTTTCCTATACTCTCTATGCTTGCTAGAATGTTCCAGAGGTAACATTGACATCCTAAACTTCCTCTTCAGTATAAATATGTTATTACAGACCTGGCACACTTAGTAATGGGTAATAAGCCCCAAGTGATATACTATTTATTTATTTATTTATATTTACAGAAATATATTTGTTGATACAAAATATCAAATGTTTATATATTTCTAAATAAATAGTTATTTGTGGATCAAGGTTGTAAAAAAAAAACTTTTAGTCGAGGTGCACACAACATTTTTTAGGTGGATATAACAAAAAATTATAAATTTTCATTCAATTTCTGTCTTCGATATCTGTCAAAATCTGCTTTACGGCTGCATTTACTTTATGGCTAATTTCTCTATTTTTTCTCCAGTGTGCTCTTTTTATTTGTTATTACCCTAATGATATAAGCTTATTATATCCGTTTTAAAATAAAGCAAAATTTTGTTATTATCTTAATTTTATTAATGGAATTTAACTTTTCACATTGAAACAAATTATGAAAATATTTTCTAAGCTGGATCTCTTTAATTGTATTAAATGTTTCAATTGTGGAAACGAAACTGTTCCAGTGAGAGGGTCCAGATTTACTCTGTCCAACATTGGGAATAAAATTTGAAATATTATTTCGTATTTGAAGTTCGGCAGTTAACGGAAACAAATGAATTTTGTTTGTAAAGTTTGTAGTGTATTTCAAGGATTACTTTATATTTTATGTAGTAAATTAAAAGTGAATAAATTATGATGAGAATTTCCTAGTTTCTTAACTGGGTCAAATTTGCAACCGAGATTCATTAATATGTTAAATTAGTTATCAACTGTAAGATACTGTTGTCGAAACAAATGAAAAATCCATAACATTTATTGTTCTCTGAAAGGAAAAATAATGCTGTCAATAAACAAAAACTTTCTGAATGGAATTATATTTGTGTTAGTGTGCCAAATATCGCTGTTGGTTTTTGTAAAACTTTAACTAACTTTTAGGTATTTTAATATAAAAGATATAAAACTAGATATAAACTTTTGGACACTTTGGCATTGATATTGAAAGTTTTATTGTGTTTCTCGCTGGTCAATATTTAAGCTTAAACATTTAAATTCAAACCTTATTTATGTAGGAGTTAATAATATAAATAAATAATATACATATAAAAGTTTTTGAACTATAAAAAATAATAATAAAAACACATATCTACATTAATTTCTTGGGTTATGTTAAAAAGGCGATTTGCAGATACTAATTTTATAATGAATTGTTTTTTTAGAGTATTTTTGACGAATGAACCTAAAACGAGAGGAAAAATGAAGTCATGTGCACAATATTAAATTTTCCGGAAAGCAAACTAAAGAAATTTACATATTATGGAAACTTTTTAATTAAAATCTCTTGAAATAAAAAGATAAAATATCAAGTGCCGAAGGGTGGAAGGTTAATGCTTCATCATCCTTCATTTAAAAAATTCAATCTTATTATGTCGTCCTAATTAGGGCACCTAGTTTGTTTTCAACTTTATTAATTAAACTTGAAATAATAATTACTTACATTAATTATTTTCTTTTGTTTTGATGGGATAACATCCCCGACAAAATTAGAAACAGCTTGAGAACGAGGCGCTTAAATCAAAGTCGACTGGATTTTAAATAAACCCTCTCAACGAAGGGAAGGGATGTTTTTTTTTGTTTTCTCAAGCTTCTCTTTACTGCGGAAAGAGAAAGTATATGCGAGGGTTCATAGATTTACTCTCCTTAACTTGATTTATTAAATTATCATATTTTACTCCGTTTTCATATTTTGAGCCGGTTTAAAATTAAAACCAACGAAAAATAAAGAAAAATGTTTCAAATAAAGACGCAGGAGTTAATATTTTTTTCTTCGTGAAGTATTAATTCTCTAATGAATCTTGAGAGAATAATTTAATTACATTTTGTAATTTTGAATAATTAATTTCTGCGAGATTATTCATAGATTTAGGGTAGATTCATAATGAAGTCTAGTTACACAATAACTTTTAATGCGCATCCTTCCTTCACATCACAATGATTATTCTTCAAGAAAATTATAGTAACAGCATTGCCGTGAAGTACAATCAAGTAACCAAATTTGAGCAAATAAGACAAATTTGTTATAGTGTACGTTATTATTATTTTACCAAAAGAATTAACAAGCTAAATAACACCAACAACGACGGTAGTGGATACGTTCTATAAAAAAAAAAAAACTGAGGCACTGTTTTTACACAGTAATGTTATAACATTTAGAACCGCTTCTTCATTAAAAATAATATCTTGCCACTCTATCGATTATGTCTATCTTATAATTGTCCGGTTTTATAGTTGGTATTGCCAGTATCTTGCCTTAATTTACGACGATAACATTTTGATGACCTTTCGTATTTTTAAGTAACCAACAGTTTAGAATGAAATGCCTCAATGTATTTGGTATCAAATTTTATAGGTGGTGAAAATTTTAAGCGGTAAATTTTAATTATTCATGAGTGTTATTCCACTTTAACCTTTTAACGTATGAAAAATACAACTTCTGACAGATACAGAAAGAGGAAAGTAATGCATAAACAAAAATAGAAAACAGATTCAACTCACCAATCCAGCAAACTAACTTATTAAATAAATTAAAAATATGATTATTTTAATATAATTAGTATTGGGTGTCATTCTACAACCTTACTAAGGAACCTACTTTTAGTAAGTGGGTTCCGAATCGGAGTCAATTAGACTAAGAAATATTTTTATTTAATAATTTGACATTTATTAAAATAATTAGTATACATTACTTACGTCTACATGTGACTCTTCGAAGCCTCTGTAGCTTGTGGACAACATCGTCAACGCTCATATTGTTTGTGACAGTCACCAGGTGCTTGTAAAGGATACCCACATTACGCAGGTTCAAATCTAGGGCGTGAGCTAGAGATTGCCACCAGCCTGAATCTGAAAAAGAAAATATTTTCTTTAATTTTCTATTTCAATGTGTAAAGTTCTGAAATTGCGATAAATCCTTTTTATATTTCAAAAATTACTAACTAATATAAGTACATTTACTGCTTTTTAATTCTCATAAAATGAAACGTTCTATTTTGAATCATTAATTAAATATATAAACTGAAGATTATATATTCATGTTTTATTTTTGTATTGGTCTTAAGTAGTCTGCGCATTATTTTCCTATTCTTTGGAAAGTTGATCCCCTATAAATTTAGTTTTTATTTTACCCAGAGAGGCCATTTGAAAGTTGAAACAAAGTAGCTTTCCATAATCTTTTATAGATAATAAAATACATTCTTTACGTTTTTAAACTGATATTACAGTTATAACCTCAAGAAATAACATCCTAAATCTCATATCGAGCGTTCCCAAAATAACAAAGTTTAAAAATTCAATCGTTTCGCTAAGGGAAAATCTATACAATATCGGGTACATTCTACACTCACTTATTTAGAAGCAATAACAGTTTTAACAGATATAATCAGCGAGAAAAGATTTTGCTTTCTTGTTACAGTTTGTCACGCAATTAAAAGTGTGATAACAATATTTAATACAAAGTTTAAAATATAAAATAATAAACTTGAAGGTTTAAACTTTATCCGATGATCATTAAGCCTTATTTTAATAAAACAGATAAAAAAATTTATATAATTTATGGTTTCACTTAAATGGATAAGAGAGATTTTGTAAATTTCATTATTCGAGAGATTTTCACATAAAATTCTTGTTTAAAGAATAAAAATGTGAAAAAAGGCAAAATTGTATACAAAATAAGAATTAAGGGAAAGGTAACGTAATGAGTTACTATTTTTAATAGTTCTCCAAGTAATTTGTGAATTGAATTCTGTTGTGTCGTAGTTGAATTATAAGTTAGGGGTTAAAAATAGGACAAATTGCAATTCCTGCAATTAATTGAATAATTGAATCACTTCTCTAAAATATCCATTAGCGTCTTGAGTTGTGTTAAAATCAATTATTCGTTGCTGAGATCTTTCATTCTTGTTTCCTTATTAGTCGTGCGATGCAGAGTCGAAGGCGAAATTGGTTCGCGAGGCTCGAATGGAATCTTAGATTCTCTCCCTAACTAATTTACAGCAGCGCCTCGCTCTCATCAAATCAAATACTGGCGACGGTTTGTCAAACTATTAGCATTTCATTTGCGATTCATTTTGTTTGTCGGTACCTATAGCGATGTTTATGATTGGTATTTGTTTTTGATATTGATGTTTGACTTGCGAGATGGGATGCTTCTTTATGGATTTTAAGATTTGTATATGGAATATATTCAAACAAACGGCTTCGCTTAATGATGGATGCTTTTAAAACTTTTAATGGGGTGCGGGCAGTCACGAGTTTTTTTCATTTAGTTTCAGACAGACAATTTAAAAGTATTCTTCATTTTACTTCTTCTTTATATCTTATTCTTAAGAGATAGAAGATAATATTAAATTTAAAATGTAAATAATAATAATTACGGTATTTAAAGTTTTTAAATATATTCTTGGAATAGTGATGCTAAAGAGTAGCATTAAAAAAGTTATATACAAAATATTAAAAAAATAAAACTGTCGCTTTGACAATGTCAGTTGAGAGCCAAACCAAAAATGATTAAAATATCAATACCTTTATCTGCGATAAGAGCAGATATGGTATACCCAACAATGGTAAGTAAGCTGTGAGCTGTATTTATTATTATTAACTTATTTTCTGGGCGAATCATCATCGCATGGAAGACGAATTCTGCAAATAATGTTTTTATTTTTAAACTGTTTTTAAATTAATTAATTAATTATGTAAGATTGCGTTAGATTTATTTTTGAGCTTTTTCGGGAACCAACGTCTTGCTGAATTTTGTTTGTACACTTGGTTTAAGTTTCCGTATTCATCAGAGTATTTGGTTCTTATTTCAGAGTTCCCAAGTTGGGAATTAGCTGTGATTATGTAGGGCAAGGCTGTGTTATCGTGCACACGACACATTTAGCAGATATATCTATTACAGGATGATATAGTTAGGGATTAGAAGTAGCATGTGAACATCCCTGGGGTACAAATTTCTGTTTGCCTCCGAAGGCTCTATTCACTTTCGATTATGTGGATTCGGGCTGTGTGGGTGCCCGCATGTCGCTCCATATGTATGTCATGCTAATACCATTACCGGCGAATTTAACTAGACCTTCGGAGATTCCCAAGAAAACTTTCAGGCGCCCGCACGAAAGGTTATTTACTTAACAAAGATTTCTCATTGTTTCATTCCAATACCTGGTCTATACAGGGTGGCCCAGTGAAAATTATCAGCGCAATTTTTGGCCACTTAACATTAATTTTGCAAAAAACGCTTGAACACGTCAATTTTAGTATAAAGGGGGACACCTGAATGGATTAGTACCAATGCCATAACTTTAACCCTAAAATGGGGGTGGACTGCACCTCAAAAATTTTAAATGGAAATGATTGCAATTTTGAACACCTGATAAAATTTGTTTTAAACGATATTTCTCTGGAACTAATGATCGGATTTGAAAAATAAAAAAACTGTTGAAAAGAGAATTGTAAGGTCTTTCGAACTGTATCATGTTTGACACCCTTTTCCATTTAAAATTTTTGAGGTGCAGTCCACCCCCATTTTAGGTTTGAAGTTATGCCATTGGTACTAATCCATTCAGGTGTCCCCCTTTATATTAAAATTGACGTGTTCAAGCGTTTTTTGCAAAATTAATGTTAAGTGCCCAAAAATTGCGCTGATAATTTTCACTGGGCCACCCTGTATAAAACAATTTTGAATAGTTCTCTAATTTGTAACATCTTATGGGGGTTATATTAGGTTATTTTATAAGATAGTTAATTCGATATTTTTAATGCATAATAATTCACGTCATAATTACGTATTTTTATAAGTCTACTTAAATATATTTCTTTACTAATAGGACAGTTCTAACTTTGTAACTGAAATACTATGTGTAAGATTTAAACTTTTAATACTTCAATACAATTAGTGTCTGACCGAAGTTTCGGTTTTGGTCAAAATGCTGGTTTCGGCCGCAGTTTCGGTTTCGACCAAAAATAATATAATTATTATTTTATTCTCGTTATTTTGAGGCTGTTAGTATGTGCCAAGTATAAGATGAAGTAAAATCTCATTATTTTTTTTTTTTTTGTAGATTAAGACAAAAACTTTTGTACAATTAAGAAAAAATAAGTAACATTATTTTAGGAGAATAGCATACATTATAAAGGAACCTTTAGTTAGTACAAAATACTTCTTGAAAAGACTACTTATTTGAATGTGATTATTTGTGACATTTGTGAGCTGGTATGATAATTAAAGTCTTTACTTGTTTAGTAAAGATAGTGCCTCGTATTCAGAGTTCACTTTTGAGCGCTTTTGGTAAAAGTGACATTTGGTCTTATAAGATTATAATGTAAAATTAGGCTTCCTAAAAGCGATTTTATTATAAAAGTAAGTTAGGAATACGGACCATTATCCCTACAAAAATAAAGTGATTTCCTAATAAATTGATGATAAGAAAAATCTTAATTTTAAATTAACTACATAAGCTTCGTTTTCGGATATGGTTTCGGGCGAAATTAAAACAGAAGCCGAATATTCGGTTACGGTTTCGGTTTCGGCTGAATATCGTGTCTCTGTCGGACACTAAATAAAATATTTATTATGACATGGAATACTTATAGTTATTATACTAAGATTATATTCAAGTACAAAATCAATACAATAAGTTTAATAATTCAATTGATATGATAGCGTAGAAATGTTAAAAATAAATATAATTCTCATTCTCATGATATGGAAAATGGAAATATAACCTTCTTTGTTTGCTGTAAATTAAACTGAAAAACTGTATTTAACATTCATCAATCTATTTCTGCAGTAAATTCAACAATATATAAATCTTTTTCTTTGCGTTTCTAAATTGAATGCACGTGACCATTTTTCGTTTCATGCTTTAATTTAATTACTGAAACTAGAGTAATGTAATTTCAGGAAATGTATGAACACGTTTTCTTTACGTTGCAGGGTGTTATTCGTATCGTCACGCAGATCTGGCTGAAAAATGGATGATGGTGGAAATAAAATGTGGTCTCTAGATTCTTCTTTGACTTGTACAAAGAGGACATGGCGTAAAAATAGTCTGTAAGTCACTCTTTGTTGTCTAACTTCATATAAAATGTTGGTGAAAATATTTCTCAAAGATATGAAAGAAAAGAGGGAATACAAAATTTAGCGTGTAACAACAAATAAAAAGTAGTGATATTATTTTGTCAAAAAAAATAATTGAAATATTAACATTTAAATTATTATTAGATATCAGCAATTGTGAAACGTAAATATCTTACATATTAAACATATTTTATTAACGAAATTTTGAAACAATATTATGTTACTAATAAATAAAAATCTTTTGTTTTTACAAAAACAATATTTTATAAAAGTGTTCTTTGGTACTGTTATTTGCGTTGCACATTTATACAAATAAAAATATTTCTACACTAATTTTGCTCATAGAAGAATTCAATTCAACAATTTTTAATATGGATTTGTAATCGTTTTCTCTTGTGTTTTCATATTATTAATTATTAATATTATTTCCATTTCTGTATGTGAGATGCGTGGGATTTCTGTCCCTTTTTTTTTTAAATTTCTGGTATTAAAAAGCATGTACATCCTGGGATTATTTATTCATGATAAAAGTTGCGTTCCATATAAATTCTTTATTAGTATTGTTGTCATGGTATATGGATATGTTTTACTGTTACTTACTTTTTCTTCAACAGCCAATTAAAGTTTGTCTCTCAACTATTACTGTCAACTCTGCAGTTTTAAATTATTACGGTTTTGTATTAATCTTCTCTCAAAAATACTGCAACAATAAACTACTAATAAAGTACGGTTGGTTTCCGCGAGTTTATAATCATGTTATCAATTTCTGCTACAAGAATTATTAAATTTTTGTCTAGCTTCTTTGTCGTTAGCTCTTTATCGTACGTGTTACAAGAGATTTTCGATTTTTTTTCAAAGCACACTTGAACTAAGTGAATAAAATCAATAATTTTCTAATTTCTTAGTTTATTTTCATTTTAATCTGCACGTGTTTTATATCATTGAAAAGAGAAAAAAATCTCTATTTAACAGTACTAAAGACAACTTTGAACCCCATATGAAAATTGATAGTTTGTATGTTTTCTCGAAGTGTTCGAACTACAAAAATTTTGAGTATCCTTATCAATTCCTCGTAAAAAAAGTGTCTGTAGAATGTATAAACTAGAAACTTGTATGAATTGAAACAAGAAAGTTCCAAGTCAAAAAGTAAATTGGCCAAAATCAGTTTTTTGCTCATATCTAGGAACTTATGCATTTTTTGGAGAAAACAAAAACATTGAAATGACCATCTAATGCGACCTAACTTTGCCCCAATTTAACCTACTTTGTATCTCTGACGGTTCTCAAGATCCCAGTAGTTAACCTCATAAAACGGACAGCCTTTATATGCTATCTGCGTTTAGCCAACGACAAAAATTAAATAGCAACAATATAGTTCACCTCGGTAACGGATATTGTCAAAAATTTAAAAAAATGGAATGTCATTAATTTCATTTAATGTGATTTTGGAGTCGACAGTTTGTGCTTCATAGTATATTGGTACTGTTAGTTTAATCTACAACTCTTTTTATAAATCTCTTCCATTATTATATTTTGATATAATATTGTTGGTTTTCTGACATTTGTTTAACACGAAAATCACACGATTTCACTTGATAAGATGGTATCATCAATCCATGAAACAGTAATATTTAAAGCCGCCGAATTTCTGTGAAAGTTGAGCTCCGATTAAAAAAAATATTGAAGGTGCTAAACAATGAAACAGCTCACGTATACATTTCTTTTATTAAAACAACGATCCTTATTTCCGGGAGCATTCCGTGAAATATTTCCGGCTATAAATTCGTCCGATATGCAAATCTAAATCTGAATCTCGGTTCGGCAGGTGATTCCTCCACCTCATCGAGACGCCTGCGAAATGTACCCTGCGTTGTTTTATGACGACATTTCCACGGCACGGGTAATTCGCGAGTGAAATATACGATACTAACGTCAACATATGTCACCAGAATTGTTTTTGGGTGTGACACTTGCCTGTCGCGTGTGTTCCCTTTCCGGAATAAAAATGAATATTCTCTGTTATCGAGTTACATTACCTGCTAATATTTTCATATTTTACTTACAAGACGACGACGAATATTTTATAAAACGTAAAGAGCAAAGTAAAGAGGAAGAAAAAATGGTTGGAGCTGTGTTCAGACTTTTATATACTCTCTGGGTGTTTCTTTTGTTCAGAGAACAACATAATGATGTATTTATTGCTGTTTTACTTTATAAATAAATAAACATATTATTTCAACATTTTTTCAATGCCTCAAGGCATCAATTTATTTAACGTGTATTTCATTTATTTTTATTTCATTTTCCTTACAAAAAACACCGATATGAATAAAGCATATTTCAAATTAACCAATGCCCTAACGTGATACACAACTTTTGTTTTCCTAAAAAAAATCACGCTTTTTAATAATTGTTTTTGGTAACACCATCTACATATACATATATATATATATATATATAAAATTTTGGAATAAATAATATTGCTGGCCTCAGACTGTGACGTCACGAAGTACAACGTTTATATGTGCATTCATTTATTTATTCCAAGTCAACTGCTCTCTACAAATGCATAACTGATTTAAATTTTTAACTAAAAATAAAAATTATAACATACTCCTTGAACATCTTTTAACATATAAAAACGAACAAAGATTTTGTAGATAATTTGACAGCGGAAACTTTTACTTTACGCCCTTGGGCCCTCGGGAAATTTAAAGCTCTCCGCTCCGCGTCGCGCTTTAAACACTGCGGGAAACTAACTCGATACTTTTTAGTGTTTAGAGGTTATTTAAAAATAAAATTGGTTTAATAGTATAAAAAAAAATACCTATAAAAATGCTAGTGTAATTTTTCGTTGAATAAAGTCTTGAAGGAACACAAATTTTTGATAATTTCGACTGATTTTGACTTTTCATTGTTTTTCCAAGCGTCTTGTTACATAGCCTACAACTTTACACTTATAACGAAAATTACTGTTCTGTCACTGTGGTGCATTCGTCTCGCCAGCTAGGGTGCCCGGAAGGAGATATCTGCTAAATACTATCTTCGGTTTTATTATTATTTCTGCAATAAAGCAGATTGGCATACCCAGCAATGGTTAGCAAGCATTGAATGATATGTTTATTTTTCTCAAACTATATTTACCGATATGTGGTATTTCAAATGTTTCACATTGAAGCAGTTGTTTTTAAGTGTCAAAATATCAAATTACAGCTAAATGACAAATATGTTTTGACAGCTTTGCAACGATTTATTTGATATTATTCTCCGCAGCACATTTCTCAAATAAAATATTTCTTCAGATGGTGTCCGCGTAATTGCAATTTTATGTGAATTTATAATTTATGAATTATGCATTACCGATCCGTGTGTGATTGTTAGAAGCTCCTCCAGAGGGAGTGCAAGTCTGTCTTTGACAGAGTTTTTAATTAGTTCTTCCGTTGAGTACCCTTGTCATTTTTCTCATATCTAGTTATTTAACTTTCAAATTGTATCTTGTAATGCATAAAGAATGAAAAGTTTTTGAATTATAAAGCTAGAGAACAAAGAATAAACAAGACTGGAATAGTAAATAATAAATACGAGAGATGAACAACCTAGAGAAATATTAACATCATTTTCTATGCCATTATCTTGTTCTTATTGTTTAAAAGTTATTTATAGTCTTATTTAAACAAGAACAAAAGGAAATGGTAATAATAAATATGGCTTATGATGTTCATATTTTATTGCATAATAACGTTTTCGAGCACGCCTTTTACTCATTTTTGGGTGTGGTATCCTAATGTTAAAATTGCGTGTAGGTATTGCGCACATCACAAATAAATATATGTGGCACAACATTTCTAGATGGAACAGAGCCTCAAGTATATAAAGACAGGTTCTCACGATTAATTTTTTGTGAAACATTTTCAATGATTCTTTTAAAAATGAATGTCGTTATAATTCGTTCATTAGAATTTATGATCATTTCACACTTTCATACAAAGTGAAAAGGAGATGTAGGTACTTTAATGATTATTATTAATAAACGAATGTAAAATGAAGTATGAGAACACGCGTCATGAGTTAAACATGCGTTTATTAATGTAAAAATTGTAAATTTTCTTAAATGTTCGACTGCCGTTAAGTAATACATTTTGCTTGACTTATATATTTTATAGTTTAAGTGATATCTGCGAACATATTACCCGAATTGCAGTACGAATTAATTTTTTCAACAACAAGATCATTTACAGAATTATGATACATGTGAACAAATCTTTTTCATTTAATTATAATGAAAAATGAATCATTTGAAATTATTCATAAAAAATGACTCTTGAGAACCCAGCTTAAGGTACTTGTTTCATGAAAAGATTTACTTGTATTTTAGTGGTGTATTTTGTAAGCCTATACAACTGTTGCATGATACCTACAGCTTATAAAGGGTTCTGAATAGTGATGGGTCACTGGGAATTTCCCGTCAGGAATATTTTTATTCCCTGGAAAAATTCCCGGGAATTTCCCTAAACACGTTTCCCGGGAAAAAATCGGATTCCATTTTGGAAATTTCCGGGAATATATGGGAAAATTTCCCGGATACAAGTAGGGGAATTTCCGGGAATAAGGGGAAGTTCCCGGGAATAAGAGGGAAAATTCCCGATAATAAATTTAAGGCAGGCACAGCTTTACCGACGTGATCTAATCAGTCCCGACTAATTTCTAACAGTGTTAATATTCTAATAAATTTATAATTAATGCTTTTGATTTTCATGAGGAAATTTATCGTTAATTTTTCTCTATGAAGTCACCGGAAATTCCTCAGAAAATTCCCCAAAAACTTCCCGGGAAATATCCTGGGAAATTTTCCGAAATATTCGTTCCCGGGAATTTACCCATCACTAGTTCTGAATCACTCGGACGCAGGACGCAGCAATATTTTTATTCCGATAAGGTTTGGTGACGCTGGAATTTGAACCCTAGATCTCACTTGTTTTATAATTATTGATTTCGAACATTCCATTTTTTTTACTCTTCTGAGGTTCGGATTAATTAATAATTATATCTTGCTCTTGAATGTTTGTGGGAAAGAAAAGTTTTTAACAAAAGAAATAATTGTTGTGTGAAGAAAGTGCGGGAAACAATATCTGTTTAATTATGAAGCCGTCTCATTAAACCTCATGGAAGATTTACAAGTGTTGGAATGATCTCGGTATGATCACAACAAGAATTAAGCGAATCTTTGTGAAATCCGAGGGCGCAGAATAATTCCTCGCATTGCGTACTTCTCCCGCACCGTTCCAGTTTCGTGATTTTTCCTCCCGTACAATACGATTATCCTCCGCGCGAATTGGAAAATCTCAAGCGTCCCAGAGTCACCAGATCGATTCCAGGTGCGTGTACCGGAAATTATTCCCTGATGGAAATCCGATTTCCGGATTTACGTGTCTATTTTCAACCAATCACATGAAATCGCTCCGCTGGACGAGTGATAATGGCAACGACTGTTTTCTTTTCCCCAACAATTCAATTTTTGAATGAATCACAGCGGGTTGCTAGAAATTGTCTCAATCAAATGCCGATAAGCAATTAGAGGATATTGAATTGCTCCATTATTGAATTCGGATTAAATAAAATGATGATTTCGCATCTTTTATCGCTGCGACGTGATTTCCTTTATATTATTATCTACAGAATTATAAATTTGGATTTCATAAAATTATTAATGGTTTCCGTACCCTACTGGGTAACATAATTGGTTCTGATTCTAAGTTCCAGTACCACCGAGTTTAATTTTTTACCAAAATCTTTCGGGTTTCATTAAGTCAATTACCTTGATGTTTTGACTTGATCATCAAGCTTTTCTTAAATTCAAAACTTGACTTGATATCAAGCAATTTCAAGCTACTTGATATTACTTGATTAACAGATTGCATTTTAAATTTATCAGTAGAACTAGAATGAAGTGACAGAAAAATGGAAATTAAGTAATGTGAACTGAGCAAGATGTCGATTTACCTAGGAATATTTCATTACATTATAGTTATCACTTATTAGTTTACCGCAAACTCCGCCATTTTGACTCCAACAATTGATAGGCAACCTTAAAATTGCGAGCTTTGCTTAAAAGTAGTTTGTTAGAAATAAAAAGAAATATCATAAATGATATTAGTAATTACTTGTTTTAATATTATTTTACAAAAGCATGCATTGTTATGCTTTTACTGCGATTTGTACTATGCGACAAAGGGTAACAAGGCTTTTTAAAGGAAATTAATGTAAATGGACTATGGACTTTTTTTTATTAATAATACCATCATCCTTAGCTCCTGCTGAAAGACAATTTCCCAAGGCTGCTCCATCTACTATAAAAACTCGCAATAATGTAGGTGATAACTTTATTAAAAGCCTCATGCTTATTTGTATCTTCCCACCTTATAATTTTTTGGTAATAAGGTGCAAATTAAAATTATTTATGATTTGGTTGTGTAACGAAAAAGTCTTCACTTGACTTGAAATTCGGCTAAAACTACTTCACTTGAATTTCAAATCAAGCCGTGGAACCCTAAAATTCCTACAAAAAAATCATGTGGTGCACTATTCACGTCAGCAAGCGGGCACGGGAAGTAACATTTAGTAAAATATGTTATTTTATAAAATTATTGACATTTGATAAATCGAATATGACATCCGTAAATGAAATTAAAACAAATATTGCATTTATAAAATAACTAATATATTTAATAATTAGTACCATGACATTTCATTTATGATCTGCAGTAATGATTTCTATTTATGATTTATGCTTTATCTGCTATATTATGTATTTTGCCTTTACTACTAAAGAGCTTACCTACTCCAAGAATGCATCTATGTAATTAATTCAAACAGAATAGTAGAACCTTTGATGACAGTTCGATTTTATTTTGAAACAAGTAATAATTATTTTTGTGTATCAGGATATTATAATTATTAAATTGATAATTTAAACAGATAATATTTTAGAGCATGTTTAATTGCAAATTATGGAATAAAATTTTAATTAAAAACGAAATAATTAATACCAAAAAATATCTGGAAAACATATAGTGCTTATTTGTTACAGTTTGTATTTTATTCTCTTTATGAAAACAATAATTAATTCTATCTACTATGCAGTACTGTAATTTATGAATGTAACTTTTTAATTAAAAAACATATATACAAGAGGACAGGTATGTATTTATCCAATAAGATATTTTTACTTTTAATAATGTGGGAACGTACGTACAGTTTCATAATTAAAGTTTAAAATGTAAATCGCATAAATATTTTCAAAGAGAATTTCTAACGTTGAAGAACAATCAATTGAAATTAATAATTTATGAAGGAGAAATTGAAAATGACAAGTAATAATAAAAGCACAAATTCAAACAAACTCTTCGCAGAAAATTAAAAATTGATGCGGCATTACAAACCGTATCCTCATAACCCTATTAATAATTTATGCCTTTTTCAAAGGTAGGCTTTGAAAATACGCTCCGGGCTTTTGGTCTTCTGTCCCATCACATATTTCCTTTTGTATCTTGGATAAGCCGAGTCCGCAAGCTCTCGAAGTAAGCTCCGAAAGCTCCGAGAATAGTTTTCCGACATCGTCTTGCGAAAGCTAATCAGGTGAACAGAAAGAATTGTGAGTTTTAATTTCTTCTGCCGGTATTTAATCCCTTTTATATTAAGCTTGTTGCGCGACCAATATAGCGGAAAAGTTGCGTATTCTTCGACGGCAGGGAAACTTACTGATGAAGTACAAGACTTCCGAAAGTGGGCCTTTCTGCTTCGAGGATCAAAGATTCCGGGTTTCAACATGAATTTTTATGATCATCTCTCTTTATATATCTTTCATTTTTCTGATCTAAAAACAATCTGTACAAAGTTTATCAAACGTTGCCTACGGTATTTGAATTACTAAATTTTCTGAATTTTTTCAGACTGAATTTAACTTCATATGTACAAGATAAAGTTTTGGTATGTAACGTAAATAAATATAAAAAATACAATAAACTTGTTGCTTGCGAAAAATGAGAAAAACTTAAGGATTCTTTGAGCAAAAGGAAAGGTTATTGATGAAGTTACATGATATTTAGCTTACACGGTTCGGATGGCCAAAACAAATGTTTAGGTAGTTCATTAATCCTTAAAGAGAATGAACTGAAATTTAAATTTTAAAGCTTTTACTGAAATAGTTATCGATTCGCATCCTTCAAGTGTTTCAGCTTGAAAGGGCATTTTACTTTTCCTAAATTTGGAACGCCTGCTTAAATTTCATTTAAAATTTATACCTGAAACATTTCATGTCAATACTTATTGTTTTAAAATCCTGAAAAATTAGGAACATGAAAAAGGTAAACAAAAAGTTTGTTGGAAACTGTTTTTAAACGCCCTAACAATATTTGTTTTAATCTGTACTGTTTTGTTTCTTTCATAACCAGAAATTTTAATTTAAAAACTGTTACACCAAATGAGAAATTAAATCTAATCCAAATATTAAGGGATTAACGTAAATATATTTGATATGGTAAAACGAATTTTACTCTCAGTTGGAATCCTTTGTGTACTTTAAACCTGAAATGTATCTCAAAAGCTTCAGTCTAACCGTGTTATTTTCAGCAAAAATAAACTAATTAGATCCACTTCTCACTATCATGAAACTAGAACATTGTGAAGGAAAACTCACTTTAAATCACATTTAATACGTTTATTCGGAATAAAATTAAGTGCACCATCAACTAGCGTCATTCTAAACAGGGTTGCATTAATGCACTTATATCATTAAAGCGCTATTCAGGGCAAATTAAAATTAATAATTGTAAGAGAACACGACCATGAAATAAAACAGGATTGAAAATAGAAAGATAATATTTTTATAAAAGTATGCAGATTCAGTAAATATTCAAAATTTAAAAAAGTTTAAACATAAAACATCTTTATGTAAATTGTGGCAATGTCAAAGATTAGGAAAGTTAGATTTAAAAATTTTGAATTTTAAATAAACAACTGATGGTTCTTTCTCAAAGTCTACTATCCTAATATTCCACTTGAGAGTTTTTAATAAAAATTGTTATACGGGATATAAAATCTTGAGTCTCAAGTTTGTCTTTATTAGCCTTGTAGGAAAGATAGATTTTTTGTCATTGTCTTCCAAGATCCCAATTTATTTCAAACCAATCGATTAAATTTTTTGATTCTATTCTTTACTTTCTTACATACATACTATTGTGCGTCCTTTTCCTACTTTCGATATATTTTATTTCTTACTTCAAATCTCAATAGGTCATGTATTTAATAGAAAAGGTCAGTCTAATATTAAATATTTAGTATATTCTTTTTGGAAGCAGAATTTAATATCAAATATTATCGTTTGCTTTTGCTTTGTATTCACTTCATAAAAGTTAAATAAATAAGTATATTTAGATACTTAGATACTACACTTAGTTTGTAGAATATAAAATTAAATTTGATATATTATTACATAATTCTACAATAGTAATTTACTTTATAAGTCCGGTAAATGTTTTTTACGGTACGGATAAGATGTTTCCGGGATTTCGAAATGAGTACTGTATCACATTTTTAAATTTAAATCAAAGGTTTGATTTTTCTACTATGAAAATGATTAAAAAAGCAAAATATAAATCTCATTGAAAAATTTAAGAAGAAAAAAGCTGTCATTTGTCACTTATGACATCTCAATATTAAACTTTTAATACAATTATATTAAAATAAGTTCAGATTTAAAAAATTTAAATTTAGTGCTATAAATTGTAAGAATGCACAAATATTTTAAAATCATTTAAAGGACATATAAGTACTAATTTATGAAATATATATAGATATACAGTACGATAAAGAATAATAATGCCGTATCAATTTATTTACCGAAGTGAAATCACAATTGTAAACATGGAAGTACGATACAGTATGAAATAAAGGCTTTTTACTTTTCTGTGTAAGGCTATTGGTGTTTGCGTCGTAACATTTTTGCCCAGGAGCGCCTCTATTTTCTGCTGCTTTTCATTTTCCTCTTCCTTGGTTTTTATAAATCTTCTTGCTTTTTTAGTTAGTTCTGTGGTCTTGTTTCTTCCAATGTTTGTATATGTCTCCCTTTATCTCAATTGTCATTCCTCTATTGTTTTTCTTCCTGACTTTGTATTTATTGTTTTGTGAAGTTTAGTCTTTATTTCTATTTTTAGGTAACAGGAACTGTACCAGAATTGGAAGTTCTGTGCGTTATTTAAGAAAGCGAATTCAGAACAGTTCTCACTTGGACAGGTTCGAACGCTTACTTTAATTCAAATTTAGCAGTAGTCAACGTGCATTTGTTTTGTATAACCCTTTTTTCATACATTTATAACAGTTCAATATTCACAGTATTATACGGAGTAAAGTTCTATGTAATAATTATCAAATAAATAACAATAAAATTTAGTTAACACTTTTTTATTTAGTCGGATGTTTCTAAAATTAATTGAAATTATGGGTCTTCTTCTGATATAAACTTAAAATAGAGTATTATTAATTATTAATAATGTTGGTATATATTTCGTATGTAACATATAGCAGATTTTGATACTTCTCCACTGCGCATGATTTGAAATACTTGATCTCTAGCAAGAACTGTCAGAACCGTTCCGTTAGAATTTTAATTGACAATTCTGACCTATCCAAAGCCCGACCTGCTAATTCTCAGAATTTCAAATTTCAGAATTACAGGTTTCGAACACTTTTTGATAAACTGTGCATGTAGGTTCAAACAAACCTATTCTTAAAAACGTCATTCTTTTTTTTAATTTAATTTAATTTAGTTAATTTGATACTTTTCAGTAGTTGCCCACGACTCAAATTGGAAGGTAATAGGTATGGCCAATTTTTTATAGACCTCTACCTTAGTTACTTTTCGTATTTCTTTCCTGCTTTTAAATTTCGTTTTTAGAGTATTGAAGTCTGCTTCCTTTGTATAATCGTTCGTCAGTTTTATCTTTCCCCATAACACGATCAATTTAAAATGAAAACATTATCGATCTTGTATTAATTTGATAGAGTTTGGAATCGTGCCATAACGTAGTAAAGGAATGAGTACGGTTAACCTAATAAACTATAACTAAGAAATATCGTATCCTTAAAGTACTTGAGGGTGGAGTTAAGCTCCTGGCCAATCATTAACTCAACGAAGAGGGATCTCCTCTCAGGGTGATGTATTGGGGATTTCCCCCCAGCGGAGACCTTGCCCCGCTAACCCCCCGAGCCACCGAGGTGAATCACGGCGGATGGCACGCGAGCTACCCACATCCACTCTTTTTCAATAAACACGTCCGCTTAAGCAGCGGAATTAATGGCGCCCTTTAATTGGTGTCTAGTTTCGATAAGTAATTATTGCGGTATTTGATGTGTTTTTAATTTAGTTAATTAATTGAAATATACCAGTACCAGTGTAATTGTACCGCGGAATTAAACGGAGAATTAATTACAGCGTTTTGTTGCAAGATTAATTGATTTAAAAATTGCAAAGCGCTCCTTTTCAAATACATTCAACAACAGATGCCAGCAATCAAATAATAAAGAATCTGATATGTCCAACACATTACCTACCGCCACTGTAGTAATATATTCTATAAAAAAATATTTAGTTTTAAAATTAGTTTGTTCAGAATAGTTTTAATTCAATCCATACCTGAAATTTCCTTACATGAAATTTCTAATACTGTATCGGAAACCGAACAAAACAGTTATTTTTGGCGTAACTAAAATCTATACCTTGTATATTTCTTCCATCTTTTTTGTATTTTACAATAAAAACTTCATAGGTATTTACTTATTAAATCTTTGAAAATTATTTACGTAAAATTTGACAACAGCATATACCAAATTTTGTGACCATATGAATAACTCATCTGTTTTATAGCATTTCCTGTTTGAACGATGTGTAAAGTTAATATGATATTTTTTCTCTGTTACACCAGAAGTTATATATAAAGTGTAATTATACAAGCCGGTAGAAAAATAAATAATCTTTATGTTTAATAATAACATAATTTGCAAAAAAAAAGAAATTTGTAGGCGTCTTTTTTAAAAAAATAATTTGATGCTTCATGTAAAGTACTATTTCTGGTTAACTAATTGTAGTCAAAATCTAATCAGTTCATTATATTTGAATATAACTCTTAAATACCAAATATTATATTTTTTACATGTATTGGAGTTATCGTGGACGAAAAATCGTCACAGACACACACACACACACGAACACACAGACATCGGGACCCTAATTCGTGTTCACACTCGAAAAAATTGACCAAAAACAGTACCTTCCTTATCTGTATATTGATAGGCGGGAGGTAAAAAGATGATTTGTTTGGTATGCAAAAAAAATACAATACAATTATTTCAATCATATCTTTTAATAATAAATTGAGTTTTAAGCGTTCAATACATTAGATTCTATATAATCCCTGCTTTTATACATAAATGATAACATTTATAATATATAGCGGATTCTATTTACGCTAATCTGTATTACTGTTGCATAATGTGAATCAAAATCAAAACATTATTAAAATATTAAAAATTTATTCAAAAATACTGATTACTGAACTTTGCTGAATTCATCACAAATAACAAAAACGACCCGTTTAATTCTGATTGATTTATGGCAACCATTTACCGCTTTTCCATTGAAAAATGGCCTGAAATCTGTCTTAAATAAATAAAACAGCAGCGGTCATCCAGAAATAAATTCTATTTCAAGTATCCGGGTATCCGAAAGTGAAAAACAATTGGACAAAACATTTGACAAATATCCGTAAAAACTTTGTGGCCGCCTGCGATGTTGCTCAGTTGCTCTGAATTCGTGGGCCGTCCGAACGACCATCGGCGCTCGCCTTAAAAATTCATGACACGGCAACTTGTCCACCCGACCGCAATTTGCCAAGATGTGTGGCTTATGAATTATCCTGACTTCGTACTACCCCAGATAAAGTATATTTTAAGATACACCTAATGCCTAATGACAAGGCGGATTTCAAATGGTTAATGGTTCGCAGTTACCATTTATACTACCATTTTTAACCTTTTAAAAATCGTGCAACATCAACAAAAATAAAATAAATTTATCACTCACTCTTTTCGGATACTCTAAGTGAGGTGGATATAAAAAAATAATGAGTTACACAGCTTTATATCAGTTATAATATTTTTATTTGTTGCTCACTTGTAAACCGTCCTTTATTTAAATACTTTATTAACCTTGAGAATTAAACATTCATAAGCATTAATAACCTGTAAAATTGACAGCTAACCTTTTGTTTTTTTACAATTTATAAGTTGCATTGTTTACACTGTGTTTTGTTATTGTATTAACTGGATTTGGTTATTAATTTTATTTACAAGTAAGCTACAAATTAACTATTGTGCAAGATAAGCAAGGTAACAGTTTTTACAGCTACTTACTTTGCTAATAATGTAAAATACTGTAACTTACACTGGGTGTTTAATTATACAGTTTATTTTAGTTCTATTAATATTGAAATTGGAAGGTAGCGAATATTAAATGTTGTTCCTGATTCAATTAATAATAATGGACTACAAATTCTGCATAAATAATTATGCATTAGCTAACGTCATTGTATATTGATTGATTTAGTTTACCGTAACTTAATAATTAATTGAAAGTATCCTTAGCATATAAATAGGTAATAGATTTCCAAAATAATTCATAAATTTCCTATTTCGAATCCAATAAAAATGATAATCTATTTTCAGATATATTATCGAATTATAGAAATAATCAAATCAAAATCGCGAATTGTTTAATTTGGATCAAACCATTTATTTAATTTTAATAGCAAATAATTCCACTAAAATGTTTATTTAATGGGCACGAAATTGTCATGAAAATGTAAAATATTTATTAGCAGTAAATAATAATAATGTAGCAGCAGTCAAATATTATTTTCCATTTTAATGCGAAATAAAATATTAAATATAATACAAATGTCATTTTTATTACCACAATCAAAATTTAATTGTAACAAAAAAAGTATAATTTTAAATAGATATCTACAACCCATCAAGTATCAGTTGATTTATATAAATTGCTGACATTTTTTTGTAGGAGATACATTTTTATAGATTTGATCTCGTTCTTTTTTCGTCTCGTTTTTATTAATATTAAGTCGAGAAGGTAGAACGAATTCAATAGACTTTTTGTGGATTCACGATGATATATTTTTAACATTAACATTTTTCTTTCTACCCAGCAAAAAATGAATCGCTGAAGATGAATTTTTAATTCATAAAAAGAGCTTGTTCCCTAATCCGGCTGTTATAATTTTTGTAAAAACAAAAAGTTACTACCGCTTTTTAAAATTTATGTACAAGAAAACCAAATATTTCTGTATTTTGAAACTAGTTTTATTAAATGGAAATATTCATACGTAGTATCGTGTAGTTAAATACGTTTTGTATTTAAATACTCATATAATAAAAGAAACAGATTATAATTACGCCAACAATAACAATATTTAATTTAATTGTCATAGTGTAACAACAACAATGTTTTAACTACACAAGTTTTTAGAACGCAACCAGCAATATAAATATGTAAAGCGCGCAACGCAAATCAGTGTCGGCTCGTCAGGGGAGGCAGTGCCTCATCATACAAAATGAGGAGAGAAGAATTTTGCACTGTATTTTTACATTTTAAACTTCCTGAATTTTAGCGTGCAAAATATCCATAACGTCCAGAGTACAACCGACTACAGAAGTGTAGAGGCAATAATTCTCCAGCCTCAAACTTCATTAATCTGTGCGTATGACTGCTGTTTTTACAATGCTTACAGCGTTTATTGATTTTTCTCTCGCTGCACTATGTGCTTCAGAAAAGGGAGGCATGCCTCAATAGCTTTCTGATTGGTCTGTTTGCACATGGCTGAAGCGAATATGCGACCGAACTGAGTGCTTTTGAAATTTTGGCGACTGCATTTGCAGTTGTTCGACAGTAGGTGGATGTAGATACCGGACATCTTTGGATTTTAAATTTAAGTTTACTTTTAAAAAATGGCAGCAATTTCTTCTGATATGCAGATAATAAATGACGTTCAGAGCAATGATGATATTGTTAATTTTCTAATAAATTAATATCATTACAATAAGTTTTTATTGAGTTCCTATCGCCTGCCTCACCTAAATTTTAGTTCACGAGCCGCCATTGGATCAAATTAAAACCTTCATTGTCTAGCTCTATGGAGCTTGCAAAAGGCTTGTAATACGTGCGCAAAGAATTTAAAAAAATAATACAATACGAATTAAAACTGATATAATAAAATATATTTTTTAAACAATTTACTCATTTTTCTTCCATAATTTTTAAATAACCAATATTTAATTTTGAACTGTTGATGATAATGATTTGAAGATTGTTTTTATTTATTAAGGACATGCAGAAACACCTTTAAGAATAACATTTATCCGAAAATGAGAAATAAAAATATTCATTATCTTTTACATATGTATTTTAATACCGTAATCTAAGTAATACTTAGCCTATGATACTAATAAAAGAAATATTATTAGTTTTTTTTAATAATATCTATATTTTACAAATTTTCTACAAAAGGTTACGGGATTGTTAAAAATAAATTGAAAGAGGTACGCATAGGTCTAGAGTTGGGACACTGGTCTAGTTCTATGGTGTAAATTTATCATTACCGATATCTGCAGTAATGCGGTTTATAGTATATCTGTAAATAGTAGGTTGCAAGCCGTGAGTGATGTATTAATTTATTAATTTTACAATATATTGTGCGTCAGATATTTTTAATGTACTGTATAATTAATAATTTGTTTATTGTTGTGACATATTTTATCAGATATTTACGTTTTATCAAAGTAAGTGATGCGCATTTAAATTTATTTACGTTGTAGATAAAAAAAACTCGATACTTTTATTAATTGACAGGATAAATTTGATTGACAAACAAATTGATTGATTATTTTAACATTTTTCTTTTTTGTCGGCATTTATAAATTAGAAAACAAAGTTTGCAACAAAAACAAATTCTCTAAATAATATTTAACACAAAATGTTAACAGTTTATTTATTTATTTTAATATCAACAATGAAATAGTTTAAAGTATATAAAAATTTTAACTTTTTAAATTATTTGTTTCTAAATTTAGATGAATCGGTTCAGATACAACATTAGTGGAGCATATTCAGCATTATTTTATTTAAAATACACATCCAGAGATAATGTAATTCATATCTCGCAAACTTTATTGTGAATTTTGCAATTTTTTGGCCTGCAATTTACGGAAATTCCTTTCATATATTCATGTATGTTGAAAAGTAAACAAGCATCAGAAAAGTGTAAATAAAATCTCGAATAATCCAATAGTTCAGCGTAACAGAATCAACATAAACTGTCAGCGGTAATAGGATCGATGAAAAATCAACTATCGACATCTGCAATGAAATGGCGTGCTGCCTGTCAGTTTAAAATTTTCATACAGGTAAAAATAGACCCGCTAACATCAACTGTCATTGCAAACTGCTCCTAGCCGTCGCCAAAGACTCAGCTGTTTGTATCGAACTTCTCTTGTTTCCCTTGAAATGAAACATTCACTGCCACTTGCGTTTTGCAAATGGTTTTTGTCTTGACGTCATACGCAGTTTTTTGTAGGTTAGGACAGTTATTGAAATATTTGAGGTAGATTTAAGACAGCCATATTGCTGCTATTTTTTCCCAGAAAAAAATAATAATGAAATATGTTACAGCAGAAAGAATCATTTCACGAAAAAATATATAAATAAATCTCTCTTTTCTACACGGAGAAAAAGGTTTCTTTGAGTTTAAGGAACTTACTTTATGTTAAAGAAATAATATCTTTCAATAGTGGCAAATAAATATTTCTTTCGCAATGAGAATTTATTTCTTTAATATAATTCTTTTAACCCAAATAAATATGATTTTTTTTGTATATAAAAAATATATTTCTTTGTACCAAAACCAAAAATTTCTTCAATGGAAACAATATTATTTACTGCCAAATACAAGATTTACTTCAATAAAAGAAATAAAATAGTTTCAATTAAAAATATCCATATTTTTGAAGTAACTAAATAATTCAAATAAATCATTTATTTCATTTAAATGTATTATACAAGGTATTTAAAATAATACAATTATTCATATTAAATAAATTATTTATTTAAATATAAAAATATACATATTTAACTGTACAGTGTGTGCAACGAAATGCGGATCATAGGACTTTAACATGTGATTTCAAAAAATTGTGAATACTCTCTTTCTACTGATAGATTTACAGTAAAACTGCAAGAAAACAAAGTTGTTCAAAATTAAATTCTACATTAGATAAGATTATAATTGTTGCAACAGCATGTCTGCAGTACGACATATATTAAATAAAAAATGTAACATTTTCGTTCAAAATCAGTTACCCATAGAAATAAATGAAAATATTTATATATGTGTCAGTTGTGACAGTTAGTAACCTTACTTTGTGTTCAATATTTTTTTAAAATTATATTTGTACTATTTTTTTAATATGAGCATATTGTTAAATAAACGAATATAATTTCAACTTAAATAATATTAAAATATAGACAATAAGTATTATAATTAGTGAAACTTCTCTAAACTGACAGATAGATTTTTTCTTTTATTTCCATGGCTATCTGATTTTTAACGAAAGTAGTACATTTTATATTTAATATATCTGGTATTACAGACCTGCTGTTGCAACAGTTATGATCTTATATGACTTAGAATTTAATTTTGAACAACTTTGTACTGTTGTAGTTTTGTTCTAAATTTATCAGGAGAGAGTATCCGCATTTTTTTAAAATCCCATGTTAAAGTCCTATGTTCTGCATTTCCTTGCACACCCTGTATAACTACAAAAAATACAATGTGAATATTAATTCAAATTTTTTTAACTGAAGTAAAATATAGTTACCTGCCTTGGATTTAAAAAAAAATGTCATAAAATGAGATCTACCAATGCAATTCTAGATTTTCTAGAGAGAATTTGTTTTTCAGGTCAAATTTTTTGGTTGGATTTGATAAATTTTCTAACTCCTCGTTTTTATAAAATCCAGTTGAAAAACGTTCTACAGCAGGTGTATAATCTTCAACAGGTATTAGCACATCTGATATCTAAGTTGAACTTGCACTCAAAGTCTCGGAAGAACTAGTACTACCTTGCGTTGATGTTGTACAAGTGCTAATATTCTTGTCCTAAAAAGATTATTTTTTAAATTAAATTGTAATATAGATAAATTAACTCACAAGTATAGTGATCAGATACAGATACCCCATAGATAATTTCACTGTTTAATTTTCTAATTTCTTTATAAATTTTACCTGGGTTCCAATTTTTGGAATTAATTTTTTTTATCAAATCTGGCATTAATAGCATCAGTGCCTCATGATCAATATCATTTTCTGTAATTAAAATAAGATAAAAAACAAAATAATATAATAACAAATTTATCAAGGATTGTTTTATTCCTGGCAGAACAAAATTCATGAGTAGAAGAATAATAAAAGAAATATTATAGTTGTGTTAAATATTGTTTTAGTAGTAATAATTTTGACCCTAAATACTGACTGATGTAGAGATACAGAATGTAACTCCCAAAAAACAAAAATAAACTGAATTATACAGGCAAATATTGTCTAAAGTAGATACAATTTATCGAAATACTTTCATTTTGTAAAATACCTACATATAGTCGTATCAAGTTGACACAGTTTCAAAAGTACATAAAATAAAAACTTACCTTACCTTATATTGATTAAGGACTTAAATCCCCAATCTTTCAATAGATTTGATAGAGATTCATCCATACTTATGAATGTATACAAAAATACTAATTTTTCACTTGCATCAATTTGCACCGAGTTTTTATCACATCTAGCGACTGCACGTGTTGAAGCTAGTCGTAGTACTCGTGAGTCCTCTGCCTTATGCCCTACCCTTACCAACCAGCGCGTACGATGCATTTTTTTTGACTTGAACAATAATTTGTTTCATTTTAATAAATCTGGAATTAAAGCAAAGAAACGCAAACTAGACTATAAAATAGATTATTTAAATGGAAAAAATGGAATGTATAAATGTAAATAAATGACATTTCTTTTTGTCAAATAAATATTCTTTTCAATTAAATTTATTCGAACATGATTAATTCCAAAGGAATATATATTTATTTAAATCAAAAAAAATATTCAAAGATTTCATTAGTTACACACAAAAAACCTTCCTGCTTCAAATTAAATATTGCTTATTCATTTTAAATACACTATATTTGAAATAAATAAATAAATGTTAAAGAAATAAATATATTAATCTCAAAGAAACCTTTTTCTCCGTGTATTGTCCATATATCCCTTGCAGGATTCTCTAGGTCTGCTCCTGCATACAAAATAATTAAGTATAATATATGTTCTATATATTTATTACAATAATGAAATATATTTGCAAACAATGATTTGTCAATACAAACACAAAGATTTTTACATTTAGATTTATTAACAGAAGTTCACGACTTTCGTTTTTAAAATGCTTCATTGTTTACAATACTGTCATCTGTAATTAAACAAGAGCTTTTTATTTTATCTGATAAATTTCTGTTGATCACGAAACCTTAATTTAACAAGAAAACTGTTTTGATAAAATCACGGCACTGTAAGCGGAGTGATTTTAATTTTTAAACAGTTTTCGACTCAAATTACTTCCAGGTTGCAAAATCGAATTGTCTAACTGAAAGTACAAGGAAAATAAAATTCTAGACTCTAATTTGGCGAGATATTTAACAAAATTATTAGTCATTAAGAGCTGAAAATAAAATTTTTGAAAGAAATGACATTCTGTGATGACCACTGCTGAGTTTTCTCTTTTGATTAATAATGTCTTTAACTTAAATGATTGCGTATTTCGAAGGAACCCCTAGGTACGTGATTTATTTAAAATTATTCTCGATGTCTTACCCTAACGCTAACTTTTGATCTGAAGGCTGTAGGCTTTACTAAGAACTACGCTTAAGTATAAGTTAGCAAAATTTGATTAATCCATTTAGAAATTTGTGTCATGTGTGTAAATTATTTAAGATAAATTCCTTCCAAGTCTGTGAAACTAATATAATTACATTTGTGAACTTCCAATCTGTTTAAATGGTTAGTTTAGTTTGCTAACTTGTAGACATTGGTGCTGAAATGCATTTAATTTAATTAATAACAATATCATTATATGTTGTATCAAATATTGTGTAGCTTAGAGTATAATTAAATTCTGAACAAGTAGAGCAGCTCTGCAGAATCTTGTTTGCATCCGAGTTGACTACGGCGTCATGCTGGTTGCGGAAATATTGAAAGCATACGCGACTCCTACACATTTATTCTAGTGGGCAAATCCTAGCAAAAAATATTTATTTCCCGTAAATGAATACGAACGCAAAATACACTTTTTATATTGAAAGCTTATTTGTATATGCATTCGTTATTTAGATTTTAATCTATATTAAATATTTTTATGTTTACAAAATCTAAAATGAGAATGAATTACAGTGGCACCAAAACACTTATTTGTTAGCAAGCCCTCTCAAACAGTGATTCTTAAACTTAACACTGGGTTATTTATTTTAAATCGCAGCATAGAACATAAAAATTATTTATTTAGAAAAAAAAACCAGCCTTTGATATTATTATTTCGAAATTATAGAGGCGACGCCTAAAAAACGCCATCTACAATATATCACACTATACACGGAGTAACAGAAATAAATACAACAAATTTAACCAATGCTAGAACTCGTCAAGAGCGATAAGTTCTAGAAAATTTTAAAGTAAACCTTCTAATAATGGAGTTAAAAAAATCTTCAATGTTTGATCACACATTTGACTACCCGTCTATTAATAAATATTGTTACTCTCGACGAGTCTATCACTGTTTAAATTTAATGTGCTTATTTCTGTTACACCCTTTATTTGCGATAAAGCAGATCTGACACACCCAACACTGAATAATAAGTAAAATAATATTTTTTAAGCTAACGCAGTAGGCACGTTTGATTTAAATTTGAAGTAGTTTGAATTCCCGTCTCCTTTTATATTCCTTAACGTCATCAATCTTTCCACCCATTCTAAGCTCTCCCCTTTATCGTCATTTTCCCGCCATTTTCCTCCGAGCATACAGGTTATATCCGTGTTTACCCCATTTGACAGATGGCAACAACTGACCTGTGTGCACGATAGCGACTGTTTTCCAGCGCATGCTGCTCACGACGCTAGCGACAGCCCGCGCAGTTTCCTGGATCGCGGGAGCTAATCGTACGGCGAGGTGCTTCTCTTCGTAACGCAGCTCCTGGAATAGAGAAAGTGAGGTTAATAGCCAGATTAAGTTAGGTTAGGGGAACGCATTGTGTTAAGAGTTGATGATGGATATTGTCATATAAGGGTTGTTATGAAGCGACATATATCATAATTTATATGAATGTTTTGGGCTTGAATATAGTCATTATAATATCCAGAAATTAGACAATGAAATGAAAGCTTTTGTAAGCAAGGTGCGTAACACTAATGTACTTCTGGTTGCTATTAGCAATATTGAGTTTGGGTTGAAATTTTTCGAACAAAAAAACTTTTGCCTGCTTTTATTCAGTTTAATAATTAAATATTCATGCAATTCGTGATTAAATAATGTATAAATCACAAAGTAAAAAGTTTCTTAACAAAAATAGTCTGTGCTGCATTAATCAAAAAGTATCAATTAGTAAATTAAAACAATGCAAACTTCACTAATTGAATTAATTTTTGTAAGGTAAATTTAAAGGGAGAATTTTTAATTACATTAACAATGGAAATCAGTTTAATTCATCATTATTGTTGTGAATGTACTCCGTGTTCTAAATGAGCATGGAATGGATTATTTGCTTTCTAAACTATGTGGTTATGAATCTGATGAAATGATCACAAGAATGTCGATAACAGCGAGTCAGTGAAAACGGTATTTGCGAAGCAGATAGACTTGTGTAGTAATTATTCCTCATCAGCGTTAATGATGAATAATGAATCATCTACAAATATTTAGCTTGTTCTATATTTAGACAAGTTTGCACATTATTGCACTAGTTCATAACAACACGCGTGTTAATTGTAAAATTATAGCACATGCATTCTTATCTAGAGGAGAAAATAAGAATATATCATGCAGCCAGCTTCATAAACTTCCAAGAATGACAAGTCTGCGTATTTATTTTTAAAATAAAAAATAGGAATATTTCAATAGCAATTAATTAATTAAATAAAAAGAAAATATAACTCGTGTAATAAAATACATTTATTGGCAGATTTGTAAAACCAATCAATAGGAAATTATAAATTTACATGTTACATATTGTACAATTCTATAAAAAATAACTTCAGTTTTATTTATTTGGGTTACAATCTAAAAATAATAATTTTTTGAACAAATTTTGAGGAAATAATTATGTCGGGTAAGGAAATAGTGCATTGTGTATCTAGTAGGAAAAGAGATATATTCCCGAAGTGTGGTGGAAATTGCTAGACAAGCCATAGGCGAAGCGAGTAACACCAGCAGTCCGGGAAGTCATTTTTCCTACGTGGTGCCCATATTTTTTTTCGATCGGTTTATATTCGATAATAATGAAATAAATATGATTACATTTTTAATTTCACCGGCCGAAAAAATATTCCCGGACTGTTATTTTTAGTACTCTAGCAACTACACTAAAATACCGGAATATTACATTTTCTGGTTCGAAAACATATCGGAAAGGTGTCAGTTTTCGTCATAAAAAAATTCAGTTTTAAAATTTGAAATCAGCGTGTAGAGAAGCAGTTAAAATAAAAATAGGAATTATTTTTACCAAAACATAGATGTACCTTTAAATTTCTTGTCTCGGTTTTTTAAAGAAACTTAACATTTAGAAATCACATTATTTTAATTTCTTAAACAAATACCTAATAAGAAACATGTATTCATATGTATAATAATTAAAGCAGTAATATGTTGAAATAAGAAATGTTGAAGATTGCAACAAATACATTTAATTTAAACTGGAATCGAATCTGGATTGTTTATGTTACACACAGTTAATGAAATATTTAAATTAGAACTGGTCCAGATTTGAGGTAATATAATTTTTAATCCATACAAACATTTCCATTTCCCTCAGCAATCAATAAAAATTATCCGCTTAATACTTTTTACAAAATCTAAAAATACCTACATGAACTTTTCACAGTCAATCAAACCTTCCACGCGTCCGCGGTTACATAACCAAAACTAGTCAATAAATCCGGAATCGCTCGTAGTATTTAAATAATCCAATTATACTAAATTACAACATATTGTCAACACGCTCCGATTTTGTTTACTGTAGACTCAGCCTTGACTTGTCGGCGGCGTCGCGCGATGTATTATGGGAGCGTCGGAGTACGTCCGTGTTGCAGACAGATACAGTTCAAGAGTTGTATACAACCCACGTGAATGCGGAGCTGTACACTTGATTAAATTGTATTCGGGCGTGATCAATACACGTTTAAGACACGACTAAAAACAGCTAATTAATGTACTGATATGAATACCTATTGATGTTCATGTTAACAATGATACATTATGTCGAATAACATTTGTCATTTCGGCTCTGTTAATGACATGATTTCCCATATTACAGCCCTGTCGCTATCTGCTAAATTATGTTATTTTAAGCTAAACAATATCTAAATGCTAAATAGTTTGGGAAACCAATCTATATAATTTCTATTTATAGTTCAACGTTTCAGAAAATGTCTATCGTAATTATTTAATTATTTTGCTTATTATTTTCATTCCGAATGCTTTATTTAATGGAAATAGGCAGTTTTTTAATGAATAAATTCGATAAAACCACCAATGTCGTCGTTAGACTGTTTTGGACCCCTAGATTTCCGCCCCTTTTGTGTTATAGCTGCATTATTTTTAGATAGATATAAATATTTTCTTAAATTGTGATGCTATAACATAAACAATCTCGTTTGACATTAAAAAAAATATAATGTGTTTGGAAGTTGAAAATGTACGTCCCCCAGTTTTAAAATATTAACGACGCCCCTGAAAACATCAGTTGTGTATTTACGGAGAAAGAGTAAATTTAAAGCATTTTTGTTTTGCAGAAATTTAGAAGAAGAAGAAAACGTTTAAATTTTATATAATAATTTTCTTTGTATTGTCCTTTTGTTATAGGTTATTATGAATTAAGTCGCCTGAAAAACATGGCCTTTAAATTTGAATTATATAATCTTTTGCAATACACTTTATTATACATTTTTTTTATTACACCCCAAGGTTACGTCTGGATACGCCACTGATCGCGATGGTTACATTTTGTTGATATGAAAAATTTTATATTTGAACTATTTTTCATTTGAGAAATAATCAAGCAAATATAATTTGAGCTATGAATTTAATTAGTAAAATTTACTCATAATTCCTGCTAGGTAATGGCAACTAGAGTCAAAAATGATTCTTAAATCACACCAGCTTCGCTGTCGTAATTTAAATGTCTTTTTGCCACTGGTTTGTCTGTTACTAAGCAATAACTTTTTGTAAAGTTTCCCAATAAATGGCTCTCGTTTTAATACTTAGGAGAAATTGTGTTGCAAAATGTCAAAACGCAACCCACGTTACTCATATAAAAAAGAGCTGCATATGCAACACATTTCACATGCATCCAACACAAAATTTGTTGTCCACGCTAACATATTAGTTTTGTTTAACCTAATTTTGAAATTTATATGTTTAGTAAATTTATTTGCTAACGAATTATTATACATTAATTTGTAAACATATCTCTCACTACTAATTACCCTTTACAAAAAGTAAAGTAAAATTGTACTAATTATTTACTAACATTTATTGAATGTAACATTTTTCTTCTACTTAAAACAATGATACTAGTTCAGTAATAATTTATTTGATTCATTTTCCTGAGTATTCTATAATTATATAAAGTTTTATTAAAATATATAGCGCACCATAATAATGTCTTGTATCTTTTAGTAACTAACTACTGTGCTGTCGTACAAGAATTTTACGACCATTTTATTTTATTATCGCAGAGAACAGAAATCTGTCGTAAAAGATCACATCTGAGTGACTTTAACAAATTAAGCTCACTTGTCTACAGATGTGTTTTACAAATACTGTAGAGTAGAAGATCCTGATTGTGTTATTGCGTACTTTTTCCAGTTACTAACAGTAACAACTTTATGTCTCTTTTAATTTGTAGTGTTAAATTGGAAACTGTTTATGCAGTTAATAATTTTACTGCTTGAAGTTATTGCTCGTAAACATATTTTACGAAAATGAGTTGTGGACAGTTTACATTTTAAGGGATATGAAAAGTATTACAGTTTGTGAATGTAGTATAGTTTCTTTTATAGCAACCAAAGAAACAGTTGTGTATTGTCGGTTGCTTAGTACATAACGAGAAACATTTTATTGCCAAAAGTTTTTATTACTCTTTTGTTTTCTATGAATCAATTTCATTTAACGATATTTATATATTTTAACTTTAATTTACTTCTTTTTAACTAGTACAATTATGAAACTATTTTCGTCGAATCAAATTGTGAAATTGTCATATTTTAGGTTTGAAACATAAAATATGGCAAAAATTCTTATGTTTAGATCGAAAAATAGCTATTTTTAGTACAAGTGAGCAAAATATGTATTTTCTCACGGGCCCAGAAATTGGCCACACGAGCGAAGTGAGTGTGCCAACTGGATGAGTGAGAAAAAGACATGCTCACGTGTGCTAAACATAATTTTTTCCACAATCTTAAAATATAATTAAAAAAATAAACATTGTACTTTTTTATTTAATAATGAAAATCTCAACAGTACAATTATGTTTATAAATTATAATTAAATTTAATGTAAAATGTATTATAATGTCTGTAATCCCATGAAAACATTGTGCTCAGAGTTAGTGTATTTTGCTCAGTAATGTTATTTACTTTGCTCACTTGTGAAGAAATTTATTTACTTTGCTCACTTGTGATTCAATATGCTACTTTGCTCACTGTTTTAAGTTGAATAATGATGTATTTTGCTAACGATTTTGGAAAAAAAAATATTTTTAAAGTAACATATATTGATTTAATTATCTATTTTCATTCTTGATTTACTTGCCTGAGTAAAAGTGCAATTTTTGAGAATATTCCAAAATTTGAAAGAAATACAATCTCACCGATTTTACCATTCAAAGGTACAGAAAAGTTACAAAAAATGTTTTCTTCACATTCTTATATGTTCTTTGGAAGGAGTGAGTGTAAAATAACAAAAAAAAAAACCTAAACTTCACATTTTTGCTTGAAAACTTTTTCTCCAGAAATTTAAATTTTTCTAGACTGATAATAATGTATATCATATTTTGAAACATAATTCAGTTATATCGTATACCGTAATAGATATACGAAGTCTGTTAAATTGAGGCAAAATTATCGCATTAATGATGTATTTGTTTTCCCAAAACTAACTGAATTGATTAGTAAAAATTTTATTTCACAAAAGATTTCTGATTGTTTTTAAAAGAATACTTGACCAAAATTGAATAAAATAATGTGTTTTATATTGTTGAAAAAAGAAAAAAAGACAACTTTCAGCTCCATGTGAAAATTGAAAATTGGTATGAATTTTTCGAAAAGTGTTCGAGCTACACAAATTTGGAGTACCGCTGTCTATTTCTCCTAAAAAAAGTATCTGTAAAATACGCAAACTAGAAACTTGTATGAATTGAAACAAGAAAGTTAAAAGTCAAAAACTAAATTTGCCAAAATCAGTTAGTTGCTCATAAAAAAAACAAATACATCATTAAAATGGCCAAGTAATGCAGCAACTTTGCCCCAATTTAACCGACTTTTCGTATCTCTTACGGTTCTCGACATTCTGTATTTATGTTCAAAGGTATACCTAATAAAATCAGTTTTTTTAGGGTACCTCTTAAAGAGGTCGACCTACGATCCCGGCGACATTATCTGTCGTTTACACAATAAAAAGTACATAAGTCAAATTTTCAAATTTTTATTCCAACTGGTTTTACACAGAAAAATGGTAAAAATAGAAAAAATCTTTTTCTGTAAAATCAAATTGTGAAACCATCGAAATCGTAGAGATTTTAATTTAAAAAGAGAATAGAATAGAAAAACAGAAAATAATTTGCATCGCGAATTTTAAATCCAACACAAATCCGCATAAGCGCCTGTATAAGCGCATGTAGTGTATGTTTGTTGTGACTGGAGACGGATGTGCTGTGGGACCTACCTGTGGACATGTCCACGTGACGAGTGTGGAGCTCTTGATGTGCGCGAGCCAGTGCAGGGACTCGCACAGCGCGGGCTCGGGGGACGCCAGCACGCGCGCCCCCGCCGTCGACAACGCGTTCGCCAGGGCCAGCCCGTCACCGCCGCACACCACTGCAACATACAAATCAACCCTCATAAACACATCACACTGTGTATGTTAATCTGTTTGTGATTAGGATTGTTCAAATCAAAATTAATTATAATGTTGTGTTGTAATCAACATCAAAAATGGAATATCAGAAGAAAAATATTATAAAAAATCTGATGTGGACACCACAAGACTGCGATGTATGCTAATCAGTATTTCTCATCCATTTTTTAAAAGTGGACCGGTAAAATTACGACAAAATATAATAAGCTGTTAAAAATAAAGTATGACTTATAATCATATTTATTTTTTTATCATTATAGGAATTTTTTTAATGTAATTATATTTCTCAACATTTTTTATGTTAATTTTTTGTAGTCTCATTTGCTCAGGTAGAATTCTATTGCAAACCGATACTAGTCCGTAGGACCAGCGGTTGAGAAACACTGATTATACACATTTTTTTCTGGACTTCATTTAAACTTATTTTGCTTGAAAGTGAGATCATTCTGCGGCTAATCATTCTTCAAATACCATTCTGTTTATGCATTCGAACTTCCCTGTGTGAAAAATCATTTCTCACAGTATTTGCCAACACTACGCATGTGCAGTGTGAAAAATATTATTTCTTACAGTAATTGCTAACATTGAGCATACGTAAAGGTATTATTTGTGAGTTTATCGGCGCCATATTGTTTTTTATGTCGATTAGCTTTCGTGCTTTTGTGTAACGTTTAGCACTGTGGTCATAGAAAAAGCATAGTATGTCACTCGTACAGAATCACATATTTCCCACCTTGTGTGACTCCAACACCCGACTTCCTCTCCTGCATCCTGCCGAAACCTTCACACCTCTTGGGAAATAGGCGACTTTTTGCACTTGTTACACAATATACTATTATTCGCTCAAAAACTTGCAAAGAAAGAAATATTGTTTTCATTTATTTCGTACATATTTCTCAGGAATTTATTCTGACAGTTATCATATCAATGTCAATTTATTAACAAAAAATCAAATGTTTCCTACAAAAATTAAAAGCCAACTATATTATTATTTTATTATTAAATTTCTGCCAAAAATCCGAATTGCGTAACTAGATGTTATAGCAATTCCATAAACAAAATTTCAACATTCTATGGCTAATGAGTTACGCGAAACAATAAAAAAAGAACACTACGAGCAAAGTGCCCTTTTGGCACTGCCGATTGCAATAAAAAAGGGACGTGAACAACTAGATGTTATAGCAGTCACATATACAAAATTTGAACATTCTATGGCTCATCAGTTTTGAGTTATGCGAGATACGTACGTATGTACATACGTATTCGAGTACACGTCACGCTGAAATTAGTCAAAATAGTTTCAGAGATGGTCAAAATGGAAATTATAAACTTTTCGCGATTACAATAATACTTTTTAAAGGAAGAAAAGAACACTACTACAAATTAGTATATATTGATTATAGGTAATATTCACATATTACACTATGAATAATTGTTTGATTAGGATTGCGATAGTTACAGTATTCAACAACAAATCCGTATCCATATCATATAATAATAATTACAGTAGTATTAATTGTCTTTTTGTACTCGATTCCCAAAATCGTTACTTTACAAACTGTTTGGAGTCCACAAAAATTCGACCATAACAACTATATTTTGGATATTTGTTACATAAATAACTAATGAGAAATAAGAAATGGTACGATATTAAATAAATGTTATCGAAAATATTTACTAATTTTCTTTGTTATAATCAAATATTGAATATTCCAACCCATATCTAAATTGCATACTAATAGTCAAAAATCAAATAATAATAACCTTCCTTAGGAGTAGAATGAAAAAGTATATTAAAAAAAATTATTTCATATTTTTGAATGTATGTTTGTAGTAAGTGAAGATGACGAATTTAGAGAATATATCGTGCAATGAATACGCTGTCATGCATATTAACGTGCATTTATAATAGAGAAACAGGCGCTAATGAGATAGTTTACCATTTACGTGAAGATATTAAAGTGATTAATTAATGAGGAACAATTTAGATTCAACGCTCATTCCTTGTTCTAAAACAACTTATTAAATTAGGGGTGCAAAACAATTCAATTTTTGAGTGAAATGTCTTCTGATTTGAAGTTTGTACGCAGTCCACACATATCGTTTTCCAATATTTTTCACTTGGAGAACACGAATTTGGCATGCAAAATGCTGCACAAGCAATATCAGCACCTTAACACCCAACCTTTTCCATTTTCCAAGTCCAAGAAATATCCTTCCGGAATTCCGGAATCCACTAAATCTACTCTTCATTTTCTTTTAACGCGCGGGAATTTTATAAACATAATTTACAAAGCAGAAATGAATTATTTTCTCAAACACCAATAAGAAATTATTCATGATTATAACAATCAGAATTGATATTAAACGTATCATGGAAATTTCTTATTTGCAGCAGTCCTCACGATCCCCTATTTCCATAGTTTAAGTTTCAATAACAATACAATCTTCTTAACATCTTAACAAGTTGGTAACTTGGTTTTCATATCATCCCGTTCTACATTCTTGTTCATTGAATGCTCCCCGTTGTATCAGAGGCCCCAAAGCTGTGGTTCGAGACCACAACCGCTTTCATCAATCATGCAGCGTGCGATCATACCGACACGCGTTCCTGCCTAGGCAAACATACCGACAGCACACATGCATGTGTGAAGGTTTAAATGCACGGAAATACATGTGAGAAGAATAGCTGAGTGAGAGATGTCAACCCGAAATGGAAATAACGTTTGACATTCAAGATTTTAAAGATGTGTACGAATGTGGCATTCTAGCTCAATGGAACTAGAGAAATTAGTTTAAAAAATAGAAAGAATACGAATAATAATGAATATCAATAAAGAAATAAAATGATATAATTAAATTACTTCCGCAATACAGAGGCTTTTGGTTACACATATATGAATTACATCAGTATTTTGATTATGGTCTTTAAAAGACCGCGAATGTTTTGATTGGCAAGTGAAAAATCCCGGCATCAAGTGTGACGAATAAGCTTGAAGAGCACAACGGGCGTGACCTTGAGTCACAGTAAACTTCAATTGTGTACTTTTAAACTGTTATTAGTTGAATTGAATTATTATTTCTTTTACATCTGTGACAGTATTATTTATAAGATTAGTGCATAAATTACCTATTTATGTTAAAAGTTTGCATCACTGCTATTCTCAAACTATTTTCATTTGAATATAAATATCATTCCTAAATTAAATAATTTAAATACATGTGCAATTTTTAAGAATATTTATATTTTTTATAAATATAATACAGAAATTGCACATACTTCATGAACATTTTAAATCAAGAAAATCCATATTCGTGACCTCAAATTGTTTATTTCGAACTTTGGAAGTCTGTAAATAGCTTATTAATATCAACATTTTTGTCGGATTTTTACCAATAGTCTTAGTGTTTCCCTTACTTTAAAATGAAAAAATATCATAGAAACCCCCATTATTTTTAGCGTCTGTCTGTCTGGATATATGTCTGTACATGTAGAGTAAATTCGGCTGAATATATTTTTATTAAACTTCATATTTATAATTCTGATAACAATGACACAAGTTGATCATCTTTTACTAAAATCAGTCAACCAGAAATAAAAGTTTACTTTTCTCTTTTTTGCAAATATGTATTTCATTGTTGGTTTTAATTTTATTACATGCAAAACAAATTTATAATCGTATTTATTTAAATATTTGATTATTAACTATGCGGTCGCTATAATTTAAATGGATGAATTATAGGTATTGCAGAGAGAAATAATATTTTTGATACAGTTTCATTAACTGAAAATGAAATTGTCCATACATAAAGTAAACTCAAACAAATAAATAAAAGTTATTAAAAATAACTGAAATATGAAAACATTTCTAGTAAACAAAACAATGGTAAAATAAAATAACATTTTCCAATATTTCAGATTACGAACATTATCAATATAAACAAAATAACAGAAAAAATTAAATTAAAAACATTGTACGTGTGTTTGTATTTGTTAGCCAATGTAAAATTGTTATATTAAAAACATTTCATTTTTTAAGTCAAAAATACAAATAATACTAAAACATATTTCAAGTTAGTCAATTTAAATAATACAGTACCGTGGACCGTGGATACATATATACAGAACGACATACGCTCGAATTTATTTAGACTATGCAGAGACCATATTGCACATTTCCGACAGAACGTTCCATAGAGGACAAAAATAAAAGCTTATTTAAATTCATGTCAAATTTGATTTACATATACATACACGATACAAAATAAAGTTAATTAAAGGTACTATAAATTCTGACTATGTTTTCGTTTGTAAGGTTAGTGTTCGTCCTTCCGGACAGATGGTAAGCATTCTAGATTAAACGCTGATTATTTAAATAGATGTAGAATAGCAATAGTTATTTGTGTACCAAGAGTGTAAAATGCTACATTGCCGCATAAGCAAAAAAAATTGAAGCTCGAAGCGCACCTGAGAGCTTCAATTATGCTAGAGCGGCAATTCTATTTTGCACTGGTGGTGGTGGTACACACAATATTTGTCCTACAACTCCTTTCACTAATAAATCCTTTTATTTTAATGACATAATTAAAATATACTAACATGTTTTATTTGCTAACAATGATTTGTTAATAAATGGCATAAACAAACGTCACATATTACGTTATATTCAATTCAAATTTTTTTATAAATAAATAAACAAATAATTTTTATTCATTTTCAATATTATATTTTATAAAACATAGATTTTAATTTCAAAATTTAAGACTACAAACTAATTCATATATGAAGTAAATAACTGTCGTCAACAAAATATCAGTTGCAATTGTGCGTTTGTGTGCATTTAATTTACAAAATATTACTTTTCATTACATTTCCGTAATTAATTTACGCAATCTTGTGACAGTAAATTAAAGTGTTTTTCACTACTAGCCTAGAAACCTACTATTATTAATCTTTATTTGACATGAGAAATTGATTTTCACTATCGTTTACTTGGTAATCATGGTCACCTAGGTCAATAATAAATTATTATTAACCATGGTCGATAATGAAAACTGTCACTTATTAAAGAGACTCAAATCTACAAATCCAAGTATTGTTTGTATCATTTAACTCAAGAAAACTGTGAAATATGGACTCACAATTTAAATTTGCCATGTAATTTAAAATTTAAGTACGTGAATCAAATACAACCAAATTAAAAATCAAAAGTAAGATTGACAAACTGAAACGTAAAATATAAAAACAAAGACAGCCTACTTTAATTTTGTGAATATTAATAAACAAGTACTTAAATATTCATATCGATTTATTTGTTTAAGTGGATTGGGATCTAAATGTTAGTAGTGAAAATATAATATACAGGTGTATCAGCAAAAACGAACCCCCCTTTAACTTTTTTATTATAAGAAATAGAAAACTTTTTCATATAATTTTTTTTTTTATGAAATATAGTACTTGGTGATATAAATTTTAAATGGGAACCTAGAATTTTGGTAAATGAATTCCGTCATATATTTTGTCTTTTCAATGATGTATTAGTCGAGAACATTCTTAAAATTGAAAACTTTCAAAAATCACTTTTATTTAAATATTTTTAATGGTTATACGAATATTAACAAATTGTAACGATATAAGACATATAAATTAATAACAATAAGCAAATATTTATTTGTTATCACTATAATGTTTTGAATTTAATTTTTCAAACCAAAAATGAATTGATTGATATGATTCTAATAATAGGAGAATCAACTGGAATCCTAAAAAGGGCAAAAATAATGTATCAAAAGCATTTTCCTAACCGTCGATAACCAAGTTTGCAAAATTTTAAAAGAATCAAATTTCGGGAAACGGGTTCGGTAAAAATATCAAAAATTATTTATATTTAAATATTCTAGGTGGCTATATAAAAATTAACAAATTGTAACAATATAAAAAAAATCCATAACGTAAAATAGCAAACTTAATAAGGTAAATCACTGAAAAAAAATGTTCGAAATTACTACTCTGCATAAATTTTTTGTTTTATATTCTATTATTTTTGCCCTGTATTCGCTGATACACCCTTTATCTGTACATACCACGATTGAGAAGACCGTTATTGACCTAGTTCCAAGTCCCGAGATGCGAAACAACCGAGAACCGAGGGATATAAGGCCTTCTCAACCTTGTTGTATAAAATACTATTGTCACACTAGATCGCAAAATACTTTGCCGCACTTTACCCACAAAACATTAATATTGTTTAGAAAAGACATATTTTGCGCTTTAAAAACAATAAAGAAATGTCATGTTTATTTGATAGTTGTAGGAAATTGTATATTCAAACCGAGCGGGGAAGTTCTTGATTTACAACCGAGCGCTGTGTTTCGTACTTTTTTCTAATTCTAGTAGTTTTTTCTACTTAGTCGCTTTACTTTAATGTAATAAACAATGAAAATAAATGTTAAAAAGCCTTGGTGTTTGTGTAGGTGTTTGATGCTTGCCTTGTTTCGGCACGAGTCGCACTCGAAGCTCATCCAGCTGCGTGGCGTTGATGTCCAGGTCCCGGTAGCACATCTCGGAGAGGAAGACCTGCGCGTGCGGCCGCACCAGGGTAACGTGGACGAGGGAGAGCAGCGCGGCGCACAGCCACGGGGCCATGCTCACGCGCGCCGGCGCCTCATCCCGCGCACCCGCACACACCGACACCGGAGCCCCGCATCTGCAACAACACAACACGTGCTAATTGGATTCACCCATACAATCACTACCAAAAATTACATGTCTCATTTCAAATCTAACTTCCGCTAACATCATCATCGTGGAACAACATGAAGTACCTCCAGGTGCTCGTTTTCCTAGCAAATTTTATTTTAGTGGTGTACATTGCCTTTCTACAGCTTCTGCAAAGGGACCTACACACAGGCGTAGTTAGACTTTAAAATTTGAAAGTCTTTTCTTAAAATAAAATTAAATTTGGTCTAGATAATAAAAGAAAATGATACTTGGTATAATTTATAAACGAAAACATTAAGGGCCGGTTTTTCCGTCTCTGGTTAAAGTGCTGGTTACCTTAACCGTCGGTTAATAGAAAAATATTTCCTCGAAATAGTAAAAAACGTATATTTTTCACAACTTACATCAGTTTTTTGATGTGATATTTTTCTATTAACTGATGGTTAAGCTAACCAGCACTTTGACCAGAGATGAAAAAACCGACCCTAAACATTATTTAAAGTAAAACAAAATCTCCTCCCTCTTAGTACCACATAACAACATATTTTATAGAATAAATTCTTCCAAAATATCTATCTTGCGTATTAATTTTTTTGATATTTCATTTTCAATATTTAATACAGCCGAAAAAAACGTAATTTTGTGTCAATGTAGTTTTTTGTTCTCCATCTAACACAGAATGATCTTCCACAAATTGGTGTGTTTATACGTAGAATGAGTGTAATTTTAGAGTTTATAAAAATTATAAAAAATTGTTAAATGAAGAACACTTCTAATATTACTTAATTTTTGACTGCACATTATATTCTTTAGAAAAGTTAATTAAACTTTCAAAATATCTTTGTTTGTACCAAAAATGATCTAATGATCTAAAAATTTGAAACGTTCATCAATTTTTTTTAAGGAAAATCGAATTTTTAGTTATCTAGTTATTTCATTAATTATTCGGTAAACAGCAAGTATTTTTAATATAATTCAAAATAAATCTAGCATTATAAATCAATTTTGGGTTTGCAGGAAAAATATTTCTTTGTCATTCTATATGTATGTATAGAGACATTTTATCGTTCTATATCGATACGATAGTTGAACATAACATTTATTAAAATGTACAGAAATTATTTGTTTTTTAAATATTGAAGAAAATAATTTAGTAGTATATTGTGGAACAAGTGTAGAAAGTTTCGGCGCAAGAAAATGTCGAGTGCTGGAATCAGACGACTATAACTTAAGTGATTCCATACGAGTGACACACAAGAACAGAGATATACGATCTTGAGAAAGTGTCAATACTTGGATATCAAAAATATCGAATAAAAATTATCGGTACCATCTATTACTCTTATGTATTACATTAAAATTAAACATGTCGAGGTTCCTCAAGTAACTTCAGGTACTTGTTTCGTAGCAAGTTTTCTTTACATTTTAGTGTTATATGTAGATTGACAGCCTGCAACCTCTGCAAGGAGTCTGCAGTTTGTAATAGGTTTCGAACCATTCGGGTACAGCAGTATTTTACATAGTTATTAATGGATGACGTTGGGATTTAAATCTTAGATCCACTCAGCTTGACTGCATATGAACTTAGTAGTTAAGCGATCTTTAAATACACTCACCGGCACAAAAATCGATCCATTTACAATTTTTAGCATAACTTTTTTTCTATGGGATAAATCAAGTAAAAAATATGTAGATATCGTATAAACTGTGACAAAAAACATTTTTATGTAATATGAAATTTAAAAAAAATAATCCAAGCTCACTATGGAATTAAAATGTTTTTTGTTAATTTCTTATTTCCAGTTCTTGTATCATTTTTGACATTGTTTCTATATCAACGTTCCCAATCTTGTCAAGAATCGTTGCATTAGTGTTCATTAAATTGTAATATGGTTTTAAACCCGACCGACAGTGCCAGAGCTATCGCTCTTATTCAAGAAGGACGATCGCAGTACTACGTGGCTCATGTTCTTGGTGTTTCAAGATGTAGTGTCCAAAGGGCTGTTAGACGTTTTCACGAAACTGGAAACTACACCAGAAGAGTTGAATCAGGCAGAAGAAGATGTACAACTGCTCGGGATGATCACTTTTTAACATTAAGAATTTTGCGAAATAGGGACACTACTGCCATTAGGGTACGAAACGAGTTGCAAGAGGTACGGGGAGTAGCAGTAAGCGAAAGAACTGTAAGAAGAAGATTAGAGGAACACGGGTTACGTGCGAGAAGACCTGCAAATGGCCCACAATTGACCAGGGAACATAGAGTAGCGCGGCTTCACTTTGGTCGCGAACACCAAAACTGGGGTATTCAGGAATGGAGCCAAATCCTATTCACTGATGAGTCGAGGTTTTGCCTCAGTTCTCCAGATGGACGTCAAAGAGTTTGGCGAAGGGCTGGAGAAAGGTTTTCCCAGCGCAACATTGTGCCAAAAATTAATTTTGGTGGGGGCTCGATCATGGTGTGGGGCGGCATTAGCATGGAAGCTCGCACAGAGTTAGTGGTTGTAAACGGAGGTGCAATGACTGCAGACAGGTACATTAGAGACATTCTGGAACCACATGTTGTGCCTTTTGTCCCTCTTCTGGGCAATAATTTTATGCTAATGCATGATAATGCCCGTCCTCACGTTGCTCGAGTCGTCAATGAGTACTTGGAGGACGTTGAAATAAGGCGCATGATTTGGCCTGCAAAAAGTCCCGATCTTAATCCGATCGAACATGTTTGGGACATGATGGGAAGACAAATTCGAGCCCGAATTCCCGCTCCTGCAAACTTAGGAGAGTTATGTGCAGCGATAGTGCAAGTATGGGAAGAAATTCACCAAGGTGCTGTTCAGGACCTTATTGAGGGGATGCCAAGACGTATTGAAGCTGTAATTCGAGCTCGTGGAGGCAATACACGCTACTAACATGTTGTTCATCTTTTTGTTTTGAATAATTGTTTTGTTCGTTATTAAGAAATTTTGTATAATGTTAATTATTAGTAAAATTAAATGTTACTGCATATTAAAATTGTTTTACATACCTTCTAAATTAATTAAATAAGTCAAAATAAAATACTGTTAATAAATCAAAAGAAATCTATATGAGTAAAATCAAATATAGCCCATGGATCGAATTTTGTGCCGGTGAGTGTATTAAAGAAAATAATTTAGTAGTATATTGTACAACAAGTATAAAAAGTTTCGACCCGAGAAAAAGTCGAGTGCTGGAATTACATGAGTAGGACATAAGTGATTCTTCCCGCAGTGTTGATAAATTTTGTGAGAAATGATTTCTCACACTTTCGCCCAAGTTGTGAAAAATGTTCGAACAACATTCTAGCTTTATGTATGTAAAAAAAAATTCCATTTACATGTATGGTAATAGTTACAATGTAGTATTGTATTTATTTCATATTCTAGTTTCTGTTGCAAAGCTTAGTAATAACGAAAAAAATAAAAAGTAACAACTCATTTTGAAACTTCTTAAAACTAGTAATCCTTATCTTACTGCATGGGCACGTGTTTGTATGACACTGTAAACGAGTAAACAGACAATCGGATACTGAAAGGTGTATCACACCTATAAGATGGTTAAAATGTCTCAACATCAAAAATAACAACGCGACATCCAACCCGGATGCTAAAAGCTAAAAGCTCTCAATATAAACATGTTTTGAGAATATGATCTGCACCATGTTTTCGCGTAATAAGAATATAAAAGAAAATTGCTAAAAGTAGATTTTTAAATAACTACATCAAGATATATCTGCGGTAATATCGGAAATTTTTACTTCACATTCAACATGCACTTTACTTTTTCTTGGATTGAATGTTATAAAAACTACGAAAATGGAATGGAAAATATTAATCAGTGAAATATCGAGAATATTAATTAGAAGTGATATGCAATCCAATCTAAATTTCAGAGATGGTTAATTGTTGTATTTAATTATTAATGAACTTCAGAATTCCTTTGTGCATTAAAAGCTGGCAAGCCACCTGTTTTTGACAAGCTTTCATTTAACAAAGCTGATTATAAAGCTACACGATGTCTGATTATGTTAAAATTAAACTCCTTACATCCTTGTCAATATCTTAACAAGTAATGGTTTTATATTTCAAAACAACAGACATATGCACGTACATGTGTATGTAACTCTTTAATTAATATCAATAACTGAAATATGTTGATTTATCCCCAATTTTATAAACGGTAAATACATTTACCACCACAGCGTTAAATCAGCATTCAGTTGGAATTTGGCATGTGGACAGCAGTCAATTTATTATGAAATACATCAAATTGATCCAAATTTACTAAAACGTAAATTTGCTTTGCTATTTTTCAGCCAAATATTAATTATAGCTGCAGTTTTTAAAGCTGGTGCCCAATAAATTTCTGGTCAAATTATTGGCAGATTTTAAATGACAAGTGAAAGTCATGGTAAAAATAAAAATATTTGTAGAAGTAGCTTGTATTAGACGTAAAAATTGTACGATTTATTAATGCTGGTAACGATACCATGTAATCTACATATATTCAGTAATTTCAGTTATTCATAATATACGAGCATTTGAAATATGTGATTCGCAAATTAAAGCTGTCGCCGTTAACCCATGCTGCATGAATAGATGTGTTGTTGAATCCACGCATACTTGTTCTGCGTGTATTCCATCTTCTGCTCTCAACGCGACAAGCAGATGTCAGATGTCGTCAAGCGGGCAGTCTTAATTATTACTTAAAACTAGGCTTCATAAGCCGTAATCAAGTGTCTTTTAATTTTTAATAATTAATCAGAAACAACAGCAACATATGGGTTGATTGTTTTCAAACGCTTTCAAATTATTAAATTACTGTCCCTTTAACTCTGTACATAAATTTTGAAAACTGAGACCCGTCACAAAACAAATTGCGTACATGAAAAATTATTTAAAACATACACAAAAGCTCTGTTCGATCATCAATTAATTTCTTTTGAAAATGTTATCTCTATTGTTATCAGTTAAAAAGTTTATTTTTGGTGAAATATTTAATTGGAGTAAATATCAAAAAATAATAATAAAAGTGTAGCTTTTTCTTTATACCAGAAATTCATATTTTAACGTACAAATGAAATAAAATTTCAGGTACGACGCAAACAAAATTAATTTGAAATCAATTTTAAATTATTTTGTTCTATTTGATTGTTAATAAAAAATACAAATATGAGATATTCATTTATAAATACATATATAAAAATAAGGTAAATATAAGTCAGCGAAATATAATTTTCAACTTAATTTTAAAAGTTTCTGAAGTACCAGACTCGCGTCTTATATTTATTTACACCGATATTTGTATACAAAGTTCATTCACCAGGAAGATGTCTTTATTTAAAGACTAAATAAACCATTTCATCCCTCTATTATGCACAAGCACATTTGAAACCAAGAAAACATGAACTATTTGCAAACTATTTTTTAAAGAAAAATACATCACACTAACCGTAATTTATCACAACTGCAACCGATTTGGCGGAGTTTTTTAGTTAATATTCCCACAGGATGTAATTCGGATACGTGTGTTTACCTCTTACAGGAACTAGAGCGCGGACCGTGTTTCACAGCACGAGTGCAGCACGGAACTGAATGACGAGGATAGCCGGGCTCAGCGCTCAGACGCTCAGCGTCCAATCGAACAGACGCCTGGACCACCGCACAGCGCCATCGATCCAAAACGCATCTATTTGTTTAATTCGACCACATGGTACGCAAATCTCATCATTTTATGCATTTTTCAATTTAAACAATAAGAAAAATACAAATAAATCTTTATTGTAATCATCATTGTTACATTTCATATTTAAATAAACAATTTTATAACTATTTAATATCTAAATCAAACATGTGTCAGGCAAATAGTTTTTAATTTTTCAGAATATAGATTTTATGTTAATCACAGATGTTGTCCATTTGAATCTTGTGCAAAAATTAGGTTTAAAATGCTCCTGCAGATGGCATGAAAAGCAGTCCTGTTTCGAATGTTTATTGAATGCTTCACGTGGCTACACACAGATGTCTAAAAGTGATCTCGTTGACAAACGAAAGTTGCAAACACACTGTATCAGACTATCTAGAAACATTACAGTGCTTAGTAATGGTGTTCAACATAAAGTAAACAAAAAGTTATTGTTTTTCTCAATTTAAAGACGATAATGTTTGATAATTGTTTCATTAAAGTGGAATATTTCAAGTAAGAATTTATAAATGACTAATAAACCATCGTACAATGCAGTGTAATTAAGGTTTTTCATGTAGAGTGTTTTGTGTTGCTCTCTAGTCCCTTAAATTTTAACCTGCGTTAATCGTTCTCTATATAGAAAACTGCAGATAGTATATTGGCTAGTGTAAATAATTTTTTGGACTGCTCGTAACTTCGATTAACAAAAGTTTAGAATCCTTTTTACATTAAAACTATGTTAACGACTTCTGGTACGTACAATAATGTCTGAAAACAGTGAATTGTTTTAATGTCTTATTGTCCTGAGGCAAGTTTGATAAATCTGTTTATGATAGTGTAGTTTTTGATATGGTTCTTGTATTGTTTTCTGGTGGCACGAAATTCAGCAATGTGTACAAATTCTTTGTGTTTGACGTTTCGCATATAATGTTTTCACGCTAAGAATATTCGTGTGTAGTTTTTTTTTGTCTTATTTGTAATGTAAATCTGTGGTATGACTTTCCATGTTTGTCTTTTTTTATTTGCTGGAAATTTTTCTTCAATACAGTGAAAATAGAGTGGTCATTCAGAAAGTAAATTTTGTATTGGTATTGTTCGTGAATAAAAATTAATATTAAATTTACATGGCTTCCTTTTATATCAGGTGATTCATTTTCGTTGTTTACTGATCATGGCAGTTCTTAGTTTTATTTTTAATTGTTTTGAGTTGATTGAAAGCTTATTTATTATTAATATTTTAACAAATAAATGCTTAACGGTGTTGTAATATAAATGGAGTTAACAATCGTTAACGTATTAGAAGTTTTTCATTGGTATGTTTTCTTTTTTGTTTATTTACTTTGTCTTTATTAATGATCGAAATCTTAATAATAATAAATTAATGATTATATCTGAAATTTCTGGTTACTATGAGAATAATTTTCTTGAAAATAAAGAAAAAACTGCAGCTAAATTTCTCCATCTTCTCATGCTGTATTTTTACAGGTGAATTGGAAATAAATGATGTGAATTATTTAGTTATTTGATTAAAGTGTATTGAAAAAAATAAATTGATTTGTGAAAAACAAGAACTAAATTTTATTCAAATAAAGTGCTGTTCATACTTGTCAAGATTTTAGGTTAATTAGTTTGAAGCATTAATATATAATTTTATGATAAAATTATTTCATACAACAATATTATATACAAGTGATTTACTGGTGAATTATGAATCATTTATAATTAGAAATGAAGGTACAGAATTTTTTAAGTAGACTATTTATATAAATGTAGTTTGACACTTCCTTGTTACATACAACAAAATGGTTGATTTAGTTCATCTTGATAAAATGTGAAAATCCGAATGATTTCTCGAACAAACAACTGTAGTTGATCCATTATATAGTACAATGAACATTTAAGGTAATAAATGTTACCGTCGTGGTTTGATTTGCAGAAAACCAAGACAGTTAGTACACCTCAAGGCAGCTCACACAGTTTGCTACGGCGGGCATGTGTGTCGCCAATAAATCCCCTGTGCAGTGGTGGTGCAGCGTCAGCATCGTCTATGGCAGAGCCAGCTAGTCTCCCGCCTTCTGCTGTGTCGGTGGCCAGCAACAGCCGTCATTCCACACGAAAGCGTGCTAACCCGACGCAGCCCCAGACTGAGGCTAAACGTCCTCGCACTCGCTCCCAGGACACGACGGCTACGCTCACCGAACCCAGCACCGCTGTTGGGACTGGTGCCCGAACCAAGACTCGAACAAGCAGTGAAACACCCACTAGAAACTCACAACGCACTACCAGACACATCTTTGACAAACTAAACTTTACACAAAACAAAGTTCACAACATTACTAGGTCTAATCAGAACTCTGTGGACGATTGCCCTACCACCTCGAAAAATAATAAGGCCTCTTTAAGTTTCTCCGATACTGCATCAAGCGAAATTCCACGCCGATCTAATTATCGAAAAGCCCATTCCATAGGAGGTGTCAGGAAAGCAGAAGAATTGACCGAATCAGCTGTGAAGACAAGACGAGCTTCTAAAGTTGAAGCTGGAACTTCAGTTTGGGAAGTCAGCACAATCAGAAATAAGTCGAGACACAGGGAAACCTCCAGCAGCAAATCTCCTGATAGTGAAAACTCCGTTCACAAGTATCCTTTGAGAAGCCAAGTGCGTTTGAGCCTCAACGAAAGTGTGAACAGCAAATCCAGCACTCCTACAAAAACGAATCAAGGAGACCCCAAGTCTCCTTCAAATAATAAGAAAAAGAATAAGGTAAGAAATAAACAGAACTGTAAGGAGTAAGGAGTCCGGTGCGATGGTATTTTTTTGTGTATAGGTGAATAGTGACATTAGGACCCTGGGTGCGTCAGTGAGTCGTTCACGGGAGGAGATTGCGCCCCCCGCGTCCAGCGGAGCCTCCAGTGCCCCGCGCCTGTCTCGCAGTGGGGCTGTAGTATTGAGGCGCACCAGGCGAAATAGCAAAAGTAAGTGCATTTCTCTTAGTTGGCTGTGGTTTCTGTTGTTTCGTGAGTTTTGTTTCCGGAATTTGGTTGGTTAGATTGATTGTCACTCTTTGACAATTCCATAACATTCTAATTAAATTGTCTCTGATTTACTTCATCAACTAAAATGAGTTTTTATTTCGTACTAGAAGAAAATTCTCTTCAATGTAAGTGGCTTTAAATTCTAAATAATCTACAATAATAGTTTTATAAACATGCCTTATGAATCATTTACAATCAATGTAAGCAACTAGACAAGAATTCTGTTTATAAACTTACTAACCCGAAATTTATTTGCTTTAGATATGGATCTTTTCACTATTATAATATTAAGTATGATTCATACGCATACTGTTAACTATTATATTTATGTTTGTACATCTTATCCAATTATAAGTAGTTTGCTGAAGAGATATCGGTTATTATGTAAACAGAAACCACAGTTTAACATAAAATATTGTTTTGCCTTCGAGATCTATTGGATTTGACATGGGGAGATGAAATATTGCAATTAATGCAAGGTCAAACATCAACAACGGGTTCGTGCGCGAGCTCGAGCGCGGCGAGTGGCAGTGGTGGCAGCAGTTCCCGTCGCGCGGCCCGTGCACACAAGGTGGGTGTGGCAACGCCGTCGTCGGCCCAGCCGCCCACCGGCCCGGTCATGTCCTCGGCAGACGCGAACCAGGAAGCAGCTCAGCCAAGCGCCGGGCACCAGGCCGAGGAGCCGCCCAGCCCTCAGGAGGGAGCACAAGCCTCCGTCAGCTCTGGTGGCCCCTCTGGCCCTGGTGCTGACTCCGAGAGCGATGACAGTGAGGTCGGGCGTCTGCAAGCTCTGCTCGAGGCCCGCGGACTGCCACCGCATCTCTTTGGAGCGCTGGGGCCTCGTATGCAACATCTGCTCCACCGTAGCATGGGCGCCAACAGCACCTCTAAAGCTCAACAACTTCTGCAAGGCCTACAAGCAACCGGAGACGAAGGACAGCAGTTACAAGCCGTGATAGAAATGTGCCAGATGCTGGTGATGGGCAACGAAGATACTCTAACTGGTTTCCCAGTGAAGCAAGTTGTTCCTGCTTTGATTACTTTGTTGGGCATGGAGCATAACTTTGATATGATGAACCATGCGTGCCGTGCTCTCACTTATATGATGGAAGCTTTGCCCCGTTCGTCTGCTGTTGTTGTCGAAGCTGTGCCTGTATTTTTAGAGAAGCTTCAAGTGATTCAATGCATGGATGTTGCTGAACAAAGTCTTACAGCATTGGATATGCTTTCGCGGAGACACAGTAAATCCATTTTACAAGCGGTAAGTTTTTTTTTTATTTTTAATACCGGCAAATATTTATGTACATATTTTCAGAGGGGTGTATCGGCGTGCTTAATGTATCTCGATTTCTTTTCAATTAATGCGCAACGAGCAGCCCTATCGATTGCATCAAACTGTTGCATGAATTTGCATTCTGACGAATTTCATTTTGTGGCTGATTCATTACCACAACTAGCAAACCGATTAACTCAACAAGATAAAAAAAGCGTGGAATCTGTTTGTCTTGTATTCAGCAGACTTGTTGATAGTCTTCAAAATGAACCTTCGCGTTTAATGGAAATCGCAAGTACTGAACTATTAAACAATTTGCAACAACTGCTTGTAGTATCTCCTCCTGTCATAAGCACAGGAATATTTATTACGGTTTTAAGAATGTTATCCGTGATGTGCGCAAATTGCCCCGAGCTCGCTCTAACTTTGTTGCGACAAAACATAGCAGAGACTTTATTGTATTTGTTAACTGGAAGTGCCGAGACTAATATACAAGACGAAGTTGAATTAGTAGCTCGTAGTCCGCAAGAGTTGTATGAAATTACGTGCCTCATTGGAGAACTTATGCCTAAGCTACCAATAGATGGAATTTTCTCAGTAGACGCTCTTCTCGAGCGTCCAAGTTCAGCTACGAAGGACACCGTGACCTGGCAATGGCGAGATGACCGTGGTTTGTGGCACGCTTACTCTGCTATCGATTCCCGTATTATCGAGGCTGCGCATCTGAGTGGAGACGATGAAATCAGTCTGAGTACTTTAGGGAGAACTTACACAGTTGACTTTCATTCTATGCAACAAATTAACGAAGATACAGGCACTTCTCGTCCTGTTCAGCGTCGTTACGTTCCCAGTAATCTGGCCGGAATTGCCGATGTCTCCAAAACTCCAGACGGTAGCGAAAGAGGGAAAAACGGCGATGCACGAGTTGCTTGTCTACGCGAAGAACAAGGACTCGCTGCTTCGTTCATTAGATCATTATTTTCTGTGTTATATGAAGTTTACAGTTCATCTGCTGGCCCAGCAGTTCGTTGCAAATGTTTACGTGCTCTTTTAAGAATGGTTTATTACGCCGATGCAAATTTATTAAAAGAAGTTTTAAAGAATCAAGTTGTTAGTAGTCATATAGCCGGAATGATGGCATCGAATGATTTACGAATTGTAGTTGGGGCTTTGCAAATGGCAGACATTTTAATGAGTAAACTCCCAGATGTATTCGGAGTTCACTTTAGACGTGAGGGAGTTATGCATCAGATTAACCAATTAGCAGATCCATCAGTTCCTTTGGGGGTTAGCCCTCCAAAATCTGCAAACAGTTCTAGAAGTGAAACTAATAATTCTCTGTCTTTTAATGAGACACAACCTCTACCAAGCACATCGTCTTCAAGTAATGTATCTCAGCCATCAAGCAGTACAATGTTAAACGCATCGAATGGAAATATCACAATTGGTTCTTCGGCTCCGCCGAATAATTCAAACATTCTTTATACATCTACTCCAGATACGCACAGACTACACACTGACAATGTTAGAGAAAGTGATGTGAGGTCTCCTAGTCCCTCACAACTGCGACTGAGTGATGTTCTTAAACGGAAGAGGACTTCTAAACGGTCTACCGGAAGTAGATCCAAGTCCAGACATGAAGAATTCAGCCCGTCGCTTATGCAGGATCTTTTCAGCAAGGCCACTTCGCTTGGTAAGTTTTTTTTATTAACGTTTTATTATTATTGCAGGCGATTTTTCGAGGAATAATTAAATGGGGTTATATGTATGTATTTGTAGTTTAATAATCTCGTGTTAAAGTTATTTAAAACGGTATGTCAAAGAAATACTTTTATTATATTGTTTAGATTATAAAATTATTGGTCGCGAAAAATCGCCTTATTAATGGTATAGTGTATCATATGATCAATTGTTGAATTCCGGATTAAATTACTTAGGTAATTCTACACCAACCGGGGGTTCAAACCGTTCCCGTTTCGCTGGGGCAACATCTAAAACGAGCTCATTCTTTTCGAGCCTGAACCCAGCGAGGTGGGGCCGAAATATGAATTCATCAGGGGGAGATCGCAACTATAGCAAAGATCCCTTGGCTAGTTGTTTAGGAAAATCAGTTAGTAATCCTAATTTAACTGCAGGCAACAAAGAAAAAGCTCGAAGTTGGGTACGCGAACAAGCTGCTAAATTCGTTGATACATATTCTGGCAATGAGTTATCCGGGCCGCCACATCCAGCTATGAATGTTTTATCGCGACTCACATCAGCTATTCAAAAACTTGACAGTCTGGAAAATCTCGACGCTCTGCGAGAACTCCGAAATATTTTAATCGAATCTGATATATCACCATTTGAAGTGAATCATTCTGGTTTAATCAAAGCCATGTTGTCATATTTAGCGGCTCATGAAGGCGTTATCGAAAGGGAACAAAGAATTAGAAACTTTTTGCATGTGTTTGCTGGTTGCCCGCTTGAATGTAATTCGGATCAAATCCCAGGCGACTTAAATCATATGTACATGGGGGCCTTAGTTGCGAAATTAGGAGGGTGTGTAAGTCAACTCGAACAGTTTCCAGTTAAAGTTCACGATCTTCCGGCTGGTAGTGGCGCAGGAAGAGGTGGAACGAGTGCTTTGAAATTTTTTAACACTCATCAATTGAAATGCAATCTGCAGCGTCATCCAGAATGTACTAATTTAAAACAGTGGAAAGGCGGTACTGTAAAGATAGACCCTCTAGCTTTGGTTCAAGCTATCGAACGTTATCTAGTTGTTCGTGGTTATGGTCGCCTTCGCGATAAGGATTCCGGTGATTCAGATGAAGACAACTCTGACGAAGAAATAGACGATACTCTTGCAGCAGTAGTTATTTCTCAAGGTGGATCCAAACATAAACTACAATTCTTAATTGGAAACACAATCCTTCCGTACAATATGACAGTTTATCAAGCAGTTCGTCAGTTCAGTTCAGTCGGAAATGATCAATCAGAGACCGACACTGACAATGAAACTCCGCTAGGAAATGCTGGAGTTTGGGTACAAACTCATACAATATACTACAGGCCTTTGAAGGAAGAAGTCCCCATGTCACATAAACAGAGCAGTGGAGGAAGCTCTTCAGGAAGAAAAGGAAAGGGGCCTAGCACTAAAGCAAACGCTCGTCGTAAGGGAGATGATCTGTGGAATGAAGGAATGGTTCCTTCATTACAGTCACCATTGTTACCGTTTTTGACTACTTGTTTACCAGAATCTGTCTCGATATCAGATGCTTCTTTAGAAGTTCTATGTTTATTACGCATTTTAAATGCTTTAAATCGTTATTGGCACACAATGTACACAGGATTAGAACATCGTCCTATCATCTTTAATTCCGAATTTTTGAATAGCAAAATTGCTGCAAAAGCCAGTCGGCAATTACAAGACCCGTTAGTAATTATGACAGGAAATTTGCCTTCGTGGTTGCATCAAATTGCATCTGTGTGTCCGTTTTTGTTCCCATTTGAAACTCGTCAACTTTTGTTTTACGCTACGTCGTTTGATCGTGATCGTGCATTACAACGTCTTCTTGATACTACTCCAGAGTTAAGTTCATCAGATTCACAAGAACGTGTTACTCCTCGTCTAGACCGTCGTAAGAGAACTATATCTCGTGACGATATCCTCAAGCAAGCAGAACAAGTCATCCAAGATCTAGCTAGTTCCAAAGCATTATTAGAAGTTCAATATGAGAACGAAGTTGGTACTGGCTTAGGGCCGACTTTAGAATTTTATGCTCTGGTGTCGCAAGAATTACAACGAAGGGACTTGGAGTTATGGCATGGTGGTGATGGAAATACATTACATGTGAACTGTCCTAAAGGACTGTTCCCAGCGCCTCTTGGAAGAAGTACAAAAGTTTCGCAATTGAGTAAAGTTAAGGCTAAGTTTAGATTCCTTGGAAAGTTTATGGCTAAAGCAGTTATGGATTCCAGAATGGTAAGTGAATTTTGTTAATCTTATTTACATTATACTATGGCTTTGTTTTACAGCTGGATTTGCCATTTTCAATAGTGTTTTACCGTTGGTTGTTGGGTCAAGAAATGAGTTTATCATTATCAGACTTAGCTCATGTTGTTCCAGCAGTTCATAGTACACTGTCAAAGTTACATAAACTTTTAAGGCAACGAGATGCCATTTTAGCTGATACTTCCTTATCATGTACTGAACGAACAGAAAAGGTATTTTATCTTGCAATTACATAATACAAATAGATAATTATATTTTATTCTTTTAGGTGGAAAGTTTAGAACTGGAAGGCTGCATTATTGCTGATTTAGGTTTGGATTTCGTTCTTCCGGGCTACGGCCAGATAGAACTGCGAAGAGGTGGTTCAGAAACGGCCCTCTCTATTCACAACTTGGATCAGTATATTCGTTTAGTAACCCACTGGTACCTAGTAGAGGGAGTAGCTCGACAAATGGAGGCTCTTAGAGAAGGATTTGAGTCCGTGTTCCCTCTTAACAATTTGAAAATGTTTTACCCAGAAGAATTGGAAGCTGTGTTCTGCGGTAGTTCACAAGAGGCACTACAAGGTTGGGACGTGAAAACACTGATGGAGTGCTGCAGACCCGACCATGGCTACACGCCGGATTCCAGAGCTATTCGATTTTTGTTTGAAGTACTGAGTTGTTATGATCGCGAGGAGCAGCGGTTGTTTGTGCAATTTTTAACTGGCTCGCCTCGATTGCCCGTCGGAGGTAAGTTGGAGTTATGTGAGGGTATGTATGTGATTTGTAATGCGTGGTTTGTAAAGGATTCAAGTCGCTGTCGCCGCCGCTGACAGTGGTGCGCAAGACGCTAGAGCCGAACATGAACGCCGACGATTTCCTGCCGTCGGTAATGACGTGCGTCAACTACCTCAAGCTACCCGACTATTCCACTGTGGAAGTCATGCGTGCCAAACTAAGAATCGCGGCGCGGGAGGGCCAGCACTCTTTCCATCTGTCGTAAGCTGCAGATCCGTGTTAAATTCTCGGTACTTATGCAAACTTCTCCCATCATTTGGTGAACATATACTTGTACAGGATAATCTTATGAGTACATGCCAGAAAATATATTTAGCTGCAATGTTTGTTTTCTTTTGATTTAAGTTTATGTTGTGATTTTGAGTTTAAATGTCCATTTAATTTAATATAATGAATTATATATAATATATATAGGTGGTACAGTGATGCGTGCCGTTTGTAAGTGCAATGTGAGCAGAGATTATATGGTCTGTATTGTACGGCGAACTGTAATATTTTTTTATTAAACAATGATCTCTGAGAAAGCAGCTCTGTGGATCACTGTGAATATTGTCTGTGTCGAGACATTCTAAAGAGTGATACAGTTTGATGTTCAGTGGCAACGAACTGAATGAGAACAATGAATAACATCGTCAAGTTTATATATATATTGTCAATTGTATAGAACTAAATATTAATAAATATACATAAATACACACACGCATACACATTACACTAAATTGACCGATTCAGAGCGGTCCACGATAAACTGTCTTCGTTTATTTAAATTTAATATAAAAGTAGGTTTAGTTCGTTTATTGATAAAAGTTGTATCATTTCAATAAATTTGTATACATAAATTTGTATTTCACTTGCTTATTGTCTGTGTTCAACTTGTAATTTTAGTTTTTAAGCTAATTGTAGGTATAAGAAAATATTTAAATATCCCGCGGTGAGTAGGGACTTATAAATTCCACTATGTAGTTACTAGTTATTGACGTCATATTACTAAGTTCATTGTTGTGTAAAGACGCGAGTGTTTTTACTACTGAAAGTGTGAAATAATTGTAAATAATTATAATTTGAACAAGTAAATATTTCAAAATGGGACGTAAGTGTAATGTATTAGATTGTCCATCAGATTCAAATCGTCCTGAAGATAATGGTGTAACCTTTCATAAAATGCCATTCCATCCAGATTTAAGACCAAAATGGATTGAATTATGTCGTATTCCCAAAGAAAGACAAACAAATAAAGTGATTTATGTTTGTTCAAGACATTTCAGACGAACAGATTTTTGTAATTTCAAAGGTACTAAATACATGCTTCGGCAAGGTGCTCTACCCTCTGTATTTCCGTGGACTAAAAGTATTATAATACCACAAACTTCAAAACCTACATTATCAGTGGATGAAGAATTACTTATGGAAATCAAAACTGAAGAAGAGGAAGACATAAAACCTAACATTGCTGATTTGGGAGTAGACGTCAAAACAGAAATAGTTGAAGAATCCGAAGAAGAAAAACCTAAAGATTCTAAATCTAAAAAAGAAATTTCTCCTCCAACAAAAAAAGAAACTATAAACAAGAAGGAACCAGCTGTTATAACAAAAAAAGAAATAAATGAAGTACCCATACCAAATACGTCGCCTGTGATAAAAACAGAACCTATAAATTTCTTGCCAGGAACCAGAATAGAAGCGAATGATTTTAATGAAAAGTGGAACCCTGCAACTATTTTAGAAGTAGATTATGATGAAAATGAAGTATTTGTTGAGTTTGATAAACATTTAAACAAAGCAAATGAGTGGATTCCGATGGATAGTTCAAGATTACGGCCGTATCAGCCGCCCCCACCAAACATTGAAACTTACGTTGTTGGAGAAAGAGTACTCGCAGCTTGGATAAAAACAGTTAATAAATTCCCAGCCACAATAAAGAAAGTGATCGATTCAGAAACATATGAAGTGTTATTTGATGATGGGTACCTAAAAATAATGAAATATTCCAAGCTCGCTAAAATAAAAGATATATCTGCTAGTCAGGGTCGATTGAAACATTCATCACCGCTATTTGATCCTGTCGTTGGTTCAAAAGAAGATAGAAGAGAAAGGAAACGAAAGTTAAATGTGGCAGAATTGTTCGGTAAGACTCCTACTGGTAAAAGGTACAAAGGGGAAGATTATATTAAATCTGATCCAGAAGATGATGTGCAAGAAGAATTTAGAAGTACGGGGTCATCAAGTCAAAATGAAGGCGAAGAATGGACCTGTCGCTGGTTAAACGGTGAACCAGTAGGAATTGAATCGGAGATAGACGGATTAGACGGCCCTAGACGCTCAATTATAGTCGCAGATCATCGTTTACCTCCAGGCTGGGAAAAACATTTAACACAGAAATTACATGGAAACAACGCCGGAAAATGGGACACAATTATTATGAGTCCTCACGGAAAAAGATTTACTAGTCGTGCGCAAATAAAAACGTGGTTAGAAGATAATAAATTGGATTATAATGTAGACCGTTTTGATTTCTGTCTGCATATAAATAGGGCTAAAAAATTAGGTTTATATGAAATTACTGACCCCGAAGCAGTAGCATTAGCAAAACCTGTGAAAGATCCTTCAAAACCTCATAAAAAAACATCAAAATCTAGCAATAAAATTTCTACACCTAAGAGTGGTAGTGCTGTTAATTTACCCATCACTCCAGAAATACATGAAACTTGCCGAGAAGAAGAGGAGGAAGATACAACAAATTACTTGAAAATTATTCACGAAGATGGTAGTTATAAATGCCCAATAGAAGGATGCGGCAAGATTTTCCGAAAAGAAAATCTGGCACAGATGCACGTTAAACATTATCATCCAGAATCCGCAAAACTTTTGGGTTCAACTCCAAACGTCGCAGATTTGGCGTACGCGAGAACAGTTGGAGAACCTATTGATGATATTGTACCAAAAGCAAGATCCGTCGGATCGCCTCTTGAAAAAGAAAAAATGATTAAAAATGAAACACCAAAACAAAAATCAACCCTTAAAGTTTTACAACCTAAACCAAAAATAGAGGAAGGAGAAATTAAAAAATCCATCGCTTCTCCACCACATCAAACGCCAAAATCCAAAGATTCCGAAATTATTAAGTTATTAAATAGCGAACCAAAAACCAAAACACTTGATTCAATTTTCGAAACTGTTGCTTCAAAATCGCTGGAACCGGAAGAACCTATACCGGAAAAATATCCGGACTTCAAACTCAAAGATTTGTTACATAAAGCAGAACCAATTCCACCTTTTAAGAAAGAAGAAAATCGACCAACTGGTATCAAAACTCTTCTTCCTGTTATACGACAACCCGTAGATGATTTTAAACAAGAAATGGAAGATTCTGAAGTTGGATTAAAAATACACGCATTACCCAAAGCAGTTGAGAGGTTAAAACCAAGAAAGCGACAATCTTCAGAATACAGTGAAGCAAAGAAAAGAAGACAGTCCTTTAAATATGAAGATGAATTATCAGACTTTTATGACGGGGATAGTCATTCTCAAGATTCGTTTAAAGAGAAGAAAGTTATTGAATTACCGCCTGTCGCTCCTGTTACGGAGACTCCACAAGTTATCATTGAAGGAGGAGAAGTCATTCGTTTGGTGCACATGAAAAGGTAAGTTTTATATTATGCAACGACTAATGCCGAGTTATTTATTTTATTATTCCTTTCAGTGAGGAAATAATAAATTGTACATGCGGTATAACAGAAGAAGACGGTCTTATGATTCAATGCGAGTTGTGTTTATGCTGGCAACACGCACATTGTAATAATATTCAAAAAGAAAATGAAGTTCCTGAAAAATATATTTGTTACATATGCAAAAATCCTCAAAAAATGCGCGTTTCTAAGAAATATTTACATGACCAAGAATGGTTAAAACAAGGAGTTCTTCCAACTGCAAATTATCACGCAAAAGATGAGGAAGCTTTAAAAGAGAAATTTGAAAAATTGCGGAAATCCCATGAACTTAGTGGATGTTTAGTTGAGTTAAATGATTATGTACGTAATCTCAGATTAAAGCTGAGTATTGCAGAGTAAGTAATTTATCAAATAATTTTTATTTAAATTTTCTAATGCCTCCTTTTCTTACAGTAACAAAGACCATCCTAAACTTTATTTATGGAGTAAGCCATGGGACAAACCAGTGCCAAATGAAAACTTAAATGCTTTGTTAAATTCAAAATTAGATCATAAGCTGGAAATCAAAGACGAAAATTTAAATTCAAGCTTTTCTGGCTCAGATCATAGTTATATAAAAAGCAGCACATTTGGAGATATTGCTCTTAAAAGTATGTTAGAACCCCCAGTTGAATTAAAACAAGAAGATAAGCATTTAATCGACAATCAAGTAATTAAATCCGAATCGGAACTAATATCAATTCTCGAAGACGGAACTGATATTAAATCAGAATTAAAACCAGAATCAACTGAATTCCCAAAAATTGATTTGAATACAATGATCGTGAATAATTTAAAAACTGAACCCAAAGATGAAACTCTCCCGGAAGACAATAAAGAAAATGCCTTGAGTGGAATTTTGAGTTCTGGTTCTTTAGAGTTAGCGTTGTCTCAAACTGATTTAGTTACATCATTCGCACATTTAAATGAAGTGGATGCAACTAATACAGTTCCGGCTGTTCATATTCCACAACCCGAAGCTGTTATAGATCCAACGGATTGCAGAATGAATCTAATTGATCATGTTTCTCATTTCCAAAGCCTGGTGGATGAACGATTGAATTGTATTGAGGCTGAGATAAGTGGTAAGTGATTTTTCTTACTTTACACCGATTCAATATTTTTTATTGGTTCGAATATTTATTTATTCAATTTTTCATAGAATTGGAGGACCAAGATTCGAACCTAGGTGCCGATGATGATGAGGATGCCTATCCAAAAATGAAACAAACCTTACAAATGTTACTAAACGATCTTACAACAATGCGGCAAATAGCTGCTTTGAGCAATTAAAATTTTGTTAGTTTTGAATTTAACATTTAAATTATTTATCATGTTTTCGGTTCAAAGTTCCAGAAAGAACTATTGATGTGTATAAAAACCATCGTAATTTAAACCAGCAATTATTTAATAAATATCTTTTTAAAAAAAGTTAATTTGATTAACGGAACTTAATTTTTTTATATAAAAAATATTTATTAGTTACAAAATTTATTAACAAATTTCCAAATATGTACATAATTATATAAATTATATTAGTACAAAAATGTAGATTTTGTATAAATAATACATATATTTATCTTATAAATAATACCAGTGTAATACTAAAATGAAATACATAATTATATTTTAAATATTGAATAAATTATGTTGTAAACGAACATGAAAAATTAAGATTGACAATTTTCTTTGCAAGTTAATGCACGCGCAGTATATACGCAGTGTTGTTCTCCACATAGTAGTTAAATAAAATGTCGGCGAGTATTCTTCAAACTTTTCCATGTAACAGTATTTAATTAAGTGACTGGACTAATTTTTTTGTGATAAAAAGTAAACATAACATTTATTAATCAACTAATGTCAAGATTTCTGCCAGTCGTTCACACATTCCAGACATCTACAACTTTTAACATTTTGGCAGCGGTCGGTGGTAAGTGATTTTATAACTCTATTTTCAATTGTCGTGCTAGTCTGGTTAACTTATTACTAGAATTTTTATCTGATAGTTCGCAAATGTATTGATATCGTGCTGAACAATCTGAACCACGATAAGCATAATTTCTATATGCCGGGTCGTACGCCAATCGTAAGCAACGGCCATCTCCTTTTATTGCAGCTGTAGCATTTGGAGCCTGATTTTTATTTGTGGATACTGGTCTTGCACTGTTGCTCCAAATCCACAACAAACCAGGGTTTAAACCCCCAGTCCAGAAATCTTTACCTAACAGAGAAATGTTTTATTAACCATTATTTTATCTAATATACATTTAACTTAATAAAATATTTATTTACAAAAACATGATCTACTTAATTTTTAATTTGATTTGAATGGTGAAAGCCTATTTCTTGTCCGTTTGTAGAAATAAGTCAGTGACCCAAAATTATTTATTCACGTTACATACCAACCTTTTAAATTACTATTTGTTTGAATGAAAGCGACAACATCTTGATTTTCTTCTATGGTTTCCATTTCAGCCAAAACTGCTCCAAGTTTTTGACATGTTTTACTTGCGGCTTTCCAATCCTTTTCGCGACCAGCATGATCCGAAAAATAGTAACATTGACCGCCGGCTCTTGTGAAATTATCCGGGCATGGTTCTATAAAATAATTTTACGTATACCTTATCCAATTTTTTAATATTACCTACCATTATCCATTCGACTGCCTGCCATAACATAATATAACATTTCTTCCACCCTTCTCAATCTTTTTTCCATAAAATCAGTTCGATATACTAATTTTTCAATAGCACCCAATAAATATAAATCGGTTTCTGTTATCTGGCGTTGTGTTTGACTATCTGCAACTGGTTTTAATGAAGTTGAAGGAATTCCGGATACTACACTATTTAAAACTTTTGAAGGAGTATCTTTTCGATTTGATATCACATAAGCATTGTCTGTAGTTGGTGGTAACTTCATAACTCTTTGTTCTCTGTGAAAGAAATAAAATTATTTATTTTTACAATGTGGAAATAGTAATATACCTGTTGGTTTTATAGCCAAGAGCCCATTCTTCTAATAATGGTCCCCAAATTTGGGATTCCGTCCAAATTGCCGGGTTGTCGGTATAACTTTTCTCTTTTGTATTATTTAAATAAATACTGTGACCACTCACTGTTAGTAATAACAGAAATAATAATTGTTTCATGATTATTGTAAAACGTGGTATGTGTGTTTGGATGTTGCTTTACTCGCGGTTCAAAATCAAATGAAGCGTACCTACTCTCTCTTTTCGATGATGACCGACTATCGGTTGATGAGCAGCTAATGACAAAATTAAAGGGAAATTTCAATCGTTCTTTTGTTATAACTGGAATTTGTATCCAGTTATTATTTATTTTAAACAAAATATTTCTTATAAATCATAAGATTATAATTTTCTTAAAAACAACTCAAATTTGTTCAGATCCGGTTGACCCCTTGGCCTACTTCCTACTGTTTTATATATTGGACTTTCCATTGATCATATTTGCAATTTCTCGATATCTGTATGCAGGCTTAGTTGACGTAATAAATACATTTTGGCGAAAAAAAGAAAGTAGATATAACTTTTATAAAAAATTATATTTAAAATATAAATGTACATGAAATATAAAATAGGTAATTTACACATAAGATAAATATCATAACCCTAAAGCTATATTTGGTTAAAAATAAACGGTTAAATTCGAATTATCAACTATCCTTTGGACCGGATCTAAATTCGCTGTATCGATATTATTAACATTTTCGACGCTGTCCGTATCAGTCTGCAACAAAAAATTGTTCACAATTGAAATATCTGAAATCATTTATTTATTTCCTGCTTAACCGGAAACATTACTTAAATTTATTTCGTAAATGTTTGTGTTTCTCAATGACACTGATTATATCTATTAATTTTTATTTCACCTTGTTTTGCGAATCATCTCCCCAGCTGAGCTTTTTGACTCGTGTTGTCATTGCGGAAGCTGGCCATGTTGGACCTCGGCCTGTTCCTTCCCCGAGATTGTTTTGGTTTTCAAGTTGTCGAGGTGGACTTGGTGCGGGATGCACTTTTGGACTCGCTAATTTGCTGATGGAATTTGATGTTCTGATTGTACCGTTGCGCGACATTATGCCTAAAATAAAACTGTTTATTTAATTTTCTTTTTAAATATTTTGTATTACTTTTTACGGTGGCAGTATATACGTCACTGGGAACTCCACCCATAGCAGTAGCTACAACAGCTGGTCTAGTATCTCCAAACATTGGATTGTCCATTTTTCCAGGGCCGTTTGTTAATGGAGGCTTTTCATGATCCATATATTCTGAACGGACTTTTGTTCTAATCCTCGGTTTTTTGCTGTATAAAAAACTTCTCAATATTTTTTTTTATATAATATTTAGAAAAAGTAACTTACACTTTACAAATGTACATTATCAAAACAGCAATAACAAGAGCTAATAACACTAATAAAGCTCCAAAGACCATAACAAGTAATAATCCACCATTAGCTTGGTTAGTCCAACTAGAACTATCTACAGGCGTTCCAGTCCCAGTACGTTGAGGAAAATGAACGGTAACAGGAACCGATGTATGTCGTGGTGGTCGTCCATTATCAGTTGCAATGGCAGTTAAATGAACAGGAGTTGCCGGCATTGGATCAGGTAGTGGAACTCTAAGTCGAATCTCTCCTAACGTGTTTATCGTAAACATACTTGAGTCGGGACCTGAGAAAACAAATATAATTTATTGTTTGCTCGCTTGTTCGCTATACACTCTTTCATCCTTCAATCGAAGTCAATTTTACCTGTTAGGGATAAGGTGACAACATCTCCTCTGTCTCCATCGGCAGCTTCAACCCTTCCAACTAATCTTCCATTTTCGCCCAGAACTTCATTCGCTACTCCGGGACTGACAAAGAATTCATACTGCGGGTATCGGAATCGCGGTTCCCAATCGTTTACATTGATCACGCTAACGTTTACTACACTGGAATCATTCTGTAACAAAAGTTAATTGTACTCGCGTGATATACAAACGCTTGCATGATGTTAAATACCGTTCTGCCGTCTGTTACAAATACTTTAAAGACGTAAGAATCTCGCGTTTCGTAGTCTAGTTGTTTGCGCAGCGCTAATTCTCCCGAAGAATCTATTGTGAACACTTCCAGTAAATGCTGATCAGACACGTAATATCGCAAGTCCTGGAAAAAATGCAAATTAGAAAATAATTAGTAATAAAAGTAATGTTTGTACATCTCTAGGATGGTTTGTGCTGAGGGTAGCAATGATACTACCACCGGGTAGATTTTCGGGTGCGGTCACATGGTATATCCTCTGCAGGAAACGGATGTCACGGGTAGACGACGTCACTCGACTCACTGTAAGGGTGGCCAGAGCGTAACGGTCTGGATTATCTTGTTGTGTCGCCTTTAAATAAATAAAACCGCAAATTGGTAATAAACACGCAATTTCCTTTCCCAATACTTACTCGAATAACAAGAGTTGCAGGTTGTAATAATTCGTCATCCTTGATATCTCTTTTAATAACCACATGTCCTGATTCTCTTCCAATATCAAATAAACGATAATCTGCACTTGCAAAGTTGAATGTATAAAATATTGGAGCGTTTATTCCCGTATCTTGATCATACGCTTTAACATCACGCGGTTGTACTCTTAAAACTGTTCCCTAAATAATAATCATTAATAAATTGCTTAAACAATTATTCAGTTTTACCTTTACGGGAGGTTCAGGCAAAAACGCAGTGTACCGATCATCTACAAAACGTGGATTTTGGTCATCGGCATCAATAACATTAACATGAAGAACGGTGTCTGACGATTGAGGCGGATTACCCTGATCTTGAGCTCGAACCCCAACAGTGAAACTTTTTAAAGTTTCATAGTCTAAAGGACGCCGTAAAACCAAAGTTCCTTCCAACTCGTTTTCAAACACGAAATAATCCTAAAAACGGATGTCAGTTAGCCGAGCGTAAAAATTGCGGCAGTAAAAGTGAATAACATGATTAATGAAGTTTTGTAGGATGCATTTGTCAGTGATAATCATGATGAAGATGCGGTGATATTCTAGCCTCGATTAATTATACATACCTCCAAATAGAATAATTTTCCATTCATATATAAAGGCTATCCTTGTAACGCAATTTTGTATTTATTATTATAATCAATACAAGTTAAGCTAAACAATTTTAATTGTTCTTACCGAATGTGGTCCAGGTAGAACAGAATATCTCACTGTAGAATAAGGTCCTTGTTGATCATCATCCTCAGCTCTGACTCCTTGCAAAACTCTCGTTCCAACTACAGTAACCTCTGATATATTCAGCACATACGGCGCGTTTACAAATCTTGGAGCATTATCGTTTGCATCTGTCACTCTTATGCTGACAGGAATCACAAAACCCTGACCCACAAAAATGTTATTTCTTAAATTTAAAGGTTTGCGAATTTCTTACCGGGTCGTTAGTATGAAGACGATCGCAGATAACATTGACATAAACAGATGAAGGTCCATCTCTACCTTCTTTATCTAATCGACGACGTAGAGTTAGATTGCGACTCCCTACAGGAATATCGACTGGGCTGTCTGTTTCTTTTAAACGGAGGGCTATATTTCCTACTATTGGACGGGGGTCGCCCAGAACTTGTAGCTGACCTGAAGGATTGGAAAAATGTAGTTAAATAATAATGGCAGATATAGGATCTTTTACCAATGGTAGACCCAACAGAAATGTCTTCTGAAACGAAGAAATTTTCGGAAGAAGCTCCTGTTTCCAAGTAGCATCTGTTGTCGGGTAATCCTAAAACAGAAAAATTATTGCAAAAAAATTGTTTGAAATTACAGACATGCTACGAATATTCGGAGTATACGGTACTTTTTATTTGAAGAATTATGGTCATTATTATAACTAGCAAATTCTTTTAAACCAGACTTTTATAATAAAAACATTCTCAAAAGTAGGGCACAACAATAATATATGTAGTGATATTTCCGAGTAATAAAAAATTATATTTGTGTGTAAATGTGCTGTGTAATTTAATGTATGTAAGGAACAATTTGGTTAATTTTCTACTTTAAATTTTATTTGTGTTAAGTTAATGACTCAGTTAATCTTCAGTTTCTAAAATGGAGCAAATTTTAATTAAATTTTCATGTGCTAACTTAATAATTTATGGACATTTTTTAAATTGACTATTCCACACACGTCATTTTCACCCAATAGAATACCTCAATTGATGATCGTAATTCGTAAATAGTTTTTCAGTGAAGAAATTTAATAAAACCGTGATATCATACTTATGGTTACATTTTGTTGACATCAAAAATTTTATGTTTCTATTATTGTCATTCGTGAAATAATCAAGCAAATATAATTCGAACTATGAATTTAATTGGTAAAATTTACTCATAATTCCTGCGAAGTAACGACAACTCGGATTTTGAACTAAATATCATTTTTGACACTCGTTTGTCTTTTAGTACGCAACAAGTGTTCGTAAATTTTTCTAATAAATTCATGGCTCTTATTATATTACTTATGAAAAATTATAGGTATCGATTTGTTAAATTGAAGCATGAAGAGAATATTCTAGTAAATATATGATTGTATGGTGGGAGGTATGCTACCTTCGCAGCACACTGGTTATTTAGGTTGTGTTCATCGGTACAGAACCCGCGATTTAACGACTTCAGATCGCAATCTGGCACACTCACTCTTCTTAACTCCCATCATCTCAGCACATCGCATAAACATTCCTCATTGTTCCTATTTAGTCCCCAAACATTTCAGAATCTTTTGTTTAATTGCTATTTATCATAATTTTACTGACGTGTTGTTGTGTACATAATGGTTTTTGAAACTCTGAGAAATATGAAATCATTTCTTTTATTTCTATTATCTTAAATGAGAACACTAGAAATTTTGATTTTAATTTGTTCTATAGAGAATCTAGTTTTAAACACTGGAAGTATTCAAATGGAGTCTTTTAAAATGCTCATACACTGTGTCGAATTATGCAGCTCGCTTTATAGTTACGCATTAAAATTGTGGGAACTACAAATGCACTTGTTCAAACACACCCCTATTTCCTATTGTTCTACGGTCTACTGATCATTGTAGGTGCGTAACAGAGAAATTAAAATTAATTTTCTAATTCATTTCGTATGGGAACTTTTTAACTCTACTTAATCTGTGTTTATTGTTGCTGAGTACCTATATTAGAAAATTATTGTTGCATTGTTTCCTTTGTTTTAATAATGTACGGAAAATTTTTATTATAAGAAACGTTTATGTGTCTTCATATAAATTAATTAGAATATGAAATGTAACGACACGACAATTAAAAAAGCATTACTAGTTTTCTTAACTTCTGTATCATGCAATTGTTTAACACACGTTTCATTTTCTTTGTTGTTGAAAAACTACTTTTTATTTGGGACATTTTCTCAACCAAAGAAAGTAAATATCAGTGGAAAAACAATATTGCTGTATTTTGGAATTTTTATTGCAGAAAGCAGTTATCAGATGTCACCTTCAGGATATTCATAGGTGGAAATTGCATCACATGCGTAACTTTTTTGGGAATTAATTGGTAAAGTATTGACCTCGGTTGGATTCATATTAAAAAACGACTACTAAATTTTATTGTATTAAAATTTAATATTGTTCCACAATTTATAATTGCCATAGAGATTATATGAACTTACTTTTATTTAAAAGTTGAATTTATATCGTGTTTGTTTTATTATGCCACTCGCAACTGTCCTGATGTACGCACCCATTTACTGATGAATACCTTAAAAATTAATTAGTAATTCAGACAACAGATGCCCAAGACCAATTTTGCCCTGTGTAATTTTATCTTTTAATTTCCGGGGTGGCCATGCGTCATGCTAGTTACGGGCTAGAAGTCACAGAACAGTGGAGGGGAAACAATGATCTTTATGCTGATTCAAAAGCGGAAACAGCAGCCGAACCGACGGATACACTTTCATTTTTATGCGTATGTGTCAAACCGTTTTTCTTTCAGTCCGTTAGACACTGCACGCACCACTTCATACAGACGTGAAATGCACGTTACTGGAAATTTCAACAGGTGGTCGAGCGAGGAACCCGCGATAAGACGATAAAAATATCTTACATATTGCAAATATAAAACGGTCGTTATTATACAGAAAAGTTAATGATACGTAAAGGAATTTCTTACCTAGATAATTGTGATTGTATTGATTATCTTTTAATTCATATTCGAAAGTGAAATTTTTTTTCTTATCCAGATAATTGTGATTGTATTTATTATTTTTTAATTCATATTTGAAACTCGAAAGCAAAATGTTATTAATATAAATTCCAATTTTAAATTCATTACAGAAACATAAACTGAAACTATAATTTTCTCATTAAATCATATTTTTATAGTAATAACAAATATTATATTCATATATACAGCACGTGCAATGCAACGCAGAACATAGGGCTTTAACATGGGATACTCTATCTGCTGATCAATTTAGATCAAAAGTATAAAGTTATTTAAAATTAAATTTTACATCAAATAAGATCATAATTAATGCAATAGCACGTCTACACTACCAGATTTATTAAATTGAAAATATAACATTTTCATTTAAAATCAGACACCCATGGAAATAAAAGTTTGGATAACCAAGAGAAACTTATTGGGGAGATGGTAATTTAACTCTTTCAGTCATTCTATTTGCCCGAGGGTATGAAATTTTATATTTTTGTAGGATAAAAAAAGCTTCAAATAAAATATGTAACTTGTCAGATAAATTGTATCTAACACTTGTTAATTTTTATTTCAATTCCATGGCTACCTCTATTTAGAAGTGATTTACGTCATTTTCATAACTAATTTCTGACGTTACATGCAAATTAATTTTGATGCAGAATTGTAAGCTCTGCAACGGTTATTTAAAATTTTGTTTCTATACTAATTAGGGAAGGGAAATATTACGAAATCCCTATGTTCGGTGTTCGAGTCACCAAACTGTATATACCTATACTTTAAAGTTGATATAAAGACTCCATTATTGTCCCTGCAATAAAATATAATTCATGTCTCATCTGGTCTAATTTTTTCCATGTATTTACTGCATAGTTTTTTTTGTAGTGCACTCTACACACCAGCTAAAATGCTCAGAAGACAATGTAATTTAAAGTAAAATATATACTAATACTGATATCTGCGAAAAACATATCTGGCACACCTAGTAATGGGTAATATTGATATATTTATTTACTTAATTCATTTTTTCAGTATGTTTTGAATTATATAATAATTATGTATGAAATTATATATTGCGTCCAACAGTTGAAAAATGAAACAAATAACATATAAGGAATTACTAAGTCGGAACAAACTCCTTGTATACAATTTTTAGTTTGTGATGTACTGTACGTTGTAATTTTCATATGAAATAATAGGAAAGTGTACTTTCGTAACATGAATTTCAAATTAAAATACATAATCATCTCTCGAATGGTTAGTCCAGATAATAGCATGGTTTATTAACCATCTAATTACTTGTTGTAACTTGCAAATTTATAGCTGTTTATCATAATTAAACGGGTGTAATTTTTAATTGTAAAAGGTTAACGATTCTGTAAGAAAGCCCCGTCGAACTTGCGAAGGTCCTCCCTCGTGCAACCGGAACCACGCTCTTTTCCCGTATTTCCTGTCCTCGCGTCCTTCTCGCCTTTATCTCCGATCCTCCAGTGAAGAAACAGACGCCAATTAGCGCCAAATGACGCGGACGAAGCTGGCATAGTCATAAATGAATCATCGTGTTTTTCCAAATTTTTACAGGTCACTAAGACAAAAGACTACTTGGATTTTTAATGCAGGTAACTGTTATAGTTACGTGTTTTAATTACATTAATTATTTTTGTAATATGTATGCGAAATATTTTGTTACACATTTATGGTTCCGTTTTAATTATGGGTGGAACCCATAGGTCAAATTCTTCACATAATTCTTCATAAAGTTTAGGTACAACAATGTCTACATAATTTTAATTCATAATAACACTAGAACAGTGTAAACTAAAGTAAAAAATCAAAAAGATTACCTACATTGTAAAATAGTTATTTGTATATCAAGGGACTAAAGTATAATTTTTTGTTACGCATTTGGAATTTATTCTACGATACGATAGCCGAAGAGAATAAACCATGTGAGTAATACAAAATACTTTAGACATTCCTTAGATATACATTATATTTTTTCTGAAATCGTTTGTAAAACGTCAGCTAGCTATTACGACAGGAATGGCTGTGATAACAATCTTACTGTCAAAGTGTCAAATATTTCATTATAATTTTCATTTATGTTTACACCTGCTTAGACATCGTCTGCATGCATGAAATCAGATAAATTATTTTCAAAAGTAAATAATAAATAAATTCACCAATAATATTATAGAATAATATGTTTGTTATTTTAGGTAATGGTGGTAGTTTGACAGATGAGTCCGTGAAGTTAAATTTTGACATAAGAGTCTCTAAAATTTTACTTTAACTACTACTTTGGCTAACTTTGCGGAATGGTATCGTGTACTTTAGTATCGATTACTATACAGGGTTTATCAGTAAAAACGAATCTGATAACACGCAACTACTATCAATTTTTATTTTTTAAATAGGGAATTTTTTTTTGTCTTTTCAGTGATGTCAAGTAAGTATAAAAAATCGAGAAAAACAAAATAATTCAGAAATAAATATAATTTTTAGGCGGCTGTGTAAAATTAACTAAATGTTACGATATAAAACAAATTTTAAAGTGAAATATCAAACATAGTAAGGTAAATCACTTAAAACAAACGCTCGAAATTATACGACCTTGTTCTGTTATGCAGAATATTTGAATTATTTCTGGTATTCCTTTAATACATCATTGAAAAGACAAAAAATGGCGGTTTTAATTTTACTAATACAATAGTAGGTTCCCATTTTAAAAATAAAAATTGATATTCGCTGGATGTAAATCAGATTTTAATAGTATATTGTACAATAAGAGTAAATATGATGCTCATATCCCTTGAGGATGAAGTTTGGGGCATGACGCCGCAGGCGGAGTGCTTCAATCATCCGAATATACCATTCCACTCGAGTTGTACAGTATACTTTTTCTACGACCATCGTATTCACTGATACACCCTGTATAAACATAAACAATTGAATTATATTTCTTGTCAATTGTTTATATTTTGTATCAGAGAAATTAAAAAGACAAGAGTCAGTTTGATAATAAAATAGTATGAAATGAACTGTTTGTTCTCTGATGGTAATAAATTACTACATTAATATGGATATAAAGTACGATAATGTTACGGAAATATTTAATTACTTATTGTAATAATGTAGAACAACAGTAAATTGTATTAACTAAAGCAGTACTAATGGCAATAATTCTGCATTTAACATCAAATTACCATAAACGGTACAATAAATCAAATAATAATTATTAAAACCGTTCTGTTTTTGAATAAAACAATTGTAGAATAACTGAGTATTTTTACGCACGAAGAACAATTTCGATTTCTATGTTAATACAATGCATAAGAAACGAGAACAGTCGAAAAACTTATTCGTCTCTCATGTGAAGATTTAATTAACGATCTGCGTGACCTTGGAATAATAGTTTGCAATTGTTCTTAATTCAATTGTTCTTATTGTCAGATTTCATCTGCTTTGCTTTCTTTGATTTGTTTTCTCATCATGAAAAGTAACGTTTGTTTTATTTCATTTGTCGCGAAACAAAGGACACGTAATACCGCTTATATTTAAACAATGAATCAAATAACATGACATTACTGTTTTTTGGATAAATTGGTCTTAAATCTTGCATTGTTCAACTTAAATTATATTAAATTACAACTTCTTATATTTTTTCGCCTATTCGTGGGAAATAGGTTATTTAAATTGTAAAATATATTAAGACTTGTCTTAGATATAATGAGATTATAGTATAGTTTCTAAAGTAAAATACCAATACAATAATTATTGAAAGTTAACATGTATTTTGAAAAACAAAACACCTAATTGACTAATAATCAAATGTGGTATTAGAAAGTATTGAAATAAAATTGATGTGAAACAAATTATTTTAAAATAATCCAATTTCTAAAACCACTTTTACTAAAAATTTAATAGCTACCTATACAAGAAAAAATAAATTACAAAATTTGTTATGTAGTATCATTAATTAGCAACATATAAATCACTTTAATTTACATTTTGAAGTTTTCCGATTACTATCTAATCTTAAATTTGTAATTATCGTAATTACAAAATTTAAATTTTTCGCGTTTTACTTATATACGTCCTTCCAAGATAAGCGAAAACAAAGATGCATCTTAAATACACCTCGTACTTGGTAATTATATGCATTTCAGGTCGACCTTAAAATTACGTGTAATAAAACTATGGAAACAGTAGAAAGTGCAATAAACATCCGCCCCCGATGTTGTTTTGTCACTTTTCATTGTTTTTTGGTTGCCTATAATTCATATAATTTTGATATTGACAGATGATAACTAGAACGGTTGTTTGTGCAGCTATTATGAACTTTCTCAATGCAAATGTTTGTATGTACATAATGTAGAATGCGTGCATATGTTGTTACGCTTAAGTAGGGTGCATTGATTTTTGTTTTTAAGTTAGGGTGAAAATCGTCTAATATACTCATAATATGACTCACACCTCAAAATTATAATGGCATATGTCCATATAACTATTACATTTTATACCAAGTTAGAGTATGTGCAATGTTTTGTTTTTACTGCACTCATTTTTTCTTACCTTGTGATTTGATAAAAGGGACGGCAAAAAGAAGTAGGGTAACAATCAGAGCAATTGTTGCCATTGTTGATGCTACGTTGCCCCAAATTCTATGTCAAGATGCATCTGAAATGAGACCAGTTCAGAGGTTAAACATATAATCACTTTAACAACCACTATAAGTGTAACTTTTCTCATTTCGGAAAACTCGTTTAGATAACTGTACGCCTTGATGTTTTCATGTTTCAGATAATTGTTACAGCTATGTAGATTAAGTGGAGAAATTTTGTTAGAAAGAATTTTAACTACTTCAGGTTTACTTATTATTCTCAATAGTGGTAATAATTGAAATATGTTAAATGAAACATAATTAAACATATTGTGAGTTGAAAAACATTAAAGTGGAATAGAAAATCTGAACGCATACTTCATTAAAATTAAAATATATCCGTTTGGTTTTAAACAAAGGCAAATACTTTTTAATAATATTTTACCACAACGCCTGGAAGCTTGTTTAACAGACACCAAATGCCAAATAGTCACGCGAATGTTAGTTTTTCTGTACGTTCGTTTTCATTATAATTATGTGTTAAGGGAATAGACTAAGATTTTATTTCCAATCAGGTCTGGATTTAAAGATGGGCAAACTGGACTGTAGCTCGGGGGCTCCCACCAAATAGGGGACCCCAGCCCCCACAAGTCAAAAAAATTTATCAGCAATATACATTACTGGAAAATAAAAAAGAGTTAGCCTGAAAAACACCGAAATATAATTTCATAATAGAGAAAAGTGCAGGATGCTTTTCCAAATGAGTTTTCATGAAAGCAAATTGCAACGCAGGATTATCGTTGGAAGATATGAAATAATTTGCTTAGAAGAAAGCAAGAAAAGTGCCAGTGTGATTTTTTTATAAAATAATAAATTTAAAAATATTAGATCATACATAATTACAAAATAATATACGTATATACGAAATAAATAATAATACTTAAAAAAACATAATTGGGCGTTCATCCCGCAACTAATAATACATAATATTACTGAAACTCAATTTTTTCAATACAGAATTTGTTTTATTATGGATAGTTAGTAAATTACGAAAAAAAATTGAAGTAGCAGTCATTTAATAAAATCAGTGTGATAAATGTAAAAATTATTGAAATATTTGTTAATAAATAATTTAATTTGTATGGTTAATTCTTAATTTATATGTTCTCAACAAATCAAGTTTGTAATGGATTTTTTATAAAACTCAAGTCAAGGAGATTTCTTATTTATTTTTAGTTTATTCCCTTATTTACTTTATTCCCTAGAGAATAAAGTAGTCTAGTATGTGTGCAATTTATTCCTGATAGGGAGAAAACAAACTAAATTTAATAATATGCGGATAGGTTTTAGGAATTATTTTATAATTTATGAAATCAAATTTTCGCAAAAGTCTAATAAATTGATATTCAATTCTTGATAAAAAAAAATAGGCTAATAGGCGAAATTGCAATAAATAAGGTAATCTGAATTTGTGAAACTAGTACAACAATTTGATATTCTTTACCGCTGATGACAAAACTGCAATTGTCGAATGGCATTGTAGGTCAGTGGATGAGTAAACCCGTTAATGTAATGCATTTTGATGATATGAACGATCGGGAGTAATTTAAAAAATCACGAAAGTTACAGGCGAGTGGTCGCGAACACGAACACCTTAAAACATTTGCGTTTCCGCATTTTGTTCCCGTTACGTAAGTTGGTTGTTGTTGGCTGAGCATAGCGGTTGCCCATTTACTTTAAATCAAATTTAGAAAATCTTTTGATATATGCAGCCGGCAGCATTGTTCGCTTTGCATCTTGACAGCTTGGCAACAATGAAAGTTTTATGTAAGAAATGTTGGAGATTATAAAAGCGACAGTTGATCTTTTATTTCTTTATATTTCAACAATTTTTTTATTTCCTTACTATATCTTCCGCAATTCCTATAAAAATTTTAGAATTTTTTATTACAATTTCGTAATTAATATTCCTCTCAAAAATAGTAAGAATGCCCGTGAGATAGTATATCATAAAAATAAGTAGGTCGTCCTGATTGACACTTTTGATGATTAAACTTTGTATAAATTTATTGAATATAAAATTTAGTTTAGTCCCTGATACGATTGATTATTATATAAACTTAAATGTGTTCATTGTAACACCGGAAAATTTAAATTAGCATTTTCTTTATTCATATCTTAAAAATGCAAATTTATTGTAGCGCTTCTGGTAAAAGTTTATTACTTTGAACGTACATATATATGCAAAATTTTATTCAAAAAAATTACGTTACATAATTTCATGATTCTATATGATTGCAAGAAATAGTTGAAATATTTGAAAAGTTTTGTAAATTATATCATTTAGTTAGTATTAAATTTCTCTTTTAAATGTTGAAAATATACAAAAACTGAATTCCTCATAAACAGGATGTTTTCAATCAAAATTATTACAAAATTTCGAAAATCACTCACCACGTTAATAAAGCGTCTTAGTCCGTGCTTTTGATTTCTCCATACTCAGTATTTGTTGCTTATTAGACCGCATTATTGTAACAAACGCACAAAAGAAAATCAGTCATTGTTGCAGTCTTCACTTAAACCCTCACTGAAAAGTATTTCACGATCACTTAAATAAACACTAAAATAAGAAACAGAGTCTATAGATTTTCAGTCTTCACGCCACTAAGTCACGCTCATCCGTCACGAGAGTGGTAGGTTGATTGTTGTGATCAATTCGCAACCGATTAGAATTGGGGATTGTCTGGAGACAGTTTGAAGTTGCTTTGTAAGTGGAGAGCGAATAGAGACTGAACTGCGAAACACCTGTCTTAGTTCCACGCTTTATGCTTCGCTAAGCACCTGTGTGTATGTACAGAACTTCTACTTCCCTACCAAAACTATAACACGCAACATATGGGGGGTGGCTTTATTTGCCCTTAATACGCTTATTAATCATTTTTACACATACTAAACTACATAGCCGATTTGGTTTTATGTTTTAAAAAAATCCTTCTGATTACTTTATTGTAATCATACTTAATTAGACATTTAAAAAATTTGTTTTTAAGATTTTGGTTTTTGACTATTTTTATCGTGATATCTGCCCTTTATTCTGTCTTGATTTGATGTTTTGATGATTTCTTCACCCCAATTGAAAATAAGGATTCAGGAAAATTAAATGGTTATAAAAATATACTATCAATATTTATTTTGGAATAATAAAAAAATACATTAATGAAAAATTTATTAAACATACCGAGTGTTTTTTTTTCAAGGTGCACATAGGAAATTAACAAGGAAAATCAGTATTTTGCAAGCTATTGCCTCCTGTTTTAACTGAAAATAATTGTTGTGGTATCAATAGAAAGACAAAAAAAATATATACTGCATCAAATGACACCAAATAAATGTATATTATTTCGTATTTTGATCGTACAAATTAATTTTTAAATTTCTTAATAATAGCTATAGCCATGACATTTGAACAATAAAATAAAAATGTTTGAGGTTTTATCTATCAGCATTCGGTAGCTATATATTTTTTTTATTTTATATCTTTCAAGTTCGTTTCCTATTTACTATGACTATTTTTTTTTATTAAGTAATATTTATAGATATTTATAAAAAATCTAATAAAAAAAATCTTTTTGTAAATTTTATTATGTAACAATTTAATATTTTTTTTTTAAATACTTATAAATTATGAAAGGATATCAAACCTAAAAATAAAATAAAAATGATACCTACCGAATTGTAACAGGTAAAAAGTCAAACATTTTTATTTTATTGTTCAAATAATGCCCTGACTATCTTTATTATTAAGAAATTGAAGAAATTTAAAAATTAATTTATACAATTAAAATAAGACATACTGTACATGTATTTGGTGTCATTTGATGCAGAATTTTTTATCTTCCTATTGATACAACAACCATTATTGAAACAAGGAGGCAATTCAAAAAACTAATTTTCCATGTTAATCTCCTATGTGCACCTTGAAAAAATACAGCCGGTATAAATACACAATAACATTACAACTACAAGTACTCGTACCATACTCATACATAGTAAAACAAAATACATTTAAATATCTACAACCTGTTGAACATAAATACACAAGTGTAATGGTAGTTGCATTTTAAAATATACATATTTAACAAAATATTAACACAATAAATTGATATTAAACATTATTATAAAAACTTATAGAAACAAGTAATAATTAATTATAATAATTTTCAATACCTCTATAGTTACTGCGTTTTTCTAGAAACTTTGACATTTCCAAACTATTCTTAGCGCAGTCAAAGTCAAAGTGACATGTGAGATATTTATTGACAAAACATAAAAAATACAATTCGAAACGACGTAATTACATTAAATTTTTAGTGAAATGGTACGTACACAAATTACAACACGTTTTCCGGATTTAACAGTAAAGAATACACATTATGAACGTGCAGTTAACCTAACAAATACCAAATTATATTTTAGGCAAGTGGTGTAATCGTTGCCGGTTTGGGCCTTGCGGCCGTAGGATTTGCTGGAAGATATGTTTTAAGACAAATGCCTAATATTACAAAAACCATGAACGAAGCTGTGAAAAATTTACCGAAATTTGATGCAGAGAGTATGGCTAATGCAAAATATTATAAAGGAGGATTTGATCCTAAAATGAATAGAAGGGAAGCAGCTTTAATTCTTGGTGTGAGTCCATCAGCAAATAAAAGTAAAGTGAAAGATGCTTTCAAAAAAGTTATGGCAGCAAACCACCCCGACAGAGGAGGCTCACCGTATCTTGCATCAAAAATAAACGAAGCTAAGGATTTTATGGAAAAACAAAGCAATTAGTTTACAATATAGGTTTATTTAAAAGATTCAAATTTAACTGTATATATAATAGATTATGGTATATGTATATAAAAATGTCATGAAACGACTAGATAGTTGCATTAAATACAGTTAAGTTTCAAATATTTGTGACTAGATATTAACCGTGGGAATTCGTACCATTTTTCACCACGTGTTTAGTACGTAGTTGTGTAATGGACTTCTTTGATAAATTCTTTGGAACTTTGAATATATCCTGAAAACAACAATTTTATTTATGATACATTAAAGTTGAAACTATTTTTACCTTCATAAATTCATGACACTGTATTACGTATGTACCCTTCACCATTCCTTTAAAACATCCGATTAACGATGCTAAATCAGTACATTTTAATATTTCTAACCGATGGCTCACAATCAATGTGATGGCAACACGAATTAAAATTTTCGAACCTTCATAAAACAAGCAATCCCAAATTCGAAATACAGTCTGTAAAAAAAACAAAAATAGAATTTAGCTATAAAGCATTTTTTATTTCTTACTTCAGTTGGCAAAACTTCTGCATAAAGACAAACGAACCACTTTGTAGCCAACACTGGCCATGGCACACCGAGTTGTTCTATATGAGCATGAACTTGTGGATCTCGCATTAATACTAATTGACTTAAAACTTCAATATCTGTAATTAACCCTGCCATTGTACTTATATAATATTTAGGTAAAATTTCCTCTACTAAAGTCTTCAGCAGCCAAAATGCAGTCTCTTCATTTTTTGTTGCTAGTAGTAAAAGTCCTAAAAAATCTACTTATTATTCTACTCTTTTTATAAATAAGAATTAACCGACCTACTATATAATTTAAACCCTGACAATACCCTACTTCCTGATTATGATAGGCATAAGCAACTAAAACATTGTATAATTGTTCGGGAAGCTCACTACAACTATTAAAGAAAATGTTATCTGGAAATGTGCGCGGTATATCTGTTTTTATAGCATCTATAATGCTTTGCTTAGGCAAATGCTGTCGTATAGTATGGTAGAGATCTGGATTTTTGTCTTTAAGTTCTTGAGCACCAGACATAAGCATCCAAATCTGTTTTCGGTGTTCACTAGGAATACCTTTCCGACAATATCGTTTCAGTTTATCATTCTTTTTTATATTTTGAGCGTTCTTCATGAGATCATTCCACTTTTTACTCCTCTTTGCGAGGACTTTGAGGTAGTTGGATATAAAATCATCAAATACTTGTACATTAAAACTACTGGATCTTTCAAATCCATATTCATCTACTCTACTGCAAAAGAACACTATCGGTTAACCTCATTTTTTTAATACTTTATTTATCATACCTGAACGAAGAAGTTGCCATAATATAAAAGTATAAAAACTATAATAAAAATTATTAACAAATATAAAACAACATTTTAAAAAGTAAAAATCTTGTAAATATGTTTAGCGCCACCACTACCACTTACGGTACGTGATAAAAAAAGGTGTGAACCTTTATCTTCTTATAACTAGAAAAATGATAAATCTTGTAGTACACGAATCAAATTTAAAATAATTAATAAGAATTGATCAAGTTACATTATTTGTAATAACAAAGTTCAAATGTCAGCAGGCACTTATTAATATAAAATTCCCGCCATTGGTTGATTTGATCATTTTATTTAAATTTATTTGCGAAAAAGTTTAAAGAAAATTGTTGTTAAGATAAAAATGTATATTTGTAAACACCGAAATAATTTTTACTTTTCGTAAAAACTACATATTTAAAAAATTAATTAGTTTTTTTGTTATTAAAAATTATAAATAATTGCGTCTGTCAATGTCAAAATGTGTTTATTTAAATTTTAAATGGCAAAAAATTAAAAGATTTTAATTTTGAAATTGTTGCTCACTTCTTGGTAATGATAAACGTATGACAAATGTGTAGTGAATTTGAACTCAAAACCGTGGTGTCGTGGTATTATTGTGTGAGTTCGGAACTCTTTTAACGTGCTAGCGCCATGGCTGCTGAGCAGGAACAATTCCGCCAGCTTTTAACAACTCTTTTGTCAACAGATAATCAGGTTCGCACACAAGCAGAGGTAAGTAAATTGTAAATTTAAGTATTTATTTTATAATGGTGAAAAAAATATGATGCTTCAATGTATAGTATTGTAATAAATGGGTGAAATTGTGCTTGAAGATGCATGCTGACAACGTGTGTTGAAGCTGTGCGGAATGATATTCCACAGATGACTCATTGTACTCCTTTTTTTGTTATTATTTCGTACAATGACCTTGACCATTATAAGGAATAATTCTTCCCTTCTTCATTAATTTTGCATATTAATGACGTTTTATTTCCAATATTATGACACTGATGCGGCATGCGTAAAATTTACCCGGGAAACTTCCCGCTTTTCTCATCATCAAAGGTGTTCATTTATGATTGTAACCACATGGTCATGTCAGTTATTTTACGTGATATCTTTATAAAGTACCATGTGTCATGACTTTTTAATTGTCTTGATAGGAAGCGTATGGAAACTTACCAGTCGAGTCTAAAGTAACACATCTTCTGGCCGCCATCCATAATGCAGCCATCGGTGAAGAAGCGAGACAAATGTCAGCAGTATTGCTGCGTAGATTATTCTCAAGTGAATTTCAAGATTTTTATCCTAAATTACCAGTTGAAGGCCAAGCCCAGCTAAAGGAACAAGTCATTTTAGCTGTTCAACAAGAGCAAAGTGATTCTATGCGTAGGAAAGTTTGCGAAGTGATTGCTGAAGTTGCCAGAAATTTAATTGATGACGATGGAAACAATCAGTGGCCTGAATTTTTACAGTTTATGTTCCAATGTGCTAACGCTCCGAATCCACAGTTGAAGGAATCCGCTTTAAGAATATTCGCCGCAGTGCCGGGCGTGTTTGGAAATCAACAGACTAATTATTTGGACCTGATCAAACAAATGTTACAGCAATCTTTAATGGCTCAGGATAGTTATGACGTTAGATTTCAAGCTGTCAGAGCCGTGGGCTCTTTCATACTTTTACATGATAAAGAAATGCCTATTTTAAAACATTTCCAAGACTTGTTACCGACTATGATTCAAGTAACAATGGAAAGTATTGAGAAACAGGATGATGATGGCTTATTGAAAGTTTTAATTGACTTAGCTGAAAGTACACCAAAGTTCTTGCGGCCCCAGTTACAGCAGATTTTCGAACTATGCATGAAGGTAAGTTTTTATAAATTCAAATTTGTTATAGCCTTTTTTGTCACATTTTTATAGAGTTACTAGACCGTGTCGTTTTGATGAATCATCATATTTTAATAGATGTAAGAACAATATATGATTGTATCAAAGTGAAGTTATACATTAAAAAAAAATAACAACGCCAGAAATTCTATAATTAATATAAACATTTCTAATATTCAGGATTATTTTTGTAATATTGTTGTTGTAGGTATTCAGCGATGCCGAGATGATGGACGGCTGGCGCCACATGGCTTTGGAAGTGATGGTTACTCTAGCTGAAACCGCTCCAAGCATGGTTCGCAAAGTTGCTGATAAATATGTAGTCGCTTTAATCCCCCTGGTTTTAAATATGATGACTGACATAGACGAAGACAATGACTGGGGAACCTGCGATGAAATAGTTGAAGATGATAATGACAGTAACAACGTCGTCGCAGAATCTGCTCTTGACAGATTGGCATGTGGTCTTGGAGGAAAAATGGTTCTTCCTTTGATTGTGCATAACATCCCAGGAATGTTGTCCAATCCAGACTGGAAACACAGACACGCTGCTTTGATGGCTATTTCCGCCGTTGGAGAAGGCTGCCACAAGCAGATGGAAGACATTCTTCCAAACATCATGGACGGAGTTCTAGGCTATCTTCAAGATCCTCACCCTAGAGTTCGATATGCGGCTTGTAATGCTATTGGACAAATGTCAACTGACTTCGCTCCTATTTTCGAGAAGAAATTCCACGACAGAGTTGTCCCAGGACTCCTCATGGTCTTGGACGATAATCAGAATCCACGTGTTCAAGCCCACGCTGGTGCAGCTTTAGTTAATTTCTCTGAGGATTGTCCCAAACAAATTTTAACGCAATATCTTGATGGTATTATGGCGAAATTAGAAGCCATCCTTAGCAATAAATTTAAAGAATTAGTTGAAAAAGGGACAAAATTAGTTTTAGAACAAGTTGTAACCACAATTGCATCAGTAGCCGATACTTCTGAAAAAGAATTCGTAGCTTATTACGACAGACTCATGCCTTGCTTGAAATATATTATCCAGAACGCTAACACTGACGAACTGAAAATGCTTAGAGGAAAGACCATTGAATGTGTATCTCTGATTGGTTTAGCTGTAGGCTCGGACAAATTCATGAGCGACGCCAGCGAAGTTATGGACATGTTATTAAAGACTCATACTGAAGACTTACCGGATGATGATCCCCAAACAAGTTATTTAATTTCCGCCTGGTCCAGAATTTGCAAAGTATTAGGAAAACGATTTGAGCAATATCTGCCATTAGTAATGGGACCAGTATTGAGAACAGCTGCTATGAAACCTGAAGTAGCGTTGCTGGATAACGATGACATGCAAAGTGTGGAGGGAGATGTAGACTGGCAATTTGTTTCTCTTGGAGAGCAACAAAACTTCGGTATCAGGACCGCCGGGCTCGAGGACAAAGCTAATGCTTGTGTCATGTTGGTTTGTTATGCAAGAGAACTCAAAGAAGGTAACAATATTTACTTTAATTATTATTACTAATTACTTAATACTATTTGTATTGGTAGGTTTTGCAGAGTATGCTGAAGAAGTAGTTAAGCTTATGGTTCCTATGTTGAAGTTTTATTTCCACGATGGTGTTAGATCTGCTGCCGGCGAATCCCTCCCTTATTTATTAGACTGCGCTAAAATCAAAGGACCACAGTACGTACAAGGCATGTGGCAATACATTTGCCCGGAATTATTAAAAGCAATCGACACTGAACCAGAGAGTGAAGTAATGATGGATTTAATGTATTCATTGGCTCAATGTATAGAAACTCTCGGTAATGGCTGTCTCTCAGAAGAAGCAATGACAGAATTACTCCGTATATTAGATAAAATGCTTAAAGAACATTTCGAACGAGCTCAGGATAGACTGAAAAAACATTTAGACGAAGATTACGATGAAGTGGTTGAAGAGCAATTAGAAGATGAAGAGAACGAGGATATTTATTTCTTATCAAAAATTGCAGATGTTATTCACTCTTGCTTTATGTCTTACAAAACAGCTTTTCTGCCTTTCTTCGATCAAATATGCGGCCACTTCGTGCAGCTGCTCACACCGGACAGACAATGGTCGGACCACCAATGGGGGCTGTGTATTTTCGATGACGTCATAGAATTCAGCGGGCCTGAATGCGTCAAATACCAACACATTTTCCTGCAACCCTTAGCCACATACGTCACAGACAAGAGTCCAGAGGTGCGACAAGCAGCTGCGTACGGTTGGGGAGTCCTGGCCCAATTCGGCGGAGAGCAGTTCGCCGCAGAGTGCGCTAAAGCATTACCCATTCTTGTTGAAGTTATAAACGACCCGGAAAGTAGATCAATGAAAAATGTAAACCCAACAGAAAACGCTATATCAGCTGTAACAAAAATCTTGAAGTACAACGGCACTCAAGTAAAAGTAGATGATCTGCTCCTCATGTGGCTCAACTGGCTCCCGGTGTTGGAGGACGACGACGAAGCCCCCCACGTATACGGATATCTATGTGATTTAATCGAAGGCAACCACCCCATCGTCCTAGGACCCAACAACCAGAACCTGCCGAGGCTGATTGGCATCTTCGGAGAAGCGTTCTTCAGGGAAGTTGTAGAGCCCACACACCCGGTAGGAGTACGAATGACGAACATAGTACGGCAGGTGCAGAGCAACGAGACCATGTTCCAGACCTGCATTACAGCGCTCACTCCAGATCAGCAACAGGCGCTGCATTCTGCACTGCAAACACCACCACCTGTTGCCCAGTAGGCAGCGCGAACTAGATTACTATCATAGTTTTAGATCATATTTACTTTATAAAATATATATTGTTATAATACTGAGACAGATAAGGTAAGCGTTTTACTCTTCCAATGTTTGAATATTATTTGTATATAAAATAATGAGATATAACATCAAGAGAGCAAATTCAAGATTCCACCATATGTTCCCTTTATTCTGATGCTATTCACTTCAAATAATGAAAATGTTTTTCATACTTTATTTGCCAATGTGATACTTTTGGAATAGGCATATTCTAAAATAAATATTTTTCTGTAAAATTAATTATTGTGTTAATGCAATATTCATAAATATATCATTTTATAGAAAAGGGTTAGTATATGAATTAAAACTTGCTCAAATCATTTATTTTGAGTTGGTTTACAAGGTATTAAATGCCACACAATAAAAAGTTGTAAGTTTCCTTTAAAAGAAATTAATCACTATCGTCTTTGTCATGTCTGCGACTCTTTTTCTTCCTGTGTGACCGGTGACTGGGAGATCGTGATCGACTTTTATGTCTTCTAGAACGGCTACGAGATCGATCTCTGCGGTGCGACCTCTCTCGATGTCTATCGGGCTTCTCCGACCGGCTGCGACTACTTTCTCGTGAAGGAGATTCTTCTCGATTGTAATCATCTTGTGAATTATCTTGATTTCCTCCATATACAGGGGGAGGAACCATGGTTGGGGGTCCCATCGGTGGAACAGCTGGGCCAGGAGTAAGCTCTTTAATTTCGGTAGGGACCCAATTCGGATTTCCGCCTCCAGTCCATTGCGAATCTTGTGTTGGTTCATATCCTCCGTAGTATGGTTCAGGTTCTGGGTTGAAGAAATCTCCCTGGTAGTTCTCAAATCCAGGTGGAGGCATTGATAAGTCAGCTCCTTCGAAACCAGGAGCTCCTGGGGGAGGTACTGACATATCTGGAAATCCTGCAGGTTTTCGACTATATTCTCTTCGATCTGCTGTCATTACTTGTATAACATTTTCTTTTGGTGGTGTGGCTTTTAAAGTAGAGTCTAAACCTCTGCGACTCGCCAAACCAGAATTTCCACCAATGACATCAATAGAACCGGTCATTCTTCGACCCGGAGGCGGCCCAGCTTTTCTTGGACCAGTAAAATTGCCAGAATATTTGCTGTTATCATTTGTTATACTTGTAGGTGCTCTAGGTAGACCAATACTATTCATGGGAGCTAAACCAACACCTGATTCATGCACTCGCATCCGTTTCTGCCTCTCACAATATGCACGCCAAGTGTCTTCATTGAATCCATAATTAAAATAATCTGTGATATCTGCACCCGGTTTTCTCCACGGTTTATCTTCCAGAGAATCTAAATTATATTCTTGAGCTGAAATTCCATTGATTGTCCCAATGGTTTCAAACTCTTCAATGGAGAATTTTCCGGTTTGCTTATTTTTATCTACTCCAGATGATGATGTTAATAGACCACCTCTTTTAATATTTAGTGAAGTATAGGTCGAGCTGGTTTTTATATCTCCTATTACAACATTAACGTCGTCATCACTATCATCGTCCGAATCTCCTTTATCGGATCCATCTGCTTCATCATTTTCTTTATCATTAGGCTTGTCTTCCACTTCTGGTATTTCTGGTTCAACTCCGGGTGGTAAATCATCAGAAATAGGTGGTGGATCAGGTAATTTCGGTGGAGTTTTAATTGGATCATCCTCCTAAAAACAGTTCAAAATCTTTCTTTAATATTTTAAACTGGAATATTTATTAATCGTGTAAACCAATTATAGGTTAAAAGGAATATATTACATTTTCACCAGGAGGTTCTACTTCTTCGGCTTCTTCTAATTTATCAATTATTTCGTTGTCAGCTTTAGATATCTCTGGAACTTCTGGATTCGAATCACCGTAAAGCCAACTATCCTCATTTTCATTAGGAGAATCACTTGCCATTTTTCGCCATAAGCACACAACCATCAACAAACTAAGCGCAAGTCAAATAGCTTAACTTCTCTATGAAGCTTGTAACGAATCATAACGAAAAATAAATATAAAATATTTGTCTGATAATAGTAATTACAATATAAAAAATATGGAAATAGAAGCAGAAGTAATTTTAGAAGATGGGGAGGTTAAAAAATATAAGAAATTCATCAATATTTTGTATTTAATAGGTTATGTTTTGCTAATAGATATCGGACGATGAAGACAATTCAAATCCCAAAGAAATACCTGCAAGTTTCTCGAAAAGCTTTTCGAAAAATAAATCAGTCAATTTAGAAGACGGCGAGGTGAATTAAAATGCAGTATGAACCACGGAAACTTGATGATTTAAGCATAAAAAGTAAAGATCATTTAATTTAACTAATTTTGAAAGTCATTACGTTTCCGTAATTATAAATACAAGTACATAAGTACAATTTTATAGCTGTTACTTTTTGTTCCAGATTGCCGACGATCTGGTGGAATATACACCTCTCGAAAGACCTGCAAATTTTAGCTCTACTTTCCAACCACCACAGAAAACCAGTGACAATGATTCCGAATACTCCAGTATATCAGACAGCGACTCCGATGAATGTAGTGCCAAAAAATCAAAGGTTAAAATTAAATCAAAGAAATTTAATAAACCACCTATTAAACGCAAGAAATACGACATTTGGAGTTCTCACGTACAGGAAGATGTATTAGCAGAGACATTAGTTAGCTGTGATGTTAGTAGAATAGACAGATCTCTAGGTGTAGAATCCTATCAATCGTTCGATTTACGAAATAAACTTACTGCTCGCAGAAAAGGCAATAAGAGAAGGCATGACCAAAGAAACCACAAAAATTTGTCTTTAAAAAGAAAAGATGACAGCGATGAAGACGATATTAAAGGTTCAAAGAGAGAAATATTGGATTTGGTTACTAGTGAAGATAACACGGACGAAGAACTTGCGAAGGACTTAGCAAATAAATTGTGTGAGGAAAAGGACGATTTAATATGTAAGTAACAATAATTGATAATAATTATCTTATTACTTATTCTTTTATTTGTTCCAGTGCGCATTGTACAAATAGTGGGCAAGAAAAAATGTATTGAAATATTCACGGATGTAAAAAGAATAGAGTTAGATGGTGGGATGCTAATAATGGTAAGATATATTTTATTAAATAATAAATGTGTATAAACTGTTGTTTTATTATTAAAGAATGGAACAAGACGAAGAACCCCAGGAGGTATATTTATTTTTTTATTGAAACGAGATGATGCCGTAACGCAGGAACAATTGAAGCTAATATTTGCGGAAGAGAAACGAGAACAAAATCGGAATCAGAAAATGCAACAAAAAGCTAAACTTAAAGTAATTAAGGATCAAATAGGTAAGCAATTTAATAATTATTCGTCTTCGCAAATTATTTCATTAACATTTGCAATATATATTGAACTAATAAAGCGTTAAAGTTAATATTTTATTGCAGAGGCAAAAAAATGTAATGATAAACTGCCATTACTTCTATTGCGTTCAGATTTAGAAACGCAAAAAGCAGCAGCTCTTCGAGACCGAAATGAAAGCGAACCAGAAGATTTCGTTAACAACCCACCTCCATCACCAGTTACTGACGGGAAAGAAAACAGTAATGACGGCATAGGTATTCCATCGTTTTTAGAATCTGGAAATGTTTGTGACATGGACATTTTCTAAGTTAGTTAATTAGAGAGTAATTAAAGGTGAGTCATATTTTGTTCTATTGTATATGAATACTTTGTAATAATAATAAAAAAATGAAAATGTATCAGTAGTATAATTCACAACTGAACATATTGTAATGAAATTTATTATAAATTTGTCAACCGACTGAAATATGTCATAATAAAATAAAGCATTTCAGGTATTTTTATTGCTTTCTTCCTGCTTATCAAATGTTGTTTAATAAATTAAGAACAGTAAGTTCAGTATTTATAACAAAGACATTAAATTATTCTCATACATGTAAATGCTATTTGAATAATACAAAACATTGCAATCAGTTATTAAATTATCTATTAGTTCAGCTGTTTGCCGCGAATCACGTTCGACTTTGGTTATTTTTTTTAATATGAATATAAAAATTAATCGGTTTGTTTCATAACTACTTTATATTTGTAGTCTTTATAAAATTAATGGATATTTGTTTAATAGAAATAAGAGGTTGTGTTTCAATGTACGAAAGAAAATAAATATAATAATAAAAATATTCATTGTCAAACAAAAGATCAATCAACTGATAACTGACAGATACATGGCTTATATGTAACATTAACCACAGCGTTCCGAAAGTTAACAAAAAATTCAATACCCACAAAGTAACCGGTTTCGTGTTTACGTTTGCTATGGTTAAGTTTCGGAATCTACTATAAATGAGGCTCTGATCATTTTTTGTATAACATTTGTTTCTTAAGTCATTAGATTGCACAAAAAAGTGCTGGATGTCCTAAAGAAAACACCTGTGTACTAAGTATACCTTAAAATAAATTGAATTGTATTATTGAATTTATAAAGACTAAAAAAAAACTATTCTTTAATTGTAATTTACGATATAAGTCCCGTAAATAAGTTTTTACTGTAGGAATAAGATGTTTCTGGTTGAAGCGACCAAGAAGCTGAATTAGGAATTTCGAAATAAGTAACGTGAAAATCGTTAACGGACGAATGACGTATTTCATACTGTATCACATTTTTCAATTTAAATTAAATGTTTGATTTTGTTACTTGGAAAATTATTAAGAAAGCGAAATAATAATCTTTCAATAGAATTATATTAAAATAAGATCAGATTTAAAGAATTTAAATTTAGACTGCAAAGTATACGAATGTACAAATATTTTAAAATCAATTAAAGGACACATAAGTAAAAAAAATATGAAATTTATATACAGATGTCCCAGATATAAATGGCATAACTTAACCAATAGATTAAACACCTAACAATAAGGTGACAAGCTCATTTGAGAAAATGTCATGAAATGTTTAATTCCATAAATTTTCATGAACAACGTAACGCAGCAATAAATGCAGTAGCAAATCGTTAGCGTGCTGCAGGACAACAGGTCAACATTTTGAACAATTGTTATATTTTTTTTCTGAAATGTTTTTACTTTATTTAAAAAAATAAATGTATTTGATTTCATTCATTGTTTTTATTTTTGCCAAGACATCAATGCAAGCAAATTAAATTTTGTATTGAAATTATGTTGTAACATTAATTTTTAATTTAATATTAGTATTGTCACATCTTGAGAAGATAATAGTAAATGTCATTATGAAATTGATTTTTAAGTAGTTCTGTTTCAATAAGAAAAACGTGAAATATCTTTAAAATTAAGCATTTCCAAAAATTTCGTTAAATAAACTTGTCACCTTATTTTTAGGTGTTTAAACCATTGTTGAAGTTATGCCATTTAAAACTGGTAAACTTGTATTCAGCACCGTAAAGAATAATAATACCGTAAATTCTCAGTTACCGGACTGAAATCACAATTGTAAAAATAGAAATGCGGCATAGTATGAAATAAAAATGTTTTTGATCTAAGTAAACAAATGATTAACTAACATATTAATAATAATAATACGCAAACATAAACAATTATAATGAACAAAATATGAAATAAAGATTACATACTTGACCTAATTGACTGACATTGACAGTTCTTTTAGTAATGCAAATTATTTCAACCTTTGTAGTTGCTAATGCATCACTGCATTTCATCAGAAGGTGTAATCATGTATGCAACTATTGTACTTTTTATCATACTAAATTTGGTTTCCACAATTTACTCTCAAGTGTGTTATGAACCGGGAAGAAGGGTAAATAGTGCAATAATTATTTTAAGAACAGAATATTACAATTATTTTTTAGTGTAATGATCATAAAAACTGCTGCGGAGGTTGTTGCCATCACGGAATCTGCATTTCATGTAATCAAAGAACTTTTTGTTACCATGATCATTTACGGTGTAATATTTATACCAACATAAATGTACATTTATAGAGAAACTTAAGACTTTTTATGTTTACTTATTTGATTTTAGCGTATGAAGATTGCATTATGGTAGATCATCCGTGTCTTCGGTATTATTGTCCAGCAGGAATGGAGTGTTATATATTTCAACCGAGTCCCCAGTGTGTTGGATGTAAGAGCGAACCTACTTGTCGAGTAGTTGGAAGAATATAATTATATGTAAATATATATTTATTGATTATTGTAACAAAAAATTCAATATTTATTATATGTAGTTTATATAAATGTAGATTAAAAGCTTAAATCAATGGGATCACAATTTGCTAATTTATAACTCTGTAAATCAAAAAAAAAAATTGTATATATTGCAAGAAATTTTTATGTGTTACTTACAGTCGATGCGGAAACTTCTGGATTATAATAGTCGTATAAACGCACAACGGCCTCTGTCCGATTTTGAACAACAGATTCTTCATTAATTAAAAACGGAACACACAGTTTCTCGTCACTGACCTTCGTAAAATAAAAGATTACTTTGTCTTCAATTTCTTCAAATCTTTGTATTTCTAAAACAATATTTGTTTCAAAAATTATAGTTATAATCAAATAACACTTACTTGTATCCGATTGAATCAAACCAAATAAAGATGATCTATCTGCTCTAAATCCTGACGGTAAAAATATTTCCATAACAGCCATATTAATTTGTTTATTGGGTATGTTATACGAAAAACATGGATTTAATTCTGTAATTGTGCAAGTATCTACATTTGAAACAGGATTCACCGAAATTGCTAATTTCAAAGCTTCGCTGCTTACTATTTGAGCCATGTTGTACCGCAAAATTGTCTACGGAAATAAGAAATAGATTCCCTATTACTTTTTTTTTATGAAAACTTACTTGAATTAATACACAGCCTGTACCGTTAACTTTAAATTTCACGTAATTAGAAAATTTCGTTAGTGTTATTTGTTTTGTTTTTAGTTTGGCTTTGCTTCTCATACGAAACCCGTATTGTTTACCAGCAGTCGCAACATATATTGATGCATCTACGTTTTCTTTTCCTGCTATAAGAGCAAATTTTGTTAATGCATCTATAGCCACAACTGTATCCTATAAAAATATTTTAGAATATTAAAATTCATTCATTTTAACATGCTTACATGAGTAGTTACGAATCCACCATTAGAATTTCGCTTTGTTAACAACCATCTTATTGCTTCATGAGCGAGTGCTATTTTACGAGAATCTTTTGTATGAAGTAAAGATAAAATCATGTAAGATGTCATTTCCAAACTTGTTGACAGAGAATCTAAAAGATCTAATAAATATTTATGCTAAATTAAAAAATAAGTATTTACCTGTATCTTCCAACCAGAGAAGACCATTCTTTCTGTTAGCAATTTCTAATAACCTATCAAGAGATCTAAGAGCTTCGCTTTCCCAATGCACTAAACTAAGCGCATAACTAATTATAGCCATTGTATATTTATCTGCTGAATTATAAGTCCGGAGACAATATTTTGCATTTTCTTGTACTTTTAACGGAATTGTTAATTTTGATTCCATTAACGAAATTAAAACATAAGCGGTTAACGGAATGTTATCTTGTTCATTTTCTTCCTGAAAAAAAATCTTAAAATACTCTATTTAAAAAATGAAAACTATTCTTACCATCATACCCGATTGAAACACATGAGATTTTCTGGGAAAACAACCATTTTCAAACTGTTTTTCCAATATCCATGCAGCAGCACTTTTAAGTATATGATCATCAATATAAACATATTCTGATGCTTGAGATAAAGTACGAACAACAAAAGCTGTTAAAAACATTGATCCTTCACCATATCTCTCACCAAATGCAGAAAATGATCCATCGCGATGACGATAATTTAAAATTCTTTGGTACCCTTCAAATGAAAATAATTAATCATTATTTCTTCAAACAATATTTTTTTATTACCTATTCTGATATAATTAAGCGCCTTTTCTTCAATATGACTACTTAAATTTCCAACTGTTTTTAAATAATACAGCACGTACATATTTGGTGCTAATGTAGCCATTATTTGTTCACCACATCCCGTAGGAAGATCTAACAACGAACCTAAATTCTAAATTTTATTTTATTAATATGAAATATATTTATTTATTTAATACAAACCTCAACAGTAAGTCCTAAAAGATCTGCGTCTAATAATATTTTCAGTCGAGAAGAATTTTTTACACTATCATTTGGAACTTCTACATTCCATTTCATATCGTCTTCAATTGTTTCTTTTGTGTCGTCTGTAAAATAATTCATAATTAGAAAAAATAAGAACATGTGAAAAAGCACTTACTATTTTCACACACAAAGTTGGATAAAGTTCTTTCGTACAAAAAACCTTCTGCTTGAACTAAAATAGATTTTTCTATAATGTCTCTGAAATGAATAATATTTTTCATTATATTTAAAAATAAACGGTTTTAATATATTCTCACTTTCTGTTTACTAGGACTTCTGGTCCACATTCTCCAGGATATGCAGCATCAACTTCGGCTGTTATACTGAAATTTACTCGTCCTAAAGACAAAGCAGTTACTCTAAAAGAATCAACAAAAGCTTCGTTTGATCCTATACAAGTTGTGATAAAACTTTCCTGAGGCGATCCAGCTAATATCATGTTTTTATTTAAACCTAAAGTTATTGCCACCTAAACAATATTTTAATTATGAATTTTCCATTTGTATTTATGAATAAAACTTACTGGAAGACTATGGTTTAAATAATTATATACTACTATTTTCAAATGGCTAATTTCATTTCTTTTGAGAGAATATGGAGTAATAACATCAATAAAAAATGGTTTAAATGTTGTTATAATGCTAACTTGAGAAAAACCAATTCCAGCAGAAGGTGAAACACAAAATGTATTACTTTGCCACTGAGTTATTGTGTGAGGTAGCTCTCTTTCTAATTGAGTTTCGCCAGAACGCCTACAAATTACTTCACTATGGTTATTGTTAAAATACTATTAATATTTCTAACCCAATAGAAACTAGATCCCACAACCAAGTCTCTGGAAAGAAAAATCGCACAGGTACTCCCTTATCTGTACTTTGTGTGTGATACGGGGTCATTGTATCCAAAAAAATTGCACTAGCTAAAAATGTTACAATTAAAAAAATAAACAGATAACAAAAATAGAATACAACTTATTTTATTACTTACGACTATTATCAAAGCTTTGGTCAGCTCCTACAAAAAATAAATTCATATTTACATATTTTAACTATTGCAATCATACGTACTCTGTTGGAATTCTGGTGAAAATTCCAATCCTGCAATAAAAATTTTAATAATAATTCCATAAGTTTATCATCTGTAACACAACATTCCTAGATGGAACAGGGCTTCAAGAATCAAAGGAAATTATTTTGTAACTAGTGTTACTAGAATTGTAACGGTGTAGGTTGTCAGCCTACAATCTCTGCAAGGGACCTACAGCTTACAGTGAGTTCTGAACCACTCGGACACAGCGGTATTTTTATTTGAATAAAGATTGGTGAAGATGAGATTTTAACTCAAACCTCATACTCCGCTCAATTCCAATCATACCGCGCTAACCAAGTGAGCCTGCGCAGACCGTATTTTTTATATTACCTGCATATCCGTCGCAAGTTCGATGTACAATATCGAGATCAGTTATTACTAATAATTCAGCTTCATTAAAAACCTGATAAGTATCAAAATCCATTTTATCATAATCAAAAGACCTTCTCTTCCGTTTTAGATCCCAATATGGAATAGTTTCTAAATAGAAAACATTTAGTACTGTATTAATACCTATTCGCATATTTACCTTGTTTACAATTTTGATTATTGGGAGAATCATACACGTCAGGTTTTTTCACTTGTTTTAAAAATTTCTCTATTTGAAAAGTTTCTGGCGGACTCAAAATTGAAACTTTTTTGTCTATGGCACTTACAGCACATAAAGAACCAGACGCTGCTTTTATTTTATAAGTTGCTTTTTCTCCCGGTTGACGTTGTTTATCAGACCAAGAAGCTTCCACCTTTTAAAAAATTATTCAAATTTGTAATTTTTTATTGTGTTCACTTACTTTATTTGCCAAACAATTTTCGACGTCAATATTTATACTAGTTCCAATGATTTCTCCATCATCCCTCACGTAATAAACTATTAACTGTCCTTCAGAGTACATTTTCTGGTGAATTTTTAAAGTCAAAATAAATTTGTCGATTGGTAAAAGAGGCCGTGTGTTTGTTGTATTTCCAATTACATTTGAGTAGTCTTTAGAATCGAATGTATGTGACGAACATGGGGTATGTGAAACTTTTCCAAATTTAATTATATTTCCTTTTGATTTTAACTAAAATAATTTTAATAAATTCGTGTTTTATGATATATAAAATCCTTACCAGATAATTGAAAATAATTGGAGGATGCTTTGTAATATTAAAAGAAGTAGCATTTATAGTATACAATATGGAAAACGTTTGCCATGCTTTGCATTTTATTGGTTTACTCGTTGGTTCGTAAAATATTTGAATATAACTATTTGATGGTGAATTCCATGTATGCACATCTTTATATACAACATTTGGATTATCAAAAACTTTACTTTCATTTTTAATCGTTGCTTTTAATTGAACGCTGATTGCATTTTCATAAAATGGAAAAATAACAAAATCAATTACATTTTTTAATAAAAATTTTCTGCAATATTCCTTAGTATAATTAAACCCCGCATTGATAGCAACTGTATAACAAATATCTAATGTTTTATTTTCACTTTCGTTAAATTCATTATTAATTTTGACCTATAAAATATTTTGATTATAAAATTTGTATATGTGCATAAAAAAATTCATACCTGTCCACGATACGGAATACCGGGTTGAAAATAATTATTTGCTACAAATTCTAAAAAATATTTTTCATTTCTAATCCCCACAGACGATTTTTTTGTTTGTGCTTGACCTGTACCATGCTCTTTTACAACTGCGGTCAATAAAAATTGGCCAAGATATGCAAAATAAGAATTTGATTTCCTTATTGTTAAATGTGATCGATGAATTATAAATTCAGCACATCCTTTTCTTGATAAATGTGATTCTTTATTTATTTCTTGCACTACAGAATTATCAACGCTTATTTCCATATTTAAATTACATGTTCCTTTCACTGGTCTGCCATACGAATATCTATAAAATTAATTATTTACCTTGTAAATTTAAATGATGTATAATATTTACCCAGCGCAAATAGTAAAATTAAATGATTCGTCATCAATATAAACTGATTCTAAATGTTGGATGTTAACTTCAAATCTGGGTAAAATATATTCTTTTACTTCAAAAGTTTGAAAGTTATTATTTCCTGTTAATTCGATTCTCCATTGGCCCTTTTAAAAATGTATTTAATAATATGATTTTGATATTATTTTTTATACCTACTCCAACAGTATCTTGTGACAATTGGTGTTCCAATTGGACCAATCCTAATTCTGTAGTAACGTTTTCCCAAAGTCCTATTGCAACATTGTTAGGATTTCTTATTTTAACAACAGGTATCTAAAACAAGCTGTAGTTATTGACGAAAATTTTTATTTATGAAATAGTTACCATTAAATTTTTCGATACTCCTAAATCGCTATTAAGAATTAAAATTCTAATTTTTACCCTATCTCCTAATTTATATATTTTCTTATCGGTCTGTATAAAAGTAACATCAGAGTTATGAAAAATATAAACATCTTCTATTTTATTATGAATTTGATTATCATCGTTTGAAAACTTTATTTGTAGATGTAGTTTTGCTTTTGTATTTTTTGTTTCTGGTATTTTAATTTCGAAACATCCAACATTTTCTAAAAACAAAACTTTGATAAGTGATATTTAAAGTGTAAAAAATATCTCAAACTAAAATACGATTTAAAAAAAGATACGTAACGTAAAAATTTTTGACCCGTAGTTCACGGCTTGAATAAACAGTCATCTTTTGATAATGAACATTGTATTCTTTAGATAACTTTTTAAATGATTTAAAATCATTTCCGTATTATTTTACTATTCAATAAATATAAACACAAATTTTAAAATGAAACATTGAAAAAGTTTTGTAATTATATAATATACCTGCATCAAATGTTTTTTTAGTGATAGCTGAAGCTTTTGTAGGTCCTAAAGATTCAATATTAATAGTAACATCAGTTTTAATGCTTGCTTTGGTACCATGAAGAGATAAACATCCAGTTTCACGCCTGCCAGATCTTAAGGCTTTGGGAATTGTAAACAAAAATCCACCATTGTAGCTACTGATAGAAAGAGAATTGCAATATATAAACAATAAAATATAACTTATCTCACCTTTGTGATTGAGCAACACAAATAGTTAAAAACACAAAGAGCAGCGATGTTTTTAAAGGAAACATTACTGTACAACTAAGATAAGATGTTTTCAATTGTATAATGATGAACTAGTTTAACCCTGAAGAGATATTAATGCATTTATTTCTAGATTCGATTTCTTATTCCATATATATGGCCTCACTTTTTTTAACATCTTATCTCATTCGCATTAGTCATTAAATTTTAAAAACATATATTTTAATTAAGAAATTTACTTCGATTTTTTATTAAGAAAGCAACAATGTATATTTTATATGAAGAACATAATCTTTATTTTTGATTATCTTTTAATTTTACTTCCTACAAATATTTTTGTTTGAAATTTTACAAAATATTTGCAAAAAAAAACTCAAAAATTACAAGAGTTAATTTCATTTCCGGTTGACCGATTTTTACAAAAAATTGACCAACAGTTTTTTTAAACAATTTGCTCTAGATGGATCCACAAATATCCAGACAGAAAGGCGAATGGACGTCATGACTATTAATAATTTTGTATTACATTTTATGGCAATAAAGTGTTTTAAAGTAACTTTATTTATTTATACTTTACAAATAAACTTAAAAAACTAATAACTATGCCTATGATTATCTTCTAACTTCATTGTTAACTGATAACATCAATACATAAATTTTTTTAACAAAAATAATAATTTATTATATTTTTACATATATTACAATCCATTAACTAGTTAAATATTTTTTCCCATAAAGTTGTGCTTTTTTTTCAAATGCAACTGATTTTATTGTAGTATTTTCCACATAAAAAGGATTCATGGAATGTTTTATGTAGGATTCGTATATTTCAGAAAAGAAATTCTTTATTCCATCTTCATTTCTTGTGTCATGTACCATAACAAAACGTATGTGGCTGGCTGTTACAAATGCTGACACAAACCATTGGTTAAATTTGTCCACGGACTTCAAATACATGTTATTTGTCTTCCATTTATGTTCGTCTATTAGATCGAGGGCAGCATGTGCAATGAATTGATTTAAATGTCTATGATCCTCTTTCTAAAATATGATTTATTAACAACAGGACAACATAACATTCTGAACTTTACCTTCACTTCTTTTGCACTTGTGTATTCCGTTTCAAATATAGGATTGTCATTATGGCCTACTATAACAAAATAATATGTTCCTGCCATAGCATTAAATTGTCCAAAAGGAAATTACAAAACAGCAGGCATTGAACTCAATACAGCAACTTGTCAAAATTTGCTTAAACTCCTATCTTCACATTTGTTTTATACAAATTTGAGGTTATATGTTTTCACGGAAAAGAAATGAAAGATTGTAAAATATAACAAAATGATACTTACTACACGTAAATAAATATTTGATATTAGTGCAGACGTAAAAATAATGCCTTCTTTTTAGTATCACTTATTTCTGTTGCTATACTTTGGGGGGCGACGAACCCTTTAATTAAAAAGGGTTCGGTAGGAATAAAAAACATTCAGGAAAAATCTATAATAAAACGATTCTTACTTGAATTAAAATTTTTATTTACTAACTGGAAAGTAAATATGAAAATTAAGTAACGAAATTTTTATAAATGTGTCTCCTTTCAGTATATTTTGCCGATGGCATTAAATCAAAGTGGTTCATTACTATATTTCTTAACATTGCAAAGTGCCGATTTGTCATTAGCAGTACCAGTTACAAATTCATTAACATTTCTTTTTACGGCAATTTCTGGGTGGATTTTAGGAGAAAAAATTCCAAGCAAAAGTAAAACTAGTTGCACATTTATTACTGATTGATAATTACAATATTATTTTTTTAGATACGATAATAGGAATGCTGTTAATATTTTTAGGAGCTATACTTTGCTTTTTAGATAAATTTTAGAGTTGTATTATTTCTGTAAATAAACCATATTTAAAAAAATATGATGTGGACATCACATATGACTTTCTTGTACGTTAAATTATACACATTTTTGCTTCAGTTCATACATTTCTCTCGAAATGTCAAACAGCCAACTAATTTATTATTTTATTTAAGTTTCTACCAAAAATAAATTGCCCTTTGAAAAGGCCGATAGGAATAAAAAATGGAGGTACATAACTAGATGATCGTGAGTACGTAAATAAAATTTCAGCATTTGACGGGCAAATCGATTTTGAGTTATGCGAAAAATTTAAAAAAAAATACATTACAAAGAGCCCTTTTGGCACTGCCGATTGGACTGAAAAAGAGAGGTTCACAACTAGATTTTATAACAGTCCCATATACAAAATTTCAAAATTTTACGCCTATTCATTTTTGAGTTAAGTGGGACACGTACATACGTCACATCGAAACTAATCAAAATGGATTCAGGAATGGTCAAAATGGATATTACAGTTGAAACCTGAAAACCGAAATTTTTCGGGATTACAATACTTCCTTTACTTTGTACAAAGAATAAAAAATGTAATTTGTTTTTTGAAAAATATTATTCTACTTAGAACTTTAAATAAACTACGTAAGAAAAATTTCCCAAATTTGTTTATAAAGTAAATAGTAACAGCAAAAAATATAACATCTAAATGTAAACATTTATATAACAAATTTTTAATAACGAGAATAACAAAAATGTTATAAATCACCCTTACTGTTTTCTTGTTTAGTATAAAAAGACAAAATTTCAAATATAGTTATCATTTGATATTAAAGCACTACATTTGCATTCAAAATGTACAAAATCTGTATTGTTTTATTAGCCCTAGCAGTCATCTGCTCTGTTGCTGTTCCAGTCGAAGTAGATGGTAAGTATCAAAGAATATTTTATCATAAACTCATAATAATGTGCTTACCATTTTAATTAAAAGGCAAAATATCATGTAGTCCTAATTTAATTTTAATATTTTGTAGAAGCCGAAACATTAATTCTCGCAAGAAGTCGTAGATCTTTATGTGATCGTGATTGTGTTTACGATTGCAAGAACCAGGGTTACATTCGAGGAGGCAATTGCGGGACCGGCCAATGTGTCTGCAGACCAAATCCAGCTTAACGCCGCACTCGATTTGAAATGGTTTCTGAATGATTATACTTAGCTATATATTTTTATGTATGTACTTAAATGTTAAAAAATAAATAAAATATTTTTGAGCAAATAAATATTCATTTTTATTTCACAACAAAAATTCAATGAAGGGCGTCATAAATTAATTGATAAAATTACCGACTATTACACAGATAAGATAAATAATAGCTATTAGCTATGAAAAGTGTTCTGAAAGGTGTTAGTATACGTAAGCACACATACAAGGAATTACTGTGCTAACAAAACTAGAATTTCAAGAAATATTTCAAACCTGTTTAGTTTAGTAACACGATAGACCATTGAGTCATTCACTTGGAAAATTTCTGATTAACTATTTAAAAATGAAAGCATTTCTTGATCGTGCATTTTGTTGTTCGAAAAATGAAGTTCTTGAAACGGCCGTCGCAGGTAAATAATCTTTAATAATATTTATAAAAATTATTGTTAATATAAAATTAGTACAGGGAAAAGAGATGTGTATTTTAAATATATATGTAAATTTAAAGGTATTTATATAACGTTACTGAAAAATTTTATTCATACAATTTAAATTATTGTAGTTCTATTATCTTTTTTCGCATTATTTCGATTACACATTTCGTAACTATTATCTATTATAATTTTCATGTAATATAATAAAAAATATTTACATTTATTTTTATTTATGTAATGAATTAAAATAAATTTATATTGATAGTATGGCAACATGAATTATATCGTAAAAAAATAAATTTTGATAAGAATTTCTATTGTATTTAGATTTTAAATTCCTCTTGTGGCCTGATACTATTTAAATAATTATTAAAAGATAAAACTAGATCAAAACAAGGCTCTTAATCTTTAATCTTTTGCATAAATAAATATTTGCTACGCAATGTACACAAAATTTCCTGACATTTTTAAATTGTATATTACAACGCAATTCGCAATGTTAATTCCTGAAAATATATACTTTTTTCAACAAGATAAATATACTTTATCATAGATATTAACATTATATACATTTTCAATATTTACTTTTACTTAAATGAATTTGTTTATTCTACATTTTACCTTGAAAACAATATCATTAAAAGGTTCTTTACCACTGTAATAAATATCTACGTATTTCTAGAACCCGTTGGAGTTTACAGAGGATCACCAGAAGCACAAAATGCTTCGTCTCCATCAGATTCTCCAGAAAGCAATAAAAGAATCAGAAGACATTCAGCAATAAGCTTCAAATCATGTAATTCTTCGATTGGTTCATTCAGAAGTCTTTCATGCTCATCTTTACAATCAACATTATCTAGAAATTATGATTTTCAAAGTGTGTACAGCAATAACAGTGGACGAAATTCATTTCAAAGTTGTTCCTCATAAAAACGAATTCTCAAATATCCCAGAAGTATCTTTATAGAACAATAACTGTCTTTTATAAAAACAGTGATATACAAATTTACCAATTGACTGATATTATAATGTGAATAATGTGGTTTTAAGTATAACATTAATTTATTGTAAATATTTTATAAATATAATACATATTTCTACATAAAACAGTTAAATATTTAAGAATGATTTTGTTCATAATATTTTTACAAAAAAATCCGGCGCTAAAATATTTTTATATAGATAATATCTCATGTAATAAGAAACAATAATGTTTAAAGTACAACTAAATATAGATAAGATGTTATATTATATACCTCTCAATAAAGTAGGCATTTTTATAATGCGATTTGCTTATTGTGATTATTCCTGATTGACTTTATATCCTGTTTGAAATATTTTTTGCATAAAAAATTATTTTGTAACCTTCAATTAAAACTTACCTACTACTTTTTTTCCAAGTGACATTTATTTTTACATTTAAAATTCTTATACACCCAAATATTATTTCCATATTTTGCTTTCATTCCCTCTTGAGCAATATTAACTACTTCAAAGTATGCTTTATGCCATCCGCAAGTATTTTTAAAAGTAATTTCACTAAAATTTAAGAATTAGAAAGATCTTTAGTCATTTATCTAATTCTTACCTAAATAAAAACTTTAGTATTTCAAATAAATTATTTATTTTTTTATTCAAAGCTAGTTGTTGGAAATATGCACCCAAGATTTTTATATCACAAATTTCTGGAGAATTTTGCGTAGAAACCCAATTCTGGAGTAAGTCTTTTATTTCTTTTAAACTCATTTTAGAAAACATGCAATCTTTTTTTGTTTCTGAGGTTGATGATATAATCGTATTTTTATTATTAAATTCGTTTTGCTGTTCTTTATTTTCTGTAATGTTTGGTTTTTCCACTTTTTTTTCAATAGTTTGTTCATTGGTTGTATTATTTTTTAAAGGAGATTCAATAATAACATCTGTTGGATTATTAGATTTGTATTCAGCTAATATTTCTTTTTGAATTTCTTCTGGAAGAGCCGCAAATACTTCCATATCTATTCCATCTAATTGAACTTGTTCCTAAGATAAAATTGTAAATAAATTATTCTCACAGATAAAATTGTATTTCACCTGTGCAGTTACAACAGTAGGCGTAGTTGCTGATAAAAATTTTGTTAAATTTCCATTATTCGATCCCTTTCGTTCAATAGTTTTACCTCCTCTTCCTCTAGGCCGTCCTCTACCTCTTTTTCCTTGATTATTTTTTACAGGTGAAATAGTTTTTTCACTTTTTATTTCAGATTTTAAAGGTGATTTAATCTGATTTGTTTTTGCAGGTGAAATGTGTTTCTCATTTTTAATTTCAAAAGGTTCATCATTATCATTAATTTGTTTACTATTTGAAGTGTTGTCCTTATAAATATTAACTACTGTAGATTGCAGAGAATATAAAACGGACTTATCAGATTCTTCAATGTTGTTTTTGTGTACTGAAGATTTCTGATTATTTTCCGTTTTTGTTGTATTTATTGCATTAAAAAATTTTGTAATACCACCAAAACTATTTCTATTTTTTTCCAATTTAGATATCTGAATTCCAATACCACGTAAATCTTGTGGTTTTATAGATAGTTTATGGGAAATGGACATTATTTCTCTAAAATAAATGATTATAAATAGCAGACTTTAGTAAAAAATAAAATAATATGGATAAAATTCCAAAGTTTCCAGTAAAGAGGAATTTAAAAATTTTAATGTTAAATTTTGGCTGAAATTATTGAACAATTCAGAAGCAATACTGAACTAAACAAAGTTTCCTTGGAAAATGACTTTATACACATTTTAACAAAGTGTATTATCAAATATAAAGATATCTTTTATCCACATCAGTCCTTTTAAATAACTTTCAATTTGAAATGCATAAATATGAAGTTTTTATATTATAGTAGACAAACAGGTAAAAGAAATATGTAAGATACTGTAAATTAAACGTTTAACAAGTAATATGTTAGAACACAGATTTTAAGTTTCCGGGAGTAGAAAGATAAATATGTATCAATATTGATTATCACTTATTAATTACCTTTTTATCACATGTAATTCGTTTGTGGCGACAGATAATGAATTTGACTTTGTAATGTAGTCACAAATACCATGACCCATAAACTTTGAGCTTTCTTCTGGTGCATCTTTAGATCTCACCTAACAATTTTTACAAGATAAAAATATTTCAAATTACATAAAATTCTATTTTTACCATTAATTTAAGTGTTATACATTTTCCTTTCATTTTTAATTCACATAATCTTGTATGTACTTCTAAAATTAATTGCTTTAAAAAGGTTTCTGCCTCTTCATTATTTTTAAACCTAATTCCATAATTTATTTCAGCTGAAACAGATTTTCTCTCATGTTCATAAACTAGCTGACGATCATCTATTCCACGGCTGTGGTTATATAAAGATTCTCCGATTTTATTACCAAATTCGGAACGCAACTGAGTTATGGACAGTGATTGTAAATCACCGCATGTTTTTACACCAAGAGATTCAAGTTTTAGAGAAGTTGATCGACCAACCCCAGGGAGATCATCAACTTTTATATCGTACATATATTCCTCAACATTTTCTGGCAACAAATGAAATTGTCCATTTGGTTTAGCAGTTTTGGTAGCTACTCTAGCTTGTAATCTGTTTTTTCCAAAACCAGTAGAACATGGACATCCAGTGCGCTTTTGAATTAAAGATCGGATATAAGTTGCCCATTCGTTTACAGTTGCTCCAGTTTCTTTTAATAATTCTGTTACATCAACGAACATTTCGTCGCAACTTACAGCTTCAATGTTTAGTGTGTACCTTTAAAAATATTTTATGATTTACTAAACGTAATATATAAAAAAAATAATAAACCGATCTTTAAAAATAAATATCGGTCAAGTATAAAAATATTTACTCTGCTATTGTGTTGTATAAAGTAAAGGCGACTTCTTTATATCCATCAAAATCATAAGGAATAGTTTGAAGATTAGGGCATAATTTCAACGCAGTTCCCATAAACATTCCATTTTTAACCCCCGCTTTTCTAGCCTCATAACTACACGAAGCTATTTCAGACATGGACTGATTTTCTATTCCATCTAAACGAGTAAACATGTTTCCCGGACCTAATTCTGTATTTTTTAAATTAAGCCTTTCCTACAACTTCCTATTTTAGAATTATTCAAATTTAAACCACTATACAACTTACCTGAACTCTTTTCTTATAGCAATCTAACTCTGCCTGTCTATCTACTCCAGATCTAAGAGATGGTTCTTGACCACCTTTAGAATGAGTAACAGCTACGGGAACACCTCTTAATTCAGGACGTTTTCTCAAACCAACAGACACAAAGAAACAATCCATATCAATATGCATTACAATATTTGAGGAGCAAATGTTGGGAGATAAATCCTAAAATATTCAATATGTATTCATGTTTATTTTAAAAGTACAATACATACTCGTTTGATTTCTTTTAGAAAATCTACCAATTTTTGTCTCTCAGGAAATTTAAAATCAGATTGTTCTCGTAAATTGCAAACATGTTGTTTAAAAGTTGCTCCCAAAGTAGAAATATGGTGCAAACGAGAATTATTATAGAATTCTGTTAAAAATTTTGGATCGTTTGCTGTTAAGGTACGAGTTGATTTTTCTTGTTTAGCTTCTGGTACTTTAAAAGTATCCTTTGTTTTATTTTGCATGCATTCTTGTTTATGATTATATTTCTCATCGATAATAACACAATCATCATCATCTTCATACGAACCAAACAATTCCGGAGAGAGGGTATATTCTTCATTTTTATCTTCAATTACAGAAACAGGCTCCGATTTTTCTACCTTTTGAAAATTTAATTTTGGTTGGTTGTTATTATAATTTGTATATAATAAATATTCCTTATAATCTAACAACTTCCCAGATTTTAAACAATTCGTTATCCATTCGGGTTTAATAATTTTTTGATTTGGACTTATTTGTTTTATCTGTGAAATAAACATTAAAATTTTGGAAACAAGACAGCAAATTTTTAATACCTTAACATCAGGTAAATTAGAAGCTATAATGTATGTAGTTTTAGATGTATGATAATGATGATATGTACCACCGTGGAAGGCCATAATATGTTTTAACTCTTCAGCTGAAGGTTTAGTATATCCATTAACGAATATGGATATACCATTGAATATATTAGAATCTTTATCAGTTATATTATTAGCTGCTTCGCTGAACTGTTCCCGTAATTTTGATTTCTTTGCTTCCATGTAACCACCCTTAAATTACAAATATTATTTTTGTTCATGGTGACTCCTTGCTAACATACCCATGCTGCAAATCCATTATCATCATCATTTTTATCATTTCGTTTCCTTCGTTTCATTTTAAAAATATCAATAAATTATAATACATAAGAAAAATATTAGCATAACCTCTATAATTAAAAACACATGATGTTGTAGAACAACTATTAAAATAGAATAAAAAATAAGAAAGTTTTTATAATTTAATACATTTTAATTCACATGCATATTGCGGAATAAACGCAAAAGTAATATGACAACAGTTGTTGATGTAGGCGTGACGTTTAAAAATGTCCGGTTAATGTGACGTTTACTGTCAGATTGTAAAATGCTACGTATGCATATTAGAAATATCTGTTTTATTTGAATGCAAACACGCTAAAATGTTGAAAGCTGTAATTTTAATTGGCGGACCTCAAAAAGGTAATTTTCATTTTATATAACCTTAACTATTTGTTACATATCTTTTCTTTAGGTACGAGGTTTCGTCCTCTATCTTTAGACATTCCAAAGCCCCTTTTTCCAGTGGCAGGACTTCCATTAATTCAACACCATATTGAAGCCCTTGCTGCTGTACCAACAGTAAAAGAAATATTACTAATTGGTTACTACCCAGCTCAACAAATGCAAGAATTTGTTAACAATGTCCAGCAACATCATTCTGTAATTATTCGATATTTGCAAGAGTTTACTACTCTTGGTACTGCTGGAGGAATGTACCATTTCCGTGACCAAATCCGCTGTGGAAACCCAGAAGCATTTTTTGTTATGAATGGGGATGTCTGCGCCGATTTTCCACTTACACAATTGTATGAATTTCACAAAGAAAGAAAAGACAAAGCTTTGGTAATTTTTGTTATGATTACATCAGAATTTATTTTAAATTTTAAATATTTAGATTACAATTATGGCAGCAGAAACCACCAAACAACAATCTCTACAATACGGTTGTATGGTTATTGATAAAGAAACTTTCGAAGTTAAACATTATGTTGAGAAACCGAATACTTATATTTCAACTTTAATTAACTGTGGTGTCTATGTGTGTTCAATGGAAGTTTTTCAAAGAATGAGTCAAGTGTTTAATTCTAAAGAGCAGGATTATTCCAGAAATGGGAATGGGAAGGATGCAGGATATATTCAATTCGAACAGGATGTGTTGGCTCCTTTAGCTGGAACAGGACAGGTTTTTGCTTTAGAGGTAATTTTTATGCTAAATTCGACATAAAATCAAATTTGTACTGATGTAATAACGCTTAAAGTTAGTTTTTAAATATTAGTGGTGGGAAAGATAATGTAATTATTAATAATTACAATGTAACAGGTCGGACAATGGTGGTCTCAATTAAAAACCGCTTGTGCTGCAATTTATGCTAACCGACATTATTTACAATTGTACAGAACTAAACACCCAGAAAGATTAGCTAAAAATGTCGGTGCAGGGGAAGGTAATCCTACGTGTGCAATTATTCCAGATGTTCACATTCATGTGACAGCTACGGTACATCCCAGTGCCACAGTAAGTGTATTTATATTATATTGTGCAACAAGTGCAGAAATTATACACACTTACGTATCTTTTTCGATAGATTGGTCCAAATGTAAGCATTGGTCCCAATGTAGTAATAGGCCCAGGAGTGCGAATTAAAGAAAGTATAATCCTCGCTGGTGCTACTATAGAAGATCACAGTTTAGTTCTACATAGTATAATTGGTAGAAATTCTCGCGTAGGAAAATGGGCTAGGGTCGAAGGCACGCCTAGTGATCCAGATCCAAACAAACCATTCGCCAAGATGGAAAATCCACCTTTATTCAATTCCGAAGGGAAATTAAATCCTTCCATTACAATTTTAGGTATCATATTAATATTTTATATCATGTTCTTCTTCTAAAAACCACATTTTTTAGGTTGTTTTGTCAGTGTGCCATCTGAAACAATATTGTTAAATTCGATTGTCTTGCCGCACAAGGAATTAAGCCGCAGTTTTAAGAATGAAATAATTTTATAAAAATGCACAATACTTAATGAAATAAATGTGATTATTTTAAAGTCAATTTTAATATATGGAAAATAGTTTTTTAAAGACAAATTTTACATTTATGTTTCGAATTTTGAAGTATGTAAACTGAGGAATTAAATATTTTAATGTTAATTTCTTTGTATTTTTTTTGCAAAAATGTTCTTAATTACAATTATTTATAAATATAATCAATACTGTAATAAAAACCAAATTCAATACGAATGTTACAATCAGGACACTTGCGTATTTCAGCAGCGAATAAAATTGCGAAGCAAACAGCAAATCCCCAAAGAGCTCCTCTTATTATATTACTTCCATTATAGTCGTCTTCACCATTATCCATTTTGATAAACAACAATAATAAAGAAAATTTTGAAATTTGTGAGACTGAAATTTAAAATAAATTGATTAATACATACTGAAACAATAGATGCGTGAAGAATGGATGACAGTGATGTTGCAAGACGCATTTTATTTACTGTCAGTGTGTGTTTCTTTATTGTGGCGTTAACAAATTTTTTAAATTCTTTAGAAAACCCTGATGATGATGATTCAAATCCTAGTTTACAAATGAAAATGTTACAGAAAAGTCAGTTTTATAATTCGTTTTCAAATAATAATAATAATAGGAATCGTATTTTTTATCATTAAAAACAAGCTATCAAGTATCCTTATAATAAGATAAATGAATGTAAATTAATTTGGTGTGCTACATAAAAATTTTGGCAATAAAATCTAAATTATACTCCACGTTTCAAAGTTACAAAATGGATACATTTGAGCAAGGTTTGGCTGCAATTTGTATTGCATTGGGTGCATATTTCACTGCTACAGCATTCATTGACTATTTCTCTAATTCTGATGGTGGTTCATGTATAAAGGGTGTAGATTATTAATTATTCAAATAATACATTTTTTGTGGTTTCAGGAAAAATGGTATTGAAGCATTGTAAACTATTTGATCACCATAACCAAATTCATATTTGTTGTAGGCCGAAATATGTCCAGGTTTTTTATTGTTTAATGATCTAAGAATGGGGATATAACTTAATAAACGTTTGTTGTTCTTTTGCATGTGTATTATTTAAAAATCGCGCAATTAATATCGTGCCCTCTGGTGCTAAGAATGAAAATTAATATTTAAAAGTTCGTGTTTAAACGGTTGTCAAGTTAAACGATATTTACTGACTGAAAGACGCTTTGGCACATATTCATGTTTTAATTGTATTTAAATTTGCTAATCAAAATTATTTGATTTGTTGTGTGTTGTGCAGTTATTTACATATATTATAAAACGTTTTTGTTGATTTTATGCAAGATAAATGGATTCATTTACTGAGGTAAGTCTTAACGGTTTTTATGTTTTTATTCATTTGAACAAAGAAGTATGTTAAAATATATTACATAAAAAGAAATGTTTTTAGTAAGTTTTACTATCATTATAGCGTACCTTCGAACGTGCAAAGGCGCGCCAAAAGAAATTGGAAGCACATTATAATAATACTGATGAAATATCAAAAACTCCCTTACAAGAACCTAATGTAATACTAAAGAAATATGAAAATGCCTCCAAGTCATTTCCAAATTTAACGGAATGCAGCAAAGTAAAGCGTAAAGAAGTTGTCTCTGACAGTACTTTGCATGCTTCCATATACGATTCCACCTTAAAAGAAAATTTCTCAGACTCTAATCTTAGTAAAAAGGGTTGTACGAGAGTTTCTTCAGACCTACAAAGTTCTCCTCAAACTCCTACCAAAACATTAAACATTCAAAAAGAAAATTTTAATATGGAGATCAAGCTTACATCTGCAGAAAATATTAGAGTTGAAGTAGAGATAGAAGAGAGAGATGATGACAGTGACGGCGATAATATTTCTGATGAAGCAACAAATTCTAAAGCTGTGGAAGATAACACACCAGCCATTCGACCAGATGTAAAGAATCGTCTACACCGCTTAGGAAAACTATATTCCGGAGAAGATGATTTAAACCTCTCATCCCCGATACATCGCACTGAGGCTAAGTTTTACGAGAAAGAAACTTCAGAAGATATTACAAAAGCAACTTCTGAAGATACTAAGAAACCAACTGTTGGGCTTGGTAAACTAAAAGCTCTTGCTAGCAAAGTAAACGAATGGGAAGATGAAATTAGTACTAAGACTTTCGTTAAAGAGCCTCCGAAGAAAAGCTGGAAACCACCAGCTCCTAAGCCACCGACTTCAGCCATTGCTGCTGCTGCTGCTCCTTTTACTCACAGTCCGAACAAAGGTCCTGCTCCTCAACCACCCAAAACTAATGTCACTGTTTCAGCCAAGATGTCCAGCAGGGAATCAAGTCCAGAAAAGAACAGATCGCCTGTTAAAGATCGCAGCGCCGGAGGAGACAGCAAACATCTTCCTCTAGACAACAACGTTTTAGCTACATTGGTACATACATTTATCATAAATTTTGTTTTTTTCTATTTTTGATACTACAGCTCTGTTCGCAACAGATTTAAAATATAAAATCTTTTCGACTAAAATCATTACTAAAAAATTTAAAATTTTAGGAATCTCAAGGTTTTACAAGAACCAATTCAAATACTCGTTTAGTATATAATTACAAAGATTCAAGCAAAGAACAAGTAATTGATTCTGAAGAGTTAGAAACCGTTGAAGAGAATTCTGAAGAATCAGAACCAACAGTTTCTAAAGTTACAAAACTTGCCAGTAAATTTTCACCACCTTCAGAAAGAAAATCTCCATCGAAAACTAATTTACGTGGTGGTGAAGTTATGAGTAAAGCAGCTGCGTTTGAAAAAAATAGTCCATCAAAAAATATTAAAGATCCGGCATTGATGTCAGTATCCGAACGGAAAGCTTTGTTCGAAAAAAATAAAGGAACAGCTTTAATACCAAAAGCTGCTTTTGGTATGGCCGCACCTTTGAAATCCATCGAGAAGGAAGAGAAAGCGGTTAAGCCTGTCGCAGGTAAGATAATTTTTGATTCTTAATTGTTGATCATGACTCATTTATCTTTTGGTGATGTAACTATAAAAATTATTTTGTAGTTAAACCAAGCTCTCCACAAAAATTAAATAATCTTCCGGCCAAACATTCCCATCAAAAATCAAAAGATTCGCCAAAAAATAAAAATGTTTTATCACCAACAAAAACGTTTATTGCGGAATCTGGTATTGCTAGTAAGATGCGTGCTCTTCTCGAAAAAAAATCTACTATTTCCCAATCTCAAATCGCAAATAATATTCAGGAACAACGTCAAAAGGATATGGACCTCTTATTGAATAGATTTAACAAACACAAAAATGTACGTATTCGTGTAATCATTTAAAGGCAGGATTTAATAAGTATTTATTTAGACGGCAGAAACAGAAGAATCTTCGGAAGACGAAGAAGAAAACGTTACAGAAACAACAAAAATGATACAAAACCGAGCTGCTAAAATTGTTCAGTTTAAAGATCAAGATATGTTGCCTCCACCACCACCGCCTCCGCCCGTGCCAGAGTCTCCCAAATCAGGGGCCCCAAAACGCAGAAGTGAGTTACGCTAACGAAACATTTACTAACATTGCAATCCAAATTTTGTAAAATGTGTTATATTTTGATTACTAATAAATTTGCTTTTTGAAAACATTGCACCTTTTGGCTTTTTCTTTTGCACAGCTTTAATTTTTAAACCTAACTATTACTTTCATTAATCTAACAAGCTATGTATTTTTAATTGAAATATATTTATAAAGGCAAAGGAGACAGCCCGCAAGTTCGGGAAGTATTAGAAGACGTAAAGAGAATTCGTGTCAGCGCACCAAAAGCCGGCCGCATGTATCCCTGCTTGTCGGACATTGAAGCCTCGACTACGGAGAATGAACCAAGCACAGCTGAACAAAGTTCGGAATCCAGGTGCGATAAAATTACTGATTGGATTTTATTTATATTTTGTATTGCATGAATGACGTGCAATAATCACACAAAAAAACGCTTTGAAGTGGTTTTTCCAATTGTGTTTTTTGTTTGGCTAAAATTAAAATCCGCCGCATGCTTACTTAATGTAACATTGAGACTGTTTAAAATTGCCCAGAGAGTGAGATACAAGTATTATTTGTACTTAATTATATTTTAATAAGACGGTAAAGGTCTATTTTACAATATATCTCTGCGTAAATATGTACGTAATAATTTTTTACATACGTACGTTTACGCATTCCTTATATAAGTTTTATGCTTGCCTGCTTTTGAGCCTTCCTTATTCTTCAGGTAATAATGGTACAATTTGGAATTGTAAGGGTAAATATTTTTGTACTGTGATAAACAAATAAATTTCTTTTAAAAAACTCTTGAATTTAATTACTAAACCTTATCATGTTAATTCATTGAGTTTATTTGGTATTTCTGTTTTATTATTTCTAGTTTTGAAGACAATAATTCTAGTTATGCGGACTCCGATGAACCGAACACTAGTTTTGGACGGGAAATTCTTGAAGTTGTTTGCAAGAACCAAACGCCGCAAAAACGGGTAAGAAATAATTAAGAAGATACATGACTTAATTTAAAGAATATGTAAAATATAAGTACATATTTTGCAGCCAATTCTGGATGACAGTACAGCAAGTGATTTATCAGATATTTTGGATGGAATGGATGATTATTTAGATGAAGCATTAGCTCAAGACTCTGACAATACCGAGGGTCCTACTCCACCAAAACATGGAAGATCTACTCCTCCGGTATAAAAATTTATTTTATAATAAAATACATGACATAATTTTTTTGTATCTTTCAGAAAAATGAGCCCAAACCATCAAACTCATTTCATTATTCTTCAAAATTAAAATATGATTCACCAGTAACACCCAAATCACCAAAATCATCGCAATCATCTCTTGGCCAAAAATCTCCTGGAAAATATACCAGTTCAAATGGATATTCTCCAAAGAAATCAGATTTACCAACTCACATTGTAGACGGACAAAGTGTGTTGCCGTTAGTACACACAGTCAGTTTTTACAGAAAACAACAAGCTCAGGGAAATAAAACTCCAGTGCGACAAATAACACGACAAGCAACTCTAGAAGAAGAATCTCCAGAAAAAGAACAGGATGAAACTGTTGAAGTTTCCGACAAAATTCAGGAACTTATGAACACGGTACGTTAAATAAAGTGTAAATGAATTAGGGTTTTAAAATAATTAAATATTTCAGGTCACAAAACAACAAACAGTTATTTCCCAAGCAAGTCAAGCTTTAAATTTGTGTTGTTCCACAATTGAATTTTCTGGATCGAGTGAGCAAGTAGAAGCTGAAAGATTATTGCTTGTTGCAAGTAAGTTATTATAATTATTAAATTCTTAAAATGGACACAGAGTTTATATATATTTTTTTAGCTCAAAGGAGACAAGCAGCTTTACATGAAGTTCAGCGTTTGAGAGTAGAAGGAACTTTGCACCCTGGAGGTGGAATTTCTATCGATAAAGGATCTTTAAGCATTTCAGATATTTATCTACCCTTGAAAAAAGAATATGTACGGGCACTTGCAGCTGGTGTGTATTTTAAAATATATTTAAGGAATAATAAAATACAATGATATTATTTTAGCGGGTGGGCAAGGCCACCACGTAGTGTGTTTAATCCGCTATGCAGAACATGTAATTCCAACTCGTTTAGTATCCACAATCGCAAGTCCAAAAGACTGCCCAGAAATGAATTTGCGAATTCCCGGAATATACAAATTAGAAAACATTTTCTCAGACTTTACAATAACTTTTGAAGTGTACACATTACAAGCTCAAGAAGAATTATTGCCACATGAAGTTAAATATCACATTAACACGAAAAAGGGAGGAAAATCTACACCAAAGAAAAAACAAGACTCAAAACTAATTATGCCTACCATTCAGTCGCCGGCAGGACCTCAAGCAGTTCGATCTCCATCTTTCACACTGATGGGATACGTTGTGTTTTCTTTACAAGCTGCTAATCGAACACACTGGACACTAAATAATGTAAGTAAAATTGTAATTGAATGTGCAAAATATTTACTATATCGTAAGTAATAGAAAAAAATAGTAGCGCTTATAGCTCCTTTTTGGAATAAACCATAACATACTCATTACGTTACAATTCAACAAAATTGTATTTCTCATAGTTTTAGACATTTTTAAACTGATTTTTCACTAATAGTAATATTTTGTAGACACCAGCTTTGAGTCCACTGGAAGGCAGCATCCAAATGCGAGTTACTTGCGAGTTAGCTGTTTCAGTGGAGCATCGTGGATTTTTAACAATGTTTGAAGACATTTCTGGATTTGGTGCCTGGCATAGACGTTGGTGTTTACTTAAAGGTCCATCTTTAAGTTATTGGAAATATCCCGATGATGAACGCAAAAAAGTATGAAAATATATTTCTCTAAAACTCATGTTAATAAAAATTAAATTTTCAGGCACCAATTGATACAATCAATTTGAAAATATGTACAACGAAAAATGTGGGGCAAGTTAGCAGAGATATTTGTGCAAGACCGCACACATTTTTGCTCGAAACCGTAAGAGATGCCAGATCATCGGATAAGGATAGTCTCGTTACTGTTTGCCGTGGAGATAAAACTATGATAAGGTAATTATTTTATTGCATAAATTACTAGTTATTTATACATGGCTTCATTTTTAGGCACTTATTATCAGCAGATACAAAAGAAGAAAGAATTGAATGGTGTGAAAAATTCAACAAAGCCCTCGAAGCTACCAGACTTTGGGGCAAATCATAAATGTTTAATATATTGTATTTACATTTAAGTTTTTAATTTTTTACTAATATTTGTATTTTATCAATTTTTATTAGCCATATTTTATTTTTGTGATAATATTTGGGTTAAGGGACTAATCTCTTGTAAATAACATTTACTAATCCCTTAATAAAATGTATATCTATTTAAAATAATCTTTCATTTTACCTCAAACCTGCAGGTATTATTACATTGTATGTAAATGAGAAAGTATTTTCTCAAATTTAAAATATGCCATTTAAATAAAAACAAAATTAAAGGTATTACATATAAATAAGCAGAATGAGGATAGATTTTTTACCGTATGCCCGGCAAAAGTTTCAAAGTAGTTCAGTATCTCACAACAGCGTTTTAGTTCAGGACTTTCAACCGCAGTGGATGACACACACGGCGCTTGAATCGTTTCGAGTTTCAATTTCAAACTACTGGTGGCACGAAACATGTGCAGTCGACCAATATTTCGGTGCAGTTTTCTTCGATCGTCTCATTAACTTACTCATACGTGAAACATTTGTATCGTTCCGCTTCCAAAGTAAAAAGTTATTAATCAACGCCTAACAACCGAAACTTTCCAAACAAATAGCAATTAAAATTTTTAAGTGAATTAGTGAAAAAAAAACTGAAAATGTCAGTCGACGCTATTTCCGAAGGAGTTGAATATGACAGAATTATCCAAAATGGGCCCAAAAAGGTAACTTTGATATTTTCGTAGTAACAAATACATATTAATATTTCTGTTCCGTTATAACTATTACTACAAATTTGTAAAGCAAATTATATTACTTAATGAACTTGATAAATATTTATGACCTTAATTATTTTTGAACTATTGTTGGATGAAATGTTGCAAATAAACTATTAAACATTTGTGAGAATCATTTTGAAGTGTGGAATTTTTTAGCAGTGTTTTATTAATATGTCATTAACCGGTTATCGGTCGGCAGTCTTCAAATACTCGAATAAATATATAGGAAAACCATATGCCGGTTTTACAATGTACGTAGGTAGAAGTTGACCAAAGAATTTTTGAGGAATGCAATCAGTCAGAAAAGTAATTTCTACTACTGTTGTTGACTTTTCTGATTAGAAAAGAAATTGGAAACCGCAAATGCATAAGCACGCAAGAATTTCACGCGCAATAATTTTAACAAAATACAATCTTTTTTTCTATCGCTTTATTTACTGCTTCATTCCATTTCAATGATATTTCCGCTGATAATTTTTAAAATGATAAATAACATTTATTATCTTTTTTTTCATATAAATAGTACACATTTTAATTATTCAAATTTCAGCTTTGAATAAAATTCGAAATTAAAGAGAAATCGAAAAATTCATTGTAATCTACTTATTACCAGTTGCATAAAAAAATGTAATAATTTTGATGTTCTGTAATTCGTTACAATTTATTGTTTTCACTTTAAATTAGAATATATCCGTCGCTTACACATATGTGGAAATTATTTAAATTAAACATGAGATAACAATTTATAGTTTCTAAAATAATTTTGCTTTTTTTACGTACCTACCTTAGCAAAAATAATTTTTCTTTTAATATTCCCTCAAAATTCAAAAAAATTTTATCTCTTTTTCAAAAGTAGTAAAGATTTCACTATAATATGGAATTTGTTTGCGAATTTATTTGAAAATATTGTACGTATTGTCATCTACACGATTTCCGTTCATGAACCGGACACAGACAAGTAAACAATTGATCACGATGTTCGGATGTTCAATCAATCATCCTACAATCAAAACATTAAACAATGCAAGCGTAACATCATAATTATGCGATTTCGATTCTGTTAACACAATTGCCAGACACCGCAATCTCTTGAACAATTGAATTACATCGAAACGATTAAAGAAATTCGAGGAAAAGGAGAGACTTTGAAGAGAAATGGACATGCAGAGAATGAGAAATTGAAAGAAACTGAAATTATATTGTTGAAATCAACTTTCGATAGTGTTTGCATGTAGAATGTAAATCGATTTTGAAAACACTATTAAACATTTTAAAATCATTTATAAATTAGTAGTTTAAAAATGTCTAAATTTTTTTTTTTATTTAGAAATAACTCAATATTATTCAAAAAATTATCTAGTTTCTAAGGAGCCATAAAAATTTTACTAGTGATTATTTAAATTCTTAAACAATAAAATTGTTATCTACTAAACAATAAAACCAAATTTTATAGTAAAACTAGTGTTTTAAGTTTACGACAAGCGTTATATCTCATTTAGAATAAAATCCAGTCATCTCTGTAACTACATCTAATTCCATCGTCAATTGTTTCATCTCATTAAATATTTTAATCTCATTTTCCTCCTAATAAAGGGTTAAAATCTTGACGTCAGATTTAAAAGTACCACTCACACAGGAAACAGTCTATTTACATTAACGAATCGCACAGAAATACTCGTACACTTGTCATTTATAATAATGTTTTGTTTTTATATCACTATTACAATTACTATTCATCAACAACTTAATTTTCTCTCGCTGTAAGTGACGCAGTAAGTGCAGAGGATGATATATACACTAAAAGTGTGAAATGGTGTTAATTGCGTTAATCTACCACCATAAATAAAGCTGGAATGCTAGAGTTACTCTACATTGTTTATTTCTAAAAGCACGGCACTTAGTTGTACATTGAAATCATCTTTATCCGCTTTAAAAGCTTGAAATAATTTGTGTATAGCTAATAAATTTTAAACAAAAATTTTCTCACTATTTGGAATAGCAGTTTTTTCTATAAAACATCTCTGAAAATAAATAAATTTATATGTAAAGAGTAATATATTATTCACTAGGGGATAATTGATATTTTATTTTACAAGAATATCGGTTAACAACATGTTTCTATCCGGTTTCTTGTCATGCGTAAAAAACACATTTCTTAATGACGACATATGCAATATGTATTTGAGGGCGTTTAGCATATGTTACCGTTTGAACACTCATGGTGAAGTGTGCAGTAATATAGCTAATTTTGTGTGAAAAATAGTTCATAGTAATTAACTCCGATTTCTTACTCAATAAGTTTGTTTTTCTAAATATAAATACTTGTCCAATAATTTTTATTTTATCTATTTACTAATTAAAAATTGTTAAAACTGCACTTAAGATTAGTGAACTAATTTATTTGATTAGGTGTTCAAAATGTTAAACTTTCTCTGCATTGTACAATATATCAAATTGCATTGTCGTTCTCTTTGTAAACTGGTTTTCCATAAATATTTGCATTTAGTACACGACCTATGACTTTCTTATAAAGATAAATCACTGAAAGATGTTTGTTGACCATACAGAGGTCTGCATTCAATATAGCAGGAAATATCTGATACCGTTTGTTTAAACAATAATAACAAATAATAGATATAACAGTTTATAAAGTAGTACAGTGTGCAACTACTTTTATCGTTTATCTTAATCATTATCGCTAGACATTCAAGTTTTCTGTTTTCATAAGATTTGTAGCGATTTCTTCATTTTCCTTGTAATAAGAACAATGGATAATTGTATAATATCTACAGTAAACATTTAATAAGAAATATACTTTATATGCATTTCTAAAATTTGTTATCTACAATAACAGTAAAAAAATCGATGTGGAGTGTGTTTCTACCATGACCCATCTCTCAGTGTAATGAACCTAAAACTCAGTTATTCCGTGAATGACACACACGTCGAGAGACAAGGGGGCCACAGAAAGAGCTACCCGCACGAGGCAGGAAAGTGGTCCACAAACTTCTGTCCGTATGTGAGGAGCTGGTCTGTGTACTCGCCCACATTGTCTGACATTTTACATATGTGAACGACCGAGCAGGTCCCAATCGTTAGAAAAAAATTTAACAACCATTTCAAATAATAAAAAAAAATACCTGGATTTAAACTTTTTTTAACAATACAACAGCTGGTGATATACACAGGAACAAATAGTTATTAACTAACAAGTTTTGTCATTATAATACGAAAATGTATACCCCAAAAATGAATGCTGAAGAACATACTATAAAAACTACAATGCAATTCTTTATTTAAAACTTTTCTATTCTTGCGCTCGGTGTAACGGTTTAAAATTTACAATTCTTCTAGTCTGCGCAGTAATATTTCTCGTAAAAGTACATGCAACTCTATTTTAAAATCAAAATAAAACAAGTTACGGAACTGCATTCTCTAGACACCTCTGAATTATTTATTCTTAGCACCCTGTGATACAGTTACAGTTCTTGTATGTTTGTACTGCTTGGCTGGTATTTCAAGCGCCAGGAATCCAAAATACAGGGTGTGTTTCTCTTGTACGCTGTGTACAAGGTTGACGAACCCTAAACTGCGTAAAAATAACCCAACGATCCTTGTTTGGTGTTTGGGTTGCGGTAGGTGATACTAATTCTATATCCTTGCAGAGGTCATGGAAGATGAGAAGGAGTACATATTTTCAGATTTGGTCATAGAAATTTAAAATAGTTACAATGTGACAGAGAGAATTGTTTCGTATAGTTTTTGGTATAAATATTTATATTATATAAATTTTTTATCAGAACGGATGTTTGTGTATCTTTTAAGTACTTGATAAATCAATTATAAATAAATAATTATCATATTTTCCCTGCAAAACCAATTGGAAAAGATTTCCTTATTTGGCCAAAAATTGTTTATCTAATATTTGAACTGCTCTTTCTTCTAACTTTAATTACTAATTCCCATTTAAAATGTTGATAAAGTTATCTTAAATTTTTATTTTTCATTTTCATTATTTTAACAAGATAACAAGTTTAACAACAATGTACAATAACATAAAGAATAGAAATGATTATGTATTTAATATGTTAATTATATATAATAATATAATTAATTATTTAAATAAGTTTTGCGCCTCTACAAACATGGTTTGGGAATCACTGGGGTGTGCAGAGATGACGTCACTGCACATAAAAAAATCAAATCTCGTTTTACAAGAAATTTTCAAACGGGGTTTTCACTAATCGTCATTTCTTTTTATAAAGTATCATAAAAAATATTTATGGGCATAAAACAAATAAAGCTATTATATCGTTTTACTTTAAAGCAGCAGTTTCAGAAAGTAAATATTTTAGTATTAATAATGGCTGTTTTACGTAAAGTTACTAAAAACCTGCATGCAGTCTCAAGTTTCGCAACCCTTTGACCTTTACGAAGTGCGAAAAGTGTTCGATTTCGAGTCGTCGCATTTCTGATGACTCATCCGTAGGTCTGTCTGGAGAAACCCATTAGATTCTCGTTTACAACCGTGTGTGCAATGTCAAAATGTTTTCCGATATTTTATATTAGCTGCATCCCGCGTAAAATTGCTATGAAACACATAAAATGATTAATTGGCTATGTACATTCGATTAACATTGCTTTCAACATAGTTAAATGTTCTATGAATTAATGTTATTTCTCTTTTTTAATTGAAAATGTAAAATAAAGTAGAAATCACAGGATAATAAAAATAAAGAGTTGATGTCAATGTGAAACTATTATTAATGAGTGTTTTTATGAACTCAGAAATAGATACCATCCATTAATTTAGAACACCGGAAATGACAAAAAGTTGGAATGTGAATGTTGATAATTTAGGCTGAGCTGTCAATAATTTGAAAACGAAATTATTTAAATTAACGTAAATTATTTATGAACAATGATAACATCAAACAACTTAATTACGTGAAATGTAAATTATTCGTTTAAAAAAATGTAAACAAATTCTAAAATGTTAATTTTTCATAGCTGAGTATTCACTGTGATACTTTTCTTTCGAAAGCCGGCAAAATCATACGACATATGCACAATTCAATGATAATTTTTCGCAATCATCCGGCATTGTCCCACTTTTATGATTTAATCCTCCAAATATGGGTAACTCAATAACAGCCAGTTTTTATCACAGCTGTTGGACAAATCGGTTTCTTTTAGATTTTATGCTTTTATTTGGCTCCGTGGCTAGTTTACCAGATGCCCATTTTTGCCTAATTACTAATGGACACTTTATCTTAATTTTTACATTGCCACTACTTACTTGAAGTTAAAATAAACGTTAAAATTGCTTTGATATTTCCAAGTTGTTGATTATTTAGGTTTAGAACACTTTAATAGGTTAAATATTATCATAACTGGGTACATGTGTTCCAAGTTGTAATAATTATTTACTTGGGAAAGGTAAAAAAAGTTGAACATCGAAAATAAGGTCTAATGAGTCAGAGTTTTCAAGATTACTTTTAAAGCATCCTTGACTGATATATGCAAATATTTTTCCATATATGGATATAGGTCAGAACATTCCAAAACTAATTATTTTGACATAATGAGCATTCTAGGTATTTTCGTGATAACAAACATAATTATATTTTATTTAATATTATAAATATTTAATATACTTTGTAAATTGTGCGTCAGAAGAGCTTAGTTTCTTGCCTTTAAATATTTGTAAATGTAAGATACCAAAATGTCTAATTTAACCGTAAATGTAATGATATCACAAACACAAATAATAATAAAATAAACTTTTCATTAAAATTTGCGTTACTTTATTATTTTATTACATTAATTTCATGTATTAACACTATAAAAAGCGATATCTTTGAGTAAAACATTTGATAAAACTTTACCGAACACGACTGTCAAATATCTTCATATTGCAATTGTTTATATTTAACAGATGGTATAGTAAGTTCAGAATTTATGGAAACCATAAACAGGTTTATTAGATTTGTTGAGCATGTCAATAATTAGTTCTAATAATACTATAGGAAATGAAAGATGTGAAATGAGAATGTCAAATATATTCTATTACCTTGCAATTGTTTATAGGTAACAGGTTCAGAATTAATAGTAACAATCTACATGTATATTAGATTTATTATATGTGTTGAGTAAGTCAATAATTATATCTTAATAAAAATATATGAAATAAAAGATAGGAAATGGGCCAAGTCCGTCTCTGTATGACCGTGACACTCTGGAGTCGCATCATCTTCTTGTTTATTCTGACTGGCCGACGAACTCTCCGGTATTTCTGTACTTTTTTCTCTGCAATAACCTTTAACTTGTTCGATTTTAAAATCGGCAAGTGGGTCGAATGAATTATGGAACAAATAGAAAGAAAGTAACGGACTGGCAGAGCTTTTGTTTTTGCAAAACGATGCAAAGCATAAATAAATACCTGTTCTCATCGGTTTAGATTATATTTAATTTCAAAAATAAAATACATTTGCATAATAACAGGAAACTATGTTTATTAGTTAATTAGAAACAAAGCAAATTATTTTGTTTTTTTGGAGTAATGAAAATAAAATCTTTTATACTCTATGTTGTATTGAAAGTAAATTCAAAATTATGCAAAATTTAATAACCAAATAACTTTCCTGCTTACATAATAAATTTTAGAACTTTCTGAAATAATTAATACGCAATAATAATTACTAAAGAAAGTAATAACTATAACGCTTTTAAGTTTAAATATATAATAATTGCGCGTATTTACGTTTCTCCCTATAATTTTATGATCACGATTTGATTCTTGATACGCTTTCATTAATTTGAAAAATTTCCCCAAAGTTTACATTTCTCTTCACAATAAAATACAAGAGAGTTATGCAAATTATTCTATTTAGTTTGTGCAACGGCAACGAGTAGTTCATGTGCATATAGAGTTGTTGCAATCAAGTGTTTTGTTCAAATTAAGTGATATTTAATATGCCTCCTGCAGCAGTAAATGTAAGTTAGCGTTATTTAGAGCTTAATTTAAAAAAATTAAACAAAAGATATTTTCCTCATAAATTGTTTTAATTACCTTTAACAAAAGAGATTAATTTTCTTTTTAAAATAAAGATAACATTCAATGGAATAGTATGTAATGCTGACATAAGTTACCTTTAAAATATCTATAAATTAAACCTACTTACAGAAGTTAAATATTTTTAGAAGTTATGAGTAATTTATTTAAAATATGTAGCGAGAAAGGTTGTATTATCTGTTATTGTATTAGTTGTTACGTTATAATAAATGTAATAAATTGTTTTGTCAATAACATTATTATTATTTCTAGGTCGCAATGACCACAAGTATTGATGCAGACACCATACGAGAAGCCTATGATGAAGTTCGATCAGATATGACTCCTACACAATGGTAATAATTAATAATTCATTACATAATCACAGTAAAATAGGGATTTTTATATTAGAATTTTTTTCTATTTGTAATCGAGAATTATTGGATTAAATCTATTTCGAAGTAATGTCATTAGGGGATTTAATAGCATTTGTATAAAAGCGTATCACGAACGAGGAACAGAAAAAGTATTGAATTAAATCGCCTTACAGTCTTGCAATGTGAAACATTTTCATGTTATGTGGGTTGCCGCATTTTTTTTTTCACCTTGAAATAAAACCAGTGATGTCTCAACTTTTGCAGTCATGATCCTTTAATAGTCTATGAAGTTTCATGTTTGAAATTGTATCATAAAACATTTTTTTTCTTTAGGGCTGTGTTCAAGTTTGAAGGCGCCCGAATTATTTGTTCCGCTAAAGGAAACGACTTTGCCGATTTCCGGGATCAATTTTCCAACGGCGAGCGAGCTTTCGGGTATATTCGATTACAAACCGGGGATGAAATGTCCAAGCGTCAAAAATTCCTTTTCGTTACATGGATCGGCCCCGAAGTCAGCGTAATCCAAAGGGCGAAAATGTCAACCGACAAATCTCTTATGAAAGATATAATTTCTGTAAGTTTTCTATAAGGTTTTTAAAAGAAATAATTTCTTCCTCATGCTTAATAATTTATTTAGAAAAAAAATTATAAAGATAATAGAATTATTTTTGAAATTTTGAAATCAGTATAGTCCTGAAAATTATTATAAGAGAAAAAAAAATATTTGAGTGAAAATGTGAAATACATGTTTTTTTTCAATCAATCGTTATAAAGAACGTACAAGTTCAAAAAACATTTCATTATAAAAACACATTTTACGGGATAATACAATCTAATTCCGTTTGAAAATTTGAAATCAGTAGGTACATAGAGATCTTTATTTGCTAAAACAAAAAATGGTATTTTTTAAATATATTAGATATACAGCACATTTTTATTTATTTATTTACTGATACATTAGGTAGTTGTTCGGTTTGGGACTAAACAAGATCAAAATATGTATAATACTAAATTGTAGGACAACTGGACAACCACATTAAATTTTTCTCTAAAGTTTGAAAAAGAATTGGTTGTTCTAAAAATTATATCTGTATATTATTTAGTAATTGTTTGTTAACAATTCTGTTTAGAATTTTGCTGTGGAGCTTCAATTGGAAAACCTATCAGAATTTGAATTAGAACATTTCATGGATGCCTTGACCAGAGCTGGAGGTGCGAATTACGGAACCGGTGTTAGAGACCTTTAGTTTTATTGTTTAACATATTCTGACATCGCATTTTAATTCATTAACAATTACCGTTAAATTACCCCATTCTTAGTTTATGTTCCTAATCAAAATTTTATGAGACGTTGCAAATTCTATTTATTATTACTAATATGTACTAAACTTATCAAGTATGTTTAATCTTTTATAAGTACTGTGTATTTTTATAAATGTAATTATTTGTGCAATAATAAACACATTTAAATGTATGCATTATTTAATATATACTTGAGCTACATACTGAATATAAAGTGAAAATAGCTTCTTTTAATAATCTTTTTGTTCAGTTCTTTCTTGGCTTTTTCGTTATTTGTCCTTGGTTCCCAGTTTCTATCTTGGGAGAAATTTCCTGGAGCAATGGAGACCTAGTAAAGTTTCCAAATAGCGTGTTCAGGAGGGCTACACCGTAACCAGTTGCTCTTTCTCCCTACATCAAGAAACCTAGTGAAATAAATGTAAATTAATATTTAAAATAAACTTACACAACTGACTGGAGACGCCATGTCAACATGTAGCCAAGCTCCTGGAAATTCAAAACCAAGATGGGCAGCAATGAACAAACCCGCACAGGAAGACTGTGCGTTGTTCCGATCCTAATGAAAAAAAAAAAAATACAGTAGTTATAAATAACAAATATGAGATTAGGAACTCACAGCTACTGAGTTCTTCATGTCAGCAACAGAAGAAGCGAATTCAGAAAAGTGCAGTTCCGGGCTGTAAGGAATTGGGAATACCAAATCTCCGGATACTAATCCAGCTTGAACACAATTATCTTCCCAATCAGCGCTGTTTGATAATACAGCGGCGTGGTATTTACCCGTTGCAACACCCTAAATTACATAAATAATTTAATTTGTATTTTAATATCTTCAAGAAAATTATACCTGAGCTCCTGTTAAAGTAGCCATATCAAGTATAATATTAGCTTTTAAATCTCGATGTGCGTAAACAACACCGTCCGAAAGCACCAAACGACCTTCTGCATCAGTGTTGTTGATCTCCACTGTACATCCTGAATATAAAGTGTGGATATCATCCGGCCTGAATTAAAAAAAATCTTACTAAAAATAGATTCGGGCCAGTAAATTTGCAAATTTAAATTAAAACTGTTGTGTTAATTATTTAGAAGTACAATTGTCATGAAATGATTAGCGCATCGGTAGTAAAAAAAGTAATATACTTAACCATTTAACAACCCGAGATAATATATATTCTGCAAAATTAAACAAAAAAAATGGGAAATATGTTTTTCCTCACTTTGTAGAATTGGGCCCCACAGCGTTCTCCGCGAGGCAAAACACCGCATGAAGATTCTGTGAGAAGTTAGCCTTCACAGCGGCGTAAAAGGCACCAAGTATTCCAGCCGCACCTCCGCAATCCCGCTTCATACCGGGCATGGAGTTCTTTGCTTTGATGCTGAGGCCGCCAGTGTCGTACACGATCCCTTTGCCCACCCAGGCGATGGTGGCGTGCGCTCCTGGAGGAGTGTGGCTCAACACAGCCAAAGCTGGAGGAACCAACGCAGCCTTCCCGACTCCGTAGATGCCGCCCATGCCTCTCTCGCGAAGCTCTTCACCTCGGATGATCACTGGAGTAATGTTTAGGCTTGCTCCGACGGATTTCACTTCCTAAAATATATTTATTAATGCATATCGAGAAAAAAATTGTAGGACTTACCTCCAAAAAGTGATCAACATTCATTTCATTGCATGGAGCATCAACGATTTTTGCAGCCATGCGAATTCCAATAGCGGCATGTTCCAAACATTCTAGCTCTTCAGGTGTTAATTCCAGGGTCAATAAATTTTCTTCTGCTGCTGCAAAAATATAAATTAAAACTAAATATTATCCTTTGCATTTAAAATATTTGTTATAATTGTCATATGAATTTCAAAAAGACATCGAGTATAATAAAACTATTATAAAAAACAACTTACAGCTTGATGGCACAACAATAAATTCAACACTAACATGAGTAACATTATTAGAAGACTGGGATGTTTTTTTATTGTAAATTGGGAAGGCACGGGCAACTGCACAGGCACTTGCGTAAATATCATTTCGACCACAAACCACCTGTGAAACAAAATATCGGTGATAATTAAAGCGTTGCCAAAATATTTATTAACAAATAGAAAGAAATAATTCTTTTTATCCACAAATTATAATTTTAATCTTTCAAAAATAAAATTATTAACTTGATGCAATAGTGCACAAATATATAATGAGATAGTAACATTTAAAAATATTTGTTTCTAAAATAAATAGTATTAGCTTATCACAAAGATAAAGAGTAACATACACCCAACAAAAAATTATCAAAGAACGTGTAAGGAGGACAGCAAACCAAAATCTACTTGAAACAGATTGCCACACCTACCAATTAAGTAAATGATTTATTACATACCACTATACTTTCGTCTACTCCAACAGAGCAATTGCGGACTAAACGAGTGATAGCATGAGCCCTTGAAGGTGTATTATGCCGACTACATTTCACCGGTAAAGCCGCAACAGTAGCAAGATTAAGATACAAAGAACATGTATCAGTTGGAGACGGATGGAGGCTAGCAATAGCTGATGTAAATATCTGAAAGTAATAAAGAAAAATATGGCTTATTGCCAAGAATCGTGACTAGTAAAATTTTTCTTTTCAAAACGCTTTTATTTTATGATTTGCGTCAAAGACATATAATATAACGTTTTAAATCAAAATATCCGGTCCATAAACCGGTTTTTGAAATCACAAACAAAAAATTTACTCTCTTCCCACCTACCTCTTCGCTGACGCGAGGTTCCAATTTACATCTTACATCTTCGTATTTTAACAATGACAAATGTTTCACTTGTCCAATGAAGAGTACCGGTTTTTTCTGTGGGTCGGATGGAGTTAATTTTCCATGAAATGTTAACTTGGTACTAGCCATGTCATAAATGAATGACAGAACCTACAACACTATTTTTATACATTAAATGCTTTTATCATACTATTAATTTAATTTACGAACAGTAAGAATTTATGAGTACTGTTATTAATAATAATAGTAATAAATTTGTTTATTAATACTAGTAACTATTAAATTAACACATAAAGTCTTAAATATCTAGGCAAATAAAATATAAAGTAGATCATTTACCTTTTAATTCAACTTCTTTCTCCACATCAGCAAACTCAAACTGAGATTAATCATGAAAAATTCATTTGGCAGACTCAGACTCACTGAAGTCAATGCGCATAGAAAATTGAGTATCTCTGTTGCTCTTACATGAAATATTCTTGCCGTCTTTGTTTACGACTATGATATCATGAACTTTTTCAGGAGTAAATCAAAATAGATACTAGCAAAATGTTTATTACTGCTAATAATATTTTATTAAGCTATTTACAAATACTATATTTTCAATAATTGTGTTATTGTTTAGGATTTGAGAAAAAAATGCAATAAAATTTCTTTTCGAAACTCTTCAACTATAAACGAAATGTCATTCTAATTATAATTTATAATAAAGCTTCAATAATTAAATTTGGACTATCACATTTTTTAAGTTTTCCATTTCGGTGGAAATCTTAGGGATTTTCATCTTCAAGGTCAAGATGTAACTTCGTAGTGTTGCTCTGTTTGTTATTGTTCGTAATGGCAGTCTGTGGTTTTATAAAGTTTTTAATAATTATTGTAACCATAACACAATGTACAGGTAGATATTTTAAGAAGAATATTAATAAAAAAGTTGAATATTTAGAATGTGATCTTTGTATCAGACTCTTTCATTTTGTTTTCGTGACGTGATGTTTGTCTGGTTATATTTTCCTTTTTTGCTTAAATGATCTGAATTCTATATTTAAAGCAACAGATTTATTTTTAATATTAATAAGCGTTTGAAATGCAGTAGAACGCTACATAATGTAACTTAAAAGATGTCTTTTTAGGTGAAGTTCTTCAACACAGAAATCACTTTATAGATGAGTTAGAAGAAGACGATGGTTATTATAATCAAGGAGGAGAACCTCCTCCTCACAAATTACAAGAAAGACCAAATAGCTACAATAATATGTTAGGGTCATCTGGCAATCACAAGAGATTCAAATGTTACTCTTGTGAGCCTCCGGATTGTTCACATATTAACGAATGCAACGATGCAATACAGGTATAGAGTTGTACATTCATTAAACGACTTTTCTATATAAATTTCTTTAGTGCTGGAAATCACGCGTAAGAGATGTATCTGGCGAAGAGTACGTCTCTCGCGGTTGTACAACGAAAGCAGATCAATTGCCAATGATGTGTAGAACAAAAACATCTAGTATTACATCACATAATAAACGCCATGCTGTTGGACAGTATCATATTATTTGCTGTAGTAGTAACTTTTGTAACGATGGACCATTTCCTGAATTGCAGCCAATTTACACAGGTAAAAGCAAAACAATTATTTTGCTTCATTTATTAACAATTTTGATTGCAGAAGATATTGCAAAACCAGATTCCCTCAAATATGTTGTAAAATTAACACTAGCGGTTTTGGGCCCAATTTTTGTTTTGGGAGTTCTTGGAGCCATTGTATTACTTTATATGAGGCGAATTCATAGGAAAAGACTGTTGGAGCAAAGAATAAAACTTGATCCAGAAACATACTATGCAAGTGACGATTTATTGAGGGCTACTGCAGCAGGCGACAGTACTTTAAGGGTAAGTTAAATCAAAAACAAATATTTTTAAAATGATTTGTAATATTTTGTTTGATTTGTCATCATGTGGGCACAAAACAAAACATTGTGGGCGACATTTAAAAATATCTTTGAACAAAGTCTGATAATTGTGTAAATTAACGGCTTCGGTTGATACAGTGTAAAAATAATTAAAAATCCTTAATTTGCGGACAAAACAATATAATTCCACAAATATGTAATTATTACAGGAGTACTTAGAGCATACATTAACATCTGGTAGTGGATCTGGCCTGCCTCTTTTAATTCAACGCACATTAGCCAAACAAATTTCTTTAGCGGAATGTATCGGTAAAGGTCGCTACGGCGAAGTTTGGCGTGGTATTTGGCACGGGGAAAATGTTGCTGTTAAAATTTTCTTTTCAAGAGATGAAGCGAGTTGGTCTAGAGAAACTGAGATCTACAGGTTTGTTATTCAAATAATTTATTATGCAGACAATAATAATAATTTCCATTAGCACTGTATTATTGCGACATGAATCAATTCTTGCATACATTGGCTCTGATATGACATCAAGGAATTCCTGCACACAACTTTGGTTGGTGACACATTATCATTCCTTGGGCTCGTTGTACGACCATTTAAATCGCACTACATTGAGTCATCACCAGTTGATGAAAATATGTTTATCAATTGTAAATGGTTTAGTGCATTTGCACACAGAAATATTTGGCACGCAGGTATGAAAATATTTTTCAAATGTAGTGCATATATGACTAATTTATTATTTAGGGTAAACCTGCGATTGCTCATCGGGACATAAAAAGCAAAAATATTTTAGTGAAAAACAATGGTTCTTGCGTTATAGCTGATTTTGGTTTGGCTGTAACTCATATTCAATCCACAGGTCAATTAGATGTCGCTCCCAATCCCAGGGTTGGAACGAAGCGGTATATGAGTCCAGAAGTTTTAGATGAAAGGTAAATAAGAATTATTTATTATTATTTTTCTTAATTTTGATTATGGTTTATGAACGTCATTTTTATTTTCAGCATAAACATGCAAAGTTTCGAAGCGTTTCTTCGTGTGGACATATATGCACTAGGTTTAGTGTTATGGGAAGTTTGTAGAAGAACAGTCAGTAATGGAATTGCAGAAGATTACAAACCTCCCTTTCACGATGTTGTGCCTAGTGATCCAAGTTTTGAAGATATGAAAAAAGTTGTCTGTGTGGACCAGCAGAGGCCCAGTTTGCCTAATCGCTGGACCAGCGACCCCGTAAGTATCCCTTTTTTCTAAATATAAATATATAATATATAAAAAAGTTGATCATTGCATTGTTATTAGAAGCTTAAATAGTTCAGCCAAATTTGCTCAATACGTACATACAAGCATTTTGGTAAAAAAAATTCTGCGTCTTCGAAAATTCCGCTTGAACAAAAACCTCTTGCAAAAAAAATCACGTATAAATTAAAATTACAAATAGCTGTCAATTCTAAAAATTTAAATGTGTGAATTCATTTTCGCTTACCCGAGTTCCGGTGAATTTCAATGATTACCGAAATACAAAACTAATTTCGTAGATTTTTGTTAAAACATAGAAATATCAATTGATGTAATTATTATACGTAGTGGTCAATTTTCAAAAAAATGAAAAATATTTTACTTATTGCGCCGCCTTTTCAATTTGCGTTTTGTGTCTCGCAGACGTTGAGTGGAATGGCGATGGTAATGCGAGAATGCTGGCACCAGAACGCCAACGCCCGGCTATCCGCTCTGCGGGTGAAGAAAACGTTGCTCAAACTTGCAAGTGCAGACCGTAATGTACATTTCGACACAGACATGGAGGTGTGTGTCTAGTACACCCTGCAGCTCTTACTCCTCCAACCTCAACTCGAATGGTTCAGCCAAATGGTCATCGCATGTAAGATAAATTCTCTACTGTGTTAAGTATTCATGTGCACAAATCATGCAAACGCATTTCTTAACTTCTCAGGGATATTTATTCATATTATAAACGAGTATATCCTTGCGTATTTGGAACTAATATTAAGTTTATTTTATTGTTGGGCGAATTGTTATTAAAATAAGCTTAGGATTATTTCTAAAATGCCAGCCAGAAGTATTTTCTGTGTCTTCTACTTAACAACATTTGTGCACATGATTAAAATGTTGATATTTAGAGTTGACTCGTTACAAGAATAATAGTTGTTGTTTATTTATGTTTTCATTCTGGCATTTATTTTATTGTTGAAACTAGTATTATTGTAACGATGAAATGTTCCACCTAGTACATATTATTAATCTAGTACCAAATTCGATGGTATTCGATGTGATCATGACCTAAAAGGAAGAAAATCTTCCACTACTCAAATAATCGTACATATTAAGCGTTCACAAAAATTTTAACAAAAGATTTTTGTGTTGTAACTTAACGACGAGTGTGTAAAATTATTTAATTTTGCAATTAACTCAAATGTTTTGAATAATTTTGACTTTGCTTTAAAATAATTCCAGGGCTTATATTTTCTGTATTCATAACATTTTTAAATACAAAATATTGTTTAAAATTTAAAAATTAGTACATGAACTTTGGTACAAAATAGAAATAATGTCCGCCGGCCGGAAAATTCAAACCCTGGAAAATAAGTTTTATCAATCTTAGGGCAAGAAACCGATTTATTAATCGGTTTTTCGGTTTCTTGTACTGATCAATCTTACATATTTATATTTACTTCAGGTTTCTTTGACGAACAAAATAGTTAAGTATTAAGTACCGTCATGAATTTATTAAATGTACAAGTACACAACATATGTAACAGTATTATTAGCAGAGTTAGTTTTTATTTACAAAGCAGAAAAAATTATAGAGTATTTGAAGAAATCTGAAGTAAGAGACTCGTTAGAGTTCATTGTATAGTGCCATGAAGCAAGAATAATCATTTTAACAATAATCAGAAACTGCCGTATTTTACGGCAAATTAGAGAGGAAAATAGATGAATCTAAGAATAATGTATATAAATAATTTGTATATCTAAAATGTCATATCTGTCTATTGTATCATGAACTGTACATTATCCATTTGTGTAGGAGTTGTCTGTTCATAATTCAATTTGTTTTAAATATGAATTTTCAAAATTTATGTAATATTAAGGATTTACGAACAGACGACGTAAATGTTTATTTATCTAACAAATTTTTAGAAAGAGATTCATATCATGATTATTTATCAATTAATATTTGAATATATATTATTAAAGCAAATGTATTGTTACATTTGAGGCTCACAAGTATCATATTGTATGTATCAAGTTAGTTTTTGCATTTATTACATTTGTACATATAATCATTCATTTTTGTTATGTCCAACAAATAATGTAAGCAATATATAATTTTAAATGTAAATTATTTTTATTGATTCTCCCTTTTCGTCTGTGTTACATAAAATTTGTTTGTCTTTACGATTTCCATTTCTGTGATTTTCAAACTTTCTCAATTTTACGCTTCGTTAAACAATAAATCTTTGGTTTTACGAAATGAGTTCAATATATATTTGATGAATAGTAAAAATAATTATTTCTTACAATAAACATTGCGCAATTTTAGAAGCAATATATCAGCAATATTTATTAAATAAAAATTTTCGGAATATCTGCTACAAGAGTAAAGAATTCGCCAGATGGCATGGCAAACGTTCCCTTGGCTTTAGCAGCTTGTCAGAAATGGATTCTGAATTTCTGTCGCTGTCAAAATGACATATTTAAATCTTCCAGCTTAATATTAAGTGCCAAACTTTACACCAACGGCATAAAGAAATTTCAGGTGAGATCTCAATCTCAAATTGAAGACATGTCTATGTTACATTTTTACTAAACTTGACCTAATTTTATTCTTGGGGCACAAACCGACCTTGCTAAATTTTTTTGTCGGCAGAGATAGAAATTTTATCAAATTTCCGGGTGTAATAATTAGTGATGACCTTTCATAAATCATTCATGACCATCTCCCGATGTAATATTAGTCAGTACATTAAATTCTGTGTACCCAGAGTATTGAATTTTGCAGTATTTAAAATTAAGCCCTTATTTTGTTAATTATAATTTAAAAATGAAAAGAAAAGTAAGTATTAATGCATGTCAAAGGTCACTGTAACATTTAACATTGTTGACATTCATCAACTACCCTGCGTATTTCATATTCATCCATAAGTTTGTGCTTAATATGGAACAGGACTGGAATTTTAAAAGGTTTTCGCGAATTTGAAACTATTCTCAATGGCAAGCTTCGCGGCCCAAGCAGCTTTACGATCAAAATGGACATCGTTGGTGGAGGAGCACACAATAGAAGTACCTGCAGAAGTTAGCAATAAAGTTACAAGTGTTGTCGGATGGCTAAAGCAGGTTCTTTCACATTTACATTATACATTTATTGTTCTTGTACTCTTCTTACTGTTCATACACTATCATTCATTGTTACTGCACTATACTTATTCTTAAATGCACCTATTTAGAACGGTAAACTGGTTTATACATTTTCGTAGAATCATTAATAATCTTTAAACAGTTATTAATATTTCATTTAAATAAAACTAACAAATAGTTTGGTATAGGTACTTGTAGTATAATTTAAAATGCGCGTCAATTTATTGTGCATATTATTTTATGTAGGCGTAAGTACAGATATTATTTTTTACTTAAAATATTAAGATTAACACGTGTTCCGTTTAATTAAAAATGAAACGAAAAGTAAGTTTTGTAAATTAATTTGCATTTGGCATTTAATTCATGAGAGTACTATAATTATAATCTCAAGTACTTTTATCTTTAGATCAAAATAAAAATACCTTCTGTAGTATTTTTATCTTTGTAAGAGCAACCTCAACGTACGTTTTGCATGTAAATTTTCAGTCGAATTTGATTTATTATTTATGCTAATTATTTGTTATCTGTATTTACTTTCTCCGTAGTTATTTATACAGTCTCAGTAGACCAGTACGAGATACTAATGCGGAGTGTTATTGCAGGCTTCATTAGAAGTAAGGGCGGCAGGCAGACGAGCAGTGAACACTCTAGCAGGTGGTGCTATGGCTCGCAATCTTGTAATTATACACTTCAACGATGTCTATAACGTTGAGACGAGGGTTACACCCGAACCTGTTGGTGGTGCTGCGAGATTCTGCACCGCAGTCAAGAGTTTTCAACATCTTCAGCCCTTAGTCTTGTTCAGTGGGGATGCTTTTTCACCCAGCATGCGTGAGTAACAATTTAATTTTTGTTTATTCATTTTTCCGTGCTAATAATTTATACATTTCATAAGGAAATAGTACTATTTAATAAATAAATTTGTACATTGTATATAATGAATCTTTTCAAAGTACTCTTTGTAATATAATCGTGATCTTTGTTTATTGAAAGAATGAATCTCACTACTGTACTGTATTTATTTATATAATCAAATTCTCAAAACTAATTCCTTGAACTTTGCTTAATCATTAATTGTTTCACACAAGGACATGCATTTGAATATTTTTAATCTGTAATTACAAGTGAGAGCAAACAAATTATTTTTTTACTTTTGAATAAAACTAACTACAATAGTTTATTTGTGTTCCTATTCAATTTGAATCTTCTTTTATATAAATATTATTGACGATAAGAAGCCCATATGAAATTGTTTTCTAATGTATTCATTAATGTATTTTTAATGGCACAAGTTGTCTTTAATTTTAATATTATGAAAATAATTTTTCTTTATCGATTCGAACACTATTTTTAGTTATATTGACCAAAAAAACTTATTTTTGCGGTACAAGTAACCAGTACTTTTTTCAGTAAGTACATTTACCAAAGGAGAACAAATGGTCCCTGTTTTGAATGACATCGGTACTCATTGTGCAGTATTTGGTAATCACGATTTTGGTAATATTTATATAATTAAAACTGGAAAAATATTGTTTTTATATTTATTTATTAAAGATCATGGATTGGAAGTGTTATCTCAATGGGTTGCCCAAACGGAGTTCCCATGGTTAATGTCCAACGTTCTAGATAACGAAACTGGCCGTCCCTTGGGTGAGGGTCGTATAACTCATGTTGTACATTGGGCAGGGCGCCAAATTGGTTTACTAGGACTTGTTGAACAAGAATGGCTAGAAACTCTAGCTACAATCAATCCTGAAGAAGTAACTTTCTTAGATTTTGTTGAAGCTGGAAAGAAACTCGCCGCTCAGTTAAAACAGGAAGTAAGTATGTATGTAAATTTTCATCGTAGGCGAGAAAAATTTGAATTAGATTTCTTTTACGTTATTGAATTGTGCTTGGAATATTTTAATTGGATTTTGGAACAGTCTTTTTAAATGTAACTGTTACTTTCTTTATAATTGGCTCGTGTTAGATTTTAGATAAATATGATGGATGAGGTTGTATGAGTTGTTTTTTTCTTTTATAATTAAGCTTGTCCTAGTTTGAATATACGATTTTTTCTTGTAGGGGTGCGACTATGTAATAGCTTTAACTCACATGAGAACACCAAATGATATAAAATTAGCCGAACAATGTGACGACATTGATTTAATTCTTGGAGGCCATGATCATGTTTACGAAATCAAACAAATTAATGGAAAATACATTATCAAAAGCGGCACCGACTTTAAACAATTTAGTAAAATAACAGTTAATTTCGATAAACTTGCTTCCGGCGGAAACATTGACGTACAAATTGAAGAAGTTAATGTAACATCATCTTTTGCTGAAGATCCAAAGTTAAAAGAAAAACTTGAAAAGTACTCGAGTATAGTGGAAGGAAAAATGGATGAAATTTTGGGTTGTTTCTCTGTTCCGTTAGATGGAAGGTTTACCGCAGTGCGTACAGCCGAATCTAATTTAGGAAACTGGGTATGTGATGTCGTCTTGGCAGCTACTGGAGCAGATTTGGTCATTTTAAACTCAGGAACATTTAGATCAGATCAAGTTCATCCTGCAGGTGATTTCACAATGCGTGATCTTGTTAATGTAATTCCAATGAGAGATCCTATTGTTGTTCTTAAAGTAACTGGTAAATTTATATATCCTACTTATTTTCTTGATATAATTTATATAATTCTTAGGAAAACAAATTCTACAAGTGCTAGAAAATGGTGTAAGCATGTATCCAAAACTGGAGGGCCGATTCCCTCAAGTGGCAGGTGTAAGTTTTGGCTTTGATAGTCGTAAATCAGTTGGAAGTAGAGTTGATCCTGATTTAGTGCGAATTGGAGATGAATATTTAAATCTTAATCAAAATTACCGACTTGCAACTAAAAGTTATCTTCATTCAGGTTGTGACGGATATTCTATGTTAAAAGACGCGCAAGTTGTTGTAAGTATTATTAAATAATTTATTTGATTTGTATATTAAAAATTTTAATTTTAGATGGACGAAGATGAATGTCCAGAACTTGGACTTGCAATCCAAAATCATTTTCAAGCGATTAATATGAGATTAGGGAAAACCAAAAAACATTCCAAACATCGACAATCACTCGTTACCCTCTCAAGAAGGTAAGAAAAATATTTAATAATGAAATAAATTTGTACTTAACATAATATCTTGAAATAATAAATGATTGATTTATTTATATTTCAGACATAGCCTAGTGAAGATGTTAGACGGAAGCGAACTAGACGGTCCACCTCCCCTACGAAGAGCAAGCACAATTGAACATCAGTCTACACCACAAGGCGCTGGCGCCGCTACAGGAGCAAAACTTATGCGACGTGCTTCTCTAGACGACCTAGAACAAGAGTCTTGTCAGCTTACTCCAAGAATTGAGCATCGCATTGTAGTCATCACCAGTGATGAGGTAAATTTTTAAAATCTCATTACAACATATTACCTACCATCTTTATATGTTTAATTTACTGTTTTTTCTTTCTGTTCAGGTATTATTATTAATAAATAATTACAATTTGATTTATCTTTTAAAAAATTAATTTGTGATTGGCTATTATCTTGATGTCACAATATATAAAAATTAATATCCAATCACAAATCGTTTTACATTCGTATAAATAGGTAGCAAAATGTAATTTATACACTTAAATTTAATAATTTCAAAGAACTACAATGAAAAAGATATGTTTTCTTTGCAGAAACGTCAAGAACTGTTCATACAAAGACAAAGATTAGAAGCAGATTCTGTAATACAAGAAGTAGATGAATATTCTCCACAAGAATCAGGTCCACAAACAAATTAACTGTGAATTTAAGAACACCAACAGCAGGTACTGTGCCTCACACAATCTTAAAATTACTCATATTTTCAATACGTAACAAGTATATTTACTATGATTGTTTATATCTTATATTTATTTTAATAATTCATTTATTTATTTTATTGTTGAATGTATTTTGTAAGGGTTGATTATTTATCGTTCATAGTAAATATATTAATTACGTAGGGCCTATTATTCTAGATTACCTCTATAAAGTAAGTATCTTCGTATTTAGCTTTTCAAATTTTTAACTATGAATATTTTATTATTACTTTGGGAAACTATATTTGAAATGTGAAATGATTTCATATTTCTTTACGTTATGTATTTAGCAGTATATTATTTGATGTTAAGAGATTAAAAATTTAGGATATCCAGAAAACAGGAGTTTCTGAAGCCTTTAAGTAACTAATAGTACAACATAGAATTGCATATGAAAATTAAATGATACACATTTTATCAATTTTAAATATGGTTTTCTAAATGTATTTTAATCTTTATATACAGGTTTTGATATTTGCAGTTTGTTTATAAGTAATATACATTAAAGAAATAAATCAAAATTTTTTTCTCGAAATAGTTTCTTTTAGTTGTTTCAATATTTTATTTACCAGTTCATAATATATGTGCTATTTAAAATATGAGCTCAAATTGTCTGTGTAAGTAATCTGAATCTTAGTTCATTTTACGAATTTTAAAAGTATATTCCGAAAAATGCACCAATTGTACTTCTGTAGCACAAAATGTATATACAATATTACTTCCAGATGTAAAATGAACTACAGAAAAAGTATTACTATAAAACTTACTAGTTAAATAATGTATAAGTAAAAAAATATTATTGCCTTCACTAGAATTTATTTATGAGTGCTTTTAGATGGCACAGTGATTTCTGTAATGTGCATTGTTGGAACACCATAGCTTTTATTAGCTCAGGAGGTAAAGCGTTCATTGCAGTATTATTATTTTATTTTAATAAGTAAAACATAATTAAAATAAAACTACACGAATTAGTAATAGTATTTTTATTTTACTTACATTCATTTTAAGAGTTATTTAAAAAGTCAATATAATAGGGTACTTGAACGAGTAGTAAACCAAATATTTATAATATAGTAGCTTTGTGAACAAATCATCTAAAATTTCGAACAATAGTACAGGAGTAATAAATATTTGTATGTTGAACGAGAACAAACATCGAAATTTCTATTCGACAACCTGTGATAAAAGTCAAATTTTTTGCAGCCAAACGGCACTTAGTAAATCGGTTTGGTTTTGCAATGAGCGCTTATGAATTAGCAATATGTATGTATGTATCTATCCGGCCACACTTCAACTTTTCAACGATTCATGCACCGCTCGAATGATATATTCGCCTTCGATATCACATATTCGTAAAACATTCCCTTGTTGCTCTCTGTTTAAAATTATTGTTACCTCATTAGTTATATATAATTTTAAATAGGAATGTTTATTGATATTATTTTGATGTTACCAATTTCATTTGTAGACATGTGGCATATCTACAAATTTGTTGATGATTTTATTGAATATTTATTATACTCATATGTTAAGGAAATAAATATATGCAGTACATTAATTTATAAGAACTTACGAGTTGTGTTGTAATAAAATTTATTTATTGAGATTTGTTTACAAATGAGATCATGGTCAATATGTAAAAACGTTTAACATTCTGGAATTTTTTATTAAAAATTTATTTTAAATAATAAATTTACTAGTTAAAGTGATAAATATATTGCAATAACTAAAATAAAGATAGTATAAACCAGTGAACTAATATAGAAATCTTCCCATATTTAAGACAAGAAATAACTGATCCAGAATGTTAAACTAAAAATGTGTATGCTACCCTAAATGTCTGTTATCGCTACATTTAGCATTAGGAAAATTGTTTTATGAGAAAAAATGTTACAAAACATTAATAATAAAACAGTGAACTAATAAAATTTAACAACTATGTACAATTTTTTTATTGATACCATAATGAAATGAAAAAATATTGGCACTTAAAATATAGTTAATGAAAAATGTTCTAATGTTCAACAAATTTAATATTTTCAATTTTATTTATGTATAATTTTTGCAACAGTACTTTAATATACAAATTCTTAAAAAATAATTTATATTGTTCTATTTTTGGCTTAATATTTTAGAATGAAAATCTTATAAATAAATTAATAATTTAACATGATTAAGCTTATAAATCAGTTTTAGGACCTAAACTTAAAGGTATAGCTTGCAGTTCAGTTCGTAAACACAAAAACTCTGCGCAAACACAAGTTAATGTTACACAAACTAAATTTAACAACCACCAAGAAAACGTTGTAGGAAACGATCCATTGAAAAACCAACACACTATTAAATGAATAAAATGCCAAGTACAACTAAAATCTAAACACTGTTTAGTCCTCTCTACAACGAACCACAAGACCAACGCTCTAGAAAATAAACCATCATTATTTTTATTTCATTGCTATTTCATTAAATAATACCCAATTAAAGAATTAATAACGAAGGCTGAAATAACCATTTTGCCAGCAATGTCTCGTACTTGGATTTCCTTTAAAATGGACAATAGTTAGAATCCGGGACATTATTTGTTAAATATTTACTCACATGATACTCAAATATATGATCCAAAGACCTATTATCACCAGATATAAATCCTAATAAAGTTATTATTAATCCTAATGACAAGTACATTATGCACTGTACAGAAATAATTTGGGCGATAATAAGAGATGGATCCCATTGGGTATATCTGAATGATCCAGTTAATTTCTTCATTTTTGTTATGATTTGGCACAAAAATAATATAAGTCAATTGCTTTACATATTAAAATTAACTTAAAAATCTTGCTAACCTAAAAATACAGCTGTTGATTAAAGATTTGACATGATAAAATGACGTACATAAAAAACCAGTGATGCATTAACTTACCTATCTGAAAAAGTTAATTTTATATTATTTTTTAACAGTTTAAATCGCACTTAGAGTTCTTCATACACTTGTTAATATATAAAAAGTTCTTGTTGTTATGTACACATTTTTTAATAAAGTATTTGCAGTTAATTTTAGATTATTTTTTCCACATGTTTGACAGTCACTGTCACTTTGACAGTTCCTTACGCATGTCATATAGCAAGGAGAAGTAGTCCATTCGTAATGTATCAGTAAAAGTTTAATCTACATTACGTTTTATTAAAATCATTTAATATGTACAAAGATTTTTCAATCAATACTATGTAGTGAGATTATTTTAAGTGCAATGGACAACAGTAAAAATGTTCAGCCATTGTCAGAAATAATTGGTGATTTAAATAATATTACTTTAGGAACAAAACCTGCTGCATCAACTGTCTTTTTTAATTTTGAAAGTGATAAGAAATCTAAAGCTATGTCTGAAAATACTCCGTCAATAAGTAAATACTTTGAACAAAGTTCTACACAAATTGGTAGTTCTGATTCCGTGTCATTTTTCAATGATATATCTTCATCATCAAGTAAACCAAAAGAGAGCAATAAAGACGAACCTGTTGTTTGTCGAATTTTTGCAGAGACTCCAACTCCATCCAAGTCTGACCCAACCACAAACTTCTTTGATCTGATTGGGAATAAGACAACTCTAAACAATTCTGGAATTGTGTCCGATATTGGTTTGGGTGATAAGGATATTCTTGATGTAAGAACAAAGCCATTGTTTATTGACAGAAAATATTAAGTATATTTTTTCGATAGGATGGATTTGCAACAAGAATAGCTGGCGGAACAGAAGCTGACAGGCGTCGAGATGCTTGGATTCCTTCAGAACAAACACGACAGGCTTTAATTGCGAGTGCTACTTCTCCTCCAGGTACTTATTTTCCAGAGAGAGACTTATTAACTATGCCTGGGGTTGTGTTAGAAGAAGATTTGGTAATGTTAATAGTTTTGTAAAAAAGAATAGCTTTTTAATTTTGTGTTTTAAGACCGATGATGTACATGATACAGTTTCAAGATATTTAGGTGAAACTGAAGCAGCACAGTGTAAAGTTTTGAGTGCAGGTGATGTAACTCAAGACGAAAGAGGATTACGAGAATTAATTCAAGCAGGATACTATCGTTCTGCTATTAATTTAACAGGAAGATTACTTACAATATATGGTCAAGGTATTTCATACATTTATCTTACTTATTATTACTACAGTTAATGTATTTTAGGCGCGGGTCGTTCTGGCCACCCTACAAAACATTCTCCCCATTCTCTTCAACTTTGGTTCACGCGTATTGCTCTTTTAATAAAAATAAAATCATTTACTCTAGCTCAAGTTGAAGCTGACCCATTTGGACAGCTTGACAAACCGGATTTATTTTTTCAATTTTATCCCGAAATGTACGGTGGACGTCCGGGTTCAATTGCAACATTTTCATTTCGTTTATTATTAGCTGAATTGCCAATGCATTGCGGAAAGTCAAGAGATTCAATGACTAGATTATTTAACATGCTCGCCACTGTCCGTCAAATGATTCAGAATCTTAAAAATGGATTGTGTGAAGATGGGAATCCAACAGAAATAAGTGAAAATGATAGGGCAGATTCTTTGAAACTTTGGTCTGGAAGAGAAGCTCGAATACAGCATTCTATTGTGAACTGCGCTCTCGCACAAAAAGTACGATTGCATTATTTTTCAATTTATATATTTAGATACTTATATTGATTTATTATTATAGGACTTCGAATTAGCTATAGAAGTATTACAAGAATTAACTTTAAGACCGGAATGGGGACCAGCTCATAGACAAGCTTTATTTTCAGCTTTAGGAAGGATTTACCTTCAATTAGGCGATGTGGCAGGGGCTGAAAAATATTTTTCTAAAGCTCGTGAACATAGAAGGTAACTTTGAATTTGTTTATTATATCATTTATTTATTTTAATGTAGTTCAGAGACACCGGATTTGCGAGAGTTGGTTGATAGAGGGTTAATAGCAGTGGTTCAAAATGCATTCAACGATGCATATCAAAGTTTTTCACAAGCTAGTCAACTTGATCCAACTAATATTATGGTAAGCAAATTTTTGTTTTAGAAAACCTCGTTATTAATAATTCTTATAAAACCAGATTTTAAATAATATGGGAGTATGCTTGTTATATGGAGGAAGATTAAAAGAAGCGATTGCTCTGTTGGAAAATGCCATCAATATGAATCCGTCTCGAGGTTTGAATGAGTCGCTATTAATAAATTTGTGTAATTTATACGACATGGAATCATCAAACAGCAGAACCAAGAAACTGGCTCTACTTAGACAAATTGCCAGATACAAAGCAGATGCACCCACAAGTGTTTTAGAAAAGTTATATAGTTAAATTGTTATGAAACTTAATGTTGTAGATTCATTGTTATTTATTTAAAGTAATTAAATATTTCATTTAAATACACCTTAAACCGTAAGAAGCCAAACATATATAGAAATATTTTGCCAATTCTTAAAATTTAGCGAAATTGATGTTATAGATGGTGTATTTTACCTATACATATCGTGCAAAACAATATTTATTTTAAAATAAAAATCGATCAAGTTTACCTAATAATTTATTTCTAATCGTTTACTGTACAAATTTATTTTATATCAATGGTGACTTGAAACATCAGGTTTTCCATACTTTGCCTCCCACATTTTAATGTATTCTTGTTTACGTTGTTCACGACGAGCAAAATATTCTGGGTATTGGGCTTTTTCTAATGGGTGCCAATAATCAAGCACCCAATCTGGAGGAATAACTTCTCTTTCGAAAGCCACACCACCAGGAGATTTCGGGACTAAAAACAAAATTAAATAAATATACATTATGGCAAAATATTGCAAAAGTAAATTACATTTTCTTGGCTGCCAGTGTTGTTGCAAAAATAATTCTTCCTCAGCTTCTGACATTAATTGTTTAGCAACACTTAAATCCTTAATATTACGGTTTTCTTCAAACCGTTGACGCATCAAAACAGCCATAAAGCGGTATGCAGGTCTAAAAGAAAATATGAATAAGTTCATATTTCTTGTGGATATTCAACAGTAACCTCAAAGTCATGAAAGTAATCATACAAACTTAATTCTTTTCATTTCTTTCTGTTGTACCATATTCTGCACCATATCCTAATAATTATATAATGTAAAATTCATATTTTTGTTTTGATTTTTGAGGGTTAAATTTACGTAACATCTTTTTAAGGCAGAATAAAAAAAAAGACTTACCGTCTGTCATACCAGCATTCTAAAGTTCTAAGGGCCCGTTTGTATAAACTTTGAACTTTTCGGGTGTGCGACACCAAACCCAAAACTGGGAGCGCAGCTTTCGACATTTTTGCCTTCCTGAATAGGGATTTTTGGTTTAGTTATCTTCTTACTAAAGTCAGTTGCGTCTTGTGACAACTTCGTAGTACAGTTTGTTGTCTGTCATCGTTCACAAAGTTGATTATTTTCCTCCGGTTATTATTGTACACGTGTACTAACTTAAAATTATGGACATATAACGATTCGTCAATGATGATCTAATATAAGAAAATAGACGTTGGAGTTTTGTAGACACGCATTGCAGAGTACAGTCACAAAAGGTTATTTAGAAATCGTATGTTATCTAGTATATACATAATTTTTAAAATTTTACAGGCAATAATGACGGATTTTGGAGATTGGTTTAGCACAGTACCATTTTTTACTCGGTATTGGTTAGCTGGAACTGTTGGTTTATCCATAATAGGTAGATTTGGACTGATAAGTCCATATTACTTAATATTGTTATATGAGCCTTTAAAAAGCTTTCAAGTAAGTTATCATTTTTGTATACTTGACATGGTTTGCTTTATCGGTTTTTCACTTAAAATATTTTTTAGATATGGCGACCTTTCACAGCTTTATTCTATTACCCATTAACACCAAATACAGGATTCCATTTTTTGATAAATTGTTACTTTTTATACAATTACTCTAAATTGCTGGAAACTGGAGTGTATGCTGGAAGACCTGCCGATTATTTTTTCTTGCTTATTTTCAACTGGTTGTGTTGTGTTATCATTGGATTGATAGTATCGATTCCGGTAAGTTGGTTATTTATTTATCGTACCTCATTTTGATCATTGTTATTGTAGTTACTGATGGATCCAATGGTTTTGTCTGTACTATACATTTGGTGTCAGTTAAATCAAGATGTAATTGTTAATTTCTGGTTTGGTACGAGGTTCAAAGCTATGTACCTTCCTTGGGTACTTTTAGCATTCAATGTCATTATTTCTGGAGGGTAAGTTGAGGAAATGTTCAAATAAAATTATTATTTATTTATTTCCTTTATTACAGCGGTGTAATGGAAATAGTTGGAATTCTAGTTGGACATTTATACTTTTTCGTAATGTACAAATATCCACAAGATTTTGGTGGAACAAGTTTATTAACTACACCAGCGTTACTGTACGTTTTATATGTTAATTAATAACAATATAATTTGTAATGTATTTTTTTCTTTCAGTAAAAATTATTTCCCAGATAATCCCGGAGGTATTCACGGTTTTGGAATTCCTCCGCAAACCAGAGCTCCAAATCCACCACCTAGAGCTGGTGGTCTATTGAATAGACACAATTGGGGAAGAGGTCATGTTTTAGGTGGAGCAGATTAAATTTTATAAGTTTTATATTACTTCTAATATATTAATTCATTATGTACATAAACCTTTCGCAAAAAATTCAACAAATGATTGTAGGTTTGGATATGTACGTTAAAATAAACGTAATGGAACAGTTGTACACTATAACATTATGAAATATGCATTTGTATTTATTTTAAATAAAACTATGTTAATATAATGTGATTATATTTAATTTCAATTTAAATTCTAATTGCACAAGTACTTCTTCTTCATCCTATTGAAAGAGGTTTTTGTTTTATTCTTTAGTAAATCCCCTAAACCTTTGTTTGACTGTTTGACGTATTGACGTAAACAGCATTTTATATCAAAATTAAAGTAATACTTGAAAATGAATTGGAAACGATATTCATTATTATTATTAATACGTTCCGGAGTTAAATTTGTTGTCTATTTGTTTAAAATATTTGACTAATGATAAAACAAATAATTATTCAGTTTTTTGGTATGGTAAGAAAAATATATAAATATCTCATTTCTTTAGTTTACTTTTAATTTAATTTACAATTATAATAAAAGTGTTAATGACCCTATTTTACATTTTTTTAAAAAAATTCGTTGTATTTCCCGCTTTAAAATAGTTGAATATAAAGAAGAAGTATAGTGTGAAGTTCCTGTGAAACCGTCTCATTATAGTGCGCTCTCTTTTCATTTGTGTTGCTCGAAAAGGTAAACGTACATCCATGTAACATATAGTTTTAAAGTATTTATATTCTCTTTTATTTTAATCATCTGTGATATATTTTACTTTTTAAAGATAAAACTATAGTTGTTTCGTTGTACACTAACGTTTTTCTTTTATATTTTCAGTGTAACCCATTCCATAACCATGTCTGACGTTGAAGGGTGAGTATACACATGTATTTCATATAGCTTTGCTACAAATATTTTAAATACTTCATTATGATAAGTTTTCCGGCTCCCCGTTACCAATACTAAAAAAATAGTGCTGAGAATCCGGAAACTGACAATACGTTTACAATACAAGATGTAGTGATTGTTTATGTTGGTTACTAAGATAGTAATTCTATTTAGAGACGATGTTCCCTCCGCAGCACCTACTGGGGGCCCTATGGATGTAAACCAGGCTCTCCAAGAAGTTTTGAAAACTGCTTTAATTCACGATGGTGTTGTACAGGGGATTCATGAAGCCGCCAAGGCCTTAGACAAGTAAGTAAATATTGACTCCTCACTAAATTCCTGGCTTATTAATTTTGTTTATATTGGAATAGTTTCCAATATTTTTATTAATGAGCCTATATCAAAGCGGTTACATAGTACCGGTGTTCTATTATAGATATCGGTTTCCAGTGCTTGCCACATCTTTTTAAAATAATTCTATTTTATATTTCATTTCCGTTGAGTTTCCAAATTTAAATTGTAATTTATTTTGTCATGTTTACAGGAGACAAGCTATGCTTTGTGTTTTGGCTGAAAACTGTGACGAACCCATGTACAAGAAGTTGGTGTGTGCGCTGTGTTCTGAACATCAAATCCCCATTATTAAGGTAGACAACAATAAGAAGTTGGGTGAATGGGCGGGTCTTTGCAAAATCGACAGCACGGGCAAGGCACGCAAAGTCGTCGGCTGCTCATGTGTCGTCATCAAGGTAAGCTGTGTTCAAAATTTGTAGTAATATTTACAAATATGATGATTAATTCGGGTCTCCCTCTTCTGAGATTACCCGTAAAAAAATTCTGTGCTGCCAATGACCAAACTGATAATTTTTCCCTAATTTATAAAAAAAAATTGTGTAGAAAAGATACTAGCTTTTTTTTGTTTATTTTTAGGATTATGGTGAGGATTCTCCAGCCTTAGATGTATTGAAAGAATACCTTAAAAATGCCAAGTAAATGTATGTAACTTTGTATAAATAAAACAAAAAAACTGAAACAGTAATCTTATTTTTATATTTTAATTGCATGTTTTATTTTTTTTACATTTCTATTTGTGTAAGATAAATTATCGTGCGGTGCTTATTGTATAAGTTAGAAGGAAAATATTAATTTTCACCAACATAAAGATCGCAAGTTTCTTTGTGTTGCGGCCAGTGTTTAACTTGACAATTTCTACAAAAATAAAATGTTTTGTTCGCAGAATATATTTTTGTAATATATTAAATAATTTACCTGCTGCAGTACCATTCGTTTTTGCATCGCGAACATTTTTTGCTTGCATTTCCTCCACAACCAGCACATGAATTAAGTTGAACTTGTTCTAATTTCTCATATATTTCAGCATTATATGCATCGCTTAAACTGTAATCAATATTAGTTTATATTTTGTCACAAAGTATAATATTACCTTTGCGCCATTTTTACCATATCTTCGTGATCTTTTTTGAAAAATATTTGAACTTGTTTTGCTGCTATTTCTTTCCATTTGTTTTTATTTTGTGCGATAATACTATCTCTAAGCTAATTTTGCAAATAAATTCTAGAGTTTCTTACAACTGTTTGAATCTTACCTGCGGTAATACTTCTAGTAAAACTGGAGATTTTCCAGGAGGAGGAAGGTTACTCATCGCTAGTTGGCAAAGCCATTGTTTTAATTCAATCAAAGGAGATAATTGATCTAAAACTGTTTCGTGCAGAAATTTTTGTAGCTGAAACAATTAAAATTATAATACATTATTAAATAATGAGATAAATATTACTTTCATTATTTGATTTCGACGGAAATCAGTAATTTGATAATGAGTTACACAGCGAGGGTCTAAAAGTAGTTGTCGTATCCCAATCCATAGTTGTGCTTCAGTAGGACTTAATTTTGCTAAAGATTCTCCAGATACTTTGTTCCATTTTCCTCCTAAATTTTTTTTAGTAACTATTTTTCTTTGCGTTTTTTTATTACCTATGTATTTAATGGTATTATCCTTGCTGTCTTTCTTCACCCAAGGTTTGGTACAAATTAACTCTACAAGCAAGAGTGGTACATCAAGTGTCGTGAACAATCGTGATGTTACAGTAAGAGGTAAGCTAAAACATTTATTTTTTTATTTTGTTAACTTATTAAATAAGTAATATTACTTCTCTAAATATTCTGCAAAATATCTAATAATTGATATTGATCGAATTCCAATATCAAATTGTAAATCTCCTTTCTGTCTATTAATTTCCATTTGTGCGCTTTCATTTTCGGATGGTTCTACATAATTATGGCCAAGTAATTGAGTTGCTGCTTCGCAGCAATAATCAAGAAGGTCTAAAGCAACTTCTTCTAAAGTTTCGCAGCTGCTGGAGTGGAATAAAACTGTTTCAAGCAAGGAAACAGCGGTAGTTTCATGATAAAGCTAAGAAAAGAAAATGTACATTGGACATTTTTTCTGTAGAAGATAATTTCGATTATTATTAACAGATGTCAGAGCTTGTACTACATTTTGAAATAATTTACAGTAATTGTCAAATTTTAAATTATTTATAAATTTTACATCAAAATTTGTTAAAGATAGTTTCTTATAATTTAATTTTAGTAGGAATTAGTTTGAAAAGTTTTTTCAGATTTTGTAGTTTTAAAATTATGTCAGAAAAGTATACATTTCACAGATTTTTTTTGTTGAAAATGGGGTATATGACCAAATTTTGTTTTTTACATATATGATACTAGACATAAAATAAGATACACGCCATTTTTAAATCGATTAATTAATTGTATTGAGAATCTATAGTGGTTAGTTTTTATATTTTATGACTTATGTATTGAAATTCGATTATGGTCAAATAGTCCATTGTGCCAACTATTATCAATAGAAATCAGACCCACATCTTTGTACTTCTAGAAATAATTTACACTAATTTTTGATTTACAGAAGAATGTTAAATTTTACAACAAAATTCATATGAAGAATGTTTCTTGGAATTTAATTTTAAGGGAAGTTAATTTGATATTTTTTCCTAATTTTATTATTTTTAAATGTACCGTACAATGAAAGGTATACATTGTATTGTATTGTATTGTATGTATATGAGGGTTTTAAGCGTTTTGTCGCTTTTTGTCAACGCGACCTAGAAGATCTATTGTGACAGCCCTTACTTAGTTTTCCGGAAGTAGATCCAGATTTTTTGATGAAGCCGATTAGGCCTCAAGTACCTGAAGTACTTGTTTCGTGACATGTTTTACTTGCATTTTAGTGATGCAGGTTGTCAGCCTACAGTCTCTGCAAGGCCAGCACACACCGAGCCGTTGTGCGGCAACCCATCCAATTGGACAGGGCGGGCTGTGTTGCTTATCTACACGATCAGACAAGACACGCCACGACCACACAACCGTACTGGCTGACAAGGTATACATTTCACAGATAGGTTTTTAAACTTTTTCTTCCAAATCCATACTTTCGTTATTAAAATATAATAATTTATACTTACTACTGTATAAAGGGTAAAAGTATTGGGAGGGTCAGGTTCATATTTCATTATTTGGGGCAAAACCTTTTTCTTCCAAATATTAATTAATATAGCTTCATGTACTAACACTGGAATTTTTCCAGAAGATACTAAAACTTCTTTAACGTACTCTTCACGCATTTCGGAAGCTTCTAGAATGGCTTGTTGATTTAATTTCTGTAATCGACTGTGCCATTCAACCCATCTAAAATAAATGATATATTTTATGTTTATTAAATGTCAACGAATATTATATACTCACTGTTTTTCTCCGATGTCATTTAAATTACAACATTTCATAGTATCAATGTACACATCAGTTTCAGTACCTAATAATATATTCTCCATTTTAGTAGAATATCAATCAATTACATCAGCCATATGTAAACAATGCTGTTGCTGTAGAGATGGTTCAAGTAATATTTTTATTATTGTACAATCTGTTTTCTTGAATTGTCAAATCATTAATTTCTTAATACAAACTAATTGAAATGTGGTTTGAAATATTGCCCTCAGCTCTTATTATATACGTTGCATTTGAGATAGCTCCCGGATTGACATATTTACTGCATAAAACTTTTTTGGGGAATGTAAGATATATTAATCGTTTAACTTTTCTCATTGTTTCGTTGTAATACTCCTTGGCTGTAATTTTGCTTTAGTCTTACAGACGTGATTTACGTTGGCAAGTAAATCGCGCAAATTATTTACGAGATCGAAGATTAACTAATAATCCTTATAAATTTAATGTAAGTCATATATATTATTACATAAATTTTATTTCTAATTATTTTTCTTTAGGGACTTGAACAAATTTCTTGTGATCCCGAAGATTGTGACCAGGAGGTGTGTGATAAGTAAAACCATTGATTTTATAAAGTTACTTTATAAAATCAATGGTAAAACTTATGACGAATCTGTTAATCATTCAATTGTAATATTTATCTCATGTTGATATCTTATCATTAAATATTAATGTCAGTTACTTATTAAATTTAGCTTGAAAATGAAGTGTTTTTTGTCAATTTTTGGCGTTTTCTTATATTTGTGCTTTGTTAAAGTTAAATCTGATTGTAGTAATGTAGTAGTAATATCAGAATTTGATCCGGAAAATTGCGATAGATCTAAAAATCTTTACTACAGTGAAGATATTGATGGAACTTGTACTCCGGGTTGTGTGACAAAATTAGGTACAATGCAATAATTAATTTTACGTGCTAACGTTAAATTTTCTTTTTTATATAGGTATTGGTGATGTTTGTCAACCCTCGGATGATAATTGTGCGCCTGGTTTACAATGCGATGAAGTTGTCGGTGAATGTGTAATTGATCAAGGTAATAATTAGAAGAAAATTACTATTTTACTATTTATTTTGTTACCGGATTATTTTATCATTCACGTAGATTCTCATGTAAAATGTTTCTACCAAAAACCAACCCCAAGTTGGACACCGAAATGTTTACCAGATGGAACTTTTGCGCCCAAACAATGTAAAGGGGAAGCACAAAATGGAAGGTACAAATTATAAATTTCTTTAAAATTTCACAGCACTCGTGTCAAGTCAGCAAATTTTGGTCGTATACTAACGGATGCATAGAATTTAAAAATAGGGCTGTTAAATCTATTTGCACTCAATTTTAGATGTGGAAACTTATTATACTACATTCGACAAATGTGTTCCAAATTCAATTTTAAGGGTGGTTTACATATTTCCGTTTTCAATATATGAACTATTTTTTATAGTAATGATAGTTCACAATACTGCTAAATTGCTAATACATATCAGATTCAATTCTATACTTAGGAATAATTATTAATAATTGTCGATTTTTGACAGCATTACAAATTTTAGCACAAAAATTATTAGAAGAAGGAGCATTGAATTTTAATTTTAATGGCGGCTAGTAATATTTTTCAAAATTTTGTCACTTCAATTTATCAGCATCTTTGGAATTGGGACAAAAAAATATTGATTTATCTATTAATATATTTTAGTTTTTAAAGTTATTAATTATTAATATATATAATAGATGCTACTGCTTCAGCAAATTAGGACAAAGGATTTACGGTGAAGAATGGTCCCACAAATCTGAAAATATGACTTGCGGTAAAATGATAATATTTTTTGTAGATAATTTTAATTACAACAAAATTAATACAGCTTGCAGTCGCCGACGATCTGACCTGGAAAGTCTAGGTCGTACAGATATTTCTTTACATTGTGACAGTATGGGTAATTATGAAGAATTACAATGTGATTCGGAATCTTGTTGGTGTTCTGATCCTCAAACTGGAGAAGTTGTTGCTTCTGTTGTTCCAGAAGAAATGATGACAGTTCTTCCTTGCTGTTAGTAGTAGACTAATATATATTCATTCTTAAATTCCTTGCTTTTTATGTAAATAGTAACGAAATTAATTAACAACTTGAAGAAAAATTGATTAATTATTCAAAATAATAATCTAGTATTTTGATATAGTTCTATTGTCATATTTTTGTAGATAATAAAACCTTGGTAGGTGATAAATATTTAAGACAATGTGAGAGCCTATTGTTAGCTCAAAATAAAATAAAATTTGAATTTTCTACGCATGGAACAAATAATATTCTACTTCAATATGTTACATGTGATTATGACGGAGGATATGGTCGTGTCAAAGTAGAAAAAGGCCGGTAAAATAAAAAAACCATTTATTCAAAATATTACAAATAAACTTTTATATTTTATTTCAGTGTAACATGCACTTGGCGTGATGGTAAAAATATATTTTCTTTTTCTACTGAACAAAGTCAATTACAATATGTTAATTGCAGTAAGTATTTTAGCTCTAACTTATTTATATTATGAATTATAAATAATGATTTCAGACTGCGCAAGAGATTCAAAAATTTATGAATTAGCTGGAAAAGAAATGGCAAAAATGTGTAAGGGTAATGGAAATTACGAATTATTACAACATTATGAAAAGGATAAAAGTTTTTGTGTGGATCATGATGGTTTCATAACTTTTGGACCAACGACAGAAAAAATTGTAGATTGTGAACAGTATTTACCATAAATTATACATAAAACATTATTTGTTAAAAATGTATTTATATTAGGAATAATTATTAAAATAACAAATAAAATATTAAAATTGGTTTATTGTTTTAAATTTACAATTTATACATATATTTGATCAATGTAAAACATTACAATCCAACACCAAACTATTCACTTGTTAAAATTGTTATTGCAAAAAAAAAATAGTAAAACGCAATTAGAGATCAGTAAAGTTCAATTCTTAAAATAACATCTATCGCAAACTTTTAAAAGGCAAGAACCGTAATTAAATTTAGGACTAGATTAAGTATCTTTACAAATAAGTAACAGTCTAACATTATTGGAGGGCATTCATTGTAACAATCTAAAACTAAGAAAATATTAAAAAATAAAAAATATATTGGTCCGTTTACAACACACAAATTTATAAATTATTTTTATAAAAATGCAGATCTATGTTACAAATTCTTGTCTTATAGCACAAATTATAATTTATTAATTCGATTAAATTAAGTATTTAGTTAGGTACATGGTGATATATCAGTGCAACTCTCGCTGCAAGGATTCAACAAAAGCAGCACACAATTTTTTATTCTTCTAGTTCGTCCATTCGGCAACGCACTGCCATTTCCACCACTTCTAAACTAGGGTAATCCAGCTCTTTTACCAGACATAAAACTGCCGACAAGATATTTGAATTCTGAAAAACAATACATGTATATCGCTTTATATTTATACTCAGTCCAAAGATACTTTGTAGTGATTGGTGTTAAGTTAGTAGGTATATATAGATCATTGCTATTTTATGAAAATGTATTGAAGAAGTATATTAATTCAAGTTTTATATGATAACGGATTTAATTCTGTACCAAACATTATTTAAAAAAAATGACGGATAACGCTACAAAGTGTCAGTGAACAGACTATACCTGTATTTAAAAAACAAGTGTCAAGTTGGTTGTATAAGTAAAAAGTTTTTGTGTATATTTTTCAAATTTGAGTAACATTCTAATAGAAAAATAAATTGTTTCTCAATTCCAGAAACCATCGCCTATTAAGAACATTTCTGTTTTGTTTAAATGTTTCTATTCTGACCGTTAATCTTGATTTTACTCGATATTTAAACAAGTATTAACTCACTCGCGTAACAGGGCGTCTGTTAAAAGGTGGTCTGTGGTTAGAATGAGAACTATTCTTATCACATCTTTCTCTCCTTGGTTGTTCGTAACCTCCTGAGTGACTGTGATTTGATCCATCGCTCCCTTCGTGTTGCCGGTATTGTTGATGATAGTGTCTGTCTCCATTTGTGTATTCCTGATAGACATAAAAGCTTTTTATTAATTTATTTATGTGTGTTTTTAAAATGTTTGAACACAGTGAAATACTTCTATAATAAGCAAACGTTAAATTAAACTAAGTTACAGTGTTAATGAAGTGAAGGTATGTTACATTCTTACAAGAAGTCATCAAGCTAGGGAGACAAGGATTCAAGGATGACGGTAAGATTATAGTTATTTACGCACCTTCATAGAATTATTTGATTGGCTGTTAGGAATAAATTTAGTTTCTCTAGGACTATCTGGTGTTATTCGAGAGTCTTCTATATATTCCTTAGTTGGTGACCTCTACCAAATATTAATTTATGTGAATTTTTATTAGTGACCGATGACAATACGTACTTCGTAGTAATGTTGGTGCCTTGGAGATTCTTGTTCGTAATTATTTGCGTTTCGCCTATCGTCATAATAAACCGGAGCGGGTTCTTGTTCAGGGGAAAAGCTTCTTCTTTGATCAGATTGTCTTCGGGGAGGGCTCTAAGGAGAAAATAAAAATTAGTAATGAGCCAAATTACTATTTTTCTTTCATAAATAAATGTTCCTATTAAGAAATTAATTATTTGTTTTGTTACATATTAAATTAAATTGAAATATTTGTTTTTTTTTAACATACAGTTTTTTTTCGCCCTTGGATCAGTGGCATCACATATCTTGAATTTTAATAAAATGGACGGATAAACGGAAACGTTAATATACCGAACATATAAAATAAAATTCAGGGGATAAATTAAATCCTGAATAATTTATTGTATAAAGATCAATATATTAATAATTCTTGTAAGAATGCTTCTGATGCCTGTGAACGAATGGTCGGAAGCAGTTAAAATAAAACATAATTACACTGCTAATAAAGTACAAGTACAAAAATATATCTGCAGTGTAAATTCACTTAACTCTTGTATAATTAAGTAAAACAACACCTTCACAAATCGTTTTCTGTTAAACACAGAGACAAGTCAACCCATTAAGCATGCAGTGCAACAAAACTACTAGTAGTGCGATTTGCGTGGTTTGTCAGGGTGTGCTCTATAATTAACTGCAGATTTCCATTTCAAATGAGTTGTCGGTGTGTGAGAACTTCACTTGCGTACGTTGCGATTAGTGTATGTGTAATGTTAACGTAAGGAGTGGTTACCTGTCTAGGCGGGGATTCATATTCCCTTCGGTCTTCTTCTTCGAAGTAGTCACCGGGGTCTTCCGGTTCGTATTCAGTCTACCCGTTAGGCAATGGAACAGATTAGTCAGTTATGGTGAAGATGAGTAGTTATATTTTATGTGAAAACGCTGCAATCATCTCATTACATGTTTAATATCATTATACATTAATGTTTTAAAATTTAAATAGTGATACTGATAGTATGCATTTTAGTTTTGTAACGACCGACAGTTATTAAATTGATAATAAATACAAATTTTGACAGTTCGAAATTTTGACCAACGAACTCTTTAAAATATGTTCTCATTATTTTTCGGGTTTTTTAATTCCTTTGAAAACCGAAATCAGAACTAAAACCGGCATTTTTAAAACGAAACCGTTATTTTAATGGGTTGCCAATCCTGAAAGTATGGATATTTGCACAGCAAGTTCGATTAATCAAATATTAATGAAATTCCTTATTTTGACTTTTGATATTAATGAAAATTTTTTATTAACTTTTAACAAAAATCGTTCAATGGAAATTTAAGTTAAGTTGTAGAATTTTATAGTTTATGGCAATTGTTCGAATTTCTGAAAAAATGCAATTTAATATTTGTAATAAAATTTTCCGTCAAAAAAATTAAAAGTTTCGACGATTTAGAGAAAGTTAACAATTATTTGTTTAACAACCATTATGTTAAAAGAAATCGTTCAAACCATTAATGAATTTAGTATGAACCACACGGAATAACCCCTTCCATACCTCTTGCCTCGGCGGCGGGCTTCGTTCAGGGCTTTGGTAATACTGGTCATGGTAGTCTCCCTGCTGGTGTCTGTAGTTGTTCTGAGGGTAGGTTTGCGGAGGTTCGTACTCTTCTTCTGCCTCTACCTGTTCTTCTGGATGCGTTAGTATCCTGCCTCTTTTCATAGCATCTGAAAGCTCATCGGGCTGAATGGCCACGTTGTCGAGCTTCTGGAGATGTGGTAATGCACGTATCACAGCCAATCGGTACCTGGAAGAATGCTCAGTGCAGGGACAGCAAACAAAGATATTTTCTTTAAATAATAGTTGTTTACATTATATGTGTGTGGTAGGTTGTTTTTACAATACGAGATTCTATATTGAAGCGCGATGAGAAACGGAATGCTTTAATAAAAATGAAATCAAAGATTCCAACACGCTAGCTGAGGCCTATTTCACAAAACTACAAATCTTGTAATACAAGTGCATCACTAGGTAACGCTTATCAAATTATAAATTCTATTGGCACATATTGAAAATTTGACAAACGTTGCCAAGTGATAGGTACACTTGTATATTACAAGACTTGTAGTTTTGTAAAATAGGCCCCATTGTGAAAATCAATCAAAATAATCAAAAATTTATATTTCTCCAAGAGTTTATTAAACGATAAAAGACTAACTAGAATTTTTGCAGGCACTATTTATCATTACAAAATAATAATAAGTTAGTTTTCCGGACAGCAATGAGTAAAATTGCAACTACCGCAGATATCAACTATGGTGTGATAGTTATGTTTACAATTGAGGAGGCTAAAAAATACTTACCCATCTGTACTGGCGCATGGATTTTCTCCAAGCCAAAGATGCTTCAAATTTGAGAGATTCTGTAGGTAGCAAACCTGGTTCAAATCCCTGATCTCATTTTGTCGGACATACAGTTCTTGAAGTTGTCGGCAGTGCTCGAAATCGGCCAAGTGACTGATTTTGTTTATACTGAAACAGAAGAAAATTTGCCTTGAGAACAATTTTTACGAGAAATATAATACATTTTAATTCTCAAAATTAGGCTTGATATTTTTAAGATTCTCGAATCCAGTTTTAATTTTTTACGATTATGTACCTATTTACATATTTGGCTACAAGTAAATAATAATCGGACAAATAAAACTGTATAAATAGTACTTTACTTGAAGCTGTTTTTAGTTTAATAGATAGATATAAAAAAATAAAAAAGTTGAATTTATTATATTTTATTAAAATAAACAAATGTCAACATCAATTTTTGATGCATGACATTTTAGAGATGTACTCTTTGCAGATAATTAAATATAAAAAAGTCTATATGACAAGAAGCAACCGGAGAAATAAAGATATATTTTATTATTTGCAAATACATTTCCTAGATATATTTCAAATATTTTTATTGAAGATATCTCTTAGAACTTGAATTATTCAAATTCATACTTTAATGAGAAAAATAAAAGAAACGCATACTTCGGATGTATTTTCTCCATCTTGACATGAAAGTATATTTTCTAAATATAAGTTTTTATATGTGTAATTACTTGAACAAAACGTAGGAAATATTCTTTTAGTTTTTAATTTATTTGTTGGAATCAGATTCATGAATCTAATATCCTTTGAAAGGGAAATAATGAATAATCAATTTAAGTAACTTTAGTAATCCGTCTTGGGTTTTGGAAAGAAAATTAGGTCAAGAACAATATTATCGTAGAATCTGGATTGTGTTATTAATGATAGTTAATAACTACTCAATTTGTAAATGGTGCTAGATAATTGTGAATATTCCTTGCGGAATAAAATTTCATTATTTGTAACTGAAGGTTATTATCCTCTGGAAGGATATATTGTTTATTGTTCAATTAATAGTTCATGAACACCAATATTTCATAATGCTTGAATTTAATTGATCGTAAAACAGAATATTGCAATGTAGATACTATGGCACTGTCTCATTTATGTGAGATTCATTAAAATTGATACAAAATATAGAATATATAGTACTAGTTATTAAAACAATTATTATTATGGACAATGACTTTGAAATAATTGAAAATGTTTATTAAAACATTGAGTACCCAGGGAAGAGGTCAATTATTAATAGTTAAAACATAGCAATTGTTCTAGAATGCCATCAGTGCAACTATTATAAGAATAAACAGAGTGGTGCGTTCAAGTGTAGTGGCTGCCAATGATTACAAAGACATCAATGTTTTCAAAGCCATTAAACGAAAAGTTAAGCTTGTATTACACTAACAGTAACATTTCTTTATAAATTATTATTAATTCATGTAAGAGATTTAATTGCTAATAAGAATGTGCTCAGATTGTGATCATTTCTGTTTCTTAATTCAGAATATAAGATATTTAATTTCTTCTTATTACAATGTACTCTAATCTATTTTTTTAGAATTGTTCTACTTATTATTCTAATATTTTATTTTAGTTTCCAATAATTAGAGCAATTAATGCAACAGTTTTACTAATTCTTTTTCCATTTTTTCTTTAATGTTGTGCCCTTAGTTTTATAATTTGTGTATTTATTTGCTTCACAATTTGTTGCATTGTCCCTAGTAATTGCTTAATTTATTGTTCTGGGATTTGTTCCAGTTTATCTAATTTCTGCTCTAGTTAATGCCCTACATATCTGCTCTGATATTGTGTCCTACATTCTTAATAATGACAGGAAATAATGCTATAGTGTATCTAATTTTTGATCTATTTAATGTCCTACATTTTTGCTTTAATATTGTATGTATTTTACCTACTTACTTTAAAAGTCTAATATTGTGTTCTATAAATATGCTCTAAGTACTTTTTGCATCTAAATTTCTTTGTAATTGGTCTATTTATTTGCCCCAGAATATGATTATTATTATGAATAATTATTGCACCACATTTTTACTCTAATATGCGTCTTAGTTTCTTTATTTATCTAATGTTTAGTTTAGATCATATTTATTTCCTAGTTTATGTAAATCCTGATGTATTTATTGTCTCGTATCTATAACTTTCGCTAAAGATACATATTGTCAAGGAAGTAGAACATCAGATAGGGCTAATACATTGGAACAGTGAACAGTAAATTTGAAAACTTGATAAACAGTGTTAACTCGAAGACAAGAGTTAAATGCAAAATTATTAGTTTAATTCCTATTACACTAGTCGAACTTAGCGGCTAAACTTTTGTAATTAGATTTCTAACTTTGGACGTGTGATCTAGGATCCTTCTTCTATTCTATTAAATTCTATTAAATTACAAAAATAAAGCTTTTGGAATATTAATAAATTTAATGAAAAGAATGCCAAATTTTTGGTCGTTAAAAAATTATCATTTAAATGAAATGTCAAGCATCTTCGACAGATTGAATGCAAGAACAAATTACATCTAATTAATTGTTTTCTAATGATAATGAGCAGATTGTAAATGAGAAAGTGCAGCCATATTGGATTTTCACTTGTTTGGACAACGTTCTGTTGAATGACTGTCACTCATTGTATCTAGAATTTATCTTTAGAATCTAGTTGCTCTCGCCACAAACAAGTGAACAGGATAATTGCCTGTCTAACAATGTCAAGACTAGCAAAACACGCGAATTCTATTGATTTGTTGTTATGGGATATTAGGATTTAATTAGATTTATTCTCAGAATTAATTGGCGTTGTCATACAAGAAAATTCAGTGGAAATACCTTTAAAGCTTCTATTCCTTTAAAGAACTTTTTTGTAATATTTCTATACAGTTTTTTTATTTATTTGAGTATGTGATTTTTAATCCCCGACATGAAACAAACGGGTGTTATAAGTTTAACGCTCGGTTTAACGTGTGTATCTGTGTCTATATGTGACATCGTAACTCCTAAACGGATGAACTGATTTTGATTTAGTTTTTTTTTTTGTTTTAAAGATGATTTGATCGAGAGTGTTTTTAGCTATGATTCACGAAAATCTATTCAGCCGTTTGAAGATCATCGGCTCTTTTCTATTTAATGAGGGGATGAGAGCAATTTACACAGTCGATTTGAAATTTGGTATCAGGTCTTTTTGTGTCGGGAGTTTTTTAATCATTATTCCACACACATTTTCATTTGATGGCCGTAGGTAGTTTTTCAGTGAAGAAATCTGTTAAAACCACAGTATCATTTAGTTACATTTTATTACTATCAAGAATTGAAAGTTTGAACTGTTATTATTCGTGAAATAATTAAGCGTTTATTCGTAAATGTTTCCAATAAATTCATGGCTCTTATTTTATTACTTATAAAAAATTATGAAGTAAACACTAATGTAATATGAAGTTCTTTTTATCGTAAAAAACATTAAATTTAATATTCAAAGATAATTTTAGATATGAGTTTGTTTAGTACAACAGAATACAATTTAATTTGAGAAATATGTAAAATGTCAGGTGAATTTTTGTTAATAACAGACGAATTAATATCTAAGTCATTGATTTTTTGGTTGAAATTGAAAATTATTCGAAAAAACTTGTTTTTATTGGAAAAATCTTCATATATAATTTTTAAATGTGTAATAGTAATATTCCATGCTTATTACTAATTTTCTAAAGAAATTCGATTATATCGTTTTGTTTCTGAAATATTTATTTTCAAAGTTGCTCCTCAAAAAAACGGTGTTTGTTTTTGTATATTCCAAAAATTGATAATGATAGAATAGAATAGAAAAAATATAATTTTAACTTTTTTGCTCGGGAACTATTTCGCTAAAAAAAATATTTTCTGCTGTTAAGTAAATATAAACTAATTGTAAACACAATTTTATGTTCAAATCTGCCCAAGAACGTGGTCTAATTATCTAGTTCGAATATAGTAGTAATCTATATATCTCCTTTTTAATCTAATTTTATTATATACGTTTTAAACTGAAAATAATACGAAATAATGCTCTATATTTTACTGTAATAATATAGCAGGTACTACACTTATTTGCAATGTTATAGTTTCATTTAGAATTAACAGTTTTCAACGGTATATTTTCGCAATTTCACCTAAAATATTTTATCTACAGGAAGTTATGCATATGTATTAGCTTTGCTGAACAGCGGTTTTTGACATACGTAATTAAAACAAACAGAAATTGTGAAATATATACAAATCACGCCTCTTACACACAAAGGGTTGGGATGCTTTAAATGATTCATATATGAATAAATATATAGTAGGTATAGGTACTACACAAAAAACATATGTAGATGAGCAAAACATGTAGGAATAATAAATTAGATACAAACATAAACATAAAAGCAAATCATTATTTAAATATGCAACAAAAAAATTGATTTTGAGGTTATAAACAAATGAAACAATAACTTAATGTTTTTACATATAACCTTAAAATATTGTTTTTTATAATTTGGCATTTTATCTTTCAATTTTTATATTTTGGGATTTACAATTTACATTATTGAAAGACCTTTTTTGAGGGTTGTTAGTAATTCACTCTTTCATCTTTTGGGGAAGAAAATTGACAAGGGTTGAACTATCTCATCCATTGTCACTTCTTGATCGATGTGTCAGATTCCCATCCATCATATTAACATCATGTCTATCGACGTCACACTATAGATAAATATTTTATTATAAAACCGACGAAACTAAAATACTTTTTGTTGTTTGAGGATCAGACCAGACATTCAAGGTGCGCTCATACTTTGAGTACGGTAGGTGTGATATAATTGTTAATGTTATGAAGCAGGCATAACATTCTTTAGATTATTGGTTCTCAAACTTTTTTTAAATATGTATCTATTATCACATTTTGTAAATTTGGACTAAAATGGGTTATATATTTAAATAGTTTAATACAAACTATAAATATCTTTTTTATTTTTCGAGATATATGATAAAGCACCCAATTTTGGGTACTCAATACGTAAAAAAGTATAAAAATATTAGGGATACCTTCATACGAATCTACAGACAAAATTACATTGATATAACAATTTTTTAATTGTAGAAAAAATAATACACATGTAAGAAAGAATAATCTGAAAATTCTACTTTGAAAATTTGTTGATAAAAATAAATAAAAGTTAATATAAATTACAAAAAAAAATAAAATATCAAATATAATCAATATTTAAATCACAAGTATATGGGAAATACCTGAATATTCTGATGTAATTTCCAATGAACAGGGTGGTTACTCGAAAACCCGAACGCAGGGATTTAACACGTATAAAATATTTTTTTCATAATTTCCTGCTTCCCTAATTATTTTAGGTAAAAAAGCATCAAATAATAGTTGTAGAGCATGAAATTCTCTATTTTAATCAATATGAAAAATTAATTTTACGTGCCTTGTAACCTCAGAAATTAGATATGAAAATGATGTAAATTACCTCAAAAATAGCAGTAGCCATGAAAAAATGTTTAACGGTTTATCTGTCAAATCTGCTGCTTTTATATTTTTATTATTTCAAATTACTATTGAAATAAAAAAAACTTCATAAAATAATTTTGTTTTAGAAAAATAAAAATAAAATAAAATTGCTATATTTTTTAGCGTAACTGTACAAAACAGTAATTAAAAGTAATTATAAAAATAAACTAACGCAGCTAACTTGACATATAAACCGTTAAACATTTGTTAATTTTTGCCTCAATTTCATGGCTACTGCTATTTTTGGGGTGTTTTACGTCATTTTCATATTTAATTTCTGAGCTTACAAAGCACGTAAAATTAATTTTGCTTATTGATTCAGATGTAGAATTTATGCTCTATCACTTCTATTTGAAGCTTTTTTACTTATAATAATTAGGAAAGCAAATAATTAGGAAAATATGATTTTACATGTTAAATCGCTATGTTCGGGTGTTCGAGTCATCACCCTGTATAAAATATTGCTATAAATATTTAATATTCATTTTAAACTGCCATATAAACGTCATTTATGACATTAAAATACTCGATAAATGTCAAATATATTATGGTTATGCATATGTGCAGTATATTGACTGATATTCGATTTTCATCATTGATCGAAATACAAAAAATAATGTAACCTGATAGGTTAAAATTATTCGAGGGAAATTTTCAAAGTGTAAAACCGAATTGTTGTGAATACTCGTACAGTAATGATTTTGATGGGCTTTCATTTTCTTCGTGTACCACTTATTGAGAACTGCTGTTGAAGTATGTATAAAAAAGCAATTATACTTATGTAAATGTCAGTAGTAGTAGTAGTGTTATATATTACAGGAAAATGTAGGTATCTATATTTCCTTTATCCTTGTATAATATTTATAATCTAATTAATATTATAATATAAACGGTAGCTACTTTCTCGTGTTCCTATATGAATATTGAATGAAATATCTAATAAAAATATTTATGTATTAGTCTCAGATTACTCTACGTAACATTGGATAAGAAATTCATAAAATAATTGTTGCATTAATTGATCAAATTTGTCAGTATTTCCTCTAATGTATAACTAGCTTTAAGTGATGTACCTGTAACTATAACAGTAAACATTAATATGAAGAAAATTATACTCGTATTACAGTTATTCTATCATCATAAATACAATTTCAAACTGTCTGCATTAAATCTAAACAGAAAACAAACTTCAGAACAGGAAATTTACGATTGTGACACAACGTGCAATTTATAGAGCCACTATTTCCTTTTTCCACTCCAATAACACAACGGCTTCACTTTTACAAAACCTCTTGTTTATATTCCTTACATTTTTTGTTTATTAACCATGGTAACGGTACCAAGTTATAGATAAATAATCAATATAGCCGTGCCCTTAAATTATACCATCATAGATATGTATCTATATGTTAATTAGTTCGTTAAGATAAACCAATGCATAATTATTTTCAAGTTTATTCACCTATGAGTAAGAATCAGATAAGCGGAAATGAAATACATGATTGGATTGTCATGAAATGTAGCGAAAATTTGGCAGATTATTTTTAGAATGTGAGGTTTAGATATTTTTACTTTCTGATATTGATTTGCTATCGGAAAAATAATTATGAATATATTAATAGAGAAACATATAAACATGCATTGTTTTAATAATACATAATTTCGCAGAATTATTCATAAATATATGTACATAATTGCTAACATACCAGAAGTATTCTTATCTACATATTTAATTAGAAAAGTCTATAAATTATAAATGTTTAAATAGATAAATCGATTTACAAATACAATTACTTGAAACAATAAACATTTAATGATAAAATAATTGCAAGACACAACCTTCATTTATTTATAAATACATTGTTTAGAACAAAAGAAAATTCTTTATGAAATTTTAGTAAAAGTAGAAATTATGTAAATATTTTAAATATGATTTGAGCAATACCTGATGCAATAAATTTTAATAATTTCTTATTTAATATATATATTTTGAAGGTTGTAGTGTAAAATAAGCTTTAACAACAGCGAATATTTTATTAAGTAGTTCTGTTGTGAAGTGAAACCGCATATTATTTTAAATTTATGTGAAACGAAACGTCAAAAACAAAAATAGAAAACATCTCGTCTTCTTCAAATGTTTTAAAAATTACCGTTCATAATTTAGACGTCTGTGTGTTTCTGCAAGTTTAAATTATGTGCATTTTACTTTGGTTAATGGTAACTTCTAAAGAGAATCGCTTTTCTTGAACACGGGAAAAATGGGAAACAGTTGAAGCAATAAGCCATGAAATGAACTCTTGCCTAGACGATGACTTTTTGTTTAGGGTTCTTCTTTGCTTTTGTTTTGCTCTGATATTAACATTCTGAAATGATTTATTTGTTTAATATCGGAAAATGAAAATTTATTCAAACAAATGCGTACATACAGAAAAAACGAGCAAAGTGCATGCCAAATATTTATCCGTATATTATAGATTATAAATATGAATATATGAATTATTTATAGAAAAACATTGATTATCCTTTTTTTAGCAAAATTTTTATATTAGTTTTTATACGTCTAATGGCCGGTTGTATTAATATTTAAATTTTAGGTTTCCCTTAAATTGACAATATTATATCGGAATAAAATATATAATAAACTACATAACATTGCAGTCAATTTTTTTTGTTTAAGTGTTGCTCAAAATACGCTTTGGTTGGTCCAACTGGATATAAGATAAAAAATATTGTTGTATTATTCTATTTTGTTCCATTTTTTATACGAATACAGAAACGATAAATTTTGTCCTAATTTTTTTTAAATTTTCTTTGTATGTACGATAATAAATCGTACAAAAAAAGTTTTAGTAGACTAGGACAAAAAGGTTAAATATACTTAGTTTGTCGTCCACGTATTTTTTGTATTCCCTCTGGGTACCCTTGTCAAGAACTAATTACTAATTACCCAAATTGCTAAAACTTTCATTTTCTGCGTAAGCTTGTCTAAACATGAAAAACTTTTTCTACGAACAATCCCTAAAATATGCTGTAAGTACTAGTCCTGTAATGCAATTAACTGTTTTGCATTATTGATCCGGAATTCCCATTCTCGGAATCGCCCACGTACGGCGATGTGTAATCTACGCTAACAATTTATCATTGTTGATTTCGCACCTCGTAATGAGAGAGTGACGAATGCGGCTGATTGGAATCCGATGTGATTCGAGTATTCGGAAGTTTCGGAAGTTAGAAGTTAATTTTGCTTTTCCAACTTGGGGAAATTTTCGGAAGTGCTCATTATTTACAAAGTTTTGTAGCTGGAAGGGGATTATTACTTGGGAAATGTTGTAATCACATCGTCCGAATACTAAAACGACCAAATCGAAGATCAATGTCAAACAATTAAGCTAACAACTTTAAGTAGTTGCCGAGTTTCTTTGTCTAACATAAAACTAAATGCTTCTGTTTGAAATTGTTTCTAAGACCATTGTTATATGTTGTAGTACAAAACTTTAAAACAATTATAAATATTTTATTTGTTACTTACATATAAACCGTCATGTATTTGAACTGTTTATTAATCTTGAAAATTTACCTTTGAACAGGGTTGCATTGATTTAAATCATATTGAGTTGTTTTAAAAAATTATTGATTTAAATTATTTTTCTTGCAATTGTTATTAAACATCTTAGATTTACAAAAATTTGGGGGAAAAGCATGTGGGTAATGTCACCAAGTGGCAAAACTTTCAAGAACTACATTTTTTTTCAACTTCGTCGGTAAAACGACTTTACTGGTATATTATTTTCAATTTATGACGTACAAAATATTTGCATTACTGTGTGATTTTTTTGTTAAATTTACTTTGAAATGTATTACAGTAATTAAAAATTTCATCGCTATGGCGCGAAGTCGCTATAACCGATAAAAGTAAAATATTTATCGTTAGCTTATGTGGGCTTTCAAACAAGTGGTCACAATTTCGACTTTATAACCAGTTTGTCGCTATAAGCGATATCGTTATAAATGGATTTTAACGTAGCTTTTTTTGATTATATCGTTAAATTTTTACTTCTTTACAATATGTATTTTTTTCCATAATAAATGGTATTTTACGAAATCAATTTTTGAAATAATGCTATAATTTTTAAAAATTGACAGGATTGGTTATAATTTTAATTTGATTTACAAGTGAATAACAAATAAATTATTGCACAATATACCAATATACACAAGGTAACAGTTTTAACTTCTTCAAGGAATTCTGTAAGTAATTGACAGGTTCGCTAGTTAATACTTCCTGGCAAAAGTAAAAACCATTTTACCTTGCTAAATAATATAAAACACTAAATTTTGAATACATTTTAGAAATGTATACATATTTCTAGAACATTTGAGTCATAATAAGAATTTGAATGGATGTTTTCCTTATAAGGTGAATCAATTTTGACTTTCCCAATTATGTAACGTTTAATCTAGATCATCATTTTTCTTTTTAATTATGTAAAACCTAATGAATATTCAGTGCTCGTTTAAAATCAACTTTGACTTTCTGTAATGTCAAGCTAATCGTAATTCCTCATCGGTGACTGGACGTGGGTAGAGTTTGGAAACACGCAGTCAGATCTAAGAAGGTGCACCTGTGCTGCCATATATAACATGCTTGTAGTCAATAGTATCATTCGTCTATATAAGTCTGCACCACGTCAACTGTGACAAATAACATTAGGTTTTGAATTTATAAATAAACATTTTATCAATCATCTTTTGCACCTTTCATGATATAAATAACAAAATACATACATATATCACTCATAGCTATTACCCATTGCTTGGTGCACCAATCTGGTTTATGATAGTGTTGTTCTTTTTGCTATTCAGATCAGATCAGATCAGATAAGTTGGATCAGTTCAGATAGATCAGTTAGACTGCACTTTAGCCCATACAGCGATTGTAATTTTAATTGTATTATTATTATTATTTTGTCTTCCTTCCAAAACATACATAATTGATGTTGGTTTTCGTATTATAAATATGTAATTTCTACATTTTTTTACACTATTCAAAAACAAAAAGCAAAATCACATGATAAAACTGAACTGTTCATTCTGATCTTCCTTGGCGAATGGATTACTTATGATCAGAAGAAGGGGTAAACTGATACCAGTCAAATGGAATGAAAAAGAAGTGATCCGAATCAAAAGTGTAAGTTAGAGCTGATTCAAGTGGTAAATGGAATATATCTTTTATGGTAAGGAAAGGACAGCGGTGGTTCGAATTAGTGTTGCCATCTAGACAAAACAAGATTTGACCAAATCTAAGTCTAGATTAAAAAGTCTTGTCTACATATCAAGACTCTAGATTGTTTCAAGACTCTACATTAACTAGTGAATACGCTTTATACAAAGACAGATAATTCTTCGGCAGAAAAATATTTCTATTTTCCAATCACTCTTTCAGTTCGGATGGTACAAGTTTCGAACGATATATTTATATTTCGAAAATTGTCTAAAAATCTTGATCTAGAATAAGAAAGTCTAGTTGTAGATGGCAACTTTAAGTCGAATTGAGCGAAAAGTGATATCTTGGGGTTCAAAAGTCGCTTTAAGCTCTAGGCTGTAGGTCTTTTGCAGACGCTTTGACTGATGTCCTAAGACACTAAAATGTAAATAAAATTGGTCACGAAATAAGTACTTTATAGGTAATTGAGGCTTTGTTTCATATATATATATATATTTCACAGATGAAGATATTTATGGAGGACATTTATGAGAAATTATCTTACGGGCAATCTTAACTGTTAAATATAATAAATTGTTCGTATTTAAATATATGTTTCGGTGAAGATTTAATTTTTGTCTGTTTTATTTTGTTACTCCGAAATTAATTAATCAGAAAAATAATTACTCATCTTTTCAAGACAATTTAATTTTCCTCTTGACTGATTCCATCTTGAGAAAATCTAAACTTTTTTCTTTTTCTGAACAAAACATTCTCTATGAGGAAATAATGTTTGCTCGCTGTATTATTTATTAGAATGGAATATCAACAATACTGACAATTGAAAGCTAAAAACAGCGTTCATATTAGTGGAATTTGATTGTTGAATGTTGTGACAATGCTACAATTAATGTGGTAATTGAATTCGTAGTATGAAGCATGTTAGTTTGATTTATTATTGTTTGTTAGATGGTGATTTATTATGTTTGTTAGCTATGTTAAATGTACCATAAAGTAATAAGAAAATACGTGGTATGTCTACTATTTATCAATATGTACATAAAATGGCATATATAAGCTTGCAGTAGGTTCCGAACAATTCTGATACCAGTATTTTATTTCGCTCATAGTTATAAATGCTAATTATGAAGAAATAAAAAGACTAAAGAATATTGGAATCTACTATAAGCTGTAGATTTCTTGTAGAAGCTTTAGGTCTCTAAAAATGACAGCAAAAATTGTCATTGAACAAGTCAAATTTCCTTCTAAATTTGGCCGACACATTTTCCTGCAAAAATAATGAAAATAATTTCAAGTAACTTCCGAGATATAACAAGTTAAAGTTAAAAAATGTAAATACCAAGAAAATGTGTGATTTTGTGGAAAAATATGTATTTTTGAATGTTCGCAATGAGAAAGAATGTCGCGCCCACCACTATTAGATCAGACCATGTACATTTGTACAGAAAAAATTCCGGGGTATGGTGCACGATACAGAGGCTTGGATCTCCGACTATATTCTTTTTTATGAATCTGGGAATATATGATTAAATATAACTCGAAAGTTCGACAAATTAGAAAATAATTTTCAAATTACTTTTAATTTATTCTCAAGCTCTTGTTATAATCTTACTGAAAATATTAGAACTTCTATTTTTGAAGAAATATTGGTGGAAAATATAATTTGAGTTATTATTGTTTCGTTGTGTTTGATGTTGCATCTTAAATGAAACTGAATTCTCGCTAACCAATTTCATTTCCTGTATTGGCCGCAATGACATGTGCAGGATAATATCTTGTACGTTGATGTATGTACATATTGGAAGGTTGTAAGTTAGACGATTCGCGGTTGTGGTTGTGTGGATAATGTTGAAGTTCTCTACAGAACCATGCGGAACTTGAAGATAATGTGCACGCATTTCCGGACCTTAGTTTATGGGAAACGGGTAATTGCTACATTGTTGAGAAAGAACTGTAGGAAACTAGCAAAAGAAAAGAAATCTTGTATTTATGGGACATTCAAGGAATTTTTAAATTACAAGAACTTACATCTTGCTATACTATAATAAAAAGACCATTATAAGTATGTTACAGTTGAAGATCATTACAATAATTTTTGTTAGAAAAATCAATTTTACTTTTTTTCACTTTTACATGATACAGGTAATTCAAATTTTAACACTTTTTTTTAATTTAGAAATTAAACATAGAGCAAAAAGGAAACTTTTTTAAATATATAAGGTTAGTAACCTCTATTTCTTTGCTAAAAAGGAAATTAAAATTGTGAATGAAATTGGTGGAATTCCTGTTCTCATATATCACACTGAAAAGGAAGGAAATAACTGTAAAGATGTTTTTTTTTTAATAAGAAAAGTTTAGATGTCGTAGAAAATTTACTGCATATTACCTACATTTTAGATTACGTAAAAATTTTGTTATTTGTAAAGTATATAGATATTTTATTCCTAGTTAGTTCTGAATTCCTCTATGAATAAAAAAGAGAAATTTGCTTTTATAAATAAAAAATATTTTTTATAATGTACCTAACTCTTTTCCAATAGTATGATACATAACTTTATTTTTAAATTATATATCGTTTATTGTACTTATACATTAGTAGTATTATTTATTTTTAATAATTTATATATTTTATGTGAAATAATATAACTTAATGTACTGTCCCATATTTCAAACTGACAATATAATAACATTTTTATTTGTTATTTACGTCGAATGATATGTTGGAAAGTAATGCCATGTTCCGTTTTCTATGATATTCAATTGAACTTTTTCTAACATTATACTTTTACCGCATTTTTTGTTTCCCTTGAAGTTGGTTTAATAATTATAGTTTCTTTCGCATAAATATGACAAGTTGTACAGCAGTGAGTCACCTTCTTTCTACGCAGTTCCCACGTGGTTCAGACAACAGATCTCGATGTTGTCACGGAATGTAACCACGGAGAGCATCAAAAACAATGAACAACACAAAAACAAACACCACGCCACAGGCAATGTGATACTTGCATTGCACTTGGAAAGGCAGAGATGAAATATAGTTTCGCTGCGGGTAGAATCAGGAGTTATAAGACAATATATTACCAACAGAAAAGAAAATAGTTTTCTCTCGAGTTTTCTTTGTTTCTTCTACAAAGAAATATTCATAAAAAAATATTATAACAGATTTCAAACCAGTTGTTATTAATTTTTTATATTTGGCGAGTTAAAACAATTTTCTAAATTTTGAAACTACAATTTTTGGTAAGAAGTACGTTGATTATTGTTGATTGAACTCAAACAACAAAAATAAGGTAATTTCTATTCTTATTTCTTGTATTGCGTGCAGTCAAATGGCTATTCCTTTATGGAAAATTACAAATTTAAAATTTTTCCCAATTTCAGGATTTCATGTTGGGTTGAACAAAACACTCTATTAAATTAAATTTAATTTAATTGTAGTAAATCCTATTAGTTACCCTTCTTACTATTTTGTCCTGTTTTTAAGGTCCAATCAACAAAAGAACACGAATTTCGTGACTTTTTCGTGAAGAATCGAAAAAGTAAAATTTCAAATTTTCCCCAATTTCAAACAAGCGTGTTGGGTTGAATAAAACAGTCCATATCAAATTAACCATAAAATTTCTTCACAATCCATTCACTTCGCGGAAACTACGCAACAGTTTCCGTTACATCCAGAAACAAAAGCGAAACGAAGTCGAAGCGTGAAATAGCCTGTGATTGCAATGTTGCGCTCTGCCTTTACTAGGCTGTAGTCTATGGCTCCGCTGATGTAAAATCGAAAGTCTATACCTAGACAAGGCAGTCCAACTACGTGGGCTGGGGATTTGTTGTTTGCCCACGTAACCTTGGTAACAATTCGCTGCACTACCTTTTTAGGAAACTCGGGGAATCTGGGTAGTTGTGACTCATTAGCAAATAATATGAGATTAAAAGTGGTCGAGTTTTTTGAAAGAATTTAAATCGATCTTCGTTCGAGATAAGTGTATAAATACATATATTATTATTATCTTGATAGCTTCGAAGAGTACTCGTTTCATGAAATTCCTGTTTCTTGCTTAAAAACAAAACAAGACAAGACAAAATCAACCTAAACAAAAACTTGATATTTTATTTTATAAAATAAAAAGGTTAAAAAATAATGAAAATATTTTTTGTAGCTGAGTACTAAGTTATTGGTGAGCGGGACTGAGTGTTGACGTCCCAGGATCTCCGGTATATCCTGAGACGCGCATCATTACCGGTCATATAGATTCCTATTGGTCGATATTCAATCTGTAATTGTGGCTGTAATTTACATAGGTATTTTGATGCGAGGAATTCAATCGTCAATCCAGTTTAGGGTAGTAGTCAGTTAGTAAAAAATGGATCGAGGTATAATAATTCTTTAAAAAATTCAGGGCTTTATTATTGATATAAAAAAATATTGCGCTAAGGAAAATATCTCCTTGGAGGCATTGATTCTAGGAAATTTTTCTTGGACATATGAACCTCAACGCCCCCTTGTAGTCGACGCTCATGAATGCTATTTATTCTAGAATCTAGACTAAGATAAAAGATAGATTTTGATTTTTACCGGGTGATTTTCCAAGATAAATTATGTTTACAAAACACTGATCATCAGTAATTGATTTCTTAACGAACGGGAAATCGGTAAGTAAATGGTAACTTAGTACGATCAAAGATTAATTTTACAATTATATCAAATGACTGTTCTCAAATAAAATGTTTCAAATATATCGCACAAGGTGGGAAATTGGTAATTCTGCCACAGTGGTACACTATATATTTTAATTTCGTTATTGCGTCGACTATGCAGGAAACAATAAGTATTGCGGGTAGTAAGGGTTTTACCGGTTTCACATTATTAGAGATCCCGACTTCTCGATTTTCGAAATCAAGCTAAACCGATAGAGAGCACTTACTGTCGTTAAACCACGTAATTATTGTGTGCTTTTATGATTCATGACGCAATCCCAATAGCTATTTACTTGTGTATTATAGTATTCCCAGACCTATTCGCAATCCAATTTGCGAAAAGGTACTCATTATGCTATTAATGAAAGGGCTAGTTCTAGGTCAGGCCTCCCACGCGTTGTGTACGTGAATGTATTGTATACATTTGACATATTGAAGCGTTCCTAATTTCCCTATTTTGTAATTTCCTCATTATGAGCAGAGCAGAGAAAACCATTGTAAGGTAAATTAAAGTAGAAAATACAATATGGAGTGCACAAAGAAAATGTGTGTCAATATGAAATAAATTGCTGGAATGGCTCATGTTAAAGTGTGAAATTAATAAAGGGGTGTTTTCTTTTGACGATACAATACACAATAACGGCTTCTGACATTAAATTTCATTATTGTTATATTTATAATAGGTGCAAACGTTTATTATTAATAATAATCAACATGGGATACCTGTAGTAAAAATATAAAACGAAATAAAACTTGTAGACATATCCGACAGTTTACATTTAGAATAACAAAAAGAAAAAAACGTTACTGTAAGAATGGTACATAGTAATTATTATTTACAATATATTACAAACATATTTCCCACGAGGTGTAAAAATTTCGACAGGAGACGAAGTCGAGTGCTGGAATCACACAAGATAGGAAATAGGTAATTCTGCAAGATTGGCACGCTATACATTTTCTACGGTCACACTGCTAAACGTTACAGAATAAAAATACATGCCCGAAAACTATTTGACATAAAGTATATGCGCATGCGCAGTGTTGGCAATTACTGTGAGAAATCATTTCTCACACTTTAACCTACGATTGTGGGAAATACGCAAGTTTGAAGCTTTATATAATGTGAGAAAAGTGTTAATTTCTATAGTGGTCGTAGAAAAAATAATTTTCATGACATTTCAATTTATTTAAAATAATTGCAGTGTATTTTTCTAAACGTAGGTTGGCTACCACTCGACTTGCATATGTTTACATAAATGATTTATATATCATGCCGATCGATTGTGATTGTTTTTGGGTTAAAAGCGATTCTAGAGTTATGTTATAATTTTTATTTGTAGTTATTAAAATTTAAATCAATTACACACTTGTAGAGAGCAGTCGATTTGGAATAAATTAATGCACTTATAAACGTTGTACTTCGTGACGTCATAATCTAGTTACAAATATTCCTTATTACATTTGTTTTGCATGGAATTGTCATGTTTTTTTTATTAAAATCCTATCCTTAATAGTAGAGTAGATGTTTAATTTTTAAAATGTAGTTTTGTATAAAATGTGTTACTCACAAAAATTATGTATTATAATACATGGAAATAAATTCATACATTAATTTTTCGGCACACATGTGTTCGAAGAAAATATTTCACACATATTTTCTGGTCTAATTCCGATAATAACTCTCGTTTTACTACTGAGTAGAAAAAATTACATTAATATACAATTCATTAAAAAATAGAAAACATTTATACCTACATACCGTATATTTATGTGATTTCTATACGTTGCAATAAAATATAAGTTGTTAATTGTTTGTGGTTTCACAGAGTTTATTCGAATCATTTACTTGAATCGTTTTAAATTAGTAATTTTGCAAGTAGACAAATTTATTTAATAACCTAAAAAAATTCAATGATATTTCCCGTACTCTTACTCACATTTTAAAATAACGATTACCTTAAATAGATGTCATTCTAAGAAAACATGTTTTCATTTAAATAAAACTATGTATTTCCTTTTCTGACAGTATGACAGTGATTTATACATTGACGCAGTGCATCTAGAAATGCAAATAAAGATGTTCAATTTGCTGACACTTACTAAGACTGCGAATCGTTGTTGCAATATTTACGACGTAATTATTACTACTGTAAATAATTCTTACTATTTGTTTTGGTGATTCATACTAGTAGTAGATCTTTTCATTCATTCACCAGATCATAGGTAAATAGTTATCGGTATGATAATTTAAAAATATATGTGGAAATTTGTTGAACAGAATGGTGATCTAATGGTACTTGGAAAACAAAAGCTAATATGAGAAAATATCTATTTATATTGCTATTTGGTTGGCTATTTTTTAGTTTCAATTTTATACCAATATGACAATAATGCATTCATGAAAGTATGCCTGTCGAATTGAAATGTTATATATTATAATACCCTCTTCGAAGAAAAGGAAACAGAATGTGTTGACATTACAAAGTCAATATTATTGGAAAAATGTAAAACATCCATGGATCCAATATTTATATTGCAAACACAATTCGCTATACTATATCAGGTTAAGTCGAGAGTTCCTCAACATTTTGTATATTTTTCTTCCCACGTAATAAAAGTTTCTAGAATGAACGATTCCGTAAATAATAAATATATCATCACTCCTACATTATTTAAATGTTATTTATGCGTTTATTATTTATGAAAATGAAACCTTTAAAATTTTTTTCAGCGCTTTCTTTGATATTTGTTAACAATGTGGGAGAATAAAAATTAAAATACCAGACAGGATAATAATTTAATAATTGTTCATTCACCTTAAAGCTTTGTTGTCTGTAGGAGTATATTCCACAGATCTAGTAATTTCGTAATTAACTTGTATGTGAGTCAGACACATAAAAGTGTTTTTATTCCGTTTTTTCGCTTGACAATGACAAATACATTAATATAGATAATATATTGCATGCTTCTGGTATTATTTGATAACATTCTACGGAAAATAGAGTGTTATAATATTCTATAATAATAATAATACATAGGTATTCTTTTACAGTGTTACTCCAAGATTATTTTTAGTGTAGGTACTGTATAGATGGAGCAATTGTACTAAAATCATTAAAAATGAAATAATGTAAAAAAATAACAATTTTTATAATATAAATATTTTTATTTATTAAATATAACCCATTACGTAGAAACATTTTCTTTCAATCGTAACTTTTTCTACGTTAACTTTATTACTAATTATTATTATATTTGGTGCCTGTGTCTGTTTTCTTTTGTTCATAGTATCATTGTTTAATATAACATAACCATTATTATTTAATGTTACCAATTTCAGGTTTATTTTAAAATTTATAATCAAGAACAGAAATCTAAGGCTCATATTTTTGTTTTGTGAAATTGTACTGAATTTAGGATGCATTGGACTGTTGTACTAACATGTTTTACATTGTGCTATATTTGTATAATTTTAATGCTTGGAACAACCCTCCTCTTTTACATTCTTTTGTACTCCTTTATCTGTCATTTTAAATTTTATTTTAGATACAGAAAAAGTGGATATTGAAATTTCCGAATTTTTAAAAAATCTTATGTCGACTTCACATGACTTCCTTGTACACTTATTAAATTATATACATTTTTTCTGCACCTCATTTAAACTTATTTTATTTGAAACCGAGATCATTCTACGGCTAAGTAACTGTTTTTTGGGTTATAAGAAAAATTCAAAAAATTCTTCGAGTATAGTGTCCTATTGGCATTGTCGATTGCAATAAAAAAGAGATGAGCACAACTTACAACTTATAAAATTTCAACGTTGTACGGCTAATAATTTTTGATTTATGCGAAAAAATTAAAAAATCCTTTGGAGTACCCTTTTGGCACTGCCGATTGCAATAAAAAAGGAAGGTGCACAACGAGATATTATAGTAGTCCCAAGTCCCATATATAAAATTTGTTTTTACCTCGTACAAAGAAGTAAAAAGAACGTATACCTTACGAAAATTTAAAATTATTACTTGAATATGCAATGCGTGTGCTGTGGATAAGATATTTGTCATTGGAAATAATTATTGGGGGTAGGGAAAAGTCACAATTTCTGTCCAATTTTAACGGTAAATTTCAACATGCTAAATGTTTGTAAGTTGTTATGATAAGTGTGCGCTATGAAAAAATGCGAAATGCAGGTTTTTGTTTATCCTCTTGTCTATGTAAGTAACTCTGTGGTAACTCTAACAAGATATTGAAAAACCGAAATTCGTGATTACCATGACGATAAATTTAACCGACGTTTATCAGACAAAAATCGAACCTTTGCCAAAACAATTATTAACCAGAATATTATGATTTCAAGAATGAAAAATTGTTTAGAACTGTTCTATTGAAATTAGAATCTAACAAAATTAATTCATTTGTTGCAAACATCAATCATCAGATACCGAGAAATTTCTTCTGTCTATTCAACAAAAAAATACTTGGTCACCTCAAGAATGAATAAAAAAATGATATTTATTATTTCTTACTGTTTTTTGCTTACCAATTAAAGTAATGTCTCAATTTGTGAATAATTAGTTTACTGTTGAAGTAGTAATCCTTCGCTATAATTAATATATTTCATCCTTGTCCTAGGATAATATTAAGTTTACATCTGACACAAATTCCTAACCGAAATTAATAATTCATCTCTCAAACAGAAAACTAATTCCTAATGTAGTAAACACAGTTAACCTTAATTCAAATCTAATTGCACCCTTGGGAACAAATGACAACTCGGTAAATAAATAATGGAAACAAAATCCATTTCTCCCATTACTTAAGTTCTTTATGCATGTCATTAGCTTTACAGACAACATATTGATTCAATTTCAGTGGAATAATTTATTTCCTGGGATGTTTGAAGGATATGTAAATAATACATAAATCGATGTGTGGCTACACTTTATATTCGAAATGCACACAAGATGTTTATTTTTGGCAATAGAACTCGGATATGGAAATGTGGAAGACGTTTTTATGTTTTCACCGCTCGTTTATTGTTCTTTGTAAATATAGTTGGAAAAACGGTTTCTCCTATTTAATGGAAAATTTATTCAGAAATAGAAATTTTCCAGGCAAATATAAATTTACTACGTAAAATAAGTATATGTAAGAAAAGAGAAGAAAACGTATATTGAAACTTGGATACTGCAATGTAACATCGTCATAAATTTAAAATAATTGAGCCAATATTGGTAATAATAATTTTATGTTCACTTGATACTTTGAACTATGTCAGTACAATGTACGCTTTGTCTGTTATATTTTCACTGTATATTAGACACTGGCGTATTTAAGGGTAGGATACTGGGGATTTATCTCCCATGATATAGAATTATAGAACAAAACTAAAAACTAAACATATAATAAAAAATTTCTATACACTTCATGTTAAAACATTTGTTGGAATGTAGTGTAAATTTTAAGATATCAATGAAATGAAAGGTTTGAAGTTACAGCATTTTTGTTTTGTGGAAATCTAAATTCGTGTCAGCGTCGGTATATTTTGGACCCTTTGGATTTTTACATTCTGTATATTTAACGAAAAACAATGAGCAAAGAAAATTATTAAATTACTTTTAGAAAAAAAATGACGATGACAACACAACTGTCTTTTTCAATTGATGAAAAAATTGAAGTATTGAAATTATATAAAGCATCCCCCCCCCAGTAAAGAAGAATTTATCACGTATCAATAATAAAACAAAAAAAAAATACATACTATATTTATATTTTTTTTTTTAGGTTACGTTTCGTTTTTATTTGTACAAATAGATAATTTACTGTGCTAATCTTTCTCAACTTTTATTACTTGTATGAATACGGTCTGATATTTTCGCAGAGTAATTTTAAAGAAAAATTACAGTGAATTATAAGACACCCTCAGTAAAAAATTTAGTTCTAGGTCGTTTATTTTTGTATAAAAGAAGAATAAAAACTGTCTTCTTTCCCACATTAATAAGTCATTACAATGCTGCTGAGAATTGGAACAAATACAGATTTCGTAGTTTTTTTAACTTCACTTGTTACTTTATTGATTTGACTTTTAACATAACCTTTTTATAAAGTTTTCTGTAAGATAAAAAGTTTGCCACCATTTGGTCTGTCTTATATTTTTACGAATCTTTCATGACAAGTTTCATCTAGATTTTCCGGACTTTTTTAAATGTTTCGTCACATAGCTTCAGATATTTTGTAATAGATATATCTATAATTTGAAAGTATCACTTAAGTCAGTATTGCATCACAATCTAAACAGCTGAACGTAGGTAGTTGTTTACCTACAATTCCATAACAAAGTAACAACTCCAAAAAACAAAACTATCCCAGCTGTCTTAAATTCCAACAGATTACCATAACCAAAGCATGCTAGATTAATTAATACTTCCCAGATAGAATCAATCGTTCCATCTAAGGTAACGAGATTTGAGATAATGTCCAAAGATGAAAGTAAAAATTAAATAAACTTTCTCATAAAAATTAATAATTTGTTATGATAATCTAGTTTCTAACATAATTTTCGCATTTTGCACAAAATTAAAAATGAGAAAGTGTTGTTAATAAAATTTGTAAGCATAAAAGAAATCTGATCTCGAAATTAAACAGCATACAAAATTTATAATTAACGAGGAAAACTGCTGGAGACTATTCCCACGACTATAAATTTCAAGTCATTTTATAACAATGTAAATAATACTTTATAATTAAATGTAACCTTGTCCCCTTATGTACATTAATTAAAAATATATTTAATTAAGCAAGGATACACACAGGTAGTATTTGGATGGGTTATTTTAGTTTTGTATAATGTAAGTGGTCGAAATTTTACTATTTTTTTAAGTTAACAATTTTTCTGAATAAAAATGTATACTTATAATATTTTTGCTATTATATAATTAATACATTTTAGTTTTGTATAATGTAAGTGGTCGAAATTTTACTATTTTTTTAAGTTAACAATTTTTCTGAATAAAAATGTATACTTATAATATTTTTGCTATTATATAATTAATAAACAATAAATGAAGGGAAATGTAAAAATACTTTATATATTTACATATACATATACGAATAGAAACATTTTTGTATTTAAATGTATGATATAATATAGGTAAATAAATAAATAATACCGTTGAAGATTGATAAAAATATTGCTGTTACATCATAATTACGTGAATTTATAGGGGGCAGGGTGGGACCGTATACACAGTATGTATCAGCGAAAACGAACCCTCCCTTAACTTCTTTATTAGAAGGAATAGAAACATTTCCTTTATATAAAAGTTTTACTATATTAAATATACCTACTATTTCATGACTGAGAGGAAAAACGACTGTTTTTATTTTTTGATTTATTTTTTTTAAATGGGATATATTATTGTCATGAGTGTAAAAAAATCGAAAAAATAGGATAATTCAGAAATAACAGACATAATTCTTGGGGGGCTATGTAAAATTAACTAAATGTGACGATATCAAAGAGCTTTATAACGTGAAATATCAAAAACAGAAAAGTAAATCTCTTAAAACCTGTGCTCGAAATTACGACCTTGTTTTCTTATACGGAATATTTGAATAAAAATATTTTCTGACATTTCTTAATTATCTTATTTTTCTCGAATATTTGCATACTCACTTATGATAACTAATACTTCATTGCAAAGAAAAAAATGGCGGTTTTAATTATACCAGTAGAATGGTAGGTTCCCTTTTAAAATATTTTTGTCTCTGTTTCATCGAACAGTAGGTATATTTAATATTATAATATTTATATACGAGTGTAATGAAAATTATTCTATTCCTTAAAAAACCCTGTATTTTTGCAGATGAAATGTGTTAATGCTTAAACCATGTATAGGTGTAGGTGGATGTTTTCATTTTCAAAGATCACGAATGGAGGATAAATCAATGCTGGTAATTTCAACGATAAACATGATGTGCACACAAAAATAATCACATCATTTTATTTGTTTTTCTCGTACGAAGAATAGGTTTTCTATTTTGACGCTGTTAATAATAGATTAGGGACATTATCTTTGAAGAGGTTATCTGTCAACAATTTCAGAAATAAAATTATCTCCAAATTACAAAATATGTACATTGTTAATTCTGGCATTATTTATATTTTGATACATCTTACTGTAAGAAAATTCATACAACCTTGCTTAATATATTGCAAAGGAGTTAAGGAAATAATAAACATCATTGAAAAGAACTGTAGGTACTATTGAAAGTAGAGCTTGATTTATGGTGTACTATGCAATTAACTGTAAATGGAAGTGCAAGGCAAATGCAGGATAGTAGGCGAAAGGATTTAATTCCACTAAATATTTATTCCCTTATTTGGCCGACACAATTCTTGAAATATTGTTAATAACATCACGCTTCATGTATTTTTACACTCAATAAAATTTTACCGGCTTGTCAGTATTTAAAACAACCTCAAAATTGGTGCTTTATTTTCCGAGGAAATGATAAATTACCAACGAATTTTCCCTGACGCGGACTATTAATTTCAAGTTTGTATTGTTGGGACAGACGCATAGAACAGTTAGAAGTACAGCAACCGTGTAATTATAACGAAAAGTTATCTATATAGGATTATAATGTACTGGGAACAAACTTATCTAGATGGATTTCAAAAGGATTAAATTATTGTAGTGAATTTCAGAACTGCATTGTTTCAAAGGTAAACTCTGTAGGACAAAAAAAAGACTTCACTTTGACTTTGAATACCCTTAAAATTTTCGTGTTTTATTAGTATTTTAATGTCTATTCAGGGCCACCAAGTGCGGTGAGCAGTTTGTATCTGACACAAAGGTGTCCCATCGAATCGAATCACTAATTTCTGTTTTTTTTATAAGATATTCTTGAAAAATATAGTATTTTGTTTACTCGTCCAATTTCGCTAAAAAAAATATCCTTCTTGACGACTTAGTATTGGACAAGGATAATCTAATAATTTGATAAAACCGCTACATTTCGAACACGTTATTTTGAATATAAGTTAAAAAAAGTAATACTCAGACAAAATAAAATTATAAGGTTTCAAAACGCTGCAGTTTTTTTATTGTAATTTAAATGTTAAAATAAACATATTTTTCATAACAGATTTTATTTTTGATAGTGCAGCATTTGATTAGCAATTATTATAACTAAAAATATAGTTTTTTACCCTATTAATATTTTTTATAACATGATTTTTTGTGAAACAATCAGATGTCTTGATTAAAAATTTTAACAGGGCGCTAAAATTTTCACATAGTTTCCTTTTAATTCTGTGTCTATTAATAACAAGAATACGGCTTATTATGTAGGATAGAGTAGAAAAACTTGTTGAGGAATTATCGAGGGAATTATAGTAAAACAAAACAATATAGGGTATTATTAAATATTACAGAACAGAAAATACACTCACGAAAGCTATTTGACATAAAGAACAATATGACGTAGATAAACTCAAATAGAGTATTTAAGCGCAGTTGCAATGATTGTTGTGCGAAAAGATATATTTCACACTTTAACCTACGATTGTGAAAAATATGCTTTGAATTTTGAAGCTTTTTCTATAATGATAAAAGTGTGAGTTTTCATAGTAATTTTTATGCTTGTTGTCATCGGGCGAGCATCAATATCTTGATAATGCCCTTGGCACAAAAATAACTATAATGTTTGAGTACGTAGTAGATGATCACATTTAGAAATGGATTGAGGAATATAATAATTTTCTTTTCTTTTCTTATTCAGATCTCGCAACAATCTGCTTGATTATCTTTCCATTAGTGTTACGTTCTTTTTAAGTTTAAATTGCGAATACATTTGAAATGATTTATTACAGCGTCACTACATCTTGTGTTTTGTTTATCTTCTGTAAGCGTTCATCTCATCCATTTCATCTTTTATTATTCATGTTGTTTAATACCTTGTCTTCTTTTTTGACACCGGAAATTCTTTAAAAATAACAGCCTCATCTTCGGGCTACATTACAAATGCATGTAGAACGGAGAACGATTTGAAAGATAAAGATTTTTTCCACAAAGTAGACACAGCGGAAGCTCTTAAATTATTACCCAAGATCATCATTAAGGTCTTGTATTCAAATCAGGTATGGCTTTAATAACAATAAAGAAGGAAGAGTACATGTACAGTAATTAAGAATAATGAACACCTGTAGGTACAGATATCCTTATACAGAAATAGGAAGACGTACATATGTTACATGGAACGTGCTACATAAGTAAATGTATCATCACACCTATTCCTAATTAGATGTTGAAGGCTGGCGATATATTTAGAACTGATGGTTTAACTGACATTTTACAGAACGTTTGAATTCTAGTGCACATATTACAAATAATCTGACGCATAACAAAACAAAGAAATAAAAAAGTCAAATTATTTTTCCATACAAAAATGGCTCTGTTGTGAACTCTCCTCAGCAGATAGAGTGCCCGGAAGATGACGTCTGGTAAACAATCTCTTCAGTATAAATAAAGTATAGTCGAATATTTTAATCATCTTAAAACAATAGTTCAATAAAAATGGCCCTGTTGTGTACTCTCCTCAGCAGATAGAGTGTCCAGAAGCTGACGTCTGGTAAACAACCTCTTCGGTACAAAAAAAAATATAGTAGAATATTTTAATCATCTTAAAACTATAGTACAAATTCACTTAAATCTTTTGCTCCTAAATTGAAGAACTTTTTATCTCATTGTCTCGTAAATTTTTATTCAGTTTCAGTATTTAACTTTGTAAACGAGGGAAGCGTGCGCATACATATTTTATTCTCTAATTCGGCAATCCCTTCGAGACTTTTGAGTACACAACCGTTTTAATTTCATTAAAACTACAGTCGGATTATAAATAGCGCAATATAAAACATAATACAAATTAAAATATGAAGCTAATTTGACATGGCAGGATTATCCGATCATGAAACATTTTAAATAGGCACTTTAAATATTTTTGAACTAATTAAAACTATTTAAAAATATAATATTGGAATTTTAATTTTAAACTTTAGTACCAAAAAAATGTGTACAGGATGTAATTCGATGTCGTTAACCAATACATAAAATACAAGGAAATGAAATAGTTATTTCAGGTCTTGTTTCATCTAGGACTTTGGCCATCCTTCAAATAAAATTACACGAACCCTTTTTTAAATTTGGATTTAATGGTATTTATCGATTAATCAATTAATTATTTTCGAGAGGTGTCCAATATTTAATATTCTAATTTGACTTAGATAAACCATCAGGAGAAACTGTAACTTCATTCTTTTATATTTATTTCCTTTATGAAGTATGAATACTTATGTTTTCTTTAAGAGGCGTTAATATCGTAACTGGACTCTAACAGTTGTCTATAATTATAGTGCGGTGAGTTTTACAGTTTGCACATTATTTTCTAGCAAGAACTCCAAGTGTAACCAGAGCTAGCGCCCAGCAGATGCTAAAGAACTTTGCCTCAACGCGAAACAGTTGCGTGGTTCTACTACCTTACTAAATTGTTATTTGTTACCGCTATCATAAGATCTTTGTAGGTAACTGTTGTTTTATTTTGCACCCGCCAAAACTATTTTGGAGGAAAGCACGATATGATGATTAATCATATTTATGTTTTTATTGCATTAGACAAGAATTGTGTAAATAAAATGAAACATCCAAAGCATAGCACAATGGATTATAATCATGCAGACACAATAAGGTTTTTCGAAAGAACAATTTTTAAAGAATTTACATTCAAAATTAATTTAAATTAAATAGAGTATAACGCTATAAAAATATTCAAAAATATTCAATATTTATAAATAAATAATTAAAATTTGAAAACGTTGCATCCCCGGTTAGACAGTAGTTTGTCATATGCATAGGTTTATTTCACAATAGGACACCATTACTTTTGTTTCTCTTACATTTTGTATTATTTTTGTCAGTTTCGTGCTTTCTTTATTAAACATATTTTCTTTCATATTTTTCTTTTTCTTAAATGAATTAATATCCAATCCATAGCTTAACTTTATTTCGTTAGGTATTGTTATTGATTGTGAAAAAGTTTTGTTCGTTAGTAGTATTGGTATGTACACAATTTAAAATTCCAATCTCGTATTTTCGAGATTTCATTTCCATTTTCCTGTTTTCGAACGTGTTTCCTCTATTTCCAACCTTTTATTTCCCTTTTTATCCACATTCTAACCTTGATCTACAATATCTCCATATCTGGCACCGTATTCTACATACATCATAATAATTATCTATGTAAAATACCTTATTTCAGTAAAAATAGGTCAAAATATCTTAGTACCCATCAACCTGATGTTACATAAAATTTGGCTACGAGCCACATGGCCTTAATTCGAATGCATCTTACAAATATCTTGGAATTCTCAAAAGTGAAATCAAAACTTTAGGGTGTTTTTTATGATCTATTCGGGATGACTGCTCAAACAAAAAATTTAAATCTTTGCGGAATATTAATGAGATGTAAAGGATGAATACGAAATTCAAAATCTTGTAAAGTTAATATGATGATATGAGAAAAGAATAATGAATATGACAAAATAAAAAAAGGTTAATATCGACGTGTGCGAAAATGATTTTTTTAGACAGCATTTGTTTTTTGAAACATCAAATTTTTGTAGCATATAACCTGAACGCCTACATTTTTATAGTTTATGTAATTAAAAAAAAATTTAGATATATATTTTACGTTTTACATTATCAAATAAATACAACTTTTCTAATTAAAAAATATTTAGTAATTTCTTTAATTTATGAGAAAATTATTTATATTTATTTGCTGAAGTTTTGTCTATAAAAAACTTCATCGATTTCATAAAAGTTTTACGACAAAATGAAACATGATATGCTGTAAGTGGAGAATTACAGTAAGGCCAATGTTATGCTTTGCTTCCTTGAAATAGAGCCTTTTACTAACGTTAAATCATTCATTTAATCGATTATCCATTGATGTAATAAGTAATTATTTATATTCATTATCGTTCTATTTTTAAACTCTATAAATAATTTGTACTTATTGATCTTGCGAATTATGTTCACCCTTAAGAATATTTATGTCATTCATGTTTTCTTCGCAATAAATTGAGCAAGAAATTGTTCAAGAAATAGCACAATTTTTTGTTCAATATCTTACCAATAAATTAAAAATATGATGTACATAACAGGAACTTTCCATTTTTCCAATTAAATTTTTCTATAATAATACACTTTTAAATGTGCGTGTTATACATCTATTTTTTTAAATAATGGTATGATTTGAAAATTATTGATCATAATAATAGATTAATAATTCACTACCTGTGTAATAAAAATGCATGGTAATAGTATGTGTCATGCATTCCGTGTATTATTCCGTTTAAAAATCGTAGAAAATAAAATACAATTTCATCGAAATGGGGCATCGAAGAATGCTAACATTCTCTGCAGATAACAATCGAAAAGTTCGTAATTGTTATATTGTAATTGTTAATCAATAAAAAGAATTACATAATGCTGTCGAACAAATTTGTAGTAATTTATTTAATGGATTATAATAAAAAATGCAATATAAATTATAATTGTCTGTATCTGTCAGGTACATAAATTAATTTTAAAATTAAATTCCAATAAATGTTATGATTGAATAACTTATTTCAAAAAAATTAAATAAATATTATTGTGAATTCTTCAGGGTTGCATAAAAATTCAATTTTATAAAAAAACATTTTTTTTTGTTTTAAATCGCATATTTTTTATTTAAATCAGTTTTTAATTTTGATTTTTTTAAAAAGGCATAGTATAATTTCAAAAACATGTTTCACAAAATAACATTTATTATAAAAAAAACATTGTAAGGAATAAATAAAAATTTAAAGAAATAATAAAAACTACGCAGTAAAATCCGTCTATAACGATACCGCTTAGTGAGAAACTGGTTAAAACGTCGAAATTGTGATCACTTGTTTGAAAGCCCACATAACGTTATTTTACTTTTACCGGTTATAGCGACTTCCGGCTACACCGACGAAATTTTTGGATCCCTTCGATGTCGTTCTAACCGGATTTTACTGTATCATATTTCAAATGAAATTTACCTAGCAAAAAATAACTCCAAAAAATTTCTGCTAAATTGAAAATAATATCTATGAGTAAAGTCGTTTTTCCGACGAAATTATACAGATTTAGTAGTTCTTGAAAGTATTGCCTCATGCCTCATGGTAACATTACCTACAGGCTTTTCCCCCAATCTGGATTGTTAAATAATAATTGCAGAACAAGTTATTTAAATCAATGATTTTTTAAAAAATCAATGTGATTTAAATCAATACAACTCTGGAATAATGAATGAAATATAATAAAGAAAATATTTGTATTATGTAAATTTTTTGTTGAAAATGAAGGAAATTCCACATATTTTAATTCAGTCTGTGATATAAGGAAATAAATTGAATGTCGTGACTACGAATGAACGTATGAGTCATAACAAGAGGAGGTAATGAACGTGATAAAATGTATAAACACACATCAAATAGATCATTAGAATTAAACATGCGAAAATGATGACATAAAAATCACAATTATAATAGGATCAATAAAATATATGAGTCACATTTTATTTATTATTATTTCGTATATAAACGGTATATTTATGTAAATATTATCTTTGTTTGAATTCATTCATTATTTTAAAATAAATATGTATACTGTTTAACCTTTTTATATTTCATAAAAAATTATTAGTCACATATATATTTATTATTATTTCGTAAATAATTTGTAATTTATGTAAGTATGTAAATATTATCATTAATAAAATTGATAAAAGTCCCATTTTATTATTATTAAATTTATAATTATTACGGGCACATAAAACTATTCTAGAGAGCGTTTTGCAACTTAAATTTAAATTTCTATAAGTATAATAAACTTATTGATTATGATGATACTGCAATAATTACAAATATTATTATTGTTAAAATAATTGTCTTGTATGTTATATATTTTGTTTCAACATTGATATACTGACGAAATAAAATTGTAACCGCTTTATACATTTTTTGTTTTATCACGTTATGTATTTGATTTAAAACAATAGCCAATCTGAACCTCAACTGCCACCAAATTTCGCTTGTGTGAAACAAAAGTATGAAAAACACGTACGATTATATATTATTATTAAGCCAACTTAGATTATATATTTTATCATTTTAATTACCCGTCTATTGAAATGTGACACGTCGTTTATTACATCGGAAATTGAATTGGTTTCATTTGCTTGGTAAAATAGGACAGTTACTTACAAAACCTTATTTGATGGAAAATCATTACACTTTTTATTCATTCAAACAAAAATAATAAATTTTCAGAATACAATAGAACCATGATAGATGTACATTGACGTTCGTGTATAGAATTACAATTTTTCGTTGCATTTTTTGTTTGAATGAATACTAAAATATTATATTCAACTATCAATATAGCGGTACTAGTTGTAAGAGGATTAAAACGTTTTTATAGTAAAAATATATTTATTTAATTATTATTGATCCTTATAAATATTTTTATCAATAAATAAAATAAATAATTAGCGAAAAGAAGCATAAGTAAGGGTTGTTAAAAAAATTAAAGCATATTTATTAATACAAACAATACAAAAACAATTGGTTTCAAATGTGCATTTTTGTAAAGTACAAATGTGTTAACAAAAATTCAATACAAATGCCATAACAAAGTTTAAAGTGCGGAAGCATGATATTGTTGTATAAAAAGCGTGCTTTTTGTTAATTAAAGCAGTAAGCCAAAGCATGGATCCGTGTTTTACCTTAATGACAAAACTTCAACATTGGGCATTTTTCGCAGTAAAGTCACATCAGCTAATTCACTACCCCTGCAATTAAAAACATTAATTAATATAAACTTGAACTGGGTTATACAAAATTGTTAAATGAAATAAACACTCAAATTAATTTAATTAACGTCTGGAATGTGATATAACTATGCAGATAATTATTAATTAATATTACTTACCAACAATTTAATCTTTTTATTTTTGCCATATCCGAAATTTTAGCTCTTGCAATGACCATTTCTTCTGTTAATTTCTTCATTTTGGAGGTTGATCACTACGTATTTTGATTATAGTTATTTAACACAACACTTGTACAAAATTATCACATTGAGTAATTTACATTTTACATCAAAACATATGTGCAATCATCACCGCATGCCCGTTAAAGACGAACTGAGTATTGTCACGGCCATTGCATTACATTTGACTGAGTTTTAGACGTCTGCTACACGTGATCGTTGAATACTTTTATTATTTTGATCGCAAATCTTAAACCAATTTGAATTGTTCTTAAAACCGATAGAAACATCCAAGCTTTATACAAATACTGTAAAATTTCACAGGCAATTTCTAACATTTGTGTCAATTTTGAATTATTACGAAATTGACAGTGCAATCCATACAGTAATGTCAGTGGTAACTGCCATCTAAAATTTCTGCCAACGTTTAAATTCAAATTTATATATTATTTCTGCGTTTATCATACATTATAATTATTAATATAATTGTTTTATTATATCTAATTAATTATATTAACCAATAATATATTTACGCAAGATAGATTTTAATTTAATTTAAGTTTACATGATATGGTGTTACTTGACGTAATATAGTTGGCACACCTGTCATGTTGACCGTTTGTGTTTATGCCATTATAAATAAAATTTAATAATTTGTATCATACAATCTCATATTAATTTATAAAAATATAATATAATTAAATTGTAAGTATTTCAAGCATTTTTTGTTAAATTGTTATAAGTAATACATCCAGCATGGAGTTTTATGTGCATCAAGTGTAATTTTTAGGTTATGTGTGAATATTTTGCGCGTTATTTGTTAATGTTTATTAAATGTAAGCCGGTGTTTTAATAATTTGGTAATTTTTGCAGTAAAAATGTTTAATCAAAGTACATTAGGAGGTGTCAGTGCATTTAGTAGTAGTGCTACTCCTTCCAATGCTAATCCTATGAAAGATTTTGAAGTTACTTCGCCTCCTGATGATTCAGTCAGTGCTTTAGAATTTTCTCCTGGAACTTTACAACAAAATTTTTTAATTGCGGGAAGTTGGGAAGGCAGTGTAAGTTATATTTTATAATATCTTCTCTTTTAGTTTTTTATAATCATGGTTAATAGGTTCGTTGTTGGGAAATTGAGCAATCGGGTAAAACCATTCCAAAGTCCATGCAATCATGTGCGGGACCTGTGCTAGATGTGTGTTGGAGTGATGTATGTTAGATTTAATATATTTGTTAAGTTGTGTATTAAATATCTTATATGTAGGATGGTACCAAAGTATTTATGGCATCTTGTGACAAGCAAGTCAAAGCCTGGGATTTGGGCAGTAATCAAACTATGCAAGTTGCTGCCCATGAAGCTCCAGTTAAGACTTGTCACTGGGTAAAAGCCTCAAACTACACTTGTCTCATGACTGGATCTTGGGATAAAACATTAAAATTCTGGGATACTCGTAGTCCAACACCGATGTTGAGTATAAATCTTCCAGAAAGGTGTTACTGTGCTGATGTAGACTATCCAATGGCTGTGGTGGGCACAGCAAGTCGTGGTTTGATAGTTTACCAATTGGAAAGCAAACCACAGGAATATAAACGGATTGAATCTCCGTTGAAGTATCAACACCGTTGTGTAGCTATTTTCAGGGACAAGAAAAAGCAACCAACTGGATACGCTCTAGGGAGCGTTGAAGGACGAGTTGCTATTCAATATGTGAACACAACAAATCCAAAGGATAATTTCACTTTTAAGTGTCACAGGTCGAATGGTGCTCCAAACGGGTATCAAGTAAATATTTTTGATTTGTACACATGTTCACAGACCGACATTTTAAAATATTTTAGGATATATATGCAGTGAATGATATAGCATTCCATCCAGTGCATGGGACTTTAGCTACAGTGGGTTCCGATGGTACATTTTCATTTTGGGATAAAGATGCCCGAACGAAATTAAAACCAAGTGAAATGATGGAACAGCCAATTACTCGATGTGCTTTCAATCATAATGGCCAAATTTTCGCATATTCAGTGAGTTACGATTGGAGTAAGGTATGTCTAATTAGTTTATCCAATTCATAACATTCAGATTCAATAACTTGTAAATGTTAACACAGGGTCACGAATTCTACAACCCAATGAAGAAAAACTACATTTTCCTACGTTCCTGTTACGACGAATTAAAACCTCGTAATACAACGTAGTCAATAGTTTAAATCTATTATTTTTTATATACCTACTAAAACTTGTATGAAGACTGTAAACACTTGTTTCAAATCATCTTCCACTATTAAAGTAAGCACAAAATCGGGAATCAGTGATAAAGTTCAATTAGGAATAGTAATAATATCTTTTGTTATTTTTTACATTTTTTGTTATACACACTTTGTTTGTCACTTGATATTTTATAAGTATAAGCAAGTTGTAAAGTTTAAAGAACTTTCTAAGTTTTAGAAACGAATTTTAAATATGTAATTACCAGTAAATAAAATATTTCACTGAACTATCATAAATAAGTGTATAAGTAAAATACTTTCATATGTAAAAATTAACCTGGCATTAGTTGTATAATTTTCATAAAAGAAATTATGACAAAAACATTTTGGTGAGAATATATAAGGTCAATTATGTGGTTGCATTTTAATGAAATTGCAAATAATTATTCAAAAGCAAATATCCCTCAGTGACTAATGCCGAGTTGTTAGATAATGATTGTATCATAATTGATGTATAGTGTATACTTTATTTGTATTGAAATATTTACATAACATTATTACTACAATTTTCAATAAATTTAATGGTGTTCTCCATGTCCATGCTCATCTTTAAACAGAACTTTCTGTACGGCGATTGTAACAACTGCAGCAGCAGCTCCCCACAACAATCCTCTACCAAAGAATGCTCTGAATCTTTGCCCATGAGTGCTAAACTCTTGTGGATTGAATCTCCATACTTCATTTCTAAAAATTCATTTGTTATTTTTCCTAATTTGGATACAAAATATTTGTTTCATTACCGTAACCATGGATCTTTCAGACCTCTAGCTGCCAGGGCCCGTTGGACTTCTAACAACTCTGGGCAGTTTTCTACTTTGTAGATTTTATAATCTGGAATTTTAACTTCATGATGATGATGATCGTGACCACCCATTTTGATCTAAATGAAAGAAAAATGATAATAACATAACCTAAAATTACATAACTACAAAATCTATAAAATTAGATTATTATAGTATTTAATATTGTAAGTATTACACAATACAAGTCAAATGTAATTAATAAAAATAATATCATATAAATTAACAGATATTAATAAAAAAGTTACCTCAGAAATGTCCACAGATTTATTGTAGGACAGAGGTAGTGTTCTTATAACCTAATTTTGTTACGTTAAAATAAATTAATAAGAAATTCTTATTTAAATGTTTATGTTTTGTACTGTATAATACTATATTGATGATTACTAAATAAAATAAACAAATGCTGTTTTGAATAAAAAAATGAAAATCGCATGAATAATAAGAATGTCGTCTGAACCGGCCCGTACCTAACTTCAGGTTAATTTACAACAATGAAGCGTCGGGCAACCACTTCACACTTCAGTCGTGTAAAAGACGCCGAAAGAGGAGGACTTTAATACTTGCGTGCTTGATAGAAAACGTATAAATATTATTAATGGTACTTTTTAATTTTAGTGATTGTGATAACTATTTTTCTTTCATATAAACTCAATAAACAATTAATATGGATATATTTTAGTAATGTTTACATGAGTGTATGATCCACAATGGAACGAAAACAAATGGTCTGGTTTTGTGTGTTTTGGTTTGTGTATATAAGTGTGTCCAGTCAAGAGCCTTTGAGATTGTATCAACCATTGGTTCGACCCCGTATAGATGATGAATCTTCGGCCCTTTTACCTGAAGGTAAGAAATTTTTGGTGCGCCGGTTGTTTTCAAACAATGTTTGCTAATAATAAAATCTGCAACACGAGGTTAGTAACTCATTATAATAACTTGTTTTACTCGCATTAATCGCGTAAAGTTTTGGCGTGTAATAATTTTAACACGTTTTAAGTTAATTTTGAAATTGTGAAGGGTAAGACGATTGAACCGGCAAAAACTTGTTACTGTTGTTGTTTAATAAGTTAACAACAAAAAACACTTTGTTTAATCGAATTATTTTCTTTTATTCCATTAATAAAGTTTAATTGTATACAGAAAATTTGTTAATTGACATTCCATTGTCTATTGATGAAATAAGTATTTTTATGAATTTGATTGTTGCAGTCATGTTAATTATTATTATGAATAGCGAACTAGTTTTGTTATGTTGAATAAAAATAATTGATTATTAGTATACGGCTTTTTTATGATTAATAATAAGATAGAGGTGATTATTAACTTGCATTAATAAGTATACCAGGTATTATACACCATTTGAATTTAAAATTTTCAAGGTTAAAAGTAGATATTGAGTTTCAAAAAAGTTTATTTTTTATTATTAAATGTGAATGATCTTATTTTTTGTTATTTTGCAAAAATTTCATAACTGTTTACTTTTCAAATAATTAAACAACATGTATTGTTCTGTTTATTAAGTAAATATTTAACATTTATTATGTTAGGTATTTGGTAAATAATATACGATTCACCTATTTTAATGATAATATAAAATTAGTTTATTTTTGGAACAAAGAAAAGTGAAAAGCTGATGCTCGATTCATTATTGATTCAAAATTAACAGTTCCTAATACTGAAATTTAGGCTAACATGTTAATTATTCAATAAGTTAAATGTGATCTATTGTTATCTAGCACGCGATGTAAGATATTTCAGTTTTATATTTATTTTTCACGAAAGGAAAGCCTAGAAATGTCAGTTAGATTTTCCAAAGATTTTTATTACTTGTCTTGTGGTGATAACGTAATAATTTATCACTTTCTACAGCTATAAAACTTGTAATAAGATGTTTGGAAAATAAGGTTAGGAAAATTGTTGTCGCATTCCAAGTAAACAAATTTGTTTGGAACAAAATAATTAATTGTTTATTACGCCTACATCGATGATAAAGTTAATTCCTTTTGAAATTGTGCGCATTATTTTTAGACAAAATATATTTGAAGTATTCTTTCCTTTAGATTCACTGAAGAAGGATCCCTATAATAGTGAGGGTACCTAGGCACCCAAATTTCATTGAATTCTATCCATCTGTCCGTTCTTTAGCTAAAGTGTCCTTAAATATAAAAACAAGGATAAAAATATTATTTAAATGTTTGTACTTTTGCAAGTGAAAAGTGTAGCATGCTATAGTCTTAGATTTAATTAAATATCCTGTTTCAATTCAATCTAAAGGATATGATGGTACTTAACCATGAGAATATATTCTTTGAAGTACTTTATTAATATAAATTATAAATAAATTAGCTTATTTATAAATTATTCTTGGAAAAATATGCTACTTAAGTAGCAAAAAGAAAGGTTAAACCCATAAATTTCCAATTAAGATTTTCTTCTATTGGTAGTGATAAAAATAAACAGTGAATCAAAAACACAAATATACATACGGATCTAACTTTGTACATACAAATTAAGAACACTGACTGAGCCAATTTTCCTGCACTTAGACAACGTTCAATATGTAAGATTCTTTTATTTAAATGAATCGATTGATTTTACAATTATGTTTTTTATATTCAGTTGTATTTTAGTAGAAAAACTATATCGTTTTAATAAAAATGCAAGTATTATTAATTTTAATAAATGCCTTTTTATTATAAATATATAAATATAGGTTATCTAAAATATTAACTTGGAATGTGATAACGTAATGATAATTTATTAACTATTATTATAGATAATATTGATAAATGACTTAATTAAATATCAGTTTTATTATTTTATGTTTATCGGTAAGGTGCAACTAAAAACAGAGTAAAATTATTATACATCATACAATTGAATTTATTATTATCATTATCATTTTTACACAATATGTTAAGATTATGTGTAGATTTAATTAGCAATTTTGGAAATAACTTAAAATAGAAAAATAATCATAACTAATAGTTTATTTTTTTAAAACGTATTATTGAGTAAACATGGGATAAGTTCGAGGATAAGTTTACGAGTACATAGCTATTAATATGATGAATTCAATAATAATTAATTTCCCAAGTAATAGGCATATATTTAAATTTTCAAGACAAGCCAAGACTTTCTTATTCTAGATCAAGACTAGAAAATTCTAGACTGTTTTCAAGACTCCAGATTAATTAAAAAATTTCAATTTTCAAAATATAAATATATCATGCAAAGTTTGATCCATTCGAGCTGAAACATTGATTGTGAAATGGGAAAAAAAAAACGTTGCTGAAGAATTATACATCCTTTTCTAAAAGGTATGCGCAGTGCAAGATTTTGCGAAGTCTTGTCTTGTCTTATCTAGACGGCAACGTACCCTCCGACACCTACTAGGTTCTTATAAAAAGTATCTAGACTATATAATGTAGTATTTCTCCGACCACTATGGAAAGTGGCAATTTCCTCACACTATAAAAAGCTTGAAAGAGTGGAAAATATCATTTTTCACAGTAATTGCCAACACTGCGTATGCGTTAATTTATTCTTTGCGAGGTTACTTGTGTCATATTGTTTGTTTTTTATGCCAAATAGCTTTCGTGTTTGTATTTTTTTTCTGTAATGTTTTGCAGTGTAGTTATAGAAAAAGTATAGTATTTCACTCATGCAGAAATACATTTTTCCCCATTTTGTGAGATTCCAGCACTCGACACGTCTCGTGAGAAATGGTGACTTTCTGCACTTGTTGCACAATATACTATTTTGTCTAGAAATGATAATATTTTTTTATATTATTCGTCTGTATAAAATATACTTGGTTAAACGAGTGGTAAAACTACAATATTATAGGTGTAGTTATGAATTTTCTATTCTAACTTTAGTTGTATTTTTTTAATGAATAAAATGTCGTTTATTAGTTTCCTAAAATTTTTAAGTACATTTCGCAGGTATAAATTCGTGTACAATTCAATTGGAAATCTCCCAAAAATTCTCTCCCCTTCTGGGAATTTGAAGCATTCCCCGTTCGCAATTTACAAATTGCTGGAATGCTTTTGTCACTGCCGTGGTGCAGACAGCACCTGTCGCGAGTTATTATATTGCTAGGAGTCCTCTGCCAGCTTCTTAATTCTTACGATTGTAGAAACCTCAGCTTAGCTTGGCTTGGCCGCCTTCTGGGAACCGGGCTTGAGATTACACACAACGTTAAAAGGTGTAATTTGTGTTGGGATAAGCTGGAGCCAATGTTTTACAGGGCTAAGTGATGTGAGGGCTAATACCTCCCAGGCAGCTGCAAACAAATGCACAAATTCGTATTTTTCTTATTTATTTAAGTTCTTAACAGTACAAGATTTAATACAAATGGATTGGCTATATACAGGTGTTCCATTTAAAAGTGCCACCATTGCTATCTCGAGAACTATAAGAGCTACGAGGTTGGATAAATTAGCAAAGAACCACCATTTTACAAGACTATTACAATGAGCAAAAAAAATATTTTTTTCGGCCAGTGGTTCTCAAAATACGGGACACAACTTTCTTATTTTAAATGGGAACATATATTTATTTTTAGGTTATTCGATAGAGTATTTTTTTCTGAATTCAACGATATGAACATATCATATATTAATATAACAAAATAACTGAGAAAAATGCATGTTACATTTATTTGTATTTTATTTATATTTGGCTGAAAGAAGAGTGCTTTGGATAGAAAACAATTCATTTTCTTCTTCAAACTGACAGTTTAAGAAAATAAAATTTAACAAAAAATAATCAAACAATGTTAGACAGAACATTATGACTGTTTTCTAACCATAGCACTCTTGTTTCAGCCAGATATAAATAAAATACATAGAAATCTAACATGCATTTTTCTCAATTATTTTGTTATATTAGTATATGATATGTTCATATCGTTGAATTCAGAAAAAAATACTCTATCGAATAACCTAAAAATAAATATATGTTCCCATTTAAAATAAGAAAGTTGTGTCCCGTATTTTGAGAACCACTGATCGAAAAAAATATTTTTTTTGCTCATTGTAATAGTTTTGTAAAATGGTGGTTCTTTGCTAATTTAACCAACCTCGTAGCTCTTATAGTTCTCGAGATAGCAATGGTGGCACTTTTAAATGGAACACCCTGTATATACAAAAAGAATAATTATTTATAAAATACCGATTAATAGAAAATTATATTTTTATTTTTATCAGATTTTTTGTTTTTTACTTCCTGGTAGGAATTTTTAAAATTTTTCGCAAATCTCAAGAACAATTAGCCGTAGAAGGATATCACTTACAAATTAAATAAATTTAAATGCAGTATAGCAAGAGCTATTAACATACCTACTTAGGATAGTTATCAGTATCATAACCACTGCATATCAATTGAATTCTGAGCTCGGTGAGCGAGAATTTTAAGTCATCTAAGGCCTGTTTTTTTGTTAAAGTTATAATGACAAACTTGTTGTTTGAGAGCTTATTCTGGCAATAGCGATGAAATTTTTGAGGCTCTGTATGATGTCGTTAAAACCATAGATATTGATGTATCACATTCCAAAGTAAATTAAATTAAAAAGACAAAATTAAACAGATTTATGAGTATGACGGAGTCACAGTTTTTCTCTATTTTATTGTTAATATGGTTTTTTTATACTAATTTGAGCAAAACCTTTGGTATTTTAATAATTACATATTTCAAAAAATAGAAAAAATATGTAACTAGCATTTTAATGTAAGTAATTGTAGTTGAAAATTTGATTTGATGATGTTTCTTCTCTGATTTCTCTCAGAATTATATGTATCATGAAAAGTTAAAATACGCTATTTAGACTTAACTATATTACATTCATCCGACGTCTGTATTAATTAATATCAAACGAGATATGAGGTTATATTTTAATTTTATGTTTTATTTTATTGTTTTATTTTTTATAACAATATTAGAAGATTAACCAAATACGATCGACAAATGAATCGAATGAGGCTCGATAACATCATATATTAAACGGCGTTAAAGACGAATATATCGATAATATGACAAACAAATTTGGAAAGCATCCAAGACGCCTTCAGGTTTTGTTCAAAGGGTAATTCAATAACCTTTCTATTTAAGTGCAAATAAAAATATTTTCAGTAATAAACTATTAATTTATTCACATAAATTATTATTTCTTTTTATTCATTTTAAAAGCCCGGCGCCCAAGAATCTCTGATCTCTGAACAAGACAATAAAATTTAATGCTGACTTAAGTGTGTAATTTGTTTACATACTTATATAAATTAATAATAATTATATAAAATCTATTGTAAAATAAAATTAAACTTATGTTGGGAGAAGATAACTTACCTACTTATCAGAAAGAATGGAATTTACAGTGAAGCATAAAATTCAATTAAAAAATTTAAAAGTTGCTTAGATTGGTAAATAATATGGCATAATTTGAATAAGCGATGTTTTATTTGAAATTAGCAATATTAGATAAGTTGATCTGAAACCTGAATAGGGCAGTCGACGTTAGAATGAAATAAATTTTTTGGTTCATTTATATTACAAAAAGTACATAATTCATAAGTCAGTTGCATTTAGGAATATACTTACAATATAAAAGTATTAAGCAGCAATTGCAGCGATTTTTAGACAATCTAATTTAAAATATACAGGATTTTGATATGGCTTCTTTCTTCGTGTGAATATTATTCGATAGCATAAGAATAAGAAGAATAGGAATTCTTCAGCATTTTATAATGTGTACTTGAAACAAATCCACAAAATACGGAAATAAACAAATCTCACACTTTTGTTATTTTCTATATTACGAAATATACATCATTTTTTCTACTTTTAGAATTGATAAAAGCACTGGCTTCCAAGGCGGTAAACCATTTTTTTTTTCCATAATTTGACATATTGTGATGTCGAACCGTTTTACACAATACTTGAACTGCCTGAAGCTAGCTACCATTTATTTTATGCACAGGTTGAAATCATTTGAAAAGCTGTCAAAAGTAACCTAAAATATTTCTTTATATTTGTAAGACATTGAAGTTTCTAGTAGTTACACAGTATGATCGTTTTGATCATTAAAAATTAAAAAATACTTGGATATAATATTTGAATAATTTATTTATGATGGCTTGAAGAATGTTCTTCTTCATTTTTTTCGAAAACGTATTTTTCAATTGCAATAGAGACAAGAGCAGCAGCTAGTCCTAACGGAAATCCACAGAAAAAAAATCTCCTCAGATTAGTATAATCACCAGGAAAATTTTTTCTGTTGAATCTCCATGCTTCATTCCTGAAATTGAAATTTGTTTACTTCTTTTTATGATTCAATATTGTTATTACCTTAACCAAGGATCTTTCAAACCTTTTAATGCAAGGTCATCTTGAATTTTCTCTAACTCTGGACAGTCAGAAATTTTGTAGATTTTATAATCAGGGATTTTTCCAGAATGGCCACCACCACCCATTGTAACCTAAAAACAAACAATAAAATACCTAACTTGTTATACTAACAGAACAATAAAATTTAGTGAAAATCTAGTTCATTTCTTTTTATTTAGAATGGTTTTGATAATATGAATTATACTGGATTTCCTTATATTTATAAAATTATTTCCTTCTTATGTGTATGACAGTTATTTGACAGATATGTAGCGGAAAATTGATATTACGTAATAAGTATCTTACCTTGTCTCTATGAATTGTTTTTTAAAAGAAATCTAATTTATATACTGTAAGTTTTACCGTAATTATAGTAATTTGATAGTTTTTGTTGTGATTTATTTATAGCGTAATAAATGTGACACTTATTTTTATTATCGCCACGGTAACTGTTCATTTATTTTTTTTTTTACAAATAAAAACAATAGTAATGAACTATTATTTAATAAAAATCTTTTAAAAAGCAACATTTTTAAAATTAAATTTCAGAAGAGTCAATGATCATATTCCAAAAATGACATATACCTAACTCCTAACTAATGTGAAGGGTTAAGAACTTTTTTCTTAATTTTCATAAGTTCATTCTTAAGTTTCATAATGAATAACTGAATAGCTGAATATTATAGGTCGTAATTATTTGGTATTTTTTAAGTAGGTAACCAAGTAGGTTAATTCTGTTTACTTGGAACATTTCCATTTGTATCCAGAACTGATCTTGATCCAACTCACCTAGCTAATGTGCTTGGTTTGTGAGTTGAATCTGTTTTCTTTCCTTGTTTACACATTGCTTTCTCTTTTTATATCTGTCAGAAGTTGTATCTCTTATAGGTTAAAACGGATATTTTAAATAAATAACAAAAATTTAAAAATTAGTTTAAAAGAAGAAAAACACTTGATTAGTTCCAAAATAAAAGTTTAATTTTTTGGAACTAACCGAGTGTTTTTCTTCTTTTAAACTTTTTTTTAATATGTTTCAACGAGAACCAACAGTACAATCCATTGATTTCCCTAAAATATATCTCTTAAAATTTGCATCAACTGATTGTTTATTTGGTACCAACACGGGTAAGTTCAGGCTCACTTTAGGGTTGTATTAAATTTTCACAAATAAATACGGCCATTGTATCATCAGTATCGTGAATGGCGTTTAATTCACTTTTGTATTTTGTTTTCGTTGCAGTATAGAGCGAAATTTCGTTTGTTTACACTAAACTGTCAAAGACAGCGGATTTTTTTTTAAATCAATTTGCATTAATAAAATTTCATTAAATTTAACTTACTTTCATTACGGAACACATAATTTTATTGAGGGAACCTTATCAACTTGACATTTAAAGTGGTATGCAGTTGTTAGACCTAACAATTTTACAACAAAAATACTAAAAACTATTAGCAATGTCTTATTTTATTATACCATTTTCAATAAAACAATAGTGTAATTGTTCACGCAAAGTATAAAAATATATGTTTTTATAAAAATAATTGAAATAAGTAATTTAAAAATATTGAACATCCCTTGGGAATTTAGTGCATTTTCCATAAGAAAATTAAATTGAAAATGTGGTGTTTCTTTTTATACTTGTTGTAAATCTCCCCATTGTGATTTGGTTGGTAAGGGGAATTTCGCATCAAAATTCGTTTAATCATAGACTATGTAATATATTACTTAGTCTATGGTTTAATGAAATTTCATTATATTTAACTTAATTTCATTACGGAACACCTAATTTTATTGAGGCATCCCCAAGGTTCCGCGGAACACAATTTGGACGTCAATTCCCAAAAAATAATAACAAAATTTTGATTAAAATAATTGAAATAAGTAATTCAAAATAATACAATATCCTCGACAATATCCCTTTGGAACTTTTAGAGCATATTCCATAAGAAAATTAAATTAAAAATGTGTTGCTTGCTTTTATACTTGTTGTAAATCTCCCCGTTATGATACGGTCGGTAAGGGGAACCTCGGATCGTGGTGAATAATCTTTGAAGACGCTTACTCCATCTCCGATGTTAGCTCAGCGGCAACACAAACCAGCATGACAAACATACGCGGCGCACACACTACACAGGGTAGAGTTAGTCGGTTTCCTCATTAAAATTTCAATTAAGTGTCAATCAAACGCAATTGCCAGGCCTCTGTACACTACACACGCTTCATACATAACCAGCTACACAGCTGGATTACTGGATTACGTATCTGGGCACGGGAATACTTCGGTAAATATATCATAAAGGATTTTCGGTTGTTATTGGCCCGCAGGCTTATCAATCTGCTTGATGCATTAGTTATGTTTATATCAATGTAGCATTGAATTCCGCACGTTCAAAATTGAACAAAATTTATTACCTATTTCAGTTTTCGTTACATAACTTTAGACCAACAATAAATAGGCAGGGTTGCATAAAAAAACATTTTTTTTAAATAAAAAAAAATAAGATTTTTTTTATTTAATTCAGATATTTTTGATTTTTTAAAAAGGTATATTCTAATTTCCCAAAATAGTATTTATTATGAAAAAAAAACTATTGTAAAGAATAAAAAAAAATTTAAAGAAACAATGAAAAAAATTATAGAAAAATACCCCTCTAAATTCAAATTTTGCGGATGCACTTTACCATTTGCAAATTAATTTTTTTTTGTATCTCCAGTTAAACATGAAAAGTTACAATTTTTATTTTTTTAGTCTAACATTTTTTATATATGTAGTTACAGCCGAAATAATTCAAAAATAACCATTTTTGGGTCCAAAATTTTTGTTTCTGATAATGGTTCATATTGATAAAGGTCGATGCGCTGATTTTAAATTTTCAAGAAGAATTTAATTATTTCTTCTCGTTCTTGAGATTTTTGTTCTCAAAGTAGCACCACATAAAAGTATCTTTTCTCAGCATTCTTTGGAAAGATCCGATGAAAAATTAGTATAACGAAAAAACCAGAATTTTTGTTTTTCGTTCGGAATCTTTTTTCTTCAAAATTTTTTATTTCATGGACTTAAGTATATAACGACGCACTGATTCCAAATTTTGAAACAGAATCGAATAATTTCTTATTGTTCTCGAGATATTTATGTTCAAAGTTAGACCCAAAAAAAGCACTCTAACAGACCTGTAGAGTAAACCATACACCTTGGGGTCTTTAATTCATTAATAATTTTAACTACTATTTTTCTGTAAACTATGAAATTATAAGAATGAAAAATAAATGTGATAGTAAACAATTTTTCTAACTTTGTCACGACTTTTTATGACTCAAGAGTAAATATTTACATAGATTAGTTTACTATCGATAGTAAAATACTTCCATTAACGTATACGCGATTATGTAATCAGGCTAGTTACGGTATGAGAAAAGTATTGGTTGGCATTGAGACAAATATGGAGGTAGAATTTCTTATCGTACATTGGCTTTATACTATACCATGTGTGTTTCACTTTTATGGACCAATAATTCATGCAAATGAGATGATTACTTATAATATATAAAATGGTTTTGATTGCCTTGTAATGTACGTTTATATGATTTTTGAATTATAGAAGAATATTTTTTAAACGAAAATTTAATGTTGTGTATTTTACAACAAGAACGAAATGTAAATACAATTATATTGCTTTACATCTGTACCTACCTATATTTAACTATGTTTTACGATCATTCAATAAAAATATTTTTTTCTATGGCCACTACGAAAACTCGCACTTTTCTCATACTATTTAACGATTCAAAGTTGCGTATTTCTCGCAATCTTGGGTTAATGTGTGATATTTCTCACTATAGTTGCCAAATCTGCACATGAGCAGAGTAAAAAATACCATTTCTCACAATAATTTCAACAGTGAACATATTCTACTTAAGTTTATCAGCACCGTATTGGCCTTTATGAAATAGTTTTTGAGCGTGTAATTCTGTTTCGTAACATGTAGTAATGTGGTCGTAAAAAAATATAATGTGCCACTCGTGCAGAATCATCCATTTCCTACCTTTCGTAATTCCAGCACTCGACTTTGTCCCGCGCCGAAACTTTCATACATCGTAGAAAATAGGCGACATTCTGTACAAAAATAGACAAAAATAAGTTTTAAAAGTTTGGTAAACGAATTAATATTTATATTCGATATCAAAAATTTATTAATGTTGTTTTTGACAGTTATTTATGATTTATTCATTCGTTTTTTTTTTCAAATATGTTCGTTAAAAATGTATTGACGGACAAATATTATGCTGTAGAGAGCAACATTAAAAGGATAATATTTCAAAATGATTTCACCACAATATTTACATTTTTCCAAATGTAGATTTTCGCGCATTTTCCACGTAAAATGCAATGAGTAAAATTAATCATCATTTATAAATCACCACAAATACAGAGTAGTTTATCACTCTGTTGACATTGTGTCATTTGGCTCATCGAACGAAGAATAAAAAGATATAGGCTCCACGCTGTGATATTTCTATTTTCACTCGATCGTTTGAGTGATAATGTATTTGAACTGTACTTGTTTATTTGACCTGCAGTCATTTTTGTTTTTCGAGAGACGCAACAGTGAAATTTATTTGAAAACTACTATCTAAAATGAAGTAAAATGGAAACTTTATTTATGTGTGGAGTTGGTAGTTCTGTAGGTAGATCTGTCTCAGTAAATCATATAATTTATAGTGTGGTTACGAGTGAGGATCTCTAGTGCACTCATGGAATGTGGGGAATGAACTGCGTAGGAATTATGGGAGTAGTTAATTGAAAGTATGTGGACCGCACTTGAACTCCTCGGGACCCAGACCCAAAACTACCGTAATATTTGCTACTACATACATTCACAGAACACTAAACAATTATCAGAACATTATTATTACTAAAAGGACAAGGCTTAAACATTGCAGTTTATTAATAAATTATGTCATTGAACGATAATCAAGCTGAAAAAGCGTTATAGTATTTTACAAATGCTAATAGAAGTACGAATTTTAATGCTTGCTTTTTGGATTAAAAATTTATTTTTATGATACAGTATTGTTAAAACGAAAAAAATATTAGAACAGATCATACTGCTACTTTTAACTTTATATTTGATAAATCGTAAATATTTTAATTTCAGCAGAATGGTGTATTGTTTTTTAATTTATTTCAAAAAGCATTTTTAATTTTTTTGTTGAGATAAGAATTAAATAAAATGCAGGACTTTCCTAATGGAACGTGGCCTTAAGTACTTAAGGTTTTTGTTTAGTGACAAGTTTACTTGGATTTTAATGGCTCCGGTTAGTAACCTACAACCTACATCAGAGGGTTTCGATCCACTTGGACACAGCGGTATTTTTTGGATAAAGATGGGCGAAAATTTTGAACAATAAGTGAGCATTTCCTGTCATATTACTAAGGACTTAATGAAATATTAAACACCTATCACACCATAAAAATCGAGATATAAATGTTTATTTTTAGTAACCACCTTTAATTTTGCGAATATTAATTTTTGTTTTGCTCTATGATTAGGACGTGATCAGGACGTCATATAGTGTTTTTTTTTTCTTCAAACATCACAAAAGTGGTATCTTTCTTGACTTGATTCATAAGGTAAAAATTTAATTTCAACTCCGGCGGCGTAGAAATGTATGCTATTTTTATGTAGTTTGAAGAAATTTTAGTTATTGTAAAGTCAAGTAGTATTTTTGTTTTTAATATCTAGGTTTGAATAAAATAGAATTTGTCATTTGGAATAAAACTGTCTTTGTGGGCCTCGCATGCAATTGTCTCTTCTTGCATATTCAAATTCAACATATTTTGAATATGTTTGCAATAATTTGCTACAAAATAATGTTAACAATATATAATTACACTTAAAAAGTGTATAGTTTAGATATAATAAGTTATAAAGTATCAGTGCCTCCATAGAAATGGACATATAAGATAAGAGAGACGAACATATAACATGGCGCAGAAAATTTAACATTTCGTATGTAAACACAAAAACATTTTGTTTTCGTTATCAACTGGATTATATTTACATATAATTATACTTTTTATTTTTCGTGTTTGTTATATATTTCAACAGAATAGTTCTCATTTTCTTGTTTTGTGGTACCACAGATGTCCACTACGGACTGCACTGTTGAAACATCAAAGGCAGTAGAACGTCCACAAACTAATTTGAATTTGTACGGAATTTAGAACAATTTATTTCTCGCTTACTTCTCTTAGAAAGGAAATGAAAATATGAAAAATATTCTTACATAAACTTCTATTTTTGAAAAATTAAATTAAAAAAATTGTTGGAAGAGTCCATTGTCCGATTCGCTTCGTTCGTCGTGTAAACTTCCACACTCACTATATTGAAACTTAAAGTACTCCGATTCAAACTGAGAATGACATTTGAGGTCCACATCTTAGTCTTGATAACTCTTATCCAAATTAAAATATTGAAGTGTCTTATATAGTAGTTCAGAATACACTATAAGATATTATCTTTTTTAGAAATCAGTATTTAAAAATTGAAATCATTTAGGAATGGTGTGCTAGAGTTGAGAAAATTTAATTTTGGTAGTATTTACAGCGAAATAGTAACATAACATCTCATGGGCGCAAATTTTGAAAGGACGGCATATTACTTAATTATTTACCCATCGTTATGTTTTATAAGAAATTTCTTAATGTTTGCTGTATTTTAGGGCTTACGTATTTTATGTGGGATAAATTATTTCGTTAGTATTTGTGGTTACTTATTTTAACTGTCATTAGAAAGAACGAAAGAAGAGACGAGACAATTAATTACAATGAACTTCATTTTATCGAAGACGTTCGTAATTAATTTTCCTAAGAATTTTCGAAAAATGGAAACAATTTAAAAATTGCCTTTACAAACCTATTATTATGCTTTACTTTTGAACAATTCTATTTTTTTTTACTAATAAGTGTGTTTGCTGTTTATTTCAATAATATTTAATCACGTTGGAATAGAATGTCAAATAATCTATTCTGTATCTATTAATATATATCTTTTTTTTATAAAAATTCTGTTTTTCTTTAAAAAATATTCTATGGGCACCCGTATAACATCTTAACTTCTCTTCTCATGAAACAATATGTTTCTTGTAACAAATACAAATATCTCGTAGTTTAAATTTTGTGTTTGGGAAATAATCCCGCGAATACGGTTCTGCACGAGCCAGTAATTAGTGTAAATTGTGGCGGGCCCGGTCGGCAGGTGACGCCAGCCGCGGTGGTTGCTTGTCCAGCGATTTGTCTTGCGTGTAGTGGTTTTATTTCCCCTGGCCAGCATCCGACGTGTGAATATTACACCGTCACCTGTCGCTCGCTTTGTTTTCTTCGTTACTCGCGAGATGCCAGCTGATTTCACGCTTCTTCTTTTTCAATTACCCGAACCGTCTTCCATTCGCGATCATTTATAATTACCACCTACTCCATTTACGCCCGAATTCATTAATAACAAAAATATACAATTATGAAGAAAAAACAAGACGGTTTCAAAAGAAGGATAAAACAAAAAAGGGAACAAAGAAAAAGAAAATATTTAAATCTGGTTTTGTTCTTTAGGGAATAGAATTCAATATATAAAGAAATATAAATACATACATCTATTGATTTTCTTATAAAGACTGGTTTTTCATAATATTTTTTTCGTATTATGTTATTATTTTCTAGAGATGGGACCGAAGCCGAATAATTATTCTTATTTTAATACCGAATATTCCGTTAGAATTAAGTGAAGTACAACGCTGTTTTTTATGTAAAAATATATAAATATATAGATAGTAAATTTTAAACAAAAGATATACATGTGTTTAGTTATTATTACTGTATCTACAATGAGAGTAAATAATTTATCTAGTTATGTTGTTTGGTGATAAATTTCTTGAAACTGAAATAATTAAATTTAATAATAATCAAACAAGAAATTATACCTTCACATTAAATAGGACGAACATTTCAGAATAAATACACCCGTCTCTCCGCAACGAGGACTACCAATTACGCTTTCAGATTCTACAAAAATATATTATTCGGTAATGCTGAATACTCGGCCAAATATTCGGTTAAAATTTTGCCGAATATTCGTTACTCGGTTTGTCGGCTGAACTGCTATTCGTGACATCACTCTGTATAACTCTGTTGTAAAAAAGCTAAATATCATGCACTGCTGGGTGTGCCAATCAGCTTTATCACGGATATTTATTATATCTTTATATCATATAAGGCGTTCACCTCATATTATAATTTATTACTTATGATTTAGCTAATAATATAATGCAAGGGCGAACAATTTTATTTGATGACAATATCATCCTCATTAATAGCGTAAACATTCAAGACATTTTATTAATATAAAAATTACAAATTTGAAGGCAATAAATTAAATCACAGAAAATAAACTCGATCTTAATGAAACTAAAACTCAAAATCTTGTATTTATTATAAATCGAATTTGAAATAATTTATTGCCACACCAAAACGTTAACTCGACATAGTTTTTCAGTTTGTGACTGTCCGAGTATCAGTAAAAAATCAATATACAAAATTACATCACTCTCCTCAACTAAGTATTTTTATTCAAAAATCATATAAATTTTCATTGTTCCTCCCCTGACATCAAAGCGTATTTTATTTTGTTTTTGCAAAAACACGATCATAAAATCTGAACTACTTGTCCAAACAATGATGTGCAATAGGCAATTTTTATCTACAAAAAATTTTCTCGACGATAAACATATTTATTTTGATAAGAATTTAATATTACCTACTTAAATTACTCTTGACAGTTTAAAATTAATTGTAAATATATATTTTAGTCATATTTTATCAATTTATGTTTTAACCTCAACATATGTATATCGTCCCGGACTTTTATATAGTCTTTTTGGAGTTCTACAATTTTTCTATAGAAAGCATTTAAATATTACTTACTGTTAAGGAAGCTCCACCCTGAAAGACCATTTAAAATATTGGTGAAAGAATTTTTGAAAAGAGTAGATTACCTTCTACATACAAACTTGAAACATTACCTTTTTATTGTAAATATTGAAAGGTGACCTGAACTGGAATGAGCATATAAATTATGTAGTTAATAATCTAAACAAAGTTTTGTATGTTAAATAAAATTATTAGCTGTGCACCTAAAGACAGATGCGGGTATTATATTGTGTGCAAGGTCTTACGGTTGTGTATTAGGTCTTTTTTTAAACTACAGAAAGTATCGTTAAGAATATGTTTAACATCGATCGTCTTGTCGATTGTCTTCAAATCTTGCAAAGTCTGTTGAATAATAAATACAATTCAACTCTAATATGTCATCCAATTAAATCATATTATTTTGGTAAATTGAACCAATCACATTGAAACTACACTAACAATTTTCACTAGTGCTAATTGCCGCTGTAATAGAATATATTCTGTAATTTTTGACTAAGTTATCATGACAGCAAAATTTATTATTAATATGAAAATTAGAATATCTAGAACTATGAATAGTGATTATCCTACTAAATATAAACATAAGGTTAGACTTAAATTTATGAAATTGACTGTCTCTAAGCAAACACCTATTCAAGTTAGCATAAAACTATATATTAAAAACTGAATGTAAATATAAAACATATGAATTTGAAACAATGGTGAAACAAATTTTATTTGATATTAAGTATGTATGTTGTACTTTTCTTTCTGTCCTGGGATTATAGACTTTGTATTTTTTCAACTTAGAATACAAACCACTGTTTGTCAATTTATGCACTATAGGCCTCTGAACGAACTTATTTTAAATATAGCATTATTTTCAATTATCGTTACTGTTTTACATCCAATGTCAATCACTACTACAGTACATGCGAGTACTAAACGTCATGATCATAAAAATAATGTGCTGTTTAATAATGATTAATATCGTGTGATAAATTTATTCATATTAGTCTATAGCAATAAAATTGAAGCATATGCCTTCTCACTTAACTGCGAGTCAATTGCGGGGTCAATCACAAATCTACAATTAATCTGTGACATCTGCACTGTTGTCTCACAAAGAACACTTGCGAATATGAATCATAAAGGTGTGAATTGTTATGATCTATTGTGAAAATAATTCCATTCGTTCTATATGGCCAAAAGCGATTACACATGAGTAGGAAGATAAAATCATACATTATAGCTTGTTAGTGGCAAATAATACATCATTTTGTCATAATACACATTTGTTATTATAATGGAGTATTGTTTTGTTATGTTTTATATAAAATAATATCACAGCTACCGAAAAAGATTATTGTTATTTATGTGCTAAATGCCAGTGTTGTGCAGACATAATTAATTTACTGTGTAGCTGGAAACCATAATTTTACCGTTTATCGCTTATAACATTTTGTACTTAATTTGAATCATACGAATACTTTTTTCATGTTGTAGATTTTAGTATAAGCTACATTACGATTATTTTTGTTCTAATTCAGTCAAATAATGGAATGTTACCATTTATTCCGGTTTTTCTGATATCTTCACACTTACAAATTGATAAATTTCTGAGTCAAAAATAAAAAAAAACATTAAATATAGTACATATATATATTTTTTTTTTTGTAGAATCAAATGGTACAATAACTGTGGCCGTATCTCAGTCCAATTTTGGATCAACTAAGGCCACACTTCATAAGAGAATATCTTGAGAATGAAAAAAGATAATTAAATTAGGTTTAAAAATTATACCTGGATATCAAATGATTTAAAAATGGAACATATATTGAAGAAAGGACCTACATGTACACATATATCTACTATTTTTCTAAAAATGCGTAAATAATTAAAATTTAAGTTTTGTACGGTGAAAATTATGTGAACTACAGAATTTTAAATGTACTAGAATAAGTGGGAGTGAGATTGATCAATAATTACACATTTTATCCAATAATCCTTCTTTATCGTTTTATTTTTAAATAATTTTCCTTGCATCCCTCATAAATGTTTTAATAATCTTCAGTTTCTTCATTATCATCACCTTTTGATTAACCATTTAACAATAGTTCTTCCGAACTCATGGAATAGCAACTAGATCGTCTACCTTTCTATGCGCGAATGATTTTTTCCTGTTTACCGGTTGAATTGATCTTTTTAACAATAAAAATCTTCTGGTCCATCTCTTCTCAGTAGTGGGTGGTCCATCTGTCCTCCGAATAGATGTTAAATTGACCACTAAATTACTTATGACTATGTACAAATAGAACTACATTTTTATGTTACCTTAAGTCTTGCGCACATGTTTATAAAGTATATATGTACATAAATAATTAGTTTAAACCTACCAAAGTAGTAATTAACTAATTGTGTATATAAGGAACAAAAATTGTTTGGCAATTTTTTTAAGTAAATCTTGGGTTTGACTGCATTAATTTTCAAGCGGCTACTTAAAATATCTGAAAAGAACAAAATAACTACCTTTGAGAGATATCACTCTAATGCTCGCTCTAATGCACTTTTAAGACCAAAAGTCCATATCTCCTATCGTCCTTCTCTCCCGTCCTTATCCAAGTTTCAACCAGCGTGTAATATGAATACAGTATAAAATTGTTACCGTCGCTGTCACCCTTGGCAAATAGGCTCCTTTCCCGTACATTCATTTGCGAGGCTCTCACTCCACCCTTACCCTTGCCCTTGTCGAGTGACATGAGCGGTGGGTGTAGTAATTACATTCCTTTGTAGTTTCTAAATTGTCTGTATCTTGCCAGTTAGCAAGCGCGCCTGTGCGGAGCGCGGAACCTCCAAGGTTTTTTCTCATTTCCAAATGAGAAACAAAGAGTGTGAACAAGATGAACGCGAGATTGTCTTGCGGAACAAAGGGTGAAAAGAATAAAAATAATATAAATATACTGCACAATTATTAGCACACACATCCTTCTTGTCTTTGTCTGTAACATCTTCATCAAAAACGATTACAAAAAAGATTAGTTGGAGAAAGCTTGGACAGCTTCGAGATATGAGATCCAATTGCTTATAATCGTCATTTACTAGTATAAGTTAAAAAGTTATTGTGTATAAAAATATCTGAACAATATAATTTAAATCTAAATAAATTTGATTTAGAGAGTATACAAGCTAGTGACTCGAACATCCGAACAAAGGGATTTGACAAGTAAAATCATATTTTCGTAATTTCCTAATTATATTAGGTAAAAAAATAGTTGCATAGAATAAAATTCTACATCTGAATATAATATTATAATAAGTAAAATCAATTTTATGTGCCTTGTAAGCTCAGATATTAGATATGAAGATGACGTAAATCATTCCAAAAATAGCAATAGCTATGGACTTGAGACAAAAATAACAAATGTTTAATTGTTTATGTATCAAGTTACCTGCGTTAGTTTATTTTTATTATTATTATTTATAATTACTGTTATATCAAGTTACCCTAAAAATATATCAATTTTATTTTGTTTTTATTTTTTAAATTCAAAATTTATTTATATAATGTTCACTTCAACAAAAATTTAAATAATAATAAAAATAAACTAAACACATCTAACTTGACAGATAAACCGATAAAGATTTGTTCATTTTTGTATCAATTCCATGGCTACTGCTATTTTCAGGGTGATTTATGTAATTTTCATACCCAATTTTCTCAGCTTACAAAGGGACATAAATTTCGGACGCAAAATTTTATGCTCTACAACTGTTACTTAAAACATCTTTACCTAAAATAATTAGGAAAGCAGGAAATTACAAAAATATAATTTTACATGTTAAATCCATATGTTCGGCGGTTCGAGTCACCACTCTGTCTATTATAAACAGCACCTATAGATTTGAAAAATGTAGCTGGTAATCAAGTAAAAATTATAACTAGTCACGTACTAGTGACCTGATCCTTCTAGAAATGTAGTTCCATAAAAGAAGAATAAAAATATCTTTATTGAATAGTATAATCACATGCTACTTGATATTCCAATGTATATTTCAATGGATCATCACTACCAACAATTCAATTCCCGTATGTAAAATGCATAAGCTTGCATTTCAAAGAAACTATTAACACAATGACATGTACAAACAGGCCGCTATGCAAACTGCACTGGCCGTAGCAACATGAACATCATTTTGTAATTTCACCTGACGTCCTGACGCGTAGAATTACATCACATCCACATCTCACAATAAGTGGCACGATGTTAAATTAACGAGATAATTACATACGGCTTATCTTACAAAGCGTGCTCCTTCTTTCGCGCCACAAGGACAATGTGACACAGCTTTTACATTGTTTATAAATAAGTGATAATCAACAATGAATATTTATAGAAATATGGACAGTTGACAGTGTTATTTGTCATCAGAATGGTATTGATAATCTTATTCAGAATTAATAAATCAAATAGAGAAAGCAACATATAAATGTAACAAATAGTTTTAAATATCAGGACGGCAGCAGTATGAAATCGTTGTTTCCAAATATACAATCATAAAAATTATGTACTTACTTTTAATTATGTTCAACATACACTTATAATATTAAATATTTTTAAATTTCAAATTAATATGAAATATACACTTTACTAGCAATAGAAAATAATTATACATATGGACCAAAAGTCTTATGAATAAAACGACTAGATAAAGACGATATGTTGTTTTTGATATTAGATATAAGATGTCCTACATTCTTCAGTCATTATCATTATTATTATAATTAGTACATACATAGTTGCATAAATGCATTATCGTTGAAGATGTTTTATACTTTCATTGTTTTATAACCATTTTACAAATTTCTCTTTTGCATACACAGTTTACTATAATTGGCCAATACATTTTTCAAAATTTATATTTTATATTTAATCTTATCATGTCTGATAGGTACGTCCTGTCATTTAAGTATCTTTCCTTTAATAAATAAATATATAAATAAATAGAAACACTTAGTTTTGTTTTGCAATATTCTAACAATAATTGTATTTATTTGTATAATCATGTTTTATTAATTGACATCTTGTGAAATACTTTACTAAAAGAAAAATAGATCTACCGCACAGTTTTACTATCAGTTGTAATTTATGACCAATTTATATTTTATGTAATTCTAACCATCGTTATTAATCTATTTATGCAAAATAATAATTAAATACAGAACAGTAAGTATTAAAATACAAGTTACATAGGGCAACCTATTCTAGCATGAGTTTCAATTTGAATGCGACACACGGTTGAATAAGTGTTTTATACTTTTTATATTTTCTTTACAACACTATCAGACAATTTCGTTTACAGTTCTTCTTAAATAGAAATGGACCTGTCAATTATTCTCGCGCATCTAATGCTATAAACATATTACAGGAAACGGCAACGTATATATTGTTTTTTTCATTGGCAATATTCCGTACAGTACATACTTCAATCGTCGTAGACTCTTGTCTCGCCTACCAGTGGCCCTGTACCGTACATGGTTATAGTATTTATATTTTAAAATACTATAGTTAGTGGAATTGATACACTATTAATTGCTTTATCTTTTATAAACTGAAATCAATTAAAAACTATTTTTTTTTATTTTCACGAACATTTTGTCTTGTCAGATACCATCTGTCTGTGTATTGATGTATAAATTAACAGAACATGTACTACTTTTCAAATTAACTAGAAGGAAATAATTTACATTAGTTTGGTCACTGTCAATATTTTTCCTTGAAATTACAGCTTTCTTAATCTCTAGATTTTTTAGCCATCTAATTGTTAATCCTTTTTCTGCTGCATGTAAAATTTTAAATCACCACTGCAATGAAAGATTATTATCTGTTAATACAACTAATAATTTCTTCATACGAACTAGGAACTAAGTACACCACCGGCAAAAAAACCCAATTGGTGGCTCGAAATGTGTACGAAAATGAGTCTTTCGTGTGATCGTGTGGTTCATTTGTGTATGAGACGAACTATAAGAAATATTTGGTGTAATATTTGCGTTGGTGATTTTGTCTGTTGCCTAAATATTTTGTATATTTGATGCTTTCCTAGCAATGCCTGATGGTAACAATATGTCATCAAAAATCGTTTAAGAATGAAGCTCATTCTGTAGTCTATTTTTAATAAGAACGAAGTGTGAAGATAATAGCAGTTTGATTGCCATCCTTACCCAGAAACAGAGAAGAATTGATCTAGAACAGTAGATGATGGAAAATTTGAACCTTACGTATATTGAATATTTTATCTTAGCGATATCGCTCTAATATTTAATTAAGCATCTTTGCTTAATCCCTTCATGCGAAATAATAAATTTAAATCCGGGAAAAGTTGGGCGTTCCCGAACATTAGGCGCTTAAACATGCGTGGGTGGGCGTGGCCCTACGTGCTCTGGTTTATATTCAAAGGATGTTTCCCAAATCGCATTCAACCCTTGTTCGTTTCGGACCGCCAGACGTCGCGGGCCTCACTGACACACTCCCGAGGAACTTTCATTCCCGCGGGAGTTATGTAATCATCCCTGCGTACAAGGGACGCTCATTACAGCAAAAGAGTTCGCAGTCACCCTCTCAAATATTTAAACACGTATGTGGGAGGTGGAACATTATGGAGGTATTAGTCTCCTAGCGAACGTCATGCTAGTTGCAAAATTAAAATTGTTAAAGTTTATTACATACTACAGAAATTTGTTAAATGCTACAAGCATCTTTTGTAAATATACGACGTTGCAAACCTCGTGGCTATAGAACGATAAAATATAACAATAAGTCATAAATACAGAAAGTGTGCAACAGTTTACTTCCTGCTATTAGAGGCTCAATTTACTTAGGTATAGTGTAAACAAATTTAGATGGCGCTTTACTTGATTTGCTAATGGTACACTGAGAAACGTTTTAGAATTAAATATGACTCTACATATTTCAGAACGTTTTGCACATTACCTACACTCCCTGAATAAATATAAAGTTACAAAAAAAAATAGTTTCCTTATACGGATGAAGTTTTAGGAATCGAACATAAGGATTTCGCAGTTTATTGATCCCCAATATAACTTAGAGCATCTATAATTACACAAATAGATAGGAAATTATTTTTTCGCGCCTCCGTCCCATTTTAACTAGTATTACAGAATTCAAAATCGTTAGAAACTCTGTAAATATATTTTAGCTTTACATTCTGTCAAAATTTTTAATTTTATTGTGTTGGAAATGTAAAACATTAATTAAAAAAACTATTTTTTATTTATTATTCATATTATAATCGTCTTGTATGATTATGATTTCGTTAATTGTTGAAAAAGATCAATTTACGTTCGTTTTATTTTTTACGTTAGACCAAATGTCACTAATTTTTTTAAATAAAACAAGTGAATTGTTTATATATCCATTTGAACCGAAAACACTACTATACTGCATGAAATTTTAAGTAGTAATAATATTTAGGAATACTAAAAGTGTCATCGGCCTAAAAAAATTCCCATGTTATCCCTATATTCGGTGTTCAAACATTCACTTGGTATTTATATTTGATATGAAAATATTATGAATTAATATTTGAACGATGATAAACCAGAGTTGAATTGAAATTAAAAAAATTTTACATCAAAACTTATATAATTTGAATAAAATATAAATAATTAAAACGATTAAATTTTTCGTGCAAATATATCTTGTATTAATACATAAAGGATTAAAACACTCAAACGTTTAAATTCAAATATTACTTTTTTCTCAGTGTTGAATCTGATTATTATAATTTTTGGTCTAGGTCTGTTGAAGATTATAATTGTATAGCCGCTTACAATTATGTAAGAATATTCTGTAATCTTTACCGTAATTAATAAGTGTTCTCCAGAAAATGATATTTTAAATTAATTTACAGAACTGTACACATCACATTGTTGCAAGTTGAAAACGAATATTTTGAAAATAATTTTTCACGTTTCTTTAAACCAATGAAGTGTTTCATTATTAGTTTGCTATTATTGCTATTTAAATTTGTTCCATGTATATTGTGTATTGTTTATAAGCATAAAAATATATTTGTATCATATTAAGGAAGTCAAGTTTCAATTTAACAAGATCTACTTTTGATTTATGTTTATGATAGCAGAAATGTTCCCCTCTCAATGTCAATGAAAGGATATCTCTATATTTTTCTTAACAAGCAGAATAAAATCTCTGTTGATGTCGAGTTAAGCTTATGCGATGGCATGACGTATTATATTTTATTGCTGCCTGCATATGGTAGTTCACGTGTCATTTCATATATTTGCTATATCATTACGAATATGGCCTTAAGATTACGATGACAGAGTTTATGTTTATAGGTTTGCAATAACCGGTCTGCAGCAAATACTATTAAATGAAAAATTAAATATAGAGGAGATTGCGGTCATTTTCTTGATAGTAATGGTTCAGTAGTTCATATATAAATTATATTACCTTTAATTTGAACATTATTCGCTTATCTTTTATAATATATGCAAAGGGAATTTATAAATAGTTATCCTTGAATTCTTCTTTTCGACTACTTAATAATTCCTAAATTAAGTTTAATTGTTGTAATTATAAAAATAACCTGGCTACTGCATATAAAACCTACCTTTATAAAAAACATTTTTCTAGGGTATTTGAATTATTTTTTGATGAAATCATTAAATGTGTAGAGTTAAAAGGTGATTATAGTGAATAATATGGTATTATTATAATGTAAAACATATTTAGTTTTTTTCTAGGCTTTATATGCTAATTTATGCTACTATAAAAACGGTACATAGTAATGGTATTTATAATTATTTTAAAGTGTAATATAAGGTTTTTCCTGACATTTAAATTTATTTAAAATAATTGCAGTCTTTTTTTAATACTTGTATGTGACTCGATTTAAATATGTTTAAATAAGTGATTTATATGTCACAAAGATCAATCGACTTATCAAATTATCTACAAATAATCTTTTTTTGTTTCGTTTGAATTGTATTGTTCCTTGTGATTATTTATTTTCATGCTAAAAGTTGTTCGAGAGGTATGTTATAATTTTTATATTTAGTTATTAAAATTAAAATTAATTATTCATTTGCAGAGAGCAACAGATTTGGAATAAATTAATGCATATATAAAAGTTGTACTTCATGATGTCATAATCTAGTTACAAATATTGATCACGTCTCTTCAATACATAATTTTTTTTTACTATAATATATTGTTTTAGTTTGTTTGCGGCACATTTAGAAATGGGTTACTTATTTAGTTATTTATACATGTACTCATATCTTTTCATGATTGCTGTGGCTTGTTGGTAGATAATTTATGAAAGGTACTTTCCAACTTCTAATTTTTATCCTGCAATTCGTCATTTACCAAACTGAACTTAATTTAAAACTTTTAAAGTCGAACAATACACTGTGAGGGAAAAGCATCGATTCGTTCGCAGATCTCAACAAACAGTTCAAACAAATTCAAAGTGAGATCTGAAGTTCTCTGCAGACAAAAACACTCGTAACAAAAGCTTAGTCTGCACTTCTACCAATGCGGAGAGAGTGCACAGCACTACACTTCCATAACAACTTGACAAGTTCACATTTCCTTACATAGCTGCACTGTCAACAGCGATGAACTACAGCTAGATTTACTTGTTTTTCAAGCACGAACATTGAAATTGCTGCACTCGTCATAAAAAAATCTCTCAGCACGTACCGTTCCGAAAGAATCAAAACATTTCCAATATATGTAGAAATGTCAATTTATAATTTTTTCTTGATGTTTGTAAAATATAAAAACTGCCTACCTGGTATAATTATATATGACATTCGCTATTCTAAAGTAACGTATTTTTTTATTATACTTACGTTAGTTTAAATAGCTAACCTACAATAGTAAAATGCTAATTAAACTTGTAATGATCTTAATCATTCAGACAGGAGTACCTTATTACTATTATGATGTTAGCAAACGGAAATAATGTTTTTCTCTTTAATTTAAAATAATAAGTGCTCTTTAGGAATATTCTTTAGAATCCACTTTTAGCGAAAGTATTTTTAATTTTGTTATATTAAAAAATCACTAGATCATTTATTATTTTATTTTTAGTTAATATACTATCTAAATGTTATTTAAGAGTTGTCTCTGTGGTGCACTCTTAACTTCAGCTTCATTAATATATTTATTTGTTATTCAATTTTAAACCATCGCTTATTTGCAATGCTAATTCCCTAGAGAAACTTCACCTTTACAAGCTACTAAACTGTAAAACTTTTTACAAGTTAGTTGTGAGTTTTGTTGCATTGTTTACATTATTTAATATTGGTTTGACCAGTGCCGATGTTTTGTATGAAAATAAATGAAAACAAACTTTCCTCGATTTAGAGAATACACTAGATTATAGAATACACTAGATCGACTAGACAATTCAATTTCTCTGAGTATATGTTAACTTTCAATGTTCACTAAGGTGAGGTTATTTAGACGACGTTGTCCCATATCGACTTCCTTAACTCATGCTTTCATCACAGAATAGTTACATACAGAAGCGACACTCCGTGTCGGTACCTATCCAGTTATATGACCTTGAAGCATTGTGTAGACCTTTAAATTTGTGCTCTTCCCCTATCTCTCTCTAAGATGTGGTAAAAATTTCCGATTTTAAACAATGAGCCCTTTAAATTTGTGCACATTCTCCATCTCTCTCTAATTTTCGTTTCTCTGTCTTACTGTCGCTTCTGTACAAATTTATTTGTGCTTTCATGTCGCAAAAGAACGTTCTCTGCTGCAGTTAGTAATCATTAAAGACAAGTAAATTTGTAATTTTATTTTTACATTTGGAAAACAGGATTCACGAATATTAAAAATTTGAATTCTTTAATTGGAGTTACTACAAAACTATTTTTTTTAGTTAAATCAGTAATTGGAATTAACATACGTATATAAGAAATATTTTTCTTATTACCAATATCAGTGATTATAAAGCTGTACTTACTTTATACTCACTGCTAATATTTACTTGCCATTGTTCTAAGTACAATTGTCCTATGTACATATTCGAAGTAGATGTAGTAGGCGATTCAGATTTTTGAACGGTACTTAATTTTACTCGATCTACCGCTTTGTGAATGAATACTTTTGGCTACCAATCGCTACCTAACGACCGTTACGGATTTAATAATTATTAAAAGTGAAAGAAAATGATGTTTTTTTTAACATTAACTATTATTCTGGTGAAAAAAAGCTTGATCTGAAAAAAATATATATATTTAAACTAAAATTTTACAAGCTAAACATTCTATATTCTAGGTTGGGGCTCCTAGAATCGCGGGGTCTAACATTTCCTACTTTTGCTATATGGCTAATCCGGTACTGGTTTTGACAAAACATTAGTAACTTATAGGATTTGGTTATAATTTTACGTGAAAAACAAATAAATTTTTGTAAATTACGAGTATATGCAAGGCAGTGCCGTATCTAGGCAATTTTGCGCGCTGGGCAAACTTTAATTCTCTATCACACCAATACAATCGTTTTCAAAATATTTCATATTTGCTATTTGCAACATACATATTTATTTGCATGCATGTTTTATACTATATCTTTGCAAAATTATTAATAAAATCTACATAATTTATTTATATAGTTTTCTTCTACATTAAAGATGCCGAGAGAGGGTGTGTCGCTTCTGTTTATTTATCTGCACTGCGGTTTGTGTCTTTTTGTAGTAGAGGAAAGAGTCAGAATTTGCGCCCCCTCTGAGTTTGCGCCCTGGCCAGGTGCCCCTATGGCCCTGCCCTAGATACGACACTGACGCAAGGTAACAATTATTAAAATGTCAAGATGATAGACGGATTGCGGGACAATACCTCATATCACCAGTAAAAACATTTTTACCTCGCTAATATTGTAAATTATATTATCAATATTTAAGACATCATTATTATTTCACAAATCTTAAAATTGGTTTCTATATTGTATTCCTTTTTTTTGATAGGGTTTTGTATTTGAATTATTGTTAATTAATTTTGTTTTTGTTGCAGGTACGCACGGTTATTTCCTATGAGACTGTGAAAGGGTAAAGTACAGTTAAACTTTTTTCTTTCAAACCTTTGATCGTGTAGAACTAAAACAAAGTAAATAGAGATAAGACAAAAGAATTTAATTAGAATCAAAGATAAAAACTTGAAACAAAACAAAGTACTGACACTAAAATACAAACAAAAAGTTATTGATTTAGTTGCTATGTTGTTTGACATTGTTATCTTTTTATCGCTATAATTCGTTTGATAATGCAGCGAGGTAGAAATATGTCGCTGGGAGTCGAGCGCAGAAACGCGAAAGATAAAGAAGTTGCTTGAATATGTTTCGCTGGGGAGAGGAATATGCTCGTTCTGGGATATCCCACGGCGCGGGAATTTAAATAACGGATTTGGGGATTCCTCGAGATGTTTTCAGCGATACGCCACATTAGAGATGCGAAATTTCGCATATTTCACACGAATTTCGCATCTGGATTATATTGAGAATCATATCTCACGCATATTGCAGCGGCTTCGCCATTTTTTATTTCGGGGCACGAAATTATTTTCTGCCTAACCATATTTCATTTCTTTTTCGTAACATATTCGGTTTTTCTGAAACCAGCTGTCAATTTAGTTTTAAAGCAGTACAAAAAAAGAAACAAAAAATACTTTTTTGGGCGACTGTTACATAAATAGTTGTTTTAAGTTTTTGCTTCCAACTGTAAAGCAACAATTTTTATTTTACAGCGGTCTTAAAGTAAATACGACCGTAAAACATATATTGACAGTTGTCAAAAATAGATTTTGAATGAAAATTTATAATATTTTGTTATAATCACCTAAAAAATGTTGTATGCACATCGACTGTAAACTTCGGATTCGGCCAAAAAATATCACAAATAACAATTTTATCCATTATTCTTTTATTATCATGTAGCTCATGCTATTTTTTTCTTGTTTATTTATTATTTATTTATTTACAAGTTGGCTTCTTTACATTACAATATCCTAATTATATATTATAAATAGATTGCAGTAATTTAAGACTTAATTACAAAAAAAAAATCGTATAATAGTTATTTATGGTACAAGTGTGTTATATTACAGATAAGTCACGTGGGAAAAGTTTAGCTCACGAGGCCGTTAGGCCGATTGTGGTATTTTTTTAAAGTGACTTAGGTAATTAACACACGTGTGCCATACATACATTGATATAAAATATATATAAGATTTTTGACAGATGGAATTTCGAAATGACATTTAGGAACAAAATAGTGTAGAGAAGGTTTTATAACGTAGTTACTATGATACGAACCAAAAAACAGTGAGCTAATATATTTAGCTCACTAGTGACTAATGACCTACTTTATTTATCTAAAAACAGCATACTTATATCGTTATAATTACACGGTGTTGGATTAAATTATTTTATGTATTTCAAAATTAAATTCTAAATATATGTTCCCACATAACATTTAATTCACAAATGTATTGCTGGTCACATTGTCGGCTGAATCAATATATCATTTTTAAAAATTCATACTTCCTACCAAATATTTGATGAGCAAAGTGAATTAAATTTACAAAGTTAATGTAGATGACATTAAAATTTTAATAAAATATGGTATATATTACTTTTAAATGCATTCGTTTTTCGTGAATTTCATGCATTTTCTATTTACATATTTATAAACATAACGAAATTTTGTTTTTCATTTTATATACAAATGTGTTTACTCCTACATAATTTAAATGTTTTTAAATTTTTTATATTTTTTATTACATATATTTTTTGTTAATGTAATACATTGGAAATGTAATAATAGTGTTTATTGAAAAAGACCGCGAATATTCAATAAATTATTTGTGTATTATTAATTTCACAGTAAAAGACCGAAAACTACAAATTGATATATAGAGAGAAAATATATAAACAAAGAGCCATTTAGTTCCTGGTTCTATGAAAAAGTACTTGGCGGAATTAAATCAGGGAAAATATCAGATAAAAAATTATTTACGTACTTTTGGAATTTTTGTATTTATTAAAATAGTTTTTTCCATAATTCCTTGTAATATTATTAATTATTTAACGGTTGCTCTTTTTTTTTATAATATTTAACTCTTGATATTAACCCAGATGCAACCAGACTCAGAGTTATGTAGGTGAAACGAATTTTCCCATAAGCTTGCCTAGCTAATATTTTTCAATCAACGCTTATACTCATAAATGATACGTACAACTCACAAAATTTCTACACAGGGATGTATAGATTTTGTTTTATAATAACATTACCATAATACGTCAAATAAACAGTAGTATAAAAATACTCTGATCAACAATGTACAAAGCTGGTGGTACAATAAAGATGTGGATTGGCATAAACATGGATAAAAGAACGAATCTCATTTTGATCCAAGGCAACATGACAAGTCAAATTTACATTAAATAGGTAATTTAACCTGTCATAGTGCCATATTCATATAGGGTGGGTGAATACTTTATCTTGAATAGGATAATTTACAACTAAATACTACCAGACTCGTAATGGATAAGTTAAAGAATCAACAAATTTCATGGTTACCATGGTCTCTTCAGTTTTCGGATATGAAACTGTTGAAACATGTTTGGAATATATTGCAGAGATCGGTGACAAAGAGAAGTGACCAAATTTATACTCATTGACATTTTTTCAAAGTTCTGCAAAGAAATTGAAAAGCAATACCACAAGGTGTTGGCCTTTTAATTTTCAAGTGTACCCAACCGTATTAGAGCAACATTAAATAATGACGAAGGTCGTACTAGATGTTAGAAATTCTATTAATTCATGTTTGTAGACTTTATTTTCCATTTTAATATCATTGATGTTTCTTTGTTAACATGATTTAGATTTAAATACCTATATTTAACTTATTTTTGAAGTTTTTTTTATTTTTGTAACATTTTAGATAAATCACTTAGTAAACAAATTAATTGGACTAAAAAAATATATTTTAAAATTGAAATTAACCGTAATATTTCTATTTTTTTAAAATATCCCTGTACGGTTTTCTTCTTGTTGAATGTTTTAAAATAGGTTTGAAATGGTGGAAAATAGATTATAATTGAAATAAAAATAAGTCAACAACTGGAGATTCAGACAAATCAATATCTCGAGATAAATTAAAACTGGAAGACGACCTTAGAAGCGATAACCCTGCAACCGAGCCGAGCCGGTACAATCTGCCGGCGATCTACTTGTAGCTCTGCTTTCCATAGCGCGATCGACCGGCGTATTTACCATCCCGATCCGCTTCAACACTGAGATGAAACGTCAAACAAAAAGACAAGTCGCATCATCGGAGTTTACATGCCGGGCTAACATGATGCAGTCAGCGCTTTGTCAAACACATCAGGGACTCTGTTTCACAGATTTTATACAAAAAACCCAGAAGCGATTTTATTTTATTTGTTGTGATACGTGATACGTGACTTTTATTGAAATAAAGAAAAAAATATTTATATCATAGATTCTCTGAAGTAGAGTTCGAGACCCTTCGAGCTAAATTTTTTACCAACTTTTTTCACAAAAAATACCCAATTGCTACTCTCTTCACGTTAGCTGTGTCTTGAAGAAAGGTTGCGAAAAATCTGGGTTTTATATAGTCTGTGCAACGAAACGATGAACATAGAACTTTAATATGTGATTTCAAAAAATTGCTAATACTCTCTCTTCTGATAGTTTTATACCAAAACTAAAAAAGTGTAAAGTTGCTTAAAATTAAATTCTACATCAATTCTACAGCATGTAATTAGTAGTATTAAATACAAAATGTAATATTTTCGTTAAAAATCAGAAAACTGTGGAAATAAAAGAAAATATCTATGTGACACTTGTGACATTTTATATTTTTGTATTATTATCACATTATTTAAGAAAAAGAATCTAAGTAATATTAAAGTTCCGCGTTTCGTTGCACATACTGTATAAAAAGTTCAACCCATCTGGCTTGTTTTTTTATTTTATTTTTTTTTGTTTTTTTTTTTTTTAAGGTATACCTATTTATAGATTTGTAGGTTTTATATATTTTCTATATTATAAGTGTTTCTGTTCAAAAATATAATTAATGTTCAGAATTTGAAGGGACTGTTTTATTTAATACGGAATGGGAAGACTGAATTAATATTATTATTTATTTTTTATATTTACTCATGCAGTACTCTTTTATTTCTTTTATTTGAATAAAATTGATATATAAAGTCTCACTTTTCAAAACTGACTGACTTTTTGAAACGCCAAATTTTTCATAACCAGTTAGGAAATAAAAATTTTTCATCACTGAGTGATGAAAAGTGAATTTCGTAACTTGAAAAGTGTGCCGTTTTCAAACGTTAATCAATTTTAAAAAGTGACTGTATATTTCAAAATTCAAAATTAGAAGAAAAAATTAAAATAATTGTATCAAAATTAGAAAAAATCTTGTATGAAACACGTTACAAAATGCAATTTTGTGTAACTTGAGTGATTTATTTCGTTCGCTCCGCAAATATCTCACCGTTACACAAAATGAGGCATTTTTTAACTGCTTACATAAATAGCTATCAATTTTAAATTCTAACTACAATTTTCTTACAACTCTGTCTTGGAGATTACGATATATTTCCTAGTACTTACTTTAAAAAAGTTAAAATTTGTTAATAAAATAATTTAAATTTACTTTTGATTTGTTCCCATTTCTTATAAAATGAAGAGACGATCGTTTTGTCCTTTGTCACATCAAACCGAGGAAATTTGCATTGAAATGTTAAAATAAAAAATAAATATCATAAAAAATAGGTATATCAAATTCTGGTCAATTGCAGTTCTGCGAACTAAATACGAGAAATCTAAAAATAAATTCGAATTGAGAGTTTTAAAGCAGTTTTGTTTTCGGCTTTTCAAAATTTAAGACGTGACGACACATTTATCATTTATTTGCAACGTCAAAATAAGAATGTTAAATTTTCCAGACATTCAGACTACACAAGATTAAAATATCAGTGCTGACGTTGTTAGTATTGAAAAACAAATAATATTTATATTTGCATTTATTTGAAAATTTGTTTACTCAAAATTGTCCAAATATAAAATTTATTTATGTTTACTTTTCCGCGCATTTTCCGCAATAAAAATTTTATCCTGATGAAATGAACACAACGCAAAATGAAATATAACAAATGTAATTTCAAAAAAATGAAATAAATTTCTTAACCTTATTTATAATGTTAAGAAAACTGTAATAATATTGAGCCATATACCTAAATAAATAAAACGACTCCGATATTATTAATTTTTTATTAACGCCATGAATTTATTGCTTAGTACTATACGAATAATATTATTATACCTACTAGTATTAATGTCTTTCTTTGATAGTGTAAGTATCATATAATAACCTAAAAAAAATCGAAAGGGTACCATATGACAAATAAATTATGTCTACAATTTATATTACTTCAATAAGAAATGTTAAAAAAAAGCTTCACAATTAGTGTTTAAAGTTTGTTGCGAAGAAAATATCGCGAAGTTTTCATATAAAATTATTAGCAAATTCACTGCCAAAAATCGCAGGCCTTATGAAATTCCCAGCAGGTAGTTAATATTTGAGTGAGAATACGTAACGAGGAAAACTTTATCAACTTGTTACATTGTACATAGTCTGCATTATACATAGCGCACGTGGTGTACTCAGCAGAGATCGCGAGGTATAGTGCATTATGTAAACTCGGCTAGCGGCATATGCAAGCAAAGATATTGTTCTCACAACTTGAGCTACGCTGGAGATAGTGTATAAACTCAATGATATATTCATACACAACCCTCAAAATAAGGGATTGCGTTCTTACTCAATTTAACTATGTGCCTGCTGTTACTTATATGAAATATTAAGTTAATATATTATAGAAATATGAAAAGTATTAAAACAAAATGTGACATATTGTATTAAAATGATTAATTTTTTATTCCTAATTTAACAGTGTATGATGGTTGATGTTTAAATCCCAGCTTCGCCAATCTTTATTCAAATGAAAATACCGCGGTTTTCGAGTGGTCAGAACTATCGATTTAATATATATGGATGCGTTGCCTTTATTGATACGTAGCGTCCGTAACGAAGTATGAAGCATATATAAATAAAAATACCTGGGAGTGCAACTACTATATGTATGATTTATACTGTGACGATGTAATGCACACAAGAGAGAGATAGACATATCTGAAAGTAAGAAGTGGGAAAAGGAAAAGTATTTACAGCCCAGGTGACGACTGGCAGTAGAATTGAATAGGCATTTATAAAGAAGTTTGAAGGAAAAATGATATTTTAAAATATATTTTTATATTACACCTACAAATCTGAGATGAAGATAGATGAAATAAATGGTTTTAAGTTGATATACATATTTTATTAATCAAAATATATATAATTAGCAAAATGAATTATTTTAAGCTTAACCCATATATTATAGCACAATAGTAATGTGTTTATGTATGTTTTTATAACAAAAGTAAATTAGATAAAGTAAAAAATATTCGTAATAATAATAACTGATCTTTGAATATAATTCATATATTGTATATCGGTCGAGCACGACACGAATTAGAGTCCTTCAATATAGAACCTCTTGCTAAAAATTACAATCCACCGTACTTTTAATGTGAATAACTATTTTTGAATTTTAATTATAGGTATATTTTGACAGGCACATACACTATGTGTTAGTGGTATTTATTCTATTTTGATACAACTCTACAAATATTTTTATAATTTGTTGCGATTGTCCGATACTCGTGTGGCTTTTAACATTAATTATAATGTGCTAACCACTCTCATACGGAATTTGGGAATACAGCTAAACAAAGTTTGGCGAATTGGTTATCCGATTCCACAGCTATCATTTCGTGAACCATTCGCATTTGAAGTAACTCATTACAACTTTTGTAACTTTTACATCATAACAAAACTGCTAACAAGCAGCTAACAACGTTTTCATGTTAAACATAAATTACTACCTCCCACAAAAGTTGAACCGTACATGTAGCGCCACTATACGTAATCCGGTATTCGTAATAATTGCTTCTGCCCTTGTGCGCTGATGTGGGAACTTTCTATCCTAAATTGGCAGTTCGCACGTTACTCCTCTAGTTTATACTCCGTGTAAGTCTGGAATACTACTAGCAGTATACAGGAGGAAATCATTTAGAACTTGCTAACCATAGGAGTTATTTCTCTAACTTTATGGAAGGTTGTTGCTTAATTAATTATACAGGGTGGCCCAATGAAAATTTCATCGCAATTTTTGGCCACTTTACATTTTTACGTCAATTTTAGTATAAAGGGGGACACCTGTGTCAAACATGATACAGTTCGAAAGGCCTTTCAATTTTCTTTTCAACAGTTTTTTTATTTTTCAAATCCGATCATTAGTTCCAGAGAAACACCGTTTAAAACAAATTTTATCAGGTGTTCATAATTGCAATCAAGTGTGCTTAAACAAATGACAGAAAGTCAAGTATCAGTTTATTAGGTGTTCAAAATGACTACCACCAACTTCCATACAATAATAGAGATTTTGCTCAAAATGTCGTCGTACGTTCTGCAACATTTGTGGAGTAATCTGAGGACACTCAGTTACGATACGTTGCCGTAAATAATTCTAAAGATTCGGGTAGCGTGGTATAAACTTCACATAATCCCAAAAAAGAAATCTAACGGTGATAGATTTGGAGATCTTGCGGGCCATTGTCAAAATAATTGTTTATTTAGTTTCTGTCATTTGTTTAAGCCTACTTCATTGCAGTTTTGAATTCCTGATAAAATTTGTTTTAAACGATATTTCTCTGGAACTAATGATCGGATTTGAAAAATAACAAAAACTGTTGAAAAGAGAATTGAAAGGCCTTTCGAATTGTGTCATCTTTGTCACTCTTTTCCATTTAAAATTTTGGTGGTGCAGTTCACCCCATTTTAGGGTTCAAGTTATGTCATTGGTATTAATCCATTCAGGTGTCTCCCTTTATACTAAAATTAACGTGTTCGACAGTTTTTTTTTTTTGCAAAATTGATGTGATGAAGTGGCCAAAAATTGCGCTGATAATTTTCATTGGGCCACCCTGTATTTATATTGTGCTTTCGAGACCAAACTTAATAATCTTAATTACATATTTTTTCCGAAGTAAAAGTGACATTTAATGCCTTTTCAATTACAATTATCAATTCTTTTCTTTTTCACTTAATGGTACTTTAATACATGTATAATAAATTATTGAAAGAAAGTGAAAAAGCCACATAAAAGTTAATTATATCTTTATATTATTCGTAATAATATCAGCCTCAGAAAATTGAAGTATATACCTTTATGGGTTTTCTGAACACGATTTAATACTTTTGTATAGAGGTATATGTGGATTTATATTCAAACTCGATTTTTATTCATACAGAAAAAATCACTTAGAGAGATTCGTATTTTTTGCGCTCTTTCTTGAGTAAAGATTTACACAAACATGAATAAGGAGAATGTTAGGAAAATGAATTATTTATACAATTCAATATGTTTAATAATGTAAATAATAATCTATTAATTATTAACTATCTATTTTGAACTGACAGCTTCGCTAATCTATCCATATATAAATAATATTGTTTTAGAGTTTGGAATCCATAATAAGGTGTAGGTCCCTTGTAGAGGTTAGTTGACGACATCTTCCAGTAAAATGCAAGTAAATACCCAAAAAAAAATTAAATCTCTACGCGTAATAGCAAGAGGGATCATTGGGAAAGCAGAAATTATTTTAAAGGAAAGTAAAATATTGGAGATAAGAAATTTACGGTCTTATGTTTATTTTTGATTTGTCTTTTACTGTAAATATTTCTGGGTTACTTATTTCTTACTAACATTTTAGGGATTTGTCTTATCAGTCAATTTTGTAAAATCAACATAAACTGAGACGTAAGATAACATATCTAATTGAATGACAAAAATGCTTTCCAACTTGTTTTGTTTAATTTTAAAATGTGAGATCTGGTATTTGGTTCTCAACATCATCAACTAGTAAATAAAATATAAAGTCGAATATAAGGGATTCAATGTTTGGTCATATGTGAAAAACAACCCTTCAGCTGCATTAGTCTGTAATATCGAAGTTCTACTATTGTGTGCAGGTGGTTAATTTATTAAAAGGCTAACCTAGTTAGCGCGTTCCGACTCGCATTGAGCGGAGTGTGAAATCTGAAGTTCAAATTCGATCTTCACCAATATTTATCCAGATAAAAATTCAAGTTGTGGTTAGTTTGCTTGTTAAGGCTATGAGCTAACAACTTATACTATTAAAATGCATATCCAACTTATATGAAACAAGTATGTTAGCTACTTGGGACTCTGTTCTATTTAGGAATTAGTATTCGACTTAAGTTTCGGTTTCGGCCAAAAATTCTGGTTTCCGCCGCAGTTTCGGTTTCGGACAAAAACTGGCCGAAACTAATGTTCGACGTGAACACTATTTCGGTCAATTTGTGTCTGGCGCTTTCGAGTTTAGAAGTTTTGTTTTGTATGTTATTATATTTTTTCCTTTCGAAGATATAATTATTATTTTATTATCGTTATACAGAAGCTGTTAATATGTAGGTGCCAAATGCAAGATAAGGCAAGATCTCATTAATTTAATTTGTAGAATTAAGAAAAAAAAATGTTATTTTTGGAGAATAGCATACATTATAAAAGAAACTGTTAGTTAGTAAGAAAACTTCTTGACACGATTTTACTTATTTGATTGTGATTATTTGTGATATTAGTGACGTAGTCATAGATAACTAAAGTCTTTACTTCTTCGGTAAATATAGTATCTCTTCAAAAATAAAGTTTCCGTGTTTAATCAAAACTTAACTAAATTTTGTCTGAACTACATAAGTTTCGGTTTCGGTTACGTTTTCGACCGAAAGTTTAAGAGGAACTGAATATTCGGTTACGGTTTCAGCTGAAAATCCTGTTTCCGTCGGACACTATTAGGAATGTTGTGTCACAGATGATGAGATACTTGAATTTTTTTTCTAAGATTGAATTTTTCGGCTTAACTTTTTGAATGTTTCCGTACTGTGTATTGAAATACCATCCCAGTTGATGATTATTACGAAATCATATGTGATGGTTTTCTGTTGTTTTTCAAAGTGGAATCAGTGGAAACATCATTGATTTTTTTGGAGCTGAGAAAACACATGTTTGTTTCTAGGCACTGGTATCCGAAATACGCACCCACGATGAGTTCGCAGTAGGCTGGGTCAGAGATTTCTCTCGCTTTACATAAAGACAACCGAAACACTGCTTTGTATTCAGCCTCAGTAGATTGGATTAGATGCTTAAGCTCTTTACGTTAAATAAAATAATGTGCTTTGCTCTTTGTCATTAGTTCCCAGATTAAATACATGAGGACACGCCATACATTTCATTACAAAAAAAAGAAATACACAACCGGTACCTTACATCAAATATATTTTATTTTTGTTTTAAGTTGACTATTTGTTTTTGTTTCATATTTTTATTATCTTAAGCTTAACTAAAAATCCGTTCTACTTGTATAAATTGTATTCAGGGTATCACAAGGAAATTTTCCAAATATTTACTAGAATATTCCCAGATTACATCTTGCATATTATGTCTTTGCAAAATAGACGCAGTTTTTGAGATATTGTATTTACATTACAAAATAACAAAATTGATTGTCCCCAGTTTTTTTTTCCTGTGCAATAAATTGTTACAAAGTTCGAACGAATTCTTTTGTATTACAATTACATCATATAGAGCAACAAATTAGACTTTGTAGGTTCGATTTAAACAAAAAAAGATTCACTTATTTTTTTTTTGCAAGACCTCATTATAAATGAAGATTCTTATTATGAAAAATGTAAAATTTCTTAAAAGCTAATTTTCAGTTTAAGTGTTCCCAAAGTAAAATCCATCTTCCTTACTGTACTCTAGTGTAAAATTCTCGCCCATAAAATGTATATTTTCAAAATTAATTATAATAATTGTCCATTTAGGAAAAGAGTTTTGATTAGGTCATAAACAAACGAAATTGAATCTCCCGTGTCATTAGCTAATGCAGCGATTTCCCTTGACATTTAGGGCTGACAGGTACGTCAACAAATACGAAAACAAGCGCCTATCACCTGCGGATATCTCGGTTTCACGCTACACTTGCCACCCTAAAATGGGAACCTCGCGTGGGATCATAATCATAATTTCGATTTAATTAACCTTAACTGGTATGGAAATGTCAGGAAATCTATATTAAAATATTTTTGGGAGATGTAACGTAATTACCGGAAGAATTTTATTTACATACATTTTCATAATAATTCATTTTGCCTTTATATCTCAGAAATGTTCCTTGTCCGTTCTATATAAATTTCACATTAACATATTAACATTCATGCATTGATTTTGTAAGGAGATTAAAAATGTGGTTTGCAGTAAAATAAAATGGAATTACCAAAACCTTGGGTAAAAGCATTGTGGTGTGGTGAAAGATTTGATTTGGTGAATTTGTTAGGTTGAGAAACATGTATTGGTAAAGCGCAATAGACTTGCTAAATCGGTCCGTCTATCCTCTATCGGTTCAGTTCCAATTTCTAAACGACACGTTCCCGGCTATTCGCTAAACTATCAGTTTAAATTCACAGCAGCTCGTAGGAGGACATAAATCGTTGCATTTTCCCGCTGAATGAAACTGTTGGAGTCTTTTGAGCAGCCACGAACACCAGAGATCGTTAACTGTCAAGTGTAGTCAACTTAACGCTTAACACTGTAATGGAACGGTTGTAGGTTTCGTTGAATAGGTGTTACATCGGTTACCTTGCTGGCTATTCACTATTTATGTACTGGAAAATGGATCGCATGGAAATTTCACACAACTTGACTATATGGACATTCATATCTGCCGTTTATTTAACATTTACTTAGCGTTATACATTGATGTTAAACATATATCGTTATAATTCATACAATAGATATATAAAAATATTAAAATATAACTATGAAATTTATTATTACCTAAAAATCAGACCTACAAATTTGTCACTTTTTATTTGTAATGTTCCTATTTTACAACACGTTGTTGAAATTATATAAATATAACCCCGATAAATTCAAATACGAAAATATCTTTCTATCTCTTTCAGTTTTTTATCTATCTGAGTCGAAACTTGGATTATAGGTGGGCACGTCGCTCACATCAGTCACTTTTCATTCACGCTCACATCTAATCACGACAAAATAATTTGAATCACGTTTGTTAGAAATTGAAGTAGTGAAAAATGCTGGATTTACACAGTTAACAGTGGTGGCCTGGTAGTATACACATAATAAATATAATATATTTTTCTAATGTTGACATAAAAAGTGTCACTTTTTAAAACTGACTGACGTTTCGAAACTCTATCGGCCATAAATCCTCTGAACTTTTAACCAGTTAAGGAAAAAAAATCATCACTGGGTGTTTCCAAACGCCAGTTAATTTAGAAAAGTGACAGTTCATGTCAAAATTAAAAAAAAATATTTTTTTTTTACATCAAAATTCGAAAAAATCTTGTCTGAGAAAACGTTAGAAAATGCAATTTTGTTTAACTTGTATGATCTCACCGTGACACGAAAATAGAAATTTTCTAATTGGTTACATAAATAGCTAGAACGAAATTCTAACAATTAAGGTAAAACTTAGTGCCACTTTTATGACGTTTCATTGTAACGTCAAGTAGTTCATTATTTTTTAAAACATCTACATTTGAAGAAAATAGAATTCGGAGTAGAAGTTCGATGATTATATTTGGTTTGTGCTTCCAGTCAAAATATTTGATCTTCCCGTGTTCATTACGGTATAATACATTTAGAATTAATACAATAACAATAATAACTCTTTATCCTTCACCATTAAATTTACTACCAGATTCCATTATTAATAGTTATACATATAGAAATTTCAATAAATATAACATTTTGCCAACTTATTTATTTATTATTTGTTAAAATTTAAAATTTAATTAAAATTGAGGGCCAGATTGGTCATTGGGCCCAGTCCGGAATCGCGGACTAGCAGACCGGCTCAGACCGCCACTGACAATTAAAGCCGATCCTTGTGTTTTTACCTAGAGAGAAGAAAGAAAATAAGCAATTCTCGGTGTATAGGTAGATGACATTCTAGCAACTGGAGATAGTAACAACACGATTGAAGAATTTATGGAAGAGGTAACGATCAAACTGGGAAATAACCTGCGTCTCAAGTTTGTATCCCAATTACTGTATTTTTCTCAATTCCTTACTTTTTTTTACAAAAAATTGTTACCTATGTATTTTCAATAAATTAACATTATTTTTTATTTTGTTAATTATGAATTATTCCAGCGAAAATCAGAAAACTATACGAAATAAATTGACTTTCAAATGCGTGCAGACTTGAACGTAATAAGTAAGGTAAATTTGCCTACATTCTCGTTCACATACGATCATGACTAAAAAATTATCGCGTCCACGTGGATCATATCGTGACTAGACGTGACTCGTAAAAATTCACGACCCATGCCCATTTCTAACTTGGATGTAAAGCTGTGTAACAAGTTCAAACTTTGAATATTAAATGTTAATATCTTGAGAATGCTTCAAGACATCGAACTTCTATTTGAAAATTTAAAATCTACAATGTCTAAATTACCTACAGAGGTACTAGTATTCATTAATGTATGAGACAATTTTTTGACCTATTTTGGATCCTCAAAAAATCACTCTCCATAAATCTATAAAGGGATAAGACTCAATAGTACAGAAATTTTCGCAAAGAGATACCAATGGAATGGATATATTTTTTTTTAAAGATAAAGAAAACACAAAATAATGTAATGTTTTCAGATTTTCTTCTGTAAAGTAAAAACTGAAACAGTTGACATTAAAATTTGGTATACTTATGCAAAATTACCGGAAAGGAATGGTGTCGAGGTTGTATTTCACCAATTTTTAGGCAAACTTTGTAAGCAATTATCTCGAGAACTATGAGACAATTAAATTCGGTTTGAAAATTTGGAATGTACACATAGTATTCTCAGAATATGTACATCATTTAATTTTTAGGTTTGACTCATTCCTGTGTGTTACATTATTTTTATGAAAACTTGAAATTCAAATTTACTAATTTCTATATTTGACATTTTTGGTATTGTATCCGATACTCAAATAATTTGATTATCAGGAAGGAAGTAAGCTGAATTTAAATTTCAAACTTATTTAATTTATTTCTTCTAATTTTTTAAATAAAACTTTGTTGTATTAATTGTAGACAGTTTACAAAATTGCTATTTTTTTCATTATTCTGTTTGTTTAAAGAAATATATCTACATGTGGAATATCATGTTTTTCTTTATAAATAGAATATTTTGAATATATAAATTTTTGCTTACAAAATCAGGTTTGATCGTGCTGAAAAATGGGAAATCCTTTTGCTGAAAACAATGTACCCGTCTGAAAGAGTTTCCAAGTAAAATTATCAGGGATTATTCTACATCAAAGACCATCAAATTCCCTTTCACGTTACACAACTTTTAATGAATCATTTTGGATTTAGCAGACTACAAAAATCTACATTTTCAAAGTTTTATCTGCAGTCGTTTCGAATAACGTCATGATCTGTAATTGGAAGCGATGGGTACTTAATGTAATTAACGCCAGATAAATTAATTCACTAATTTGGGGGCAGTAATTAACTAAGTTACCTTCAAGTCGCAGATTGCTATTTACAGCAGAGTTAAAGTTGCACGGGATGAATTAAATATTTTCTCCGGAAGAAAACCGGTCTTACGCTGATGAATTTATTATTAACCGGGAAATTATTATTGACGTGATCTTCTTACTCTCAAAATATGAAAAACTCGTTTAATTTAAGCTATTGTCTTTTCTTTTTCGTTCTTCTGTTTTTGACAAATAATTATTTTTTTCAAAGTTAATTATAACTTCCCCTTTTTATATTATCTTAAATTTGTCTTCCTTAAAAAATGGCAAATTCAGACATATTTTAAAATTTTAAAAATTGTTAATATAGTCGAAATTTTTAAGCAGTAGAGAGACGTCATAGACCTGAAAAAAACGTTACAAAACGAAATAAAACTTGTAGAAATTTTCGAAAGATGTTTTTATTTAGAAAACCGAGTAGTAAAAAAAGGTATCATAAAAAAATTACTTATTTATTATATTTACTATTATTTCAAATTAAAATATAAGGTATTTAATGACATTTCAATTTATTTATAATAATTGCAGTGTATTTTTTTTAACACACGTTGGCTACGACTCAAATAAAATATGTTTACATATATTTGTTTCTTGTCACGCCGATTGATTGAGTTGTCAAATAATATAATATAAAATCTTTGTTTGTTCGTTTAAGTTGTATTGTTCCTTATAATTGTTCGTATTCGTGTTCTTTGTTTCTTGTTATACGTTTATTTTATTAGCGTAAGTAATAATGCCTAAAACATTATCGAAGCAGTCGCAAGTGCTAACTGCAAATGCGACTATTTATTTTGAAAAAGAACTGACAGTGGACCATTACTGCCGTTAAAAGCAGTTCGAGAGGTATGTTATCATTTTATTTGTTGTTATTAAATTTGGCATTGCCATATGCAACACGCAACACATTTTCTAAACTAATGCACATATAAACTTTGTAATTCGTGACGTCATAATCTAGTTACAAATATTGATGACGTCTCTCTACTGCTTAAAAATTTCGACTATACAAAGTATATTTTTAAAAGTAATGCGTAATGGAAAGGACAATATATAGCGAATATATTTATTCGTTTATATTTTTTCAAAATGTATTATAATTAGCCTTAAAATTTAATTCTTAATCTTCTGTAGACATGTATAATTTATGTTAAAATTAAGTAAATTTTCTGTTCCATTGTTCCGTACACCATTATAAAATTAGGTTAATTACCCCAATTATATTGTTGTTTTTTAAGGGATGTTTTCGTTTTCATTTTTTTGTTTATATGAAATTCAATAACAATTTCATTCATTTTTTTCTGTCAACACTCATTATTTTCATGAAATTTATGAATTTCTTTTTTTTTCGTCAGGTCTTTAAAAAATTAATTACATCCCTACAACAGCGCCTTTGTCTTTCATTTTTTCTTGTTAATTTTCTTTTGTTTTCATCTTAAAACCTTCTTGGTGAGTCCTTGCACAGAGCCGGACTGGATCGTATTTCATGCAGATCTGAAGGCTAAATATAATACATCGCGAATCGCATTACATGAGAAGACAAAAACGCAACGAATGACTAATGAACCATGGGCGCTTGCCTTGCTACAGTCAAGGTTATGTTATGCTAGGTTAGGTTAGGTTAGATTAGATTCCACTTCGTTTTTCAGATGATGATCTAAGATACATTTGTTATATTGCTGACCCGACAGAATTTCAGGGCGTTGACGTCAGAGAATTTATTATATATAAATAATTTAAACTTATATTAGTAATCTTATTTTATACTAATATTTAGGAACCCTACTTAACAGTTTATTTTAGTCCATTTAAATTTTTGGATTTTTAAATTTTTACACAGTACTAAATTTTGTTTTGTATTTTTAGCTTAAATATGATTCCCGCCTCTGTCCGATGTGACCAGTATTATAGAACTCAAAATTGTTCAGAAACTATGTTTGCCGTCCTAGGCCGGCAAAAAGTAGGGATACCAACTTAAAACTTGAATATTTTAGCATTATATTCAGTCAAAATTTTTAATTTTATTTTATTGAAAATGTAAAAAGAGAATTAGAACCACGATTTATTATTTATATTATATTTGTGTTGCACGATTACGTTGATTGTTCAAAAGTATTAATTCATATTCGTTTTATTTCTTAGGTTAGAACATATGTCACAATTTTTTTTTAATAAAACAAGTGATTTATTTATATATAACTATTTCTACATCGTACATAATATTTTATTCTAATATTTAAATAATATCACATTGGAATAAAATGTCAAATGAAGTATTCCACGATCCACGTTACTGTCAAAATTTTGATTGGCATTTCTTGTTGTTGTTATTGCAAAATAAAAAATATGACCTTAATATTTTATTTCACTTAAAAAATCGTAAAAAACTTTGTTGAAATATTGCTGATATTTTCTGGATTACTTCTGAAATAAAAATCTGTATTAAAATTATTGGTCCGTATAAATGTTGGAACAAATAATTTATACAATTAATTTGAGTTTTTTTGCAGAGGATTGCAGTTTTGCATAAAATAATTCATTCAATTTAGATTTGCGCTCTGTCCAAATGTTTTACTAGTGTTAAAAATAAACACCGTGCTAAAAATAAATCCTGTTTGTAGTTTTAGCATCTTTGGGATTTGGCCAATGTTAATATTTTTACTTCCTGGCCTATGCTATGTAGGTTACCAGCATTTCTTGTTATTGTGAACATCTATTTATAGTTTCACTATAAACTTTTTATTGTATCAATAAAACTAGAAAGATGCACCTATATTTAGAACAAATTTTAAGATAATGTCTTAATTATATGCATATTTCTGTTAATTGCATAGCGTGACTGTATCAGTTTCTAAAAAGACGTTTATTTATCTGTTAATGTCATATGGATGTATAATTACTCAAATTAGGAGCTATTTGTCATTTATAATTACAAGAAAAACATCTCTTTCGGTTTAGCGCCATGTGTTTAACTAGATAAAAAATTGTTTTTCCACATAATACTATTAAAGTAGACATATAACATGTATGTTTAGAGTTCAGAGTTTTTTTTAGACTACAGTTAGGGTTAAATACGACAATCAAAACTCTGTCTAAGATTTGTTAGAAATAGTGTTATGTTTCTAGGTTCGTTTTCTTGGTTAATTTTTTTAATAGTATACATATAGCATTGTTTTTTTTTGCATTTTACAGCTTTAATTTCCTTATAATTGTTGTGTTGGATGATATAAACCTAAGCAACTGTTGTTTTGTATTTTGTTCCATTTATTACCTATTGATGATATATTTATAAATTAAATGGCATTTAGTAACAGTTACTGCATAATTGGCGTGGAAAAACCATTTATTTTTAACCATTTTGAAAAAATCCATCCTAATAATAATTTTTTGTTTAAATGCTTTGCATTCTATAGGATTTTGAAACAAATAGTATATGAAATATGAATGTTAATATTATTTTAAATATTAAGAGTTGTAAGATGCACATTACGCACCAAGTGGAAAAGTTCGTAATTCAACAAGTGCTTAATTGCTTTACATCTCGAAATATGTACTATACTTTTTCTACGACCTTTATTTCACTGTATTTCAATCATAAAATAACTGAAAGAATGTCAAACTGTCAACCTTAAAATAATAAATTAAAACTATTTACAACCCCATAAAACCATACTAAGTAGAACGTTTCATGTTTATTTCTTCATTAGTCGTTATGATTTAAATGAATTTTAATTATTTTGTCTTACACACAGCCGTAGGTAAAGTGACATTTACATAATATATAAGTTGTACAATAATGGCTATTTATATAAGAGGTCGTATAAAAAAAGTTATTTTATTAAAAATTAGTATATTATGAATATGATGCAAGTAGTTTTTAAAGCATGCAATGGCAGTATGACGCGAAAAATGATTTAATGTCTCAGTGTCATACCCTATTTTTTATTATACCTGAATCATAACACATCTGACATCCAGGATTTTTATTTCAATTCGTTTTATAATTTAGTGTAGATATATGTATTGACTATTGACATATGTATATTGGTGAACATCACAAAATAAAAATATAAGCAGAAGCGAAATTTTATGGATTTAAGATTATGATATTGTTTAGCAACTTTATACGAGAATTTTCGCATGTTTTTTAGTTTGTTAAACAAGGTTTATGATACAGGTAAACAAAATAAAAAACATCTCATAAACATCTATTGAAGATTTTTTTATTTAATGTATGTTGTATTCTGTTTTTCTGCTTTAACTACGTGGTATATAGATATAAATAATAATTTTTTGTATATGCGTGCATATTTTCCACACATATTTTTCCGTGGTACGAGATTGTGAAATTGTCAAATTACATTTGAAAAACTACCGCATTCCCGTGAAATATTTCCCCCAAGTCCGTTCGAAATGTGTCACCATTTTTTTATTTCAAAACGTGAACTTTCCTTCAGATAAATAAGAAATATCATCTTAAATATTTCATGGGCAGATTTGGTTTAGTTTCCTCTAAAATTTGTCACAGTTCCAGCGGCAAAGTTCAGAGAAACTAACTGCGAGAGATGTAAAAATCTATTGGGCATTTCCTAGTGACAGTGAGTGCTACCTAACCTAGTTCGTCCTTTTATCACGTTCATATTTAACGCTAACAGAAGCGTCAAGCTGTTACGAGGAAATAAAAAATTGAGTCGTTGCTCCGGCGTATCATATGAGGAGCAGACGCAATTCGTACCTTGCTGATTCAACTCTTATAAATCGGCTATATTATGAAAGCATACAACATACTGTCTGCATAACAAGGAGTTGTTGGTTTATATACGAGAATTAAGTTGATTTTGATAGTAGCAGCAAATATTTACTTTAACACAGGAAGCAGATAACATATTTTCATCTTGCTCCCTTCTTAATATATTTTATATATATAAGGAGTTTTCTTTTTTGAGAGGATAATGAGTTAGTTGAGCTTACTTCGTTCTGAACTGAACTAAACTACTACTAATAAAAGAAAAATAACATCAATATATGTATAATCTAAATTTGCTTAATTATATAACTTTTTTTATATAATAAATTATGATTTATTTTCGTGTAGAATAGAATAGAGAAACATGATTAGAGTAGACTACGAGTTACTAGGAATTGATTTTAAATTTTACATTGAATTCGAATACATATACAATGGAAAAGCAATTGCGATTTTCATGGTTTTTTATATTTGATTAATATCTAGGGTTTATTGCCATGCACATTTTGTGATAAATTAAAATTGGAATATCAAATTTGGTTCGGGTTCATAAACAAAATAAACCTAGTCAATTCTAGTATGAACTGGTTATTGAACTTTTAGTACTTGTGGTTTCGAAATAAGAAAGATGTATCATTGACGAAAATTATGGTCAAAAAAAGAGTTTCATATTTAGTAATTTTTTAAAATAATATTAATAGTTTGGTATCATTATTGGAAATTCCGAAAAAGAATCAAATTTATTTTGTTATATTCTTTGTTTCATTTCTCCGTTTATTTTTTTATAACATGCATCTGTTTTATATCGCTGAAAAGAGAAAAAAAGTTAAAATATTTTTTGTATCGAAAAAAAAGTTATAAGCAAAAAACGAAAATGGAAAAATTTACATTTTTGTTTATATTTAGTCACCTAAGCATACCTATTTTGCAAAAAACAAAAATATGTATAAAATGATCTCCACATTGAGGCAACTTTTGTCTAATTTGTCACCCGGTATTTGCATTATACTATCAGTTGTCGAATATTTATTCTTCAATATTATTTAATTTTAATTCTCCCAATAAACTACAAATGATCTTGTAATTGAATTGTTAGGCTGAATAAGAAATTTGGAAAGTCCGTTTCGGCAGGGCGCGATTTTCCGTCTATCCGTATGATACAGTTTCGCATTCCGTGGATAAAAACTGCTGCGGGGTGTGACAGGTCCCATTTGCACCCCGTGGGACTGAGTAGCCGAGTGGAGATATGGAATTATACCCGTGTCTCGGGCTCAAGGGATCGCGCGCTGAACGCCGGATAGAGACAGGGAAATCAAGCCGCCTATTTTATTTTTCATATCCACCACTCGGTGGGGGATGACAAATGAAGCACGTGTGCACCGAATTGATATATCAATGCTACTTATATTCTTTCCCCAAAACACCGTTTTTAGAGGTTGAATATTTATGGTTTTAAATTTAAATATAAATACAATAAAAATATTTTAAAATTAAAAATGATAGCAGCAAATTTTAACTTCTGGTTGTCCAGTTATCAAAAGTTAACATTATTATTATATATGACCGTTGATTGATAAGTATACTTTTCAATCAACGATATGACATATAGTATTGTCGTCTAGACAAGGCAGTACAACACTTTACAAAATTTTATCTTATCTAGAAATTTTACTAAATGCAAGTATACATTAAAAAGTCTTGTCTAGATATCAAGACTCTAGATTGTTTCAATAAGACACATAAACTTGCGCATACGCTTTAGACAACGACAGATAATTCTTCGGCAGCGTTCTTTTTCTATTTTACATTCGCTGTTTCAGCTCGAATGGAACAAGCTTTGCTTCATATATTTATATTAATATAGTTTTGAATTTGTCTAGAATTTTCTCATCTAGATTTAGAATAAGAAAGTCTTGTCTTGTCTTAAAATTTTAAAACACGACTTCTGCCAATCTTGTCTTGATAATCTAGGCAAGACAAGACAAGAGTCTAAAAAGTCTAGATCTAGACGGCAACACTAATGACAGATGGTAAACTACATTACGAATACAAATAAAGAAAAGAGAAGTTGTAATTTATTTTGTCAACTTTGATATTTGTGTTTCTCTGACTGTAGTAAATATAAAAGTGTATCGTTTTTTTGCCAATAATTTTGTTCCTACATTTTACGTACTTCTACAGCTTCTATAATTGAGTTATTGAGAATTTTCTCTTTTTTGATTGGGAAACGTAAGCTTTCAAACCATAGATTGAAATTAATAGGATTTGAACAAGTTTTATTTTATTTTGATGAACGAACATCTTTTTCATCCAATAGGATACTGAAATATTGGAAGCGAACTGAAATTGTATTAGAAGTAAATGAACTGTGAAACAGACTCAAATCATATCTGACTGCCACACAATTTTGTTGCTTTATTTTAAAAATATTGATATTTGTTTAGTGCATTTCAATGTTTTATGTTGGCAATGAAAAGTTATCGCTTTTGTTTTGACGACAAAAAAGAGGGAGGTTAAAGTTTAATTTATTTTTAATTTGGCCACATCAGGATTTTTATTGATAAAACGAAAATAATTCTTAGAAGAATAAATATGTTTATTAAGTAATTTTACATTTAATTTTAAATATGACATCAAATTGATATTATTATCAATGTGGTTTAAATTGTATCATCTAATTTTATGCTTTTCTTATCTTTTGTTTGGGTTTAGTATCTTTTATACTTAACCACAAGGCATATTTATTTTATTTTTGTCAATGGTATCACGTATTCATATTTCATCTTTAGCCAAATGTATTAAAAACAAATTTCCTTTCTAGAAAAGAAGGAAAGATATATCTTTGAAGACTGTTTTACTTAATTTCATTGGCTATGTTATATCTTTAAATATAAACATTATTTTCATGTTATCATATTTTGAAGAAACATACCTATTAGGGTTAAAGTGCATTAGTATGATACAGTCTTTTTGATAATTTATATTTTCATAGTAGCTAATATTAATAAATGACTAGTAGAACGTTACCGGCGAATATTTTGAAATTAATATAGATAATTTTGAAAGATCAAAAAGAATGTCAAAGTAAATTTCAATTTCACATATTTCATTTATAAATAGGATTGTTGAATGCAAGAAAAATTTATAGAAGTTATGTAATTGTAATGTATGAGGACAGTGAGTTTAAATATAAAAATAAGATGAATGTTTATATATTTACTATTTATGGTTTTCTTATTTTTCACATTTACATAATTAATAACCAATTACGAAATAAAAATGCACAATTAAATGATAAAGAAATATAACTGATTGATTGTCGAAAATTACGTTATTTACTATTTCAATGAGATACTTTTCTAATAACTGATGGTTACAGTACCCGACACTTTAACCAATAGGGATGGCTGAAAAACATCAATTTTTTAAAAGAAATTGTCTGTTTTCTGAAATCGATGTTTATCTTTTGATATATTGAATAATACGTCTATGTTTTAAAAGAAATTATCGATTTTCTAAAATCGTTATGTATGTTTTGATATATCGAGTAAAACATCGATTTTTTAACGATATAAATGGATTATATTTAATACTTTCCATATTACTTCAAATTATAATTTTGTTTTGTAAAAATATTGTTAATTTCCTCAATTATAAATTATCACTTTATATTCACCTTTGACTGGTATTCTCAATATTTTTCTACTAAGTCATAAATAAAAAAAAATCAAGATAAGAATTGTAGACGAAGATTTGTTTTTTTAAGTAAATTTCCTGTTTTCTTGTAAACCACAATCCTTGTGGATGTATATATTTTTCGAGACGAAATTCCTCTCCAGTGCTCTAGATTTATATTTTGTGTGATTCGAAGGATTTCACGCACAATTTGTTTTCATAATCCTCTCTTCAAATGTAGAGCAAGTCACGCAATGAAGTCGAGGCGGCGAGAACAAGACGTCTTATTAATCTCGTAACGGACGGAGATGTTTGCGTCGTTTTTATATCCGTTCCGAGGTTTCCGGAGTTTCCGATCAATTATAAAGCCATTTGTAATTGCTTTGCATCCTTCAAGGGACAATAGATAATGAATGTCGCACACTGGGGAGCTTTTATTTGCGTAAAAAGGACAAATTATTGAAGGCATTTGACAAAGGGTACTTCTTGTAATAAATTCTTCATTGAAATGCGTAATTCAAGGAAATTGCAAATTGAAAACCACTTTAATTTGATATATTTCAATAATTATTTTATAATTCTCAAATTGTATTGTATATGGATTATTTCTCCATGCAGATTGGATTGCCCAAGAGGCAAGAGGTGATGTGTGGTAAATACTCTAGATGGTTAAAATCTAAATACAGATCTGGCACACCCAATAATGGGTAATAAGCTGTTGGGTGATATATTTAACATTTTCAAAGTTTTATAACGAATCCTAATTACATTTTATTAAAAATCTGATGTGGACACCACATTACTTCCTTCAACGCCTATTAAATTATACTTTTTTTGCTGCACTTCATTTCAGCTTCTTTTATTTGATAGTGAGATCATTCTACGGCTAAAGGCCCATTCACAACCAAATAATTCCAAGTCTCAATTTCAATTTCTACTTTGTAGTTCAGCTTAATCTGTTGTAATATTCTTAAATATACGCGTTCACAACAACATAATTTCACTTTCCAATTTGTACGTTCACTTCAAAGATGTTATGCTATATTCACAACAGCGAAATTAGTAGCCCTCAATAAAATCAATCTGTATACGCAGAAGTTACCTACACTTGTTTACTTGCAATCATTTTTGATGTACAAATAAATACGCTCAATTAAAATTATTGGCAGACATCCACAAATTCCAAACTTTTCGGATTAATTTTACGGATTGCATATGTGCATGTTAGTGAATTTAAGGTCAGGAAATAATTTATAATTATTCAATAAATAGAGTATAGAAAGCAATGGGTACTACTAAACATGTATAAACATAAAGTATGCACATGAGCAAATATATTTTTTCTATGATCTCTATGAAAAGTAAAACTTTTCTCTCACTTTATAAAGCTTCAAAGTTTCCTATTTTCACATACAACATTCAACAATCTATAGTTAATCGTTTCTGAGTTATGCGAAAAATTAAAAAAAAGTTCGAATAAAGTGCCCTTTTGACACTGCCGATTGCATTAAAAAAAAGATGTGTACTTCGTACAAGGAACTAAAAATGAATATGGCACAAGAAATATATGGTATATGAACTTATGAATTTTTAATATAATTTGTAAAGTATATTTTTGTGTTATATGGATATTTTATTAAATGCTCATAACTTGAATAATACCTATAATTGTGAAATATTAGATATAAAATATGAATTGTAATAATTTTATATGTAGCCAATTCTGTTCAAATAGAATAATGCGAAATGTCATGAAATTGATTCTAGGAATGCAGAAATGAATGAAAATAATTTTATAGTGTTTATTGGAATGTAATTCTCTTGATTAGAGTCCGTCGTTTTTTTTTATTACAGTCTAGCTAAACCCTCTATTGAAGCTGATTAAAAAACGAAGCATTTAGCTATGTAAATTTCCGAAAAGTGCTTTTTTCCTATTAACTACACATCAAATACACCAATCGAAATTGAAACTTCCAATTGATTGCCGGTACAAAAAGCTCTACAAAAACTCCATTATTTCCATAGTTAATAGCCACAATTACAGCATTATTGCACAACCCCATACCCTAAAAATTTAAATTATCAGACTTCATTGGCTCTATTAACACACCAAGAGATATACCTGTTTGCATATATACTACAAATAAAATGAGATAGCTCAAAAGTTTGCAAATTTAGAATTATTGTACTTTTTTTTAAACATATTGTAATTTACAAGATATTTGAGTACCAGACACTGTAACAGTAATTAGAAGTATAAAGATTTATAAATTTTGATTTTCAGATCGAATTTGGATGCAAGTAATTAAAAATTCATTTATAAAAGCTCAGTTGCCATCTATTTTGAATTTTTGCAAAAATGATTCTTATTTAAATATGTATTCAATTCAAACTACATTATATGGAAGAAGCTATGTATACATTTTAGTTAATTTAATATTATTGTAATAGGCACATGAAACCTGTGAAGTACCGAATGCAAAATAACAAATTCCTGTGTTTAATTGTGCCACGTTCATCAGCGCCCAAATCCCTCATGTTAAATTTAGTCCTTGCTGTTGCCATTAGTTATTTACTAAGCCCCTGTTAAAAATAGAAGCGCAGTTAGCTTGCAAGTGCGAAACGAATGATAATAATTTAAATATACTTTGTCGTACAAGGAAAGTTGTAGCGAAAGCGTTGTACTTAGTTGCTTCCAAAGTTTTAGTTCTTGTTCTACGGCTGATCCTCTATTCCCCTTTAGTTGCACAGGATTGCTACGGGAAATTAGCACGACTTAAAGAAATATGAGATGGCGAAATTGCTAATAAGTTCGATACTATTTAGATTTATTTTTCTTTCCTCGAAAATGTTTCCGTATTATTTATTTCCTCTTAAATGATCACTCTAGAATTTTCATACTCATGCTTAGAACAAGAAAATCTTTTACACTAAAATATTATTGTAATTTGATAATGTCAGCAGAAAAATATTTTATCAGAATTTTAAATTTGTTTTTATTAGTTGTAGTTTTCAAATACTCTTTCACAAAATAGTTATTTGTGCTGCTAGGTAGGAAAATTATTCTTCAGTCGAGGCTGGATACTTCTTGAGGACCAGAAAACAACTTTACTACCATGTAGCACACACTATTTTTTTATCTTACACAATAAAACAACAGGATAAAATAATATAAACATCTTACGAACACTGAATAACTTAACCCAATGAAATTTGCAGAAATAAGTGAAATTGATTACCAACATTAGAAATAGAATGAAAACAAAAAACAAAATTTTGACATATAAATAAGTTTAGCAATTCTGTTCTATTATTTACAGAATATATAATAAAAATACGTAGAAACTAATGTAAGTATCAAAATTATATCTAAAGTTACAATATTTTAAAAGCATGTAGACGTATTTTATTCTAGTTAATATTTCTAACGCATTAAACGCCATCTGTTAGTCCACACACGAACTATTTTTTCTTTCCTAGAGAATAGTGATATTTTGTAGTTCGAGACCGGCAAATGTCTACTTTCTTGCGCATGCACACGCAGGAAAATCTTATTTTCAATATGTGTAGGATAAATAATCATTTATTACAAAAAGAAGAGATATATTGTGAAGAATATGTAAAAAATTTAAAGAAACAATAAAAAAATACAGTAAAATCCGTTTGTAACGGTACCGCTTATAGCGACAAATAGGTTATAAAGTCAGAATTGTAAGATTTTGTTTGAAAGCCTATAAACATTAATGTTATTTTATCTTATTCGGTTAGAGAGACAAAAAAATACATTAGTAAAGTGGTTTACGATGTAGTTGAACAGATTTGGTAGATCTTGAAACAATTGCTACATGGCACGCACCACTCACTGCACGCAGTATGATTTAAATCTGATCTAAATCACTGATTTAAATAAAGTGATTTAAATCAATGCAACTCTGGATATTATCATATTTCAGTTTCTCCTTTCATGTAGGTTGCCAAAGGAACTGAATACGCTTGTGTATTGGTGGTCACGTTTGAAAATTTGAATGTCCTTATTTGAAAATAAAATAAATAAAAATAAACCTAATCCCACGTGAAAGAATATTTGCGGTGAATAAAAACATATTGATAAAAAATCAGGTCAAATATTTCCGAACTGCTCGGCTAAAGTCGCGATTTGCTCACAAAACGGCGCTGTTAGCAGACGTTCCCGTAATAATATGCGCCAAGCTCGGCCAACTGATCCCATTGAGTCGGAAAGCGTGGAGCCAAGCGCCCGATGAAATCTCAAATCGAATCCGGAGTTGGAGCGAGCGGCGTCTTACGCAGCATCAAATATTCAGGCCCTTTTTGTTGGCCAGATCATTTGCCAGATTTATCGGCGAAAACGCCCGGCGCATTTAAATTAGATACTCTTACTCTGCCCAATGAATCCAGGGCTGCACTTACTGATTCTATTCGCTAGGTTTTTACCAAAAGGAAATTAACATACTCACTAACTCTCTTTTCTTCTTTTTCATTTATTTTAATACTTCCTTGGGCCATCAATTCTAATTACAAACTGTAATTTTATTGGACACTTTCCTTAATTTTCTATTGAATCCTTTTCTTTCCAAGTTGATTCTTTTTCTTATTTGGCATTAGAAAAGTTTTGGATGAGTCAGACAGTTCGGTTATATAGTAGTGGTGGCAAAGTCCGGAAATATTTGAGTCCGGACCCAAAGAAAAAAAAAGTCCGGACTTAAAAAAGTCCAAACTTTTCGGACAGTGTAAAATGCACCTTCACGGTCCGGACCCGTCCGGTGCATTTGTGTACCAGTGCACGGTCCGGTCCGGTGCAGTGCATAAATAAATTTACGAAGCAAATAAAATTAAGTTTAAGTGAAAAGTATATTTTTGACAGCAATGATTTTAATACCCTGAAAAAAAGAAAACCGATTATTATATGTTAAATTAAATAAATTTGTACGGAAGTAATTTACTTGGCTGTATATAAAATCGGCCATAAAGCAAATAAAAGGGAAGTACTATCGTAGGTCCGGACTATCGCAGGTCCGAACACGGACGGGTCCGGACTCGGACGGGTCCGGATTTTTTCATTAATAGGGTCCGGACTTAGTCCGGACCCAAAGTACGGACTCAAAAAAATCCGGTCTCCGTTGCCAGCACTATTATATAGTTGTGGCGAGTTTTATCTGATGTGGATAAGCAATGTTGCCCGCTTTGTCCAATTGGATGGGTTACCGTATAAAGGCTTGGTGTGTTCTGACCTTGCATAAACTGTAAGTTGACATTGTGTGGTTGTGGCGACTATTGTCTGATCATTTGGATAAGCAACGTAGTTTGCTTAGTCAAATTGGATGGGTTACCGCACAACGTCTCGGTGTATTCTGACCAGAGCATGTAACCGGTTAAAAAAACCGGTTAATATAAACCGGTAACCGATATTTTGAACGAAAATTGCGAACTTTAACCGTAATTTTAACCGATAATTTTAAGACCGAAAATACCGGTAACCGTTAACCAACAAAAAAATAAACCGGTTAAAAACCTTTATTTTACTATCATTTAACGCGAACATTTTATTTTTTTTATATCTGTGTTATTTACCTATTTGTATTTGAATATATTATATATTATATTTTTATGTTTTTTTTAATTAATTTTTTTACCGATATATTAACCGGTTTCCAATTTATAAAAACCGGTTTTCGAACTAAAACCATTATTTTTATTACGTTTTCTGTACGGGTTAACGTTAACAAGTATTTTTTACGGTTACATGCCCTGGTTAATACACATTTCCGGGGAATAAAATCGAAGAACTATCACATACTATGGATCACCCTGTATTTAAATAGTTTCTGTACTGTGGTATTTGAAAAAAAAATTAATAATAATTACCTACATTGGAATTATTATGAAACATATAAATATTTAACAATGTTTTCGACCTGCATTGAAAAAAAATTATAATAATATATAAAGTAATTTAACTTTAAAAATATTATTTTCATTAAAAAAATTTTCTCTGATCGTAAGAAAATGATAACTTTTTGATTTTATTTATTCTGAAAAATTCGTCATAAAACATGTTAAAGTTACCATGATTACAAAGTAAAATCGTTGTGAAAAACAATTTCTCATGTCAAATAAGAATAAATAACAATTATTGATTAGGCAATTAGTGGAAATATAAATTATAAATTTAAGTAAAAGCACTTACGATTTTCGAGGTTCTGATCCATCTAGTTTTCTAGAAATGTTTTCAACCATAGTTCTTTCGCGGTTTAAATATTTCTTCTTTCTGCATTTCTGTCATTATAGAAACATACCTGAAACTGTCAGTCTATAAAAATATAATGTTTTAAATATAACTTTTGGATAGGTTATATTTTAATATTTACTACTATACATTTTTAAATAACACATAAGAATAAAGAATTGAAAATTATATTATAATTTCTTTAGCTCTAGCAAAATAAAAAATATTTTATATTTTTCTAAACTACTCATTAATAAAAAAAAACTATTAGTTATTTTTACAATTATTAAAATATATGAACATATTTTACAATATTTGCTGCACTATTATTTATAAAAAAATATTTTGCACTCACCAATATAAATTGCTGCTTCTATAAGAAATTATACCATTTGAAATAGGTTCTGCTTCATTTCCATCTATTATTCCCTAAAAATATCTGAAGAAAGAAATTTATAAAAATTGCTTCATCTGTAAATTATAACAATATAATATTAAAGTGGAGATGTTGGTCCCATCTTCTATTATTTTATATTTGATGTTTAGAGGATGGTTAAGCCCTGCCACCACGACAAGGTCTCTCCACGACGGCAAGGGGGGAAGGGATGGTTTTGGGTTTAAGGAAAGGAGGAAGACTTAAAACTATTGCGACTTAAATCTAACCGCGACTTAAAAGTTATTCGGCGCGACTTAAACTAATGCAGTGTACTTCCAGCGAAAAGGGTCAGGGGCATTGGCATGGAAACCAAGAAAGAAGTAGAAAATGAAAATATAATATTAATTATTATAGTCTATGTACAAACTCACTTCACAATTAGACATTTCAACACGCTAGCGGTCAGACACCCTTCCGGCCCTCCAGTACTAACGCCCAAAATGGCAAAAGGGCAGCAAGATGCACCAAGCACATCCGTAATTCTAACTTATAGACACGCTAATACGAGGGCGGTATCACAACCCTTCCGTGCAACCCATACCAACGACCAGAATGCTGTAAGCAGAGAAAGGAGTGCCTCGACTTATAATATACTACGGGGTATTGCACATTCAAAATTCAAAAATTATAATTGGAGGACTTTAAAATTAAAAATTATTTTTTTAGCGAAAAATTAATGGTAATAGGAGTAAATTAAAAAATTAAATCTAGGAATATTTGCACAAAAATGGCATAGTGAAAGTTGTGTAATATTTACATTTATAGTGAACTAAATAATGTACTCATAAATAAACAAAAGCAAAACATTTAATAAAACAAGGCACATTATAAACCTAAAATAAGTTGTACCTAAAAGCCCGTCTTCCCGGGTAGTTTTGCAGTAAGGATTTGCTTCCATTCATACATCATACCTTATATCTACACATCACATCTCAGACCTAACCATCACACTATATATACATTTTCATACATTGTATTTAATCATCACACCTTATATTTAATCATCACACAATATATTCAATCATCACACCGTATATTCAATCATCACACCATATATTTAACATCACACCTTAAGTTTAATCATTACACCTTATATCTAAGCATCACACTTTATATCTAACCATCACACTTTATATCTAACCATCACACCTTACATTTAATCATCATTCCTTACATTCATCATACCTTATATTTAATCATCACACCTTAAATTTAATCATCACACCTTAAATTTAATCATCACACCTTAAATTTAATCATCACACCTTAAATTTAATCATCTCACCTTATATTTAATCATTACACCTTATATGTAATCATCACACCTTATATTTAATCATCACAGCTTATATTAATCATCGTACCTTATATTTAATCATCATTCCTTAAATTTAATCAGCACACTTTAAATTTAATCAACACACCTTATATCTAAGCATCACACCTTATATCTAACCATCACACTTTATATCTAACCATCACACCTTACATTTAATCATCATTCCTTACATTCATCATACCTTATATTTAATCATCACACCTTAAATTTAATCATCACACCTTAAATTTAATCATCACACCTTATATTTAATCATCACACCTTATATTAAGCATCATACATTATATTTAATCATCATTCCTTAAATTTAATCAGCACACCTTATATTTAATCATCACACCTTATATGTATTCATCACACCTTATATTTAATCATCATACCGTTCCCTACATCTAAGCATCACACTTTATATCTAAGAAGCACACTTTATATCTAATCATCACACCTTATATCTAAGCATCACACTTTAAATTTAATCATCATACACTGCATTCAACATACCTTATATTTAATCAGCACACCTTATATCTAACCATCATACCTTATATTTAAACATCACACCTAACCATCATATTTCACATGTTCACTCCACACTTTATACCTAGATCTCATTTCATACCTAATGTGCCAAGTCTTATTAATTTGTTTAGGAATAAATTTAATGCAATATATTTGCATGATACGGTATCAGTTAAAGTTAAGATTAAACAATGTCAACAATGTATCACGGAAATAATTTAAATTAAAAATGAGCTTATGGGAATTAAATTTAATGAAGTCGTAAAATATTCAGGGAGGATATTATTCTTAAATATCAGAATTGGACTTACTATTTCAGTGGTGAGAAAAAAAACTGAGAAGTACCTGCTTCCCCCCTTACGTCTATATCTTATATCTATATCTTATATCTAGAAAGTAGCTGGAACCTGAAACAATAAAAAATATGAATTAGTTTATTTATAACAAAATTTGTTTTTAATAATTATAAAAAAAAATATTTGTACTGCACACTAGTTTCAATAATAATATAGTAGTAGTAAATCGCAATCAATTATTAAAATTCAAATTAAAAAATAAAATTATAAATTGTGCTCACCTGATGACTGCTGAAAAGACACTGAAGATTTCTGTGTCGTTAATTATCATTTTAATAAATGAATAAAAGTAGGGGGATTACGAAATAGTTAATAGTTATTCAACGTTATATTAAAATTATTATATTAAATTAATAGTAGGGTATTAGCTAACACTATCAAGTATAAAATATAATTTAAATAAAAAATAAATATGTATATGTAAATAGAATTGTAGTGTTACCGATGTTTAGGACGTACGAAATTGGCACACCCAACAATGGGTAAGAAGACATAAGTGAAATATATGTTTCTAATTAATTTAATTATAATTGTTACATATTTCTTTTGCTCTGCCATATAGTAAAAAAATATACAGTGTGTTTGAAAATGTGGAAAGGCTCTTTTATTTTATTTTATTATAACAGATGTACACTCAAACCAACTAGTCCCCGTACACCATAATAAAGGAAAAAAGTTTTCTATTATTTTAAAGTTTTTTATTGAATATTTATATACAAGAAATAAATTTTATATTATAACATACTGTATATTAATAAATAAAATAATGTATTGACTTTATTTGAATTTTGTATAAAAATTGTGAAATTTACCGTAATTTTAACCGATATTTCTAAGGCCGAAAATACCGGTAACCGTTCATCATAAAAAATAAACCGGTTTTTATCGAACATTCACCTTCATTTTAATAATACTATTTAGTGCGAAAAAAATTGAATTTTTCATATCTGTTATATTTGTATTTGAATAAGACTATATGAGTCATGACAATTACGATATTATTGGAGAGTCATAAAAATAGGTAGTCCCTTTGTAACCTTTAGGCATCAAGTTTAAAATTGAAAAAATTACTTACATTTCTCTGAATGTGTTATCGGAATTTTTGTGAATTTCTAGTTTGATTTTGCATGCAGCATGAAACATAATCGCTTTTCATTTGGTCCTAATATTATTATTTTTTTAATTAAGTTTTTTATTATTTTTTTTTATTAACCGATTTATTAACCGGTTTAAACCGGTTTTCAATTTTTAAAAACCGGTTTTCGAACTAAAACCATTATTTTTATAATGTTCTCAATATGGGTTAACCGTTAACCAGTATTTTTTTCGGCTACATGCCCTTATTCTGACCTTGCAAACACTGTTGGTTTTCATTAAAACACAAGTAAAATTTGTCAAGGGGCAAGTACTTCAGGCCTTGTTTCTACTACAAATGTTGTGCCAAAAATGCTAAAACTTTTAGCTGTATGTGAAATATAAAAATGAATTTTCCATCGTTCATGCTTTTTGTTGGTCAAATATAAAATTTATATGAACCAGGGATGAAAAAGATAACGTAACAATACCTGATAACGTTATAATAACGCTTCATTTCCTAATATTTTGTTCATAACGTACAAATAACAAAATAACGTTATGTAACAGTAACGTAACAAATAACGATACACTATAATAGTTATTGGTCGTTGAGAGAATATAAATTCGTATTATAGTGATATTTTAATATTTTTTCGGTATGTATTATGTATACATAAATGTCACGACTCACGAGTATCGTTTGAAGACTGTTCCAAATGTACTGATCACAAACCTTCTAACATCTTACTGTCAATACGAGTGCACGTGTGTCATATTATGTTATTAAATTAATTAATGCTTGCCTTATAGCAGATAACTACCAATTACTGAATAAGGTATTTCAAGTATATTTTTTTGGTTTAATGTTTTTATGAATTTTTATTGCAAATTTGAGAAAAAATAAAGTTATTTTAACGTTATAATAACGAAATAAAAATAACGTTATATATTATGTTGTTTATTTTTTTTAAGATATACAACTTTATATAACGAATTATTTATATTTGTAACATTATAAAATAACTTTATCCCATCATTGGAATAAACACACAATTACTATTCTTATTGTTATTTACCTATTTATTAAACCATCGACTAATTGGTACTTATTAATTAGGTCAAGAATATTCTCAAATTATTTAAAAATATTGTTCGAAAGTTTTTGGTTTGCTCTCTGTATGTGTAAATAATATTAATTATAATGCATTTAGAATTCGATGTGATATTAATTTATTATTCTTTGTTGCAGGTACGTTGATTGTTCACAAACTACTACAACTGTTTTTTAATTGGTAAAGTACTATTTTTATATTATAATAGCATATTAACTAATGATATAATTGTATAAGTCGACCATTAAAAGCACGAGTGCTGTAATGGCTTTTATACAGGTGTAGCCTACGCTGTTTTTATTATACATGTATAATCTGAAATTTTTATTTTGATGTTTTATCATTTTTTTTTTATGATATAACATCGTTTACATGGAGATTGATTAGCAATTGTTGTTTATAGTACTTTCAATTTTAATTATGTTATTGCCTAGCAATTTTAAAGAACGGCGTGTTTTAATCTTGAGTTTTCGCACGCTTTTTAGTTTGTTAAACAAGGATTATGATGCAGATATAATAAAATAGTTATTTGTATATCAAGTGCTGAAAGTCTATCTTTGTCGGACCAAAACGAAAGTTGCAGCCTGAGCGAAGCGAAGGTTGCAGTCGTTTGTGTTCGACAAAGGACTTTCAACACGTGTTATACACACTATTTTTTCTACTCCTGCAAGATAAAAAATAAGGAAATAAAAAAATATTTTTTAAACATAATTTGACATTTATTGCAAATTTTGTTATTGTGATGTGCAAGTGATGCGTATCCATGGCAGCAACAATGTAACAAACATTTATTAGTGCTGCAAAGAGTCACTTTCAACTTGAAAAACATACCAGAAAATTGTATTTTCAAAGCAGGAGTAGAAAAAATATATTTAGAAACTTTTTACGGGACTGTAATTATTCTTAATCTAAAAATCTAATTTTAAACGAGGAATAATTATTTATAGTGCAACTGTGCCACAAGTTCCACAATTTAAACCGCAATTATGGAAAATTAAGAATTTCCGAGCCTTGAGGAAAGTGAAAAAAAATTCTTTACTTTTTGATAAGATATGAAAATTGTTTGAAGAATCCTTGACAAAATTCCTGTCGCCAATTTGTGTGTAAAAGTAAATGAAATGAAAAATGAGTACGAAGGCGTATATTAATTCCCAATTTGGCAAATAATGCAGGTTGCGGCGAATTGCGTGAAAAACTGAAAGGACGAAGCGAGAAAGGCAAATAATTGCTTTTGAAATGAGATTCTTCACTGGATTACGTGTTAGCAACAAAATATATGAAATTACTCGTCTAAAACAACAAAGCTACTCCCTTGTTGAGATATTGCATTTGTTTTTTATTATTTCCAAATCAGAATTTCGTGGAAATGAGAAATGCTTTATTAAAACGAAAATTGTAAGTGATAGAGATACCTGGCAGCTTTAATTGAATTGTAAGGTACACTATTATCTTTTGTAATTACTTTTTGATTACATTTTGAGATTAATTCAATCTTTGTCTTCTTAATTCTATTGTAAAGAAATTTAATCACCGTAAAATTCTCCGAGACTGTGCAATTTTACGCCGTTTTGCAATTAAATAGCAATTTATCGAAAAAAAATGCCGTGACAAATAAGACTTCTTACAAAGAAAAATTAATAATTATACGCACTGTATACTGCAATTATTTTCATCGTTCATGGATATAGTAGATTGTTTTCAATAAAAAAGTTTATATTTTAATTTTTCACTTTATTTGTAAAAAAGTCTTCATATGGAATCTCTTATATATTTTCTTGTCTTTCAACTTTAATAGCCTTACTATTCGGTTGGTCAGTAAAAAATAAAATTTAGACGATATGACCTTATTTGTATTTTCGTAATAAATGACAATGAATAAACAAAGTGCAATTTTATATTATTCCATCAAATGTTGACCAAGAATTTTCTTATTCGTATTTTGTGTCTGCACTTCAGAAGTAGGATGTATCCTGTGAACCCATAAACTATATTCGTCCATAGTTTTATTGAAAATTTTCTGTGAGCACATTTCTTTTTTGCTGGGTATAAATTCTATTCTCACGTTAGATATTACATATTGAAATTCCGCAAAAAGCGTAATATACCTGTAAAAATACGATAACATATGATACGTATATTCGGTTATATTTTCTTTTGTTCTTTTCTCATTTTTTCCAATCCGAAGATGTTCAGATCTGCTCTGTTTTCATTTATTTTTGTTTTTGATGGCTGGTGTAATCCTGGGGGAATTTTTCATTTTGCACGTATGGCTTTTGTAAGTTGGTATTAGCTGTAGACTCCCTCCGGACTTCCACTTACTTACCGCTGGATGGTGAGTTACTCTCGGCTTGGCGTACCCTCGTTTTCTGCGGTCGGGTTTATCACGAAATATCGATAAAATACCGGAGCAATACAAAGAAAGAAAAGTTAATGAGAAGTGTTCTTTTCAGGGTTTCTTTCATATTTATTGCCCGCTTCAAGATTTTAACTTCTTCTCATTTTATAAATGCTTGGAAAAGTTTTAATGATAAGCTTGAAATTGTGAAACATTTTATTCTTAAAAAAGAACTTTACTTATGTAACTATTTTGAAATTTACACAATTCTACTACTACAGAAAAGTTCATAAACGAGTAGATAAATTGTACAATTAGATCAAGAGTGTTAAAATACGTTAATGAGTATAACTATCATGAATCATGACATTTGTAATTAATTAAATCAATAAATAAATATTTATTTGTAGATTAGAGTTTATTCATTATTAGCAAATAATTATCATTGTGCAAATATATTATTTAAATAAATATATATTTATTTTTATTTTACTGATAAATAGTGATGGGTAAAAACCGGGTTTTTTCAACTCGAGGGTTTAAACCCACGGTTTAAACCGGTTTTTTGCTTTTGGGTTTAAACCCATAGGTTTTTTCGAAGTTTTTTATGGAATTTAATTAGTTATTAAAAAAGAATCAATTTGATACCAAATACTTGATAATTTGCCTAGTATAAAATGGAATTATCGCAAAAAACGAATTTTTCAATAAATGTATAACCTATATATGTATTAGTTTATGAGTTACCGGAGATCTCAGTAAGTATTCTGTCCCTTTTAGGACAGTTTTTGAGATGCACTTTCAATTTGGCTAAAGTTGGGAAATATAATTTTCCACACAAATTACATTTAGCCTGTGTAACTTCTTTGTTGTTTTTTTGGCACTTTGACTATTGTAAATATGTACCAAGTTATGCCTTTTTCTCGCAGTATGATAATTAAATTAATATGTACGATTTTTCAGCTATAACTAGTAAGTACCTAATTAACCGATACCGATATAACAGTACGATGACAAGTTTTCAAACAAAATTTAAAGAAGTGGGGTTATAATTTAAATTTGAAAAAACCCTATAACCCAAGTCGAAAAAACCCAACCGGGTTTTGGGTTTAAATCCATTTGGGGTTTAAACCCTCGACACATCTCTACTGATAAATAACAAAATTGAAATAGTCCTATCATTGATATAATTTACGGTTTGGGTATAATGATATGTCACGAATTTTTATCACAATATAAATCACAGTATCCGTGACAATGGCTCACTAGCATCCCAATGTGATAAACAAACAGATAACCGGCGTGGAAGAACATCGCTATATATTTACACGGCCCAGGGTGATATACATCACGCCTTTACACAAACACGGAACACGGGGTATTTACATACACATACATTACATCGATATGCATTGAACAAATCCCAGTGGTGCTCTGCAAATAAACTACGGAACAAATACATAATGCGCAGGTGAACGACTTCAAGACGGAAATTTCATAAACGCGTCACGTTACATTTTCCAGAGTTATAGTTTTCCTAAAGAAAAAGGCTGATATTTATTGGTTCAATATTTTAACGAAAGGTTACTATTTATAGTAACATTGATACTGACCAAAAATAATGTTATGTGGCCAGTATAAAATGTCAATGTGATAGTCATTCAAATGTTTTTATCGTATATCATTTTATTTATACATGTATATTTCCTTTTATAAACCAGTATTATTTGTAATATTTAAATTTTAAGCTAGAAATTATATGTAGTATTCTAGTAACAGTAATATAAGAAAAATAAAAAACCTTTGAAAAAATTATATTTATTCCAGAAAATACAGTTTACGGTTTTAATAAAATTAACATATTCGCTCGATCATTTTAATTAAAAATCTAAATTATTCCCTGTACAAGGTGTCCCGCAACACACTTTCTTAGGAAATTTTAAGTCGAAAATACCTTACACATTTAATGTGATTTGTAAGAGATATTAAATTTAATGCAGAAGGTAATGATTACACATTTTTTATATTATTGATTAATTGATAAATTCTTACAATTTTTTCTTATTTAATGTTTCATATTTGTGATATCACAAAAATTTTCAGCTTAAAATATATGCAATTAAATCCCCGAATATCGAATCACGTGTGCGAAAGTAGCCAAACAAAACACATTTACACTGAAAATTTTTAGCGTAGAAAAGTATCCAATCAAATCCCTGTATTTCTGATCACGTATGCAAAACTAGCCATTCAAAACACCCAGTGAAAAGAGCTCTAAGACTTATCAAGTATATCATGAGGTTGTTAGGTAAATGACAATTATTTGCATGTGTCAAATATTAATTATTTCATTGTTTTTCTTTCAAAATGTAATATTTAGGTTATGGAAGTGAAATAAAAATCTTAAAAAAAATTCTCACCGAGTATCCCTCGATCATTGATAAATAACTTTATGACAACTTCCTCAGCGTCGGGCGGTTACCGCTTTCGGCTGTCAAAATTATTGCGTAATTATCAATGCCCTAGGGATATTATATCTGATACTTTGCTACGGTTTTAATTTGAAATCAAGAATATGCCGAAATTAACTTTATTTTATCAGAATGGTGCAACGCTTCATTTTGGTCGAAATGTTACAACAAATATAAATAACAAATATGCTAGCTGGCGGATGGGAACAGAAGGCCCCGTTTTCTGGTCACCGAGATCACCAGATATAACGATTCTCGACTATCTTTGGGGATACATGAAGAATTTGGTTTATGCAGAAAGATCCAAACCAGTGATGAATTAATTTATAACATTTTGGCTGCAGCTACATCCATATGAATCGAACTTGATACTTTTCAGAGAGCTACTTATCAATTAAATAAAGGGGTAGAATGTGTACTGAAACAGAGGAAGGACTTAATTAACTTTATGTTCAACATTTCTGACATGTGTAGGGTAAGTGGGGGAGAAATGGACCAATAGGATGGATGGACTTTTAGTTTTAAAAGTCTATTAGAGTAATATCTGTCATAGGGAATGTAGCCGCTTGAAAATTAATGCAGTCAATACTGAATAACCCAAGATTTACTTAAAAAATTGCCACAAATATTTTGTACTGTATATACGAGTATAAAACTAATTAATTTCTACTTTGGTAGGTTTAAATTATTTATTTATATACATACTTTATAAACATATCTATCTGTATATCTATCTGTACACAGTCATAAGTAATTTAGTGGTCCATTTAACCTCTGCTCTGAGGACAGATGGACCACCTGTGCTGAGGAGAGATGGATCAGAGGATTTTTGTTGTTGAAAAGATCAATTCTACCAGTAAATAGACGGTAAATAGACAAATATACGATTTTTAGCACAGTTCCCTCACCTGTTTGGAAGAAAAAATAATCACCCGATCCGGTGTTTCACCAGGACTATAATAAATAGATATTTTTGCGAATTTCTGTTTTGAAAGATTTTAATGCCGTCTAAAGAGTGTCCTTGTACGGTGACATTAATCCCTTGAATAGTCCTTTACATAAATAATGTTTTACGAATGAAATAAATATCTTTTAATAGCTGTAGCAAAGCTGTTTACGATTAAGCAGCGAAACGATCTCAACACCTTCACATCTCGTTCCGTACTACTTTCACAAACATGAATGCATTTAAATTCAATGAATGGTTGAATGAATGAATAAAAATGGCATTGCCTACACATTTCTACGTAGTAAAATCGTTAGCGGCCGCGGTTTCCAATCCTACGATGCCGACAGTAGCGGAAACACTTACGGTCAGGTCGCCTATCTGGAATCTACGACCAGATAGCTACTGCACGTATTAGTTTTATGTCTAGGGGGAAATAATGGTAGCGGAATGGTTGGAATATGGTTATAATGCCACCACAACTTTAACTATTCTGTATGGATTTTCAGATAGAATAAATACACAATTATTCTCTTTTATTTGAATAGAAATTGTTTGAATTTTCGATAAGATAACTACACCGTTCAGAATTTTAATATAGGACATGTCAAGCAGTTAATAATGCTTTTGGGAGTCCTAGAAAGTTCTAGTTGAACCTGATTTCAATCGTAATAATCGCTAATCTTATTTGTCGCAATATTAATGCTAATACATGATATTAAAAAAAAAACACATTGTGTTTAGGGTTTTTCGAAAATCGCTCGTCTTGTAAGTAAGAAATAACGTACAGTAGAAACCTGCAATATTTTCCTAAATGTCAAACATCAACAACTGACAGATTTAAATTGATTAACTGAAAATTCCATAAGCCATTGAACAGTATTAACAGTGTACCAATAAAACAAAATCAGAAACCAGATTTTTATATGACTATTTGCTAAGTAAAGACAAAATTTAGGTGGAGCAGATAATAATATGGTACATTTCTCTAAATATATATTTATTTATATTTACCAAAAGATTGTTCAATTTCCCTACATTTAGGGAAATTTCCCTAGGTATGGAAACATTACGCATAGATTGCGACTTTGAAAACTCGTGTAATCTCGGCGAAATTCGAGGCCGAGACGAGATAATAATATTCGAGGCGAGAAATAAACGATACGAGATAGAATATTTTACATTTAAAATGAGACGATTCGAGAAAAAGAAAAATCTCGTCTCGTCTCACAGAATCACTAATTGTTTTGGTTGTTTTAGTTAACAAACAAAAAATGAACCTTAATTAATAATACAATTAATATTGAGAATGTAAAAAATTGTGTATAACAATATCTGTTATATTGTATTTTTAATTTGTAATATGTATTTTCTTTTTCTATGAAGTATTTTTGTATTATAGTGTATATTGTACATCTTTTCCTTCCTCGGTTTTTGTATCTCAGGAAACGTAAAGGAATTTTGTTCCTGTTTTATATTACTTCGCAGTAGAAGCTTAAAAAAGCATATTGGTTGACTTCCAATAAATAAATGAATAAATCAAACATCCCTCCCTTTTTTGTAGAGCTTGTGACATCATGACAAATGAAATTAATTTTTCTTGTTTTATTACATTTTTCGGTGAAATATTTTTGGCTGTTATTAATACGCATTCATTTTGCTGAAAAAAGTTTGTCAGAAATCTGGTTCTCTTTTAATAACATTCACGTTACTTTCCATTTTTTTTACTAAAATAAATTATTGCAACTGCCTATACCAATTAGCAGGTAGGTTAATAAAAAAATAAATTTGGAGTTAATTAACTCTATATTTAGTTTAAAATTTCTGGTGTTGCAGCTGTATACAAAACAGTATAAATTCGGAGTTACGTTAATTCTGCAAACGTCATATTCAGTGTTAAATCCAGAAAGATTTTGCCGGTGGGGAAAATGAAACTTTATCACAAAATATAACAATATTGTATTATTAAAAGCCCTAAATATATTAAAATATAAAAGTAACAATATATTGTTGTCTGCCGAGTGGTAAAGAATATATCATAAACATTTATCCACATTTATAATAAATTGTATTCGTTTTCATACCTATCCTTTGATTTACCAAGAAGTTAATCTATTGAAGTTTTATTAGCTTCTAGCAAAATTTCGTAAATAATTTTCTGAATGAAGTTCCATGCTTGATATTTGACATTTTTATTTATTTGCAATTTGCTTACGTTGTTTACACAAAAATACCAGATTACCAATATAACGCATCTCCTTAATGTTTTTGGAATGTCGTCTTATAATTAGATATTATATTCCATTTGATAACAATAGTACGTAAAACATGGATACCTCGGGCGTAAAGAGATTTAGACTTATGGACGACTCTGCTAAGCGTCGGACTTCAAATTTCGTCCGTTAACCTTCTCTTTCGGAATGGAACTAAATATTTTTTTATGGATTAGCACTGCATGGAGTTTCAGGATTAAGATTGGAACTAAATTTGAGACTAGATCTATTCCATGTTAGAGACAAATATCTTTTATGAATTAAAATAGGACTAAATATGAAGATAGCGTGTAATCCCTTTTATGAATTTGGCTGTAAGATATTAGTGATAAAGCCAAGACAAGACAAAATACTATTTATATCCCAGTTTCCCGATAACCATCATGTTACAACACCGGTTATGCAGTCGACTGCTCCATCCCTTGCCGGTAGAAGACGCGTCGCGACGCCTTTGCCGCGTAATGAGTAAAGGGCAGACAAGACGCCGCCCTTGTAGCACCGGATGCTTTGCTTCCTCAGTCTGTATCGCATGCTCAAGTGCAATTGCTTTGATGTGCCAGCTCAAGCTGATTGACTCCACAAATACATTAAAATCGCGGAGAGAACATCCGCACACGCAACGAGAACCTTTTTAATTATGCGAAACAACCTTTGGGCTATGATTATTCAACTAGTTGTAAAGAAATCTTAAATAAACATCTGTAAGAACAGTTTGAAAATTTTTTAGAAGCTAAAGAAATGCACTTAATGAAATGATGACTTAATAAGTGTCTATTGAAAACGAAAAATCTTAGCTACGTTTCCACCTCTTAACATAGTCAATAATGATTATGACTAAGTTTATGTTAAGAGTTGGGAGTTGAAAATGGTCGAAATTTAACATTAGCTTAGTCATAATCATTATTCTGGTAAGTGTTCGTTTGCAAGTATGTAAAATACGAAGTTAAATCCATATTTCAAGTACAATAAAAATTATTTGATTATTAAATTATATTAATAATCAGTAATTTTAGATGGTAATTACACACTGTTGAAATATAACTGCTAAATATAATTTTCATAAATTGGATTTTTTGTGGTGAACTAGCCAGCTGAAAGGAAAGTCTCCATTTTTATTTTATTTTCTGTTTCGCTGTCTGTGTTTACCATGAACCGAAGATATAAGTATTGTTTTTCTATTTTCCATGTCAAAATCAACAGTTCTACACGTAAACAAAGAATTTACAATATACTGCAGTGTACCTATTTGCTCTCCAGTAAAACAACGATTATAACTATAACAAAACTTTGTAGTTTACATACTTTGTGATTACGCGTAACGACAAAACTAAGACTCATTTCTCAAGGTTATGATTTTTACTAAAACTATGACTATGTTAAGAAATGGAAACGTAGCATTACAAAATTGAAATCCGAAAGAATATTTATCAATTAGTTGGTTGGTTACCTGAGGGCAATATTGTCAACATCTTCACAGAGAAAAATTAATCAATTCCAATAATTTATCGACGTATAAAAGAATGCGAAGGAGGTATATTTTGTGTGAATTTATCTAAAAGTAGACGTCCAAAAATTTTGACTGCGTTATTGAAAGAATGGTTAGAAGAGAATCAGAGCAGGGATGTCGGTTCGAAAATTAAGTTGACGTTTTCATGTTTCACACATGACTGTGCGTAGAGAATTGAATCGTAATGGTTTAAACTACCGCAAAACTGCCCAAAATACACAGCAGTTCAGTTGCAGAGGATTCTTAGGTACATGTTGTCGTGCACCAAGACGTCGCCCTTTCATTAATAATAGAAAAATCATAATGGACTATAAAAATACTTTACACGATATAAAAATGAAATAAACGGAAATGTCGGTTTTTACACTGACATAAGGTGAGGCAGTTAATGCAAACCTTTTTATTAATCGTTTTCTTACAAAATTTATTGCATTTATAAATGGACATCATGCTAATGATGAAATAATAATTCGGCGAGACTTAGCTTCCTGAGAGATTGACTAAATCAGCAAAATGTTCTATTTCCAAAGGCAAGGCCTATCGAAGATTTTATGACATCTCTAAGTAGAAGGTGTAAGAAAAGTGGAAAGCCCAAAATGAGGAGTAAGTTCGTTGTATTAATTAATTAAATATATTTATATTTTGTCCAGGAGCTTATGCGAATTGTGGGAAAATTACGGGCCATTAAAATTAGCGGTCTATTGTTCACTATAATACTGGAATAAAGGTTGCTTTAGTTTAGATAAACATAATCTAACTTGAATTAAATATACATATCCCAACTTTTTCTCAAAACTTTAGTACTATATGTTAGATACACAACATGTAAAGGAAATAGAGAAGAAACTTCGTTTCAATCGCTTACGTTCCAAAATGTTGTATGACCGATGTTCTGACGTAGGATGATCGACAGTGGAACCGCTATAAAAACTAGTATTCTATTTGTATTCATCCTGATGTGGGGTCAAGCACACGGCAACCGGAACCATTCACAGGAAGCACAGTGAGTAGTTCTGTGAGAGGCTGATAGACAGCGCCAGCCGTCTCAGACGTTATCTGCTCGGAACGTCAGAGCGGCTGATCGCTCTGATAAACGATGAGTGAATACTCCGCTAAGATATCATCGCAAGTGTCGGGTTGCACACAAACCGTTGCTGCTGTACCCGCTCATTTGAGGAGTTAGATGACCGATAGGTGAGCTCTCAAACTACTTCAAAGTTTCTGTAGACTATAGAGGTTTGATACGGAAAATACGGGTCGTTGTCCAAATGGTCTTGAATATAAACGCCCTGATAGATTCATCAAGTTGATTGAGTACTCATATTTGAATCATAGAATATGTATCTACTTTTAACATAGGTATATATATATATATATATATATATATATATATATATATATATATATTTATTTATTTATGAACTCAAAACACGATTTTATCATTTTTATTTGACGGTTGTTGTTTCATTAAAAAATCAGCCAAATTTAAGGCTTATAACAGTGGTACTCAAACTTATGCACCTCCAATTGGAATTGATAATATAAAATTTCCGGCACCCCTATCATTATGTGCATGTAATTTTAAAGACATTTTATTAATCAACACATTAAAACATGTGATACATAAGATTGATATAATTCCTTCATAACTGGGTGTATTTTGGGCAAACTTACTCGCATTTCATGTTCTACCGTCTTCTATCGTTCTCTCTTTTTAGTTTTGATGTTAACAATCATTCGCGGTACCCCTACAAAAATTGATATGCACTCTAAGGTGCCCCTGCACCGACTTTGAGAACTACTGGCTTATAAGCATCATATTAATACTTATACTTGCAATTATAAAACAAAACGTTGACATTGAAAATCGTGTAAGTGCCAAAAAATTTTGAGTTAAATTTTTCAAAATGTTGTATGTACTTTATCCAACACGTTCAAAAGGGAACAAGTGCCTAGCGATAATAAAATAGTTTTAAGAGAATTAAGAAGATGACTGTTGTAGTATGTGATTCACTTTCACAAGGGCTAAGTGCCATCGTTAGTAACATAACCTGTTTCTTTGATGCATTACGTCGTTCTAATACGTCTGCACGTTGAATTATGGTACATAGACCTTTCTGTACATCTTCTGATTCTAATAAGTATTAAGTAAGTCAAAAAATAAAAAGAATTGTTAAAATATTTTATATAACACTTTCTACATGATACATTTTTATTATTATTGTATAGCTTTTTGTCATTTAGCCCTTATGAATTTCAATTATAAGTATTGAATGTCTTCAGAAGAAATTAACATAAATAAATGAATAAAATAAACTTTTTAGTTTTAGTTCTGTAAATTTTATTATGAGTTTTGAAAGATGTTTCCTAAGCGGCCACTACAAAAAATTAATTTCCATTTAATACACCATCTGCCAAAAGGTACAATTGCCCAGAACTTATGATGCGACGATGAACATAAATATTTCCATCTTGACCAAAACCAATCATATTTAAGCGAAATTATTTCCATTCCTTTCAAAGTCAATTAACATGCCACGAACCGATGTTCTCTTTTCTCCGTATTGTTGCTATGGTAACCACTATTGACTGTTTGATAACAAACCGATTGTTTGAGTGAAAAATATTGAAATAAGTGTCAAATACATTTGTTTTTATGTGGTCGCTAAAAATTATACTTCCATGGACGTGAATACTTTTCTGCACACGATACACAATATACTATTATAAATTTAACTTAAATATTTATATTTCAGAATTAGCTGGTGGCGAAATACTGTATGCAAACGACGTAGACGACAGTCACCAGTTGGTACATATCTAAAATAAAATTCATATTTAATATATTTTCTACCCACAAATTACACTACTACCTCAATTACATGCCTTACACTTGAATATATTTTTTCTGTATTTATTGCATAAGAGTTTTTGAGTTCATTTCAATAAGAAAAGAAAATTGGTGCACTATTAATATCAGGTGTATTAAAAACTCATTTCTTTCCAATTTCCTAGATATGCTCTATTTAATAAATCATACCTTCATACGTAACACTATTCTTCGAAAACCCAAGTCAATTTTTCATAATTCTATTTAGCATGCTGGTTTGTGGATGGAGTAAATTATACTTACAATTATTAATATGGAATATACATAAAATTGGATCTAAGTATAAATAACTAGCTCTGAACGCCTTACTTAAATCAGATATTACTAATTTATAATTATAAATACTAAGTTTAAGTATAATTTGATGTTATGAATGAGCCTTCATAGTACACTTCTCTATATATTAATATTTAAACAAAAGGAACTAGATATCAGAATTAAAATTGTTAATACGAAATGTCAGGGGCTTAATTTTGTAAATATTCGTTAAAATTTCGAAATATCTGAATTTACATAATTTTATTCTTTTATTCCGCATTGTAAAAATAACATTGCCTAATTAAAAAGGTGTTCCAGTTGAAAAGTAATTCGAATTAGTTGTTATATATAATTAAATTATTTAATGAACGTATATAAAATTAATAACCTTGAGCAAACAATTTTTCGCTTATCAAAACAGCATGAAAAATAAATAATTGAACTGATCATTAATTATCCTGTATTAAAACCCCATTTTCACATTAATGTTCAGTAATCAGATTAGCTACTCGTATTATCGTTGATAATATATTATCAATAATAAATTGTTTATATATCTGCAAACACGATCATCAATTGTTTAAAAATAAATCTGTTTCCATAATTCTGAATCCTTTGTATGTTGCTGAAGCTGTAGGCTATTGTTGTCAGTATCCATTATTTACAAGTAAATAACATTTATTGATCAAATAATACAATTCCATAAATGCATAATAAAAATATATATACCAAGTAACTCGTATTTCTTGGGTAATGTTTAATACATTTTTTTAAACAATTTTATAATGATGTTATAAACTGATGAATCGAGAAAAGCTATATGAAGTTGTGTCCAAGTTACAGTTTCGCATTTTGCTGGATTTTCTGTTTCTGTACATTTCATTGGCAGGGTGCCCGAACATTTTTATCTGCGGTTCCCTCCACTTTCATGCGATGTCTGGGAGTCGAGCCATGTATCAGAACGGACTACAACGCACTTCATCACACTTCCGAATTGTCCGAGAAAAAATACGATGTTCTCGGGATAATAAAACGTCGAACATGAGAAATATAGAGGGCGAAACGCTTCGATTTAACGGCCTGTAATAATAAGAAATACGGGGGACTACTTCTTGCTCTTATACAGATGTAAACATTTGTTTTGTTAACCTCAAATCTCATACTTATAGCTAAACAAATCAATTTGTAGCCTCATTTTTAAATAATTTTTAAAACAATCAAAATCGAATTAACTTCCTACAAATTCAATATACCTATTACTAATAACATAAAACAAAGTTTGAATTATTTAAAAAATTACCATACCAGGGTCTGAACGTCTATGAAAACAAAGGTTTTTCACGACATGCATAGAAAGCTCTAACTTTCTTTTCGCGAAATAGTGAGGAAAATTACTTTTCCCTCTCTAGAGAGGAAAAAGTACTGTTACCAACAGTTTAATATGGATATTATTATAGAATGAATGTCTAGATCGCCTGCAAGGGCATCTCGTGCCCTGAAGATGATCTAGTTCAGCCGGACGGGAATTGGAGCACGCTTCGGCGTGTCCTCTAATTCTAGCAGTATTACCTGCTCTGGATTGTGATCTGATTTCAGTGGCTCAGGAATTAGAACATTCAGAAGTGTTTACTCTAATTCAAGGACTGGTGAAACAGGCCCGTAGCCAGGAACCATCAGTAGATGGGTATATATATATATATATATATATATATATATATATATATATATATATATAGTAGTTATTCAAAACAAAAATAATATACAAAAGAAGCATTAAATTTTAATAAAACTTTTTGTAAATCAACATTTTTCGTGCGAGATCTTTCAAATGCAAGAAATGTTAAATTTGCTAAGCGTTGATGAGTCATTGATAATTTTTGCGGTCGATTTATTCTGGTTAACACAAAAAATGTTGATTCGCAAAGAGCTGTACTGCAGCCGAAAGTTCTAGCTGTTGCTAACATTTTATATGAATTTTCATATGCTATTCTTTGTTTGTAAATTTCTTCAAAAGTTTTAGAATTGTCGATCTTCTTCAGATATGCTCGAACTACATGGTAGTGGAATATCCAAGGTTGATAAATAATTAATTTCTTCGTAACAAAGATCTTCTGCTGCTGAAAGAGCTCCTATTAAAGCATTATTATCGCTAAATCTTCGTGCGAGTTCATTCAAAATTACCTATGTCGAGAGTCTCGTAAAACATCGACTTAAGAGCGATTTCTTCATTAGTGACATCACCTGTTGTTTCCATAACTACATATATAATCTTTAAGATTACTGCTTGGTGTTCTGCGTTTTTTGGATTGAATATCTGTTGTTGGTCCCAAACTCTTTCACGGTAATCGACAATGTAGGTACTTAAATGTCAATTATACAAACAATTTAGTTAAGATATTTTTAAGATTTTTCTAGGTGGGGCTTGGTCAGTTCGTAGGTGGGTCTGAGCCCCACCTGGCCACCCCCTGACTACGGGCCTGTGGTGAAACCAGAGCATATTCTGGAGCAGATTTGGCTGCTCTGGATTGTGCTCTAATTTCAATAGGGAATTAAAGCATTTTAAAGAGTTTACTCTAATTCTAGACCTACTGAGAACAGAGCACATTCTGAAGCAGATTTGGCTGGTTTGCTGAATAATTTTTGAAAAGTCGGTGCTCGTGACTCGAATGCCCCACTCACTATGCTCGTTAGTCAAACTCGAGCTCGAATGGAACAAAATATAGTTTGACAAATTATTATATTTAGACCTCTGGTAAATTTACATGTTGAAAAATACAGAATTTTTTAACGTTTCTATTAGTATAGGTATTAGTTTTCTGCCGGAAATGTAATAACTTATTTATTGTTTGTGTAAAGAACATAGTAAATCTAATAAACCCTGATGATTTTTCATTAACGGAATGATGTTTAATATTTTTCTTGGCAATTATCGAACTTTAATATTAATTTACGAGCAAAACTTCCTTGACGGTAATTGCGAAATATTTTTCACGGTTTATGATTTTCAAATAACCGCCTATCATCATTTATAACTGACAGACAAGTGCTAAACAAAACAAGTGCCATTGACTGATAATCAATGAAAACTAATTATCGGTTATTCACAGGTAATTCTCGCGAGATTATTCATAAATCTATTAGAGGGTTTGTTAAATATTAAAAACCTGCACGCTGCATATTGTTCATGCAGATTATAAACAAGTGAGTGTCAATGTTTACCGCTATTCACATGTTTTCATTCTGTCAACAAACATTTTTGGAATACATAAAACTAATGGTGGTACAATAACCTAATCAAAAATTGAACAATGTATGATAATAAAAATTCTCTTATTTCACATGACGCTTTGAAAGGACTACGATTGGTCAATTTTTAAATAAAAAAATATTAATTCATAAAAACACAAATATTATTTTTTCTGGTATAGTATTTGAAAATATTCTAGCGGTACATATAAATCAGACACAAATTTCATAGGGAAAAACATTGGAGAAGCACTGAGCCATTCTCGGTTGCAATTTGTATCTTTTTACCACGTATTTTGTTAGTTTTATTTGGTATCTTTTTCGGTAAGTTGGTAAAAATAAAGAATGTATGGAGTGAAGTCTAGCCAGTGTGACTTTGTTGTGCATTGATTATCGATGAAGCGTCGTTTCGCTCAACCATGTAACTAAACAGCGTCCTGTCTGCATGTTGCTTTTATGTTGAATAAAATTTTCAAAACTTCACTTATTAGAGATAAAAAGTAAATAACTTCGTTAAATATTGAAGGTTAGATGTCTGCAAAGTTTCAGCCAATAAGAAAAAATGTTTATTTTATATAACAGCATCCAAAGAAAATACTAACACGGACAAAAATATATATTATCTGAAGTTCCTCTTTGCAACAATATTATGAGTCTTAATAATACATCACCTCAAAATACATTTAGATAGTCGTCTGATAATATCCGACTTTACTATATATTATTTTGAATTTATAACAGAATTTTTTTGCAATATGGGATTTTTTTGTTTAATTTACTTTGAAATGTAAAATCCGGTTATAATGACATCGAAGTCGCTATATAAATGGATTGTTTATTTAACCTTTTTGAAAAAGAAAAATACAAATATATTTTTGATTTTTTTTTAATCGGATTTTTATGCAACCCTGTGAAATAATACACAGTAGAATAACCGAGTGTGTTGTTTTATTTTTATGATGAAGATAGTAGCAATAATTCAAATTCCGGCGTGGTAATAGAATTAGCTGTGGTAGTGTGAAAAACGACAATTTGATGGAATAATGTGATTAGGCCCGTGCGTGTTGATAACATATTTAACACAATTTGATTCGAGCGGCTTGCGAGTACGAGTGGCTTGATTGAGTGTCGGGGTGGTTTCCTGCCGTCAGGACGCCTCCCATTCACCCGGCATACCCATCATAAAACATCGCCCCACACGTATTCAATCATTGGGAATCGATCAGCAACCGTCCTAACCGCCAGCTCATTGAAAAAGAATAAGGAAATCACAGCTTCCAACGAGAAGTTTTCCACCGTGTAAAATCACCTGAAAACTGTGATAAAATCCAGTGTATACCAATCTCTGAACATCGTAGAATTCAAAAACACGGAAACTCTAGAATATATTACTCTGTGATAAATATAGACGGACAGAAGTGGGTAACTTGGTTTATGTGCTCCGTCACGAAATGCCCTTAATAAGCTGCAGGCAATACCCTTTACCACAAAAATGCAAGTAAAACTTATCTTGAGACAGTACCATGTGTTTCATCTGTGACTAAATTCACACCTATAAATAATTTTATTCCCATTATATTTGATGGTATAATTGTTTTCTAAAAAATACCCAAGTTTCAATGTGCGATCATTGTCATTAATTTTAAAACTGTTTATTTTTTCTTTCATTTAAATCAGGTTTTTTTTATATAGTATCTATATTAGCATAATATATTTTCAAAAGCGTGTTTCACAAAAAGATACTTTATTATAGAAAAAAAAAAACAGATTGTAAAGAAATAAGTAAAAATTTTATAGAAACATTAAAATTACAGCAAAATTTGTTTTTTAACTAGACCGCTTATAGCGGCAAACTGGTTATAACGTCAGCGCATGTACACTAAAGTTATTGTAACTTCTTAGATTATAGCGACGAAATTTTTTAGGTTCCTTCGATGTTACTATAATCGAATTTTACATTCCAAAGTAAATTAAATTAAACAGATTTAGAAGTTCTTGAAACAATGGCAACATCGTCCACACGTTTTTTCCTCTCATTTTCGTAAACCTATGATGTTAAATAAAAATTGCAGAAGAAGTGAGTTAGATCAATGATATTTTTTTAAAATCATTGATTGAAATCAATGCAACCCTAGGTTTTAGAAAATAGTGTTTCGCTAGTCTGCTTTCAAATCTTCAAACAGAACTGAATAATTTTGCCTTGATATATAATGACAGATGTATTTAAAAATTATTCTTGAAAAGGAGGAAATGTACATTAAATATGTGAGAAAAGCTGCCTTCGATAATTTATATAAGACGAGTAGATAATTGAAAATGAGTTATAAATTACCATCTTGAAGTTAGCTGCAATATTACTCGTTTTTGATGAAAAATAGAATTTTCACATCAAAGACGGGTGCGTTCAATAAATTTTATTAAAAGGTTCTGTAATGAACGACCTGTTCCATCTGATCCAGACAAAACATATTTTAAATTTTCCATGAAAATGACAAATTGAAAATGTACTCGTAATTCTATTTCCAGACTCTCATATTCAAATTAGATTTGATTTGCTACAATTTCACAGCTAGTTTAATTTTCGATTAATTAATCTTGCTGATGATAAATAGGGCACCATATGATTCATAGAACAATAGATTAATGTATCTAATTTACGTTTCCAGTGAAATTTTACTGTTTACATACAGTTTTGTGTTACTATGGTAATAATCACAATTGATTCGTAGAAGTTTTTATTACGACGGAATTTTAGTCATTTTTATTAGAAAAAACTATCAATATTCCATTCCTTTGAAAAAAAATATGATGTAATGTAAATTACAGTAAATGTTAGTCATTTTTATTAGAATGAAAAATCAATAATTATGTCATTTCAACGAAAAATGTAATGTAATTTAACCGTAAATGTATTTAATAATTCATTATTATTGTGAAATGTATGAAATTTATTAATTAATCTAATTATCATCAATTTAATTGTTAATTTCATAATCCGTAATAATACTTTAATGATAATTTTCTATCAAAAATTTATTACTAATTTAATATTCTGTTATGCATTCATATGAAATTTATATGGAATTCAAACAAGTCTATTTATAACCTATTTTTATTGAAATTAATTTTTTATATAACTTGAATAACTGATGGTACGAGTTAGTTAAAACTGGTTCTTGAACTCTGTTTATGTCTAAATAAATTATGGTTAAAAATAAAATCTAGTTTTAAAAAATTTGTTTATATTGATTGTAGAAATAGAATTAAAACTCTCGGTTTTTCCAAAACATTTAAATTTGCAATAATTATTTAATAATATTGTGTTATTAAGAGTAAAAGTGTTAGTTTGTGTGGTGTTGGGATAAAATATCGATATTATTATCAAAAATATCAATAAATAAAATGTCGATATTTCGATATATCGAATTATTCATAAAATTTTAATGTAAATCATAGTTTTTTGACAATTTGGGACTAAGGTTTTTCTATTTATAAATTTTTAATTTAACAACAGAAAACTCGTATATATGCTTAATGACACCAAATGGCCGATATTGAAATTAAAATGAACCAGCCAGGAGGCGAAGTTAACTGCTTAAAGTTTCAAGGTCAAATTTTCACGTTAAAAAATACAAAAACCATAATTTTCTTATTGGTTTTGCACACCCCTTAAAGAAATATTCGATATATCGGAATAAATATATAGATACCCGATATATTCAAAACTTAAACATCAATACGTATTATCGATATTTTAAACTAAAACTATCGATATATCGATACCCATGCCTAGTATGGTGAGCGTGGAAGTTTGCATGACGAGCGAAGCGAACCGGATATTTATATGCGAGGCACACAAAAACGCTTTCTGAATGGCACGTACTGTTTTTTTTCAAATGTAGATATTTTAGAAAATAATTTAATACTAATTTGTAGGATAACACAATTTCAAATTGTCAATTGTTGATAATTTTTAATAAGTTTATTTTTAAGTTATCTATAGTGATATTTAAGGCGATATTACAGGTTTCTATTTATTTCTTATTCGCTGATTCTACATGTTTTCCGCAGTTATTTATTTATTTAATTTTATTTCGGCGGCATAAAAGTAAAAGTTTTTACTCGAGTGGCGGAGAAATTAAACTTCTACCTTGACAATCAGGTCAAAAAATGTTTTTTTTAAATTTGTCTGTATGTATTTTCGTAGATTGTATTTATTTTACATATTTAATATTCTAATGGTGTGTTTCTTTTTCAGGTATGCCTATTCCACATTTCTTCTTGACAATTGAATGCGACAAGGGTAACATATAAATTTCTCAGAATTCACGAAATTTCATTTTCTATCGAATTAAGGAAAATTACGTTTCCTAAACAAATAAATCTTGACATAAGCAATCCCTCCTAAGTTAATTTGTTTTCACTCAGGCGTACCACAACAAAAAATCTTAAATAAATAGACCGCAATGAAGGTAATAAAAAACCTGATTTAGAAATGCTTTTACGCAGTGATTTTCCAGAATTTTTTCATGAAATGATTGACTGGATTAATTTATGAAAAAAGCTGAAACATATTTTATCCACGATGGATTACAGATGTTTTGGTATAAAAACACTGTGATAGGTGCCATGTCAGCTTATTTTTTGTTTTATCAGTAAATGGGGAATATTAAAAAAAGATTTTATATGCATTACTGAATTTAATATGTCCTGGTATTATATTTCAATTCAGACAGATATACAACGTATCAAACTATTAAACATATACCTACTACAAATACAAAAAAAAATCATTTCCAATTATTGTTATGTTATATATTTTTTTTACTTGCAAATGTGCACGGTTTAATTATTTTACAATTATAGATAAATATTTATTTAGCTAATATGAAATATTAATATCAGAGATATTGTTTTATTATTATACAATGTTATTTCCATTTGGAATTAATATTGAATTATAAATCGAATACCTTATTTTTCATAATTATTTTATATGAAAATATAATTAACTTGTTATTGTTATATGAACCTGAAAATGATGTATTTACTCGTTAGCACAAATGATGTTTTGCATGTTTGAAGGGTTCATAATGCATAAACAAATTTACGTATCGCGTATCGCTGTTTATTGAAACATTTCCACAGATGTCAAATAACCGTATTGGTAAAATGATTAATAGTTGTGCGCGTAGATCCCGCAATAAACTGTATTTACTCCCATCGTGGGAGAAAAATGAGCCGGGTTTACTAACAATACCTTACATTTGTCATTCATAGACGCCCGGATCTGCGGAGTATAATTTAATGCCTTGAAAAACTTCTCCCTCCGGAATAAAAACGGAATTTATCAAGACTATCTCGCGATCTCTTAGTTACTTTCATTCACGGTATCATCTGGTCTCTGCACCAAATCTGGAAGTTAATGTCTGTTTATTTTAAGCGAAATTTAATTCATTTTATTTTTATCTGCGGTCGCTACTCTTTATACCTTGCTGAAACCAATACCAATGGCGTGCACAGAAGACTTTAGAACAATAACATTTGTTCATGATAAAATTCAAAATAGATTGTCAATGTCAAAGGAACTTGTCATAATTTACTGATTACAATATATTTACAATTATAAATTGCAATATATTTTCAAAAACTATACCGTTAGCAACTATACAATAATTTAAATGGTTATAAAAAATATAATATATTTTATATCTAAATAACCAACACCGAGTTCATAATTTTTAAATTTATTAAATATGCTTTATAAATTGTAGAAGGATTTGGTCCAGGTCGGTGAGGATATAAATTATAAAACATATCACAAAAAAATTATAAATATCAAAAACATTTTCAAACTAACCAGAATGGGGAAGTTTAGTGTGTTTTTATTTTATTCTATTAAGATTGTCTTCAAAGGTGATATTCTATATTATATGTCACTGAAAGATTTCTCAAAAACTAACATTTTCTAAAAAATACGGCATCGAAGTTCACGGAGAACGTATGCCTACCTTATGTTCTTGAGTTCCCATGGCAACAGAGAATTTGGCTCAAACTACGACCTACGTTCAAAAAGTCAGGTCTCACCATCCCTTCTAAACAACAGTTCGTCGATAAATAATGAATTATAAATAAATAAGAACATAATTTTAACTTTCAATTATATTTTACGGTTAAAAATTTTATTTCGTGTTATTTAAATTATGATGACAAATTCTTTACATATCCAAATTTAAATGCATTTCAAAATGTAATAAAAAATAACTTTCTGTATTAATTTCAAATTAAAAACATACCTAACTACAAACAACGAAATAAAAAAACTTTCGTATATGTACTAAATTATTTAACGGTCAACAACTAAGATCGCATAATAGTCTAAAGAGAACGAAAGACAAACAGCAATATTTTCATCAACAGAATTCACGTAACATCTTGATTGCGATCCCCAACTCTCAACAATTTCATAATAATTATTAAATGGCCTAGTCTTGAAATAATATAGTCTAATTCTTGATCTCGTTAACTGATACGATATGCAGAGCATATCTTCCAATATGATCTGATTTACTAGATCAGAGATAAGATCATTAAAATTAAATATGATTTAAAATAGAATTACCTATATTGTTTTTTTTATAAAAAACATTATATTCTTTAATGGGGAAGTTTAGCGTATTTTTTTTTATTTTTTTATTTTATCAAGATTGCCCTCAAAAGTGATATTCTACATTTTATATCACCCAAAGATGCCTAGATTTCTCAAAAAATGAAATTTTATACAAAAATGACGTCAGAGTGGCTCGCGGAGAACGTATCGTCTATCTTAACCAGTGCGCGCTGGGTTCCCATGGCAACAGAGAAACGTGTGGTGTAATGCCGCAAGATACAACCTACGTTCAAAAAGTCAGGTCTCACCATCCCTTCTGCGCAAGCGCATATCTCACTTGTGACGTCAGAGTGGCTCGAAGATAAATCATTAATTATAAATAATTGGCAACATAATTTTAACTTTCAATTAAATTTTAAGTTATAATTACTCATATACTAACGACTAAAAGATATTTCACATGTAATTTCAACCACGCTAAACTTCCCCATTGTTCTATAGCATATTTTACGTGGGATGAGATTTCCCCCTGGGTACGCCACTGACATCGGAGGCCTATGGGGCTGTACACCAGGCGACCTTGCGACAGGACCGGCTCCAAGAAATCAGGTTCCATTTTTTATGTGGAACGATGTGATGTTGCTTGAATGGGAATGAACCCGATTAACCAGACTTATTGTTCTTTCTTCGGATTTTTCAAATTGGAACGATCCAGACCTTATTGGTAATGGACAAGAAAGAAAATAGAAGTATGTGACACCAGATGCAATACGTGTTCGGCCACCCATTATACTTAGATGGAAGTCATTATTTTGTTTTATGGACTCGTGTTACTCTCAATTTTGCAATATTATTTACTTCACTTTCTCATAGCATTACCTATTTCGTAAACCCAAATACATTTTCAACAAATTAATATCAATTTTTATACTATTCAAATCATTATCGCCAAAAATGTTATCAAACTTTTTAACTATTAGTTAGGTGTGCCAATCTGATTTAGATATTGTAGATTTCAGATAGCACATGTTGCAATTTTTTGTGAGAAAAGTTATTAAAGAATATGACTTTGATGGAAGTCGAACTTCAATTATTGGAAGTAGTGATTTAATTCTAGAGAATATTCTTGAAATTAATGATGGTGCGGAAATTCGGCCGTGATACTGAATCCGGCCGATCCAGCCTAATCTTAATTAAATATTAATTTTTTAGTTTAGTATAATTAATAACTCTCGCTTGACGTATTGATATATTTATTTCTTCAAAATTACAAAATAAAATTATTATTTATTACTCTATGTAGGCAGAAAAAGATATTTCATTCAATATCATGTATAAATAAAATGTATAAATAATAATTATTCAGCGTTAACTGGAGTCAGTTTTGAGCGCTGTTCTTTATAAAATATTCCTATTTCTGAAAATGTATGTTTACTGTAAAATGAACTAACAGTAGAGAACAAATATCGTTGACAGTCTATTCTTCATAAGTTTCGTTTAAGGAAGAAACAGTAACAATAATGTCATTATGGCCATAAAGATTTAATTTAAGTTGGAGACTGTTTTTTCATCTTCTTAGCTAGAGTTCGTCGTCACTATCAGCCGAGCTATCAGCTGATGATGAACTACTTTTAGTTCTCTCCAACCAAATCAATTATATTATTCGTTAGACGAAATAGCACGACTTTTACCGAAAACCAATGACTGATCCGACGGCCGGAATTTCAGTGATCCGGCTTAACAAAATTTCAGAATTCCGGTTCCGGCGATTCAGTCAAAAGGTCATCCGTTCTATCATTACTTGAAATTATTATTTTATCATTATTCTGTAATATTTGCCTAGCTCATTACTGCTTAATGCTTTAGAAAATCGTCATTTATCATGTCGCACTCGTTTCAGTTTTCTTCACAATAAAGCAGTCGCGATCAAGACTGCAAAAATTACCGATTAAATTCTAGCTAGTTGTGGTGTTATATAAGGAAATTTCATCATTTTTCACTCTGTTTTAAATTCAGAATCAATACGTATTGGTCCGGACGATAAAGACTTTTTATCTAATTCATTGTCTAATTAACAATAATTATTAATAAAATCACTTTCTCAGAAATACCAGCAAATCTGTGACACATCTAATAATAACAACAAGTATAGAAAGGCGTTTGGAAATATAGCATTTCTTGATAAAAACAGATAGAAAGATATATTTTCATTATACACCTTAAAAAAATACAAATACAACTATTCACTTTCAAAATAAGGAACAAGTCATTTTACATGTTTCTATTCATGTATGAGTGCATGAGTCATGTTACTTTGAGCAATAATAATTACAAGTTTATAGTGATCATAATAAATTACAATTAAGTTTTTTACTTTGTTTAATGAATGTACATTTTTTGCTGTTTTTATTCTTTTAATAAAATGAACACTTTATTCAAAAATCATGTATAAGATCATTACAATATTATTGCCATTCTTTCTTTTATGAGTACTTCACAAAACAATTCATCGGCACATAAAAAATTTTATAACCTTATAATGATTATTTCATTGTCTTTATAAAAAATGAAAGCTACATCAATATTCATTGAGAATTTCCTTTAAAACACGGCGTCTAGAAGGAATTAACGTTTAATAATTCATTAAGAAAACACAACAGGATCCATTAATATTCTTAATTGTAGTCCTACTGTTATAAATTGTTCTTTTCAATCCAGTTGATCGAATAATTAAGTGTTTCCATGGTAACTACACTTGTAAATGAAGATGTCCGTGGCTATGATATTGAACCCGGGTTGTAGAGCAATGAACCAATGGAATTTCCTGTGCCAACAATGTGGGAAATATTTATATATTTATGATATTATGACGGAATGTGTGTTTTAACACTTTCACTCCCTTTTATGTAAACTTGTTAACGTTAATTTTACAGACGCCGAGTAAATATGGAGAACATATGACACTTCTTAAAACATACAGCGATAGACTGCTCATTATGTACACAAACATGTACTATATATTTATGTGTATGTTATATATCTATTTATAAATACATTACAATAGCGTTACATCAATTATGTGCAACACAAAATGAATTTTAATGGATTATTACCTGCTACTGTATAAAAACAGTTTGTTTGACAAACTATTTTTAGTATTATACCGTTGTTAATATGCATATTTTCTCTGCGATATTTATAAATTTACATGTTTTCAAAAACACTTCGCTTATTATAGGTACTTGATAATCTCTGTAAAACTAAAGAATTAATTCCAACCATGTTATTATTGAAATGAACGCGTTAAAATTATTTTGGTTTTGATTCAAAATAAAAGGTTTAGATTTAAATTTTATTTATCGGACAGAAGTTTTCAAGTAATGTATGAAGACGGCTACTTCAAATATTACCAAATAAAAGCTGGGGTACCGCAGGGTAGTATACTGGGTTTTTGGTGAAGACTAAAGTAGCTTCATATGCAGATGACACTGCAATACTTGCATGTCATAAAGACCCAGGGGAAGCTTCAATATATTTCCAAACTGCATTAAATTATTATTAAATGAAGTGGTGGAATGGGCGAAAAACTGTCATATCGAAATTAATACAAATAAAACTGTTGACGTGACATTTACAAAAATACATGTCATCTGTCCCGAAGTAACAATTAACAATGAAGTAATACCCCAACAGACATAAGCAAAATATCTAGGTATGCATATTGTTAAAGACCTCACAAGGAAAAAACATAATATGCAAAAGAAAACAAGCGGATTTAAAAATTAAAAAAACTATTGGCTTTTAGTAATAAATCTGCAATTATTCCCATATGGACATAAGGAATACAATTAGGGAGGTGTGCTAAGGAAGCAAATTTAAATATTATACAACGATTTCAAAATAAATATCTACGCGTAATTGTAAATGCTCCGTGGTATGTCACAAATGAATCAATACATTTGGATTTAAAAATTTTAAATATTAAAGGACTAATAGAAACATACTGTACTCGATTTGAAAATCGCTTACATAACCATATTAATAATTAAGCACTAAATTTATTACATAATTCCTCATAAATCAGAAGATTTAAAAAACTAAACCTCTAGATTTGGCACGTAAATTATAAAGCAAAAACAACATAAAACTGAAAGTACTCCAATGAGAGTTATTTATCGCACGCTATTTTAATTAATCACATTTGCTTGTTGATTTACAAAAATTTAAAGAAATAAATAAATAAAAAGATTTGGGTGTAGTTCCGATTCGGATTTTTTGGGTTTTCGTATCAAATTCTGGTTGAGTTTCAGATTCTTGATTTAATTAGAAATTTTATTATTTACGTTTATTTTAATGAAAAGATAATTATATTGTAATATTTGTTTAAGGAATATAATTGAAATGCCACCAAATTTAATTAAAGTTTTATATAATATAATTAGTGATAATTGAATTGTAAACATCAAATTAGAAGTCAATTAAATAAGCTAAATTTTAATTAATTGGTAATTAATATACATATAAATTATGAATTACCTTACATAAACACATTGCATATAATTAAGTGAATTTTCCAAAACTGTGACAAGTTTGAACTAGTCCGAACTACTCGTTGATTAATTTAGTGCCCCTCTGTGTAATTGGTGAGTTTTTGACCCGTTCGGATCAGCAGATTAGAATGGAGGTCAAACGAGCAGAACGTGACATCGGGGCACACGGAGACCGAGACGATACGAAACACCGGGAATATTCCTACTGGATTAATTAAAACAATCTTGCAGTGCAGTGGAGTAACTGGCTCACATTTTAAATGAAAGCAATCTGAAGCCCTGCATTTGTTAATTAATTGAAGCACGAAGCCACTGTTTTAGTTCACAAGTTTATACATTGTAGATAACTAATAAATATAACAACTTATTACTTACTGGGTGTGCCAAACTGTTTTAGCCTTTAGAAGAAAAAATACAGTATAATAAAATCGACAGAGAAGGATCGTATTTTGACAAAAATAAGGAAAAGAGCATTTCATTTGTCCTGTAAGAATGAATGTTATTTTTCACGAATTTTTTTTTAATAAACGATAAATGTTTCAACTTTGCTAGTTTAGAATTTAGTTTAAAATTTTGTAAATCACAGGGTAAATTAAGTATTTTTAAAACTTATGGCAGTTCTACATTTTTTATAAGAATTATTAAAATCCGTTTATATTTGGCTTTGATTTTAATAGGACCCCACAACATTTTATATACCTATAGCGTGTGCCATAACTTAAGGTATATTTTAGAATTGCATATACATATCACGGGATAAAAATATTTTTTTTTTTAAATATGATAATTATTTTTAATATTCTATTTAGATATTAATAACACAAGTAATTATCTAATTCGACAAATGTCTTTTTTAATATTTTTTTTTTGAAGAAACGTGGCACTAAAAATGTAGGTATATTATAATTCAATTAGCTTTCATTTTGCTAAGTTATTAAAAAAATGTTTGTTCCGCGACCATGCAGTAAGTTAAGTACCACCGGCTATTAAATTTATACAGTGACTCCCAGTCAAAATGATACACATAATTTCTCTATATTTTTTTCATAATTGCAATGTACAAACAGTTTGGTTTTAACACAAAAAATGTATATAATATCTTTATTGTGTTTAATATATAAAATTGAAAAAATAGTAATTAGAAATTTTACATCCCTACACAGATGACATAAATGTCATAGAAAATATTATATCAAAATTGGACAGGGTAACATCCTCTGGTAGCCTTTAGGGCTAGTTAAATTTGTTTAAAATTAGTTCTCGAAATGTGTATTGTTTTTCTTTTATTTCTTTAAAAGTTGTGGGATAATTTATTCGGAATTTCTAGTTGTAAATGTGTGTCGTATGAATAATATGAGCGATTCATTTCACCATTTTTAAATCACAAGACAAGGAAACAAAAAGACAACCTTTCTGCATGATAAAAGATTAAATTTCATGGCCGCGGTCGTGCTAGAAAATTATTTAAATGTTATTTCTGATGCAGGTCGTGTATTCACGCTGAGACCTTATAAATATGCAGCGTGCATTCTAAATTAAACTGCAATGAGCGACAACTATTTATTCAATAACAATCAACTTTGTGCTTGCCATTATACTGTTAGGGAAATCATTTTAATGTCCTTGTCTAGTTTATACCAATACACTAAATTCATTAGCATCATAATGAATTTATGTATGTATTATCTTACAAATACGGATAGAAGTAACGTAATTTTTAGAGATTGAAAATTATATTCTGGTTTTCAATTTATTATCGGATGTTGTGTGTCAATTACGTGGGTTTGTCATAATCATAATGAATTTATGTATTATCTTACAACTTCGGATAGAAGTAGGAATGACGAAACCTGAAAATTTTGATACCCGGGTACCCGATTTGAATACCCGGGTAGTACCGGATACTCGATAATTACCCATTACCCGATAATTACCCGATACCCGATAATAACCTGATGCCCGATAATTTCCTGATACCCTTAAAATATCCGTTATTCTTTCATGTTTATCTTTTTAATACAAAAATTTTTATTATTTGCATATAAATTTATTAAATGAACAAAAATATATTATTTTCTGATATGGAAATTAAAAAAAAAACTTTGTTTTTTTTATAATATACGAGTATATCAGCAATATAAAATTACAAAATTAAAGAAGTACATTTGATTTAATTACTTAGGAATATCTCATATTTCTATTCGCAAATATCAGCATAGATGATTTAGGTATCTGCACTCAGTCTTGATCTTCGTTTTGGTACAATGCTTCCGGCAGCTGAAAACTGTCTTTAACTGGCAATATCTGATTTTAGGTAATGTGTAGATTTCGGGTAACGGGTAATAAACGGATAACGGGTACATTTCGGGTAATCGGGTACTATTTTTGATACCCGGGTACATTATTATCGGGTAGGTTCCGGGTACCCGGGTACCCATCGTCATTCCTAGATAGAAGTAACATAATTTTTTAGAGATTGAAAATTATGCTCTGGTTTTCAATTTATTATCGGATGTTGTGTGCCAATACGTGGGTTTGTATATCTAGACCAGGTTATCGTACAATTTCCTCGAAGTTTATTGAAGTGTCGTAACTGCAGGTACCGGAACTATTTAATGTCATCGTTTAATTATCAACCAGTTAATATCGTCAATCTAATTACATTTAGATTGTAGATACTTCGATAATGTTTACTCTCATTACCAATATCATCATATTGGTCAAACAACGTTGTGTTCAGATATTAACGGAATGTTATAAATTTGTGACAACCTACGTGACGCTTTATACATATTCCCTTATAGTGAATAAAATAAATATAAAAATGATATTGCATTAGAATTACGTAATGAAATATGAACAAACAGGTAACGGTAGAAGTTGTAAATTTATGAAAAATTACGTGATGCCTCATACATTTTCTCTTATAAAATAAATACTATAAAACTGTTATTGCATTTGAATTCAATATTTCAGTATTCCAGAACACGCACGAGAATATATTTTCATTTTTAGTAACATTCAATGCGTTTCCTGGGCAATTATACTAACAAATTTAGATAATGTTGTAAACAGTGCGTCATACATAAATATTACACTAAATAAATTAATTTCTTTATTGTTTTGTTATCTATGAAGATCCAACATTATTAATTAATACAATAGTTTATAATTTTCAGCAACATTTAAAAAAGTTGAAAAGAAGAGAAATTTAATCGGGACGCAATATTATAAGTTTTATTAGATTAAACCGACGTTTCGATCAACACTTTGATCGTCTTCAAGGTAAAATCGAGTCAAAGAACATTTATAAAAACACTTTCAAATGTTCTTTGACTCGATTCTACTCTGAAGATGATCACAATGTTGATCGAAACGTCGGTTTAATCTAATAAAACTTGTAAGACTTTGTCCCGACCAAATTTCTCTTCCTTACATCAACTCTAAGTCGATCTTCGTTACTCCAGCAATTAAAAAAAGTATTTCAAATCGTTAACCCATTACTGAATAAAAGAAAAACATTTAGAAATATTATTTTTAATTCAGAAAAACAAACCTTACTTTCTGCTTGTCAAATAAATCGCAGCAAAATATTAAAACAGAAATAATAAAGATGTATATTCATGCAATTTGCTAGAAGATTTGAAATCCTTCGTCGTGGCGTACCTACTTTTTGATTAATAGTTGTTACGCTCCCTCGTATTTAACAATGAAAATTTCTTGCGAAAACTCATGAATTACAGAACATGTTTCAGCATATTCCACGTAAAATATTCCTGCTTTTAGTATGACGCAAAAACGACAAAGAATTTTCTTACACATTTTCTTTTTAACAATAAATAGCGAATACCGCTCCAACATGTCAAAGGCTTGAGGTTTCAACCTCAAAAGCACAAGCAGGCTACGATTTGTAGCAGAAATGCATCAGAATTCCTTTGAAATAGTTCTCGGTTACGTTTTTGATACATAACGCAGCAAGATCTGATACTCAGTGAATTTCGAATGCAGTAGATAACTAAAAGCTGCCGTTCTTTCGGAACAATAGAACGTTTCTCAAACAAAACACTGCATTTGCAATGATAAACAAAGGTTTTTCATTGTTATTACAACGACTTTAAACGAAAACATATACTACTGTTTATATCTACAAACTTTTTTGTAACTCTTGTTTAAACGTATTTTGTAATTTTATAATTAACCGTCGTTTCCAATTGTTGAAGCACCTAGACTTACAACTTGTATCAGAAGAGCATCTCTATTAAAGCTGTAATGAAAGAAGAAGATTGAGTTCTTATTTATGTTTCCGTACCAACGATTGTTATGTTTCGTGGTTTGACATTTATAAGAAGTATGATTGATGTTCATATAATTCATGTGAAGTGGAATGTCATGTAATCTGTTTAAATAATTTGATCTAAATAAAATACTCTTCATAAATAGCAATTTGATTAAAATTAATTCATTCAAATCAACAACAAATATGTCAATCTGTCATCAGACTTGCTAGCCTCAATTTGTTTGTTGATCTACAAAATAAAATATTTATATTCGCTCAGTATTTATCATAAGTGGCACTAAAAATTTGAATATATAATTGCACTCAGTGTTTTGGTACATTTATTACGTAAAGATTATATACTATAAATAGCTGTAGATATTTATTTTTAAATATAGGACTTAAAGTCGATTTCTTCGAGTTGATACTTTATTAATTTTAAAAAATAGTGGCATTTCTTCCATTTTTTTATATGTGCAAAATAAAATCGTATTTATAAGTACATCTATGTTCACTATTTAGAGAGTACTCTTGTGCTTTCTCGAAAGCTTTTGTTTAATTATTTCATTTCAGGATTTTTTTGTTTCCAGGCATGATACTCCCTTTTATTAATTATTTTATATTTTATAATCACAAGCAAAAATGGCACTTAGATATATGTTATTTATGACTATTCGCCATCAAGCTTTAAAAACTTGACCACTGTGGACAAATGAAGAAAATACAAAATTATAAAAACGAGTAAAAGAAATAAAACTACGCTTACAATGTAAAGTTAACTCTGCAACCTATTTACATTATAAAATAATTATTATTTTGTCCAATTGTTGCGGGCGTTATCGTCAATAAATTATAAATATAAGTCACATGGCCCATTCACATTTTAGGCAAAGATTCCTGAAACGGTGCGATAGAATTCAGAAGAAGTCGATATGTCTGAGTTTTGCGCTTTGCAATTATAATTATTTAAATTTGTGGTTTTATTAAAAAAAAAAAAAGGCGCCACTGGTCGTATATGCATGGCAAAGGTGAAACTTCCATTCCCCACCTCATTATCGTATGTGTTACAGAACAAACGACAAAAATAAAATAGAAACAGAATTTTCGAATATTTAAAAAAAATGAATATGTCATTCATGTCATTTATTAAGGTGATATTGGTATTGACAATTTATGCTTCATTGTGTGTTGATAGTTAGTTTAATCTACAACTCTCTGAATATTTCATCCATTGTTATATTTGTATATAATACTGTCAGTTTTGACATTTATTTATTTCGCGATTTGAATCACATGGATACGATTGATGACGTGAGGATAGACTCAAGGAAACCGAGTTTACATTTCCATTGAAATCGTTTAACATATATAAAGCTGAGAAGAGATACAACTTTAGAATGTACGTGGAGTTATTTTATTGGTTTGTAACAAGTTTAAAAAAGTAAATCGATGTAAATTGCTGTGGAATCTCATCTTTTATAAACTTCCTGTCATCGTTGTCCAATCATTTTATGCATTTCTAGTAAAATGTAGAATTTCCTTTCTCAAGTAGCAATTTCACAATTATCGAGCGTTGCATTCCTGCAGACAAAATAAAATTGACTTGTTGGAAAGTTAATATCAAGATATAAAGGCGAAGCTCTAAATCTACCCCATAACGAGTGAAATAATAACTCTGCAACGACAACGGTCGGGCGAGGCGCGGCATTTTTCATTATAATCACCGTTAAAATTTCGTAGGAGCTCGTGCAGTTCATTATTCTCGCGCAATTATGGTTAGTGTCCTAGAGAGTTATTTCTATGCTAAACCTGAACAGCGCCGCTCTTCAACAAGAGTAAAACGCCAAGAAGATGGAGCTTGTTAGCGGAAGAAATCGTCCCTTGCGAAAAGGACTCAGCGTTGTAAAAGAAAGTACTACAACGGAAATGCTTCAAAATAATTATTTTTCCGGAATCATTTTTATGCTATTGCTCATTTCTACTTAAAGAAAAACATACACACATTAAAAATTTTAATTATATTATACTAGAAAATTAACATCTTACTTCTTAATTTGAAAAATATTTTTGATGAAATTTGTTTGTAGTTAAATAAAGAAATTTAGTTTATTTTTTATTTATTTTATATACTTTCTTATACAGTTTTGTATGAGGTCTTTAAATTAAGTAGGTAATAAGATTGGCAACATAGCGATGGATCTGGTACTTAGGACGCGGGATTCGGAGAGGAGGCAGGTGAACATGTTATATGTATTCCGTATGAGTTTGAACTCACTAGAGTCATTTGGTTGTCTGTCGCGATTTTTTTCGTAAAACAGTTTTTTTCTTGTGCGTTCTATGAGTAACGTCAATTTGCTTCAGACTTGAGCATAGTGCAATGCAAACTTTTACAAAACTTAAGCACACCTACGGAGTCAGTGTTATTTCAAGGAGCTAGATTTTTGGTGGTTGTAGGCATTTTCAGAAGAAAAGAGTCGATTGAAGATGAATCACGCAGTGGAAGGTCTTTACCTTCAAGAACTGATGAAAATGTCGATGCATTCAGATCGTCGGTTGACCACTGAATGGTTGGAGAAAAGTTAAATTTGATTCGCACCACCGGTCATCAGATTTTGCCTAATTCATTGTCGATGAGAAAAATCCGTGTAAAAATGGTTTTAAAAAATGAGATTTTACCCAGTAAAAACATTCTGTGGCTCCTCAACCTTCTTATTAGCTTGACTTTTGTTACTGTGCCTTTTCCTCTTTCCGAGATTGTAAAATCACGTCAATGTTGCGTTACATTAATAAAATTCACGACATCGATCGGTATCAGTTAACTGGTATTCTAGCATTTTTCTTTCGCTATGTAGATTAAATAACTTTCTGCACATGTTGTATAATATACTATATATTATGCTTTGACATATTAAAACAAACTATAATGAATAATGATATAATTTTAAGAAGAATAATAAAATATATTTTTGTTGCAGGTACGTGATTGAATTACAATTATCTCTCAACTACTTAACAACATTTGGTAAAGTACTATGAGTATTTATATTTTATTCTTTTAAAAATAAATATTAGTTATCTTTAATTTTTGATAATCACTTACATCTGAATCTTTAATCATCGTTATGATTTACCCAATTTTATAAAAAATAAAAATTCTCTTGCGTCTTATCGATCTATTCTATTCTATTCTTCCATACATATATTATTAGACTCAAATATATTATTTATTAGAGTACACAATGTGTCGTTGAAATGTTACTAAGTTACAAAACTTCCCTCTTTCGTGAGCCTAATTTGATTTTAAAGTTTCCAGACGGAATTCATTTCGTATGAGATGCAAACATAAACTTTTCAATTTGCTACTATTATTTTAACAAATTTAAATAACTCAAACAGTGGTTGAATGTGTGTTTAAGTCAGTATTAATTACAAAGCATAAGAAGAAAAGCCATAGAGGAAATTTATGCAAATCTAATAGCAGAGGCTTTTAAAACAAGGTACACGTTTGAGCGAAGTTGTTTTATTTACCTTCTAATTGCTAATTTAAATAAACTCATCTGTATGTACCTTGAGGGAAATAGCATTGACCTGCACTTAATTATATTTGATGTTTGCTTTTAGTGAGCAATTACGACACGGGAAATTTAAATTAGGTTGGTACGTAAGACGAATCGGTAATATTACCTTTACCTTCTGTTCCCGCTCAGCAAATTTAATTAGTCCTGCACTGTATATATTTAACTAAACTCACTAAAATATTACCAAACTGATTTTTCGTTAAAGTAACATTATTTACTTCGTTTTTATTATAAGTTTTCTAATTTTTATTTCATAAGTTATCAATTTTCATTAAAAATTGGATGCAACATGCGATTAATAAAATATATCTGTAATAACGATCGCTTAGTTCTTTTGGGCTAGTCTGATAATATCCGGAAGGACTAAAATATCGTCACTATCATATATTAATAAATGTAGATAAACCAAATATAAATTTGTATGGTTTTAGTAAAATAAAGATTAGTTTTGATTGACAGTATTTTAGGAATTCAGGACTAGAAAAAACTGGCAGACTGACAAGAGCTTTACGAACTACAGTTTTAGTTTTAATGCTCGTAATAAAGTTTGTTTGATAAGGGATGAATTTTTAATCCGCTAATAATCCTTCCATTTGCATCATAATAAATTATACATATTAATCTCAACCCACAAGATCTAATAAAAACTAGCCCTACTTAATTAATCACCACTATAAATTCTCCTTCTTTCGTATTACTTCATTAGCAATTCTTCTTGTCTACCAAGCAATGAGATGTTTCTACGGCACGTTTTCAATAACAAGCCTCTTGCTACGGCTAATTCCATTCGCTCCTGCTGGTGTATTGCGACTGTCATTTTTCTTCACCGGAATGGAAGCATGATTGTGAGGATAAACTGATCGCAGATACTCACAACAGAAGGTGTAATTTTCTCCTTTGCTTGTTTTCTTGATTGACAGCTATGCGGTGATATTATTTTCTCTGTATGGAAACATTTCAAATAGCTAAAAATTGGATCAAGAAAATATGTACCATATAATAGAAGTATACTGATACGGTAATAGGTTTCTAAATATAATACTTTTGGATAGATATGTTTACAATAAACTCTACTTTCTATTAAAATATGCTCGTCTGGATATTTTTAATTTATTGGTATGTTTTTTTCAAGTATCTTTGATTTTTATGCATATATTAAATATCAAATAAAAATATAATAGGGGAAGGTAACCTAATATGGACCAATTTTATAATATTCACTATATAAAAGCACGGAAGAAGTGTCAATAAAAATTAAGTAGTAAAAAGAAACTCACTAAGTGTACCTTCAAAATAAAACCATTTATTAAATTTTAAATACCGTTTATAATAGTAAAAAATAAATTCAAAAAAAATCTTGTCATCGGTCCAATATATTATTTGGACCGCTAGCTTCCTAAATTGGACCATTAGCTTTCTTAACGAAAATTACAACAATAGAACCTTTTAACTACAGCACTAACTCCAGCACACTGAGAATGAATCCAAGTGCGACATTTCATATATTGTATCATATTTTCTTCCTTGGTTTCTTCACACAATATACAAAACCATGAATCACCATTTTCTTTTTTATGTTTCGCATTTTGTCAGAGACATGGGGAAAGGCAACAAATTTAAAGGGCTCATTGTTTAAAATCGGATAGTTTCGTCACATCTTAGGGAGAGATGGGAGAAGTCAACAAATTTAAAGGTCTACACAATGCTCCAAGGTCATAGAACTGAATAGGGTAACATGAAAGGTACCGACATGTCGACGTGTCGCTTCTCTATGTACTATTCTGTGCCGTAATCACAATTTTGTCGGTCCAATTTGGGCAACTGTTTTCGGTCCAACTTGGGCAACTTGAATATTTTTACTTAAAATTATACAAAAAACACGATTACATTAATCTGGTCTAGCTCTACGTATAACAAATAGTCTATCTAAAATCGCACAGATTTTATCAATCTTTGGATACCATAGCGGTCCAAATTAGGCTACGGTCCAAATTAGGCTACTCTCCCCTACCTACATTATTTTGTAGAAAAACTCTAATTGTACACGAAAAATAAAATAATAAATTTTTCGTGGTTTCACTACACACTAAAAAATTTCGTGTTAAAAATAACACTAAACTAACCAAAAATAGTGTACCCTCGAGGACAAAATATTTAGTGTTAACATTTACATTGTCAAGAATGGTTAATTTTAGTGAACTTTAACCAAACTCTTCTGGTAAAAGAACCAGTTAACAGTGTGAAGACGTAGTGTTATTATAGTGTGAACTCGTAGTGTTATAGTCCGATCAAATAGTGTTACTGTAGTGAAAACATTTAGTGTTATTATAGTGTAAACAGTGTTAATATAGTGTAAACGCATAGTGTTAGTGTGAACATATCGTGTTATTCTAGTGTGAACATATAGTGTTATATAAGTGTACAATTTAGTGTTAAAAGTAGTGATATAATAGGTTTAATAATATAAAACAATAAAATTACAAAGCAAATAATATTCTTATATTTATGAAATTTTTTTGGTGTATTACAAATTGATTGGATTGATAAAAGAAATATATAAAATATGTAAATATACATGTTTATGAATTACCTTCCTTATTTTTAATTATTATAATTTTGTCGTCGTTGTTTTTCACATAATCATGTAAAAAATCCTCTTCCAGTATACACTCATCATGATCAGTAAAGTAAATATCTAATTCTTCTACATCCGGGAACTTCTGTTTTGCTGTAATTAATAATATTCTGTTGTTTATCTCATCGTTATCAAATCGTTATTTAAAATTGACAATTTCAATGTAGGTTCAAGTTTATTCGAATTAAGTACTAATATTTGATCAATTGTATTTTCGATTAAAATTAAAATGTGACAATGTTTAGTAAGTAAATATAGTAAAAAATTAATAGTACGAATATATTACTAACCGAGGTGGAAACTGTTTCATTACTGTCGAGTGCGAAGCGGTTAGCTATAGCCCTAGACATATTGAAAATTTCCACCGTTATTTGTATACTATTTTATTCACAATCTGAAATTAATAATCACTTATGAATAAACGAATGTTTTGGTTTGGTGTTGATCATCTGAACTGTTTGATTTCTAACCTTAAATATTGATATCGAGGTTGGGCTTCCCAACATCAGCTATAAAATGAAGTTAACAATTACTATCGTCTCAATTTTTTTAAAATCAGATATCGTCATATTACTAACTGAATGTGAATAAAATATTTTTTTTTGCTTTTCACTACAACATTAATAAACAAAGCTTTTAGATTTTCATGCATTTAACAAAAAGACTAAATAACATTATTAAATATATATCTGTATGGTCGATTAATAATAATATTTGTAATATTATTTAATATTAATATTTGTATGCTGTTACTGCGTGTTACTTACCAAGTAAAATGTAATTCTGTAGAGATCCATCTTCTGGAAGCTTGCACCATTTAACACATTTCATATATTGAAATTTAAAAGCCATAACGATAAAGAGAATATTACTTATCTTACATAAAACAACCGTAAATTAATACTTTATGCCTGCAATAATGTACAAAAATGTCAACAAGCTTCATAACACTTCTAAAGTAGCTGGTGATGCACTTCTCTTAACCTGTACACGTCTGTACTGTACGACGCACAACCCAATACACTGCGAAACGATAACTCATGTCAACTAGTGTAAATATTAACCAAAAATTGTTATAATCGCACAAATTTAAATGACAATTACACTGTTTAGATGAAATTCAATTGCATCTAGTGAACAATTACTTTTTATAAATTGAAGTTACACTGTATAGTGTAAATATCAACACTAATGGTTCGTGTAATTGTACCAAAACGATAGTGTAAAAAGTAGTGTCAAATTTACTGTGCTTTAGTGTCAAAATTAACACTAAATTTTTAACCAACGTTATAAATGCAATTTACACGTACTGATTTCTTAGAGTGTACCAGTACAATAATTGAGAGAGACAGAAATTTTAAAAATTCTTAGACGACACTTGGTGTAACAGTAGTAGGTATAATTTTGGGTCTTCTATATACTAGAATATTTGAAAAAAATACTATATTAAACCCAGTTCATTTAGGGAAATTTATAAGTGTAAAATTGTATTTGGTAACATTGGATTGACATTTATTATTTGAAAGTTTGTATCATTTCTGATTTATGTATGAACATAATAAAATTTAAGTAAATATCATCTGGTACCAATCTTCTAATACAATAGTATATTGTGTATTTATCAGGAAAAGTGATATACTCCCGGGTATCGGTGGAAATTGCGGAACAAGCCATAGTCGAGGCCAGCAACACCAGGAGTCCGGAAAGACACTTTAGCTACATGGTACACATATTATTATTTTCGATCAGTTTATATTCAATAATAATGAAATAAATATGATTGTATTTTACTTACGGAAAACAATCGACTGCGTACTGTACGCGAATGCTTTGTCACCGGCCGGAATAGGATATTGTGCAACAAGTGCAGAAAGTTGCGGCACGAGACGAAGTTATGTTGGAATCACACAACGTGAGAAATAAGTAATTCTGCACGAGTGGCACACTATATTTTTTCTTCGACCACGCTACGAAACGTCTCACAACAAAAATATAAGTACGAAAGCTATTTGACATAAAGAACAATATGGCACTGGTAAACTCACAAAGAGTACCTTTACGCATGCGCAATGTATGCAATTACTATAAGAAATGATATTTCTCATACTACACATGCGCAGTGTTGGCAAATACCGTGAGAAATAATTTCTCACATTTTAACCCACGATCGTGGGAAATACGTAACTTTGAAGCTTTATAAAGTGTGAGAAAAGTTCCACTTTCCATAGTAGACGTAGAAAAATATATTTCCGAAGTGTTATTTTTCGTTGCGTAGCAACTACCATAAAATACCGGAATAATACACTTTCTGGTTGGAAAACACATGTGGAAGGTGTCAGTTTTCGTCCGATCAAAAAAAAATGTGTATCAAAATGAAGGCAATTGCATTTCACTATGACTTCATTATAAACGCAAAATATAAAAATTATTTATTAAATAATACAAATTTGCACTTTCCACATTTATTTATTAAAGTACATGACTGTCATGCTGCCAGTCATCAGTCTGGCTATTGAAAATTAATTTTTGATGTGAATTTCCCTAAAGTTGTACTGTTAAAATACCGCATTGCGTTTAGTATATTTTGAGAGAGAAACAATCCAGAATGTCATTCGCCGAGTTTCCATTCGGATGATCAAGCAACTTTGATCTTGTATAACAATCTCTTTGTTCCTCATTGATCTTTGGTGGCGTTGGGGGTGCGATAAGCAAGCTTTGTGCGGGAGTTTGCACCTCGCTGGAGCCCTAGAAGTTGCCGGGTCATCAAGGGAGGCCTAGGGTCACCGCGGGCTGTGGACGTGACAGAACGTTCCGTACAGCCGCACGGTGGCCGGCGGCATATCCAATGTTCAACTATCGCGGCCAGATGTTCGCGAGTTTCATACACAGCTTATGAAGTGACGGATGAGTGGGTGTAGAAGTTATAGCGTCATCGATTGCAGGTACAACTCACTAGTGAATATCAATATTTTACATACTATGCAAAATATGTCATTCCAATCTGCCTCATCGCGTTTCTCGGTAATGCTTATTTGTATCGTAAATATTTGACCTTTCGAACACTCTAGTTAGAGTACAGAAAACACTTTAGGAGGCTATTTGCATGTGGGAAAATGATGGTAAAGAATTTGACGCAGGGTGAATCGATCCTTTCTACGCACAACATACCAAATGCTAACCTGTGCAAAAAATATTCTACAACATAAATAAATATCCTAAGCACTTATATTAAATACTACTTGTATTTCGGGTGTCAATAATTCCTAATTCTCTATTGCTTACATTGAAAATTTGACAAAAGAGAGAGATATTCCCATTTTTGTGCCGATATTCAAATTACAAAAAAAAACATCAAAAACAAAATATCAACAAAACTTTGATTACGTTGAAGGTATCGAACTTCTGTTCGAAAATTTCGAATCTACATCAACTAAATTTTGAAGATCCATTTTTAGTTCAAAATAAAATTTCGATGCATACATTTTTATTAAGGCATGAAATCGCGAAAAACAGAAAAAAACCCTAGTTTTTTCTCGATTTTTAGCAATTATAGAAACTTGAAACTGGATATAAATTTAAACTTTCTTAGATTAAAATTACATGAATTACAAAAAAATACATTTTATTAGATTTGAAAAATCATTATCAATATTATATCTCTTACTCAAATGGCTTAAAAATAGATCTTGTTCTAAAGAAACAATTTTGTAAATTTTATTATATTCGTATTTTTATTAAAAATCTGTAAAAATCATGGAATAAGTCTGCGTCACATTGTATTAGTTTAAAATAGAAAAATTTTACTGCTTTTCTTGTTGATTTCTATAAAATCGTTATGAAATAGTAATAAAGTTTGTTGGAGAAACATGTAGAATTTTCGCAAACAAGAAGAAAAAGCACCTTACGTTGCATACATTTTGATGACAGTCGTATATCAAATCTGAGTAATTTATTAGGTACAACGTGTGTAAATTGTATTAAACGTAATGAGATTTTGATGTTTTCGCGAACAGAGCGGAAATTCGCTCACAATGACATCACAGACTGCAGAGACCAATGTTCAGGAGTACATGTTATTAAGCAGCTAATAATAGAAATTTAATAACGGTTGTAAAGTGTAACCATATTCCTTTACCCGACACAACAATTTCATCATTCCATCCTTTCAGAACTTGGCAAGAATCTTTGTTCAAATAGATTGATTAAATTCTGGAGATGTACAATTATGAAGTTAAGGGTAGCAACTTCCTTAATTCCTGTAGAACTTAATACGCTTCATTCTGAATTTTAATTCTACAATTATGTCAATTTCCATGCCGAGATGCTATCATCACGGAAACAAAAGAATGTGGTGCACATTAAGTTGTTTGTTCTCATTGCACAAAACAAAAAACAAACAGGGATGTATTCTCAGATTTATATTTTTCTTATTGTGAACCAAATTGCTATTTTTATGAACTCAAATAAATTATACAATAAAGATTTTTTGACTATTTTATACACTCATAAAAACAACTTTAACCAATAAAAATATATGCATATTTCAATCAATCGTATTGAATTTTAAAGCGACATAATAATATCGGATATTGTTAAACTGTTTCTGGTATTTTTTGTTGTTGTAAAATTGGTACTTCTAAGTATTGCGCCCAACGGTAAATGTCAAATTGATAACCTCAAATACTTCTTTTTTAATGCAATTTGGAATTATTGTAAATATGAAAACCAAATAAAGAAACCTAGTTTAATAGATTATTAAAATTTAGAAAATCTTAACGTATAGATTTAATTTTTTTCGCAATATAAATGAAACTGACAATAATTTTTTGTATTTACAGTTTTTGAAATTTTTATAAAATAAAAACGCAAAGTATAAAAAATATTATATTATATTAAACTAGAATGGCTGGTTGCACCTATGTATATACAATATAACATCGGAATAAAATGCCAAATTAATTATTTAACTGTCAAAATTTCCATTAGAATTTTTTTAGCTTTGTTTAAAATTTAAGCCTTGTTAGTGCAACTGGGCTTAATTTTTTTTTTGTTCAAATCCTTAAATAATAATACGTAGCTTTTTTGAATTGTCTAATAATTTTCTCAATACATGCAGAACCAAACGTTGTTTGTCTTAGGCTTTTTGGCTTAATAAAACAAATTAAATTTGGAATTAAAGATTATTCTTTTTTATTCCTCTTTCCTTATCTCAGCTTTGAGTGCCTGGAAGTTGAGATGATACAAAATATTTATCAAAGTAAAAGATAGAAATGATCCATTTAATATTCCTCTCTCTCCATATTAGGTATGAATGTCTGGAAGTTGAGATGTAGATACTCATCAGAGTAAAAATGTCATTTTGTTTATATTATTATTTTAAACATTTTCAATTGCATAAGAAATAATTAGTAATAATTCATTAATTATTCCTTTTTGTCCATATTACCTATAAATGTTTAGAAGTTGATGTGAAGTAAAATACTCATCAAGGTAAACGATATCATCATGTTTTCTTTATTTACATTGTTGTAATTAGAGATTTGGCGCAAGGTGCAATGAGTAGTTGTTATATATTTATTTCTGTTAAAATCGTGCAGTCCCGTGCTGCAGTTTCCTGCAGTCATAACACAATTAGCAGAACGAGCAGCGAATTAATCTGATGTTTTGTCGCTCACGCAATGCAGTGTGCATCCAATTTACCCAATGACCACTAACAGACTCCCCAATGACCTCTGCTGCTCATTTTCCAGTTATCGCGACGTTTTTGCTCTTCATACGACCGTAACCTTTCATGCCCACGGCAAAAACTCTGTTGCAAGTTCACTGATTGCTGGACAACGGCTAATTGTTATAGGCGTGGGTTGCTGCCAATGAAATTTCAGTTATTAATTAGGGCTCCCAGTGTGATTAATTGCTGGATTCATATTCTAATAGTGTAATGTAAGGTAAATGACGATACATTGATAATTTAATTACATTACTACAAGTTGTAGGTAATGGTCTATTGGGTAAATGAATAACGGTCGTTTTAAAAATCCGAGTTCGAGTCTCGTCGAGTCAAATTCTTTATGTTGTACGTCTCACATAGGAAGAAATTTTTGTGGGATTTTTGCATTCGTTTTGCTAAATAAATACTGAACTTCTAAAAATAAATACAATTAAATAAAAATTTTAAATTATTAAATTATCTCTTCATGTTACCATTTTTATTTACGATAGATAAATTTATGTTTGATACATTAACCTTGTTATCTTAAAAAACTATTTATAAATGAAATCACTTATCTGTGATGTCTTAATTATTAAAACAGGTTTCTCTTCATACTGCTGAACAACAAAATTTTACTACAAATATAAATTTATAAAAGAAAACTTTACTTGTATTGTAATTTTATTAAGGACTAAATGATCATTATATGCATATAAAAACATTTTTTCTTAATTTCTTGCGTCCTTGATTATTTAAGTTATAAAAGCTTCAAATAAGAGCATAAAATTCTGTATCTGAATTAATAAGCAAAATTAATTTTACATGCCTTGTAACCTCAGAAATTAACTATGATAATAACATAAATCACCCCAAAAATAACAGTAGACATAGAATTAAACAAAAATTAATAAATATTGACGATACGCTGCGTTAGTTAATTTTTTATTATTATTTGTAATAACATTTGAAATAAACAATATTATATAAATTAATTTTGAATTTAGAAAAATTAAAACAAAATAAAATTGCATTATTACAACTTCACAGATAAACCGTAGCAACTTAATTTTTGTTTAAAGTAATATATTTATTATAATGTAAAACTTTATTTTTTGGCCACAAAGTGCTTTGTCCCGGATTGGTATGAAAAAAAATAATAACTTTAAATTTGTAAATGCATGTGAAATAAATTCTGTATATCTATTGTAATGCAGTGCACAGAGAAACATTTGTTTATCTTTTGTACAAATTTGCCCAACTATTCTGCAAGCTAAACAAACCTGTTCTCTCTGTGGGAATTTTTACTCATATCATTTCATAAGTTGAGTAAGTAAATCTGAGTGGCGGCCTGTAAATCAACTAAAACTTTTCTCATTCAAAGGGTTAAAATAAAAAGAAATCAAAACTATTCAACGACAGAAAGTTCTCGAATAAAACTTTTTCCCAAGCATCTCTATTTCCTGGAACAGGTGACTGTCTTCGCAACTCAGGAAAAGTTGGCGGAGAGTGCAGACAACCACCACTTATAGTTTTAAACATGACAAATATGGCGAATTTTTCCAGCAGTAAACACACGCTGAGATTTTGAAAAGTTCTCAGTTTGCCGTGTTTAATTAATATAGTAAAAAAGTAAAGTTATGTTGACAGGGAACAAACTTTAAAATTCATTCATTATTGCCTTCAATTATTGCACAAATAATTTATTTTATAATGTAGATATTTTATTTCACCACTCTTTAACGAAATAAAAGTACCGCTGTGTCCGAGTAATTTGGAATTCACTAAAAGTTGTAGGTTCCTTGCAGGGACTGTAAGTTTAGAACCAGTACTGCTAAAATACAAGTAAATTGTCTAGAGACCAATAGAATTCTCTGTAGTAACATATTAAGATATAAAATTTTGCATGAAGATATGTGTTGCCAGAAAACTACATGAGTTTGTTTTGATACGAATTTGACAAAAAGTGCCTGAGACGTAGTCGAGGGTACTTTTTCTGTCAAATTACTATCAAAATAAACGAACGCAGTTTCTTACAGGTAACACGGTTTAAATGCTGAATTTTCAGATCAATTTTAATGCACAAAATATATATGTTAGACTATTTCCAGAACAATCAGTCAAACCAGCTTTGTTTATAAATCTGTTTCACATCTGTTGATGTGTATTACGAATCTTTGACATAAAGTAATCCTACTTTTAATAGAAATTTACTGTAAATTTCCTTGTGTCACATTCTATTTTTATATCAAAATTTATAATTTTATACAAGTTATCATTAAAAAGTAAGTTACTTTGTCTTCTTTCATTTCTTAGAGCTGTTTATAATTACAAAAAATGAAAAGTTCTGTTAACCACATTTACAATTTTGACTGTCATTTGAGATTTTAAATGTCAATATCAAACAGTGCAATTGTAGCTATAAGTTTTTGAATATTTTCATCTACTATGTATTTTTCGCTGTTATTTTATTCTAATTGGTTAATTTTTTTTAAATTTTGATAGTTCAGTGGCTATTAAATTTTTAACATAATTATGGGATACTATTGTTAGTATAATTATTATTAAACTAAATAAATACACATAAGGATAAAAATATTATAAATCAAAATTCATAATTTTATATTTTTCTCGTTACAAATTATTCCTTTGTATTAATTAAGAATTTATTTATGATACCTGTAATAGTAAATAAATAAATAAATGTGAAATTGTAAAGTAATACGAACATAGTAAACTTTTATAATTCTAATTTTCATAGCGTAATAATATTTCTAATTTAATATGGCAAATTTCTAAAAATTGAACACAAAGTTTAATTTTTGCGATGACAATAACGTGAGGAAGTCATAGTAAATATAATTAAACGTCAAAGTTTTATTATTAAAATTAAATTAGTTTTCCAACTAGTACAGAACAAACCACAATATTTCATCATGTACTACATGATAAATTCTTTTATAAACAATTCTCCGTGGCAACGGAAAACAAAAAGTAGATTGATTAGAAAATAAATGATTAAACAAACAACACAATTTATCTTGATGTAATTGTATTATTGCAGTTTCTTTGGGCTAATTTTCCAAGTCTAATTGACGTTACTGTCCCAATTAACGAATTTATAACATTTATTTTTGTTTCGAATTGGGGATAATAAATTTGGAAAACCAAGTTACGTCAAATGCGGAAAACATCAATCATGCCACAGAACTCCAGTCGGGAAAATATTTTCTGGTTTCAAAATTAGTAATTACTAAAATTTTTAATTTGATTCCACCGGCCTACAAGTTAAAAGAGTTAAGAAAGTTCTAAACAATTATTTGACTTTTCTGGAACAGACATTCTTTTTACGTGCAAACAAAGAATTTAAAAAAGTTCATTAAATTAGATTCTGCAGTCAACAATACTTTATTTCACAGTCAATCTCTTGTTTTCATTATTCAAAAATCATCCTGTGGTTTCAAGAGTTAATTGAATTTTGATTATAATATAATATTTTTTTAACAGAAATAAAATGTCATGCTAAAAATAATAAAAACATATTCCAATGATTGTGGATATCCTTTAATCTCAAAATGCTAAAATCGGTAGGATTACATTTCAAATTTTAAATGTGTTCTAAACAAAGAATATCGAATTGCAATGAAATAAAGCGAGTTTAACAAAATTTGGGATGTGAGTAATTTTTTCATTCGATCATTTTTCAAAATTGAAAAACGGCGTAGCATGAATAGAATAGGCCCATGTTTACAAACTAGTGACGTCATGTAGGTAAGATAAATTGATTGTACTCGTATAGGCCGGCATGGAATATCCCGCTAAATCACGACCGTTCTTAGTTCATTTTCAAGAGCAAATAAACCTACATATCACTACATCAGTGGCTAACCCATGAAATATGGGCTGTCAATGATAGCGACGCCTACGTCGATAAAGTAGCAACCTAGCCTCGCTGCTCGGCAATTCTCGTAAATCTCCGGTACCAGCCGACACACATTAAACAAAACACCCTGTATCATAAAACTCGCCGGTTTTGTTTTTTGATTTACTGGGTGCCAGCGCCACTTGCGGAAAAATGCACAGGTGGGAAGTTTGGAACTAACCGCGAAATAAAAATATTCGGCATACATGTTTTATACATCACACGGATGGCATTCCTGAAATATTACCCCGGGAATATGTATACATCTTCCTCAAAGAAAACCACTTCAATTATATATCTCACATGTATGTACTTACGTACATTCTTTGTAAAAAATTACCCACTATATTAATAAAAATTCAGGACATAAACACCTCTACAATAGGTATCAATATTCTGTGCGATCACTAAGTTATAATTAATTATTTACAAAAGCTAATCAATTCGAGCCATTAGTTTCAAAAGCAAAAATATGGAGTTTTATCACAAAAAGTTCAGCAGAATTTTCTCTACACATATTCATAATCTTCAGATGGACAGACAAAGAAACATCTAGTAAGAAATAGACAAAACTTAATGTATAGACATCATTTCCGAGACATTTTTTTAAAATATCGAAATTGTAGTCGATGTGATTACTTCAGCAAAAATTAATAGATAATTTTTTGTCTATAAGTGTCAAAAAATGTAAATATATTTATTCTAATAACAATACATAAAGTAAGCGATGTTTTCACAATTGTTAAGTGTGGTTACCTGGAAACAGTGCGCGAATTATCTGGGAAAACGGTTTTGCACGGTTTTGGAAAATGTTTTTCACGGTTTTGGAAAATGTGTTTCACGGTGATGGAAAACATTTTCTACACTCAATTTATATAGATAAATAAACATGTTATAATTAATGTTGTAAGTTAGTTGTAGAAAAAATATTGTTTGAATTTAGTGCGCAAAAACTTTTTAGAGCATTCGATTGTCTTTTTTGACGAGGCAAGCACTAAATAACATCCCACGCATAAATAATAAATAAATTTCGCGCACTTAACCCATTTACGACCAAGCATTGAAATAACCATAAACTTGAATTTATTTTATTGTTTAAAATTACGATTAGCTTCATTAAAGTAAAAACAAAAAATAACAATTTTTAAAGATAATTGTGTATATGAAAAAAAAAAATATGGTGCGTATACACCATTGGCCAAACTCATGTAGAAATGTCAAACATCGGTTAACAATAGACTAAAACTATTCAACTGTTTTAGTTAAACAATACATTGTCACGTTCGATTTGTTTCAACAGTAATATACCCTGTGTTTCACACTTCAAACACTCTTTTATTACTGTTTTTCTAAACGTTTTTGCAATCTGCAATCTAGTGACCATTGAGACAGCTGCTGTTTACAGAACAAACTATTTCTCTGGAATTGAAACTCTAGCAGGGCGATAATGTCACTAAAAATAAAATCCTACAAAATGAGATCACGTTGGCCATTGCAATGAAAACACTGGTACTTCGTATACATTTGTTTAATAGTCACATAGCACCCATTAGTGCAATAAGCATAGTTGGATTATTATCATTATCCATAGAGGAAACATTCCTAGTCTAACAGAAGCTTAACTCCAATAATTTCATGACAAAGTTATAGTTGTGATGATGATGATACTATTAGGCCATGGAGAAACAAACTCAGTTAATAGTTCCTGTGATGTGACTTATGCATCTCTATAAACTATTACCGACGAAGGTCCTTGGGAATTCGGGTAGGCAGGGGAGGAGATAATGAACTTAGTGCTATATTCTGGACACTTTCCCTTAGGGAACCCTTACATCCCAACGAATGCATTTTTCTACATCAGGGAAATGGAGAAAGTAATTCGTAGAAATGAAACGAATTTGTTAAGGGAAAGACATTTATCATCATTGGCTTTGCTAGCCCTCTAGGGAGCTGAAAACATCATACCGTAGATAATAGTTCTGAGACTAACGGGGTTTTGTATAATTTTGGTCGTTGGCTCCTCGAAACAGTGAATTACAGCAAATTATATTTAGTAATTTACACTTTGAAGGTAGTGTAGAGGTCATGTAGTTCTGGGTTCAGTATTCTTGAGGGATTTTTTTAATCGTCTGGAAATGATATGTAATATATTAATTTTATTATACCACACACATTGTTTTTCTCGTAATCAGAAGCTTCATTTGTAATTTTTCAGTGATTAATTTACTCATAAATTTATAAAACAATCAAAATTCAAGATTATATCTAGTTACCAAGATTTATTTTGACAAAACATCGTCACAAAGAAAAATTCGCATCCTTAAGACAATAAGATGTTATATTTAACAAGTGAGTTTTGTTAAGTGATTTTTTTTTACTTTTTAAGAGTGCCTAGAACCAGGGTTGGCATAAATCATGATTTGTTTAAAAATATCAAAAATCATTTTTTTTAAATCAAATAAATCATGATTTTTTTATTTTTAAATATATCTGAGTATTACTGCACTTTTTAATTGTTTTAAAAAGCAATATAAATATTTTATGTCATAAGCGAAAACGAAATCTGTAATAAAACCAAAACAATTCACCTAAATAAAAATAAATAAAAGGAAGAGTAACAAAGAATTTTTACTTTTAATTACATATTTAAATTCTTATATTTTCCTTCTGCATGTTATGTGATAATTAGAATGATAAAATACCATTTAATTTTAAGATATTATTATACACAGTATATATATATATTTTAGTAATTTTTAATTGTTTAAATCAATGATTTTTGCTAGAAACATTATATCTGTCAAAGTTGGTTTTTGTTCACTAACTTTTTTTTTGGGAATAGTCATCCGATTACCATTCGTGGTTAAATTTTATCCTGACAAATTTTCCGATTGCTATTCTCAAGCTTCTTGCTAATTTATCTCTTGACATTGATCAAAAATCGCTCGCTTCACAGCTCGTGATTTTTTTGTCAATGCCACTCGATAAATTGCTAGGCAACAGTCAGTATTGTGGATTGTTTTATAGAGAAATAGAGAAAACGTACATATATCAAATATTTTACACTAATATGTCATGTGGTAAACTACGCTTTAGAGATAAAATAACTTGCAAAACAAAACTAACCCTCCGGTGTTGTTATTTAAACAAACAAAACTCTGCAAACAAATTTTCCGTCACCATCTGTGAAACGTAACTCACAACAATGTCGCAAGACGAGGAAGAAAACGTTATTGTCTTGTTGCATTAGCGTTCACGTTTGCCAAAAATTAAACCAAGCATTTGATGCGCTCCTAGTTGATGTTCTACTGGCGCTACGCCAGCAGTTTACAAAATACATGAAAATGAATCTCATTGAAACAACGTAGCAGAAACAATTTACAAGTTATGTTGACACAGAATAGTTTAAATCTGCAATAACACTTAACATTCTTTCTCCTTAATGACCAGAATATAATGCAGGATGTACTACAGCTCAACAACTATTTAAATTGAATGAGAAAATTGTATCAAATGCGGAAATTGAAAACACTATTTCCACTGTTTTTCTAATATAGATTCATTAACTTCTCAACTCTTCCGTGGAATATGGGACAAGTTAAATTAAAATTGAAATTATGAAATCCAATTTATTTTCACTAATAATTTTACTTGTACATGTAACTGAATTTGGTTGTCAAATTTCTTCCAGTACAACATAGTAAATATTTTAAACCCATATTTTTCATAAATTTAATATAGGTACGTATATAAATTCACAGTGAAACAGGGTTACATTGATTTATATCATTTCTTCTGCAATTGGTATTTAACATTCTAGATTTTTGAAAATTGAAGGAAAAAGAGAGTGGATAATATTACCATATATGGCAATACTTTCAAGAACTAGTAAATCTGTTTAAGTTCGTCGATAAAACGATTGTACTGATATATTACATATTTTGCATTTATAACGCAGAAATTTTTACACTAAGACGTTATTTTTTGTTAAATTTTCTTTGAAATTTGCGTTACAGTAAAATCCGGTTATAATGTCATCGAAGGGATCCCAAAAATTTCGTCGTTGTAACCGAAAGTCATTATAACCGATAAAAGTAAAATAGCGTTATGTAGGCTTTCAAATAATTCGTCACAATTTCGACGTTATAAGCAGTTTGTCGCTATAAGCGTTATCGTTACAGACGAATTTCACTGTAGTTTTTTTAATGTTTCTTTAAACGTTTATTTATTCTTTAAAATATTTTTTTAGTTTTTAAAAAAAATATCAGATTTTTATGTAATCCTGCAGCGAAAAATTGTACTTTCCAAAATTAAAATTATATGAATTGTACAAAAATAGCAATTTCGTAGGTTTCAAATTAAATTTGAAAAATAGAATCTCTAATTTTTAATATAGGTATCTTATTGCCATTATTACATCTGGTGCTCAAATGGTAAAAATAATAAAGTAAATATATTATTTTGAAATACAACTTCTAGAAGTTTAATTAAATAAATAATAAATACGGTTCTCCGGACTCACTGAATAATGTACTAGATCGGCCACACCATAATATATGATAATATAATAATATGGATTTATCTGTATGTTATTTCAATTTCAGTTACAATCTGAAATAATGCGAAGTGTAAATGAAGCCCAAAGCAAAGTTGCGCATTTATTTGAGCTTATAAACAATGAATTTTGAAGAAGCCTCTGGTATTCTAATTCGCTTTTGTGTAAAAAAGCCAGCTTTGGCTTGGTAGTCATTGAATAAATTGCATATTCAGTGCAAGTGCAAATAGCGTCCCGGTTGATATTTATGGCGGTCGTTTTTGCTGGAATTTGCATTTGCCGAGGATTCTCACGAGTTTATCTAACTAGCACTGCCACATTGCATCGCGGGGCTGTTGCCGTCTTCCCGACGTCGCGACATGCAAATCATCAACTTCCTAATGAATTGCTGTGATTGAAAATTTGTTATGAAAATCAGATAAGAAATGAACTAGGTCTCATGAATACAAATCAGCTTGTAATGAATCACCAACATGCAAAAACTATCTCATTACAAGACGAACCAAATTGCTTGTACAATTGCTTCTCTTCAGAAAAATTACTCAATTGCTCGCATTGGAATAAATTCATCCATAACAACCACAAATAAGAAAAAATACAAAAATACAAATCTAAGAAATCTCCAAAATAGATTCGACTGTAAAAGAGTTGTTCGGAAATCGGAATCTACTATAAGCTGTAGAACCCGTCAGATGCTTTAGGCTGACAACCTACTCTACCAAAATATAAGTAAAATTGTTATGGAACTTCTCAATTTCTCTCTAAGCCAAAATTCTCTTAGGATTGTAAAACACACGATGATGGTGATGAATCTTAAAATTAAGTTTTTATTTTATTTAAAGAAAAGTAAGAAGTTAAATAATTTAATGATTAATATTTGATAAGAAATAAATGGGTATTCTATGATAAGGTGACGTAAAAAATTGATAGAACAGATATTTTGAACTGCATCACGAAAGAAGAACAGCAAAGAATTGTAACTACAGATATATACTATTGCAAACAACGTCAATATCTCTGTATTTACTGGATGATAAGGAAAACATCCACATAATTGCTACATTCAGATGAGATAATGAAAAAAGAAATAAAAACCACAAACTAACAGTGAAACTAGCACTGAAAAGAGAAAAATAGTAGAATAGATTTTGTTATAGTTCGTCTCATATAGAAATGAACCGGCGCAAAGACGCATTTTCTTATATATTTTCCCTAACCTGTGAGTTTTTTTAATGATTAACTTACTTAGTTCCTAGTTCTTACTGGGAACCGCTATTAGTTCGAATAATAGCGTATTAATTCCACTAACTAAAGTATTATAAAATATAAATATATACACTGGTAGAATTCTTTTCCATTTATGGCTTACGTCCCTAGCTTATTGGATCAGTGCAGTTTTGAACTTAGTTGATTTGGGTTGGTATAGCTATATAACCCTGTACTGTACAGGGCCACTGGTAGGCGAGACAAAAGTCTATAACGGTTGCAGAATGTACTGTACGGCACATTTCATATAATTGGAAAAACCTATATATACGTTGCCGTCTCCTTTAACTTGTTTGTTGCATTAAATGCGCGAGAATGATTGACAGGTCATTTCTAGTAGAGACGACCTACAGACGATTTGTAATCAGGAGAACACTGGATGTAAGAATTTATTAAGAAGAGGTAAGTTAATGTATGATGTGTATCATTTATAATTAATCTACATAAATGCAGATTATAAACCGATTGACAAGAATAAATAAATATTATTAATTGGTTTATGCATATTACCAGAGATTGTTTTATAAATTATTACTTTTTCAGATGAACATAAATGTGTTCTAATTGTTATTACAATGTTGCAGGTATTTGTTTCTTAGTATCATAATTACGTATATACCAATCTTAAGAACCAGAACGATAAAATGTTAAAGTTGTAGGACCAATAAAAATGATTGTTAAACATATACTAAATAATGTAAGTTGTTGCAATTTATTTACAATGTTTGAACATTTGCGAAGTACATTAAGAGAGTATCTTGAATCAGTTATGTTCTTTACGGTGTGTTGGATGCAAAAACGTTAAGCGCTGCAGTTGAACCCGAGGTGGAAAACTGCACTCTTGTTGACGCCCACGTGCTTACCGTCGCTGACTGCGCGATGTTATACCCCAGAGTGTGAATTCGCGATGAGTTACTGCTCAAGTGACGACGCTCTTCAACTACGTGCTGTTTCACTTTATCTTTACGCGACTATCAAAGCGAGCGTTCGCTGTGTATGAAGTATTCAATGACTACATGTTCAATTTAATGTATTTTACCCAAGCGTCTTCGCAATTTGGAGTCTTTCTATCCACGATTGCTAGGGAATCAGTGGAATAGAAATTCAACTCGAGTCCAACGCAATGCGTAGAATTAGGAACGGTTGTTGTGTAATTTCAACGGAGAGGGACGCAGTAACGAAGTTACAATAAGGTGTACTCAATTGTGCGGATCTCACTTGAATTTCAGATCGATACAGCTCTTTGGATGATGTTACAGATTGTAACATTTACAACAATGAAGATTTTATTTCTTAATTACCTGTCGCTGTTAGACATTGCAATGAAATCCTACATCATTAAAAAAAATATATTTTGAAAGAAAATAATGAAATAAGGACATCAGTGAAAACGCGAGTAAGAAAATATTTCGTAAAAAGCGAGATAACAATTTTTAAAATGAAAATTTGGCCTGTGATGTTTTATGACTTCGCCAGTGTTTAACAAACTTTTGGCCAAATCTGCTCCAGAATGCGCTCTGGGTTCAGCAGACGTAGAATTAGAACAAGCACTTTTGAATGCTCTAATTCTTGATACCCTGAAACCCAGAGCAAAATACAGAGAAGCCAAAACTGCTCCAGAATATGTTCTGGTTTTAGTAGACCAAGAATTAGAGCAAACATTTCAAAATACTCTAATTCCTGAAGTAAGTAATGAGGCACTTCCCAACTGTTTGGTTGGCTAGAATCAGACATATTACTAATCGATTGTGAATAATAAATATTTATTATACAAGTGTGTTACATTACTAATAAGTCACGTCTGAAATGTTTAGCTTACGAGGCCGTTAGGCCGAATGGGGTATTTTTCCCAAGTTAAGGTAATTAACACAAGTTTGCTATACAAAATTCAATCTAACAACTTTAATCATTGATGTAAAATATATAAAAAAAAATGACAGTTGACATTTCAAAATAACATTTAATAAAAAAAAATAGTGTATAGAAGGTTTTATAACGTAGTTACTATGATTTGAACCTACAAACTCAGTTATTATTTCTTACCCCGTAGTGACATGTGACCTACTTTATGTATCTAAAACCACCATAGTTATAATTTCACGGAGTTGAAAAAATTATTATTAGGCATAAATGAACCTAACAAAAACAAGAACATGTACTAACATTGCATGCATATCTCCCTTCCGCAAGTTCTAATATCTTCTACAATGAAATTGCTCCGGACATATCACGACACAGCAGGTCACAATAAAATTTAATCTTATATCGCACGAACGAAGTAATATTAAAATAAAATATTTTCACTAATACTGATTAATTAATTTATCTTTATATTCTCTATATTCGACAATGGTCCCTATTATTCTACCGCATAATATTTATTTTATTTTTATTATTAATAATTACTAACAAAAACACTATAAATTTAGATCTTTAACCGTCATATCATTAATAATGAAAAGGCTTTTTTTCGGTCTGCAAAATTTTCGTAATTCTTGGAATGTTTCCGTGACAGTCCAACCCTGTATCAATTTCAGTTTGCCGTTGGCCAGGGTCTTATCTCGCATTAGCATTTTATAAAACCTCCCTCTGTCCCAATAATCAAATCCTTCCCCAGTCTAGCAGTCGTCCCTCTGAAAAGGTCCTTAGGATTTACTTTGCATTCCTGTGCCTCGACACGGAGGGAGTAAAGAAATGCGCTGCGATGGATACTCCGACTACGACTCCGAATGCTCAAGAGGTGTAAACGAAAAGATGCTATTCATATTTCATTACAAGAAATTAAATCACTCTTTTATGCTCAAGCACTGAACAGAACGAGCTTTATCCCAAATGTTTTTAAAAGCTTTACCTCTGGGAATATCATTTATTCTCCATTTTCAACTTTACACAAAAATCTGGAAATATTATTTATCAAACCTTTCAACAAATCTGTGAACTTGTATAATAAACTGCTAATCTTTAAATATTGATTCACATTTAAAAATAGGTATGAAACCAAACCTAATTATGAAATAAATTTTAGAATCTATTATTTTAATTAGATTCCACATATTTTATATTATTCGCAAAAGTTTTTAGATTAATAGTGACAATATAATATGTATGTTAAAATCGAACACTGAAAATAAAAATTTTATATCTCTACTCAGTATTGAGTCATTCCATAAATGGGTATGAGATAGAGCTTCAGCGACTTTATCATTGGATATCCCTGTAAAAGTGCAGACGTGTATACAAATTTTTGTTTAAAAGTTCGAACTAATATATTTAAAACTAAAGATTGATTTTCAACTGATCAAATAACGCCATTTCGGATAATCCTGTACTTTCAAATGTAACATCATACACGATTCCGGGTTTATAATAGAGTCCCGATGCGTCAGGTACGTTGACTCCTGTTTGTGCGGGGATCCGGGGGGCTGCCGGCCTCGACCCTTGCTCCCCACGTCCTGGTAATCTGAGTAGATCACTACCCGGGGTATCTGGGCAATGAATGTATCGGGTTGTGGTCTAGCCAGTGCGTCAGGAATTAGAGCATGCTTCTGTTTGCTATAATTTTTGATCTACTGAAACTGGATGACAATCTAGAAGAGTATTCTGAATTGTTTGCTCTATTTTTTGGCCTACTAAAGCTGGATCATATTCTAGAGCAAATAGCTGCTCTGGTTTGTGTTCTGATTTCAGTGGGTAAAGAATCAGACCATTCGTATGTGTATGCTCTAATTTTGACTACTGAAACTGGATCACATTCTGGAGCAAATAGCTGCTCTGGATTCTACTCTGGTTTCAGTGTGCCAAAAATCAGAGTATTCTTAAGCGTTTGCCCTGTTTTTGACCTACTGAAGCTGGATCACATTCAAAAGCAAATAGTTGCTCTGGTTTGTATTCTGATTTAAATGGGTAAAGAATAAGAGTATTTTTAAACTTTTGCTCTGATTTTTGACCTAATGAAGATGGATCACATTCTGGGATAAATTTCTGCTCTTGTGCTCTTTTTTCTGTAGGTGAAAAATTAGTGCCAATATTAAAAAATACTCTTATTCCTACTGAAAACAGAGCAAAATCCAGAACAAATTATGGTGCTCTAGAAAGCGCTTTGGTTTCAGCAGATCAAGAATTCAAGCAATCATTGTAGAATGCTCTAATTTTTAATCTACTGAAACTAGAGCAGTATTCAGAGCAGATTTTGATACTTCGAAATGTTCTCTGAGTTTAGAAGGTAAATAATCAGAGTAGTGCTTTTAGATTATATAGAAAAATATGTAAATATTATTTCTGAACTTTAAGAAACAAGTATTTTTGAATCATTTTCTGGTAATTACAATGTATTCTAGACTAGAATCTATAACAATTCCTCTTAATTCCGCTTATGAAGGCTTCCTTTTCACTAAAACGATCCTAATATTGTCGTAGCAAATGTCGTCGTTTGTAATAATCCCGGTAGTTTTGAAGTTATTAATGTTCTGTAAATTAGTGGAAGTTTTCATGACTTCCAACTATTTTACGAGCTACGAGTAGTTCCATAAGACTGCCTCTGTCTGCCTCTGCATTCCCTATTGTGGTTCATATCTCTTTACTCTTCATTTCATTTATATTCATTACTCCCAGTTCCACACATAAAAAACTTTTGTTTCTTTAATAACACTCGTTAAGCGAATAATGGCGCTATTAGTTCTAATAACTAACATTTGTATTAAGTTAATAACTTCGATTAATGGTCTTGTTGTTGGTATACAATGTAGAAAAACACATAAAATTAACTATAAACTTCAAACTTTATTTTCAATAAAATTATTATCAAGTAATTCAAACATTCATACTATAGTTGTAAATAAAATTGTATCTGTGCAGAAAATACTAACATTGAAATTATCACAGTCACAATAAAGACATCTATAAAATATTAATAACGTTTTTCTTCAATGTGTGACAATAATATTTATATTATACTATATATAGTCAAGTAATTAATTTATTATTAGTTAGTACTTCTTATGCTCGGTATTTATTATATTGAAACTTTTAATAACTAATAGTTGGCAACTCAAGAATCGAATTCGGTGTTACAGTTATTTTATTTCGCATCGGATATGTTGTTCTATTTACTATTTATTAATATTAGATAGCTAAGATACAGTTATTAGTGTTACAATTTCTTATTACGATACATTTGTGATTATAGTTGTATTTACAACATAAAGTGTAAAAACAGAATTCTTGAGATTCTAGATTAGACTGTGAAAGTTTGCTACATGAACAAAATTTAATGACTACTCTAAAAAGTTTTCATATTTTATAACATGTGTGAATTTATGACCGGAGATATAAATTTAAAATTCTGCATAAATGAAACCGGTATAAAATATAAGACTCTTGAATTTTTAAACTGCACTGTGACTATATAAATATATAACATGCAATATTTGAAAATTCATATATTAATTTTTTATGGGTTGTTACAGGTATGTGGACATTTTTCATTACATCTTCATATTGGTAAAGTACTCTCAATTTTCTTGACTAGTCACTAAATAGGATAGCGGATAGGAAAAAAAATTCTGGAATTCCGTCAATTTAGGAAGTTTTTACTTGACACAATTTTATATTTGACTGTCAATCCCTGAAGAAGAGCCATGTCCAAAATCGACAATTCCAGAAATTTATTGGCTTACCATTATCCTACTCTTTTAATGTTCTATTAGTATGTAATACATTTAATTTGTTTAAATGAAACGCTATACCTCATTATTTTCCATATCTTTTAAATTATTAGATTATTTTCTTTTCCAGTTTTATATTTTACATTTATTTGTTAGTTCATAGTATTATATAAAACTAGATAATTTGCTTTCACAATTTTATGATCAATAACTTTAATGGTTTATTTATAACACGAGGGGGTTGTTCGTTCATATTCCGATTAAAAGAAATATTTTCTATGGACACTTATAATTTTGATGCCACATGCATCAGATAGCAGCGCCATCCAAAATAAAAGACAACAATCTACTAGAGAGAGTTAGTTGTCAGATCAAGGCCCATTAGATCAATCATTGTCTGAATAATCTTGGTATATCGGCCCCTTCATTGCACTATGGCCCGCAATTCCCTAGTTGTTTGTTGTCAGATGTCAGCTTCTTGGTTAGTTGTCAAAAAATCTATTTTGTGTTGTTTGATGCTTGGCAGGATATCTTTTAAAATAGAGTTTAAATGTAAACGCTGTTCCGGAAGCACGATTTGTGTTTCAAAACACTGAGAATCATTTTGTGTTATAATTTGGTTATATTTACATGATAAACGTCAAACTTAGTTACGCTGGTACACACCAATATGCGGCACTAAAATTTTAATTTTATAAGTGTACATTCATTGTAATAAATATAAATAATGAATATTTGTTTGGATGAATTTGATTATAAAATAACATGCAAAGAATTTTGTCCTTTAGTAATAAAATATCTGACTCTGGATAACGTACTAAAATGCAGGTGTAATTATTTCGAATCCCATCGAGACACATGCGTCTTTCATTTTAAATTATCGCCATTATTCAACAGCATACAACAATAAAATAACATCAACTAGTTATTTTCTTTGTTATTACGAAAATAATTTCACTTATTTGAATGTAAAGCACCTGCTGTGTCCCTCATTGTCTATAATTACAGCCATGTGTTTATCCCTCTGTGCATTTTGCAATAAAAAGCCGGAAAAGTCATTGTTCTCGTATATTTATTCCCCGACTGTCCGGCGTTGGTAAGCTGCTTTATTTTCCATTGACGGCGCTGGCAATACTTGCCATGAATCACGGGGTTTATTAAAGCCGTGTTATCGGTCGCTGTCACATGGCCGGGACTCCCCAGTTCTTTGTTGGATCCTGCGGAGTTGCCGGCCGTGAAACTGGTAATCCACGCTCCGCAATTTGAGGTTAGGATAGAGAAGGTTAGGTCGGTGAGGTTAGTCAATTCGGTGGATGTGGGTGACAATCGAACATTGCCGCAAATGTCAATAGTCGAACAAATAAATAACTGTACCAATTAATAAGCCTTAAGGAATATTCCTTATTCTAAACTATAGATATATGAATTTTATTATTTATATATTAAATTATATAATAAAAAAGTTATTAGGGGTAAGGAACTTAGCATAATTGTTTAAAAATGTACTATCTTATTGGCATTAAATTTTGCTATTAGCTCTAAATAGAAACATAGAAACTTAACACCCTAAGTAATAAACAAATGCAACATAACTGTGCAATAAAGATTGAAATCATATTAACAAATACCAACTTCAAATGGGTGTCGGAAATACAGTTGTACGACACTGAAACAAGAACTGAATAGTATAATAACAGCATGTTACGAAGCACTATACAATGATGATAAACCTATGACATGTTTTCAAAGGTCAAAGCATTTTGGACGCATGGCATCGTTTACAGACAGTGTTCGTTATTTGTCTTACGTACTTTTGTGAGACATTATTTTCGGCGTTAAATATTTAGAAACCCAATGAAAGAAACCAACTGACCGATCAAGTTAGTAGCGCTTGAGCTTAAAGAGCACGAAATAACAACACAACTGAAAATTTATCAAAAAAGGTCACTAATAAATAAGTTATTATTATTAATAAAAAATATATCGAAAATATAACTCTTTTACTAGAGCTGCAAGTATCACACACTTATGCCCATTTGCACCAATATATATTGAAGTCGAACTTTATTAATCTGATCTTAAATTAAGCCTGCCTTAAATTTTTTAAGTCGTTGTTCATCATAACGGAGCTACATTTTAAGACGAGCGTAGTTAAGCTAGACTTAGGTAAGAAGTACTAGGGATTTTTCAGTGACTTTTTGATTACTAACTTCATAGCAGTTTTGACATTGATTGTGATTTTTCGACTTTCCAGTTAAATATAAAGTAAATTAGTGTACCGTAAAAGAAATTAAACGTTTTATTATTGTTACAGATAGATATAGAATTATATATTTAAAATGACTACTGAGAAACGAAGAAGTGCCAATTTTACTCCAAATGAGACCCTTGCAACAATATTTTGGATTTCAAAATTTGCGTTTGCTGCAACTTGAACATTTAATGAAAAGTATGATTTTCTGTTCCGAAAAATGTCAGGATCATCTCCTCCGGGTGACTGAATTTTAATATGTGTACAATCTATAAATTAATTTTTCTGTAAGTCATGCAATTTACAAATACATTACTTATTGTTAGTACCGATTACAGAAATTACTCGAATGAAGCAATATCATAAAATTTATTTTGAGTTGCTTTAATTTCTCGATCACCTTGTAGCATTTTAATAAACTGATTACTAATCCTTGCAATTTCCCTTGCAACTCAATTCCATCTTCTATCAATAAAAGTAACTCATATGTTGTTACTTTGGTGAGACGAAACTGTTTAAAAAATTCTTCATCGTTATATTCATTAAAGTACCTTGCCCTTTGATATATACGCCTGTTTATAATATTATCTAACTCCAAAACAAAAAAAAACTTCCTCAAAATCGTCATTTTCTTCAACAAAATTAATTCTGTGCTCTACTGAATTGTGATATGTTTAGTAACAAGAATTAATTTAAGGTTAAGTCTTGTTTAAGTCTCCAAATTCGAGGAGTTAAAATTTAAGTTCGACTTTCGCTATAAGTCTCGATTTAGGACATGGTGCAACAAAACTAAGGCTCAACTTAAAACTAAGCCCAGATTAATTCAAATAAGTTCGACTTAAACTTTGGTGCAAACGGCCATTATGAACACTTCTAGAGTAGAGTGGATTCTTTCTGAATATTAACTTATTGGACTCAAAAAGTACATCACTGTACTACACGAAATCGACGGTAGAAAAATCGTTAACTGCTGCTAAAACCCTCAATACGAAATAAATTCAAAGAGCCAAAATTACTATTCTCTAAAAGCTCCTTCCAAAATCCTTAGAATTATTTGGAAAATATATCAATGACTGAAATTCAGAAAGAATGAGTTATGTTATTTGACATGTGTATTCTTTACGATCCAATGATCCAAACACCTGGATCTATTTTCCCTACAAATGTTCTAATATACTAATACTTGTTAACTAGTGTCATTTGACGGCTGTGCGTAAATTACATCGATCGCACAGTTAGGGAATTTTTGATTTATCGTAATAATTTAAGCAGTACAAATAAGAGAATAATAATTTTAATTAATTTAAAACATTATAATAAATAAAAAAACGATACGTTCTAAATAGTATTATGGGTTGTAAATTTATTTTGGTATTAACAAAGACCTGCTCCTTGCTGAAACGAATAATGAAGGCAGATAATGATCTTTTTCGACTCAACTTCTCTAATTCTACGTTAGAAACCAAAGCATTTCTTTGAAATGTTTAATTTATAAATATATTTACCAACCTATTTGTACGTAACAAATAATCTATCATACATGAAAGTATAAATTTGTAAGTCATTGCACAAATTGTGGCCAAAATTCAAGACAATGTGCTTCCATAATACATCTTCGTCTTTTGTTATTCTGCTACCTAATCTGCAGCCTCATCTCAGTCTCTGTGCATTATTTAACGAGCGATCTCTAACTTTAATGGGGAATGAATTTCATTCAATGATGGGAGATTAAATTAATTAAAGATGCAACGATTGCTCCAGACGATGAATGCATTACGGCGCGGTTTGTGTGTAGTTTAACCTCTAATATGTTTGCTTTCCTGGAGCTTTTTGTACTTTAATATTCTCTTTCTAAAAAACTGTAATCCTATTTAAGGAAATTTATGATTATGACGTCATATATTAATAGCAATATATTGCAAGGGGAGCTTAAAGGATTTTGTAATGTGATATACTAAACCGTAGCTTAGCTTTCAATATGTACATTGGATTACGTTTAATTATTTAGAATTCATATTTTGCTGTATTATTACGTACAACAATACATCTAATTATTCAGATAATAAATTTTAACAAATAATATTGTAAATTGTTGTGGATTCAATAATATATTAAAATCTTTAAATGCATGCTTGTAAAAAAGTAACAGCTTGTAAAATTTACGGTACATTTAATGAGTTTATTGAATAATCAGTAACACAATGTAACGCACTTACATTAAGATGAAACACAAACAATCAAATGTTATTTTTACCTACAGTATTTCAGCAAAATCCTGGAATATCAACCGCTGTAACTTATGCGTTTAATACGGAAATGAAACAAAACATGAAGCCTGAAAAATCATTACAGGGTGTTTCATATTTGATGAAAAATAAACCCAAGTAAATTCGAAATTTCATTGTTCAGTGAATTTTTGAGGTTAATTGAACTGAACGTAATTTGATTGGAACGCAATTGGTCAACGATGGAGTAAAATTAAATTTTTATCAAATCGTGGACACTCGAACCTACTTTGCATATCGACAAAGAGAAAGACGTATTGGAAAATGAAAATGTTTTTCTAAAAGATACAATTTTGATGCTACATTAAATGTTATGAAGGGATTTTTTTCTTTCTGAATCATTCAAAAGGTCTCGGCCTCTTGCAGAGAATATATAGACTAACAATCTGTATTATTGAATAGCAAAAAAATATCAATGGAATGTTTTTCAATATAAAAAGAAAATGCAATCTTGGAAACATCTTAAATATTAAAAATGATATTTCTTCTGCACTGAATATTAAAATCAGACTGAAAGAACTCTTTCAAAAATTGAAAAAGAGTCAATACAAATAAAACAAATAAACTAAATTTTTGTGAAACAAACTACTTTTTACTTAAAAAAAATATTTAATATTACTTTGCACAGCCATCAATGGTTATTAGCTATTAGCTCACAATCTGTACTATTAAAATACAAGTAAAAGTACCTTAGTACGTGAGATCCTGTTCTATCTAGGAATGTTGTGTTTCATAATTATGATGATGATGCGTTATATATCATCTACAATAATATCATTGAACATTTCTTCTATATTTCAATAATAGCTTCTTTATTACGGTATTATACGTTATAAAAGAAAATTCTTTTCTGGAATATCAGCTAACAATACTTCTCAAGATAAGACAAATCCGGCTTTGGAATATCCGATATCCGGATAAAGGATCTTGTAATCACAACTAGAAAAATCAATAACTACTTTTTCATTCGGGAATCCAACATAGCGCAATGTCTTTAATTAATTATCGTGAGGATTTCCTACAAATGCTGATACAGTTTGCTTAATTAACTACAGGTAACCGATCCGGAATTTACAATTCAAATTAGAAGTTAATACTAGAAGCTGATATCCCAGAAAACAGTAATGGAATTAGGGATGTATCATTCTAGATACAGAAAGTGAAAATTTATTTACATATCAATAATTTATCCAACTTGCTAAACTGTATATATTTAAAAGCCGAATTATTTTTACATGAAACACAAATCGAAAAATAAATCAAATTAAATCACTTACGAAAAAGTTGATCAAGATAGTGATAAACATTTTAATAGAATTTTACAAAAGATAATCCATTTCTAAGGGAAATTCGAAGATATAAAACAAATGGAAGTTGAAGAAGGATTAGCCGTACAATGATCTCACTTTCAAGTGAAATAAGTTTAAATAAAGTGCAACAAAAAATCTATATAATTTAGCACACACATCAGATTTTTTTTTAACAAATAACAGCGATGCACAAAGACCAAGTGTTAATCGAGTTACTAAAACAAACAACAATTCTTTTCTTTCTTTTATATCACAGATGGAGTTCATTGTGAGCAAGAATAAGAGTAGGTTTTGAAAATTAGTGTAAGAATACACTCAATAAAAAAGCTAGAAAAACATAGAAAGCGAAGACAGTAACGAGCACTTCCTCTAATGTTCCTTTCTCGTGTAAACGCTGCCCACGAGTAAAAAGAAACGCAGTCATTTAATGTGTATTTAATTACGAATCTTGAATTTCCAACCGGCCGAAATTGAATCAAGCCTAACATTTGTGCGAGTGTTTTTGCGTAGGCGTAAAAGGTTTAAGAGTCTTCCTTATTCTCCGAGGATTTCTCTTTCCCACTTACGCAGTTCGCAAGATTGGCTCCGATGTTGAGGCATGTCATTAGAGGTAATTCTAGACATTTGAATTTGCCCGTATCGGATCGAATTACCTGGGTTCCAATTGTTTTGTTGTTAACTTGTTTCGCAGGAAATCTAATTTAACAGAGTATTCTTTACATTACGTTATTATTAAATAAAGAATCAGATAATCGAAAAGCTAACTGACCTGATAACAGATAACTACATATTGCCTTTTTACAATAAAAGAGACTTAATTCTATTAAAAATAACGGTTAGGAAAAAGTTCATCAAATCTTTGCTCATTTATGATTTATTGCATAAAAACCAAAAATCGGTATGTTTAATTAAAAATTTGAAACCGAATATCTCAGGAATTAAAAGACCTCAACTTTATTACACAGATATTAATAAACCTGTGAATATTCATATGTATATAGTATTTAAAACTTAAATTGAGCTGTGCGGCAGAGGTTTATTGAATACGTCATCAAAACTACACGGCGTATTTTTTTTTATCGTTTAAAAGCTTAGTACAAAATAATGAATGTTTTTACATTAGAGGAAACTTTTATCTGACACATTTTGCTTCTTTTTCACAAACCCTAATGAATAATGTCCGACCGAAACACAATTTTCAGCCGAAACCGTAACCGAATATTCGGCTCCTGTGTAACGTAACACACTTTTGATTTTGTTGGCAGCACTATACCTATCATAAAATCAAATACAAAGTACAAATTCCGCCGAGTCAAATTAGGTAGCATTTAACGTAAAAATATCTGTGGTGCACATCTCGCATGGGAAGATAACGTCTGGTAAACGCCCTATAAATATATAAATATAATATTATCAATAAGTAATAAGTCGTCAGTGATACATTTACTCATTATAACATCCAAACATCATCATATTCGATTAGGTTTAGCGGGAACATAGTAAAACAATGATAACGTTCTAAATTCTGTTGTGGTATCCAGTATAATATGTGTAGGTAAGTCAGGTCGATTATAATCCCCATTCTATTTACACATCCAGCAGTGATTAGTGTGATTAAACTCCCAGACCATCCCTTATTAATCCCTTACATCCTTCATAACACTGTCCCGTCCCGAGGCAGATAAGAGCGTGTCACATCAGCACGTCAAGTCACACGTCACGAGACCTCGTCATGTATTCGGTTCCCTGTCGTCCTGTGTTGCCGACGTCAGCAACGCAATCACTACCATCAAATAAAGATACACCAATCTTCGCAGCGCAAAGTGAGAAATTTAATTTCCGACACGCACCGATGAAAATTTTAAACTTTACGAGGGGCATTCGATAACGCAAATGACAGAAATTTTAGCTGGAAATGGGGTAGGTGACCAAGGTAGAATTTTAATGAAAAAACTATTAAATTATAGAAAGTATATTTATTTATGAACGTTGACATTAAAAAAGTTAAATATTTATCAGCAATTGTTTAGTAATTTGCGTTAAATAGAAACAGCGTCCATTACTATGACGTTCACTAAGTTGCACGCTGATTGGTTAAAATTTGAAGGTGTGGCAATATACCTATCTATTTCACTCACACCACATATTTCCGTCTCTGTCTACATTCGCCCCTCTCATGAACTTATTTGACGTCATAATCCCCTCCCAAGTACTATATTATTTATTTACTTCAAAACAACATATAATTAACAGTTTTTAAAAAATACGGGTATATTATTTTTGTACAAGCTATCACATATACCAAATTTAGAAATTGGTCACCTACCCCATTCAACATTCAAATTAAACCAAACCGAAGAGAAATGATATAAAAAACTGAACTGAAATTGAATCTTTTTTTCCCTATAGCATAACATTCCTTTTATGGAAGAAGACCTCAAGTACCTAAGGAACTTGGTTTGTGACATTTTCCAATAATAAATATTAACAAAAAATCCCGAATTTAACCGTACAGTAAATTGTGATCTCAGTTACGGTTTAAATTTACAGATATGAAAATAGCAATCACAAATCATAGGTGTACTGTGACACTGTGATTGATAGTAGCACTTTCGCCCCTAACTAAACAATTCCGATTAAAACCATACAATGAACTATGATCACAATCACACTTTAAAATCGCCGTTAGTGCACAGTAGCAATGAAAAATTACACTGTGATTCAAAAATAGTAGTTTCGTTTATCACTAGTTCCGAATCACTCGTTTAGTGATATTTTTTTTGTTAAAGGCTGACAAATCTGGAATTTGAACCTAAAACCTCATATTCCGCTCATCGAGTCGAAGCGCTCTAACAAAGTGAGCCACCGCTGCCCATAATTTTAAGATAAATCTTACTTTTAACGAACAAAAACCTGTAAAAATAAAATATAAAAGATTTTCAAAATTGCTGTCAAAATTTCGATACGTTTTTTTTTTTCATTAAATATACATTTAAAATTTAATATCTGTTGAAAAATATTTCGATATGCCTTTTTTCATTAAATATGCATTTAAAATTATATATCTATTGTCTATTGATAATACCAAAGGTTAGATTCGTATTTTATATTTTCTCTTATTAGTTGTTGTTAAGGATGAATTTATTGAATCGAAACCTTTATCGAAACATATAATAAACACAATCACGGTTTTAAAATAGATTAGTATTCACATATTAATTTTATTACATTCACAACCGCTCTAAACAATAACAACAGTATAATTTACATGTGATTTATTCACATAAATGTATATTTTAAATTACAGCAACGATCGTTTTATCCCCTCGGATATCATCAGATATAAAAAAAATTCAAGTCTCTGAAAAGAAATATTTTATAATTCTTATTAAAATGTGATTGTGATATTTTTAAACACAGAAATTTTGTCTTTTGGGAATTTTAGGAAGAATTCTAAATTCGTAATGTATCTATTGAACTTGAGACGGTGCCATTTAATTCTGAACGTAAAGGTAACCTAAACATGGAACTTACTCCGTTATTATGTAGTACAAATTTTCTTACATTTAGACATTACAGTAAAATTTGAATAGTGAATGAAATCAAATACATTTATTGTTTTAAATAAAATAATAACATTTCAGAAAAAATTCTATCTCATTCTAATACAATAATACTTGATAGGTCGTTATGAAATTTGCTTTTTAACGTATGTAGCTCTGTACCAATAAGAAGCACTTGAAAATCTCTGGAAGTAATATTTTGGGGACATTTTCTCAAATGAACTTGTTACTTTATTTGTAGATGTTTATATCTGGTTGTCCCTATATACTGAAACCAATATTTTAATCCTGATACTAAAACCGAAATGTTAGTTTTACAACACCTTGAACGAAAACCAAAAATTTTATTTAAATACATATTAGCCTTTTAAAAGAATTTTAGAATAAAATAGAAAAGTATACAACCAGAATAAATTCTTATCTTTGTCCAACGCGACTGAAAATTATTTAGTGATATGCAAACGTAGTGGACCATCGTAGCTGGAGGTCCAGTCTACGCCATACATCACAGCTGTGATTTAGTGAAGAGTTCATGCCCTCTGCTCAACTCTCCTCTAATATGCTTAATTACACGTTGCTCACGCTGAATACATACGGCCCATCTCTGTCTGCTCTCATTACTTATACACGAATATGCCTAGTAATTGATAAAGTAAACACTATGTGGCTAGGAAATCAATCATACACGAGTATATGGAAGATTAGGAGATAATGGAGTGGATTCGGATACAAGCAGTTTGATTGAACAAGCCTAGTTTACTTTGTTGTTCCCCGCATGCATAATACGCGAACATGCAGCTTACACTAATTTATGCCTGTTTAGATATTAGGACATTACAATATCAGTTACATATCTATTCATTTGTTTCCTGCTATCTACAGAAGAACAAGTAATCTTGCTAAAAATTGCATACTGAAATTTTAATGAATATATGATGGTTGGTAGTAGGAATTAAGAAAATAACAAAAACTTTTTTTTAAATATATTTAAAAATATACAATAAAACCTACATAAACATACACAAATAAAGTGATGCTGTAAACCAGTGACTCGAACTGAAAAATTTTGGAGTTCGGTTATAGGTAACGGTTTTTTGAAAATATTATTTTGGTTTTCGATTCGGTTAAAATTAACAAATATAATTCGGTTTCTGTTGAAATTATAGCTTAATTGTTTAAGTAACAGTATAGATGCTTTAAAATATAACTAGTTAATCATTATTACATAATTTACACTAGAATTTTAAAAAAATAAGTAAAATTTACGATTAACATTTTCAGTTTAGTACAATATTTATATTTATACCGGTTTTAGTATCGATATTTATTCTGTTCGATATATTTTCGGTTATAGAATAAATTTATTTTTCGTATTAGTTTTCGGTTTCCATATTTGAAGAAATTAAATACAGGTTTCGATTTTCAGTTCCGGTTTTATAAAAAGTCAAATATCGGTGCGGTATCACAGTTTTGTTACTGTTCGAGTTCCTGCTGTACACTAATAAAAATGAACAAAAACAAAAATATAGGAAACATTCAGCTGACGGGCACTATTTTAATGTGTATCACAAACAAACCAAAAATATAACAAATTAATTTTATCATTGTACAATAATGTTTTATTAGTTTAATAACTACAAAAGTATTTTCAAAGTACTTACTTAAAATTCAATATTCCGCAAGATATTTATTAAAAAAAATTTAATGTATTTCAAAAGCACTTGTCATATCAAGAAATCTGTAAGTAAATTAAAATTCATAAGACTATTATTTAACAGGCGGCAAAATAAATCTATAAAATTGTACTCGACGACTTCAATGAATTTGATTAGAGAAAAAAATGAAACGATAGTACTTCTTGTATAACATTGGAACTATAAAATTATGTATCCATTTAAAAACAAAAACATAGAATTAACAGCTTGTTATTGCATTTAATTTAAAATGTAACACCCTCTTATCCACCTGCTAGTCTCCTACTAATATACTGTCAGTAAAGTATTCATTCTATCAGCCAAGATCATAAGATTAAAAGTTAACTAAATTAACTTGATTTTTATTGTTTGTATATCTACAAAACAATGCAGTTTAAAGTATATTTCGAGTCACTCATATAAAACTATATTTTATATATTGCCGATTATAGAATTTTATAACAATGATATCTACATATTCTGTTCCATATTTATAAAAATCTTGACAGCCTAATAATTTCCAATTTAAAATGTTGATTGGTTAATTCTATTGCTATTGATTTTCTGAAATATAAAATATTCACCTGCATTTCATATATCTACCATAAATAGAATTTAATAATGCGAAATACGAGCTTTTTGAATGAGTAGAAGAGATATATAATAATTATTGCTGTTGTTTCATTAGGATGGTACAATTTACAATACAAATTTCACCTCATCTCCAATATACCCTAAATAAACAATACGAAGTTCCCTTCACCCTATAGGAATATTTTCCGCGAACAACAAGCAAATTCTATTTGACAACAATGTAGCTGGGTATTGTTAACAATCCACATCTCCTAAACAAACAACAATAAGAAACAAGAGAACAATACCACGCTGTATGTTGAACCTACTCCTCCAGTCCGAAACAGTGGATTTACGACGTGAACTAATGAATGAATACAAAATCCTCCCACTCCACCGAGATGAATCCGTGGAATTGTATCGTAAATCAGCTGTTTTTGCTCTTCTGCCGTAGCTTGGCAACATCGGATAATTTGGCAGGAATGTTTAATTAATAAATGCTTGCGAAATAATTAGTGACAATGAAATAGGACGGGGATTTTGTTATTAGCTTAGTTACGGAATAATGGAATAAGGGCTTGCGGCTTTAATTTATGCTTTTCTAATATTTATGCCTTCGCTTTTGATTCAACATTCGGAAAGAATATACAGGTTTATCCTACTGAAACAATTTCATAAGGATTTTCAGTAATCCGACTTTCCTTTCTGTTTATATTTAGAACATTTCGGATAACTAAGATTTCTCCAAATCCCCGTCATCAAAAACTTTAAATAAAATATATATATATATATATATATATATATATATATATATTTGTTTCTTAATATTCCTTTATTTGTTATTTATTGTTGCGATTGTTTCATCATCAGACAGCCTTGAATAAGGTTATTACTTTATTTTTATCTATAAATTATACTTACCTCAATTTTTTTCATTCATACCCGTAGATTGCAGATTAATTAAGTAAAAATAAATTGTGATAAAAATTGGGTTTATAAACTAAGAAGGAAAGAATCCAATAAATTAGATTATTTAAATTAGAATCAGTCTGTCATTTTAAAGACCAAAAACCACATTAAGAAGCAAAAGTAATTTGTCTTCCTTAAATTCCTCCCCCGTTTGAAAAAACAATTATTTCCGTGACAAAAGACATCTTTCGTTCCATCCATTACGAGTGAAAAAAATCTTCGTGCCACTAAATTATCTAGTGCAAAATCTCAGCCTGGCCCGTGCGAGTTTAAAGAAAAATAGGTGCGCGCCCAGGTTGGCTTAATAGACGCAATTTGGAGAATTTATTACGTACCGGATACCGGTACCTCCGAGGAAGTGAAGTTGGATGGCTGGGGGCCAGACCACAACTTCGACAAAACATAAATTCGACAGGAACGTAAACACCTTCAGAGAAAAATTTACACCGAAGTTCATGTTTTCTTTAGGGTCACAAAATTGACCCCAATTGAACAATTGTATAAGAATCTGGAAATATACGAGAAAACGCTACAAATGTTAAACATGGAAATAAGCAAAGAAAATATTAAATCCATCATACTAGGAAGAAACAAACAATACCACACAATTCAATTAACACATAAAAGCCTAAAGCAAGTACAGAGATTCAAATATTTAGGGTCAATAACCTCGGATGACGGAAGATTTGATGAAGAAATAAATAAAAGGATGACAATTGGCGGCAAAATATTCGTATAGGAAAACGAGAAATACCGAAAGATGTCAGAGTACAAATATTCACACTCATAAACGGAACAGAAATATGGACATTGACCCAAAAGCAAAAAGAAGTAATGACAGCAATTGAAATGAAATTTTTGAAAAGAATTGAAGGAAAAACCAAAATGGACAAAATCAGAAATCCTGAATACCGATAAATTATAAATGTAAAATCAATAGATGAAAAAATAAAAGGAGAGTTAAGGTAATATGAACATGTAAAAAGAATGGGAGAGGAAAGAATAATTAGACAGGTATTCGAAATAAAAGAGGAAAGAAAGCAAGAGGACTTCGGAGAAGAACGTGGCAATTCATCAAGAGCGGACAGACTCAGGAACAGACACTGGTGTCTGTCGTGTATAACTGTAGGTTCATGTGCATCATTTTTTAATTTAATTTAAAAAAAAATAAATAGTAATACGACTATTATTATTATTATAAATAAGTAATGTTAAGAAATTTGAGATATTCAGGTTGTTACTTTTGGCAGAGGATTTTTGATTACTACTAATACCAAAACTTCTTAAAATAGATTAAAATAAATATTAAATAATTTCGAGAATTTTCGTTTCGATATTAAGCAGAGTCTATGTCGATTTGCGAGTTGTCGAACAACAGCTTCGATCCTTGTGATGCATGAGGAGAATCTGTAATGAAAGAATGTGAAGAAGGCATTATTTATATGGGCAATACGGCCTGGAATGAACGATCCAATGTCGGAAGATGAAATGTTAAGTCATAACGTATGATTGAGCGGAAGTTATGAGCTTTGTTTCCGCTTTTGTTTTTCTCTCTGTGGGTAGATATTTAGGTTATGGGGTTCTTTATAGCCTTGGTTACTTTAATGAGGATCGCAATAAATTTAGACAGCAGCTCAGTTAAGCAGAGGAAAATATTTCTTTATGTAGCAGTTTATGTTACATACAACAAAACATAAAATTACAGGGTAGTCATCCACAACATGCGAACAGGCCTCCTTAATTTACAGACTAGGCAGTTAATAAACAAAAAATAATTTCGACAATAGAAACCTGCAATATCGCCCTAAATGTCTATATAAAACTAGATAACCTATAAGAATAAAGTTACTAAAACCCATCAACAATCGACAGATTTAAATTGATAACCTACAAATTAAACGTCAAGTAGTAAATTATTTTTTAAAATATCTTGGTTTGAAAAAAAAATTGTCATTCGGAATAAAAGTGTCAAACTTCCACTCTCGCCACACAATGTATCACTTTTACTCTTTAACACAATATACAATTTCTACAATTTATAAAAATAAACATCTATTAATTATTTTAAAATTAATCGCCTCTCAAAATTGTGATCATAATTTTGGATTTAAAGAGGAAAAACAAGGAGTACAAACAACATCGACAAAAGTAAGCTTATAAGCTCTCAAATTATGTGAAACATACTTAAAGAAAAAACATAGTACGTACAACAGAAAGAAAAAGAAGTGTAAATGAACTCTTTTTCAGTTTTCCTGCAGCTTAATGTTGGATATAATTCCGAAGTCATCACCCGAGTTCTTACGTACTTATCATGAAAGGTCAACATTTTCATAATTCCTGCTTATTACCAACAAAAAAACACTAAAACCGAATGAAATGTCTGTAGACACGCGTGAAACTGAAAGGGAAGTAAAAAATCACCGCAGACCAGAGAGCTAGTTTATGATATCAAGATTAATGGTAGTTATTTCTAGAGGGCGATGGTCTCGGGTTTTTTCAGTTTTTCACGCTTTTAAAAACACTAGATTGACGTGTTTACACGCCATTGTTTACGTTTTCAACTGTTTATGAATTAAATCTACATGCACACAAAACATAACATACAAAATAATAAAAATACTTTTGATTGTTCTACTATAAACTACAGTGTATTTAAACTAGATTCAATAACTTGTATCTTCATAACTCACTAGTATTTTTTATTATAAAACCATAATCCTCTTTTATTAAAATGTGCTTCATTGAACTACCTCTTTTAGTGGAAATAAAATTTGTTTAAACTTGTTGACATTTCTAACGAGTTGAAAATTGCATTTATTTTTTAAAACAATTGATTCGAATCAAGCACGCGAATGTTTAGATAAAACTTTATTTTATCTATTAAATAGTTTAAAATACAGTTGCATGATCAAAGAACTGTATAAAATGTGTTTTAGATTTAAATATTTCATGCACTGTCGTTCAAAGGAATTTCATGTATGGGCATAAATAAATACAAAATAACAATAATGATAATAAATTAATTTTTTCATTCATAAATTATTGTTTGTTTGCCATGCATGAACTTTATAGATAGCTACAATGTATTTTATCTTTTATCTTTTTTGTTCTGTCTGTGACATTATTTAATATCTACATATTCTTTTGTATTCCATTTGTGTATTAAATTTATTTCCTTTACAACCCAACAATATTATTAATGGAGATACAGAGATACAGAATAGGAATTTTTTAGAAATCTATTTAATAAATCATGCAGAGAAAAATCAATGGCATAATATGCCTTCCTTATTTATTTATTGTTGTTATTCATCCGTCAACTCTAAGGATAATATTTAGGAAATAAAATTCGCAGAATTGAATTCAATTGAAATTTAAATTTATTGCAGTAATACATAAATCGGAACCAAAAATAGTAAATATTTATGAAAGGTATTACAAAAACCTATAGCTTAATGTAAATATAACATGTTGTACATATTTATATGATCCTCATAGTTATATAAGTTTTATGCAAATTAAAGTAAAAACTGGTACTTGTTACTTTCGAGTAAATTTATTATTTACTAGTATATTTCGTATTAAGGGTTGTAAAATGCATATTACGCACGAAGTGGAAAAGTTAACAAAAGAGTTGCGAAGCGACGAATTTGTAATTCCAAAAGTGCGTAATTGCGTTACAAATTACAACTCGAATTATATACTCTACTTTTCTACGACCACTATTTGATTGTATTTCGATCACATACTACACTGAAATATTTGACATATATCACTAGTAAACAGCGCCAACTACAGAACATAAAACTATGTCAAACTGTCAACCATAAAATGATAAATTAAAACTATTTGCAACTCAATAAAATAATACTATGTAGAAGATATCCTTTTTATTTTTTCATTAATCGGGATGTTTTCAATTAATTACAATTAATTTTGTATTATTTATACTTCTAATATAATTTCGATAAACCAAAAACTCTCTAAGCTATGGAATACTGTACATACGACCTTCTATAATGTGATACTTAGATAACCTATAAGTTGTACAATAATGGCTACTCACATTAGTGATCGTAGAAAAAAATATTAATACATTTTATTTTTTTCGTTCGCATGGATAATATTTCAATTTCGATAACACTCCGTTGGCAATGGTAACCAAATGAAAAATGTTATCAATATATTACGACTTATGTTGCTATGAAAGTAAGTTATACTTACTCAAAAACAAAATTACCCGTTGGTAATTTGCACAAGGATGTACTTATTAGTCGAGTTGGACTTAACTATTAATAGTACATTTTCTGCAGTAAAACTAAATTGGCGAAATTCGCTGAAGAACTTTATGTAGTGGAATGAATAAAAGTAGAGTTTGGTCTGCCGCATTGCAGACCTTCTTTCTTGGGACCATTTAGAGCAAATATCGAAAGTTAATGCGTTTGCCAATCCGCTAATACACCTTTAAATAGACCAGTCACCACCCTGTTATCGATTTCTAATCTACGATTTCCTTTTTTGCATTCCCTTCTGCAGTCATATCTTTATGCCACCGCAATGAAGAGCTATATTTATTCTCGTCATAACATTTCCAAATAAGTATTTACGTTTGTCCCATGAATAACAATATTCCAATTCCAACCGTTTACCGTTAAGGAAATATTAGAATTTTAAATGTGATATTCAAGGATTAAACTTCCTGTACATACGAAGTAATGATGAACACTCAATTAGATAATCAGGAAGAGAATCAAATCAACATCACACTATTAGATTTACATTCAATTAATTTACATTCATAGCTATCTTTGGCATTCATTATCTTGAACCCTATGTTCATTTACAAAGCTAATGCTAATTCTAACCTCAAAAGGTGTTAAGGTAGTAATACACCCTTTTATTTACAAAGTTGTAACCATGAAGAAACAAAAACAAAAAAGAAAATCAGGTAAAGTTTTAAACGACTGACATTCTAAATAAATTTACGACTTAAATCCATTTGTTCCTTCATTACAAACTTAACCTACTTTACTCAACAAGTTTTAATAAAAAGAAAACTACTTAAAACTTCTGAAATATACGCAGGGTATATACTTTCACGCAAATATTTCCCTGCGTAAGAAAAATTCATGCCGTACTTTTTCATTTCACAATATTCAAAATAAAAATTCGTTCTTTTTGCCGAGTTAATATAAATTTTAATAAAATACAAATTATTATTACATATCATAATGTTAACAATAATTTTGAGTTGGATTTATTTATTAAATCTAACAAGAACAAAAAGTAAATACAATTATTTTTTTTTTAATTAAACATTTTACAAAAAAAAGTTTTATCGACCTTACTATTTATTTATCTTTTTAAAACAAGTGAAATATACACACGGTTTTCATTTACATACATGATATATGTTTTGTATTAAAAATATGTAAGTATAATAATATTTTAATAAGATGTATATTCCTGAAAATAAGGCGGTTTGTGAGACGAATAAATGTCAACTATATTTGAACAGCTTAGATATTTTACAGCGGCAGTACAAAGAAATGTACGCATAAATTTACAGTAAATATTTGAGCGCAAGTTTGGAAAGAAGACCGATAATAAATGTCAAAAATGATGTATATAATGGATAGCACTAAAACTCCAAGCGAGAAAAATCCTTGTTTTCTTTATCTATGCGATGAGAAGTTTTAAATTCAATTACAGCATGCTGGATTACAGAAACTTTAAAACTAACTACACGGTTTAGATTTAGTAAGTAAACTTCCCGTTGATAAATTTGTTTTGAATTCTGTAAATACAATTTTATAGTTTCCGGAGAATCGATTTAAGATTTAAGTCCTCTCGTATTTTACGGTACGCGGTTGTTTATGTTTTCAAAAGTCATAAAACTAATTCGGGCACTCAGTACAAAGCAAATATGAAATATGTCGAACGACTGAATAAATCATTAAATAGGTAGTACGAAAACTTGAATTACCATGAATTTGTATATATATATACAGGGTGAATACTGAAAACCTTGACATAGGGAAATAACATGGGAAAACAGTTTTTTGCTGTTTCCATCTGTCCCGCTAAATAAAATCGGGTGTATATGGTATCGTTAGTTAGATTACTTAATTTTGCATCTAATAAAACCAAATGTTGTGTAATATGGCCTTTTCTAACAGAAATATTTGATAAAATAAATTGTATTTTGAAGGTTATCCTTCATATTTTCGAATAAGAAACGTCAAAAACAAAATGCTCCATAGCCGAGTGGATACGAGGGCTGTTTCATAACATAAATAATCTACAATACCTGGTTCGAGACCACCTCAGCCCTATTATTTTTTTAATTAAATTATGCTTAAAATATCTTTATTATATCAGACTATTTTAATAAAATAGCAATATTCATATTTTTATAAATAAAAAAATCCAAATATTTAATAGAATTATTATTTGCTGTCTGTCAAACTTAACAATTAATTCGAATTTAGTTTTTAGTGTATAATTTTGTATTTCATGTTTCGAAACATGATATTTTAACTATAATTTAATTTAAAAAAAAATAGGGCCGAGGTGGTCTCGAACCAGGTCTTGTAGATTATTTATGTTATGAAACAGCCCTCGTATCCACTCGGCTATGGAGCATTTTGTTTTTGACGTTTCTTATTCGAAAATATGAAGGATAACCTTCAAAATACAATTTATTTTATCAAATATTTCTGTTACAAAAGGCCTTATTACACAACATTTAGTTTTATTAGATGCAAAATTAAGTAATCTAACTAACGATACCATATGAAATGTACGCATAAATTTACAGTAAATATTTGAGCGCAAGTTTGGAAAGAAGACCGATAATAAATGTCAAAAATGATGTATATAATGGATAGCACTAAAACTCCAAGCGAGAAAAATCCTTGTTTTCTTTATCTATGCGATGAGAAGTTTTAAATTCAATTACAGCATGCTGGATTACAGAAACTTTAAAACTAACTACACGGTTTAGATTTAGTAAGTAAACTTCCCGTTGATAAATTTGTTTTGAATTCTGTAAATACAATTTTATAGTTTCCGGAGAATCGATTTAAGATTTAAGTCCTCTCGTATTTTACGGTACGCGGTTGTTTATGTTTTCAAAAGTCATAAAACTAATTCGGGCACTCAGTACAAAGCAAATATGAAATATGTCGAACGACTGAATAAATCATTAAATAGGTAGTACGAAAACTTGAATTACCATGAATTTGTATATATATATACAGGGTGAATACTGAAAACCTTGACATAGGGAAATAACATGGGAAAACAGTTTTTTGCTGTTTCCATCTGTCCCGCTAAATAAAATCGGGTGTATATGGTATCGTTAGTTAGATTACTTAATTTTGCATCTAATAAAACCAAATGTTGTGTAATATGGCCTTTTCTAACAGAAATATTTGATAAAATAAATTGTATTTTGAAGGTTATCCTTCATATTTTCGAATAAGAAACGTCAAAAACAAAATGCTCCATAGCCGAGTGGATACGAGGGCTGTTTCATAACATAAATAATCTACAATACCTGGTTCGAGACCACCTCAGCCCTATTATTTTTTTAATTAAATTATGCTTAAAATATCTTTATTATATCAGACTATTTTAATAAAATAGCAATATTCATATTTTTATAAATAAAAAAATCCAAATATTTAATAGAATTATTATTTGCTGTCTGTCAAACTTAACAATTAATTCGAATTTAGTTTTTAGTGTATAATTTTGTATTTCATGTTTCGAAACATGATATTTTAACTATAATTTAATTTAAAAAAAAATAGGGCCGAGGTGGTCTCGAACCAGGTCTTGTAGATTATTTATGTTATGAAACAGCCCTCGTATCCACTCGGCTATGGAGCATTTTGTTTTTGACGTTTCTTATTCGAAAATATGAAGGATAACCTTCAAAATACAATTTATTTTATCAAATATTTCTGTTACAAAAGGCCTTATTACACAACATTTAGTTTTATTAGATGCAAAATTAAGTAATCTAACTAACGATACCATATACACCCGATTTTATTTAGCGGGACAGATGGAAACAGCAAAAAACTGTTTTCCCATGTTATTTCCTTATGTCAAGGTTTTCAGTATTCACCCTGTATTTCCGTAAAGCATTATCAAATTTTATGATAAAAGATTTGTTTTCTGAAAAACAGTTATTTATGAGGTGAATTTGATCCGGTCCAATTTGTAGTTTCTCATTGATTGAATTTAATTTAATTACTTCATAGTTTTTCAAATTACTAGAATTTCACACTCCATTATTCTTCGTCAATAAAAAATTCTCTATTTTCTATAAAACAAAGTTTCAATATACTGCAGGGAGCCATAAAAAGCATTGAAGAAAATTACAGAAACGGTGGAGTAGTTTTTCGGCGAGTTTTTTTATAGGGACTGGGACGGAGAAAAGTTACAAAACGGTGTGCTTCCTCTTAGTTCGGCGAGTTGAAGAAACTTCACGCTTTTCAGCAATGGACGTGTTGAGGTTTCTGTGTCACAAGGAATGTCGTAATATACGGCTGGATTTTTCATACAAACCATATTTAATCATCCTTAGAATTATTCATCCATTAAAACATTCAATGAATGTGTATCTGACTGCTATTCTTTGGACCCGTATTCGAGCCCTGTCTAGTCAAATTTCTTACAAACTATTTCTCAAATGAAACTGTACTCTCCACGCTAACTAGATTGCCGGAGAAATCTTATCTAACGAACATGCTCTTCAGTATAAATATATCATTATTTGTTATTTTTAAATATAATTTTTATTTCTTCAAATATCAAAAACGTATTTTATAGAAATTTATTATGTATTAATTATTATTTTGTAAAGAATTTATTATTATTATTCGTAATTATGTATTTAATAATAAGAATACAGATGCATACTTATAGTATCTTAAATAAGGGATTATGACAGTCATTATTTGTGAAGATGAAGTTTAAGATACAAATCATCTAAGTGAATAATGACCATAATTCCGAATATACTACTGTAAATTCGGAGAAACGTATAAATATTTACAAAAAGCCAACATAAAAATATACAATGACAAATGACTATATACCGTCAACTGTCACACGACCGTAAAATTTTTAAATATTTTATTTAGTAATAAATATGATACACTATACATTTGTAACAGGATATGTACAACAAAAATATGAAATACCTAATATAAATAATACAAGATATTTAGAAAGTATACAATTTTTTAGGGCATATACGAGTATATTTTGACGTCCTGATTATAACATTTTTGAAATTTTGATACTAAGGTTTTTGATGTACCTAATTATTTTTAGGTTGTAATTTGGAGATACAGTACTTAGGTCAGGCATCTTATATACAAATCCAAAATTTTACTCTTTAAGTGCTTCAGTCTTCAGTACACTATGCGAGATCTTTTGAACAACGGTGGCCCGCTTGATTAGCGCGCTCCGACTCAATTTGAGTGGAGTATAAGATCGAGATTCAAATTTAAAATCCCTGGGCACCAATCTTTAAATTTAAATACCGTTGCGTTCAAAAATTCGAAACCCTCCTTTGCAAAGGCTAACAACAATTTATGTTCGTGAATAGAAACTATAATTTAACGATGAAATTGTGCATAAAACACATCGTGCAACAATTTGTACAATAAGCACTAACTCTGTATCTTGATAGCGCTATTAATCAAGCCGTCTCCATAGAAAATTAATAAACAGCTTAAGCGTATCACCGCCGCAGCAGTTGGTAAGTGCAACAAAACAAGATCGCAGGATCACGCTCACTCCGATCAAACTGTATGATAGTTTGGAACATGGCTGGGTGCTTGTTAGCTTCCGGGTTCCGGCTGGGGTTTGGCGACAAAGCGCTGCGCTGCCACCACAGGGGATGGCGCTGCAGGCAACCCGCCCGCGTCACCTGTGGTTGCGGTTGCCTGATGGATGCCTGCTAATAATGAATCATGTGGTTGTTATGCACTGAATGTTCGCACTGCCGAATGTTCGCCGCATCAGTAAAGACTATTTTATTTTTCTTGTTACTGTTTTCGAATTATTTTGTATATTCATAGTTACTGCACTTTGTTTTTTAACTGGGAATAGTAATACGAAAATCAGATTTACACTATAGAAGCTTACCAGAGTAAGTAAGTAAGTTGATTTTTATTGGCACGAAATACAAAATTCGGTAAACTTTTGAACGGTGTACCTTATAAAACTGACATAATAAGCTATTATCTTTCATTATGAGAATAAAAAATAATCTGTCTAAAAAGAACTGGCTTTTTACTTACTTATCCATTTTGACCACCCCAGAATACTTTTTGACTAATTTCATCGACACGTCTCTACGTATACTTTACTTATGTATACTCTATTTCCCGCAGTTGATTCTCACGTCATCAATTTCTTTTACAAGAATTGTTAAACTTTTATCTTGCATCTTTGTCGTTACGCGTAGCACAGATGAGGCTTTTATTCGCTATCTCATTATCATACGTGTTTACAGAGGAGTACATATGCTATCTGCATTGATCTGCATCTAACCAATGACCAAAAAATATAGAAACTGTAGTGCAACCGCGGTAACAGATATTTTCAAATATTAAAAAAAAAAAATGAGTATGTCATTAATATCATTAATGTCATATATGAGAGTGATTTTGACGTTAACAATTTCGTTAATTTAATGTACAACTATTTTAGTATGTTTCATCCGTTATTATATTTGTATATAATACTGTTAGTTTTGACATTTGTTTACTTCGGTTATCACACGATTTAACCCGACAAGATGATATCATCAATATCCTTCCCCCCAACGATTTGAATCACATTGTTACAATTGATGACGTGAGGATCAACAACGGGAAATAGAGTGTAAGTATCTTGCATAACTCAAAACTGATTAGCCGCAAAATGTTGACATTTGATATATGGAACTGCTATAACATTTACTTGTGCACGTCTCTTTTATTACAAAGGACGGTTCCAAAAAGGCACTTTACACGAAGGGTTTTTTATTTTTTCGCATAACTCAAAAACGATTAATGTAAAATTAGTTGAAATTAACAACCTACGGATTTCTAAAGCCTACAATTACCCTACAAAATGTACGTTCAAATTTTGTATGTGGGACTGATTGGAGGATCTTATCTCACTTTCATATGAAATGTTTAAATGAAGTGCAGCAAATGTGTATAATTTAATAGACGTACAAGGAAGTCATGTGATGTCCACATCAGATTTTTTTTAAGTTATAGTAATGCGAAAAACGGAAAAACAAATAAGAAAACAGATAACCTTAAAACTTCAAATCCCACCGTATCGAATTCAATTTATTCCTCATTTAATACGATCCCTTCTTCACGCTAGCCAGAATGCCCAGAGAATGACGTTCGGTAAACGCCCTGGACGGTTTAAATATATTATTATTATTATCGATATTTGCGATAAAGAAAAACTGGTACGCCCAGAAACAAGTAATAGTAATAAGCAGTTAGTAATATATTTTAATTCTTTTATTAGTTATAAAATATAAATAGAAAAAAAAAATAGATAAAATCCTGTAAAATGATATTATAATCAAATAATACATTTATGTTGTATGTATTAAGCTTGTTCAAATTACTACCTACAATAAACAATTATTTTTAAAAGCATGGAATAGGCTGTTTTTTATATATAATAAAATAATTTAACTTACAAGGCTTAAGACAAATACTTGTATCTTAAATAAATATAACCAAAAAAAATATTCTCTTATTTTCACATTTTGACGTCACTTGTATCCTTGGAGTACTATTTTTTGGGTGTAAAAACTTGTTTAACAGATACACAATACTACAGTTGTCATATTGACGTCAACAAATATTTTAACACATTTAAATGCAGCGTTTTTAAAGTGAACTTAACTATACTAATGTATATCAATCTATTGTTCTTTAACTTTTGTGTGAGTGCTTTAAAATTAAATTAAAAATGATTCAGAAAGTGTACTGTAACTTAATTTAAACTAAAGTAACTTTTGTAATAAAGTAATTTTGAGAAACATGCAGTAAAGTTTCTATTCTTTTAAGGGAGTGGTTTTAAAATTTAATAAAAATATGTATAAGTAAAATGTATGGAAAATAGATATTGAAATATTTTGTTATTTGAGTACATTACAGTAAGATTGATTTGCAATAACAAATAGGTCATTCAATAAAATTCCTAATACGAAATTTTCATTGGGACACATTATACAAATTCATGTAAACCAGTGTAAACAAATTTGAAATTTAAATCAATAACAACAATACGAAACAATATTACTGTACTAAATGCATATTTATGTAACATGGTTTATTCTAGTACAACATCATTTAAGCACATTTTCATCCCACACATTGATTTTTCCGTGATTATATTAATTTTCATCACAAATTATCCACCTAACAGAATGTATTCAAATTGAATAGAATTTGCGCAATTATAACTATTAATGTTTGTGGAACTTGCAATTTGAACTTAATGAATGCATTAATTTTCCTGGCCCACACAGCTAAATAAAATCATAATTTGCATAGAGAAAACATTATAGTAAAACTTTACTTCTAATTGAAAAGAATGTAATATTAGACGACGAAAATTTAATGACAAAACTTGATAAATTATTCTTGAAAAATATTATAAATGATTGAATTTAATTAAAAAATTTCTTTATTAATTTCATGTTTTTACCGTTTTAGATTACTTTTTGCCTTACGCAAATTTTCAACAAAAAATTTCTTTTGAAACATCACAATAAAAAATTTTAATAAGTAAAATATAACACTTATCTTTTTGTTAATTGTATTTAATTTTATATATTAAATGTAAGTCGTAGAGTTTATTTTTTTTTTGTTTAAAACAGTTTAATAAAATTCAAATAAATAAATGATTAATATTCCCCTAAAATTAAATACAAACGATTAGGATTACAATTCTTAATCCATGCAATAATTTTTATTTATTGCTATTGATAATTCATAATTCTGGTTTAAAGGTAATTATATTTAAAATAGAAAGATGAACATGACCAGCAATACATATATGTAAATCTAAAAACTGATCAAATATATTTCAGTAATTTTAACAATTTTACTTCTTGTATTTTAGAGATTTTAAACTACGTATGTAGGTAATTGTTGTAAATACATATAGTAATTGTTATAAACAGAGTATATTTTATACTTACAGTATTTTACTTATGCCCAAATGCACCAACAAGGCTTAAATTTTAAGCAACACTTAAACAAAAATTCTACTCGAAATTTTGACAGCAATGTTGATTAAGTTAATTTGACATTTTATTTCGTTGTGATATTGTTCATTTAAAAGAAAGTTAAAATTTAAATAACACTGGTACATCATTATTTTTTTTTTTTATAAAAAAAAAGTTAATTGGACGCACTAAACACATTTCGCGCGTAAAATACGAGTACAAGCAAATTTTTTCTACAACTAATTTACATTATTAATTATAATATTTTTATTTATTTTGTAAATAGAGTGAACAAATGTTTTCCATCACCGTGAAAAAAATTTTCTCCAGATACTTCGCGCACGGTATCAAGGTAATCTGACAACTGTGGAAAAATCGCCTACTTTACGCATTGCTATGCAACTGTAAAAATGTTATCATTTTTTTGATAGTTGTAGAAAAAAGTATTTAAAGTATTTGAAATTCGAATGTATATTAATTTTAGTGTTTCGAAAATATTTCAAAAACATTTATTTTTTTCCAATAAAATTCATTTAATAGTTTTTGTAATTAACTATTATTTCCTAATTCTTATCCTAGCACAGTCTACAAAAGTACATTTTATTTAGTACAAATATCACTATGATTGAATTTGCCATTTTGTATTACAAAAGATTTCTATAATGATAATAATATTTTAAGGTAAAGAACAATGTCTATAAGTTGATAAATGTTAGTGTGAATAGAAACAAAAATATTTTCTACTATATTTATAGACTCATAGGTTCGATGTAAATAAAATATTTATTTTGTTGTATATTTTATGGAAATTGGAGACTAATACGTAATTATTATCCTGTAATCCCGTTACTGCAACTTAATACTAGCAGCAAATATCCCATCACACCGCAATCCATTGAGCAAGCTTGCGGTATCTGTGCACTATACTAACTGCCGTGATACACCACAGCAAACAGTTACGTGCTAAAATATTTAATTACAACACGTTCCGGGGATAAATAAGTCGGGAAACGAGCTGCGGTCATTGTTGACAAACCGCGGCAGAACCGCATCTCGGCTCAATGGAGCCAAGGCGAAGAAAAGTTGCCCGCATTGGGAGTGAGTTAGCGGGCTGCTGACTGCACTTACGCCGAGAAATCACGTCGTTTACTGCAGGATGGATCGCGGTTTCAGGGCTTCGGGGTTTTTCAGATTGCAAACTTTCTGGTGTTAAATAATACGGAATAAACACTAGATCTACACTTTATATTCATTGTGTTTAGTTAGGAAAATGTTTTTTTCTAGTTTTGGCATAAAAGTATATCTTTTCAAAACTAAACGACGTTTCAAAATGCCTTACTTTTCATAACGAGTTAGGAAATAAAAAATTTGCATCACTGGGTGGTGAAAAGTGAATTTGCTTTTATAAATGATTATGAAAAGTGTGCCGCTTACAAACGTAAGTCAATTTGGAAACTTATCAAAATTAGAAATAATCTTGTATGAAACACGTTAGAAAATACAATTTTGTATAACTTATGCGATTTTGCAAGGTCTCGCTTCGCAAATATACAACCGAAAATCAAAATGACGCATTTTCTAACTGGTTTCATAAATAGCTAATAATGTTATGTTTTCGATATATTTCAATATAAATTTATCCTTCACGACTTATTACTGGGCGTTTTATCAGCCGTCACCTGTGCTAGTGGAAAATAATAAAGAATTTGACTCGACGGAATTTCAACTCGAGTATTATTTTGTTTTCATTTTGTCTTTATTTCTTAAAAAAAAAATGTACCTAATCCTTAGCAGTGCATTATTTTTTTTTTTGTGAAGAATTTTGTCGATTCGAGCACCATCTGTTAGGAATAAAAAAATGATGTATTACGTATCTTTGACGTTCTACGCAAATGTGAAATACAAAATGAGGGTTCTCATTTATGTCCAGTTGCACAAATTATAGATAAATTCTTAACTATGGGATAAATTGACAATATCGCATCGAAACGAAATGTTAATAGCACTATCAAAATTTCGATATGCACTTTTTTTGTTAACTTTGAGCAAATAGACATTTGAGTTTCAAAGTTAAGTTAGTTCAGAACGATGGAATGACTCCTTCAAAACCATCAAATTTGTTAGAATCAGTTTTTCATAGGATAGATATTTCTCGATAATTTGTTCTAATAACATTAAATATCCCAGATCCTGTTAATATACAATCATTTAAATCTTATTTTATCCTTGCAAGTATAGTGATTTTTTAAATTATTATTATAATATAATAATTTATTTGATTTTTTTCTCTTTTCAATTTATACTAGATGTATTTTCCCCTATTGTGTTCTGTATGACTACTATTTATGGTTTAATTCTTCTAATATAAAATACCTCATTTCTACTGCCTGTGTGCCTGTATCTTCCTTCTCAATCTTTTGTTTTTAATGATTAATTTCCATAAATTAACGTACGACTAAAATTGTTTTTTAAATTAAAGATATTTATATTTGGCTACTATTTTCTAATTGGAAATGATGATGTGCTCCAATTTAAAAACTAAAATGTTCTTATTACAGATAATTGCAATATGCAATTTTTAGCTTAAATGTGTCACGTACCACTAATTGTACAAAAATATTATTACTTGGTCTGGAATTGGTATTGTTGAGCACACCATCCATCTTGCAGGTAATGTAATATTCCCTCGTCATCGTTAAAATTGAAATCCGTTCATTACCCATGAATATTTGGATCCATTGCCGCGTAATTGCGAATGAAACGTACCTCAGCTAAACGGATAAAAGTTAACGAGATGAAAAACGCCTACGGGTCGACAACCGGTGCCCCGCCTCTGCTGTGCGGTTTCTCTATACATCATTAATTACTGCGTTGTCGAGTCATTTTGTAAGCTAATGCAAGCAGGGCCCATTCATTCAACATCTGCTGGATCTTTGCATACTCTGCATCATTTCACCTGGAATACGAACCCTCGAAACGTACATGAGTAGAGATAATAGATAATAGATGTTTGTACTCAAAAACTTTCTTTAAACAATATTTTTTTACTGAACTTCATAAGTTTATTTAAATAGGAGAAATAGAAAATAGGACTAGTAGAATAAGGCAATAATTGCATTAAAAATTAGGAATATTAGAACAGAATTAGGTATAAATAAAAAATACTGATTTATGTCTTATTCAGAGCTCACTTTTATGAGTGCTTTTATTAAAAGTGACCTTTGGCCTTATAAGATTATAATGTAAAATCAGGCTTCATAAAATCGATTTTAGTATAAAAGTGATCTTGTAACACGGGCCATTATCTCCTGTCACTGAAGTAATATGTTGTTTGAATGTTTTTTTTTCGTTCTAGTACATTGTTTGTAGTTTTAAAATTAATTTGTTATGACAAATTAGATTATTTTTTAATTCAATTCGTACTTAAAATTACATCAAATTTGTAATACATTTAAATATAATATTGCCAAGCAGGAACTATACCGAAAAACAGCGGAACCGAACTTACCTTGATTCGCGCATATATTTCTTTCACCATTTTGAATTTTACAATGAAACTTCTTCTTATTTACTTATTTTATCTTCTAAAATTACCTACTACTTCATATTTAACATCTGCTTATTTCAAATTTTATAAACAAGAATTACTCATCTGTAAATAATAAATAAAGTTTAATTATGCAGACCGGTAGAAAATTAAAAAATCTTTATATATAAAATAATTAGCAAAAAATGGTATTTAGATGTATTTCTTTAGTAAAAACGATTTAAAACTTCAAATAAAGTACCACTATCAATAGGTAAATTCTAGTCAAAATATAGCAATTATTTAAATATAACTATTAAGTACAAAAAATTATATTTTTACATGTATTTTACTGAAGTTATTGTGAACGAAAAATGACCACAGACACCTAGATACACATAACATTGTAAAAATGAGCAATATCAGTCTATAGGTACCCCAATTTGTGCTCATATGTAGAAAATTCATAGTCAAAAGTTTTGACCAGAAACAATAGTTAATAGACAGAAGGAAAAATAGTTAATAAACTCGTTTTTAGAATGAGATCTAATTTTGTACTGTGGAAATTCTAAACTATAAAAGTTTTCTATCTGATCAACTATTAACAATAAAAGTATCACTGAACTTTTACTTGGTACCTAGATTTACATAATAATACTTCTTAACTTCAACAGTTCTTGAAGAAATTTCTATACGCTAATTTCTGGCAAGAAGCCTTCTTGAATACTAAGTTAAACTGTTTTAAAGTCTATCGCACGGAGAAGTTAAAAATCCCTTCAATGCTCCATTAGATATCAACCAGCGTTCGGCGCTTGAAAAATAAAACAAGAGTGAATAAAATATTTCTCTATAAAGTATTCAGTGGACATCAATGATAAACCGAAACCCCAAAAATCAATTAAATAGCGAACATCGCAATTCAATTTTGCTGAACGAGGTATATTTCCACGGTTTGTTAATGCAATAAAGGGCCTGTGAATTATTCGACAGATGGCCGATAACTATTGATGATAATTTTTTCGGTATAATTGAATTGAAAAGCAAATGTATTAAATCAAATTAATTTTGATTATTATTATTATCATTAATTTTTTTGTTCCCTTTCGAACCTTGAAATTATTTACGTTCATCACAATATTAGTATACATTATTTATTAGTTATTTCCTTCTCAGTGAATCTTCAACATTATTGTCTCTTTTTTGTAGCCTTTCCTTTCCATTTTTCTTCTATTCTATTTTTATTTGGAAGTCTTGCTTTTCCTCTACGATATTATATATTTTTTCTGTTGCACATTCTTTTTCATTAATTCTTTATTTTCTTGTTACAGCATCGTGCAGTAGTGTCCATTTTCAGTGCGAGGATGGGACTTGTATTGCTGCAGATTACAAATGTGACGGTTTCCAAGATTGCCAAGACGGCAGTGATGAACCGCCTAATTGTGGTAAGTTTATTTTATATTTTTTGTATATATGAAATACTTGATATTCCCAGCAAATAACTTTACCACTCGATAACATATTTATGTTATATATTTTGATTTTTTTTTTGTCAAAAAATGAGTGTCCAAATACAAAATTATTATCTACGTATCTAATTAGTTAGTACAATAGCGTAGCCAAGTGGGCGAAAGGGGCTGCAAAACCAAATATTTTATATCAAAAGCGAAGGGGATGTTTATTGACGAAGACGAAAAATTCCCATGATAAAATTAAAATCTTTCAACCCTTCTATAAAATCGAAAATTCCTTGTCTATATTATAACAATATAATCACCGAGCAGCTAAAGCTAGAAATGAAATTATAGATTAATTAATTTATGTATTATTTCAAAATTTCAATGTATTTTTTTTATTAAAAAACTACTTATTTTTTTTTTATAAGAAAACATTTTTTTTTGGGAGGGGTAGAGGGAGAGAGCTGCCAGCAAATGTTTTGCTCTGGGCGCTAAAAATGCTAGCGACGCCACTGGGTCAGTAAGAAATTAAAAATTCGCATTTTGAATGAAAAAAATATATATATTTGAGGTCTGAAGTTAATTTCAGTCACCGTTGAACATAAAATATAAAAATATTAAATTTTAATAAAAAAAAATGTGTTTCTATAACTGAAATATTATTTATTTTTTATTATTACCGGTTTATTAATTCTAATGTTTAAAGTACCTACATACCTATACGTCTCTGTATTTTCTTAATTTGTCAAGAATGAAAAAGAAAAAGAAAACAAATTATTATTGGTGTTATATATTTTGCTGTGGTAGATTTCGGTGTAATTATATCTCCGAATTTGTAGTTGTTTTTCCGGTGGTAATTATTTTGTGATCTATTTATTAATAATTCATCTCACGCCCTCAAGATAACATCTCTAAACCATTTCTCGCGGGAATCTAGTAAAAAAGCAGTTAGTCTTCTTTTATTTTGATGAGAGATCCCACAGTGGCAAAAAATTCTTGCGGAGCAAAAAACAAACAATGATAGATCTGGTGTTCGGATGATTAAAGGTTAAATGGCTTCCGGACAAACAGGCGCTGGACAAATGGACCTCTAGACAAACGTACTTGAGGGTAACAAATTGATACAGCTTCACAATTCTCCGACAAATCGTTTGCTAAATTTCCTCTTTCTCACACTCAACAACAATTTCGTATCATACAAATTAAAAAGAGTTTTTCAAGACAAAGCAGCGAACTTCGTTTCTTACATCTCGGAAGGAAAATACAAGATAGATTACTTTATATTTCCAAATGAACAGAAAACAAAGTACATTTCCAAAAAAAGTTAAAAAGCAAACTAATTCCTCACCAGTTGTATTTTTTTAATTTAATCTCTAACTAAAAATATTACATTCATTTTTTTTTCATTTTATAAAACTTTTATTTTATAACGCAGCAAGACTATTAACTTTAGAAGTCAACGCTCTAACTTAAAAAGTCTATTATTTAAAATAATTGTATTACTTACAGTTTGTTATTGGTAATAAAATATATTTAGAAATAATTTGTATGTGGGAAATGAAGAGTACAGAAATTTACTCAGCATGACACAAAATTGGGTATTTCACATTTTTTTTTATTTATTTATATTAGACTAATTTTAATAACCAGAAAATATACGTATTTTTTTGTTTGCTCGAATGACGTTCGATTTCGCTAAAAAAAAACATTTTTGAAAATATTGTGGTTGTAATTCACCCCTCCTGATGACGTAACATAGGCCAATTCAATAATCTGGCCGCTAGATGGCAGCAGATTAAGAAATGAAAAAGTACTTGTCAAATGCCAATTTGACATTTGAGTAAACCAGTGTTCTCTACTCTCTCCATGGATGGGAAGGTGGAAGACGATATCAAAATTTAATACGTAAACACGGTTGTTCGAATGTTGTACATATTATTATCTTTTTAGTTGACAAGCCGCTAGATGGCAAAGCAGTAGTCTATTCTGTTTCGCTATCTAGTGGCTTTTAAACTAACAAGACAATACTTACGTCATTTTATGCCATGATCAGAACCATTTCAAAATGATGCAAACTCTAATTGTAATTTAAAATTTCACATAAACCTATTTTTAGTTACAGATTTTTTTTTTATTACTAGGGTAACAAAAATGTTTAATTATATTTAGGTGAAATACCCTATCGGATTTTGAAAATCACAGTAACCCATTAGATTATGAACCCCATTTAATTATTAATATTTCATTTTATGCGTAAGTCTAGAATTTATTTAGGATTTAACAGCGTAATATAATTTTTTTATTGATTTTATTTGTTAATATTTCTTGTTTGTTTTATTGTGTTGATTCCACATTAAAATAAATAGTACATGAAAAAAATATATTGAATGTGTTGAATAGAAGAAAATATAATGGAGTTTCTTTTGTAATCTCAGCGATAGTCGCATCATGTAGACCAGGACAATTCCAGTGTCAGTTAACTGGAAAATGCCTTCCCATGGGCTGGAAATGTGACGGAGAATTCGATTGCGGAATCTCCGCTAAATTGGGACGGGATCTTTCAGACGAGGATCCCACCCAATGTAAGTATACTTTCCTTTTATTATTACACCTTTACCCTTCTCAAATGTGGTCATTTTACCTTAAGAAGATTTCCTCCTATCAAATATTTCATAACAAAAAAGATACAAAAATCATATTTAAGGATAAACAAAAATTTATAAGATCTAGTGTTCAAATCCCAGTATAAATTCCTTGTAAAATCAGCGGCCTGATAATGCAAGTAAAACATATCACGAAACAAGTACCTTCTATAAAAAAATAAAATTCATCAGATATTATTACTGCTGTTATAAAAACAAAAGAAATCTTGATTTAAGTGAATAATAGCACAGTTGTTGAAATAAGAAATGGAATTTACTTTGTGGAAAATTATCTTGCAGAATCTGTGTTAAAAATTCATTACGTTTCCCGTCCCGTTTCATCATAATTGCTAAATATACGTCCGCGTTTAAGAATAATACCCCTCTCTAATCTACTTCCCTTTCTGTATTTTATTTGTGAAAGCTTGTGCAACTTCTTTTGTCAACATTCTCTTGTAAAATATCAACTATGTCCTGGCAGAAATTGCACTAAACACGACGGACAGAATTTCAAAGTAAAAAGCAAACATCTAACAGGGAAATAATAGAGATGTTTTTCATTTTGCAAGTGACAAGTGCGGAAATCTTTCGCTACTGTCACGATCTCTGTAAAAAGCTGTCGTCTCTAAACAGCATGCAAGGTTGTCATGGAGACTGAAAGACAGAAGAGTTTCAGTGTTTTGTGCACGAGAAGCAGCTATTTCAGTCATGTCACCGGTGGAAATATGTCTATTTTATATTCTCATTCTATCTGACTACACTTTCATAAAAACAACTATTTTATTTATCGAAACTGAAAAATATTGCACGATCAACATCTGCATACATTTGTTTATATTAGCACAACAAAATATAAGAAAAAAAATCACCAAATAAAAAGATGTTTAAAGAAAAGTTGTTAGTTGCATTCTTTACATTAACTTTCTTCAAATAATATTTTTTCAAATATTTCCCTGTTACGAAATATTAGCAAAAAAACAAAAAATCCGGTTGACTATTTATTTTTCAAGAGTTGATCTATTCGTTCAGTTGATAAAAGAAGCTTAAATATGAAATTTTATTAACATTGGTTCTGCAAAATTTTCTCCATACTTCTCTACATATATCCAGACAGACCGGTAGACATCAAACTAAAAAAAATAAAAATGATTTAAATTTGCGAAAATTAAAATTTATTTTATTAGAATATAACTTTGTGACGTTTGAAAAATGTAGTAATAACATATAATTAAATTTTAATTAATTTCTATTTAATATTTAAATTGTGGCCAGCAGCTGATGCAGGGTAATAACCTATTCTGGGGAAAAACAAAACAAATAACATATGCGCAATAGCAAAATCGAGGGCTATTTGCATTCCACTCGTCGGGTTCCAGTATAAAAAATCGTGTACAATTTCCGCAGGTCACAAGGGGTTCAAGTGTGGTCCGAACGAAGCCCGGTGCGGCGAGAGCTTGGAGTGTCGCCCCATCCGCATGTTCTGCGACGAAAACCGCGACTGTCCTGATAACAGCGATGAATGGGACTTCTGTGGTAATGTTGACAAACGCATCATTCATCACACGTATCATACATTCATTATGTGGATTTTATTCGTTAGCTTTGTTTTAAATCCGAAATTCGAGACACATAGAAAAGCTCGTGTGATTTTAACGGATTTTAAAACAGGATTGTAGGATTCATTATTTTCATTTTAACCTGAATAAATTACAAAAATCATTCAATTTATAACGAATATAATCTATATTATAATTTAAATAAATACACCTATATATACTTTTAAAAAACATAACGAAATGAAAAGAAAGTTTTTTGTTGTAATAAATGATATTTTGGGATAATCCAGAGAAAATTATATGGTGTATATTTATATAAAATTTAGTATGTCATTTAAATTAAATGATATACTGCACTGTACATTCGCAGAATGTAAATTTACGAAGTACATAATATATTAATGAATTCACAAATAAAATCAAACTCAAAGCAGTGTAAAATACAACCCCGATAAATATTTCGTGTGAAAGCATTTTCACGTAACATTACACATATTTATGTTCGTACACTATGTACCTTTTTTACCAAATAAAATTTATTTACAGAGAACAAAACTTTATGTGATAATAAACAGTGTGAGCATGAATGTAAAATGACTGGCGAAGGACCAACCTGCTTTTGTCCCGATGGACAACAACCAGTTAAGAGTAAATGTGTAGGTACGTATCGCGCGTAAAAACTAACTTATGGGACACTTTACGATAAAGATACAAGAACTTCATTTCATTTGCCAATGACAGTAAATGAATTTGGGGTCGTTATATGGAAGTATATCTTGATAAATGTTTTTATTTTGTAGATGCTGATGAGTGTAATATAGATGGAACCTGTGATCAAATTTGTAACAATACTGTTGGGTCGTTTAAATGTTTCTGTGTACCTGGTTATATTATGAAGAATAATACATGTACTGCTGTAAATGGTAAGTGAAAAACACATTACATTTAAAAAAAACTTAATGTCACTTCTGTTTGACTGATTTTTAATTAAAGTTGTGCAACTGGTGTCACTAATGTCAGAAGTTTATTAAATATGAAGTTACATTAAATTCTGTACGTGTCCACGTACTTCTAGACGGATGGATAGTCAAAAGTCAAAACGGATTGAAAAATTTTAATTCATTGACATCATTAAAATTTTGATTTAAAATCGATGTATGTAACGGTATTTAAAAATATGGTCTTTCTTTTTTGAATACATAATGGATGTACAACAAATTTGGCATTCCCTCAAGAACTGGAAGAATATTTAATCATTGCATTAACATTTCTTCACTCAATTAGCAAGCCGTCCCTCGTGAACTTTGTAATTCATTTTCACTTGGCTGTTAATTTAGTAAAGTGCATGTTTTTTTCAGTGCCAGAATCCGAAGAACCGTCCATAATTTTCTCCACCCAAAGTGACATTCGACGCGTCTCTCTGCAGGGGGAATTATATAAAGGGAATTCGACAGTGCGGTTGCTTAATACCCATGCACTGGAATTCTCTCACAGAAATAGAACATTTTGTTACATACATAATAATCTCACGTTGTCGGCATTTATGTGCGCCAACATTGATGACTTCAATGAGCGGTGGGTTATGCCGACACAGAATCTCTTCACCAATATGGAATGTAAGCCATAAATATATTTTTTTTGTATAAAAATCATAGATCATACTTTAACAATTTTTAAAATACTGATTTCTTAACTTTTAATGTTTGTCTTTGTAGCCATTCATCAACTGGCTCTTGATTGGATTTCGGGAAACTGGTATTTTGTGGACGATATGCGTGAGGTTATTTTCTTATGTAACAGCACATTGTCTGCTTGCACTATTGTGTTAGAAGTTGGTCTTAGTAAACCTAGAGGAATTGCTTTAGATCCTACAAAAGGGTAAGAAGTTTTCTTCATTTCTTTTAGTTAGAAACGCATCCGTAAGAATGGTTGCTTCACAGTATTTTTTTGATTTTTTGCTTGATCCAGTTTTTACTAGGACGTTTGTAGTAGAATTTTGAAACTCATTTACTAACGAAAACCGGCTGTGGCCACCATAGAATCGATCGCCACTACAAATTAATATATTTTTAATGTTACTTATTTAACATCATCTTTTGTCCAAAATAAAAATAGTGCGCGTAACCTCCCACTTTCGATTATCCGATTTTTACCAAAATTTGATCAACACGTGTTTTTCATGTTGGAAACTACGAAACTAAAAAAATGTTTGTGGCGGTCGGTAAAAATATTGTAGTTAGCGTTTTTGAAAAATAACTTAAAAATTTGATAGTAACAATTCATTTCTTTGTCAGATTTTTATTCTTTACGAAATGGGGCCATTCCGCACCAATGTTAGAGCGTGCACAAATGGATGGTACGAATCGAACTCAACTAGTAACAAATAAAATTGTCTATCCCTACGGTGTCAGTGTTGATTATCCAACTCAACATGTATATTGGGTTGATACATATTTAGATTATGTAGAAAGAATTAATTATGATGGCAGTGATAGAAAAACTGTAAAACGAGGGATAGCTGTAAGTTTTTTTATATATAAATTTAGAATTATATTATTAAAAATATTTTTAATTGTAGGTACAGAATTTATATAGTGTATCTGTTTTTGAAAACTATCTGTATGTTTCATCGTGGCATAATAACACAATCACTAGACTACACAAATATGATAAGGAAGAACCAAAAACAGTCATTAAAAACATAACTAGACCATTTAGTGTTCATGTATTCCATAGACAGCGTCAACCAGATGGTAAAAATATTTGTAAGCACACAAAAAATAAGAAATAATTAATTTCAACTTAATTTTAGTGCCTCATCCTTGCAGACAAAGTAACGGAGGGTGCGAACATATTTGCGTTCCATTATGGAGACGACAAATTGCATACACGCAATGTTTGTGTAAACCTGGTTTTATATTAAAATCAGACGGAAAATGCGAAGGTTTGTTATTTTTATTCTTCGATCTTTGTAAATATTTATTCTTTTAATTATTGCAGTTGCAACCCAGTCCACATTTTTGGTATACGGTAAACGAGGTACTCCAATGATCAAAGGAATCAGTTTAAATTCAAAGCGAGCAGTCGAAGTAATGATTCCAATTACAAACGTTTTACCTGGTGCTCTAGATTATGACCTAAAAACAAAATCAATTTACTTCTCTGACCTCGCAAGATATGTTATTGAAAAACAATCTCTCGATGGAAAAGACCGTCAATCAGTTCTAGAAAACGATGTGAATAATTGTCAAGGAATTGCAATCGATTGGATGGGTCGAAACATCTACTGGACAGATGAAGGTCTTTCCAGGATATATGTAGCCAAATTAACAAACACCACGCAAAGGAAAATATTAGCTCATGGGGTAATGTTTCATCCCAGATCAATTGTACTCGATCCCAGTGCAGGTATGATGTACTGGACAGATTGGGCCAGTACGTCTACTCGTCCCGGAAAAATAGAAAGAGCTTGGATGGACGGAACACACAGGGAACCATTTGTTCAAAATGACATGCAGTGGCCGAATGGTTTAGCCATAGATTACGACGCTAAAAAATTGTACTGGTGCGACGCGTTCTTAAATAAAATTGAAGGTGTAAATCTTGATGGCACAAACAGAGAATTAATTTATTCTCAAGGAAAATTAGAACACCCTTACAGTCTAGCTTTTTATAATAATACTTTATATTGGACGGAAGCGATCCGAGGAACAGTTAACGCTTTTCATTTTGTAAACAAAACCGTAGAAGTCCTAAACACTGAAAACCCACCGGTTATTGATATTAAAGTTTATGATAGTAGGGGGCAAGCAGGAACCAACGCTTGTTCAAATAACAATAACAACTGCTCTGAGCTGTGCCTAATCACTCCCCAATCTGCAGTTTGCGCTTGTACTGAAGGATACGAAGTAGTAAACGGCAAGTGTGAAAAACAGGGTAACTATACCGCGCCTTCAAGATGCCCACCGAACAATTTCCAGTGCGCCAAAAACATGAGATGTATCTTACAACGTTTTGTTTGCGACGGAGACGATGATTGTGGTGATGGATCTGACGAAAACGCAGAGAAAGGTGGAGTTTGTGAAAACGTATCATGTACCAAAGAGCAATTCAAATGTGACGGACATCTTTGCATTACAAAACATTGGGTCTGTGATGGAGATGTAGATTGTGCAGATGGAAGTGATGAAGATCAAGAAAAATGCAAGAAAGATTGTCCATCAAATCAATTTACTTGTAACATTACTGGAAGATGTCTACCCATGGCATGGACTTGCGATTCTGATTACGACTGTGGCGACAATGACACAAGCGATGAACACGAACATTGCGAAAAACCAGCCGCATGTGTACCCACCGAATTCAGATGTGACAACAACCGATGCATCCCGTTCGAATATTATTGCGATGGAGATAATGATTGCATGGATAAGTCGGACGAGAAAAACTGCGACACTTGCAATCCTCAAACTCATATGCTTTGTCCAGCAGACGGGATCTGTATAGCACTGAGTAAAAAATGCGACGGTGAATCGGATTGTTTAGACAACGCCGATGAATTACATTGTGATGAAACTAGCGAATCACCAAAACATACCAAACCACCAAAAAATAAAAACAAAGAACAACAATTCCGATGTGGAGAGCACGAGTTTAAATGCGCAAATCTTGTTTGTATACCAGAAAAATTCCACTGTGATGGCTTTTTCGATTGTTTAGATAGTTCTGATGAAAAAGATTGTGATCCTAAAACAATGAAAAATGTTACAATTCCATCAGTAACTCCTGAGCCTGAATGTGATCATCCGAATAGATCGTGCGATAATGGTACAAAATGTATTAATGTTGAATATCTCTGCGATGGAAATCAAGATTGTGCAGATGGCTCTGATGAAGGTTTTCGCTGTTCGGAAAAATTATGCGACCACAGTTTAGATTGTTCACATATTTGTCACAATGCTCCTGAAGGAATGGTGTGTTCTTGTCCAGATCATTTACACCTTCAAGCAGATAAAATGACTTGTTTGAATAAACACCCTTGTGAAGTGTGGGGAACTTGTTCTCAATTATGTAAAGGAAAGAAAAACAAACATATCTGTGAATGCTTCGACGGCTACCAATTAGAAGATGATAAGTTTACATGTAAAAGTTTAGATGGTGCTACACCGTATGTTATTTTCTCAAATCGGCACGAATTACGAGGAGTTGATTTAAAAACTTTAAATGTTAAAGCTTTAATTTCAAGTTTAAAGAACACAATAGCTCTTGATTTCTTCTACAAAGATAAAATTAACATGGTATTCTGGACTGATGTTATTGACGATAAGATTTATCGGGGTACTTTACACGGAGGATCTCTTTCAAATATCGAAGTGGTAGTCCAAAGTGGTTTAGCAACTGCTGAAGGCTTAGCTGTAGATTGGATTGGAGAGAATCTGTACTGGGTAGAGAGTAATTTAGACCAAATTGAAGTAGCGCGGTTAAATGGTTCCTACAGACGTACTTTGGTTGCCGGAGAAATGGAGTCTCCGAGAGCGATTGCTCTTGATCCGAGATATGGATTGCTATTCTGGACGGACTGGGATGCAAATGCCCCCAGGATAGAGCGCTGTACGATGGCAGGACAAGATCGACAAGTCGTTGTTAGAGTTGATAACATTACCGACGGAGCTTGGCCAAATGGACTTACTTTAGATTATGCACTTAAAAGAATTTATTGGATAGATGCAAGGTCTGATTCAATTCACACCACAACTTACGACGGGCAGGACCATCATGAAATCATACGAGGACATGAACTTCTTTCACATCCTTTTGCTATAGCAGTTTTTGATAATTACGTTTATTGGACAGACTGGCGTAGCAATAGTGTTATCAGAGCTAACAAATGGAATGGTGGACATATTTCGGTTATTCAACGTACTTTAACGCAGCCATTTGATATTCAAATTTTACATCCGAGTAGACAACCAAGAAATATTTCAAATCCTTGTGGTAAAAATAATGGAGGCTGCTCACATTTGTGTTTATTAAACGGAAACAATACATACAAATGTGATTGTCCCCATGTTATGCGACTAGATGAAAACCAAAAAACTTGTATAGTTAACGAAAAAGTCCTTCTTTTCTCCAGAGCTAACGAAATTCGCGGCGTTGATTTAAGCCAACCATATTACCACACTATTCCTACAATCAGTCTTCCACAAGTAGTAGCTCCAAGTCAATTAGATTTCGTGACCAAGGCCAGCATGTTATACTGGACTGATGTGCAAGTAAATGAAGTAAAACGAACAGGATTAACATCGGGACCTACACAAACCATCATAGATACTGGAATTGAGCAACCAACTGGTCTTGCAATCGAATGGATATCACAAATCATGTTCATATCATCTTCAGGGCAAACTTACAATCACATATCAGCATGCAATTTAGAAGGAGAATTTTCTACTATTATTTTATCAGGAGATGGACTTCAAAAAGTTACTAGTTTAGCTGTAGATCCAACAAGAGGAAAATTATATTGGACGCACACAAACGGCTCAGAAGAAGGCAGCATATTGTCTAATTCTTATTATATGATTGAGGAATCTGCCATGGATGGATCAGACAGAAAAGTTTTAATTAAAGGAATAGCTGCGAACAATCATTCCGGTTTACAAAGTTTGTCAATGGATTTAGAATCTTGGAGACTGTACTGGGTTAATCCAGATCCAAACGGCTCTTTCTTACATTATTATGACTTTAGAACAAAAACAAATCACACAGTTAACATTCCTAAAGATGCAATTCCTACTGCTGCAGTTATTTATCAAAATCAATTATACTACGCTGATCAAAATGATCAAGCAATTCATATCTGCAATAAAACTTCAGGAGAAAACGACGTAGTACTTAGAAATAATACTCGTAAGTTATTTATTTAAAGTTTATATTTAATGTAATTACTTTATAAATACAATTTGCTGTTTTAGATAATGTACTGTCTTTACGAATTTACGATCCAGCAATTCAAACCGGAAACAATTCTTGTGCTGTAAATAAAGGAGGATGTCATCATCTTTGCCTTCCAATTTCTGCTACTCAACATAAATGTCAATGTGCCACAGGGTACAATATTGATCCTAAAGATTCAACTCGATGTATTGGAGTAGAAGAATTTTTATTCTATTCAGTCAGTTGGGAAATTCGCGGACTGGCTTTAGATGGAAGCAACAACAGTCAAGTTCTGGGACCAATTTCTAGAGTTTCCATGGCGTCCAACATAGATTTCCATGCAGGTAAGTAAAAAAAAATCTTAAATATACGTTTTATGCTACTTAATTTTAATATTATAGAAGAGGACTATATGTATTGGGCTGATAGTGACCACGGAACTATTACTAGAATTAAACGAGATGGTACTAACAGGAAAGTTGTTATTGAACATTATGAACCAATGGAAAACCTTCTCCACATTGACTGGTTGTCCGGTTTGGCAATAGATTGGGCTGCTGGAAATATGTACTGGTCTGATCCGAAAAGAAACGTGATAGAAGTATCTAGATTAAACGGTTCATCTAGATATGTAGTAGTTGCAAACGATACTGAAAAACCTACTGGAATGTGTGTGGATCCAGGTTCAGGATATTTATTCTGGGCATCGGCTGGAAGAATTGAAAGAACTCGTTTAGATGGAACAAACAGAACTGTTTTACTAAATCAGTCTGTAGCTGTTACAGACATTACTTTGGATTATGATAACAAAGTAATTTATTGGTGCGACTCAACCTCAAATACAATTGAAAAAATAAATTACGACGGATCAGATCGACAATTATTACTAAATCATTCACTGGAAAATCCGGCTGCCTTAGTTTACCATGAAAATACATTATACTGGATTGATACGTAAGTTTTTCTAACTGTTTTTAAATCATTTTTTAATTAATATTTTTTTTTTTTAGTACGCATGATAGGGGAAGTATTAAATCAGCTCCAGTATCAAATTTGTCAGACTTTACTGTTTTAATTCGCAATGTAGGCGATTCCTTAAAAGACATCAAAATATTTTCTAAAAAACGACAAAAATCTACGAATGCTTGTTCCGAAAATAATGGCGGTTGCCAAGAACTATGTCTTTTCAATGGGACTCATCCAGTTTGCGCTTGCCCCCATGGCAAAATCGCTGCAGATGGTAAAACTTGCCAAGAATACGATGCGTTCATCATGTATTCTAGAGTTGTTAGACTTGATTCCATTCATCTATGGGATGCAAATGAGCAAAATGCACCTTATGCTAGTATACAAAATAAAACACATATGAGAAACGCTATAGGTCTTTCTTTTGACTTCAAACGAAGCAGATTATTCTACTCCGACATTCAAAGAGGATCAGTAAACACAGTTTTCTTCAACGGAACAAATCATTCAGTTATTGTTGACAATCAGGGCTCAGTCGAAGGCTTAGCGTTCGAACAAATACACAATGCTTTATACTGGACTTGCAACAATGACGCAACAATAAACAGAATTAATCTGACTGAGTATGGTACAAATGCAAGTGTGGCAGAAACTGTTATTCGACTTGAAGCTAACGACAAGCCGAGAGGAATTGCGGTAGATAGTTGTAAGACGCAAATTTACTGGACTAATTGGAATTCACATCATCCTTCAATTCAAAGAGCTTATATGTCCGGTTACGGTTTGCAGAGTATTATAACAACTGATATTCGAATGCCAAATGCGTTGACTTTAGATCATCAAGCGCAAAAGTTGTACTGGGGAGATGCGAGATTAGATAAAATAGAACGATGTGAATATGATGGCAGCAACAGAATGGTAAATATATTAATACATCAAATAAACTCTTAATTTACATTCCATTATTTTTAGACCATTGTAAAAATGACGCCCCATCCGTTTGACTTGGCAGTGTACGGCAACTATTTATACTGGACCGACTGGGTACTTCACGCAGTTTTAAGAGTTAACAAATATTCCGGCGAAGATATATTCTGGCTGCGAAAAGGTGTATCACGACCTATGGGCATAATAGCCGTAGCTAACGACACTGAAGATTGCTTCTCTAACCCTTGTTTGATATTAAATGGTGGTTGCGAAGATATTTGCGCTTTGGATCATACTGGTAAAGTAATCTGCAGTTGTTATCCCGGACGGTCTTTAACAGATGATACTGACAAAAAGAGGTGTGTTTCAAAGAAATCCAGCTGCACCGGAGATTCATTCAGGTACATATTTTATTTTTTTGATTATGTTCAGATTGTTAATTGTTGAAATTGTTTAGATGTTCTGATGGTGGATGTGTTCCATTCCAAGTTACTTGTGATAATATACAACATTGTGCGGACGGTACAGACGAAGATCCAAGCTATTGCGGTAAGTTTGACAAAATATATCAACTCAGATTTCGTTTTTGAATTATCGGATCTGTTTTTAAAGATCGGTTTATTTATTTCTCCAAAAAATTGCAGGCTATCGGCAATGCCCACCCTATTACTTCCAATGTCTCAACAAACGATGCATTGCCGTCAACTTAACTTGCAATTTCGTCGACAATTGCGGCGATGCGTCCGACGAAGTAAACTGCACATGTGCAGATACCGAAAAATACTTTAAATGTAAGAACGGGCAATGCATCCACCGCGAATTCCACTGTGACCACGATCGTGATTGTAATGACGCTAGCGATGAAATGGATTGTGGTACGAAAGACTGTGGCAAAGACCCGGACATGGAACAATGTCCTCACACTTTACAATGCATTCACAAGCAGTGGTATTGTGACGGAGAGAATGATTGTTGGGATAACAGTGACGAACAAAACTGTACCACTAAATTGCCGGAACCAGGGCAATGTGCGAATGGCAGGTTCCGTTGCGCTAGCGGTGAATGCATCCTCCAAGAATGGAGATGCGATCATGATGACGATTGTAAAGATGCCGGACCTGATGGAATTAGTTCAGATGAGCGAGACTGCAAACGGCAATGCCGAGCAGATCAGTTTGATTGCGGGAATTCAGAATGTATTCCGTTATCATGGCAGTGCGACGGGCATGCAGATTGTGTGGACGGATCTGACGAAAGTAAACACTGCCAGCATCGACAATGCACTCAAATGGAATTCCGTTGCAATAGCACTGGACGATGCATACCTTGGGCATGGGTATGTGACGGTGATCAAGACTGTAAGGATGGTGCAGATGAAGAACACGTACAACTAGGATGTACTTCCAAACCTATTGCTTGCTTCGCTGAACAATTCCAATGTTTGAATGGTCAATGCATTTCCAAACAGTTCTATTGTGACCACGATGACGACTGTGGAGATAACAGCGATGAACCTGAATCTTGTGCACATGAAGCTAAGTGTTTAGAATCAGAGTTTCAATGTAGAAATGGTGAATGCATTCTTAATATTTTCCGTTGCAACGGAAAAGATGATTGTGGAGACAATTCCGACGAAGATAAAGAAATGTGTGAAACTATAAGTAAGTTTCATTTTCGTAATAAATAAATGATAATTTTCTAATACTTATTTATTTTAGAACCGACAATAGAATATTGTAAAGGTCCGGGATTATTCGAATGTGCAAATGGAATTTGTATCAACGAAACTTTATTATGCAACGGTGAAGATGATTGTCAGGATTATAGCGATGAAAATAAGTGCAGTAAGTTATACTTATTTTAATTTATTTCATGTATGTTTCATTATCCTTCTCTTTAGATATCAACGAGTGTGCATCCTTCTTTACAATTTGTGCTCATAAATGCATCGACAAAAAAATTGGCTACGAGTGTAGTTGCAATCAAGGCTATAAAGTCAGTAGCAAAGACAAACATTTATGTGAAGATATCGATGAATGTGAAGACAGGCCTTGTAGTCAAATTTGTCGAAATACTCTCGGTTCTTACACTTGTTCTTGCGTCGAAGGATATCTTTTGAGACCAGATGGCCATACATGCAAGATTGATTCTGATGTGGAACCAAAACTTATATTTGCTAATCGATATTATATTCGCGAATTAGATTTGTCTGGAAATATGACTCTCTTAGCTCACAATCTAGCAAATGCTGTTGGATTAGATTTTGATTGGCAAGAAAAGTGTCTGTACTGGTCGGATGTAACTGCGTTAGGTAGTTCAATAAAACGAGCTTGCAATTTACATCAACAAACATCGAATCATACATATCAAGTTTTACATTCAGCCACACTACAAAATCCTGATGGATTGGCTGTAGATTGGATAGGAAGAAATTTATATTGGTGTGATAAAGGATTAGATACTATAGAAGTCTCAACTTTGGATGGGAAATATAGAAAAGTTTTAATTCATGATGGATTGGACGAACCCAGAGGAATTGCCTTACATCCTGCTTTAGGGTAAAAATAATTATATCTCTATCGATTGTGTGTTTTAATAATAAATTTTATTTTTAGAGTAATGTTTTGGAGCGACTGGGGTGACAAAGTACATATAGGAAAAGCTGGAATGGACGGATCAAATCCTAAAGTAATTGTAAACGAATCTTTAGGTTGGCCAAATGCCTTAACTATTTCATATGAAACTTCTGAACTATTTTGGGCTGACGCTAGAGAAGATTATCTCGCTGTGTCCGATCTTGATGGAAAACATATTAAAATAATCGCTAGTAGAAGTAAATATTTTTTTTATTATCTTATATATATTATTAATACTTTACTTTACAGCTGAAAATCACGCTTTAAAATTACATCATGTATTCGCGGTAGCAGTTTGGGAAGATTATATTTACTGGACAGACTGGGAAACGAAATCAGTTGAACGTTGCCACAAATATCGTGGAGATAGCTGTTCTACTCTTGCTTCTATCGTCCACAGACCGATGGATATTCAGATATATCATCCAAGTAGACAACAACCAATCGAAAATAACAAATGCCTGAATCATAACTGCTCTACTCTTTGTCTTTTAACAAATGAAGCGCCGGGATACAAATGCGCATGTCCTGAGAATTATGTGCTAGCTGCAGATGGATACAACTGTACTGCTAATTGCACCACTGCGCACTTTGTCTGCGCAAAAACTTATAAATGCATTCCGTTCTGGTGGAAATGTGATACTCAGGATGATTGTGGCGATGGGTCAGATGAACCAGAACACTGCCCCGAATTCCATTGTATGCCAGGACAATATCAATGCAAAAATAAAAATTGTATTCACCCATCCCAACTGTGCAATGGAGAAAATGAATGTGGCGATAATTCCGATGAGTTAGATTGCAATCAATATAACTGCCTAAGCACGCAATTTAAATGCAAAGGAAATGGAACTGTTTCTGATAAATGTATTCCTTCTAATAAAAGATGTAACGACCACAAAGACTGTCCGTTTGGAGAAGATGAACAAGATTGTCCACCTGCTACGTGTCCTCCGACGCAACACCTTTGCGCAAATGGAAAATGCATCCCATCTGTTTGGGTGTGCGACGGGGATAATGATTGTGGAGACAATTCTGATGAAATTCAAGACTGCAGCGCAAGATCATGCCCGTCAGACCACTTTAGATGTTTCTCTGGAAGATGTATACCCAATTCCTGGAAATGTGATGGAGATACTGATTGTTCCAAAGGAGAAGACGAACCACCAAGTTGTAGTTCTCCAGAGTACCACACTTGCGATCCCACATATTTCAGATGTAGAAACAATAAATGTATTCCTGGCCGTTGGAAATGTGACTATGACAATGACTGCGGCGATAACTCCGATGAAGAAGGCTGCATTCCTAGAAATTGTTCTGAATCTGAATTCAGATGTAAAGACGGTCGTTGCGTCCACGGAACACACAGATGTGACGGAGAATACAACTGTGACGACCATTCCGATGAAGATGACTGCGAAGATGCTAAATGCGGCAACAATGAATTCCAATGCACCAGTCCTCAATACTGCATTTTCATTGAATGGCGTTGTGACGGCGACCATGATTGCTCCGATGGTTCCGACGAGCGAAACTGTACAGATACTTGTCAGCAGAACAAGTTCAGATGTAACACCGGTCACTGCATACCAGAACTATGGAGATGTGACGGACAAGATGATTGTGAAGATGGTTCAGATGAAATATCATCTATGTGCGCGCAACTAGCTTGTCCTCCAGGCAGATTACGCTGCAGAAATCACAAGTGTATTCCAAAGTTAGCCGTATGTGATGGAGAAGATCAATGCGGTGATGGAAGTGATGAAGAACCAACAACGTGTAGAACATTTGGAATGTGCAAAGCGAATGAATTTAAATGTGCAAACGAACACTGCATTGATCCTAAAATGTACTGTGACGGCAATAACGATTGCGGCGACAACAGCGATGAAGGAAACTGTTCAAAATCACCCTGCACCTGGGATTCATGTTCTCATGTTTGCATAGAACGCAAACACGGCAACTATTCTTGCAAATGCGCACCTGGATATCAAACAGAGACCCACACGCATAATGCTACTTGTCAAGCTAAAGGAGCACCTGCGACATTGATGATTGCCAGCGAAGCTGAATTGCGAACATTATCGCCATATAAAGCCGGCGAAAGTCCTAATCAGTTACTGGAAAAAGGTCCAGTGGCTACTGCGCCTGGATATAAGTTTGACGCTGTTGATGTATTTTGGGATTCGAAATCAATTACAGCGTTCTGGTGTTACCATCAAAATCAGAAAATACAGAAAGTGAAGATTAAGTTGCCGGATCCAGATGGACGAAGTACCAGGGAAGCAGAACATGTGCAAACAGTGGTAAGATATAATTTTGTTAGTTAATTTTATTGCTTTTGCAATTTTGGTTTTTGTAATCAGAAAATGTTTAACGTTCTCATTTATTTATGCTTTATTATATTGTGTTGTTTTCATTTTGTTTTATTTGTTAATTAATTTCCACATGCATATTCTATCGCACATCGCTTTTGCTTACTAATCCTTCATCATGATTTCACCATCTGATTAGTTCCCATCCTTCGAACAGCTGAGCTCATTGAAAGAACCCCGAGGTTTGGCAGTAGATTGGGTCAGTCATCGTTTATACGTTGTCGATACGGGTGCACCAGCAATTCTCGTTACCACTTTTGACGGCAAACAAACATTGACTCTTTTCGACCTAAACATGCAACAGCCACATGATATCGTCGTTGATCCTGGTACTAAAATCATGGCGTGGACAGATTGGGGCCCTACTGCAAGAATAGAAAGAGCGTATATGGACGGAACTGGTAGACAATTTCTAGTGGAAAGTGGTATACAGTGGCCTACAGGCTTAGCAATAGATCATCCCGTTAGTAGGCTTTATTGGGCAGATCCAAAGTTACATGTGATTGAAAGTATAATGTTAGATGGCAAAGATCGACACGTTATTAAAAGATTTACAGGTAATATAAATTTAAAATATTATGAATAAATATATTAAAATTATAAATTTTTAGAGGATAAACCATTTAAATTAGAAGTGTTTGAAGATACTTTGTATGTATCAACATATCACACACATCACATAATGCGTATGGATAAATTCGGTAAACAGAACAGTACTTACCTGGTACAAGGACTTCCCAGATTATCAGATATTCTAATTATACAAGAAAACAAGCAGGACAAAACCAGTGAGTCATTGAACCATTTATTTTTTATATTAGAAAAACCAGAAAATATTACTTCAATTACATAATTATAATATTAATGATTTTAAAATTATAATTACCGAAATTATGTAAAACAAATTGACTTATTTTGTAATAATTAAAATATAATAGAGATACTATTATTTATTAAATTATACATATTTAAGTAACTATTTTGAGTTGACCTTGTAAAAAGAAAGTTAATGTTTGTTTTCATTTTCATCTTGATAATATTATGTAATAATTAGTTTTCTCTTGAAATTCTTGTGCAGTTCCGGACCCGTGTGCTGAGAATCCTTGCGAGCGTAACGAAATCTGCCTGTTAGGTCCTTCTGGCAGAGTATGCAAATGTCCGAATGGGTTCATCTTTTCAGCTACCGGCAACGAGGTGAGTGCCCATTTATAAATTACAATTACTTGAATGCACCTTACTCTGAGAGAAAATGACGTATGTATGTGTCGGGGTATCCCATTTTCAAGGACTTCTTGGAGTACCGTTTGTGAAATTCAGTAATAAATTGCTGCTATTATTTATTTGGAAACCAGTTGTCAGAGAAGGTTAGTGTGGTTTCAAAATGAGACAGTATGTGTTGGTTTTTGTTTTAACTTTTGGAATTGTGGTTTGTATTTTTTAATTATTGTTTATGTGAGTAAAAATTTGTAGTTTACACTATATTTAAGTATATCTAGTAGCATTTACCAGTTTTTTAAAAAATATATTTTACAGAGATTAACAAGTTTTTGTTACACTTTTTTATTGCATTTTAAAATAATAATAGACTACAAAATCAGCATATTAGAAATAAATGGTTTTTTTGCAGACAAAATGTAATCCAGACACCGAGAGTACAACCCAATCTACATGTAATCGAAATTGTAATCGAGGTACATGTAAAATCACTAATATTGGTCCAAGATGCGTTTGTCCTGCCTTATATGCAGGAGCACATTGCGAAATCTACCGATGTTCACAATTCTGCAAAAATCATGGAATGTGTTATTCGGATCTTATTACTTCACATCTTAAGGTAAGGACATTTTTAAATTATATTACCTTTGAGTTCTAAACTAACTACGTTATCCTTTCAAAAAATAATTTAGTTACATAAAAATTAATACAAAAAAAACCTTGAAATTTAAAATAAGAAACAATTAAAACTTTTTTATACTTCCTTTCGTTCAAGGAATTGGAATTTCCATTTATTTATATTTGTTAAAATCATCTTGCCTTTATTAAAGAAAAGGATCATAAAAAATAATATTTTAAAGAAAAACTAGATTTTAAGAGAAACCGGTAAATGCACTTTTGAGACCTTCGTCTTTTGCGCATGTATCACACGGCTACAGTGTTTCAGTGGTTCTCAGAAATCGCAAATGAGATAGTGTTTATTAATAGAAACTTTAAGATCAACAGAGAATTTATGGTGAAAGATTGTAATAAGGACATAGAATATTATAACTGGGGCTTCTCTGCTACATTTTCTTATTCGAATATCGTCTCCTTAAACTAATGTATATCCCCTTAGATTCGCCACCTACGCCACTGTCTTTCTTTCTAGCATCAGCGCTGTGGTTTTACTCTCTTTTTTGTGCTTGTGCTGCCACTTTTAATGTTTGAGTTATTATTGTGGTTATGTGGTTAATTTATATGGACTATTTTCTATTTTATTTTTAGTTTTATTTGCTATTAGTTAGTTAGTAGTTTTTCTTATTACATTTTTTTTCTTCATATTATATTTGCTCTGATACTTCTACGTAATTAAAAACCACGTGTTTACTTTTACTTTGACATTTCTGATCCTGTACCCTATACCGATTCAGACTTTTTGATTGACATTTTTTGAAATTGTGATACATTACAATGAATGGTGAAGGATTTTAAAATATGCCAAGAAAACAACAGAAAGATACGAAAAAGAAAAATACAATGGCATATTATCCACACTTTGATGTTGGAGTACAAAATGGACAAGAAGAAAACAAAACTAAACTGATTGTCAACTACTTGCCTCAAACAATGACACAAGAGGAGCTCCATGAGCTTTTCTCCAGTATCGCAGAAGTAGAGAGTTGTAAACTTATCAGGGATAAACAAACGGGACAGAGTCTAGGATATGGCTTTGTAAATTACTTTCAGTCAGAAGATGCAGAAAAGGCAGTTTCTATAGTAAATGGCCTGAGATTACATAATAAAGTCATCAAAGTATCTCATGCCAGACCTAGTTCGGAAGCCATCAAAGGCGCAAATTTATACATATCTGGATTACCAAAAAACATGACCCAGCAAGATCTAGAGATGTTGTTCAGTCCATTTGGTCATATTATCACATCACGTATTTTATGCGATAATATCTCAGTACGTCTGTATAAGGGAGAGAACATGCCTGGTCTTTCTAAAGGTGTCGGTTTCGTTCGTTTTGACCAACGAGAAGAAGCTGAAAAAGCTATCAGAGATTTAAATGGAACTATGCCCAAAGGTTTCACTGAACCCATAATAGTCAAATTTGCCAATCATGCCAACAACAATAAAACCATTCTGCCTTGGACTGGTTTTTCTCCACCACGTACATCACGTCGTCTTACCGGTGCACCTATTCAACATTCAACCAGCCGCTTTAGACACACGCCGTTATCCGGCGACAACGCTATGTTGTGTGACAACTCTCTCAGTGAATCTGGCTGGTGTATATTTGTCTATAATTTGGCCCCTGACGTCGAGGAGAAATCTCTATGGGAGCTGTTTGGTCCGTTCGGGGCTGTCCAAAGCGTCAAGATAATGCGTGACTTACAAACAAACAACTGCAAAGGCTTCGGCTTTGTAACGATGACCGACTATAAAGAAGCTTTGATTGCGATCCAAACGCTGAATGGTTACATGTTTTATAACCGTATCTTACAAGTTAATTTTAAGACAAACAAAAACAAAACATAGATTGTTAATGTACACCGCATTATGCATGGGTCAGAGATGATAAAGTGCATTGACAAAAAGAAAGAAATGAAATTCATAATTCAATAATAGCAAAATTAATTTCTAAATTGCAATTATAATTTTAAATTTCTGAGTCGTGCGTAAACGCGTTACATATGTTGCTTATTATTTCTTATTATGTTGTTCTTTACTTTTCATTTATTCATTATATTTTTAAGTATTATGTTATATATTTTTTCTTTATTAATTTTACACTTTCGTGTCGATCTATTGACAATATGATTATGTATTTTTTTCTTTAATTAAATTTTACAAGTTTTTCGTTCCTAAATAATATAAAATTATGTTTTCAATGAATTTTAAAACCTTAAAAGCACAGCTATTTTTTTATATAAGTAAAAGTGATACATTTCTATAGTTTTTGAAATTATTATTTAAATCCTAAATAAAGGAGTAACGACAATAACTATTTTGGTGATTATAATAATTTTGAACATGTTGAAAATGTTTTTAATAATTTATTTTTATTTTTCAGTGCAATTGTCCACCACAATGGACAGGAGAAAAATGCGAAACACCTGTAAATGTGTGTAACAAATTATGTTACAACAATGGAACTTGCGTTACTCCTCAACCAGGTTTCCCCAAATGTGACTGTCTTCCCGATTTCGCCGGAGATCGCTGTCAAGCTTGTCCTGGTAAAATCAACTGCTTAAACAAAGGAGTTTGTATTAAAGAATCTTCCGAAAGATATTCTTGCAAATGCGCTGCTGGCTACAGCGGAGATAATTGTCAATTTTCATTGTGTGACAACTACTGCAGTAATCAAGGCAATTGCGAAATAAAATCCGGCAATCCAATGTGCACGTGTCCTGAAGGATTCACAGGTAAAAAGTGCGAGCAGGATTCTTGTGCCGATGTCTGCCAAAACGGAGGAACATGCAAAAGAAGTACCAAACAAGTTGAATGCGACTGTCCGCCACTATTCAGCGGAAGAAGATGCGAAATTGATCTTTGTAAAGAAGAACCAAGACCAAGAGAATGTCTCAGAACCTGTAGTAGAAATACATGTGAAAATGGAGGAAAATGTGTTGTAATCAATGACAGCGAAATGTGTAGGTGTTCGAAAACTTGGGGAGGAAGACGATGCGAAATTTATATGGGAAACGACAACCAATGTATAAACTATTGTCAAAACAACGGAGTTTGTTTGATTCTTAGTCCGTCCGCCCATCCACAGTGTACTTGCCCAGGCGATTGGGCAGGAGAAAGGTGTACTATTTCTCACGCTTGCGTTGATAGATGTTTGAATGGAGGTTCCTGTTCTGTGTCAGACAGCGTCGCCTACTGCACGTAAGTTAAACTTCTGGTTCTCAGAGTTTCCCCTATTGGTTTTAAATCAACAATTCTTTTGTGTTTTACTATTTAATAAATTAACTGTTTAGGTGTGCACCGGGCTATGAAGGCAGTCGGTGTGAGAAAATCAAACTCCATTCTGCGGAATCGTCAGCCGATAGTGGTTCCGGCAGCGTAGTCACAGGGTTGTTAATATTCCTCGGCTTATTAATCCTTATCTTCGCTGGACTTGGAATTGGATACTTTACTCTTAAACGAAGAAGAAGTGGAAAACCGTTCACACATGAAAGATTGGATGACAACAATTTAGAAATTTCGAATCCGATGTACATGAACGGGGAAGTCGAAGATGATGGTGATCCACTGGAAAGAAGTTTCACGCTAGATCCAGACAAGGTAAAAACTATTTATTAGCTGTAATTGTTATAACACAATTTTTATTAATTTGAATATTTTTTACAGGGAAACAATTTTGCGAATCCAGTGTACGACACTATGTACAACAACAGTGCAGTAGGAGGCAACAGCAGTAGGAACGAAGAAAAGGCAGTCCTCCTCGAACATGTAAACGAAGAAACACCTCCGACTGGACCAGATGAATTATAAAACTTGTCCCAAATAGACGTAATTTGGTTGTGAATCGGGGTTACACCCTGAATTTTATTATTTTTTTACGTATTATAGTTTCTACAAGTCTTGCCAAATACGTTAAGAGATATTCATACTGAATAAAATAAATCTTCAAATTGAAGATTATTTTATGTGGTATGACATGGATGTGATTTGGTCGTAAGTCGCTCAAATAACACCACATATCTTTACTGCAAATTGAACAAGAAAACTGAATGGTTTTGAATAAAGTACCTCTTCTGTGTGTATAAGTTGTAAATATATGTAATCATACGTTATATATCGAAATAAATGATAACTGTATCATTTAAATGTAAAAGGAAATAAAAAAAACCGAACGTTTTGTTACATACAGAAGACTCAAAGTTATAAAACACTCATGTCAACAATGATTTCATAAATAGCGTATGAAAGTGTTTATATATCATTTTGAATCATTCTGTATAACAGTGATGTTTCACAACGACTGATATTTCCACATTTTGTTGTTCTTATTTTGAACTCATATATAGGACTTATTTATATAATATTTGTACAAATGTTCAGAGTAAATAATGATGAAATACTATCACTTATTGTGAAACATTTTCTAAGTTTATTTCTATCAACGATTAAGTCAATGTGATTTACTATAATCTCAGTCCATATTATTTTGCTGTGAGTTGTGCCATTTGAAGCATTTGATTTAGAATTTTTATGTAATTATTTTTAAATATTTGGCAGTGTTTAAAAACAGGTTGTGCGTTTCTTAATGTATAAATGTCTTATTGTGAGTACCCACGTCGATATTTCATATTTATAAGTATAAAAGTCCAGAATATTAATTTAAATGACTATCGAACATATTTTTATATTTCTAAAAATACTTTGAAACTTGAAAAATTAGTAACAAAAGACTTAAAAAAAACATTAATTTAAATAAATAACACAAGTTTGTATATTTGAAATCTGCATGTATTTTGCTGTTAACCGTGTTAAATGTATAAAATTTTGTTCCTTTTCTTTTTACCAAATTTTGTTAACAATTAGGATGAAAAATGTAAAGAAATCAATTGATATTCATTATATTTGTGACAAGAACAATACAATTAAGAGATATTTTGTACATAAAGGGTATATCCCTTCTTTACTGTAATTACAATAAAAAATAATTACTTTTATTCAGTTTGAAATTGAATGAAATAATTTAAATTAATTTATTTTCAAACTTTGGGTGGTTGTTTGACGATAAAAATCTTTTTGACAGATCCGGTTCATATTTGGTAAACATAATGCTAGATATATGGGACTAAAAAATTCTGAAACAAAATATCTTGTAAGTTTTTCAGTATTCAAGATTTCATTTGCAGATTACGTAAGTTATAGGGAAATTTGGACTCCACGGAGGCTGATTTTCCATATATTTAATATGCTGCAAACTAACATAATATCAATTTTTATGTACCTTTAATTGAAGTCGAAATTTAAATATTACGTTTCAGATTTTTCCATGTACAATAATTGTGGAATTAGTCTATACCAATATAACACCTATATTTATATATTGGTGACACAAGGTCGTGTTGGGAGTTGCCTACATCCATTACCCTTAAAAATGGACCTATTTTTAAGAATTACGAGACAATGGAGTGTTTCCCTGCAAACGGACTTCGAATCCATGAAGTTCACGGTTGACTTTACAAGATTGTAATTAGAGATGCTATCTAGACTATTTTTCAAAAGTTTATGATTTGAGATGCTAACTTTTGAAAAATAGTCCATGGTTTTGAAGTTAAAAAAATATTTTTTGTCACAGATCCGGTTCATATTTGGCATGTACGTACTAGGTGCATGGGGCTAACAACATCTGAAGTCAAATTCGCCGAGGGGTTGTAAATGGGGGAGTTATTTAAAAATAAAGATTTAATTAGCAAATTACGTAAGTACTACGGGTCGTAGAGAAATTTGGAAACCAGATTCTGAAGCTACAAAGTCGAATTACTGGTAAACAACCAAGAAACCACCGCCTTAATAGGAACACTCTTACACTTATGTGAACTTGTGTGTATGTCGTACTCTACATGTATGAGTTAATTTACTTGTTGTATGTGTTATATACATTTTAACTATTATTATTTTCAGTTTATTTAGAGGGTGGATAACTGTCATTTCATCCATGGATGCAGCAGCTACAGTTCCAGAAGGGTAAAAGTAAAAATATATAAAAAAAACTTGTATATGTATTATCGTATTTGTATATAATTTTTTGTAATTTATTGTTACGAAATAAAAATTATGTCACCCTTCCATACAGCTCCGCCCTTTTCTAATAGGTACTTACATTACCAAGACCCTTACGACAAATTTGACCTTGCATTCGTGTTCTAGGAGTTCTAATTAGTTTAATAAAATTCATCCGGCCCTTCATAGCGTTTATAATAACTGTGTTCTTTAAATCCCTTTGCTGTGAACTTTAGGGGTGAATATATTGTAAAGTAGGGGTTTAAGAACAATTCTGTGCAGGTCAATCGAAAGAAAGGATTGAACTTGCTCCGATACGCAAATAAGCAAAAATAGGGTAAGCCAATACTTAACAAATTAACTCATACTAGTAGAACGCAAGATATTAGAGTGTTCCTGTTAAGGGAGTGATTTTTTAGTTTCATACGCTTAATTGGGCGTCGTAGATTCCGTATCTGGTATCCAAATTTATCTACGACCTATAGTTCCTACGTAATCTGCTAATTATATATGCATTTCCAAATAGCTCCCTTATTTACAACCTCTTAGCGAATTTGACTCAAAAGTTGTTAGTTCTATGTACCTAGTACTTGTATGCCACGTGTATGAGCTGAATCCTTAACAAAGATTCATTGGAACTTCAAAACCACGGATTTTCCAAGTTTTTTAAAAGTTTTGAGTTACAGACGCTATCATAGAGAGTCAACCGTGAACTTCATAGAGTCGAAGTCCGTTTTGCAGGAATACTCCCTGTTCTTGCGTAATTCACAAGAAAGGTCATCTTTTAAGGGTGGAGGATGTAAGCAACACCCAACACGACCTTGTGCCACCAATACATAAATATTGAAATTATATTAGTACAAGTTTATTCCACAATTCTATAAGACGCGGAAAAATATGAAACGCAGTATTTAAGTTTCTAATTGAAAATTCAGAAAATATTTAACAGCCAATCACAGACAAAACTGAATATTGATTTTTTGAACAGATTCATCAAGAGAGATATTTATTTGACTTGAATTTTTTAAATTCAGATGAATATACATAATTCGATATATAAATTTTTAATATGAACGCGGAATTTCTCAATATCTATAGAATGAGAAAGAAAAGTCCTTCTGTATTCGAACTTGTCTTTACAGTCAAAATTTTGAATTTTTATTTAACCTTAGTATTCTATAGAATAGATAAAAATTAACAATGTTTTTATTTATTTCTTCTAGTATAGTAGTTTTTCAATTTATATGAAAATGTAGAAGAAATAAATTATTTTGTTCTAATAATTTATTCGTACAAGATGATGAATCCATGGTAAATAATTCTAAGTGTTGTTTTATAACATTTTATAAATTGAGAAATACTTGATGGATGGCTAGTAAGAAGTAACAGATACTATTATTAATTTGATAAATAATTTTTTTTTTGTATATTTATTATCCTCTTTACAGAACAATAAATATTCGTAATCTGATATTGATCATACAATTATAGACACCTGGAGTATGTTATTTATACAAGTTGTGGGTGAGCCGTAACATTATTTTATTGCACTTTATTTCGTGGCATTTTATACGTTTATTTCAAACTAATATATCATAATATAATATTTGTTAATACACAAAATTATTATAAGTATACTAATTAATAAGTTGTAAAAACCATGCAGAGAGTTTGTTGGAGGGTTGTAAATTCTGTATAACATGATTGCAGGCGCACCGCAACCACTCGTTTTGTTTTGGCCATTTTTGCCCAACTTCAAAATAGCTCAAAACAGTTACAAACACTGCCCAATTTTCTGCTACGTCTGGGTAGCAATGAACTGCTTTCTGGGCTGAATTTAATGCATTTTTCATGTCTTTAGTCAAGCACATTGCGAGCGAAACTATACAGAGAACCTGAAAAAGGAAATTTAATAAACAATATTAATATTTGTGTATACATACTTTTGTGATGTCCATCTGAGATCGCCCCATTTTTATAGATAACTGAGCACATTTTGCAGCAATTTTAGATTTACTTTGTGATTCTAACTGCAATAATAAAATAGATAAGAAATTCCAAAGAGATGCTTGGTCAGGATGACGATGAACTGAATTAGTTAAAGAACGAATTGCAGCTTTTTTGTCTCCCTAAAATGTTCAAATTAGTTTTAAGTCTTGAATAATATACACTAAGTACCTGTCGTAAAAATGTCAACGCTAGAAGAACAGAATAATGGTAAACAATATCTGGCTGATCTTTAATTGGTTGTAGTTCTTTTAAAACCAATTGTGCCATTGATAAATCCCCGTGCAATAGACCAAGAGATAAAATTGCAAATAATCCCCATTGGGACGGGGGCTTAAGTTCAGTACTAAAAAAATATTATTAGCTTCGTATTGACATAAAATGTTTTTGTTACCTCTGAAATAATAAAGTTTTGGCTCCATCCATTCCTTTAAATAAATAAGCCATAGCAGCTAAAGCAACTAAAATATGGGACTGCAAATTTTCATTTTCTGTTAACCAGTTTAAAGTTGTGTCATATGCTTCATACGATTCTTGGTATTTCTTAGCTAAGAATGTAATAAATGTGATATGAAGATGTATGTTTTATTTACGAATTTTTTACCTTTGAATAAAGCGAGAGCTAAACCACATTTTTCATGGAAAGTAGCTTCCTTAATTTTCTTAAAAACTTCAACCGCATCTTCATATTGCTCTAACTTAGTTAACAATCTTCCACAATTAATTAGAACTTTATCGCAATTTTCTTCATGAACCAATTTCAAAGACGTTTTAAATGCATCTAAAGTACTGTTTTTAAATCCTAATCTCTCTCTTAAAATTCCCAACATATTTAACGCACAAGAATCATTTGGATTGTTTTCTAAAAATAATCCTTTTAATTTGAAAATATTAATATAAATAGAATTATTTTACCAATGTACCACGTTAAGGCATCGCAAGCAACCGGAATGGCAAACATATTATGAATGCTGTAAATATTTTGTCGAGGGGGGGCTTTGAGAATAGTTTTACACACCCAATGCGCGTAACCGACTGCTCCTTGGGAATTGTAACCAAGTTGAGTGCTGTGGCGGAAGAGGTCCATGGCGTCTTCATGGCCCATTATTTCCGCAATAATTGCCTAAATTTTAACCTAAGTTTAAAACGTTAAAACATATGCGAATTTCTTTTACCTGGCCGACCCAGCTGTTGACGTAATTTGGATCAACTCGTTGGGCTTGCGAAAAAGTCTTATTAGCCAAAACAACATTATCCAACATCAAATATAAAGTCGCTAAATTGCACCATGAAATCGCATTGCTTTTATCTATTGTTATTGCTTTTATAAATGCATGTTGTGCAAGGGAATAATTTTTTATGTCTACAAATAAAAAATATGTAACAAACAGAATATAAAGACTATTACATACTACCTTTGTGCAAACAAATAACACCTAAAAGGTTCCAAAAATTTGAGTTTAAAGAGTTATTTGAAACAGTATACTTTGAAGTAGCAAGAGCTAAATTTAATAACTCTTTTCGATTATTAGATTCTGATATTAAACAAGCGTGAGAATAATAACATTTTGCTAAATCGTACCATAAAAATGTGTTGGCTTGTGTTAAGCTTATGGCTTTGCAGTAACACCTGAAATATATAAATATTAAACTTGTATTTTCCTTTCCGAAAAATAAGTAAGTTTTTGGTTTTACAGTTCTTAATTTTGGAAATTAGATATATTTTAATGAAGAGCAACAGAAAATAGTAAATTTGAAGCCGATAACACTTGAAAAATATATTTAAATTTGTTATTTAATTTTCTGTTTGTAACATTTATCATTTTTCTTATAATTTCCTAATTTAGAGATATAAATTATAAATATATAATATGAACATTTTTTTGTCAGTATCAGAAGGAAACTAATTTATAACGTAATTTATTGAAATTTTTATTTTACGTCGACAAATTTAAATTAAAGTAAAAAAATGGAATAACTTAATAATTTATAGTTTTATAACCTTTTTTCATTTATTATATACAGACACCTTTTTTTACTAAATTGTTTACCTTGCTGCTAAAGTGTAAAGCTGAATTTTATTCAAAGTAACTAATTCATCATCTTTTCGCCCTTCTGCCAGTGAACAATGCACTGTCATATAAGAATATTTTTCTGGTAAACTAGCTACAATAGAACATGCATCAGCTAACAACTTCCAAAGACAAGATAAATCACTTCTTTCCTGAATTGCTCTACAAAAAAAAATATATTTCACTTTTTATACTTTATAACTTATTTGTAGAATTACATTGTTAATTTTTCGAGGGCATATTGTGAATTAGATCTACATAAACCTAATAGTTGAGATTGTCTTTGAATTATAGCCAAATTTAAACAATTTTCAGCCAATCCTTTCAACGCAGGAACATATCGTTTATTTTCAGATAATAATTCTTCAAATGCCGTTTTGGCTTCTGCGTGAAATCCAATCATCTAAAGAAATTATTAATCATATAAATTTTAATTAGTGAAATAAAAGCTTACTAGTTTAATTGTAGCAATCTGTAGTTTTGAATACAAATTATCATCTGAAAGTTCAGTAACTCGTTCGTAAGATTTCATTGCAGCAGTATATGATCCTCGAGCGAAATATGCATCAGCTAAACACTCCCAGTAATGGCTACAAAAAATAATTGTTATACTAGAAAAAGAAAGTGTTAAATATTATTTTGTACCCGTTCTTTGGTTCAACTCGAATAATAGACCTCAAAGCGTCTATAGCCAAAGTATGTTCTCCTTGTTCCAAATAATTGAGACCTAACTGAAGCCAAGCCCAACGCACATCAGCATTGATAACTTGTAAGCCTGAATTTTGTGTGCCAGTTACATTTTGCAATAATTCTAAATTTGCAGCCTTAAAATGAATAATGAATAATCAGTTGTGGAAAAAATATTTGTAGTTCAAGTATACCCAATTTTTCTGTTTTCTATAAATACTGCTCAAGCCAACACCAGCTTCCATACATCTGGGATTAATTTTAAATGCTTTTTGATAACATCTTCTAGCTTTTTCTACATCATTAAAATGATCATAAAAACGACCCAAATAAACAAAACACATGTAGTAATTTGGATCAAGTTTAGCAGCCTAAAACCCAACAAAATATTTAAAACAAAAATTTTATTATACTTCAAATTTACAAACCTTCAAATACGGCATTAAACTTGAATTATAATCTCCTAAATCCCAGAACAAACAACCCATTTCAACATACATTTCACAAGATTCTTCACTTTGTTTTAAAATATCTAAAGCTTTTTGAAGTTCTCCTTGTCTATGAAGTAATTTAGCTTTTAATAAATTTGAAGAATCCTGAAGTTTTTCTATCATATTTTCAGCTTCAGAATAATTTTCTAAGTTAATATTAGCAGTTATTACAGCCAACATTGCGTCTTTATTAGATGCATCCTCATCTAGAATCTATTAAAACTTTAATAAGAATTTTGTACAAAATAAATTAAAATACCTTTCTACCAAACTCAATCGCCTGTTTCCATTTTTCGGCATTTGTACTTCTCGATAATGAAATAAGTAAATATTTATTTATCTTTTTTCTTAAAATTACATTTTCTTTGGACAAAGATTGTAAGAGTTTATCTGCTCTGCTAGAAGTTTGAGCACATTCATTGTAACAATGTAAGATTAATAAAATTTTTGAAAGTAAAACCCACGCGTAAGTTAAACCAGGTCTATCATGGACCACTAAAATATATATTATAATATGTAAAAGTAGTAAACGTTAATAAAAAATGAGTTAATGATGAAAAAATTCTTACCTTTCTTCATTTCATCCCGACATTCTAAATAATTTTCTATTTTATTTTTAGTTTTATTTGCTATTAGTTAGTTAGTAGTTTTTCTTATTACGTTTTTTTTTCTTCATATTATATTTGCTCTGATACTTCCACGTAATTAAAAACCACGTGTTTACTTTTACTTTGACATTTCTGATCCTGTACCCTATACCGATTCAGACTTTTTGATTGACATTTTTTGAAATTGTGATACATTACAATGAATGGTGAAGGATTTTAAAATATGCCAAGAAAACAACAGAAAGACTCGAAAAAGAAAAATACAATGGCATATTATCCACACTTTGATGTTGGAGTACAAAATGGACAAGAAGAAAACAAAACCAAACTGATTGTCAACTACTTGCCTCAAACCATGACACAAGAAGAGCTCCATGAGCTTTTCTCCAGTATCGCAGAAGTAGAGAGTTGTAAACTTATCAGGGATAAACAAACGGGACAGAGTCTAGGATATGGCTTTGTAAATTACTTTCAGTCAGAAGATGCAGAAAAGGCAGTTTCTATAGTAAATGGCCTGAGATTACATAATAAAGTCATCAAAGTATCTCATGCCAGACCTAGTTCAGAAGCCATCAAAGGCGCAAATTTATACATATCTGGATTACCAAAAAACATGACCCAGCAAGATCTAGAGATGTTGTTCAGTCCATTTGGTCATATTATCACATCACGTATTTTATGCGACAATATCTCAGTACGTCTGTATAAGGGAGAAAACATGCCTGGTCTTTCTAAAGGTGTCGGCTTTGTTCGTTTTGACCAACGAGAAGAAGCAGAAAAAGCTATCAGAGATTTAAATGGAACTATGCCCAAAGGTTTCACTGAGCCCATAATAGTCAAATTTGCCAATCATGCCAACAACAATAAAACCATTCTACCTTGGACTGGTTTTTCTCCACCTCGTACATCACGTCGCCTTACCGGTGCACCTATTCAACATTCAACCAGCCGCTTTAGACACACGCCGTTATCCGGCGACAACGCTATGTTGTGTGACAACTCTCTCAGTGAATCTGGCTGGTGCATATTTGTATACAATTTAGCCCCTGACGTCGAGGAGAAATCTCTATGGGAGCTGTTTGGTCCGTTCGGGGCTGTCCAAAGCGTGAAGATAATGCGTGACTTACAAACAAACAACTGCAAAGGCTTTGGCTTTGTAACGATGACCGACTATAAAGAAGCTTTGATTGCGATCCAAACGCTGAATGGTTACATGTTTTATAATCGTATCTTACAAGTTAATTTTAAGACAAACAAAAACAAAACATAGATTGTTAATGTACACCGCATTATGCATGGGTCAGAGATGATAAAGTGCATTGACACAAAGAAAGAAATGAAATTCATAATTCAATAATAGCAAAATTAATTTCTAAATTGCAATTATAATTTTAAATTTCTGAGTCGTGCGTAAACGCGTTACATATGTTGCTTATTATTTCTTATTATGTTGTTCTTTACTTTTCATTTATTCATTATATTTTTAAGTATTATGTTATGTATTTTTTCTTTATTAATTTTACACTTTCGTGTCGATCTATTGACAATATGATTATGTATTTTTTTTCTTTAATTAAATTTTACAAGTTTTTCGTTCCTAAATAATATAAAATTATGTTTTCAATGAATTTTAAAACCTTAAAAGCACAGCTATTTTTTATATAAGTAAAAGTGATACATTTTTATAGTTTTTCAAATTATAATTTAAATCCTAAATAAAGGACTAACGACAATAACTATTTTGGTGATTATAATAATTTTGAACATGTTGTAAATGTTTTTAATAATTTATTTTTATTTTCAGTGTAATTGTCCACCACAATGGACAGGAGAAAAATGCGAAACACCTGTAAATGTGTGTAACAAATTATGTTACAACAATGGAACTTGCGTTACTCCTCAACCAGGTTTCCCCAAATGCGAATGTCTTCCCGATTTCGCCGGAGATCGCTGTCAAGCTTGTCCTGGTAAAATCAACTGCTTAAACAAAGGAGTTTGTATTAAAGAATCTTCCGAAAGATATTCTTGCAAATGCGCTGCTGGCTACAGTGGAGATAATTGTCAATTTTCATTGTGTGATAACTACTGCAGTAATCAAGGCAATTGCGAAATAAAATCCGGCAATCCAATGTGTACGTGTCCTGAAGGATTCACAGGTAAAAAATGCGAGCAGGATTCTTGTGCCGATGTCTGCCAAAACGGAGGAACTTGCAAAAGAAGTACCAAACAAGTTGAATGCGACTGTCCGCCACTATTCAGCGGAAGAAGATGCGAAATTGATCTTTGTAAAGAAGAACCAAGACCAAGAGAATGTCTCAGAACCTGTAGTAGAAATACATGTGAAAATGGAGGAAAATGTGTTGTAATCAATGACAGCGAAATGTGTAGGTGTTCGAAAACTTGGGGAGGAAGACGATGCGAAATTTATATGGGAAACGACAACCAATGTATAAACTATTGTCAAAACAACGGAGTTTGTTTAATTCTTAGTCCGTCCGCCCATCCACAGTGTACTTGCCCAGGCGATTGGGCAGGAGAAAGGTGTACTATTTCTCACGCTTGCGTTGATAGATGTTTGAATGGAGGTTCCTGTTCTGTGTCAGACAGCGTCGCCTACTGCACGTAAGTTAAACTTCTGGTTCTTAGAGTTACCCTTTTGGTTTTAAATCAACAATTCTTTTGTGTTTTACTATTTAATAAATTAACTGTTTAGGTGTGCACCGGGCTATGAAGGCAGTCGGTGTGAGAAAATCAAACTCCATTCTGCGGAATCGTCAGCCGATAGTGGTTCCGGCAGCGTAGTGACAGGGTTGTTAATATTCCTCGGCTTATTAATCCTTATCTTTGCTGGACTTGGAATTGGATACTTCACTCTTAAACGAAGAAGAAGTGGAAAACCGTTCACACATGAAAGATTGGATGACAACAATTTAGAAATTTCGAATCCGATGTACATGAACGGGGAAGTCGAAGATGATGGTGATCCACTGGAAAGAAGTTTCACGCTAGATCCAGACAAGGTAAAAACTATTTATTAGCTGTAATTGTTATAACACAGTTTTTATTAATTTGAATATTTTTTACAGGGAAACAATTTTGCGAATCCAGTGTACGACACTATGTACAACAACAGTGCAGTAGGAGGCAACAGCAGTAGGAACGAAGAAAAGGCAGTCCTCCTCGAACATGTAAACGAAGAAACACCTCCGACTGGACCAGATGAATTATAAAACTTGTCCCAAATAGACGTAATTTGGTTGTGAATCGGGGTTACACCCTGAATTTTATTATTTTTTTACGTATTATAGTTTCTACAAGTCTTGCCAAATACGTTAAGAGATATTCATACTGAATAAAATAAATCTTCAAATTGAAGATTATTTTATGTGGTATGACATGGATGTGATTTGGTCGTAAGTCGCTCAAATAACACCACATATCTTTACTGCAAATTGAACAAGAAAACTGAATGGTTTTGAATAAAGTACCTCTTCTGTGTGTATAAGTTGTAAATATATGTAATCATACGTTATATATCGAAATAAATGATAACTATCATTTAAATGTAAAAGGAAATAAAAAAAAACCGAACGTTTTGTTACATACAGAAGACTCAAAGTTATAAAACACTCATGTCAACAATGATTTCATAAATAGCGTATGAAAGTGTTTATATATCATTTTGAATCATTCTGTATAACAGTGATGTTTCACAACGACTGATATTTCCACATTTTGTTGTTCTTATTTTGAACTCATATATAGGACTTATTTATATAATATTTGTACAAATGTTCAGAGTAAATAATGATGAAATACTATCACTTATTGTGAAACATTTTCTAAGTTTATTTCTATCAACGATTAAGTCAATGTGATTTACTATAATCTCAGTCCATATTATTTTGCTGTGAGTTGTGCCATTTGAAGCATTTGATTTAGAATTTTTATGTAATTATTTTTAAATATTTGGCAGTGTTTAAAAACAGGTTGTGCGTTTCTTAATGTATAAATGTCTTATTGTGAGTACCCACGTCGATATTTCATATTTATAAGTATAAAAGTCCAGAATATTAATTTAAATGACTATCGAACATATTTTTATATTTCTAAAAATACTTTGAAACTTGAAAAATTAGTAACAAAAGACTTAAAAAAAACATTAATTTAAATAAGTAACACAAGTTTGTATATTTGAAATCTGCATGTATTTTGCTGTTAACCGTGTTAAATGTATAAAATTTTGTTCCTTTTCTTTTTACCAAATTTTGTTAACAATTAGGATGAAAAATGTAAAGAAATCAATTGATATTCATTATATTTGTGACAAGAACAATACAATTAAGAGATATTTTGTACATAAAGGGTATATCCCTTCTTTACTGTAATTACAATAAAAAATAATTACTTTTATTCAGTTTGAAATTGAATGAAATAATTTAAATTAATTTATTTTCAAACTTTGGGTGGTTTTTGATGATAAGAATCATTTTGACAGATCCGGCTCATATTTGGTAAACATATGCTAGATATATGGGACTAAAAAATTCTGAAACAAAATATCTTGTGAGTTTTTCAGTATTGAAGATTTCATTTGCAGATTACGTAAGTTATAGGGAAATTTGGACTCCACGGAGGCAGATTTTCCATATATTTAATATACTGCAAACTAACATAATATCAATTTTTATGTATCTTTAATTGGTCGAAATTTAAATATTACTTTTCAGATTTTTCCATGTCGTACAATAATTGTGGAATAAATCTATACCAATATAACACCTATATTCATATATTGGTGACACAAGGTCGTTTTGGGAGTTGCCTACATCCATTACCCTTAAAAAAATGACCTATTTTTAAGAATTATGAGACAATGGAGTGTTTCCCTGCAAACGGACTTCGAATCCATGAAGTTCACGGTTGACTTTACAAGATTATAATTTGAGATGCTAACTTTTGAAAAATAGTCCATGGTTTTGAAGTTAAAAAAACACTTTTTGTCACAGATCCGGTTCATATTTGGGGGCTAACAACATCTGAAGTCAAATTCGCCGAGGGGTTGTAAATAGGAGAGTTATTTAAAAATAAAGATTTAATTAGCAGATTACGTAAGTACTATGGGTCGTAGAGAAATTTGGAAACCAGATTCTGAAGCTACAAAGTCGATTACTGGTAAACAAACAAGAAACCACTGCCTTAATAGGAACACTTACACATATTTGAACTTGTGTGTATGTCATACTCTACATGTATGAGTTAATTTACTTGTTGTATGTGTTATATACATTTTAACTATTATTATTTTCAGTTTATTTAGAGGGTGGATAACTGTCATTTCATTCATGGATGCGGCAGCTACAGTTCCAGAAGGGTAAAAGTAAAAATATATAAAAAAAAACTTGTATATGTATTATCGTATTTGTATCAACATAATTTTTTGTAATTTATTGTTACGAAATAAAAATTATATCACCCTTCCATACAGCTCCATCCTTTTCTAATAGGTACTTACATTACCAAGACCCTTACGACAAATCTGACCTTGCATTCGTGCTCTAGGAGTTCTAATTAGTTTAATAAAATTCATCCGGCCCTTCATAGCGTTTATAATAACTGGGTTCTTTAAATCCCTTTGCTGTGAACTTTAGGGGTGAATATATTGTAAAGTAGGGGTTTAAGAACAATTCTGTGCAGGTCAATCGAAAGAAAGGATTGAACTTGCTCCGATGCGCAAATAAGCAAAAATAGGGTAAGCCAATACTTAACTTTAAGGGCTCATATCTCGAAAACGGCTGGAATATTCGTAGTTTTTATGAAAATTACCCGTTCCCCTTCCCTGAAAAACTAAGTCTTAAGGGCGAAGGGCCAAATGTTCAGAAATTAGACACTTTAATTGGTGTTTCTTTTTGAGAATCACAAAAACCAGCTGTGTTCATTGATCTTTCATAACTGGTTTTTGTGATTATATATACATATAAGAATATTATATAGTTATAACAAGTATATTAACTCATACTAGTAGAACACAAGATCGATATAAAGGTGTTCCTGTTAAGGGAGTGATTTGCATTTCTTTTTTACGACCTATAGTTCCTACGTAATCTGCTAATTAAATATTAATTTCCAAATAGCTCCCTTATTTACAACCTCTTGGCGAATTTGACTTCAAAATTGTTAGCTCTATGTACCTAGCACTTGTATGTCACGTGTATATGAGCTGGATCCTTAACAAAAATATTCTTTGGAACTTCAAAACAAAGATTTTTAAAAGTTTTGAGTTACAGATGCTATCATAGAGAGTCAACCGTGAACTTCATAGAGTCGAAGTCCGTTTTGTAGGAAAACGCCCCGTTCTTGCGTAATTCACAAGAAAAATCATCTTTTAAGGGTGGTGGATGTAGGCAACACCCAACACGACGTGGTGCCACCAATACATAAATATAATATAGAAGTTATATTGGTACAAAAATATGAAACGCGGGTATCATTTCACCTTAAGTTTCTAATTGAAAATTCAGAAAATATTTAACAGCCAATCACAGTCAAAACGGAGTATTGATTTTTTGAACAGGCTCATCAAGAGAGATATTTGACTTGAATTTTTTAAATTCAGATGAAAATACATAATTCGATGTATAAATTTTTAATATGTACTCGGAATTTCTCAATATCTGTAGAATGAGAAAGAAAAGTGTTTAAAAAATTCTTCCTTCTGTATTCGAACTTGTCTTTACAGTCAAAAATTTTGAATTTTTATTTAACCTTTGTTAGGAAAATAGATAAAAATTAACAATGTTAATTAAATTATTTTGTTCTAATAATTTATTCGTACAAGATGATGAATCCATGGTAAATAATTGTAAGTGTTGTTTTATAACATTTTATAAATTGAGAAATACTTGATGGATGGCTAGTAAGAAGTAACATACTATTATTAATTTGATAAATATTTTTTTTTGTATATTTATTATCCTCTTTACAGAACAATAAATATTCGTAATCTGATATTGATCATACAATTATAGACACCTGGAGTATGTTATTTATACAAGTTGTGGGTGAGCCGTAACATTATTTTATTGCACTTTATTTCGTGGCATTTTATACGTTTATTTCAAACTAATATATCATAATATAATATTTGTTAATACACAAAATTATTATAAGTATACTAATTAATAAGTTGTAAAAACCATGCAGAGAGTTTGTTGGAAGGTTGTAAATTCTGTATAACATGATTGCAGGCGCACCGTAACCACTCGTTTTGTTTTGGCCATTTTTGCCCAACTTCAAAATAGCTCAAAACAGTTACAAACACTGCCCAATTTTCTGCTACGTCTGGGTAGCAATGAACTGCTTTCTGGGCTGAATTTAATGCATTTTTCATGTCTTTAGTCAAGCACATTGCGAGCGAAACTATACAGAGAACCTGAAAAAGGAAATTTAATAAACAATACTAATATTTGTGTATACATACTTTTGTGATGTCCATCTGAGATCGCCCCATTTTTATAGATAACTGAGCACATTTTGCAGCAATTTTAGATTTACTTTGTGATTCTAACTGCAATAATAAAATAGATAAGAAATTCCAAAGAGATGCTTGGTCAGGATGACGATGAACTGAATTAGTTAAAGAACGAATTGCAGCTTTTTTATCTCCCTAAAATGTTAAAATTAGTTTTAAGTCTTGAATAATATACACTAAGTACCTGTCGTAAAAATGTCAATGCTAGAAGAACAGAATAATGGTAAACAATATCTGGCTGATCTTTAATTGGTTGTAGTTCTTTTAAAACCAATTGTGCCATTGATAAATCCCCGTGCAATAGACCAAGAGATAAAATTGCAAATAATCCCCATTGAGACGGGGGCTTAAGTTCAGTACTAAAAAAATATTATTAGCTTCGTAGTGACATAAAATGTTTTTATTACCTCTGAAATAATAAAGTTTTGGCTCCATCCATTCCTTTAAATAAATAAGCCATAGCAGCTAAAGCAACTAAAATATGGGATTGCAAATTTTCATTTTCTGTTAACCAGTTTAAAGTTGTGTCATATGCTTCGTACGATTCTTGGTATTTCTTAGCTAAGTATGTAATAAATTAATGAATGTGATATGAAGATATGTTTTATTTACGAATTTTTTACCTTTGAATAAAGCGAGAGCTAAACCACATTTTTCATGGAAAGTAGCTTCCTTAATTTTCTTAAAAACTTCAACCGCATCTTCATATTGCTCTAACTTAGTTAATAATCTTCCACAATTAATTAAAACTTTATCGCAATTTTCTTCATGAACCAATTTCAAAGACGTTTTAAATGCATCTAAAGTACTATTTTTAAATCCTAATCTTTCTCTTAAAATTCCCAACATATTCAACGCACAAGAATCATTTGGATTGTTTTCTAAAAATAATCCTTTTAATTTGAAAATATTAATATAAATAGAATGATTTTACCAATATACCACGTTAAGGCATCGCAAGCAACCGGAATGGCAAACATATTATGAATGCTGTAAATAATTTGTCGAGGGGGGGCTTTAAGAATAGTTTTGCACACCCAATGAGCGTAACCGACTGCTCCTTGGGAATTGTAACCAAGTTGAGTGCTGTGGCGGAAGAGGTCCATGGCGTCTTCATGGCCCATTATTTCCGCAATAATTGCCTAAATTTTTTTAAGTTTAAAACGTTAAAATATATTCGATTTTTTTTTACCTGGCCGACCCAGCTGTTGACGTAATTTGGATCAACTCGTTGCGCTTGCGAAAAAGTTTTATTAGCCAAAACAACATTATCCAACATCAAATATAAAGTCGCTAAATTGCACCATGAAATCGCATTGCTTTTATCTATTGTTATTGCTTTTATAAATGCATGTTGTGCAAGGGAATAATTTTTTATGTCTACAAATAAAAAATATGTAACAAACAGAATATAAAGACTATTACATACTACCTTTGTGCAAACAAATAACACCTAAAAGGTTCCAAAAATTTGAGTTTAAAGAGTTATTTGAAACAGTATACTTTGAAGTAGCAAGAGCTAAATTTAATAACTCTTTTCGATTATTAGATTCTGATATTAAACAAGCGTGAGAATAATAACATTTTGCTAAATCGTACCATAAAAATGTGTTGGCTTGTGTTAAGCTTATGGCTTTGCAGTAACACCTGAAATATATAAATATTAAACTTGTATTTTCCTTTCCGAAAAATAAGTAAGTTTTTGGTTTTACAGTTCTTAATTTTGGAAATTAGATATATTTTAATGAAGAGCAACAGAAAATAGTAAATTTGAAGCCGATAACACTTGAAAAATATATTTAAATTTGTTATTTAATTTTCTGTTTGTAACATTTATCATTTTTCTTATAATTTCCTAATTTAGAGATATAAATTATAAATATATAATATGAACATTTTTTTGTCAGTATCAGAAGGAAACTAATTTATAACGTAATTTATTGAAATTTTTATTTTACGTCGACAAATTTAAATTAAAGTAAAAAAATGGAATAACTTAATAATTTATAGTTTTATAACCTTTTTTCATTTATTATATACAGACACCTTTTTTTACTAAATTGTTTACCTTGCTGCTAAAGTGTAAAGCTGAATTTTATTCAAAGTAACTAATTCATCATCTTTTCGCCCTTCTGCCAGTGAACAATGCACTGTCATATAAGAATATTTTTCTGGTAAACTAGCTACAATAGAACATGCATCAGCTAACAACTTCCAAAGACAAGATAAATCACTTCTTTCCTGAATTGCTCTACAAAAAAAAATATATTTCACTTTTTATACTTTATAACTTATTTGTAGAATTACATTGTTAATTTTTCGAGGGCATATTGTGAATTAGATCTACATAAACCTAATAGTTGAGATTGTCTTTGAATTATAGCCAAATTTAAACAATTTTCAGCCAATCCTTTCAACGCAGGAACATATCGTTTATTTTCAGATAATAATTCTTCAAATGCCGTTTTGGCTTCTGCGTGAAATCCAATCATCTAAAGAAATTATTAATCATATAAATTTTAATTAGTGAAATAAAAGCTTACTAGTTTAATTGTAGCAATCTGTAGTTTTGAATACAAATTATCATCTGAAAGTTCAGTAACTCGTTCGTAAGATTTCATTGCAGCAGTATATGATCCTCGAGCGAAATATGCATCAGCTAAACACTCCCAGTAATGGCTACAAAAAATAATTGTTATACTAGAAAAAGAAAGTGTTAAATATTATTTTGTACCCGTTCTTTGGTTCAACTCGAATAATAGACCTCAAAGCGTCTATAGCCAAAGTATGTTCTCCTTGTTCCAAATAATTGAGACCTAACTGAAGCCAAGCCCAACGCACATCAGCATTGATAACTTGTAAGCCTGAATTTTGTGTGCCAGTTACATTTTGCAATAATTCTAAATTTGCAGCCTTAAAATGAATAATGAATAATCAGTTGTGGAAAAAATATTTGTAGTTCAAGTATACCCAATTTTTCTGTTTTCTATAAATACTGCTCAAGCCAACACCAGCTTCCATACATCTGGGATTAATTTTAAATGCTTTTTGATAACATCTTCTAGCTTTTTCTACATCATTAAAATGATCATAAAAACGACCCAAATAAACAAAACACATGTAGTAATTTGGATCAAGTTTAGCAGCCTAAAACCCAACAAAATATTTAAAACAAAAATTTTATTATACTTCAAATTTACAAACCTTCAAATACGGCATTAAACTTGAATTATAATCTCCTAAATCCCAGAACAAACAACCCATTTCAACATACATTTCACAAGATTCTTCACTTTGTTTTAAAATATCTAAAGCTTTTTGAAGTTCTCCTTGTCTATGAAGTAATTTAGCTTTTAATAAATTTGAAGAATCCTGAAGTTTTTCTATCATATTTTCAGCTTCAGAATAATTTTCTAAGTTAATATTAGCAGTTATTACAGCCAACATTGCGTCTTTATTAGATGCATCCTCATCTAGAATCTATTAAAACTTTAATAAGAATTTTGTACAAAATAAATTAAAATACCTTTCTACCAAACTCAATCGCCTGTTTCCATTTTTCGGCATTTGTACTTCTCGATAATGAAATAAGTAAATATTTATTTATCTTTTTTCTTAAAATTACATTTTCTTTGGACAAAGATTGTAAGAGTTTATCTGCTCTGCTAGAAGTTTGAGCACATTCATTGTAACAATGTAAGATTAATAAAATTTTTGAAAGTAAAACCCACGCGTAAGTTAAACCAGGTCTATCATGGACCACTAAAATATATATTATAATATGTAAAAGTAGTAAACGTTAATAAAAAATGAGTTAATGATGAAAAAATTCTTACCTTTCTTCATTTCATCCCGACATTCTAAATAATTTTGATTTCTATACGACAAAACTGCTTTTGTAAAAATTCCCATTACTGCACCATTTTGCATTTCAAGCAATTTATTACAATATTTTTCAATATCTTTCTCCAATTTTTCAAGATACATTTCATTTTTTTCTATAGCTACTTCCACATATATTTTACAGATCCATTCTAGTGGGTAAACAGTAGATTCAAAAATTGAATGCATCCTTATAGCTTCATCATACAACGTATCATACTCTTTAAGTTTGTACAATAATTTTAAATATTCTTTATAATAATCACTAGTTACTAAAGATCTTTCTCTTACAATAAAAGACAAAGTGGTTTTAAGCTAAAAATGTTTATTTTACCCATAGTTTTAAAAATATATTTTAAATTTACCAATTCCATTTGCTCTTGTGTTAGTTCATTAATTTGAGAAAGTACTGAAACAAGAGCAAGCCAACCGGCTTTACGATTATTGTCCGTAATTTTTTCATTGCTAGTTACAGATTGAAATATTTCTGCGGCTTTGGTACATTCATGAATTTTCATCGCTCTTGTAACTAATTTACTACAAAGATCGCTAAATTTTGAAGCATCTCTATAAAAAAATTAAGATAATATTACGTTTATTTAATAATTTAACAAATCCTACGATTCTAAAGTAAGCAATTTCTCATAGATAGGCACCAATGTTTTGCTTGCAGTATCAGATTCATCTTTCTCGTAAAAGTTCGCTAAGCCATTCCAAGCTAATATCTGATCTGGACTACATGATATGGCCTTCCGGAAAGCATTTGGAGCTTGATCTTTCGGGCCCACTTCTTGTAAAGATATTCCAAAGAAAACTAAAGCCATGTAGTTCTCCTTATCAGATTTTAATATACTCTGAAAAAGTATAACCTTGCAAAGAAATTAAAACAAGATTTATTGTCTACCTTGCATAGTTTAATTGCAGCTCCAAATTCTTTATTTTTAATCGCATCTCTTGCATCTTTGAGAGCAGATTTTATTTCCTTTGCATCCATTTCTTCTTAAAATGGTGCAAAATAGCTGTTCTAACCTCTGCTCTTTTATAAACATAAACATATATCACAAAATATTTATTTTGTTTACTGACAAATAACTATATACACAACTATATTTTGCTTACAATAATAATTAAATATAATACAACGTTTAGAAAGGTAATTATACAGTACAATTTCAATCACTTTACAAACTTCAAAACATATGTCAAGTGAGGCTGACTGCAACCAGTTTCGCATTCGAAATACACTTGTTGAATAATTTTAGGAGAATATTTGTCATTTATACTCGTAGATCCGGTATTTTCCCTTTTCTATAAATTATTTATATTTACATGTTTTGAAAATTATAAACAGTTATTACAAGACAAAAAGTTAATTTGTACGAATTTATTTTCAATGTAACAATACAAAATTAATCAAAACATAAAAGTACCTTAATACTAAACTATTAAATTAAGTGAAAGCTGATTAAATAAAGTCTTTTGTAAACATTTTTATTCGTATTCTATTTCTTGATTTCGATTTGTCTGAAGCGCTCGTTGTTGCAGAATATATGGCCGCCTTTGTTGTAAAGAAATGTTAACTTCTTCAGGAGAATGGAAGACTTGTCCTTGTTGTTGATTACGGAATATTTGCGTTTCTGGCCTGAAAGTGGGTTGATATTGGGGTTGTCTTGGTCTGGCAATTGGGATTACTTGGGGCTGTTGTTTCTGGAAGCCAACTTGTAGCTAGAAATAAAACTAATTAAATGAAGAAATTATAGCTGAAAATTTTTTCTTACAGGTTGTTTACGAGGAATATGTTGTGCTTCCTCCTCTTCCTCTTGCTCATAATAATTGTTGGGGTAGTATCTTTCAGAATATCTTAAAGAAACATTTGGTTTGTTTTGATGTTCTTCAGCATTGATTGGTTTATACAAATAATCATTTACGAAATGGAATTGAGAAGACTTTTCGCAAATATTTTCATTGCTAGGCGGCATGCAAATTAAATGAACCTAAAATTTAATAATTGTAAAAAAAAATAGTTTACATTTTAATGAAATTATTACTTGGTGGAAGGTGAACCCTTCTGGGCAAATCCATGAATGTTTAGCATTATCTTGACAATAATGGAACACTTCGCAATTTAATCCTTCATCAGCATAATATCCTGTTACTTTTCCATTACAATCAAATTTAGAGTTAGGCAAAAGTAGAGTCAAACGATCAGGTTCCTCCTTTTCCTCTTCTTCTAATGGTACTTCCTTTGTTTCCTACCAAAAATTTAATATATAATCATAAAATAATATTTTAGTTTGACCTTTTTTTTCGTACTTCCTGTAATTGTTGCCTGAATTGTTGAGGCAGGTGTCCTGGCCTCTTTTGTGGCCTGACCAACGCATTGGGTACTGGATAATTCTCATCTTCATACGCAGGTCTTCTTTGATGTGTGGACGCTACACTATTATCCAGTGGAGAGATTGTATTTCTAAATCCACTTGGGATTTGTACAGGTGAAGCAGTAGCTACGGGTAAAGCATATCCACGAGTTTTTAGTTGTCGGATATCAGCAGGACTGAATTTCACAAACGCTTGGAGTTGGCTTGCTGCTGCTCGCTCATCAAAACGTTGCGGATTACAATTGCAGTAGGCAAATATCGACAGTAGAAGAAATAAACGACGCATTCTGGAGAAAAAAAAAACAAAAATTAGCTGTTGCAAAAAAAACTTACTACTAAACAACGACTTTCAGTTGTTTTTTACAAAAGCTGCATCAACATATGCCATTGATGTCAGAAATTTAAATATAAAATTTCATTAATATCCATTCAGTCGAATTTGCTATATACATGTTCACATATATCCAGATGGACAGTTCATTGTTCGCGAATTTTTAAAATCGCTACTAATATCTTCATTATATATGTGGCACTCATTAACTAATAAAAGAGCAATAAATCAACAATAACTTTGCTAAGTAAAATAATTACATTTCTCTGTTAAAATTGTCAAAATTTAGATTTATTACATGTTTAAATGACGTTAATAAATGAATATATAATTACAGATTAGTAACACTTCATAATTAATATCTTAAAATAAACATCCTGTAATCATTCATTGCCAAACATTCCTATCGGTTTACTTTCGCTTCGTTCATATTTATGACATCTAAGAATGTGTTAATATTAGTTCCATCCATCAGCACCAGTGATCAGTTTCCATCATATTAAATAGTTTCTTTTTTTTTAAAGACAAGTATTATATGTTCACAAATATATTTACACAATCTCATTATCCGTGATGTATCATTTTTGTATTTTAAAATTAATATTTGAGCTTTCTCTTATACCTGTTTGTTTTCTGTTAGAAAATATGTTCAAATAATTCTTATCTGAATCTGAAATCAGTGTCGGAAGTGATCCACATAATTAAATAACAAGTGTAAACAAATGTAATAATTTTCACATCACCTAAGCTTACAAAAACACGCCCAGAACTAATAAATGACATAATAAACTAAGACAAGCCTTTCTAGAGAAATTATCGATAAGGAATTCGGAAAATATCGCAAAGAAAATATTTCCTGCTCTGAATTCAAACCGGTTGAGAGAAATTCACTTGTCGAACACAATGTTACCTAACAGTCTGGAAATGTGCACCACTAACACATGTCAGTGTCTTTGTAGCCGATTTGTAATTATTGTTACGCCCTATTACGGAACGCATGTTCTGAATTCTTGGAGCTTGAAGTTGAGCTGGAGTTCATACGTTCTTCACATCAAATCAACAACCGTACAATGTGAATTATTTCGTGTTTAATTGTGTGCAAGTTTTGGAGTAATTTATAATTCCACTTGTAACATTTTAAAGTCTTGCTAAAGAATAAAATTGGGTAACTGAATGCAACCCATAATTGAAACGGCATTTACTAAAAATGTCACCGATTTCTAGGGCATTTAAATTACATTTAATTTATACGAAATGTTAATCTGTTTTTCATTTTTTTACGTTTGAATATATTTCTGTCTGTCTGTCAGTCTGGATATATGTGTTTAGAGCATATTTGGCTGAATAGATTTTAATAAAATTTCACATTTAAACTTAATCAATGACACGAGATGAATAACTTTTAATAGGTAAATGATTTGTTACAAACATATTGCCATATTTCACATAAAAATTTATGTAAATGTATTTTATTCTCAAAATATTAGAGAATTTTTTTATTATATTATGAAGGCATTTTAAAGTAAAACGTTTTCACTTAAAATATAAATAAAAAGAACTAATAGTAATTTATTCAAACGTAGTGATTATAAATATCCAGAACACTATTATATTTTATTATTTTAGAAATTTAATTGTATTATTGTTGGCATCACCTTTTACTTATTTTATTGCGGTTTAATGCTTAGTTATTACATTTATAAATTTTAATGTAAATAAAAATACCAGTATTTCTTCAGATATTTATGTCGCAGTAACAGCTGAAGAGTTAGAAGTTAGAAGAAATCAAATTTCTCGGCATCCAAGTATAATTTTTCTTGTTGTCTAGCTATATATTCTTCCTACGAATGTCCAACGCGTATATAAGACACCTGTTAGTATAATTATAAAAATAATAAAATAGGTAACGTGTAGAAAGTCCATGTATCCACGGAGATAAACAGAAGATAGCCGTGCGTGACTTGAACCAAGAAATGAAGATCTTACTAGATGAACGTAAATTAAACAACCCAGCCTTGCTCTTGACACTTAAATGCTAAATTTTAGAAACTTGACCGACAAAACTGGAAAACCTTGAAGATAGATATGTATCTAACAAGATAAATTAAATTTATAATGCAAACAAGTGAAAATTTGAGTAGTAACTTTATTTACTTTTCCTTGTTTCAAAATTACTTTCGTTTATTCTGCACGTATTTTGAGGACACAGTTTACTTTAAAATGTAAACAATGGCTATTTAAACAATAGAAATGTAAAATAGATTGTGTAATGGACATGATATTTGATACATTTTATATAAGATATGCATTGTTGTATGACAAAAGACAATTTAGTTTTTAACAAATGTAGAACTATTTGGGCGCACCCCACATATTTGTTTCTATACAATAATAAATATATATGAAACAATTGATGATACACTTTAAAAGCAAACAATCAAAAAATGTTTTAAATGTCACATCGTTTAAAAAAAATTGCACATTTTAGTCAGATATCACTACCTTTTTAAAAGTAAGGATTTTTTCTTCAGATATATTTTTTATTTATTAAAATCTGTTGAACAAAATTTGCTTTGCACTTGTCACACATTCACAGACATCCCGTTCAAATATTCCAATAAGAATCTGATTAAATAAAAGCTGGATATGTAATTTTGTAAAATCTATATGCCTGATTATAGTTAATAGTACATTAATTAACTTTCTGATATTTAATATGGGTATCTAGTATTGGTAAATGTCTGAAGTAAACCGATTTGAAAGTATTTTCTATCTCGTTTTCTTGTGGGAACATTTCGAATATTGATGAAATTTCAACAAAAAATTTCTATATGCTCCATCTATTTTTCATGTCGAAGATATCTCTAATTAATAGCAACTGTTGAACTTTATTAATAAAAAATCGACGTGAAAGTGTTCAATATGCTTCTGACAAGCTTGGATAAGAAAGCATGACTTTGCCCATTATACAAATTGGCGTTTAAACAACTAGATAATTAAAACCACCGACACCAACAATGCGCCCTCAAAAAATAAAAATAAACCACTCCCAAAAACCCGTACGGGTGTCTCACTTTCGAGAATTACTTTCTCTCAAGTTCGCTTGATTTTGGGGCAAGGCGCGGTCCACCTGCAGACTACACCTTTGGGGCCTTATTATGTCAACGAGATCTACATTGTGTAATAATCGATGACTTCTTTCTTACACCAGTGCTTATGATGAAACAAAGTTTGCAATTATTATTATGTCACTTTACAATCGGTACATCTTTTTGTCTCACGAGCATTAAAAATATATTCTATGTTTACTGAAGAAATACAGTAATTATTTCTCTGAAGAATAAGTAATGAGTATATCCTTGTATTGTATGGTTATTATAAGTGACGAAAAATTATGTTAAGTGAACTAATTAATTGCAATTTAACAGGCTATTAAGTTTTTTAATCTACATTTGATAAATAATTAAATAGTATAAGTTATAATTAATGTACCACGAAATGATACGGCTACAACTACAAATAATGAATCTTTTCAATGAAATTATATTACTTAAATAATTTCACATTCTGGGAAGCACGTCAATTAAATTTTCTGCATTATTTAAGTGACTCCACAATGAATACATTACTGCAGCAAAAATTTGATAAAAAGCATGAAAAATAAACAAAACGAACTTATCAGTGCGTGAACTATTTTACGGCTTAGTAAGAAACCGAAAGTGCTTCAATTTAACGGAATTTCTCTCGTATTTGCTTCTATCAAAATAAAAACAAACCTGCAGTTATGACAACATATGGCACTTTCTTCTAAACTATCACTTAGTTACTTACTTCCGCAGCATTTTTATATATTCCAATTTTGTTAAAAACAAGGAACAATAATTGCTCGAAATCTGCTAATTATACATTTAGAATAAACTTTTAAATTGTGAAATAAACCTACTTAGTTTTTTAACGTTTCCTCTTCTGATAGATAATTTTGTTTAATAATTGCAATGATTATTGCGACAGAATTTCCTTTCGATTTATTTTAATGTTGCAATTGTACTGCACGACAAATTTAATAAATTGTTTTATAATAACAGTTCAACCGGGAAATTGTAAATTAAAATTTTTATTTAAACCGTGAATTATTACTTAATTTAAAAAGAACAATCACTGAACCGAATTTTTTAAAAATTAAAACACAAAACTTCATTAAAATATTAATATATAAAAACATGTTAAAAAGCTTTCTTCCACTTTTTTAAAAGATTAAATGAAAGTTGACGGTGCGATAAAATTTTATATTTACAATTTGAATTTTGCGAGCATCATAAACCTTAAATTATTGTCGTTCTACTAACACAAAATGGGTTATTAAAATTTATATTCCCGTCTATCGTAATGGCTACTATTTAAAAAAAATGTCGGTCTGTACCTTGTGTGAAAGTGGTGCACTAGGAAAACCAGATCACTGCGGAAACTACACTGAGCCATTAATCTGGGGGGACCGTTCTTATAAACTCCGCAGGGGTAACCCACTTCCCCAAGAAAAGGGGGGAATGACTGCTCTTGTATGATACGCCCAAGAAGCAGATAGTTACAAATAGATAACGATAAATTATACTGTGACAAAGCCAGTGTTCTAGACAGAGATTTAAGCATTAGGATATGTATTAATTTGTTCCTTCACAGATCTTGTACTGATTATTTTAATATGATACTTAATAAATAAATCTTTCTAGGCAATAAAAATTATTTAAACTCTAAAACGCATTGTAAATATTAATTGATTATTTAAACTCTTAAAAATATTACTTAATATTTTCCTCAGCACACTACTTGTTATAAGTGCCCTTTTAACGTTCCGCTTTGAGTTTCGACGACTATGATTTCATATTCATTCAACAATCTTTACGAAGAAGTGAGGATATAGAGGCCTACAGTAGTCCCGAAATAACGTCACTGTGAATTAGTATTCCCTTAACTGCTCTACTACTATCAATACATACAAATAGACAATTACATTTGTACATTTTATCGGATATTTTTACATTGATATTTTCGCTGAACCTTGAGATATAAATACGCAAAATTTAGTTAAGATCTGTCAAAGGGTCTAGGAATATATAGCGAACAAAAATATAAACTAAAAAAGAACAGTTTCTCTTTTATATATATATGAAAAAAAAAAAATATTTGTTAGTGAAAAAAAGAAGTTATTTTTTAAAATTGTATGTTTTCCCTTAAATTTTACATTAATTGTAATTGTTTTATTTAATTAAAAAATTGCAATATAAGTCTACGTATAATTTAATGATAATAACAATAATTATTAAGCACTTTAGTGACCTATAAAAATAATGGGCATGAAACTAGTTGTAGAATCCATTTTTATGTAAATTTTTGCATGCACGTATCCAATTATGAATGAAAGTGAGCACAAATACTTAAATATTTCAAGACATACGTTTTCTTATCAATTTTTCTGTTATATTACAAAATTTTAAAAGTTTTAAAACAAAAACTACTTCCTTTCAGAAACTGATCTTAAATTTATGTCTCAATTTTCTATTCAATGAGCTACTAATCGCGGAAAACGTAAATCTTATATATAAATAAAACGCAGCGAACTGAATCTGTTGCATATGCGACTACAGTGAAATTATTTTGCTATTATAGAGAACATTCACTCACGTAAATGCAAGAAGCATTTTTAAGAGCAATGTGTAAAAGTTGTGTTATGTATGAGGCGTATAAGAAAAGAACAAAATGAGAACAGATATTACAAAATAATATCTGGTTGTAAAAGAAGTAAATGCTAAAGGCCACGACTTTCGATGGAATTCGCAGTTTTATGGATCATTCATAACTCGTAAATTGCTACAGCAAAAGCAATATGACACCATGAATAACACTGAACAAATTATTTACTTAAGTAATATTCACAATTACACATGCCATACGAGGTACGATTATTCAGTGCTCGATAAATAGAAAAATACTTTTACAAAAATAAAAATATCTATCATTTTTTGTAGTATTTTTTACTACATCTCCATTGTTTTACACAATGATTTTTTTTTTGCAATTAAAAAAGACTGAAAGGTTTGAAGAGTATTGCAATAAAGTTTTTATTTCTAAAAGTTTTATCAGATATTAAAGATGATAAGGTACAACTCTATGACAACTAGTTACTCTGAAGTAAGTAAATAGTTAATGTTACTTTTATAAATTTCTCTACTGTGACCTCACCTAAAATGTAAATAATATTTCATTTAATAAATATTATGAGTGACAATCGAATTTTTGATTTATCATTCAAGTATCAATGCTGAAAAAACAGAAGAAATGGATATGTAAGACATCATTAATAATTTTGAAGCAGCCAAAGATAGACATAGGTTTTTTTAATTTTGTAGTAATCCTATTTGTTATACAATTATTTGTTAGAATAGCAATAATATATACTTTTTATATTATATTAATTATTTGTGATTACAGTTATTTTACATGATTCTATCGTCATATGTCATATTATTCATATTAAAAAAAATAATCATTAATAAATAAAGTATAAATAATTTTTAAGTACACATGTCTTTTACATGATGATTTTAAATTGTGCCGGGTTAGTTCTAAAAATTTAATAGTTCCATCAGTCTGCGTTTTTTCTGAGAAAATAATATATGCAGAGTGCAAATTGTACACCTTGGAATTTAGGAAATGCTTTCCAGAGTATTTCTCATTAACTAAAAAAGAAATTAACTAATGTATAAAAAGTTTAAAATAAAAAAACGACATGTGTTTGAAAGCTATTATTTTTGTTACAAATTACAATAATGTTTAAATTTCTTTTTGTAATAACGAACTTTATTTAACAATATTACTATTACTTGCGGTTTTAGCAACATAACAATCGAAAGATCGATTTTACATTTCATAAAAAGTAACCGGAGAAAGTTATAAAATCAGCTTTATCATAATTCATCAAGTAGTTCAGATCAAGTTCAAGAACCTGTGTCTAGGATACGAATAAGCTTAAGTAATTTTAGATGCGATAGATATTAACAGTAACATGTCAAAATATAAAAAACGTGAAATAATTTTTTGAAGAACATTAAATTTTATGAGCACACCTGTTGAAAATCCGGGTTCTAAATTATTTTTCCCATGTCACCTTTTAAAACTATAGTTTATATAAAAATGACGGTGATATAATAATAAATTTTATGTTTTAATCGGAAATTGTTATGCTTCACAACAATTTAAAATCACTGACAGTTATGTAGAACTTTAATGTTCTTTTTCCTGTTAATAAAATATATTTATATGTTAGCACAAATGAAGAATTTAATATATCACAATTAACGATTTCCCTGTAATGTCATATCAATCTATCTAAACGATATCAGAATCAGATTTCTCTTAAAGATCTGCATTGCAAATACTTTCTTTGAAAGGAATGTATAAGTGAAGAAAAACAAAGAAAATTAGATATCTTTTGCTATTGTTCAGATACAAGAATATATTAGTAATGAATATTTAATCGAACTAAATGGTCCATAAAAGAAACTTCCTTTAACACTTTAGCATCAATTTGATAGGTACATCAGATGTGTGGAATTTTTATTATTGTAATCAGTAATTATTTTACAACAAGTATTAATATTCAAATAATTTTGAATATATTGTTATTAATATAGATGTTTGCAAAATATAGGTAATTATACCGAAGACGGCCTTCTCAGATGTAAAATGAAATTAAATTCCGTAGTTATAAATAAACACAGTTCTAATATATTCATCAAACATGCAAAGTACATGTTTTAAACTACTATTTCCCACCTCAGTTTTCTTTTATTTTCATTATATAATCGAAATAAATAAATAGAAACGATGTTATATTATGTAAATTGAATCTCAAGCTCAACAAAAAATAATTATATATTGATGTTAACAGTAGAAATTTACTCAAATACACTTGACTCATTATACTACATTTTCTACTTATTTTTAAGCCCATATTCGAATAAATTTCATAATTAACTAATTATCTTTAGTAAAATTATTAGAAATTATAATATGTAAAGAATTTTCACTTCTGATATTTATAAAACGAACTGATTAATTATATCAGGAATTAATTAAGTCACCTGCGTAATAAATAATCTCAAAGAACAAGTTACAGAATTGTCAAATAGGAAGTTGTGTAAAGATCGAAATATTTCATATTAAGATCGAAATATTTCTAAATAAATGCTTAATATAACTATTAATAACTTTCCAAAATATGTCGTTCCAGATAATGTAATTGTATGAGTATAGATTTACTTGTAACCCGTATAATGCAATTGTTACAGTTATTATATTTTACATAATATAATAGTTCAATGAACATCGACTTACAGCAAATAAAATATAGAATTTATATCAATTTCAATCAATCAGAGATTACTACAATGCAAATTGTTTGTTGCAATTGTAATCATACATCCTAAAATCTTATTAAAAAAATAAAACATGGTCTTTCCATTTCATTGGCAATTAAATCCTTATTAGTATTAGTAGAACAATTATCTTAATTTAATTCCTGGGTAATGTTCAATGAAGTAATGAGATCATTTTAATTTTTAAAAATAGTTTGAAACAATGTGCAACGTGAAAGGTATTGTACGGAATTTGTTAATTATCAATTTGATTGTCTTGGCTGCACGAACTTTATTATTACAAAACTACAATTTTCTGGTCATTTAGAATGAGTCAGTCAAGTACAACATGATTTATATATTCTAGTTTTAATTACAGGTGAAGTTCAAGATGATAGTATGTAGTTAATTATGTAATTGAAATATTTATTACTATATCAATTAATCCATTTCGAAATGCCACTCTACAATTCATTTATATTACAAATATATTGCAATTTTCATTATTTTTGAGTGAAAAGTAGGTGTCCGATAAAGAATCAATGTCCTTTTAACTAGTGGATTAGTAAAAAAATAAATTAATGTTTCAATTAAAATTTGAATATTCCTTGACTATTTTTAAATTTTGTATATAAAATTGTGATTAACATTAGCAAAATTCCTATTTTTAGGTTGAAAATTATGTAATCCTATCCTAAATAATGCGTAAACCAATAAAATTCGTAATTTTTTGTATTAAACTAACAGTTATGTGTAAAAATAATATGACGGGCATATATTTAAGCAACAAGAAATAAAATAGTAAAAATATTATTCTTACCTTCTTTAAAAGCCATTAATCCGAATTTGGCTATTTCGGAAAAATTATATCGTAGTTTGATCATTGTCTTGATTTATTTCGCACTGAAATAAAAAGAAAAATAAATAATTATTTTCACATTTTATAAAAAAAATGTCATACCCAAAAATTGTATGTTCTGAAAGGTTTGGACTGCACTAAAACTGAAACATGAAATTAATAAATAATTATGGGTGACAGTAATTTTCATTTTATAGGGAAACGTGTCTCCCACATAAATACAATGACCAATTGTTTAACTAATTAATATTACTAGAATCTTACAACATTTTATATTAAACAATACATCGAAATGCAGATGGTCAGTGCATCACCGACCGTTTCAAAGTAAAGTACACATTTTCACAGACAGACATACGACATTAGCTGAAAAAATTAGGTAATTTAAAAAATATAATAATTTTCAATTATTTCTATTTAAATAATTAGAAATTATAATTTATTTTCCTAATTATAAGCTAAAATTAATTAAAAAAGATTTTTCACAGCAAATGAAATGTCGCTGCCCTAAGCAATGAAATAATAGGTCGAATGTTGCTCAATGATTTAATGTCAATAGATTACACTAGCAAGTATGTGTTGTTTCGATGACAAACAGTGCACGTTGATAATTACAGTATGGTTCATGTCTTAGAAATACATCGATATTCCAATTCAAGCTAGACACCTAACAACAGTGACATATTGCGTCGGTTGCACCCGATTTCGCATTGTTCGTATTTATACTTTTGTCTCTATAGAAAATCGAGCTCAACCTCTGCAAGAGAAATGTATAAATTGACAACTGTTATTTCATGTTTACAAATATCATGAAACATTTATTACTCAATGTGTTCCAATATACATGTGCCCAGTACACAACTACTCTACAAAAATTAACAATCTACGAAAATCAACAACGCTGTACAGATAGGGAAGATATACATAACAGAGCTAAAGCGTTCCTACAGCTTTATTATATTTATAATCGTTGCCAAAGTGTTTATTTATAACGTGTTGTAATTTGGTTAATATTAAGAGTAGTGTGCGTCAGGAAAAAAATCAACTGAACAATAATTGCCAAATTGCGAGCAGCTTCTGTGTCATAAGTGTATTGCGTGAGGTAAACTCAAAGTAAATGCTCAACGTTTCGTTAATTACATTGCAGATACACTGTTCAACATCTATAAAACGTACTACATATTGCTGCAAATAAGTTTCAAACCGTATTAAAATCCAATTGTTTATCACAATTATAAGTATCGCTTTTGGATGAGACAAACACGAATAAAGCACATATTTAGATAATTTTTCTTCTAATGCGGTTTGAACAAATAATGCAGCAATAAATTTTCACAATCAGGCACTATTTTATCATTTAAATCGTTATTCATAATGTTTACCGCATTCGAATTATTTTCAAACAGAAAAAGCTTGACTATTATGGCCATTTCTTACCCCGTAAATAAATAACACAACACTTCTAGACTTCCTACAGTATTGTCAAGGGCTTGGTTTGTAAAACTAAAATGAAATTTTATACAAATTTACAGCTTACTATCAATACAACAAGAGAACATGTTTCCACATGATAGTTTCAATTTAGAAGTTGAGGCTGAAGTATGGAAGAACTTTATGATAACAATGAGATTCGTATAATTTTGCACCAACTAATTATTTTCGTGTGCCCAATATATGTGCTGTTGAGTTTACAATAATTTTATGCTAACTCACATCAACTATAATTACAAAATCCACGGTTATTTTAAATCTGCTTTAATATTAACGATAATATAATCAATAATTTGTTTAAATTTTAAATGAGAAGTATATGTACATTTATAGGTACAGATATTGTTATAGATCACTGAAATATTTTTAAATAATTTAACAGATTGCGGTATATACAAAAGCATATATTAATTTCTTAATTAATAATTCGTTAATCATATACCGGTAAATATATAATTTTTTTCAAGCACATTTCCGTAGAAATAACATATAACAATATAACACAATTATTCAGTAATCTCAAAAATAAAAACAACAATAAATGACTATAACAATGTATTCAGAATCAAAAGAATGATGAAGAGTTCATACAGAGAACAGAATCATCAGAACAGTCATACACATTCGGTTCATTTACGTGGTCTAACATCATTCGCTATACACTACCTACAATACATTTATGTACATGACTGAGAGTGTGTTTATTCAAGTAAACATGCGTACACGCCATCATAAGAAACTGTGACGGAAATCAGTATGGGACATGCAGCATGACAAACACAGCCATATTTTAAAATGTTACAATTATGTCGGCTTTAACGTAGTACTTATTAATCTCAGAGTATATTTTGCGTAACATCAACACATTTTATCAGTAACAATTAATAGCAGATTGTAGATTCGTTTTACGAATTGAAAGAAATTAGAACACTTAGCATTATCAATAGTTTCAATTCTCTGAATGAAATGGGTTCTTCCACAATTTTTTTCTTATATTTTTATTTTACCACATATAAAATCCAAGCTAAGCTAATTAAATGGAAATTTGTTGAAATTGTTTTAAAATTATTGAAAACATTTTCAAATTAAATGAGATTGGAAGAACCCATTGAAAATGTGTGATATTTTAGGAAATATTTCAATAAGAACTTAAAACTATGTTTTTGTAAAAAGTAAAATAAATAACATGAATTTGCGTCAGTGTTAGATAAAAAGTGCTCTTCTAAGTGATGTTAAATATGACTGAACATTGAATGAACACAATCATAAGTTCTAAACTTCGACGGTTACTTCTTATATACAAAATAAAAGATGTAATTATTCACACCTTTATAATATCAAAGCTACACCGAGATGTGTGCTAAACTAAAATAAATAAATACTGAAAGGCGAACTCTACATTTATTTGTGATTTATTATTATGTTTAGTTAACATTATAATTATTATTGGTTTTTTTTATTACTATCATCTGGAATATTAGTCTCAATTTACTTATATAAGTCCTACTGTTACTCATATTATAAGATATTTCCAATTTTTAAAGCTAGTTTGAAAATATAAATATATTTAACAATAACAATATAAAAGAAAAATAAAGTAAAAATAATATCTTGCTGAACTTGGAAATGATCTTAGAATACAGTGAACACAACACTGCAACCACACTTTGTACAAATTCAATCCGAAATTCGGTTGAATATTTCACTAAATGTATATCAACACAACAGACCTTTGAATAACGAACGGGCGTAATACTGTGTCGAAAACATTTCAGTGAGCTTTTGTAACGAAAACTACCGACTTCACTTGAAGTATATATCAACATCTCGTGTATAAAATTATATAATTCTTCTCCAATAATCAAACAATCAACAATTTGTATATTTTGTACAGACCACAATAATAAATATAGGTCCACTTCAAATAACTTTTATTTTATTTGGTATCCACATGCGCTAAATATTTCAGAACCCTATTTATAACACATATTTATCTGATTTAAACAATCATAAACAGCATGCTGAAATAGAAGAGCACGAATTTCAAAACAATTCTTATGCTATTTGACGTGGACTAAAACCGACTATAAATGCGCTCATTTACAAAAGCTTAAAACTTAAAACTGATATGTATGTTTCAAATGTGCTCAAAACAGCCGACAAATCATTTCGCATCTTGTTTACTTAGCGCAAGAACAAATTCCAACTCTTGTTGTTCTTTTCGTTGCTGTTCTCTTCTCGCCTCTTCTAATTTGAGACTTTCAGCAGCAGCCCAAGCAAGCTGCTGATCTTCAGTAGGAAGAGCGCTTGGCTTAGAGAAAGGATCACTTAAAGGAGCTGAAGCTCTACCACTGGTAGATGGATAAAATGACAAAGTATTAGAAGGTAAAGGAACAGACTGGCGCCCAGAAGAGAACGGATCGAACTTGCTGTCTTTCTTGGAAGCGAAACCAAAGGCGTCTAGATGATCGGCGGATTTGTTTGCTGCGTCGCTCGGTTCGTCATCGAAAGGATCGGCTATGTTGAACGGGTCCTCGTACCGGTAATCTCGAAACGGATCGTCTGTGAAATCCATTGGGTTCTTCTGCGGTGGTCCAGACGTTGTACTCGTACTCGGCTTATCAGAAAACTGAAGGAGGATACGAAGTGATTATTTTAAGGCTGAAATATTAGCAAGCAAGTGTTAGTAGATGATCCCCAGGGAACTGCATCTGTCAAAATAATCAAATAATTACGGGTGAAATGGGCCTCGGGTTGTGCATGCTCCAAAATAAATAACGTCAACCTAAGGGCTCTAAAAATATATAAATAAATAATCACATAAAATAAATTAGTAAATAAATAAAATATACTAACAACTAAAATATGAACAGAAAGCTACATAATTAAAATAGTGATCACGAAATGAGTTACTTACATTTATTTATTTTATAGTTTTGCATAATTATGTAGCTTTAATATTGTGGTTTTTACCTGTTTAGGTGTTTGTTTTCAATTATTAATAAATAATTTTGAATACATTCAATATTGAGTTGAAAATACTTCTGAATAAATTATAAAAGTAAATACTACTATAATATTGGTAAAACCAGATTCATGTTTTAATACAGAAATAAATGAGTGACGGTAATTAAATTCAAATACTATACAAAGGTTGGGAAATGAGGAAAAATTTACCGAGACGGAAACGGCAGAAGAAGGAAAGAAACAGGAACAGGAACTCGTAAACATTGTGTTCACCCAACTATAGTGCACACACTACAAAAAAAACTAATGAAACTTAAGAGGAGATAATTCTTGTCGAAATACCTTAGCATCAAAGTCCGCAAAATCAGCGAAGCCTCCGCTGGAGGCGAATGGATCTTGGGAGAACGGGTCTTTGTTGTACTGCGGTGGCTGTGAGGGGCGCGGGGGTTGAGGTCGAGGCGGTGCGGGCCTGGGGGGCGGTTGTTTGCTTTTCTTTGGGGGTAGAGCCGGACTGGGGCTCGTTGGTCTACCTGGAGGAGCTCCGTCTCTCGTCGGAGCATGGAGTATTGCGAAGGGGTCGCAACCGAACGGGTCCTTCTCATCCTAACAAAAATATAAATAAAAAATAAATCGTATTCTAAAACCTACAGTCTCAAAATCCCCAACAAGAAATAATAACGATTATTGGTAAACATGAATCATGTAATTTTTTTTTTTTTTAAAACCAATTCAAATAAACAAATTAAATTTATTTAATAAAATAAAGGTTGTAAAATGTTATGTACAGTGCGGCATTCTGCTTTAGCAGTGCTAGCTATATACAACGTATTTACATTACTTACCTCCATTGGCGATTTCCCTGGATTGCTACTGGCATTATTATTACGATTTTTACCGTCTCCGAATGGATCAAATGGATCTGCTTTTGCTGAAATATTAATTTACTTACAACTTTGATATGATATTTTAAATAGACATACCTGCCGGAGCGTCAAATGCACCAAAGGGATCAGATGAGAATCCATCCGACTAAAAAAAGAAAAATGATATTACTTTGAATCATTACATTGCGGTAGCCTTACCATTTTGTTGTTTGAGGGAAATGATGCTGCGAAAGGATCGCTACTAAATGCATCTGGATTGCTTTTAAATGGATCTAAAATAAATAAATTAATAAAATAGTTTTGAAGTATTATACTGACATACCTGATTTGAAAGGATCTTGTTCGAAACCATTACTAATTTGTCCTTGATCGTTAAATGGATCAGCTTTAGTTTCTCCAAAACCGTTCTGAAAAAAATAAAATGTATAAAATAATAAAATAATTTTAATAAAATTTACTTGATGTACCGCGTCTCCATTCGTGATTCCTCCAACAGCAGTATATTCCGGATCTCTAAATTCGGGTGTAATTCTTAATGCGGTGTCGGCAACTGTACTGGCATCTCCCGCATCTATTGCAGAATCGCACATCACTATTGCATCGTTCATCTGTCTTTGTTGTTCTTGTAACTGTGTAATTTTTGCTTTTGCCTGACTAATTTGAAGTTGTGTGTCTTGTAAGTTAGTGGTTAGTCTGTTTAGTTTGCTATCACTGTCTTGTCTTTGCTTTTCCAATCTTTCTTCTTCTTTCTTCAAATTGTCTAGTTGTTCTTTTTTGCTGGTGAGTTCTCCTTCTTGTACTCTTAGTACTTCTGCTTGTTCATCTGCTTGCGATCGTAGTTTATCCACCTACAAAAAATTCATTTTGTATTCTACAGTAATTTAATTAGAAAAAAGAAATAATAATCTAATAGTATTTTGTTTAAAGTTAGATATACAAAAGAAATTTAGAACACCGCCACCAATGCAGGAGCTATGCACTACCTATTTACAAAATCCAACACCAAACATTAACATATGTACAGCAGAAAAAATGTTAAGACTTACCTTCTCTTGTTGATCGGTTAACTGCTTTTCTACTTCTTCAAGATCACTGTCTACAGTACTTCTCTATGGGAAAATCAAATATGCAACAAACATGCTAGATCAGCCAATCAAAATAAAAAATAAAATATGCCTAAAATATTCAGCAAAATTAATCAGTTAAAAAACACTTCATGCAAATATAACTATTCAATAAAACAAATTAAATTCATTAAAAAAATCAAAACGAAAGGCGACATTAAAAAAATAATACCGAAATTTTAACTAACTGTTACTTTTGTTAAAAGTGATGTTTGACCTCATAAGATTATAATGTAAAGATCAGGCTTCCTACAAGTGATTTTATTATTTAAAACTGAGCTTGGAATAAGGGCCAAAGATAGTAAAAATAATTTAAAAATTGAAGTTCTCTATCTGTACTGTTCTAATTTTAGTTATACTTATTTTATAAGAACACAATTTAATCTTTCCGCTTAATCTTAAAAATATTACAGTAACTTAAACAGTAAAGCCGTCACCACAATAGCTAAAAGTATATATTATTCTAAAATATTTACGGAGTCATTAAGCGTCAGCATACAAGCGAAAAGTGGAAAAGCATCTTTTATTTTACAACCATTACCTGTGCTTTGAGATCATTAAGACGTTTTTGTGCTTCTCCTTTTTGATTTTCCAACTGTTTGAGAGTCGCCGCTAGTGTATCCAATTCGCTCTGGAATACAATCAATAATTAATGTCGGAAAAATAACAAGCTAGAGACATTTTTGCTAGTTATGAAAAAAAAGAATTTTTTTAATATAATTAAAATAATTTTCTGAATCATATTTTGTTACAAGTTATATTCTTTATGTATGACGTTCTCAGTTTACTAATAGGTAATTTAGATCGTATTATAAAAACATAATAGTAACAAATTTTCAGAACATCATGCTAGTTAAATTTTGTAAACAAAAAAGAGTAATTATATGGAGTAATTTCAAATATTTTATGTAGGCGTAATTTAACAAATTATATGTTGAAAAGTTTCGAATAAATGTATCAAGAAAATGTGAAAATACCAACCTGTAAGCTCTTGATTTCTCCACTCTTAATCTTAATATCAGCCTCTTTTTGTGCAATGTCTGTCTCCAGCATAAGTTTCTCCCTCGCCAGTTCTTCAATATCTTTGCTGATCATGTCCAACTCCGGATTTGAGTACGGTGTGTTGTTATTTTCCTGAAAATAAGACAAAATGGAACACTATGTTTTAATTGTGACAATTTTTAAACTGACCACAACGTTTTGACATAATGAGGTCATTATTTTTGACCTTTCGAGTTAAAACGACGCTTGTTTCAATTAAGAAATAAAATATAAACAATGAGTTTATAAAAGTAGGTGTTTATTTACATGAAAATATAAGATTGTTTACAATTTATTTAAATTAGTTCTCTATGACTCGATCGCACGCATTTTTTGCATCTTTTAGTAAGTAACCAATTTTCATTTTATCATATATAGATCTCTTTTTATCTTCAATCAGTTTCTTTCTAATTAATTGATTTCGAAGTTGGCTTAATTCCAAAAGTTCTACTATATCTTGGTGTTCATCTGTGATAAATAATTTGTAAAAATTTGTGTTAAATTTATCAAATATAAATACCCATATCTACATCTAATGGGATTCCAATATATTCATTGGTTTGCGTATAAGAATCCGTTTCCTTTGACTCCTCCTTTTCTTTGTACAGTTTATATATTTTCGCTTTAGTACATTCATTAAAAAATTCTCTGCTCATATTTGAAAATCGAAATTCGTTGTCATTAAAAGATCGAGTATTATAAATACCTAAAAGTTTATCTATTTCTGCATCTTTTCTTGGGGTTGTGTGCAATTTACATTGTTTCACTCTTACAAGTGGTAATTCTTTGTTTAATTTTTTTCTTTCATTAAAATTCATACTTCAAAAATGTCACATGCCAGAAAAAAAATGAAACTTGTCGCAAACAATTTAGTAAAAATGAAGGTGAAAATAATATTGACTATCCTCCTATTGTTAGAACTTTTATCCCTTGGGAAATTCTTCAATTTTCGGGACAAATTAAACCAAGTTAAGAACAAGGCAAAGTCAGCTTATAAAAAGAAATTTAATAAGAATAAACCACTGAATTTTCTGGGTTACGATGACTCTGAATATCCCGGAACGAATAAAGAAAAGAGGAAAATTCAGCAAGATAAATGGGAAGAATATTATGAGTGTCTACGGGAGCAAGAAAACAACATTGGTGAACATGGATCTATCATACCAGAGGCTGTTTTAGCATTTGAAGGAGAATCAATAAAGTGGGTATTGTTATTCAGATCCATACATACGTTACTTGTGGCACAAAAATGCGGCTAGCACGTAAACACTTACGCGATTCCATTTGTATGCATATCAATAAAATATTACTAGGGAATGAATTGAAAATAACAATAGAAAATTAGAAAAGTACATGAATATTTATTCATTTTATTCATAGGGTATTCCTAGATTTTATCATTTTTTAATATTTTAATCTGTACATAAAAATATTAGACCCGTATTTTTATTGTAACATGCCCGAAATATATTCTTAAAGTTTCAATATATTGCACTCTACAAAATCGACGACGCGTGTGACGTCAGCTACACTGCTGAGCCAACAGCCGATAGGAAACCAGCGCGAAAATGCAGAGGTGATGGCGTGTTCGAACAGCCAATAGCATTTGCCAGTGCCCATCACTCAACAAACAAGACTGATACTGAATTTTACGCACTCGATTTTCATGCATTAAAGTTTCATTTTGATATTAGGGAAATAAAAATCTGAAAATTACAGATTATATTCACTTTAATATTACTTATACATGATGAATATTGATATCCGATAAGTATTATTTAAAAAGTTTGGAGTACCCTATTATGGCGTTTTTCGCTTAATCCTACGTTATAAATCTAATATTTATATTTTATTCTAATGATTTTTCTTTACATTTTTAACGATTACCACTTATTTTTAAGAGGAAAATATAGTGAATAATTTCATATTTCCAAATTTTAACTATATCCACGAATTTCAATCCTTAGAATATCGTCTGACTATTTTTAGAATGATTGATGACATCTGTCTGTCTGGATGTATGTACATAAGTCTACAACAAATTTGACTGAAAATATTTAAAATGAAATTTATATTTATGCTTCTATCACGTAATGCAAGCAATTCGTAAATGCGAAATATTTTTAAATAAATTATTCTTGCAGTAAACATGCAAGCAAAACTTTTATATGGAAAAAATCATTTAATGTGTTTTATCGTACTGTACATATTACGTATTTTTTACTGGCGTATTTTTATTCCAAGAAATAAAATTATGAAAACTGTTTTTTTCTGCAACACAAAAATGGGCATAGATATTATCGTATCGATATTGTATGCAAATCAAATGCAGATATGCAAGTTTTACAATTTCCATTAACTGGTTTAATTTCTAAATAAAAATATTTTTTGGAAAGTTTCACAAGAAGAGTGATGTATGTTTCCAACAGATTTTTTATAAAACGTGACATCTCTGAAAAATTTGATATATAAAATTCAACATCATCTATTTAAATTACATTTCCTCGATCGCTATGCCGAATAATATGATTACATATACATAATTCATAATATCATATTTTCGCCGCGATATAGATAAAGAGATTGACACTTATTGGCTTCCCGATTTGATGGAACGTGTATAAAGTGTTAATGCCCTACTTTCCTGAAATTTCATTAAATCAATTGTTTGCTTTGGATAATGGTTCCTAAAATACTCACTCAGTGCACCATAATTTTTATTTATTCGGTACATTATTTTGAAAAAGACGTACATTACATCTAATAAGTAATTTGTAAAATTATATCAGAAAAGTTTATTACAATTTATGTATAAAAATTATCTTGATTTACAAATATACCTTATTCATTTTACTTTATATTACGAAACACGTACATTTTAAATTATGTATACAATGTCAAGGACTACAAGAATGTTCAGTAGAGCTCTTATTAAAATTCAAAACGTGTGCAAAAATTACAATATGGATTACGTACAAGTATAGGTAAACCGAAAAATGTAGAATAAATTACGTCAATAAATATTTTTAATAAAACATAAATTCAAAGAGATTTTGTTTATTTTCCTCATTTAAATATTGAAATTATGTATAAATAATATAAGTAAATAATCCCTCTGAAACCAATTAAACTGAAGTATATTTCCCCGTTTCAATATTGATTCACCCAATTATCTGTGATTGAATTTGTGAAGTTTATTTCCCCTAGACTTGAATGTAAGGCTTGCATCAGCCCATCGGAGACGACTGACACGGAAGCTGTAGAATGGCAGTGGAGTCACGTACACTCCGACTTCTTAGAACCGGTAGAATATACTGAGCACATTTTATTGTCTCCCGAAGACAAAACTCTACAACTGTATAATGTTGGCGAGGATTTTACAGGGCAGTATATCTGTATGGTTAGGAAGCAGCTAACGGCGCCGTATTTTCTCACCGTGGTTAATAATTCCCAACCCATGACTTTGGTAAGGAAAAAATATTACTATGACTTTAGAAGATAGATAATAAAAACTTGAATCAAAGATGAATATTTCGAAAATTTAAGCTTTGATTATAATTTTTTCATTCCGCACTTTTATATTAATCTATAATTAATACGTTCTTGATATTTCCACTCTTTGAAGTTTTTCTATCGGTATAATAATTTTCCAGGTCCATCCCAAAACAGCCCCAAAAGGCCCACACCGTCAACCAGCTTGGAAAATTCATTTCGATATAATCTTGGACACAATATGGTCCGAATGGTCACCTTGTAGTACATGCAACAAAGTGGGCAAGCGACATAAATACGGCTATTGTATTATCATATTGTTGTCTAACTTGGAACACAATGCAGCAAATGTAAGCAATGAATATGATATTTCCTTCCTGATGCTTTTCATTCCAGACTAGCACAATGTATAATGAAGATACAGAACACGTCAGGTTTATTGATATGTCGGCGAATACAACGATCAATTTATCGGAAAATGATTGGGAATTACTGCGGATATTTAAATATGGGATTCCTTGCCTTTCGCATATTTTACCACCGGCTTTTAAAAATCATCCGAAAATTCAAGAACATAAAAGCGAAATTATGACAGGATTTTGCAAAGTAATTACTAAATACGCATTAAAAAATCCAAAAAAAAAAACAGTACTTTATATAAATTAAAATTTATTTTATTAAGTTTTCGATTTTGATTTACAGTTAAACCTTTCAACGTTTTTTTTTTGTTTTTTTGTTCTCTTTTTAAAACAGATCAATACGAATTCGAATTTAAGTAAGCTACAGTCTGCACTTTGAAAGCATTAAATACTTATTGTGTAATAGTTTTCGTTGCTGAGCAAATAAGTTCTATTTGTGAAGTAATTACATGTACCTAAACTAAATTGTATAGAAATCAATATTCTCTACTTCCGTTTTCTCTCAGAAAAAATGTCCAGAGGATGAAGTATTCGTAGTGAAAGATAAAAACGGGAACGTAATTGAAACTGCAAATAATTCAGCAGGGATTTACTCAATGGAGCAAGGCCTACCTCCACTTGAACCACCTGTTGAAAGGAGGCTGCAGTACGAGGACGCTGGCAAGGATATCGTGCTCACTTGTCCAGGGTACACTAATTCATTATTTAATGAGTTTACGGCCCATGAATTACAACTAAATTGAGAAAGCGAATGCTGCGAAATCAATTTTTAATTAGGTTTAAATACCTTTGCTCTTAAATTTTTAATGCGACGGTACGCACAATAAATACGAAAACAAATAATTAATTTTTACTCTCTAAAGAATACCACACAATTTTTATAATGAGGATATATTCAATCATACAGGATGTTTACCAGACGTTACCTTATAAATTCATTCTAATTTGTAAATTAAATTCACTTCATCGGTATAGAGCATACTTCAACAATTTATAAAAAAAATAGTTAATTGAATGTTTTATTTTTATTTTTTAACGGCGTATTAATTAAATTTAAGTTGTTTTATTTCGCCGTTTCTAATATATATTATTTTTGCAGTAATTTGAATTCAGAAACACCAGTGCAGTGGCAAATATCTTCAAAAAAGGTTGTACCACTTTTGTTAGAAAAAGAATCAGATGGACGGATGTATTTAAGTATAACGGATAGAATTCACATTAAAAAAGCACAAACAACTGATTCAAATACATACAGGTATTTTTCGAATCTCAACCTAATCAAATTGGGATTCATTTTTTTTAATTTTTAGTTGTTGGCAAGACCAGAAACTTGCGGGAACTATACGACTTATAGTAGAAAAGAGAATTAATTTAAATTTTAATCATCATATATTGTTACTAGGAACTATAATTATATTTTCAACTTTCTTGTACGTTTTTAGTAAAGCCTACGCCGGAAAGAAATTTGTTGCAGGCGTAAAATAATTGAATAGATGAAATTCTAAAAACTTCTGTGTTGCGTAAAGTGCAATCCCTATCGATTTGTGGTGTCATGCATATATAAACATCCACTTACCACGATTCCATCACTTCCTTTGTTATTCCTAAAACTGGGGGGCACCATATCCGGCAGAAGATTGACGGGGGGCTCCTGGCCTTTCAAGCAGCGCTCCACTAGCCACATCGCAAGGGCAAACTGCTCCCCATTCAACTTCCCGCTCTGCTTTATGTCGCACAAAGCCCTGGAATAGACCATTAAATATTCAAGCATAAGAAAGTGTTTCTATTTTTAACATTGCCGACAATTCTACATTTCTACTTCCATTGATATTCCATATATATTTGTTTTTCCGTATGAGAAAATTATCTAATTAAAAGTTGTATAAAAGTTTCTACTATTTTGATTGAGTTGAATGAACTTTTTAAAATTGGATGAAAAGATAAATACAGGTGAAAATGAAGGCACGAAATTGCACGCGCTGACAAAGATAAATGGTTCCGATATGATCGATGGTTACAAAAGTTGTGGGTAGAAAGTATAAAGGATTTATTGAATGCACACTGTCGTTATCAACAGTGCATATCATCTCCCTTCCAAATAGTACAAAACAGCGAAAAAGTCATCAATAGTCGTCATCCACTCTAATTTATATTACAATTTTACGGATGTTTTGAAACAAAAAGCGTTAATTTTATAAAGAAATAATCTTGACTTTGCAAATATATGATTAATGACAAATGTATATTTTAATGAGAAAATAATTTATTCTTGTAAACGTAAAATCCGATTAAAAAAAATGTATTAATAAGAGAGTTATGTTTTTTTTTTGACGAAATATAATGTATAATGTCACAAATGCTTTAACTTAAAATATTTTGGAGCATATTTCCTCAAAATTTACAATTTCAATATGTAAAATCATTCAGGATTATAATAATGAATTCGATTTAAATTTTCACTAATATATCTGAAAGATATTACTTTATAACTTTATTTTTATTCTTTTACTTCTCCTATTAAAATAAAAATAAAATTCTTACCAAATGTGGGCGAGGATGGGCTGAGGCACGCCAGACTTAAGGAAGACATCTTTGATCTCCATGCCCGACACATAGCCATCTCTATCTATATCCGATTTGATGAACAAGGTGTCGAACTTGGCTTTGTCCTCTGCCCCCACCACCCAGCTAAGTTGGGGCTGTTGAGTGATGGGCCCCACCGGTTGCATGATGGGGGCGGGGGCAGGAGCAGGAGCAGGAACAGGCACCGGCGCTGGCGCCATCATACTCGGAAGTGGAGGCGGCGGAACTTCTGGCTTAATACCATCTATACCCCGAGCCAGCAGAGGAGGCACTGGGGAAGAGCCTTTTCGCTTTGAAGGCGGCATTAGCTCTGGTGGTAAAGTGTTTGGGATTGCGTATTTTTCTAATGCTTTATACACTAGGTGCATTGCCTGAAAAAAAATATCATTGCATTTTTAAAAATGTAATATATTAATAATGCAAATCAAAAAACTCTGATTGTTATTTCAGTTATAACGAATGTTTTTGTGACGTTATCTTTATTCAAATTGGGCCGCCATTGCGGAGTAAATCAGAACCAATAATTGTCATTTGTTTTATTTTAATATCAACTAAACATAATGCAATTTCTTTTTTACTTATTATAAATTAGGAATTGTAACAAATAATATTTTAAGATTATTTTATCTGCTATTACGAAAATACAGTGTTTGGGAACCATTGGAGTAAGAAGAGATGACGTAATGAAAGAAACTAATATTTAAACCTTGATAATCAACCACAAAATTAACCATTTGTAACTATTACAAATTTTTAATTTAAAGAAGAAACAAATATTTGTTTTAAAGTGAATGAATTTTCTTGTTTATCATTGCGGTCATGTAAGATAATATTTATAGTATAAAGGTAAATAGACAATGGAAATGTTTTACTGAAATAAAGTTATTTTAACTCGTGTAAGTAGGTTTTTTTTAATAAAATTAATCTAGTAAATAGGCTTTGATATGATATTCTCACCACAACAAATTCATGGCGATTTAACATCCCATCTTTGTCCATATCTGCCAAATCCCAGATCTTCCCCAGAGTATCCACAGGCAATTTTGATTCCATTAGAACGCCTCTCACCTACAACAGCAATTTATAAACATCGTTCTCTCGTCAATTAATTAACGCAGTACCTTGTTCCCTTGGATCATTCCATTTAGAGGCTGCAAGGAGTCGAATAATCTGTCGTATTTCTCCCGTTCAGCTGGTTTGATTGACCAATCTCCAGCTACTGAAGGTGGTAATGAGGTAATTAATGGTGTGGGAGTATTACTAGGTGGAGGTGGTTTATTTGGGCGGTTTATAGTTGGTAATTTGTCGCCCTGGAAAAAATCAACAGCTTTTTTTATTGTACTTTCTTACTAGTTATGGATTTAGGCATTGATGGTAGTAATGTCGCGAAAAAAAATATTAATTTATTTCTCATGTACTATTGGGTTTATCATAAAATAAAATATACATTTTTTTATTTGAAAATATATTTAAAAACCATATAGTTACTAAACCAGTAAATTAACAATAAGATGAGGAAATTGCAGTTTGATATTTTACTAATTGGATGGCATTTAGCGTAATTGGTAGTCTAATAAGAATCAATCGATTTATAAATAGATCAGGTACTTAACGTGTGAATTTAACACGTTACATAAAAGTGTTTATGCAACGTAAAAATGTTTGTACGTATGCTGATATTGCAATCACAAAATTGGTAATTTTCGAAAAAAGCGATAAATACAAAGATTAATATAACGGTTATCTGAATTTTGAACAACGAAATCTTACCATTTTTGGTGGAGGCATATCCATACTTAAATTTGAAATACTAATATCCCGTCCGGCCTGCGCTAAAGCAACAAGCTTAAGCGCAACATAGAACCCAGTTTTATCTAAGGAACCTCGTCCACCAGGATCGGAGAGATCCCAAATTCGACTGAGTACTACGTCACTAAGACCAGAACGTTTAAGAAAGCGTGCTGCTTCCATAGCTCCAATAAGCCCTTGGCCATTGGGGTCCACCTAGAAAGAAGAAAAACATTGCATATTTTCTTTCTGTATAGACTATAAAAGAATTCTTTCATACGCCACATACAATGCCTGTAATTACAATAATCTATTCATATTCATATCAAAGTAAATATACGTCAAACAATTACCACACGTAGATTAACTTATCTAAAATAAAAGTAAGATTAAAAGAAAATACCTGCGAATAGTAGGCTTCATATATGGCACTGTGGAATCCAGCCACCTGTACACAATAATAATTATTCATTATAAAACATTATTACGATGACACTGAATGATAATTTGACAAGTCACATAAAATTTTTGACTTCAATTTTACGAATACAGTATGGTTTTTTGATGCTCTTGGTAATAAATATTTATTGTGCATCACACAAAACATAAAACTGACTGTTTTATCACAAGTATCTAATTTTACAACTTATTCCGCAGCACTAATATTCATATCTAAATTTTAAGTCTTCAAATTTTTATCAATAAAGAAATACTTTATATTGTTTAATGTCTATATTGTTTAAAAAATTAATAAAATATAAGAAAGCAAGTAAATATAAAAACATGTAGAAATTGATGTAAATATTGAACCGTAGTGTCACGAACGGTTTGAGAACACCGATGTCTTAAGTCACGACTTGGAACTTTGTTTATATTTACAGAACTTTATTTTAAGTATTTATATTGCCAAAAAAATCGTTAATTAAAAACAATTCTGCGATAATACGCCGCCCACCGATCTGTCATTGGAAACCATTTAGATGAAGACGTGTGAGATAACATAAAGTAATTTAAAAAAATATAATGAGTCACCCATAAGTACACCATCAAATTAACACTTGTAACACACGAAAATAATTTTAATTGTTGCATTTATTTCCAATAATCCGGAATTAAATTTCCACAGTACCTGTGTTGGTGACGGCAAGACAGCCATCTTTTCGAATACTAAAATTCATAGGCGGAGAACAACGACTTTGCAGTTTCTGTTTATTTTGTGTACACAACAAGTACCTAAAAACAATAATTCTAATCTAGTTCAACCACTCTATACTACTGTATTACTTTTAATATATGTAATATATTAAATATTGAAATCTCTGTAGTAAAATAATTTACGAAATTGTTCATTTTCAGCCTGTCGACGCCAATGGATTGCAAGAACGTTCATTGGTCAATGTTCATAAATGTCGTCCAATAGCATACGCAATCAATATACAAACTAGAGTAGTAAGGTAGTAAGGGTAGTAAAATTAGAAAATTAGTAACTAGAATAAAAGTAATACCCGGTAACCTGTTTACGTTCGTATTTGTCTTTTAACATTTCCGATATTGAATATTTTGCTGAGAATTGACGAATTTCAGAAATCAATTTTCTTCACCGTCTTCTTGCCCTAAATTCCTAAACGGAGATAACAAAATTCCTGTTTCAAATTATAACCCATGGTATTCTCATAAGACCGTCGAGCTTAAAAATTAATAAAATGATGTGATTATAAAAAAGAACAGTATAAATCTAAGACAATTTTTATTAATTAACTTTACAAATAGATAAAAATTATTGTTCTGACTTAACATTTACTGATAAAACTATTAACAGAATCCATCACTTCTGGATCTATTTCTAAAAGATCTTCACCAACGGTATTTTGTAGATGTCTTTCTTTAAAAAATATATCACTGTCTCCATATTCTTCTTCAATGATTTCATTAGATACACATCCTGTTTTAATCATATATAACCATTTAATTTTTTTGTTAATATCCCTTATTACTTTATAACAAATTTCTATTTGATCTTTATTACATTTATCACTATGAACTAATCTCCATGCTTGTTTCTTTTGCTTCTTGTATCTTGAAAAATAAGAATGATGGTTTCTGTAAATATTGTTCGCGCATAAAATAGCTAAAGGTTTAATATTACTGTTTCTTGCATGCACTAAAAATGAACAAAAAGTGAATACTTCACAAATTTGGAATTGCTTCAATTACCTCTACTTTTAGGCTTTATTGGTCTTTTTTTGATTTTTTCTTTTTTAATATTATCATCAATTACACTTCTCATATTTTCTTTATTTTCTGAACCATCTTCAGAAGATTGAGATTTGGTTTCAAAGTCTTTTGATAAAGGTATTAAGGGAGGAACTTTTTCATTTAAATATTTTAATAAAATTGGTCTCATTCTAAAATATTTTCTTTAGAATTTAGAACTAGGAAATATTTTAAAGAAATTACCCATTGTGGTAAGAAGGAACCAACATTTGCTTCATCAAACCCGGTAAAACGGAAGTAGTTTTTAAATCCTCATGTTCCGGTAATGGTACAGTACTCAAATAATAAAGTAAAATATCAGAGGGCAAATCAGTCAAAAGTTGATACAAATTACTTAGAGTCTACAAAGAATTTATATAATTTTACTTTAAAAAATAATAAATAAATTGGTTATTTCACCTGTTCATAAGTTATCTTTTCGAGTGCGTAGTCTTGAAGAATAGTATTTGCTGCTCCTATCACTTGGGGATTGTGATTATAGTGTTGATTTACTACAAGTTTTAGTAAATTCTGCGGATGTTCCATAATTATTATTTTTATATGACACTGACATGTATTTGCCCTTGACGCAAAACAAAAGCAGTTTACACTGTTTTGTTTTTGTTTCTATAAGCACTCTAGATGTAGGGAGGGTATTAAAAAAAGCATGTTAAAGTATAACGAAACTTGTATTATAAATAGTAAAAATTTGAATACAAATTTATAATAAATATACTTGATGCACAAAAAGCAAAAACAATAACATTAAAATGAACACAAATATAAACCTTATTTTTTAAACCACTCGCTATATTCCTATTCGTAAATCCATGCTGACTAATTAAAATTTTATTTCTATTATGATTTATCTAGGACTACTGACGATTAATTTACCCGTAATTTATTTTTTTACTTAGATATCGCTTCTAATAATTACAGGTACTTCTAACTAAATATTTAAACCCAGGGCAATATCCGGTACCGATTTTAAAAATCGGTTTTATTAATAACTATTAATTGTTATTTATTTGATTCCTTGACATATTTGAATCTCTTAATTGTTAAATGTGGATTTGTTCGTACTTTTTTGTGCATTAATAAATTTATAATTATAAATTTATTGCACTAAAATAAAGTCATATAACGTGAAATAATACCGACAAGCTTAATTATTTGTGGTAATCTAAATGATTGAAAATTTCCTTTTTATAGTAGTATTTTAAAGCTTAGTTTGATAGACATGTACAAATGAAATATATGTTCAAAAATGTGTGTATAAAATTGTTTATTTCTATAAAATATGAAAGTAATTTTTAATTTAAAAATGGGATTATTATAACAACGGCTTTTAATTCCATTGTAAATATTAAAAGAAAATTGATAAATAATCCCATTATTTGGACCAATTCAGTCAGATGTGTAGTTTTTGGCAAATAATATTACAAATTTGTTTAAATAAAATTGAATTCGCTAATTCTAAAATACTTATTCTAGGCGAAATCTTACACTAGTAGTTCAACAATTGAAGAAATAACAACACTGAGAAAATGATTCTATTGCTAAGTAATTCCTATAGAAATATATGTTGATGTTCTTGTAACAAGGCCCTTTAACTGTACTAAAATACTTTATCAAATTAAGCACACTGTTATTATTGCTTCTTTACTTTTAATAACAAAGGCATACTAAATTAATGAAAACAATTTATGAAGAATGCTTATAATGAAAATAATAAATTGTATCACCTGTTTTGCTTTTCAAGACGAACAATCAAATTTTCAACTTTAATATTTACACGAATAAGCAATAAATACGAAACTAGAACGGAAGCTAGCGATACCATGATTGCAATTGCTTCGAAGATTAACTTCGGCGCAAAGATACCCCATACCATCAAATGCCGGCAATGGATTGTTACCGACAGCATGCTCGTAAACATCTAAAAGAAAATTACATCACATATTTATTATAGTAACACCAAAATTTCATACCCGTATTCCATGGAAGAGAATATATTTGCAAGCAAGATTTCCCATTCCTCTTATCATCAAATTATCATGCTCGTATAATATCAATTCTCCTCTCCTCAAATCCTTATTATCTTTGGAAGCCAAATTAGGAAACATGATGTATAGAGTGAATGGTCCAATAATTAATAAAGGCAAAGTAATTCCCATTAAAATGTATGAGCCAAATGTATTGATTCCAACTAATGTAGCTGGTATAGCATTATGGATAAAATTTGCGCCTGTTCCAACAAAAGCTGCCTCCCAGTGGATCAGAGGGAAGGACGGTTGGTGTCCAGTGGCAAAAAAGAAATAATGCGAAAGAAGAACCCAGCATAAAACTGCTGAACTGGGCACATCAAACAATTGAGCTACAAAAATAAATACTTTATTCTCTTACTTCTAAATTATTATGACTTCTTACATATGCTTGTTGCCTTTTCATAATGTGAGATCGATAATACTATAAGTACAAAAGCAGCAGTAAAATACGCAATAACAATAGAAGGCGCATATCCATCTCCCAGTAACAATGCAATTAAAATACTAACCAAAATACTGACAACAGTGAAAGTAGCACTATACACCGTACCTAGCCCATACACAACAGGCATATCACTTTCATTATTCTCATTTTGCCTATCCTGATACAAGCCCTTTACGTGATTAAATATTTGTGGAATAATATTTTCTTGTCCATAAACAGGAACAGTCTCTTTTCTTTTTGGAAGAATGTACACACATAAAGGTTCAATTACTGTACTGATCAAACCAAGAAGAACCAAGGCATAGACACTCCATGCAAGAATATCTATTTGCCAACCAGATACAAGTTTACTTTTTTGTTCCTTAGGTAATCGATGTAATACCCAAAATCCCGCGGAACATACGACCATAACGGAAGGTGCATATCTTGCAATGGTTACAGTTGGTGAAAATCCAACTAAATTACCACAACTTCGTAACCAGATTCGAGTTATAGTTACAAAAAGTGCAAGAAATATTAAAGTTGTAACCGATTGAATTTTTTCGGAATTATGACCTAATTTTTCTGTATCCAAAGAAAAATTTCTACACCATTTTTGTTCTTCCCGACATCTCCAATAAATCATAGAAATTCTTATCAAAGAACCGATAATCAAACCTAATAATACTAATTTTGTTTTTAACGAACTCCATTTAGATTTATATTTGTCTTTCTGTTTATTAGATATTAAAATGGTGTTATAGATAATAAAACACACTAGCCCTAAAGTTAAATAAGATAGTACGTTTCCTTCTTCTAATATATAACTATTAGAAAATGTTGTGCACATAAATAACAACAAAATTCCTCTACACAAAACATCCAACCAATGTCTAACTTTCGTGCATTCATACCAATGAATAGCAATAGTTTCCCAGTTCTGTATAACAACTATCGCTAGCATTAATACAGAAATCATTCCAGTAGAAAACATTAAAGTTAATTCAAAATTTTCAACAAGAGAAAAATAATAACAAACATAACTACCAAGTGCAGCGATTAACATCATAATATAAGAACATACCACAAAAGAACTCAATAATATTTCCGATAATTTCTTGCTTGGAATTCCATCCGTGACCATATAAGCAAAAAATATAGTTAGAAAAACTATCAGAAGACCTCGAGACATGGAAAAAGAATCAAACTGAATCCAAACTTCGGCGCATGTATCGCGTACTAGTTCAATATACTCTTTAACTTCCTTAGCAAAATTTCTAAATTGTGCTTCATTGTTAATTGTATTCACTTTCGCATTTAGTACATTAAATTTCATCTTTAACATCCCTAATTTTTCACTACTAATTTGACTAGAAATTTCGGAATATCTATTAATATAATTTGTAACTTGTAGCGCGTTGGACCAAAGTCCTAGTAACATTTGTTGCCAATTGGAAAATAAATGATCGGAGTTATTTACAATTGGAATCGCGTCTAATATTAATGAACCTAAATTTGAGAAAGGTACAGGTACACCTAATGTTGTAGCTAAAGTTGGAATTAAGTCTACTTGTTTTACTGTGTCAGTTTTTTGGTCATCGTACGATATTAGAGGAACTGGAGAGTAGATAAAGAGAGTGGCAGTTATTTCTAAATCTGATTCGCCACCGTGGTCACCTATAAACATGTTTGAAGATTATAAAAAAAAATTAAATATTAAGTTGATATGTTTTTTTTATCTTTAAGTAGTAAAAAATATGAGTAATACCTGTTGTAGTCATCCCATGATCACCTATTACGTATAGAATTGTATCATTATCCATAATATTAACGACATTGCTAAAAATAATTTACATTTATTTTAATGACTCATTAAATTTATTCATGATTACTTTATTGCAGTATTTATTTCAGTTAATTTTCTTTCCATCTCGCTATGGTACGGTCCATATCGATGTCCACAATGATCAACTCCCAAAAAGTGACTAATAAGTAAAGACCAGTCATCTTTTCGGATTTCATTGTAGAGTTGACTTATAATTCCGTAATCCACGGTGTCTAAATCAAATACATTAAAAGATGGAAGAGGCCAACTTCTTATAAATCTTTTTGGGTACAAATTGGCCCAAGTATCATCACCCATAAATACAATATTATGATTTTGGTTTATTAACTAAAACATTAAATACAAATATAATATTTAAAGTAAACATATTTTTGGAAATGGAAAATATATATAAGCCCGATAAATAAGGGATTCTTAATAATAGTTTTTTGCAATAGGGCGATTTTAAAATAAATAAATTTATGATTAAAAATAGTATAAAGCAAAAAATATTATTAAAAGGTTAAATAATTATAAACCACTATTAAAAGTTTAAAAAGTTGTTTACTGTACGCATGTGTAACTTAAGACTTTTTTTATTATTATTATAAATGTTCTCAGCAAAGGTAGTGAAAAAAAAAAAATCAGTAATTTGCCAGGGCGAAAAATTATGTTTATTAAATTATACCTGATCTAATATGTTGTCTTCATTGATCTCCGGTGAAGCAAAATTGGAATCAGCATCTATAAAAGTGGGTAAACTTCCAGTTGTTAAAGCTTTCAATCTTTGCATAGTTGTTGTGGGTGGATCAGCAATAAATTTGTACAACCTACTATGAGCTGATTGTTTCAACAACTCATGCATTATTGGTAATTTATTTTGGAAAGGTGCAGCTATCTCCAACTGCGTATCGTACGTAGCAAAATCATATCTTAACGCATCTACGACTAGTAAAATCACTTTAGCTTTCTTTGGAAAACACAACTTCGAGGCACTGTTAACATCTTGGAGCAACTGTAGCAGCTTATCTTGCTGGGTGCAATGGTACTCGTGACCATTTGTAATATTTACAGATGTTGAACCAGCCGGAGTACAAGGAATCTTGCTGTATGGAATGCAAGTTGATGAATCTGTGAAGGCATCTTTCCGAAGTAAAAATCCTCGAGTAAACATCAATATCCCAGCTACTATTAAATAACAGATCCATAGTACGAACATAAAGTAGTGCCAATGTTTAGCCATTGTATTAACATTTAAGAAAATTTATGTATTTGGGGTTATAGGTTAGGCAACAAAATCAATAAATTTGTGCACATTTCCACGATACACTTCAACTATAAATATTTAAAATAAGTAAAATAACAACACTTTATAAACATTTTCATTAAAAACAACAACAAATTAATTGTCAAAGCTGCATGTTGTCATTTGTACTTATTCGGCAATATTACACAACCAAAATTTTCCTCTAAGATTATATAAACTAATATTTTAATTCTTATTCACATAAATCAAAAGTAACATGAGACGTAAATTTTCTAATTGATATACAAATATTGCATATATATTTTATTTATTTATTATTTTAATCATAAAGTCTTTCTTATCTCTTGTGTTGTGTAAAACAGTCTTTCAATGCCGCTTTAAGCTTCCTAACCTAGAAATAACATATTGTACAATTTATGAAATAAAGTAATATTTTTACACTTTTAAAATATGTTTTATCATGTAAGTATTTCATTTATTAATTGTTTTCTTCCATAAGATATAATGTTTACTTAATATTACAGATATCTCTAGAACATGAAATTTTATTACATCCACAGTACTTTGGGCCACAATTACTTGAAAAAGTAAAAACTAAATTATATACTGAAGTCGAGGGAACATGTACTGGAAAGTATGTATAAACAATGTGTTAAAAAAAATACAAGAAATATTTAATTTCGTAGATATGGGTTTGTTATTGCTGTGACAACAATAGATAGTATTGGCGCCGGTTTGATTCTCCCTGGACAAGGATTTGTTGTTTATCCTGTTAAATATAAAGCTATTGTTTTTCGCCCTTTTAAAGGTGAGGTCTTAGATGCAGTTGTTCGTCAAGTAAATAAGGTAAATTTAATTTATTTTTCAATATTTGTTTGTCTTACAAATGCCTTCTTTAGGTGGGAATGTTTGCTGAAATTGGTCCACTCTCGTGCTTTATTTCTCATCATGTGAGTAAATATTTAATTTATTGTTCTAAAAGTATTTACAATTCTGTCATTTTTTTAGTCCATCCCATCGTATATTGAATACTGCCCAAACGAAAATCCTCAATGTTATAAAAGCAAAGATGAAGACATTGTAATACATGCAGAAGATGAAATTCGACTAAAAATTGTCGGAACTAGAGTCGATGCTACTGGAATTGTATGTTATTATTTATCAAATCAAATCAAATTTATTAATATTATTTATTTCAGTTTGCTATCGGTACACTTATGGATGACTATCTTGGTCTCTTGGGAAGCAATACGTAGTTTTAAGTTTTTTGTATTTTAATTTTATTTTTCACTAAGTGTATAACAAATAAAAGATTATCAATAAGAGTAAACTTATTTTTATTTCCCGTTATTAATAAAACCAAATTTTAGTTTCTCTAAGATCAAATTTTGAAAAATTTTCATTGCCTTTGTTTATTAACTAGAAGACATTAAATTTTTTTCTCCTGCATAGCTGTATCTACAGAATCAAAAAATCTAGGTGCTGAATTTCTTTGTCTATTTTCAAGTAATTTTGTATTATTTATAGTACGCGATATCGCTAATAGATGTCGGATCCCATTCTATTGCCTAAAATAAATACAATAAATTTTGATTTTCTGATTAAAGGTAAATTGTACGATAATATTTATTTAAATAAAAGACTTGAAATTAATTCGTGGGTAAATTAGTTTGAAACTTTTTGCCAGATTCTGTTACAGTTTTTCTAAAACCATCAATCAATTTAAAAAAATTATAGCGCCTGCGTTTATTATAAATCAATCACCAAATTTTGGTCATATACATAGTTCGACCCGTAGAACAAATAAATCGGGGTACGATATTAGTAGTAGATGTCAGACTCCATTCTAGAGTTTACATATATAATTGACGATTTTGAGATGAATCATAAATTTTACAATTTTTTTCCAAATTTTGCCATGTTTTGAATTTCGTACAAAGGAATTGGTAATCTATTGTAGTTAAATAACAAATAATAAAAAAATATGTGTAGAAATGAGGAACATATTTCTGTTAATTATTTTTTAATATAATTTTAAATATTGTATAGTGCGAAAAATAAATTAATAAATATTTATATAAGAAGTATGGAGTAAGAAAGTAGGAATAAATATATTATCAAAGGACTTTTTTATTCAATTTTTGTTTTTGGCGAAAGAGAATAATAAAATAAATTTAAAGCAAAGTTTTTATAGAACATTTAGGAATGAAGTGAAGCAATTGAAAGGTACATTTAGAGCAATGTGCTCTTATTACAGTCCTGGAATCGAGCCGAGAAAAACGAAGTTTTAATTAAGATGAAGGCGGGAGAACTTGTCCGGATTTTCTTCCAAACCAGTTCTTTCCCGAGCTCAAGTCTGCTTGCTTTCAATTTTCCTCGTTCGGGCCTTGTGGAAATTAATAGAAAACTTTGTATGCGGTGGCTTGGGTTTCCTACATCCAATCATTTTATTTTTTAACTATCATCCTATTTTCTGTATTCACCCTAAGCTCTGGATTAAGAATAAGACAGGATAAGGAAACTGAATCAAATTATTTTTTACCTAAAATTTGTTTATTATTATATATTTAACTTAAATATAATACAAACATATTTTTTAAATAAAATTATTAAATTTTTAATGAATAATATACTTATCAATTGAAACAAGTATAAATAACAGTTTAAAGAAAAATTGGGTGAGTGTAAATCGAAGAAAATCAATACTTAAATCATTAGTTTAAATAATTTACGTAGATGACACTATAAGGTTGTTGAGTTGAATATTGAACATTTCATGCAGAATTAATCGATATTATTGATTTTTTCAATAATATGAAATGAACAATAAGACAATGGGATTATACCTACGTACATATGTATACAGTAGGAATGTTATAGCAATAATAGTAAAATTACTAAAATTAATTTTAAGTTTTATAGGTATACAGTTTAATTTTTAAACAATAGATTAAAGAACTAATGTTGATTTTCCAATAATTTTATCGTAAAATTAAATTTTTGACATAAATTTATTTGAAAAAACAAATTAAATTATAGTGACATTTTAAATTATTATTATTTAAATTTATTGTACATAATCTTAACCTGATATTTCTCAAAAAAAGGGGTTCTGTCGAATGTGGTGCATTCTTTACTTCAGCTAGAATGCAAGAGAGATAAATGTAAAATATGTAAATATATCACTCATGACTTATTGCCTATAATTGAGTGTATCAGACACGACATTATCAATTGTTATATTTCTTGGTTAATTCAGTTGACGTAGAGAGTTTACCAGAGAAGTTCTTCTTATATGACAAAAAAGGAATAATATTTTAAAAATATGTAAGGATGGCAAGCCAAGAGCAAACAAATAATGAAGATTATAGCGTGTTGTTGGCATATTTTCAGGTGTTATAATTTATTTACATAGGTCCATCTATAATTCTGTTCCCTCTCACCTATTTCACGTCTGTATCTCGCGTTAGTTTCCTGCTCCTCACATGTGTTATCCTGTTCGGCCTCCTGTCAGCAGGATGACGTATGGGGGTGTAAATCTCCTGCCACACTCCTGCTGTCCCACTGCACACTGCACTGCTGATCCTGCTCACTTACACCACTGTTCTTCACTTCCTTTCACGCCCTACACCCATCACACCACCTTTCTTTCCCAACAAAAGATGTTTATAGTGGAAGACAATAAATCAATCAGTTTCGTACATGAAAAAATTTCCGGGCTTAAAAATATTTAAAGGAACTCGGCGTTCTTTAAAGTAGAACCCTGAACTCATGCATTTGTATTGGGCAGAATATCAAATAACAGATATACCTATTTTCGTTTTTAATTGTTTGTTTTCCTTATTAGAAAATTCATAAATATTTGATGTGACCAGGAAATACTCTTCCACTCTACGTTTTATTATTACAAATATCTTCAAATTAGCTTTCTTTACTTACTCAGAGTTGCAACCTAAAAACAGTTTTTTTTTAGATATTTATTAGATACGGGACTGAAGCCAAATAATTATTCGTTATTAGGCAATATTTTCACTATTCGGTATCTTAATGCCGAATATTAGGTTAAAGGAAATAAGTAAAGAACAATGCTGTTTTGTTACGGTAAAACATATAATTATAGATAATAAATTTTAAATAAAATATATAGATATGTTTAGTTATTACTAAAGTACTTATCTACAATAAGAGTAAATAATTTAATGTTTTTGAACTAAAATAATTAAGTTTAATAATAATCAAACAGAAATAGGACAAGTAATTCAGAATAAATACACCCCTCTCCGAAACAAAGACCACTAATAAAGTCTTCAGATTGAAGAAAATTATATTATTCGGTAATGCCGAATATTCCGTTAAAATTTCACCGAATATCCCTTATTCGGTTATTCGACGAAACTGTTGTTTATCACATCACTATCTAGTATTTATATTCCAAAAATGATCAGAGATACAATCGCATTTGATTGTACAGAAAAAGTTATAGTCTTGTAAAATGGTGGTTCTTTGCTAATTTAACCAACCTCGTAGCTCTTACAGTTCTCGAGATAGCAATGGTGGCACACTTAAATGGAATACCCTGTATAGTAATTTTTACTTATAGTAAGTATAGGTATCTATGTAGCATACAGTTCTTATAGGTATGTATTACTGTAATATTTTATGATTCTTTTTTTTTTTTAAGCAAATAAATATATTTTTTTCGTGCTAAATGTCCAATTTCGTTTTCGTTTAAAAAAGTGTTTCATTATTATTTATTTTATAATGAAAAGCATTATTAAGTGACTAGAGAAAATTGAAACTATGAAACTGTTTCTAAAAAATTTTTCAGTGCGTTCCACCAGCTAATATCCGATTTCCATCTTCTGGAAAGGTATGTCTTCACATTTTGTTACTAATTTTATGTATGTAACATCTTATAAATCAAAGCAATCTTGGGTAAGGTCTCTGTGTGTCACATGAAACAATCATTTAATATATTTGCCGAGCAATGTATGCAGTGCAGTGACAGAGCAACAATGTGGTACAATAGAGGTAGCGAAACGGCTTTCTCGGGATGCATTCGTGTGCTTATTACAGCAAATATGTTAGTTAGAACGTCACCGTGTCTGCCTACATGAGGGTTGGGTGGTAAGCAAGTGATTCTCAAAGATACAATTAGTTCAAAATCATATATATTTCCTTCGTAGACATTATAGAAAGCAAATGTTAAGTACAGATTATAAATATAAAATAATATTCACATATTACTCGAAGGCTATTATGTACAATAAATAACCTAACCTAATCTAAACAAATTATTGCTATTTTCGTTATTTATATTGGTGAATCAAATTTAAAAATATTGACCAAATAAAATAGATGTAGGTACTATTTAAAAAACTATAAATTGTTAGTTGAATTTTAAACACATTATTTTAAAAAATAAATATACTTAGATTTATAAAATGGGTTGCATTTGTAAAATATCTATTAGATACATTGTAACAATACAATACTGTAACTTAAAAATATAAAATATTTATTTGAAAGTATCTGTATGTATTTTCATCATGTATATAGGTAATCGTATAAAATTCTTCCCCGGGTAGTCTATGCTTAGGCAAAAGAAATTCAAATTTCAAAATTAAACGTCAGGATTACAACGAATAAAATTTGTGCAATTGCTTGAAATTCTTTGGGCTTTTTGTCTTCTGCTTCGTATTATTATTGTTCGGGTTTATGTTTATTGTCTTGTGCAAATTTATGTTTGATTTCCATAATGTCTATTTTAATTAAATTATGACTTTTCTACCGAAATATACTTAATATGAAAATGCATTCTTGTGAAACCGGCGCGTTACTCACGCCTATTTTAACGGAAGAAAATTCTCGTCTCGTCAAATGGAATATAAATACATATAAAAATAAAAACAGTAATTAACCAATGCCAGTTTTATATTTTTTAGTTAACGATTTCCGTTATTTTCAGTTTTACTGATTCATTTTTATACAACTACAATACAATGAATCTGGAACTAAACGGTCACTCATCTTTATATTATCCTTTTAATAAAATGTTGTTTTTAAGCGTTGAAATATGAAGGTTTCATGTCCTGAATGTAAGAAACAAAATATTCAATTAACTGATGAGAACGGATTAATTTTTATAAATATGGTGTACCCATACGGTCACCTATCTAATTATTAACTACTCAATACGTAGCTGTATTTATAAGCCTTTGGTATAAAGGTTTTATTCTCTGAGAGTCAAAGTACAACAACAAAAACAAAAAACAATCAAACGTATTTGGTTGTTATTTTTTTCATAAAATACGGTTTACCTATACAGTGACCCACATTTAGCAATCTGTTTGTATGAGTTCTGTTATTTTCCGTGTTTGTAAATTGGAAGCATCTCCCGTCGTTGTTGTGATTTTGAGGTTATCTTGATGAACATTTTGGGAAGCGGAGCGTTCGCAGCATCGCGAAGCCTCGTCTGTAAACAGACGGTTTGATAAATGATCACCCGGGTGAGATATCCCCGTCGTAATTAAAGAATATGATTATGAGTGTCATTTCCGAAGACACGGATTTCTCATTTTCATATTACGTTAAAAGTTTGAAGAAATTATCTAGCATTAACACTGTCTTATTTTGAAATTTAAAGCCGATGTTGCAGATAGTAATTTGAGATGCATTAAAACTTTCCTCTGATAGTTTAATCAATATCGTAAGGAGACATTATTTAAATAAACTTTAAATAAGAAACAAGATAAAACGAAACGAGGAAGATTTACGATGCTTGATTATTATTTTATGTTGACGACAATAAAATCATTTTTATTAGTACTAAAATAAACAAATTTGCTATCTTTTCGGAACAAGCCATCATTGCCAACACTCAAATTCGGGAACGAGCAGTAATATAAGTGGAACGCGATTTTTATAGCGAAATAAATATTATCTTATTTAATAACCTAAACAAACAATTCATATTATTTTAGATACCAGTATAAATATTTTGCTTTTTTTCCACCTATACCCTAAATTTCGCGAGAATTTTTTAACGGGAAATGTGGGATTTATCATATCCATGTTTTCGACTTGATATTTGATTGGCAGTAATGTATATTTGCTTGACTCATTTAAAATAAAAATTTTGGGTTATAAAATTTTCTGACATGCTTACACCAAGTGCAACAACAAATTTAAGAATCATTAATAACTTTAGAGGAAATGGTAGAGAATGCTAGTTCATTCAATCTTACACATCCAGATTCCTTTTATTGTGACCTTTATAATCAGAGTTTGTAGTGGGCGAATCTTCAAAAATTAGATGAATTAATAGTTTAAATTCTAAACATTTCTTAAAATATTACAATTGCAAAAATATCATCGTATGTAATTCAAAAGTTTTATCGTAGATTAAATCCATTGCTTAACAGTTTATAAAATGGGTTTTTGAAAATTTATTGTAATTATTGTTTAATTGTTCATTATTATATTTACTTGTTGTGTATTAGACCATTCTAATATTCTGCCATTTCCTCAAAAAGCAAATATCAAATTCGTTCCCTGTTTAATTTTAAATGAGACAAGTAAAATTGCTGTCATTCAAATATCAAGTCTTAACCATACATATGATAAATTCCCATGTTTCATGTTAAAAAATACTAAAGGTTTATAAGGGAGGTATTGTATGTTAAAAATCACATACTTGAACTCGAATTCCAGGTTTTTTTTTATAAAAGAAAGGTAATTAATGACGAGAGTCATATTTTTGTTACTTTTTCTTGGAGAAATGCAAGATAGAGAGAGGCTATAAATAAAAGCAGTTATTTACTCATCTGGCCGCGAAGAGGTATTTAAAAAAGAGAGAAAATATTTTTCATTAGTTTTTTGCGGTTTACCGCTGACTGGCCTTTAGACGGAAGTCGAGTTTACGCGACCGGAAATAACTAATGGCGACAAAACGTCGTGAGCGGCCAGTGGAAGACAGTAAATGTTTATTTTCAAGGGTTCCAGCATTGTACAACTTCTCCACAACAAAACTTGTTGTATTTATGTGTCTAAACGTCAAAATAGTCGACACATTAATTTCATTGAATGAAAAAGTTACGAATCCCCGTGGTTTTCACTTTGCGTTGCTTCCAAATTTAGAGAGCGATCGTCTTGGACTGATTTGCTGGCTTCACGCTACGTCTACTTCCCGATACATCACGCTACAACTCAAACTGCTTTTGGACACTGTACATGAACTAAAAAATATATATTTAAAGCGCAGAGGGTTTTATCATTTCAATTTTAAATTTATCAAATCATATCAGTATCCATTGAAGTAGATAAAAGTTCCATCAACAATAATAGACAAAAAAAAGTAGAAATCACCAATCATCCTGAAACGATTAAACTATTAAATTTTTATTTCGCACCAAAATAGTTGATTTTTAATATTTTATTTAAAATATATACATTCGAAAATAATGTGTGTAATATTTACAAAATATAAAATTCAATTTAAAACCTTTAATTTAAAAATCACCTTACAAAAATCTGAATTACAATTGCTCAGTTTTTTGCCTTACTTATCTGTATTGGTGGTTGCATTTCGTTTATTGGTTGTTCTTTACGATGTATAGCCATATCTAAAAATTCTGCTTGCTGTGTTTTAAACTCAATTGAAGAATTGGATTATGTTTTGCTATCAATCAATAAAATTTTTTCAATATTAAATTTTGAATTATGTTATTTTGTTTGGAACAAAATTTATAAGTCTTATAAAAAAGATGACAAAACTAATATAATGAATAAAATGCTTATTGTAATCAATTAATTGTATTCAAATATTCAAAGTATCTCACTCTTTGTTGCTATTTTTATTATAATACAATAAAAGGTTAGAGACGAATGAAAGCCGTACTGATCCGATTTATTTTTTCATAATATAATTTTATTTTTAAGGACGTTTCGGACGCAAGTGGTCCATCTTCAGTAAATCTGTTAAGTATACAGTGTACTCACCCCAAGCTGGACATTAGTTACAAGTTAAAATGTACCTTATTCATCCACAAGTTTTTTTAACAAACTTGTTATTCACAATTTGTTACCAACTAATTTATAGAGATTGTTAAAAAAATATTTATTTAAACTATGTATAACAACACTTAACATATTAGCTGAAGATGGACCACTTGCGTCGGAAACATCCTTAAAAATAAAATTATTTTATGAAAAAATAAATCGGATCAGTACGGCCTTCATTCATCCCTAACCTTTGAACAACGAAGTGATCTTTCTCGACATCATACCTAAAATACAATAAACAAAATATTTATTGTAATGAGTTAATATTGATGCGGATGTTTATGGTAGATGTAAGCAGGCGAAGTAAATGGGTGTGTATAGCGAATTCATTCGCAGCATAGAGCTAACCAAGGTGCGGCTAGCACTAATCAGCATAGTTTAGTACGGGTAGCCACTGTGCCTGGGCGACCACATATAATCCTAACTGTCGGTAATTAAGCCTGTAGCCTGCAGGTGGACTCGTCCTTCGTCCTGCGCCAGCCCGATCCCTTGACAATATGTGCTTCGCCATGCCGCAATTAAATAAACGGTGCGTGAAGCAGATGGAAATTAGGGGATACAAGGTCACGCACTATATTTCATGCCTTTGTTTTTCTCTAAAGCTTAACATCAAAAATCATTGCCTTTTAATGGCTTCTTGCTTATATATACATTAGTGGAATAATAAATCAAAATTGTAAACTATGAGAGAAAAGAAAATAAGGATATTAATATTGATTTCAGTAAATTTTTACTTTAGTATCAGTGGGTCAAAAATTAATGAAATTTTTGTTAGGTTGTCTTCGTTATAGTAGGTTGATATTTTGGTAGGTAGCCTTGATTTCAATAGCTCAAAAATTAGAGCAAATTAATATATTTTCAGAATTCAGTAAGTGAAGAATTAGAATATACTTTGATGATTTGCTTTTGTCAGTAGTCTGGTCGCCGATTACATGGAGGCAGCGGGAAATTTTAAATCAGTAATAAAGCCCTAAATTGTTATTATTTCGAAGAATTATTTTACCTCCTTCCATTTTAAGTAACTGACTACTACCCTAACTGTGAGTTACTCCCTTGAAAATATAACCAGTGAATTATACATATTTTCATTTCAAAATTCCCACTAGTACGGCCACAATTACAAATTGAATATCAACCAATAGGTATCTTATCTAGATAGCCAGTTTTAATGCCCATTTCAGGATATACCGGGGATACTGACACTTAGTCCCGCTCTGCGGGGCACCGGGTTGGTAATGGGCATTCGGGCCCCCGCCACCCTAGTGGTTTGGCTAGATCCCCTTCCAAGGCATCTTATGCCCTGAAGGTGACTTAGTTCAGCCGACTGGGAATTGGATCACAATTCAGCGTGTGCTCTAATTCTAGACCTGATGAAACCAGAGCACGTTCTGGAGCAGTTTTGGCTGTTCTGGATAGTGCTCTGGTTTCAATGAATCAAGAATTAGAGCACTCAAAAGTGTTTGCTCCAATTTAAGGTTTCCTGAAAGTAGAGCACATTCTGGAGTATATTTGACTTATCTGGATTGTGCTCTAGTTTTAGTGGGTTAAGAATTAGAGCATTCTGAAGTGTTTGCACTACTTCTTGACTTGATTTTAGATAGCATTTTCTGAAAACATATTTGGCTGTTTTGGATTGTGGTCTGGTTTCAGTTGGTGAGGAATTAGAGCATTTTGAAATGATTGTACTAATTCTTAGTGTACTAAATGACATTCGTGAGCAGTTTTGGCTTCTATGGATTGTGCTCTGATTTTAAATGCCTCAAGAATTAGAGAATTTTAAAGTTTTTGTCTAGTAGGTATTTCTTTTTTGTTGTAATTTATATTTTGATTTTGGTTATTAACAGAAATTTTATTCTCAAGGAAATTTTTAAAAGTCGGCGCCGATGGTCAGTAGATCAAGAATTAAACCCCCCTATAGTGCTTACGTAATATTTGAACGGCCCCTAAATATAAGTTACTATAATTAATATTTGTTCTGAAGTATTGTATTTACATTGCATTTCAAAGCAGTTATAGTTTTCGCTGACTTTATTTTACTTTGTAATATTGATCAAATTTTATTTTGCAATGAAATTAGAAAGTAGATTAATTGATACTCACAAATTAATGTATTTTTTATTAAACTTAACTTTTAAAGATCGCATAAAAACTAACTACAGTAAAATGAAAAGGTTCTACAAAACTTTTATAGTGGAAGCAAAATTTATCTTTGTCCATTACTGCAAAATATGATGAAAGATTTATAGGTCTTCAGAAATTCGTATTTCATTCGGTATGTTTGTTCGGGCGAGTGTATAATGAAATATAATATTTAATATGTTTGGGGGTTTGTTTAAATAACGTGTAGTGTTGATAATGAAATTATCAGAGCAGAGCGAAACGCGGTAGCCGCCCGTACAATGCGGGGCCGAGACAGAAGCAGGAAAATAAGTAAATTTGTTTTGTTGGGAGTTTGTTTGCGTGCAGACTTTTTGCTCGCCACAAGTTCGCCGCGATCTTAAGTTAATTCTCGTGTGAAAATTAAACTTGAAAATAACAACACCAAATCATTTATCACATGAAATATAAACAAGAATTTGTTTGGTAATTACTGAGAGCACATATTTAGTTTACAACCAATTCAATTTGTTATTATTAATAATAAGCAGTTAGCTTAATGAATATTCCGAACACCGGTCTAATATTTGTTCCTTTCTGCCGCCCTAAGCCGTTCTGTTCCGCCTCTTGTTCTTTTAATCCATTAATAACTCTACCCTGCAAAAAAATCACCGATTTCTCAACTACACCACTCGCAGTTCAACCCTTAAACAACCGAAATTAATACCCTTTTTATTTTAAATCCAAAAAATAATGTATGGGTATTTATTGTATTTTTTGTTGTATTGAAAAAAACTTAAAACGTCTGCATTATTGTAAAGAAAAATGTTTTTTTAAAATCCAATTATTTAGAAATTTATTTTAAATAAAAATAGTGATAAGAGTAACAGTACGAATTTTCTATGGTTCGTTTTGAATATTTTCATGATGTATGAGGATTGTGTAGATATATAAATGACGAATGTTTCTTGCTTCAAGCTTTAAATACTATTTGTATCCAACCGAACTTTCGGTTTCGGTTGCGGTCAGTTTCGGCAAAAAATGCTGGTTTCGGCAACAGATTCGGTATCGGCTAAAAATTGGCCAAAACTTCGGTCTGGCCGAAACTGTTCATGTGTTGGGCGCTTTCGAGTTTGTTCAGAACCGTTTCATTCGCCTTTTTTGTTTTTGTTAATTTAGCTTTATTTTGTACGTCATTTCAATTTTCTTCTTTTCGAAGATATAATTATTATGTTATTATCGTTAGAGTGTTAGTGAAAGGGTGTCAATAAGTACAAGATGAGGAAATACTTAATTTTTAGAATTGAGGCAAAGACTTATTAAAGAATTACGAAAAGAAAGGAACGTTGTTTTAAGAGAAGGTTCTTTTTAAAAGAACCTTTTAGATAGTAACAAATATTTCTTGAAAAGACTACTTATTTTATTGTGCTGACTATTTGTGATATTTATGAGGAGGTGATAGGTAACTAAAGTCTTTACTTTTTTAGTAAAGATCTCTTCAAAAATATAGAGATTTTCTAATAACCTGAGGTCTTTTATTTAATTTAATAATCAAATAATAACTTAAAATGTAAGAAAAACACTAGATCTCCGATTTTCATAAAAGTATAACTTAACTACATAACACATAAGTTTCGGTTTCGGTTACGTTTTCGTCCGAAAATATAAGAGGATTACTATGAAAAGTATTAGAAACGGTTGATAATATTTTTGATTGCATGATCGGATATTTTTTTAACGTTTACCGATGAATTTCTTTTCGAACGAGAAATCGGTAAGTAAATCGTAACTTAGTAACGCTTAAAGTTTAATTTAAGTATGACAATTCTTGTCAAATAAAATATTTCAAATAGATGAACTCTTCGTCTCGATTTCCAACATCATACTCAAACGGTGGAGATTTTGTCTAAAAATATTAGCCTAATACAATACATTAGAACATGAATTTTCAATTATTTACTATCTCATATAAGTCATTAATGAAATTATTAACATTATTAAATATAATAATTTATTAATATTTGTAATTTCACTCCCCGAATTGGGAAAGCTTGATCTCCCCATTTGTGGATTGATGAGTTTGTTCGCACGGGGCGATTAGTCAGCGAGTTGGCGCGCGATACAAAAAGCTAATTTGTGCGCGGCGTGTGTGGTCTCCGGAGTCCTGCAGGACTCTGCAATCCCGTCGGACTGCGCCGCATGTAAAAACTGCCTCGCAACTCTTACGCTACATGCACCCGCCTCACAACTTCACAACAGTTTCAATGGTTTGTCCCCCAACTCACAAATAAATAAAACACCGCATTCTATGGATAATAGTTTACAAACAGGACTAACTGTAAACTTATTGCATTTCCTCTCAAAATTAATTAGAAGGGTTGGTTTTCATTTAAATCATAATTTAAGTCAATAATGGCCCGTTGCACCGTTTTCTTTAAACGGACAATATCACATCGGAATAAAATGTCAAATGAACTATTTAGCATTGGTGTCAACATTTCGATTAGATTTTTTTATCTAAGTGTTGCTTAAAATTTTAGCCTAGTTAGTGCAACTGACCATGATGATTATTTTTAAAAAAATCATTGATTTTTTTTTCAACATTTGTAAAATACATATTTATCAAAATATAAATACCGTTATGTCCGATCCATCAAGTCAAGTAGCTTGATGTTTTTGGGAATTACTTGACATGATGAAAAATAAGCTTTTTTTAAATCACTACTTGACTTAACTTAAGGTAGAAATCTTAGCTACTTGACTTGATATCAAGCAATTTCAATCTACTGGATATTACTTGATTACATATTGCATTTTAAATTTATCTAGAACTAGAATTAAGTGAGAGGGAAATGGAAAATAATTGATAAGATTAGGAAGAGCTCGAATTACCTAGGAATATTTCATTACATTGTAGTTATCACTTACCAAAGTATCGCAAACTCCGCCATTTTGACTCCAAAAATTGCTAAACATTTTCATTATTTTACAACAGCACGCATAGTCATGCTTTTACTATGGTATGTACAAAGAGACGTAGGATACCCACGATTTATTGTAAATGGCATTTTTTTTTATTAATAGAAAAACAATAGTTTAAAATATACAAACCTTGTTATTATTAAAAAAAAAACTATTATTTTTTAGTTTTATAAATAATATTACCAACCCTGTTAATTAGTATGAAGAAAAAATATGCAAGTGACGATTTTTGCATGACAGTACGATAATTATTAAAAATTAGGCGCTGATGTGCGACGAAGTTAATAGCTAATAACCGTAATATTACGAGTAAAGTTTTTATAATGAATAGTTTGTCCGTTATCACTGAAATTTCTTAGTGAGAATTTTCATAAGATGTCGAGAAAACGGCACCACAAACATATTAAAAGTTTGAAAAATGAGCGTAATTAAATCTGACAATCAATTAGTTTTTTAGTCGCGACCTTAGACGTAAAGACGTACATTACAAGGCAGTGCTAAGTGAATGTTTAATTAGCTTTACGTCTCAAACTAATTATGCCCGGAATTTACAAATTAACTTTTATTCTTCAGTTCAGAGTTCACTTAGTTACACTGAATAATCTGCCAACTTTTTTGCGCTCAATATAGTCATGTTACGTTACGTAATATCATAACAATATAATTATTCATTCACTGGCACTACAATCCTAGACAAGTTTTGTCCGCCAGTGAAATGAGGAAGTTTAGTGTTCTTTTTTAAATTTTATTAAGATTGTGTCGAAAAGTGATATTCTATATTGCATTTTTCTCAAAGATGCCTCGATTTCTCAAAAAATGAAGTTTTCTAGAAAATTACATCACAGAAGTTCACTGAGAACGTATATAAAAATATTAAGGAGTGACGTCATCAATATTTGCAGACATAACGTCATTACAAATCTATTGCTCTCTACAAATGGAAAATTGAATTAAATTTTAATAACTAAAAATAAAAATTATGACATACCTCTTCAAAAGTTTTTGACACAAAAACAAACAGTAGCAACAACAATAACAACAAAGATTATATAGATATTTTGATGCCGATCGGCGTGACTTATATACAAACTTCATACAAATTACTCTTTTAAACATATTCAAGTTGAGTTGTAGCCAACTTACTTTAAAAAAATGCCCTACAATTATTTTAAATAAATTGACATTTCATTAAAAACATTATTATCCATTTTAAAATAATTGGAAATATCATTAATATATACTTTTTTTATAAGTAGCATTTTATTCTTCTTACTTTTCTATATATTAGCATCACTCGGCTATTTTTACAGGTTTTTCATTTCATTTTTTAATGTTTATTTCACGTCTATGACGTCTCTTCATTCCTTATTTTTTTACTATAGTCAGTGCGCACTCGGTTCCCGTGGCAACAGGGAGTTTTTGTTCAACGTACAATCTACGTACAAAGTCAGTTGTCACTATCCCCTTTAGACATATGTATACATAACTCACTTGGGACGTTACAAAAGTTTGATGATAAATAATTAATTATAAATAAATGGGCACTTATAATTAACTTTCAATTACATTTTAAGTATTTACACGATTAAAAAATATGTCACATGTTATTTCAATCACAATAAATTTCCTCATTTGTGAATTTAACCTATTCCATTACATTTTTATTTGCATTTTTAGTGGAAAAGATTGTCATCCTAAATCCTCTACAAGGGACTTCCAGCTTTTGTAGATTCCGAACTAATTCGACACAGAGGTATTTAATTATTTGATTAATAGTTCACGACACTGGGAATTGAACCCTAGATCGCACAATTTGCTGATTTCGAGCGAAGTGCGCTAATAAAGTAAACCACCGCTGCCCGTTAAAACCTTAAAACAAATCTATCAATACAGCGTTTGAATGTTTGATTAAAATATCAAAACAATACATATTAATTTAGATTTACGTGGAAATTCCCAATGAAATTGCTTGCTCCAAATAGTATCATTAAAAAAACAATTTGTGTATCGACGTAAACAAAAACAAAGAGAGAACGGATAGCGAAGTGAGAAATAATCCTGTCTTTATTCTCCGTACACAGCAATAACAATAATAATAACACTAATGACATCCATGTACACAGCGGAATGGTAACACGAACGCGCACGTGAAGCTTGTAGCGGGTAACGTGTAACCGTCATCCGTTCCGGCCGTGCCGTTATGACACATCAACGGCTATAGCACGTTGATGGAGACCGCCATATTGGGAATTTACTCTAATTATTGGTTAGCCAAAGTGGGGATGATATACACTCACTTTCAGATTATTTAGACTTAGTATCTTGCGTTAGTACAGTATGACAACACTCAAACCTTCATCCAATTTCATTTTATTGTGTACGACTATGGTGTACGCCTTAGTGTTATGTTGCCACATGAACTCAAGTACAAGCTTGTATTGCTGGTCATACGATGTGCAAAATACATTACAGACACTAATAGTTGATATTTCATTAGCGTCTTTTCAGTAGAAATATTATTACTATTATAGTTATTGCATATTTTACACCAAGATTGAGATTTTTAGCCTAGCGCTAAGATTGTGTCTCGGGGTGTCGGTAATGATCTTGTCAACCGTGGTATACACATTATTTTTTTCGCTACTATAGTACTTCAATCCCAATATTTACTTTTTACACTTAAATGAAGTAACCTCACTTGTGATACTTGATTTGTTTTTATTTGTTGTACTTATTTAAATTAGACGGCAAATTTAAGTTGAAAATCCTTACTTTATATTTTACTTGAGTTTAATGAATCAAATAATATTTAAATTGGGACGCTTGAGTTTCTTTAATAGATGACAGTTTGCATTATTGACCTAGGTAAATAATAATTTATTATAGACCCAGGTTATCATGGTTACCAAGTAAACGGTAGTGAAAAATAATTTCTCACGTCAAATAAAGATAAATAATAGTGGATGTTTAAGTAAAAAATTAGGATTGAGGAGACGTCATCAAAATATATAATTAGATTTAAACTCGAAAGTTAAAGTTCTACTCAAAGTGAGTTGAAAAAATACACTACAATTATTTAAAAAAATTGAAATTTCATTAAAAACATTGTTTCAATTTAATATAATAAATATCATTAACATCTACTTTTTTAGTAGCATTTTTTCTTCTCGGTTTTCCATAAAAACATTACACTGTTATTTCTACGAGTTTAATTTAATTTTGATACTTTTTTCAAGTCGATAACGTCTTTTTTTCCTAAGTTTTTAAGATACGCAAGCTCATGGGAATCGTTTAACCTACATAACTGTGAGTCTGGTTGCATTTGGGTTAATATTAGGTGTTCCTGTCAAATATTATAAAAATAGCAAACAACAAATAATTAATAATATAAATTAGCTTTGTTATAAAATATACCAATGAATTATTGACAAAACTAATTTAATAGATACAAAAAATCAGTAAATATGTAAAACATTTTCATTTATCTGATATTTTGTCTGTTTATTTCCGCCAAGTAGTAGTTAATGGAACCATGAAATAGGTGGCTTTGTCGAATCTGATTTCAAAACAGCAGTACGAAAAACTTTACAGGCTTACCATCTACATATTTTTCAATCAATGCTATTACTCATTTATGTATTACTATATCTCGTAAATATTTACTTTAGTAAAAATTAAAAAAAGTACATATTATAACTGGATGTGTAAAAAGTATCTTGTGTAATTTTTTTCGCTAATCGAAAGTGTTGGCGTATACCAATGCCACCATTTTTATAGTCGGGGTAATATCTTCCCTTCAGCAGTCGTTTCCGTTTTTCGTTGTGTAATTAGAAGAATTGCGTGGACCTGCATCAAGTCCGTGATTGGCCGGGCCGTGTTTACGCCACGACGTCACCCGGTGACCAGCGGCCACAAACACAAGTCGTAAACATAATGCTGCCCAGCGGGACATAAACAAGCGAATTACAAATCGCAGTCAACGTAGACACAGGAAATTACTACAGAAACGAATTTTGTTTAATTAAACCCTACTTCAGAAAGCGCGTGATGTTTCAGCCTTCTTTTGTTACGCTTCGCTCAACTTTATTTGTTTTTATAAATTTTTCATGTACCCTTTCACCTTCCGCTGTTTACGTTCATTTAGAATGAATATATTTTCCACAACATGTACTTCAAGTCATTTGTTCGACAAATATAATAATAACGGAATGTATGAATATTTATAAAATTCAATTTTCCACTTGAATTTGCAATAATTAAATGATTTTTTGATAAAAATATGTATAGAGAAATTTGATGGTATAGCATCCAATCAGAAGTGTGATATCTTGTACCGTTCTCGAAATATTTTATCCGAGTTTAAGGGTGAGTATATAAAAAATAAAAGAGTTAGAAATTTGAGCGTTGCATCATTAAATTTATCCTATTTTCTTTCACATACAATCAATTTTTTGTATAATTTTAACGGCAATCGCGATTTATAAAACGTGACAAACCTAAAAATATTTTTTCGATCGGACAGAAACTGACACTTTTGCTATGTGTTTTTAAAGCGAAAAGTGCATTATTCCAAGATTTTAGTACAGTTGTTAGGCTACGAAAAATAACAGTCCGCGAATATTTTTTTTTCCATGACATGCACACAAAGCTCTATTTTCTTCTTGCGAAATAAAGAAGAAAATTACTTTTCACTCTCTAGAAAAGAAAATGTACAATCTTACCCACAGTACAACATGTATATTATTTTAGAATGAAATATTAGAAAAATTCTTATTTAATAATGATATTCTTTAAAAAAATATATGGCAATTATATTTTCTTCTTGACAACTTGAATTGGCATATTGGCAATAAATAACTGCACTGCTAATCGTCAAAATTTACAGTACACTCATAACCTACGTTTCTAACTTGTCATGTTGCTGTGCCTTTTTGTCCGAATAAATTGATTTTTGTAATTGTAATACGTCGTGAAAACAAATGTTGTGTCTAACTCGAAAGGAAAGCACTTTTTCAACTCTTACTCAAATGCTCACTCGCTATGCTCGTGAGTCAAACTCGAACTCGAGTGGTAAAAAGATACGCTTTCCTCTCTAGTTTGTTAAATAACTACTCCGGCTTGTGATGTTGTGACAAAATATTCCTGTTCAGTACGCAGTCCATTGTTTTCAGTAAATAAAAATACAATAATATTTATTTTATAATTATTGAATATAAACTGATTGAAAAAAAATCTAGTATGTGTACCACCTAGAAAAAGTATATTCCCGGACTTCTGATGCTGGACTGACATACGGCTCGTTCCGCAATGTCCAACATAGTCCGAGAATATATCACTTTTCTTACTAAATACATAATATAATATTCTGTCGAATTGTTTTCTATTTGTATTTAGTGAACACAATTGAAAAATTTAGTTAGTAGAGATAAAATGCGGATAGGAAAGTGCACAGGCATTTATCAGATCTTGACATGTATGGTAGTAGCAGAGCGCAATCCGAAGCAAACCTTTCATAAAACGAACATACGGCTGTTAAACTGATCTCTTAAGTCCACTGCACACGATGCTAGTCTTATAAATTTTAAGAAAGTGGACGTACATGTCGACAGTGTCTGTTGTTTTGAACGCAACAAAACGAGTAAAGATTTATTGTTTATTGTTACTATAACACTACACGGGATAATGGAAAGCTCAATAGTTCACATGTAACTCATTGGTTTAGGAAGAAATTTAAATTTAATTAAACTGGTCATTAATACGTAATACATATTTTTCATATTTATACAGTAAGTTTAGGTTTCAACTAAGATATAATATGAAGATTTAGTGTTGCTGTCTAGATTCAGATTTTTTAGACTCTTGTCTTGTCTTGTCTAGATTAGATTATCAAAACAAGACTTCTAGATCAAGACGATAAAATTCTAGACTACTTAAAATTTTCGAAATATAAGTCTATCATGTGAAGCTTGTTCCATCCGAGCTGAAACAGTGATTGTAAAATAGAAAAAGAACGCTGCCGAAGAATTATCTGTCCTATAAACAATCTAGAGTCTTGATATCTAGACAAGACTTTTTAATCTAGACTTAGCCTTGGGCAAGTCTTGTCATGAAATTTCTAGACAAGATTTTGACAAGTGTTTTCTTGTCTTGTCTAGACGGCAACACTAAGAAGACTGGGGTCCTCCGATTCTAGGTCGTTGTTCTAACCGTTCTAGCTCCATAACCACAAATTGACAACCGTCATTTTGCGTGCAGACTAAAGAGCAATAAAAACAGTTATCTGTATAAATAAATAAAACTTAAATGCCTATACAACAATTTTCTGAGACATACGGTATATTAGTATAAAATGAAACAACGTATAGTTTCAGAAAACATAGATTGTTAATGTTAAATGAACTAATTTAAAGATGTTTACTAATGAAGAAAAAAAATGTATGGTTACTTTGTACAATTCTGGTTATAGTTTGGAAAACATTTGTGGGATTCGTCGCAACAAAAATATACACTTCTTCATTTTTATTATTTATTTATAAGCATTCAATATTTTATTATAATTTTTCAACTTTATACTTTATTCATAAATTAATCTTTTATGTAAACTTAAAAATTGTTCTCTTAAAAAGCTGCATTCATTCTGGACAGCCGTTACTGTACTGTAATCTTAAAAACTAGCTGGTTGTTAATGGCGTGATGAATTTTTTGTCGCTAATGTAACGTTTGTTTACAAGGAAGAGCAAGGTACAAGAAGGCGTAACTTAATGCGTAAAGTTTCAAAGGTGTGCCAAGTTTAAATTCATTTGTCTAATAAATGCGTTCGCTAATGACCTAGTGTGGCTTAAATTTATTTGCGACAATTAAGCCAGACGTTTTGTTCCGCAAGATATATTATTATTATTCTTCTCCTACTTGCGGAAAACATTTGCCAGTTTGTTGGAGGGCCTCCCACATACATAGGTACTCAGGCACTATTCTCACTCACATTACATTTTTTACATTTAACTTAGAAAAAAAAACAATTTTTCGTAAGTAATGTAATGAAAGCCATAAATTTATCGGTATACTTTACGAATAGTTGTTACATTGTAGACATTTAGATCACGACTGAGTGATTTAAGAATCATTTTTATTTATGAGTTAATTTTACTGATTAAATTTATAGCTCGAATTATACTTGCTTAATTATTTCACAAATGACAATAGTTCAAACATTTTTTTTCATATCAACAAAATATAGCTCTCTTTTTGATTAGGTGTATAAAAAAGTGCTCGCCATTTTAATTTTTAATAATCTAACATATGGATTATTTACATGATTGTAAAGCAAATTTGATTTACTTTTCAAATATGTAAAAATGTAGTATATTCCATTTCAAATTTCAAAGTTGATATAAATTACTAATAAACCGGAAGTGGTATCATGATTGTACATCCGTCATCAAATAGCTTACATGTTGCTGTATAAATCATGTTATATGAAAAAATTATTAACTTTATAAATAAGCGAGATATTTGCTGGGTCCATTAAAATATAACACCCTGTATATGGAATAATCAATAATAAGTAAAATATAATAATTAAATTTTGAAACGTAGAATAGACTAATTAAAATGGATATAATACGCTTAACATCTTGAGGACTAACGTATTTGGTCGTTAACCCCATGAAAAAATCCAAATAAAATTTAAAATATCATATCACATTTCATAAAAAACTTCCCAACCTGTGGTTAAGTAGAAACGATCTTAATAACGCTTATGATTTATATCGGTTGTGATATATGGAAAATTGAACCTCTTAACCACCTGCACGTCCGTCTAATGTTTATGTAAAACACAGGTCTGTTCTACCCTACATTAGCATATGCCCTGACCACTGCGGTATTTACAAAGAGATGAAGACATCGAGTCTCGATGTTAGATAAATAAACAATGAATAAGGACAACATCAACCACGTACAGTAATTAGTAAGTTAATTATCGCCCTAGGACGTAAGGGCAAATATGTTGAAGAGCAGACTAATTAGAAGCGAATGAATTTACTGCCTAGTCAGAAAAAATATAACGTAGACATTAAAATAAAAATACAAAGTATATACCTTGTAAATAAAACAATAAAATTTGTTTTGTTTAAAACATAATTAAAGGTATATGCAATGAATTTACTGCTTAGTGGGAACAAAAGCTATATTAATATTGGCATTAAAAACAATAATGAAGTTATATTGTAAATATAACAATGAAAATTTTGTACATTCAATATGATATAAATATAATAATGATTATTTCACACACGTCATTTTCACCCAATTAGAATGCTGCATTTGATGGAAGTAGGCAGTTTTTTGTGAAAAAATTGACAAAAACCACAGTAGCATTCTCATAGTAATATTTTGTTGATAATAAAAATTTATGTTTGAACTGTTACTGTTGTCATTCGTGAAATAATCAAGCAAATATAATTCGAGCCATGAATTTAATCAGAATTCCTGCGAAGTAATGGTAACGCGGGACAAAAATGATTCTTAAATTAAAGGTCTTATTTTATTAATTATTTTTGTTGTAACAAGTCATGAAAAATATATTTGCCACGTCAATAAAATTAAAATGCTTGCCTTGTAAAACAACTAGGCACAATTCTTTTGTTTATTGCAAAGAAGGTGTTTGTTTAATGTGCTGGTATATGTTTTTTTTTAACCTAAACGAACGATATCCAAATAATATAAATTTGTTATTAGAAGTGATTTAGCGTTTCGAACGTGTTTTTAATATTCATGGCCCAGGCCCACTGAGATAGAAGCAAAAGAAGTGACTGTGTTTCCCGCAGTATTGGGACGGGATAATTTATGTTTTCATTTTAATATCGGGAATTATTTATAGCTTACAATTAGTGCCTTCCTCCCCACATTCCTTCTTATTTCTTCTATAATATTTTAATTATTACTTTCTTAATTGAAATGTTCGGGAGGTAATTTGAATATTAAAATATTGCTCGTAAAAAATTAATCATTTTTTTGTCTTAATCAACACTGAAGATCTTAATTTTTTCTAAACTGGATAAAGAATGAATGAAAAATATTATTGACTACCGTTAAGTAGTTACAAGCAGTAATTAATTTATTATTTGTATGTTACTGTGACATGGCGGAAAAGAATAAAATATATTTATTTTTCTTGCAAGTAATTTTTGTTTAGATTTCATAATTTTTGTAAGCGCTCAACTGAATTTTGGGGGCGGTCGAGTGCCATTGCCAAACTAGCTGAATATATAAATTTATTTTAATAGAAAATTAAAATGATTAATATCTACAGAAAAATGTTGATCACTTTTTACAATTATTAATTTATTTAATTTAAAAATGCCGACGTATAAGTAATAATATTTTAAAAAGAATTTATTATAAAGCTGTAAAAACTCCAGGTACGCAACTGAAAAAATTGTTTATTTGATAATCTATTGTGAGAATTAACAATAATACTTCTGAAACAGTAGACCATTCATCCATATTATATGTAATGATATTTGATGATTATGTGTATGACATTGTTGAATAGTAATATACATGTGCCTAGTGTCTCGATGATGCATTGTCTTTTAATGTTTTGAATATACTCGTAGTATATAAGTAATGATGGTTAATGTAAGTATTGAGAAGTAATTTACAATTTAGCCGGCATGAGATGATTGGCGCTGGTATAGTTAAATTGATAGTTGATTGCTGGCATATAGTTGGTAACGTGGCATCTTTAAACTTACAAAGTAGTTTAGCTGGGGACAACGCCGTCTGGCTGTAGATCGATGGAGTGAAACTTTGTCGTCTGCCAAGTGCGATGTGACCCCATCAAATTGTCTTGCTAACATGCTTACCACTTATTCTAATCGCTTCATCGACTATGCCGCACTATTAACATGGAAATACTCTGCTTCATAACTTTCCAATCCCTTATACATCATTCATGCCATTGTCGTCCGATCATTCTGCAACAATCACAAAATAAACAAAGATTATAATAATTTGTAACGTAGGTACTAGTATATTACGTACCATGAACTGTAATTGAAATTTTTAGATCGAGAATGTAAGGTCGTTTGAAAATATACAAAATTAACAACTGTCAGATTATTGTTAAACTAAAATAAAAAAAAATATAATCGGCTAAATAAAAATTATTCATTATTCATTAATAAATGTAATATGTATTGTTAATAATAGCAATAAAAAAGCATTCACATATTAATTCCAAAATATTTTGACGAGTAGTAAGATGATTAATTAGAAATTCATTTTTTCAAATTATCACGCACTAGATTATTTTTTAATAAAGACGGTCGGCCGTCGCAGATAGATTGAGATGCGTTTTAGTCAGCCTTCAATAAATTGTGCTGAGGCATCGAAGGTGCAAGAACATTCCAGAATTTGCTATATATACCCCTAGCAGAAAATACCAGAGGACTGAATGATATTAATTCGAGTGGTGAATATAAATAGTTGGTGGAAATAAATATCGTGCAATTAAATAGTGTTTAAGTTATTATTAATAATTCTTATTCTTAAATTATTGTTATATTTGTTTATTCATAGTGGTATTAATTTTTATTACCTTCCTATAATTTATTATTCGTTTATTAAACTTATTTAGGTATAAAAATATTCGTATTCCAATTATTTTTACCCTTCATATCAATTCCCAAAGGCTCCAATTAACAAAAAGTACACCAAAATGTTCGGTGTTCACTCATTCACTCGATATACGATAGTGGCTATAGTTTATTTTTTTATTGAGGTATCAGATCTCATAATATATATTGTTGAAAGTCAATTTTAATTAATTACAGTTCTAAGAAAAGTATATCGCGGAGTTTCATTTGATTATTTGAAATGTTTTTACTTTAACTGGATAAAAGATTTATGCATTTGAAATAAAGCGCAGAAAGTTCTTTTCTAGAACAAACTAATTATTTCACCTTAAAGTTTAATTAAACTAAGTTTATAGCAAAAGACGAGTAGTTAATTAACAGTACTTTTGTAAATACTAAATAATTTTTGTGTAGCGCTGGAAGTTATAAACAAGTAGAAACCCCTGAGAACGTAAAACTTGAGCCTTTCTTTTTTGTTTACCGCTTTAAAATATACCTACCGAACCAAGAGCTGGCGTACGAATAGCTGTTTACCTGTCAACGTGTAAATTATACATGATTAAAGTACTAACGTGTAATTATGGCCCTGGACCAATTATCCCTAACCTAATACTTTATTACTTTGTTACAAAAACTATACCGCTTCTAAGAACACTTAACATGCACTATTCTTTTGTGTGCTATGTCTACAATGTAATAGATTTTAAATTTACATAAAATTTTATTCGCTTCACCCAATTTACGATTACTTTAAATTGAATATTTTTTGTGGTCCCAACATATTTTATACAAAAGAATTATGAGTCTTATCGAAGTCAAGAAAAAATGAATTAAATATTTTTTCAACTGACTACATGATCAATGCCAAATTGAAGAAAAAAAAATTACAAAAAATAAAAATTAACCATTGTGACTACCAATAATAATGACAAAAACTATATATTATCGTATAATTTCACGAAAATCAGCATTTGAAAATTTATGTACCGGCATCTCTGACGTTACGTAGGAGAATGAGAGAGCTATTTACAATGCTAAAAGTGGAAATTCAATGAACATAATTATTTTACTTGATAATATCGAATAAATGTTGTTAGTGATGAATTAGTCAAAAATGTTAATGAAACAATGTATAAGATATTAATATATAGGTAATTCTTAGAATGGTTGATATTGACATGTTAACTGTCAACATTGTCGACGTCATATGATTTTCGAAGGCAGTTTAGTGTTTACATACATCATTTTAAGAATGGAACCTAAGTAATTTGACAAATATAGATTTTTCTATGATAGATGATTCTGTATCTAATTCTCCTAATTCGTCACATATCCTCTCTCCAAAACATTATTACTGTTTTTACCCGGAATTATAAACAAATAAGCGATTTAAAGAAATACGGGTATTTTTATTTTTTGTAAAGAATTATAAAGTAAAAGAAAATAATATGGAGATATATCCCATTGCTTATTATCAATGTTCTATTTTCATAACTTAAAATAATACTACAGATGTAAAACTTGCTTCATTCACTATAATTCTCTTCAAATATTTATTTAAAAAAAAAAAAATTGTTCCTTGTTGTTTGTGTTCCAATTCGAGGAAGCGACGATTACAATTTTTAATTTCCATTTCTAGACTTCTAGTTAACTAGATTATTCTTTCGTGTATTATTTGAATAGCAGTTATGAAATTCCGTTTTTCCCAATGTGTGATATGTTATTTTACTGTTCAAGCCTCACCCACGGAATTTTCATACATTATCCCCGGCTCCATAATGCAGCAACATTATCAGATTCCACTGTGTAACTAGATACAACACATTACGCATTGATTATAGGGAGCAGTAGTTGGTGATTTGTTGATGCACTGAGTACTGCCTATGGAAAGGAATAGCTGATTATATAAGTAACTCTTATGTGAAAATTATAGATAAAACATGAAAACTTTCTGACACTGAAGGTGAAAATTATACCCAATTTATTTCTTTTAAATTGCAAAGAATGGATGAATATGCGGAGAAAACATTTCTTTATGTAATTTTACCGATATAATCGTTAAGATTGTATCCATATCTACTTTTCAGGTACACCCAAAAACCTACTTTTTGGAGTTGCAGGTCGCAGCTTTGAGAACAAAAATCTAAGGAACAAAAAGAAATAATTAAATTCTCTTAAATTTGACGTCTATCAACATAGTTTATTGTCAAACATCAAAATTTTGGAACCAAGAATGCGAGCAAGAATGGATATTTTTGGATGATTTCGGATGTACTATGTACGAAAAAATTTAAAATGACCAAGTAAAGATCGTAACTTTTCATCTTCATGCTCAAATGTGATTGGAAATAATTTGGAGATTAATAAATATTGGCAAAGGACCTTTAATAAACTGATTGCAGTTTTAAATAACTTAGTATAAAATTTTGAAGTTATACTTACTAATTATGCATGAGACGACCTCCATAAATTTTTTATTACACCAATAGATGACACATTCTAATACCAATAATTGACACCTAAATTTTCAAAATTATATATCAAAATAAAACTTTGAAATATTTAGTGCTTGTATTTGAAGGACAATTAACATGAAATTAGGCCTTACGAACAAAATTAAAGCAAAAAGCCCTTGCAACAGTAGATGACACTGGAAGTTATCCATTAGATCAGTAGTTCAGAATTGTGTCCCAATATTTGATATCTTTATCTAACGTTATTATAATTAAAAATCAACCCGTAATTCGATAAACGAGAAGTCTAAATTATAATTTAATCAAATAACTTAATGTAAAAATAAAAATAATAGCATGCTTTAGAAAATAATTGGAAATAGTAATGTTTTACATTACCTTCTTTACTCATTAACAAGTAAATTTAATAAACAAAATACCCTATATTTTTTGTTATTATAAGAATATTCTTATATAACTCAGTGGATGTAGGTAAGATATTTGAAATAATACTTAAAGTAAAATATTATACATAATATATAAATAAAAAACAATGGAGTTACTTATTTTTTTTACGTATAATAACAAAATGTCAACTAATAATTTACACCTGGTTGTCTAAACTTTATGGTGATAACTGCCTACTCTTACACGTATAATTCCTACATATTGTGATTTAATAATCTTGAAAATAGTGCTTCTTCCTAAAAATGGTCACTGATCTGAGTTTTTGAAATAGAGAGCCTCTTTATAATAATATGATTCAGTTAGGTAAAGTAAAGTAAATAATAACAATATGTGCAAGATTGGTTTTTGCAATGGAACCTATTACAGATTCGCAAACGCCAAACATTTTTGCTAATGAGATTGTGGCGGTGGCACCTCGAAATCTGCTCCTTTTAGCGTGTAAATTGAGGAAGAAAGGCGGGCTGCTTTATCATATTTCGTGGAGCGTTAGCACTCCGGCCTCGTCGCACTTGGCTTAAAAACCTAAAACGCTTTTCACCGAGTAAAAACACTTTGACATGACTGCGTGCGCGGCGTGCGTGTTCGCCTAATTCCCATGATGGATTGGGACCCGGCCCGACGCCCGACGGATGTGTGAAGCATACGACCGGCTGACGGACACTCATTCGTTGCACATGATTTATTACGGAGTGTGGCTGTCATAACCTATCTTACTGTGCTCACCATTATGTCAAACTCCAATCGCGAACTACCCACACTAGTTCCAACATTCAATGAATTCTAAATAAATTATACACATACCTGTCTTCCATACCTTTAAAACAACGTGAACTAATGGTGTCTTTATATGAACTTTAAAATATATAATTTTTTATTGTAATAAATACTTAATTCAGTCATGTAGATATCATATACGAAAGACAAAAGGAATGACTGAAATAGTAAAAGTTCTCCAATTATTTTCTCTTGGTTATTTAAATTTTTAGGGCAACTGCCACCAATTCTAACTCCAAATCCCGCCACTCATATTTAATATAATCTAAAAATGACAATTAAAGACAATATTTAAAAAGTTCCACATAATACAAGATTTAAGGCTGATTTATATGTATACATTTATAAGAAACATAGATCCACAATGCACAGTTTAGGAATTTATATTTTCTATGTCTGTGTTTTCTGTTTTCTTGTATATTCGACGCGATTCGGTATACTTCGTTGTAGTTCAAATAAATTCTACTAGAGGTATAGAAAATACGTGTTTCTGTTTATTGCATGACGCCGTGATTGAAGGAAGAAAAGAACAAAAAAGTAATTAATTTAGTAGAAAATAGCTACATAGGTATGGTCTATATTCTGTCAGTTATAAATCCAGATTTGAAGTTTCTACACATACTGTAGTACGAAGTATATAAATGAAATAATAAGACTGAAAACGTAGCGTTCGATCTGGTATAGTCAATTAGTTATCCGTAGAGATTTTTTTCGTAAAACAGTTTTTTCTTTTCTTGTGCATTCTAAAAATGAGTAACGTCAATTTCAAACGATGGTGTGCTATCAGGTGTTACTTCAGACTTTGGCACAGTGCAATGGAAACTACGAAGACAGTGTTATTTTAAGAGAGCTGGATTTTCGGTGGCTTTAGGCATTTTTAGAAGGAAAAAAGTCGATTGAAGATGAAACACCCAGCGGAAGGCCTTCCTTTTCAAGAATTGATGAAAATGAGATTTTGACCAGTAAATACATTCCTGTGCGGCTCCTTAGCTTCCTTATTCACCTGACTTCGGTTTTTGTGACTTTTTACTTTTCCCGAGATTGAAAAATTCCCTCAAGGTAACTCATTTTGGAACTCTTCTAAACGGCTGTAACCAACCAGTTGAAGTTGATTCAAGTATCCGAGTTCCAGCGCTGCCATGAGGATAGAAAAAATCGTTTTCAGCACTGTGTGATTTCTCAAGACAATTATTTTGAGGGAAACAGTATTCAACTGTAATTCTATTCGAACAATTTTTTAAAAAAATTGAATATTTTCCAAAATTTGTTTTTAACGATTTTATGTTTATCTCACTTTTCTTAACCATAAACCTCAAAACAGCATTTAAATAAATGTCACCAATATGAGATAAATATATTTCGAATTGGAACAATTTTACATTAATTTCCGTAATCATCTGTTTAGCTAACAAAAACATATTCATCCCTTTTTATGCTTTGTATCATTCGAACCTTTTTTCGACAATTCTTACCCAGAAGAGCACACTATGTATCACTCATCGAATTCGTTTAATTTTCCTTTGGCTGTGAGTGCGTAACGAGCTGTATGCCTTTCCGCTGTCACGGACTGATCGCATTTCTGACGCCCCTAAACCCGAAACTCCTATCCCAACACAGATATTAAAAAGAGATTTACTCTGTTTTGTTTTCATGTAATTGGACTGGGGTTAAAGGTGGATTACTGTCAGGTAGGGTTTAATTGTTAGATTACAACTCGAAATGAAAAATATTTTTGCTGGGATGGACGGACGTCGCTGCAATTTCATTTCGGGAAATTAATTGCGGAAAGATATTATAATAAATTAAATTGAAACGATAATACTGTGTCTTTTGGTTACAGAACATTTTAAAATTAAACAAAAAATTACATGTGTGCTGTGCTATATATTATTCATGATATACAATAGGGTATAAATTAGGGTTGCCAGACATTCATTTTGTTTTTTTTTTTTGTTTTTTAATCAACCAATTTTATGTCACATTACATTAAGTACGCTTGCTTATGTAACAGGGGGGGGTGAAATTTAATGATGCTATGATAACTTACGATGATTTCAGAAAGAATGACGATGATCACAACACAACACTAAAACTCGATTTTACTTAAGATATAATTTTATTTACATTTTAACAAACTAAATTTATTACAAACTAAAACTAAACATTGCAAATAAAATGGTTACATTTTCCAGACTAAATATTGTATGAACAATCCGTTTGATTGTTCATACCGCGATCAGAGCGAAGGGCTCCGATATACGTGCGTCTTCACCAGACGCAAATACTCGACTTCCACAAAATCTGTTAAGATCGAGGGCTGAGAAGAAATCATCCCTCTGCCCTCCTTACCAGATTTTGTAAAAACTAATCTTTAAAAATACGATTTTCACGCATTCAGAATGACAGCGAAACGATAAATTTTCAACTTTATTACCAAAAACTAACACATCTCGATTCTGAATGCAAGAGATCAAATTTCCTTACGCTCAGGTTTTCAGTAACATATGGAAAACATTCCATATTGTTACATCATCCTCCCCTTAAGACATAAATATATTGTGCAACCACTATATATTTATTCTCAAAAGGAGTACCTTCAAACCTGAACGTAACTGAAATAAAAATACAAAACAAAAATAATAAACAAGTGAACGAATACAAGGATAATACAAAGAAATATTCAAAGAACAAAATACAAGTACCTAAAAATAGAGCGGTACAAATGACAAATACAGTGTACAGATAAATGACACAAAAAATAAAGACATACGAACGAATACAAGGATAATACGAAGAAATATCCAAAGTACAAAATTCAAGTAAAAATAGAGCAGTACAAATAACAAATACAGCGTATCGATAAATGACACAAACAATAAAGACATACAAACGAAACAAATGACAGAGTACAGACAATGACATATATATATAAAAACATATAACCGATTACAATTGTCAAATTATTAACATAAAAACAATATTCAATAAACATTATAAAAATTGAATATTATCAATAAAGGAAGGGTGTCTTTATTTGAGCTAATAATAACATGCACAAATAAACATAGAAAAAAAATGACAATTTTAAAATAGCATGCAATTTCCTTTTTAGCGTAAACACTAATAATCTGTTGCGTTTCAATGTCAACAAAAGCAATAGGGACACTTGTCTCTCAGCAGGGGGTGGCGGTTCTTCACACAACAAGGGCCTTAGTCCAGGTACCGCAAAGAGTTTGGGTACGGCACGTTTCAATATGACACAAAACACAGGGCTGGGGTCAATGCACTTTAAAACTGACACTACACTGAACTTTGAAGAAGTTGCTGTGTCCTCTTCGAAGTCGCTGCCCTGGTCGTCGTCGTTTTCTTCGTCAACCGATCTCTTGTCCGTTTTCGTAGCGATGTTTATATCTTTTCCTATGGTGTGTTCGTCCTGTTGTTTATTCAGAAGCTCTATCGATGTATTTTCCTCGAATAGTTCGATCTCTTCCTTTACCTGTATGCCGTTCGTGCTACTGGTGGCATCAGTTTCCACTTCTTCTTGTAGGCGCGGGATGCCTACCACCACAGGACGCCTCTCGGCTGCCAGCAGCGCTTCAAAATCAGCCGCACTGATTGCTGCTGACGGATTTTGCACTCCATCATCCTTGCAAAGCGCGGTTTGGCCGTGTGCCATCAAAGGGTGCAAAGGATGCAATGGAGGCAACGCTATTTGCGTCTGTGGTGCGTATACAGGTAGGTGTACACAACCTTGCAAGTAAAAGTTGGGCATACAGGGCGGGAAAAATGACGCTGGCAGCAAGGTGTACCGACCAAAGGTTGATCTCAACCAATACACCAAGCCATGCCCAGTGGTAGGCCGTTTCCAAGTTGGAAGTCCCCAATAAAAATCTTTTGCCTTACCACTGAGTCGGATTCGAATTGCCTGTCCGAGAAAGACGTCATCCCAGCCGTAAGCATTTCCAGTAAAGATCATATGCTGGATGAAGTTCTCCACGAGTCCAGCATCATCACCAGAGCACGGCGTAATAGACATTATGGCGGAGAACGCCTCTGGTGATGCACTTGGCTTGGACTGCTTCTGTTGTTGCGTCGCCATCATCGTCGGTGCCGTAGTGGTGAGCGGATTCATCCTCCCGTCACAAACGTTTTAAATTTATGAAAAATTTGTTCAAAGTTTGAACATAGGATCTTTTCGGATCGTCATTGGGTGTGTAATTAATTTTTTAAATTAATTTACCCTCAGATCCTACCGTCGACTGCGCCAATGTAACAGGGGGGGGGGTGAAATTTAATGATGCTATGATAACTTACGATGATTTCAAAAAGAATGACGATGATCACAACACAACACTAAAACTCGATTTTACTTAAGATATAATTTTATTTACATTTTAACAAACTAAATTTATTACAAACTAAAACTAAACATTGCAAATAAAATGGTAACATTTTCCAGACTAAATATTGTATGAACAATCCGTTTGATTGTTCATACCGCGATCAGAGCGAAGTGCTCCGATATACGTGCGTCTTCACCAGACGCAAATACTCGACTTCCACAAAATCTGTTAAGATCGAGGGCTGAGAAGAAATCATCCCTCTGCCCTCCTTACCAGATTTTGTAAAAACTAATCTTTAAAAATACGATTCTCACGCATTCAGAATGACAGCGAAACGATAAATTTTCAACTTTATTACCAAAAACTAACACATGTCGATTCTGAATGCAAGAGATCAAATTTCCTTACGCTCAGGTTTTCAGTAACATATGGAAAACATTCCATATTGTTACACTTATAATGGGAATAATACTCAATTTTCATTGTAAATACTATGGAACCTGGGGAATTTAAACATGGCATGTAATGATATTTTCGAGTCTCCGTCCGATAGGACTAGTATTACAGAACTTAAAATAACAAGTGCAATGAATTTTCAATTACATTGTAAGAAGGAGGAATGAGTATTTACGATTGGTTAAAGTGTCTTATGTTATTATTAAGATTAATATAAATTATTTAAAAAAATTCATTGCGTGTTCAGATTAATAAATAAATCACCTATTTCATGTAAATATTAAATTCATTTTTGTCGTTGTATGGTGAATGTAATGGGAATAAGCAATTTAAATTGGAATGTCCTCTCATCGTATCAAATGTCGGACAAAAACACTATGTGTTTGGTATAATAAACATCACTTATAATAACGCAATGTGACAGTTCTCAAATTAGGTGATATCCGAATTTTAGCGGCATTGTTGATCCTAGGCAGCCATGCAAAAACCATCGCGCTGACGTACGGATTATAGATATTCACTTTTTGCATGATAATTCTCATGACGGACCACTGAATTCCACCCACTGTTTTTGCGGACGAAAGATTATGTCAGCGGTAATTAGAAAAGAAGTTCAAAGGTCAGGGCTGTTTTATATTTAGTTTGTAGTTTCTTCCATAAAAATAAAATTCATGACGCACTTATTTTATTTATTTAATGACTTACAAATACATATAATACATCCCATTGGGTATAAAGGGCAGATGAAATCGAAATGAGAATTTTATGTATGTCTAGAAAAATTTTCTTGCATTTTACCGGTGAGATTTGAACCCCAGATCTCACATTTCTCTCAGTTCGAATCGGAGTGCGTTAACCAATTTATATAATATTTTTATCTTGGAAAATTAAGTTATAAACCAGACGAGTGTTTGTTATCAAGTAATTAGATTTTTGGACAATTTTCGTCGAATTCGATTCGATTGAACCATTGGCCACAGATTAATTATCAACTGATTCAAGAAACAAACATAGATCAACATTTATTCTAATTCACCAATTTGATTCACAGTTTTCTTTAATGTTTTTGACAGTTCATATAATTTTAGGAGTGTGATTGTAATTTTTTGTTGACATATGATGTATAAATATCATAGATCAAGACAAAATATTTATGTATTTATATTTTTCACATTTTAAAAAAAAACTGGCAAAGAAGAACGAAAATGTGAGATAGTACATCGATTCATTTAGATTTGGGAAAATTTCAATATTTTAGATTAATCTTAATAGCTAAAATATTGTGGACAAAAAATTCATATGTCAAAAAAAGCTTCATTTTTACCTCCCGCCTATCAATATATAGATAAGGGAGGTATTGTTTTTGGTCAAATTTCTCGAGTGTGAGTTTTCAACATATGAGCACGAATTAGGGTCTCTAGAATAAGATTTTACTATTTTTACCGTGATGTCTGTATGTCCGTGTGTGCGTGTGTGCGTGTGTGTGTGCGTGTGTCTGTGACGATTTTTCGTCCACGATAACTCCAATACGATACAAGTAAAAAATATAATATTTCGTATTTAAGAGTTCTATTCTAATATGATGAACTGATTAGATTTTGACTACAATTGGTTAACCGGAAGTAGTACTTTACTTGAAGCTTTAAACCGTTTTTCCTAAAAAATACTTGTAAATACCATATTTTCGCAAATTTCGTTATTATAAATACAAAGATTTTTTAATTTTCTACCGATCTGCATAATTACGTTTATATATGACTTCTAGCTAGATAGAAAAAAAAATATAAATTATAATAATTTTACATATCGTTTAGGCTGAGGAATTTCGATAAAACAGATGAGTTATTCATATGTTCACAAAATTTGACATATGATGTCAAATTTGATGTAAGTAAGTGTAAAAGATAAAATAAGTAAAAAATGAAGAAATTTTATTGTAAAATTTAAAAAGATGGAAGAAATATATTAGGAATGTATTTACATGCTTGAAGTAAGTTCAGTTCCGGTTTTAGTAATGTCAAAAATAGCTGTCATATTGGTCATACAAAATTTATGAAGGAAATTTTAGGTATGAAATGAATTAAAAATATTCCGAACTGCAATAACAAACTAATTTTAAAACTACAAATTAAATGTATTGAAAAACTTATATAGATAAGAATAGGACAAGTTACATTTCTTATCTGATAATTTCCTTCACGTTAACTCAACAACATAATTATTATACTTATATAGAATATATTACTACAGTGGCGGGAGGTATTGTGTTGGACACACCAGATTTTTTAAAAGTGAATTAGGCCGTTTATGAATGACCACTTTGCCATTCTGTCAATTTCACTAATTTTTAAATACAGTTATCGAAAGTTTTTTTTTTATTGAGATTTTTTTTATATATTCACAATTTTCTTATATATTATTTTGAAAATATAAAGATAATAAATCATTCATTTAAATTCTGTTCTGTGGTATCATGCGCAAATTTCAAAACTAACGAGACAACATAAGTTTGACATTTTGATAAGAAATATAATATAAATTGAAAAAAAGATATATGTATATAAATTTTACAAAACCGGGGTCCGATAGAATCCGGGCCCTAGTTGTTTGTTTTACATGTCTACTGGCCCTTGGCTTTGAATGTATTTATATTAATTTATATTTTAAATTAACTTTTTTAAAATAAAATTGAAAAATTAGGTTGACCCTATTCGTCTGGCAATTTATTTCTTGGGGTTAAATTGTGGTGGAGCATAAAGCAGGCTCTTTGGTCTTTAGATAAAGAGCACAGTTTATTACAAGGAAATCCACGATTATGCATAAATCGGCAATTCGGTATTCATTTCGGGTAGACAAAGAGGCCGCGGTACTTAAAGGTAGATGAATATCTTCCGTCCATAAACTGGATTGCTGGATGTGAGATGGCCCACTTACTGCCTTCTTTCCCCTCCGCGTCCCTTCTCTTTCACGGGGGAGCTTAACTTGTTACAGATATTTAACCCAGTTTTAAAACTCTCCCGCGGTTTTTAAAATATCATTACTTATTTGGGACCAAGAAGTTATAAGTGAGTTTTACCGAATTCAATGGCTTGTAGTCCTGTTTTACGTGAAAAACATTTTCAAACGAATGAAAATATTCTTTGGAAACAACTTATTAATAACTACAGTGAACCCTTTTCATTTAATAAGTATGTTGTTGGACATTTGACAAACGATAGAAGTAACGCAAATAGAAGTACAGTATACAACTTGTAGCAAAATAAGGTAAAAAAAAAGAAAGTAATAATCGATACAGCCACGGTAGTAACAAATGGTGTCTTTCATTTCATCGTATGAACCTCATTCGACTGCTTATTATTTTGAAAATTGAGTGATCGGTAAACATGTGAGGAAATAGGTACTTACGTAACAAGTATGGAAAGTAAGTATTATTAGTCAAGTGCTATGTTCAAAATTTATTTTATACACTTGCTGCATACAACATTTTTACTATATCCGAAAATTAAAAACTTAAATAAAAAAAAACATTGATATCTGTGTCATGTATTGTGGGTAAGATACTGTCACCATAGCAACGACAATATTAAAAATTAAGTTTGATTAATGATTTTTTGGAAAATCGAAAATGTTTAGGTTAAGTAAATAAATTTGTAGGCCTTTAGGTTCCTGTGATTCAAAATTTCGTCATTTATTAATAGGACGTTTCGGGCTATATTCGCCCATCATCAGCAAGAAATGTGAAATTAGATACATTTGTTAGAATATTATGTGTTACAGTTGACAATACGCTGATACATTGTTAATATACCAAAGTTGAATAGTTTAGAGATTATAATTTATCTAATTTTTTTGTTTCATTAATAATTGTAACTCTAACATAATGAGAGTCGGTGCATGTTAGTGCTACAATTATTAGTGAAAAGAAAACCGAGATAAATTATAATCTCTAAAGTGTTCAACTTTTGTATATTAACAATATATCACCGTAATAAACTGTAACATATAATTTGTCTACTGTTTTACAATTTGTCAAAAAATTTAACAAAGCGTTATAACTATAACGAACGTTTTATGAATATGGGCATAATGCCCATATTCATAAACGTTCGTTATATTTATAACGCTTCGTTATCCTTTAAACGAATCATTAAATTGAATATTCATATTCATAAACATTCGTTTTCAATGACATTCGTTAAATTGTTCGTTATATTTAATGACTGCATTTTCTTTCATTAAAAATATAACAAACCGTTATATAGTTGTCATCTCTCAAGTCACATAAGTTTTATGATAATGGTAAATAATTTTTTTTTGATATTATACGAATGTAATTAATACGTAGGTGTAATCAACATAATATAGTCGGCTGGATGGCTGAGCGAGCTAGCGCACATCTCTGCTCGCTGTGACGTCATACGAACCTGAGATCCTCAGTTCAAGTCCCAGCGACCGACAACGTGTGATTTGTCGTAAAATAAAAAAACACAGCTACTTGTGTATCACACTCGGATGCTATAGACTTGCCATCTATACATCTTAAATAGAAGTAGCAATGGCAAATGAAACAACCGACAGTACGGCAGTTAGAACTGCGGCTCGGTGAGTTCGGTTGCCCTATGCTCCGCTTTGGAGATACAGGAACACATTATAATCAACATAATATATAATTTTAGCAATGTCTTCGTCTTCTGAAACGTCAATATCTTCTTCATTATCATTTTTGTCAAATTCTGACGAAAATCTTATAGAAAACATATTGTTGGCAATGCCCAGACCACGATTATTTAGAAATCGGAATAATCCAATAGAAATATTCGATAATTTAGAATTCTAGCAGAGATACAGATTTTCTTATCTGGATTATTACCATGTCATCAGCATTATCTTTTCTTTTTAAATTGTCATAAAAAGTCTTTAATTGCGATGTAGATCGGGTACCACCAGCAGAACAATTAAATTCGGTTGTAATTTTTTCACACGCACCATTTTTTTCTTTAACATTGTTCTTCTTATTTTCTATTACTTTTAAATAATTTTTGTTTTCCAATATATTTAAGAAGAGTTGTATACCATTTTCGGTAAAATTTTTAACTTTTACCCTTTTCTTAATAATTGACATTTTGATATATTTCTTTTTGACGTTAAATTTGTAACATGAAATTAGCTTTCAACGCAAAAAGTTACCAGATATTTTAACAATCATTATATTTAAATAAATCGTTATATTTGACATTTATTGTTTATAAATATGGTTAAATATTTAACGTTCGTTAAATATTAACAATTCGTTCTGTAACGAATCGTTATAATGCGTTTTATGAATACGGGCATAAAACAAATATATCTAATTTACATATTTTCTGTTGATGATGTGCGAATGTAGCCCGAAACGACTTATTAATAAATTTTGAATCACAGGAATCTAAAGGCTTACATTTTATTTTTGTGAAACCGGAGCGAAAGTACTATTTTCGCTCCTACAATGTAGCGCGAAATCTTCTGTTTTTTGGGCAGTAAATCTGCTACAATCTCTACTGCCTCTTCTTTTATATCTACAAGAACCTCTTCAATGTGATTAGTTTCACTTACAATTTTTTTTCTGTTACCTTAGAAATGAAAAAAGCACACTACTAAATACTTATAGGCAATTTCTTATTATATTTAAAATTATTTATATATTATGATCAAATATAACACGAAAAAATTAATATATGATAATATACGACACTAATCATCTACCTGACTCTTACGTAAATAACTATTACTTAACCTAAAAATTAAGTTTGTTAGAACTCATTGTCAACACATGTTAATGTTTCAAAACTAGGTTAATACTTAATCTGTTTATAAAAGTTATCACGCATGTCTCATTTATTCATATATGTTTTAATAAATTTTATTACTTCTATTATTACTTGAAAATTAACCGTACTTATTGTGTACGTTATCTAGCAAACTTTAAAGAGTGTTTGAAGTATTTATTTATGGCCAAAATAAAAATATTTCACAATTACATTTTTGTAAGTAGTTAAAGAATCACATTATATAGAAAATACATACTCGTACAAATTTATTATTAATTATTATAAAAATTAATAATTTTTAATCAATCATTTCCAATATTTCTAAATAATTGTTTATCTACGATAACAATATTATTTTTTAATGTCTTAATTTCACTGTTATCATGCTTATAATGATATTTTCTAGAGAATCTTATAAAGTTATTTGAGGTAGTACCTATTGTAAGCATTCAGTAACTCTTTCGATACGTGGAAATCCGTGTTATAGTAAGTGTTGCCTCCGGTTCAACGTTAATTCCCAGGATCGGTGTGGTATTAGTTTACCATACGCTGCGGCGTGACTTTTCTCACCAGAATCTGATTTCTCACCCTGGACAACGAGCAAACACTTTCCCATGCTAAAAATCTATTTATACACGTAATCGATGTCAGAGATCAATAGGCCAGACTCTCAACCGTGAAGGAATTCCAAAAATAATAATAAGACAGATTCAACGCTAGAATTATGAGATTTTTAAAGGAATAATTGATCGAAGATAAAAGTTACTAACCGTTTTTTTTCGAAAATTTTAATTCACAATCACTAGTTATCTTCCTGTAAGCTATGGTTCGGGTAATGACGTCACGATAAATTTTTATTAATTTATACATACCTCATTTATTATTAAGTACCAACTTTGGTTAATGTACTTTTATCACTTTCTGTTCTGGATATTTGTATCGTACCATGTACTTTTTGAGGTTAATATAATATTCCTCCGGTAATTTCATATGCGAGTAAGAAATGTTTTTTCAACCCTCTTCAGACATTTACGCAAATCATAAAAATAATATCACATGTGCAATAGTTTGAAATTTGTTGACTTTATAGTTAAATTAAATTCGAAATGTCAGTAGTAAAATGTTATAAGTTATGAGAGGACGTTAAAAATAATATCTAGAGAAATTTTTCACAAGAACATAATATACTTTTATGGACAAGTTCTTTCAAACAGCTCACACTTTCTACATCTAGTACTATATCAATTTCTTTCACAAATATACTGCTCCATATTTCAACAATTTTATGGAGCACCGACCTACGACGAACAACTTTCAGACGATAAAGAAAAATACTCCGATTCTGCACTACACAATAACCTAAATAGCAAGGTTCTTAAACTGAAACTATAACGGTGGAATAACTGTTTTAAATATGCAGCGAATGAAGATCAATTTTAACTTATAATCTATTGCTGGATGTGCTATGTTGTGTCATCACAGATATCAGTAATCATATATTTATAAGGAAGAGGAAGTTTAGCTTATTTGGGGAGTGTAATTTAGCAGTCATTTGAATTGGGAAATACATGTTAGAAATTTGTGCCCTTAAAACAATATTTTAAGATTATTATAAAATCTGTCTTGATGTCTCATATTTATAGAGTAATAGAGAAAAGTCCCATTCACCTAGAGCTTTTTGGAGTGGTATATTGTAGTGTAGAGTATTATAGTGTTATATTGCAATAATAATGGCATGTATTGTGCAAGTTTTCATTCACATAGAAAATTATTATAGTGGCATTGCACTGAAGTACTGACACATCCTTGTCAAATAACCAAATTTTGTCCAGTATGACAGAAGCGTTTTATGTAATAAGTAAGAAAACAAAGATTATTATTTTACGCATACTAAAATTAAAAAGCGAGACGCAATCGAGTTTTTTAAGGGGACAAATAAATAACTACCCAGTTTCCAAAAATTTATTTGAGACTTTGAAATATTGCCTTTTTGATGAAAATTATAGAATAAACAATAAAGACAATAACAAGGACTTAATTTTCTGTTTTACCATGGCCCTATAACATAACAAAACTGTTAACCTAACTAACTCAAATAAGTAAAATGAAGAACATCTTATTAAATGGAAGTAAAAAAAATGGAGAGAAGAAATAAGCAGAATTGCGGTCAATTGATAAAATTTATTAGTGTAAGGCAAACATTTGACTATCGACGTCGATGGTGGATTCGTCTTACGCCCTGAAAACAATAATATTTACCTGCCAATCTACAACAATGGCGACAATGATATTTTGAGTAAGACGTTTCACATTTGTACATAACAAAGTTTCAAAGAAAATTCCATGTTTTGATTAATTGTTGATTCAGATCGGCTTAGTGGTAGAGCAGAAAGTTTGGAACTTGCAAGGATCTGCCACTGCAATACAACAGCAACACCAATAATCCTAAATGTGAACAGTTTCATTTACTTTCTTTAAATAATAATACTGCATTACATGAACATGGGTTTTAGAGTTACATTCTTGAAATATTTATTCAAAAATATAATTGCAGTATTTATTTTTCTTGCATGTCGACTTGACAGGAATTTAAAATCTTGTTTCCATCTTGACATATTTAGTGACGGTTACATTTCCATAATACTTACAATAATTTCACAGGCGCCGGCTAAAATCACGGCAATTTCACCACACCTTTTTAATTACAATAACTCCCAAAGCTTAACAAGATATTCGCATATAAATCCAGAATTAAATGCTCAAAGTGTTATATAGTAAAAACAAGTAATCAACTCTTAACCGGCCCGCAAAAATTAATTTAAAAACATTTCCATCAGGGCCGGAATAACCGAATTTACAATTTAATGGTTTCCGAGCCAATTCATCTTGAGAGTGAATCGGTCGGGGCGGGCAATTAAAGCGCAGGAGGACGCCGAGGACGAATTTGCATGGGACGCCGTGGGCAGGGACGCACGGGAGGAGGGGTCTTTGCATAAACCAATAAACGAATTAACACAATCCACAAGGAAGGTTTCACACTGTTATTATAACAATAACCCGTTTTTAAGCGCCTGGCTTGTTTCGTTGGATTGGAAGCCGCTTCGGGGAGGATAATTCCAACCAGTGGCGGCGCGCCAGTGGGGGCCACAGAAAATAAAAATATAAAACTACAGGAATTATATTTAATTTTATTTCTGATTTTAGTAAAGGAATATTTTTGTCTTATTAAGTCTCATTTCTCAAGAAATCTGGCTGGCATAGATAATGCACAATAAAATACTGTGTATCTAGTAGGAAAACTGATACATTCCCGGAAGGTGGTGGAAACTGTGAAACGGATCTAGACAAGGCCAGCAACACCAGGAGCATGGGAAGTCACTTTTCCTACGTGGTACAAATACTATGTTTTTCGATTGGTTTATATTCAATAATAATAAAATAAATATTATAATGCACTTTCCAGTTCTAAAACACACCGGAAAGGTATAAGTTTTCTATACATAAGTACTTATGTATGTTTGTCAGTCTTCGTTAATAAGTTACAATGCACTGAGGACTGAGCTCCTAGGTCACGTCACATCGCTCAGTAAATTAAATGAAATAATTAACTTATCTTTAAAATAATAAAAATCCAACAATTATATAAAAAAATTCTATTCTAGGGAAATTTTGAAGTATTTGGTTTACTTTTTATGCTACTAAAATCACACAAAAATCCAGAACATCAGTGTAAGCTGAGAATCAGCCCATTCTGAATACCTGGTCTGATTTGTGAAACCAGAACACCATACAGAACTTCATTGCTCCAAAAAGCAAACCTAGAAATAGAGAAAAAACTTTAGAATGCGCTAATTCTTGACACATTGAAACCATATCACAATCCATAGCAGTCAAATCTGCTTCAGAATGTGCCTTGATTTCAGCAGATCTAGAATTACAGCAAACACTTCTGAGTATGCTAGTTCCTGACCCACTGAAACCAGAGTACAATCTAGAGCAGTTAAATATGCTCCAGAATGTGCCGTGGTTTCAGCAGACCTAGAATTAGAGCAAACAATTGTGAGTGCTCTAAATCCTGAACCACTGAAGTCAGAGCATAATCCAAAGTAGCTAAACATACTTCAGAATGTGGTCTGATTTCAGCAGACCTAGAATTAGAGCAAACAAATCTGAGTGCTTTAATTCCTGACACAATGAAACCAATGCACAACCCAGAGCAACTAAATCTGCTCCAGAGTGTGCTCTAGTTTCAGCAGACCTAGAATTAGAGCATATACTTCTGAGTGCTCTAATTCGTGATCCACTGAAACCAGAGGACAATTCAGAGCAACGAAATCTGCTCCAGAATGGGCTCTGGTTTCAGCAGACTTAGAATTACAGCATACACTTCTAAGTGCTCTAATTCATGACCCATTGAAACTAGAGCACAATCCAGAGCAGCTAATTCTGCTTCAGAAAGTGCTCTGGTTTCAGCAGGCCAAGAATAAGAGCACACGCTGAAGCATGCTTCAATTCCCGGCCAGCTGAACTAGATCACCTTCAGAGCATCAGATGTCCTGGAAGGCGGTCTAGCCAGACCACCTGAGTAGGACTAATTACTAGCGTTTTAGGATCCCCGGTATATCCCGAGATGCGCATTATTACCAGACATATAGATTTCTGTTGGCTGATATTCAATCTGCAATCAGTGTCGGACTGGCAAGTTTTGACCCACCGGGCAAAATATAATTTTTGACCCCATAGGAATGAAATATGAAAATATAAAAAACAATTATATTTTAAATAGTATATTGTGTTATTAGGAGTAAAAGTGATACTTTGTGTGGCTAGCATGGAAGTTTGCACGACGAGCGAAGCGAGTCGGACAATTGCATGCAAAGCACACAAAGACACTTATACTCTGAATAACACATGCTATTTTTTCTTCAAACTTAGAAATTTTAAAAAATAAACTACTATTTGACGTTTAATATGTAGGTTACCTGTCAGTTATTCATTATTTTTAGTAACTTTATTCTTAGGTTATCTAGTTTTTATTGTGATATTTAGGGCGATATTACAGATTTCTATTGTACAAGTTACTTCTTATTGGCTGATTCTACATACGGCGGCGAAGAAATTAAACGGCGGCTAGAATAAAAAATTATATTACGGAGGCATAGAAATTAAACTTCAACCTTGTCAATCACGTCACAGAAGATGTCACTTTTATGACGTTTGAAGAAAAAATATTTTTTTATTGTTCAACATAAAAGAAAACATATTTTTATTTAAATAAAGTTTTTGATACAGGATATATATATATATATATATATATATATATATATATATATATATATATACACAGTGTTCCATTTAAGCGTGCCACCATTGCTATCTCGAGAACTATAAGAGCTACGAGGTTGGTTAAATTAGCAAAGAACCACCATTTTACAAGAAAAAAAAGGGTGCTATGATTAGAAAACATAGACATATAGTTCTGTCTAACATTGCTTGATTATTTTTTGTTAAATTTTATGTTCTTAAACTGTCAGTTTTAAGACGAAAATGAATTGTTTTCTATCCAAAGCACTCTTCTTTCAGCCAGATATAAATAAAATACATATAAATCTAACATGCATTTTTCTCAGTTATTTTGTTATATTAGTATATGATATGTTTATATCGTTGAATTCAGAGAAAAATACTCTATTTAATAACCTAAAAATAAAAATATGTTCCCATTTAAAATAAGAAAGTTGTGTCCCGTATTTTGAAAACCACTGGTCGAAAAAAAAAAATTTTTTTGCTCATTGTATTAGTCTTGTAAAATGGTGGTGCTTTGTTAATTTAACCAACCTCGTAGCTCTTATAGTTCTCGAGATAGAAATGGTGGCACACTTAAATGGAACACCTGTATATATATATAAATATGAAGGTAGATAAGACTAGAACAAAAAAATTAAACTATTACCTACCTCTTTAAAAATAAAAACAAATTTATTCCTAACAAAATAATAAATTACATTAGTAACTTGGATTTAATCATGGGTGATTTCATAGCAAAGATGTCTATGATATTATTATTATCTATGCTCTATGCTATGTAATATATCCTTTTCCACATTCATAATTATGAAAGCTTCTAATAACTCTTGGCCTAATTGTGATCCTAAGCGATTCTTTATTATTTTTAATTTTGAAAACACTATGAGCCTCGCTATGAGAGCATCGGCAAGTCGCAGCCAACGACAACATATAAACCTTCTAATGTTTTGTTTTCGGTAAGCCATAAAGGGAAATAAGAGATAGATAGGTATATGATGAAAGTATTGTTTGAGCATTACTCGCTAGAGGCATCAGTGTAGTTGTCATTAATTTTTGTTATTGATCATTATTTACGGTTTTTCTTTCGATTATTTTTAAAATATATAAATTTAAAACATCCAATTCTAATGTCATTCTTAAAAGCACGGACGCTTCATGTGAGCAATACGCAACAATAATACTGTGTGACTTATCGAAAACATAACGAACCAAGTGAAGTTTAAAGTCTGTACTCGGATTTTTATAAAAAAAAAATATATATATAAAGCTATGAATCATTTGTACTCAGTTTTTAATAATCACATAATGTCTCTATGTACAATCACATATTAATTTGTATCGTTGAACAATTTGATATATAAGAACGTCTTTCGTGTCTTGTTTTATCTGAACAGCCTTGATGTTTCGAATATACTACTTTTATACACGTTGTGTATCTGACTGCTTTGATTTTTCCAAAACTAAATAAAATGTCTGAAAAAATTTAGCAGAAAGTTCAATAACATGGTGCTAGGCAAACTGAATAGATTATATATTTTTCTTTTAGCCAAATAATACACAGTTACCAATGCACTAAATTTATATAAATCTCCGACAGGTTATCCTTATCATGTATCAGTGTAGATGACACAACTAAGGAATCCTTTTTGCATAAAAATCCGAGTACAGTTTAAATTTTTTTTCGTTAGGCTATCTACCTATTTGTAGAATATAATTCAGGTTTTTATTTTTAATATTTTAGTAACAGGTTAAGCTATTAGTTTTTAACTAACCAATTAACATTTTAATATTTTGTCTAGAAATTTGGCCCCCATTTGATAAATTATTTGGCCCACCGGGATTTTGCCCGGTTGCCCGGCGTGCCAGTCCGACACTGTCTGCAATTGTGCCTGTACATGGGAATTTTAAAGTGAAAATTTGTATACGTAGGTACTTTGACGTGAGGAATTTACTGGTAATATTTTTAAAGGTGTAACTCAGACCAGTTTTAGAGTAGTAGGCAATTTCTAAAAAATGGAAGAACAATACAATAGTTCTTTAAAATAATAACAATTCAGGGCTTTATTGCTGTTGCAGCGTTAAGGGAAATGTTCCGATGCCCCTATGTAGTTGGCGCCCATGCTGTCTTAATAATTTAATAACTCTCCAATAGAACAGGTAAATAAGAAATTAAAACATATATCATTACTCACGTATGAAATGCAAATAATATGACAGAACCGATACTTATCATCGTTACTCACAATGATTTGATGTCATCCTTATTGGGCGAGACATAATTGACACCTTGGTTAAAAAGAAAACCCTTTTTCCAGTGGCGTACACACAAATTAAGATTAAGTACAAATGTATGTTCGCAGAATTAATTTAAAGTTTATTCAAAACGTTATTTAGTTTATTTGCAAAAAACCTTTTCAATTATCCAAGACTGCATTAACACAGTAATTACAATCCTTTGCCTCGTGCATAATCCACGATTCTGAATGATTAATGTGATGCTGTGTACATTATAGAATTTTTCTCGTCGTCAATAACAGAATTCCATTTAAATATGTTTTTAACCAATAATTTTTATAACAATAAACACGATACATAAAAAATAAACTAGAACTGTTCATTGAAAATTAATGAATAGTTTTAATTGAAAAGTAATAAATACTGCCATTTAAAAATTTTTTATTTTTTTAGAATTGAAGCACATTAATATTAAATTCAAATTACAAAAATGTAGAAGTTTATTAAATTATTAAAAATAAAAATTTGTGTAGCTTGAAATATATTATCGTTACTCTATTTTTTATTTGAATAATTTAGCCCCAATATACACAGTTAGAAATTGGTTGTTAAAATTAACTAAATATTAACAAAATTAAAGGGCTCACCAGGTCCACTAAAAATTTTGTTAAACTTTTGTTAAAATGAAGTTGTTAACATAATTTGTTAAATTGTAACAAAATCAATTTGTTACTTTTTAGCACCCATATTTGTTTAATTTACCTCTCGATTTTGTGAAATTTAACAAAATGTATTTGTTACAATTGACAAAAATTTTAGTTAATTTAATAACACGATTTGTTGTTATCTAACAAAATATGTAGTTATTTCTACAACTTATTTTGCACAAAATACTATCTGTTATTGTTAAATTAGCAATTAATTTAGTTTTTAGTAGCAAATAATTTAGTTAAATTGTACAAATCCATTTGTTAAATGCAATTTTATTTTAAAAATATTAACAAATATTTTAGTAAATATTATAACAAAATATAATGTAAAATTAGGTAACAATAAAACATTTTATTAGACAAAGTATATAATTTATTGCAAAAACAAAAATCTCCATATTTTTACACAAGTATATAAATCGTGTTATCGTGTACATTAGGTAGGAGGAAGCAAATGTAGGCTACAAAAATCCTTGTGGTTTTATTCCAACCAGTTTCTGATGTAACTGAACAATTAGCATTTTTTAATGTTTCTTTATAAACAGAGAATATTTTGTCAGCAGTGTTAATAAATGTTTGTTTCTCTCGTAATTGATCTGAAATAAATTCACATAGTAGGTATAACGTAACCACAGTAAATGAAACAAATTTTATACCAAGCCTTTTGTATCGGCAAACCTTGGAAATGTTTCTAATATGTTGATTGATTTATTTTGTCGTCTATAATGGAGAGTAAGTTCTGTTTTTTTTGAATATTAACTCTATTTGTTTTGTGTTTTGCGGGGTAGATGATTTGAGCCAATGGATGACATCTTCAGTTTTCTCTAAATCATTATCTTCTGTTGGCAAAGGCGGTGTAGGTGCTGCCGATGCCGACTTTGTTTCTGAAATAATTTAATGTCGTACGATCACGACGATTTATTATTCAGTATTCAGTATTTCAGTCTGAAGTATAACTTCTTTTGTATTAGTTGCCGAAGTAATTCCGTCAATTCTGTCGGAGAAATATGTCTACCACATTTTTGTCCATTTTTTAAAATAAATAATTGTTAATCAAGAGTAAAACACAAAATCTAACCTCAATTTTAATCACTGTTGTCCGTTTGATTCTCTACAGCTGAACTAAACTGCAACGCAATACATACGCGTACCAAAAAAATCTTGTTCGTGAATTTAACAAAATATTTTGTTGCTTTATGAAATATACAAATAATATTGATAACGTAACAAAATATTTAGTTATTGTAACAATTTTTTTTGTGAATGTGTACAAAATATTTTGTCTTCTTTTAACTTGTAATTTTGTTTTCATCTGACATAACACACTTTGTTGAAATTAACAAAACTTATTGTTAATCAATAAAAACTATTTCGTTAATAACACAACAACTTTTGTTACAGTTAAATACCGACATTTATATTTGTTAAATGTTAACAAATTCAAATTTTAACTAAAAATTTTTGGTTTCAACTAAGTTTTTTGTTAATATAACTACATGTCTAGCAAATTTTAACAAAATTTGATCAACAAAATATTGACAATTTGAAATTTTCAACAGTGTAAAGTTAAGCCATAAAGAAAGAACAATTTTTTCTTCTCGTTATAAATATATCCTCATTATTTCAATTTTTTCGATCAATTATAAAAGCGTTATTCGTTATTTTTGAATTTACAGAAGTAGAAAAAATACAGTATTATATTCGGAATTATGGACATTCACTCGGTTGATTGCAAAACTTGCCTACGTGAAGAAAACTTTATCTTCCTGAATAATGAGTATCATAAACCCTTATACAGGATGGCATAAATATCCTATTTTTTTAAAATCAAAAGAAATAATGTTTTTTTTATTTAAGTCGGAAATTCAAAATTTATAACAATAAAGTGGTTTTTTTATATAATGTCAGCCAGTACGGTTGTGTGGTCGTGGCGTGTCTTGTCTGATCGTGTAGATAAGCAACATAGCCCGCCCTGTCCAATTGGATGGGTTGCCGCACAACGGCTCGGTGTGTGCTGGCCTTGCAGAGACTGTAGGCTGACAACCTGCATCACTAAAATGCAAGTAAAACATGTCACGAAACAAGTACTTCAGGTACTTGAGGCCTTGTTCCACATAGGAATGTTGTGCCATTGATGATGATGAATATCCTAATATAGTTTTAACAACGGTTAAAAAGGAAGCAAACTTTTTGCAAGTGATAAAACGTTATTTTTCCTTACTACTAGCACCATTGGCACTATTTGTTGTTAAATTATCTCGCTGAATTACACTACCATTTTATTTCCTTCCGATAAATTTTAGTTTGACAACTCGACCTTGTAACCCGACAGCAAGACTTGAAAACTGTTTAAAAGTCAATCCCACTATGGTGTCGTAATTTTATTAATTTTTTTTTATTAAATTTCTAGGAAACAATATTTCGTGATCAACATAAATTTATTCAGCAAAATATAAAGCTCTTGTGTAATTACACGTGATAAATCAAATGCAAATTTATATTGTTTCATTATCTATTAATTATATTCCATAAAGGATTTCGATTAGTTTGTCACCAATAACTTAATCCATGAACCCTGCCCTGCCGTGTAATCCACTATACATCATCTCCCCTGCATTCCTTCGCCGCTAGATTCCTGATGATTACGGTATGTCGGAAGGTGCCATAATGAGTAGGCTCACTCCGCTCCCCTACGGCTACCAGAGGGTGCTGGTGCCGGCTCACCACTGTAATTGCCACCTTTCAACGCGTATCACCGGACACCGTAATCACAAGGTGATGGAAAGATGAATATGAATAGGACTACACAGGCGTAGATCACATTTCATCTAGATTGCATTCAGATTACTGTGTCAAAGGAAAGGGAAATTGTATGAAAAGGACAAGTTTGTACTTGTTCTCAATTTTTTACACCTATGTGGACATGATTTTTCACGGTTACTGTAGTTTATTTTTGTATTTCTAAACGAAATTGTAATTATATATAGGAAGCTTTTAATTGGGTAACTCTAATGCCTGTATTCATAGTCGGTACTTCGCCTTGACTCATACTTGAGTACTGTCAAATGCTGTCATATTGTCAAATTTACAAATATTCCCAACGAAATAACTACAATTTGTCCAAATCTCTACCTTTGGGTTATTACTTAGACGAGAATTCACGAAGTTATTTCGTTGGAAATATTTGTAAATTTGACAATATGACAGCATTTGACAGTACTCAAGTATGAGTCAAGGCGAAGTATCGACTATGAATACAGGCATAAGATTCTCTTATGTACTAAATAAATAAATGAATAGCAAATGAAAATAGTATTTGATTTTCTTAAAGAACGGTGTCTTCCCGCATATCAAATTTAATATATTTTGAAAATGTGTTCAAACATACTGTATAATCCACTTATAATAAATTACTTATTAAGTGCACGAATTTCGTACTGCTATTTAACTGTGACGTATTATGGCATATATAGAAAAGGACAGAAAAGATGAGAGCGACCGAAATATGTATACAGAATGTTACTATACCACTGCTCGAAACTTTAATGACATATAATTTGATATATTGATTATAAAACAAAAAGATATTTTTTAATGCGCAAAAATAAGGTCACTTTTCGTTGCGAACATTTTTAGTGCAACTGGATTGAGAGTACAATATTAATAATAATTATATGACACCTACATAATAACTAATTAATAAATGATTATTTGTAGACAGTGTTCATACTTTTATTTCATTAATAACATAATTATAAATAATTAAATGAACTATTCAAGCAGTGATACTAAAATGTTCGCTAGGAATAAACTATCCTAACACACAAAAACATTTTGTTTTCGTTTTCAACAGAGAGACCTCGCTTGATATTTTACCATGTAATTATAGTTATTTATTATTTTTGGAGTTTATTATATATTTCAATATTTGTTCACTGCGACGCTGTCAAAAACTAAAGTACGTAACGAGCTAGTTTGAATTTGTTGCGCAACAATTTATTGCTACATGTTGTGTTTTTTTAATGAAATTCGTTTAAATATATAAGAACGACGTTATGAAAAAAATACACAGAAACTTACATGTTCGGTTGAAAATGAGTAGAAGGTAAATTATTTAGTAATTCAATTTTTAAACAGTACAATGTAGGGGAGAGTAGCCTAATTTGGACCGTAGCCTAATTTGGACCGCTGTGGTATCCAAAGATTGATAAAATCTGTGCGATTTTAGATAGACTACTTGTTGTGCGTATAGGTAAACCAGATTAATGTAATCGTGTTTGTGAAAAAATGTCTCATGGTTACATTAAGAGAAGGGTTATTTGTTTGACTACGGAGAAAATTTGTTATTTTGATATAAGAGTGAAAGCCGTTAGTTCGTCCAAACGTAAGTAATTACAGGTCCTCTTATATCATCACAAAGCTTACTTATCTATGTATAATTTCCTGTTATAATTTTATGAGTTTATGTTACTTTGACATTTTTGTATAATTTTAAGTATAAAATATTCAAGTTGCCCAAGTTGGACCGAAAACAGTTGCCCAAATTGGACCGACAAAAATTGTGATTACGGCACAGAATAGTACATAGAGAAGCGACACGTCAACATGTCGGTACCTTTCATGTTACCCTATTCAGTTCTATGACCTTGGAGCATTGTGTAGACCTTTAAATTTGTTGACTTCTCCTATCTCTCTCTAAGATGTGGCGAAACTATCCGATTTTAAACAATGAGCCCTTTAAATTTGTTGCCTTTCCCCATCTCTCTGACAAAATACGAAACATAAAAAAGAAAAAAGAAAGAAAATTGTGATTCATGGTTTTGTATATTGTGTGAAGAAACCAAGGAAGAAAATATGATACAATATATGAAATGTCGCACTTGGATTCATTCTCATTGTGCTGGAGTTAGTGCTGTAGTTAAAAGGTCCTATTGTTGTAATTTTCGTTAAGAAAGCTAATGGTCCAATTTAGGAAGCTAGCGGTCCAAATAAGGAAACCGGTTTCCTATATTGGACCGATGACAAGATTTTTTTGAATTTATTTTTTACTATTATAAATGGTATTTAAAATTTAATAAATGGTTTTATTTTGAAGGTACACTTAGTGAGTTTCTTTTCTACTACTTAATTTTTATTAAAACTTCTTCCGTGATTTTATATAGTGAATTTTATAAAATTGGTCCAAATTAGGCTACTTTCCCCTATATGTGGAATATTTTTACTCACTTAAGTATAATAGCTGTTTTTAATCACTAAAAATAAATGTATAAAGTACCACAAAAACCGTAAGATAAATGCATTTGTCGAAATCTGTGGTAAATATTAATTGTGTTTTTAAATAAAAAAGTAATGACATGAAAAACAAAAATGAGAAGTGATAAATAGCTGACATTTAAAACAGCTTTAAAACAATCTGTTAGTAAGCGAAACACACCTCCTCCTACACAGAATGTATTATCTTCTTGCGAATCTGTAAAAATAATCCGAGGTTATAATTAACGCGCACGTTAACCTGAAAAACACGATGCCCCTTAAATCAATTACAATGCACAAGAAGCCTGTTGAAGTAGCACCGACAAATTGCGAATAATTTCCACGTCGAAACGGCCCTCCATTAATAATTCCCGGGCGAATAAAACTATGACAGGCCGTAATTATATCTGCTCTACTGCAGAAAGAGTTGAGCACAAGTGCATGCTCCTGTCTGACGGATCATTTTCATATCTGCTGCAACCGTAATCGTAACCGCACAATTCATCCCACGCTAACAGGCACCATGATGGAGAAATGGAGATATATTACCCGTTTCACTTTACTTTTCATTACCTTTATTATCATTGACAGCCGATGATACATTTTTAAAGGTTCAATGAATTATCATCTTAAGTATTTTTCTTTTGATTTTCTTTTTCATTTGCAGAATATTCCTAGAGAGAATATATCTGTATATCAATTGTTTGTTTTTTTTAGTTAACCACATTTCACTTTTCATATCTTCATCGTCAATGGCAAATTCCAAAGAGGAAGAAATAGAATTTCATTTATTTATATATTTGTTTAACATGATAATGATGTTCCGAGACATCGTTTTTTTTTCTATTTTGGTGTTTTTTATGAGTACATAAATGCACTTAAAATACTTTAAAAAGATCTATAAACATACTATTTTTTAATTCTCCATAATTGATATTAGGTACTACTTTCAAAAATAACACACGAATGACATAAAATCTCAAAAACGTTGTTGATTGTTGATTTAGGAAATAATACCTCTAGTTTTTATAGGCACTCTGCTACTTGTTTCAGTTAGGGTGGAGTACATTGTATTCTCTTGTTCATCCTCCTCCACAATTCAAAAAGTCAAAATGTACAATACGCAAATATTGATTAATTGTTAAAAACGGCAAACATTTTAAAATTTCAATTATTTGCGAAAAACGTTATCAATACCAAGTTTTATTTTTGACAGGCGCATTTAAAAAAGGTAACAAATACATAATTAATTTAATAGAAAAAATAGTATAAAAACATGTTTCATAAGGCAATCTGTTAACGAACTAGTCCAAATTTAGATATCGAGCCCCTCTGCGAGGAGTTTTACAAAGGATGAGTGCGATAAGAAATATATTTTTCCTGCTACCGGGCATAAACTACGTACTTTAGGCACTTTGTAGAGTTTGTAGAGTTTAAATTGCTAAGCAACGGCTAGTTTTCACGCACTGGTGACACATAATCAATGATTTTATTTAATTTTGAAATTAATTTTTATTAATATCTGGGATGTACGAAAATTATTGTATTCAACACGGGTAACGTAATGTTTTTTATCTCGGCTAAAAAACGCTTACTTTACGTACTAGTTGCATAAATAACTTTTATTATACTAATATTTAATTTCAAATTATTTAACATTTCTTATAAAAATATTCAAAATACCATATTTTCGCAAATTCTGTTACTTTGTTACATTTGAAGTAAATAATTTTAAAAGATATAACGATGGAACAGATGCTTAAGGTTCTGAGATAAGAAGATTTATATTTTATTGACTAAGAGACAATAAGTTTGTGAAGGATAATTTCATTTATACTGTAAATGCAAAGTGTAAAAGAATAGAGAATACTTTGTTGAATTGTACGTCGCTATGGCTGGTTATTCGCGCGAACGACCCCGGAGTAACTTTCCGGTGCTTCGGCAGAGATTAAACACTTTTTCCAAGTTGTGTGCGTGCCGCCATTACGTGTCCACTTTATTTACTCTGAGAACTTGCGTCCACCCACGCATCTCGAACGAATCAGCCCTAAATGGATCATTCCACGGTCCCAACGACTTGTAAAGATAACTTGCAGCATCTGTCTTTTTCTGCAATCCAATTCTGCAGTAAAATTTTATTGAATTCTATTATGGCCACTGCAGTATTGTCTTCGAATATCATTTTATTGGAAAATTAAATGAGAATCGAAGAGGCTAATAATAGAACATAATAATGAATTTCAAGGAACAATTTACTTTAGAACATTGCAGGCGATATCATAGGAACTCTTTATATAATTCTATAAATTTAAATCAGGAACAACTGCGCACAATCGCCTTTGGCAGATCTCGGGTACTCTCAATAATTCCGATAGATATTAACTTGAATTACCTCCAATATTCTATTACTATAATTAAAATATATTACTTCATAATGGCATCACTTCTACAATTTTTTTATATTTTGCATTAACAATTGGCCTATTGTTATACCGAAAACGGTTTAATAATATCAGATATTGTTAAACTGTTTTTATTATTGTAAAATTTGTACTTCTAACAACTGCACCTCACTTAAAATGTCAAATTGATAACTTCCAATATTTTTAATGCTTTTTAATACAATTTGTGTTATTACTGTGTGTGAAAACCAAACAAACAAAACTAATTTAAAAGGATATTAAAATTTCGTAAATCATAACCTACAAATTTGAAAATATTTTCACAATATTTGAAATGTATTTTGACAGATAAATGTGCTTCATTCAACAAAGTTGCCATATTTCACATATGTATCTCTAGATTACATAGTCTATAATTTTTTTAATTGAAATTTTTAAGATAATAATATTTTTATTAATTAAGTTATACTCGTTTTATACCAAGTATTATTCCATTTGTGTTTTTAGAGCTCGACGAACTGTAGTATAAAACTTGTATAATAATATACTAATAATATACTTATTTTCTTATAAATTTATAATTGAAAAATATTTATATATTGTAAATGCAATAAATTATTTATTCCATCAAGTAATAATAAAAATACAGTGAAGATTGTTGACAACCAGTAATTTTATCTGCATGCAATGTATCAATTAATGCAAGTAAAAACACGAGTAGTAAAAACAAAATCGATTAAAAATTGTTACAGTGAAATGAAAATACACCTGAAGATACAAATAACTCGTAAGCGATAAAACCGTTCGCTAAGTTTATTATAGAAGCTGTAAAGTTAATAAGATTTGTCCATTTATTTAATGAAACTTGAAGGCGTAAACCTACAATCAGGAATCACGTTTTCCATTACTCTGACTGATTTGAAAAATGCAATCGGTAAAATTATTTTCCACCAAAATAGAACACGTGGCAAATAGCAAATCCTAGTTCTATTATCCTCAATTCGATACAAATCTTTTTCAAACTGATTATTTCAAGAACTAATAAATTTGGCTCTGATTTAAAAATAAATATTTATTAAATAAAATTAATTATAATTCACAAATGAGAAAAAGGTTATCTATATTATATTCAATACTATTAGTTTTAAAACATAATAAAAATTTTATTCACAAACTCATTTTTTAAATAGTATAATCGTAATAATCGATTATTGACGTTCCCTCAATAATTTAGGTTATTCTTCCTAAAGCGTCATTTTCAAATATTTGAACTAATTTCATTTAGCAAACTACTAGTGTTCGATAAAACGTTGTAAATAACATGCAAATGAAATGTTACACATTCGTGACAATTTACCACAATTGCGCATACGCGCTCGCGTGTATTCTAACTCATGGATAATGGTCAATGGTAACCTAAGGCTAAAGATTTAAATTTATAAATAAACAAATAAAATCAGTGTAATGAATATGTATTTGTATTATTATATTTTGGAGCCTGTCAAAGTTAAATAAATATATTTTACGGTTCTGGAGATCCCAATGGTTAGTCTCTTAAAACGGACACCCTGAATAATGTTCTATAAAAATAAAATAGAGTACTGGAGTGCAGTTAGTTTATTTAAAAAGTTCAATCAACTTCGACCGGTTTCGGCCCCACAAGTCATATTCAGTAGGTGATTGGTCAAATTATTATGACATTCCATACATTTCATTTATTTGACTTATCACTTCCTAAAGATGATCCAAATAAGGCCGAAATCGGTCGAGGTTGATGGCATTTTTTAAATATATTCACTGCATCATAGTCAAGAAGCTTCCATCACATAATACTGCTATTAGAGCTATGAGTATAATTGTACAATACAGTGCAATATTTAAAATGTAAAATAATGTTTTCATTTAAAGAAACAGGAGAATTCTTTTAATCTTTTGGAGATCAACTAAAATCTTTTTTGCCAAATGAAAAAAATATTTCTCCGTGAGTGAGCGCAGCAAAGAAATGAACTCTTGATAACTTCTGTTCACTTGACTCTCAAAGACTGTTCGTCATCTCTTTCATCTCCATCGATACTGTTCTCTCTGCATGGAACACGTTAAGCAATAATTTTTCCGCTAGTTTTAAAGTTCATATTCGTTCGTTTTGCTAGTGTGAGCTTAATTTGAAAGCTGTGAAGTCTTTGACAAAAAATTCCATGGAATAAACTCTCTTTCCCTAGACGCGCTGTAAATTTATGTACTTGCTGGAGTTAATAACGCTTTCTTTTGGTCACTAATTTTGGCTCACTTTACGAGTTATGTGCAAAAATTTTAACGCTGTTTAATTTCTATTTATTTTTACCCACATAATTAAATTATATACTCAGAGCCGTTAGCCGCAACTAGAGTTTTGAGCTCATGTGGCAAAAATAATATTTGCGCCCATACATATCAAGATAATGAAAAAATAATCAACTTCTGACAATAGCTATTTATATAATAAGTAAGTAAATAATGGTGCTTATTTAACGCATGCGAAAATCACGAAACGAGACGAAGGCGAGGTTTGTAAGAGCAGAAGTTACATAATCACCCACTTTCCTATGTGTTTCAGATGATATTTTTTCTACTTCCGTTTGAATAAGTACAAAAACATATTTGAAATTATAAATTTTTGATATTTTGATGACATTTGAAAGGATCTTGTACGTCATGTTCGTACAAGATTCATGATATCTCATTTGTATTGTTTTGTTTTACTTTGTCGTTTTTCCGAAAAGATCAGAAATTTGTTGCATAATAAATAGATCTCATAGATTGCGGGATCAAAATATTTATCGTTTTAGTTTTTATTAATCATTATGCAACGTAAAACTAAAAAATTGAGACAAATTGAATGTGTCCAAACAGCAGTATTGATAGAAGAAGGTTAGAATAACCGCTGAAGGACAGAAATTTGATGTGTCCCATACACCGAGACTTGTGGTTGTAATAGAAAACGTAAGAATTTACCTACGTCACTTTTACCACGCCCTAATTGCGGCATTTTATTTACTGACATTTTAAGGGCGTTTACGTGAATAAAGAATGCATCAGTGTTTGTTATTTTTATTTTACGTGTTCCAAAATTAGCTTTTGTATGCTAGCTAAAATTGTGATAAATAACTAGTTAAAGTCTTATAAATCATGGGCATCATAAAGCTAAATGAAGCATTAAAAATTACCTGCTTCCCATAAAAATAAATCTTTTAGAGTTAATAAATGCATCATAGGAGTATAATAACAATTACCATAATTCTTGGCGTGTTGTATTTGCAGCAGCGACTACTGCAGAGGGAATTTTTTGCCGACAGAGCCGCTATTATGCAGCTTGTGGTTAGCTACTTTTATTTCTGTTCAACAGCATCCGTTTGCGTAGCGTTAATATTTAATTTAAGTCCGTGTGCAAAACCAGAAACGCAGCGCTTCAGGCAAACTACACTTTTTCTTCGCCGACGATGCAAAGAAAACGTTGTAGACATCTCGAGCATGGTTATTGCATTTCATTTTATCCACACAATTATTAATCTCGCATTCAAATTATTCTATTTATATTTTAATAATAACTATTCATTCATCTGTAGCACAATATTCTAGGAGGAATAGAGCTGGAATATAATTGGAAAATTACATTTTATAAATTTCTTTATTGCTATTTTTATCTGTTACTACTGAAATGAATGTATGAAATGACACTATATTTTTAAATATGTCAATATTTTTTACATCACTTGGTTTTTGATTTGCGTTTTAATCAGAGGTGTCGTTAGGATTTTAAAATAGTGAGAGGGGGGGGGGGGGTCCTTGTAATATATATACAACTCATATTTCGTTGATAACTAATATTATTGTTTTTATAGTAATAAAATTTAATAAATATTTATGTAAAAATAATATAACTATAAAAGAGAAGGGGTGAAAATCCAATAGGGAGGCCCACCCCCTCCCAAAATTATTCTAACGACGTCACTGGCTTTATTAAAGTTCAGAACCTATTTAAAACAGATCTGAGTTATTTGAAGTAGTTTATAAAATATATTACTGTAATATTGAATTTACTTTTAACTGTTTTTATTTTGGGTAAAATTTAGTGAAAAAAAGTTGAGCTGAATTTAAACTGTTCTTGGTTGGTCTCTAATTTTAAGTTGTGTTCTATAGGCAGGGTCAATATTTGGATTTCGAAACCCAGTTGAAATACGGAGTAAAGAATTTTGACATAGAAAAGTCGCACGAAAACAAATTTAAATTATATCCTCTTCCTTTTTGCTTAACTTAGTATCAACATAGGCTTAGATAGGGAGGTACTTGAGGGTGCTACGCATCTCCAAATTTTGAATTAGCACCTCCAAACAATTATTCTAAATTTTAATAGAAAATAGCGATATAGTACGACAAAATGCGTAGGTACTTATATAATGACAAATATTTTTTTCCTGTAAACCGAAAATTGATTTACATTGCTAGTTTCCAAATTTATATACTTATGATTAGTCCGTTTTTGGAATAAATAATGTTATTTTGAAATTTCTCTTTTTTTCTAAATTAATAAAATTATTAGAGGTATATTAAATTTGGGACATTTGGTAATCATTATAAACATTTATTCTGCGTAAAAAGACAATAACGTGTGAAAGGTCATTCTGATGTACTATAAGGAGAATAAAAACTGGATGAGTGACACAAAGTGGCGTTAATAATTTGGCTGTATTATAGTTATTTATAGTACAAGTGTGTTACATTACAGATAAGTCACATGAGAAAAGTTTAGCTCACGAGGTCGTTAGGCCGAGTGTGATATTTTTTTCAAGTGACTTAGGAATTAACACACGTGTGCCATACAACATTTTATCCAACAGATTTTAATCATTGATATAAAATACATATAAGATTTTTGACAGATGGAATTTCAAAATGACATTTAGGAACAAAATAGTATAGAGAAGGTTTTATAACGTAGTAACTATGATAAGAACCAAAAAACAGTGAGCTAATATATTTAGCTCACTAGCGACTTATGACCTACTTTGTTTATCTAAAAACATCATACTTATATCGTTATAATTTCACGGTGTTGAATAAAATATTTAACCGCTGTTTCAAACAGTAACATATGTTGTTATGTGACATTGGAAGGAGAATATATTTTAACTTTAAATATCAATTGACAAGCAAAAATTTTCAAATAACACAATCGCCGATGAAATCAAGGGCATAAGAAAAAACTGTGTAAATTATTAGTTTCTTTGAACAAATTTCGTCTATGTCAAAAATGCAACAGTTGATCCGTTACCTGAAATAAATGCAATATATTCTTCCTACCTTTTATTACTGGTATTTGTATTGTTTTCCATTGCATTAAAATAGTAGGAAGACGGCAGTTTTTATACGAGTTTAGAAAAAGCTCGGTACACACGCTTGTCCGACTTTTACAAAGACGCTTCTGCCTATGGAAACATATGTCTTGTTCTGAGAGGAATATATCCTGGGTAAATAGAGTGTGACTTTTCCATTTGCATTGTATTTGATAAACAAAGTCCTGCTCTGATTGCGGCGCACGTAGTTGTCACATTCTGGAGCCGTGCGTGTTCTTTAGGTATTCATAAAGAGCTCTGGTATTCATAGCTCAGTAGTCGTGGGGTCTGTCTGTCCAAACATTATGAATGTGTGCGGATTAAGGCAATGACTTACGACCTTGTGTACATCATGTTGTAACTTGTAACACAAACTGCCTAATATTTCTCCCCTTACATGTGACGCCTTGCTACATGCATTGCTTTCTTGTTTGTCATTTTTTAAAAAGCGGTTTATTTTCTAAAATAACTTTTTCTGTCGACCTCCGAAAAAATAATATGGAAGACGAAAATACATATATAAGTAAATAAAATCTATATTTTTATGTTGGAGTTAATTAGCTTTAAATATTTACATGAAATTAAAATGAAATAAATACTTTAAAAATTATCAATAAAAAAGTGACAAAAATGGTTGTTTAGACAAAACGCTTTTAGATTGTATTCGTAGGCCCCATCAGTTTATTGTTATTATATATGTACATTATTTTTTAATTCTTCGTATTGTGCATGTTGACACTCAATATTTATCAATAATAAGCATTTGTTCTGTTTTAAAATTGTATGTACTTATTTAATAATTAAAAGCAAATAAAAACGATTGATTTTTCCGAGTGTCAATATTGTTTTTATAATTTACCTTTCTTTATTTGGAATAAGTTGAAACATTAAACTTCTTTATCGAAACAAACTTATAAAAAATGATCTGCGTTCAACGATGGGACAAGTTCGACTCACTACATTCAAATGAAAATGACTTAATGCAGGAGAAGAAGTTATACTTGATTTTTATTTTGTAAAAGCTGAGTCGTGACATTAATATCATCCTACTTATTCTGGTGATTTTATTACAAAGGTTATTAAATGTGATTTTATATTTTTAAATTTTAGTTTTTTTTTTATATTCGGGTCAATAATTTTTATGTATAATTTGATTTTAAAACTTCGTATTCTTTAAAGGTTCATAGGCACTGTGTCTAATGTTTAAAATGGTCCTGGATCTGTAGTATACTGCAATTATTTCCTACTTATGTTATGTTATATCTGTTCCCAAGGCCGTTCCTAGCCTATTGGGTACCTTCGTGCAAAAAAGTGATTGGCGCCTTTTCCAAAACATTATAAAAAACCTAAATTATATAAATTATTACCCACTTTATTTTTTAAGAAAAAAAGATAGTCTCACAAATACCACATTAACAAAAAATCTTATGTGGACAGTGGACACTACATGACTTCCTTGTATGCCTATTACTTTTTTTTTGCCGCAGTTCATTTAAATTTATTTAAGATTTAAGATACATTCTATGGCTAATAATTTTTGAGTTATGCGAAAAATAAAGTTTCATATAAATCATATATTACAATAAATAAGAGAGGTGCACAACTAGATAAAATAGCAGTTCCAAATACAAAATTTCAATATTCTACAGCTAATCGTTTCGTATTTTCACGTCGCCCTTGAACCATGGCGCCTACGTGCATTGCACGACTTGCACGTATGGTAGGAACAACCCTGTCTGTTCCTGTTCAGTAGTCGACAGAAAAATTTAATACGCATCTCGAGAAAAAATTATTTTAACAGCCTCGCCTATTTGCTTGTTTCGGATACCAAACTCGGGATCGGTTTAGATACACATTTCGTTCTTGGTATAAAAATAACTATTCTATAAAATGTAATAAAATATTTGTTAAGCTAGCGATATTTGACATTGTATTATAAGTTAAGGTAAAGATAGTGCAACATCAAGTTTGTTTTTTTGCTCGTTTTAAAGATGTTATGAAATTTTATTAATAAAAACGGTTCCTCGCTATGCTAAAGAGCAAGTTTTGACGTTGGTGGATGGTGTAGTGGAGACATTCGCTTTTGGGGCGGGACAAACGATAGTGTGTAGTGAAATCAAATAGATCATAAAAGAAGTTTGCATAAAGCGTGAGATGACGCGAACACACATAAAAACCTTTAGAAAAACAAGCATTCAAGAAAGCGTTTGTGCAGAGAAACGAAATGAGCTTTTATTCTGAAGAGCGGAGCCGCGATCCGGAGCGAGGATGCCGCCATTGTCGTCCGAGCAGTAAACATTTTTAATTTCTTACTCAATGTTTTTATTACTCGTCAGCAACTTGACGAATATCTGTCTGCTTCTGCTGTGTCAACAACTGCGTACATAACCACCACAGAAAATATTTCCAAATGGAACACTCATACCTTTTAATAATCACAAGTAGAATACTGTGAGCAGATTTTTTAATAGATTCTAATTTCTAATGGACTTTCTCTACATCTGGGATACGTGCTTTATTATAATACATTATATAAAAAATTTTTCCTTGAATTGAAAATCATTAAAAAAAAATCTATCCATGCATGGATTAAACTAATAAAATAAATATAAACTACGATAGATTTACTAAATTTCGAAATGGATATGAAAATTGGGACAAGGGGGTGCTTCACCAAAGTAGCAAATTAGGAAAATAATCACTTACAGGCAATTTAGATCTTAATTTTGTATGATGGAAACTATCAAAGATTAAAAAAGTAATTCGATTTTAAGTTATTTGAGCTGCCCTTAACATCTACGTCACATTATTACACCTTTCTTTTTTTCACATCTACTTAATTCTAAATTTTTGCTTTCTCCCAACCATGCTGTCAATTTGATAGTAGTTAAATACAAAATACAAAACATATTTCAGAGCTAATTTAAATTTAGAAAAAAATAGTTGTTAAATACGGTGCGATCAAGGAAAATTGTGAAAAAAATTATTCAAAATCCGCGAAAAACCGGACTGAAGGTGTCTTTACTGCAATCGGGATAACCAACTTTACATCAACATTGTCTTTATGGTTACACTGCGGAAACAATATCTGTTCAATTTACCTAGCTTTCACCTTAAATGTCCGTTACCGCCTATATCCTCAATATAAATAACAAAGCGATATTCCGATTACGGAGGTACGAAATTTCCTCACAAATGTCAGCTACTTTGATTTTTTCGATCAGAGGCTGTCAAAACTCGGGCTATAATATTCGTAATCATTTATAAGTTATTTTATTAAAATGCTTGCTATTTATGTATATTTTCGAGTAAGGAAGACAATAGTTGTTGAAAACAAATTTAAGTATTTTTAAAATAAATAAAATAGATAAATTTTTGTGAATGAATTTGCAGCGAACATCACTGTTTCAATTCGAATGTCACAGAATGTTTAAAAAATTATTATAACGTAACAAATAACAATTCAGACTTTCTGAAACTAAATCTTGCTTTCAAATTAGATATAGTTTTATAAAAAAAATAGTGGAGAATTGCCTTAACATCTACGTCACAGAATGTTTAAAAAATTATTATAACGTAACAAATAACAATTCAGACTTTCTGAAACTAAATCTCGCTTTCAAATTAGATATAGTTTTATAAAAAAAAATAGTGGAGAACCCCATTACCTTCTTATCTCTTAATAAATCTTTTAGTTCTTGAAGAAGATCCAAATCGGTCATACTGAAAATTAAGCTTTCCATAATTGACAGAATTCCAGTAATTTATTGCACTGTGCTGTTTATCGACAAATCAAGAAAATCTTTTAATCAAAAATCTAATGTGTATAGTACAGTGTGCTTTTAGATGTTTACTATATTTTATTTATTTCTTTTTCTTTTTATTTTTTCCAATTAAAGAAACGTCATATTTTATTACGTATCTTTTTAAATGGTTTACATTAAATTTAACAACTACATTTATCAAATTTTGTGAACATTCGTCATTTGTCTTTTGGAAAATATATACCCTGAACTATAGCACCTATCGTTCTGCCAACAATGATTCTTTCGGACAATTTGCTCCGGGGGCCATTTCTGAACACCGAGGGAGCAAAAGTAAATTAACTTAAACCTATGAAAACATTAAAACTTTTAATTAAATTTGCATTATACTATACACCAGTGATAGCGAAACTACGACACCCAAGTCATAGTTGACACACCAAGACATTTCGGGTTACACACATCTTTTACAGATAGTTTTCGCTTTTTCTTTTACGTCTTTTTGTGAGATCTTATTTTCGTCGATAATTATAATAATATGGCACCGACTAACTGATGCAGTTACTAATTAACTTATAGAGGATCTAGTGAAATGACACGTTATTATGCAACTTAGTATTGCAACGGCATATTTGAAAATAAAATAATTTACATTAAGATTGAGTTTAATAGGTCCGCTGATCTCAAGAGACCCGCATGGTCACACATCTACGTATGGTGTAACGCAAACGCAAGGTCTGCATGACCTTATAGAGATCCGCTGATCTCAAGAGACCCGCATGGTCTCACACCTACGTATGGTCACAGAATAGTAACACACAGAAGCGACACTCCGTGTCGGTACCTATCATGTTCCGCTACTCAGTTCTATGACCTTGAAACATTGTGTAGACCTTTAAATTTGTGCTCTTTCCCTACCTCTCTCTCAGATGTGAGGAAACTTTCCGATTTTAAACTATGGGCCCTTTAAATTTATGCACCTTCCCCATCTCTCTCTAATTTTCGTTTCTCTGTCTTACTGTCGCTTCTGTATAAACCTATTCTGTGGTATGGTGTCGAAAGGATGCACTGAAATCACGACTGAAATAAACTAGTAGACGAACTTACCCGATATAAAAGTTTGTACTGTGATCCACACTCTACAACAGTAGAAACACAACTGCTCAAAAGAGTGTTGTTAATTTTCGATGGCAGGGTTGTGTAATTATTTAACAAAACTAACGGATGATTGAATCATATTTTATTTTATTCAATTAATTTGTACAGTAATTAATATTATAATATTAATAATATTCTGTTTGGTAAAACCGCTAACCTAGCGTTTGCTTAAGTTTAAATTATATGAAATAATAATCTTCTAATGAAGAATTAACAAGTTCAATTCAGTAACAAAAAGGTTACTAATGAAAAAAATATACACATCTATCCAAAGACAATAATGAAATTAAGAAATTATATGTGAGAGGTTTAAACGGAATGGTGTGAATTTGGAAGAGAATGTGTTAAGATGATTTTTGCATTTTTGCCACCAGCATTACTATAAAGGTTTATCTCGCCATTTGCAAACTAGTATCGGCCGGATAATAGTGCAATTCAGCTTTACGGAAAAACTTTCCTTCGTTCTTTCATTCTTCGTAAGATTGTAGGTGTTTATCTTATCGTTACATAGATAACTATCATTTACTATTAAAAATCATTGTTATATTTTACTACCTCATTATCTTTTCTTAGTCTCTTGGCTAGTTATCTGGTACAAATAAAAAATATTTTTAAGGTGTCTGAAATGCGATGTCTATAAAACTTGCTTGTATGAATATATCATTATTACCATTTGCGATAAAGCAGATTAGACAACCTAGCAATTGGTAATAAGGTGTAAGATATGTTTTATTTATAGTTCTCACAGCGGTGGATTAATGCATAAGTAGACAAAGCACTTGGTCGGGACCCCCTAATTTTCAACAAATATTTTTTATAAGCGATGAGTTTTTAATTGCATGTTACAATCAATATGTTTTCAAAACATATTTTAAAATAATTTTGAAAATATTTTTGATATTACTAAAAAACTAAAATTATAAATAAGTAAATATATTTTTTTATATTTTATCATTTATGTAACGTATAGTTGAATTTTCTTGACACTTATAATAACCAATTTCTCACGGGAACGTTTTTTTTTTCTTAGTTGAAAAGAATAAGAAATTCTAAGGTCTAATATGCGCCACACATTACGAACACATTTTTATAATAAAAAGCGCTATTAAGAAATGTGCTTTTACATTATAATCTTACGATGTCGGACGTAATTTTTAATAAAAGTGCTCTGTAAAAATGAGCTCTTAATATGAGCCTTTATAATTATTAGGAAAAAGGAAACGAAAATTATTTTTCCGCCCACCGGTTATTAATAGGATATATTACGTGCCTCGAACGTACCAAAAATTGGTCATTAATAACATCCATTAATGCCCTGATTTTTATTAATGACCAATTTTTGGTGCGTTCGATACACGGAATATAGTTGCCGAAAATGCTAGATAAAATTAAAAGATATGATTTTTACAATTACTAGCTAGGTATATTCACGTAACATAAATTTAAAATTAATTTGAACCCATAATACTTGTCAAATAAAATTAAAAAAGTATTTGTGCTACGTAGCGTTCAGTAAACTCAACGCATTCACTGAAAACAATTGACAAATTTGTTGATTTTTGACGTATCAAGGTAGGTCAGTCAAATGTCAAATGTGTTACTTACCCTAACCTAAAAAAATTATCAATGAATAAAATTGGAATTTAACAAGAAACGCTGGACGGAAAAGTATTGTAATTACCTCGGATGTTAATAAGCGATTAATGATCTCAAATATTAACGCTCTCGCTTCGCTCGAGCGTTAAAATATCTCAATCATTAATCGCTTGCATTAATATCCTTGGTCATTAAATAACTATTAATTCTCTTATTAAATATTCTATTTCTTGTCTTATTTTATTATTAACTTAAAATGTTTTTTCATTTCCATTTTTTTAATATTTCAATATTATTAAAGGGCCCCATGGTTTTGACATACTTAGGGCCCCTTGCAGTATTAATCCGGCGCTGAATTCTCACATTTTCAGTTGTTGATAAATTTTACTAATTAATATATTTTTTAAATTTCGATTGACACCTATTTCCTGCGCTGAATTTTTCCTCATCAAAATTTGATTCTGTCAATCATTCGGTTTAAAAATGCATGTTCCCTTACGTGATTGGTCGACTGGAGGATGAGTTGACGATCACGTTCGGGGCAGCAAATCACGCCTAACCTCAACGTGTCACTCCCTTCACCGGCTGTCAAAATAAACAATCACAAATCGCGGACAAGCGGACAATTAGCAGGATAGCAGGACCAGGACTAGAATTAGCAGGCTTGTAGATCGGCCTGGACATGCTGGTGATAAATAATATGCTGCTGCATGTGTCATGGGGTGGACACATATTAATAAATACATCACGTGCCCTATACCAGTATGTCCACAAATACAAAATGTACTACCGACAAATTAATACATTTTATGGAGAAATATTATTGCTGAAGATTATTCTTTATTAATTTTTAAGTTTTATTTAAAAATATGGAGCGGTACATATGTGATATATGAATGTATATTCATGTAGCAACGTAAACACCAGTTTGTTTTTAATATGTAAGAAATATTTCATTAATAATAAATAATGAAACACAATGACATAAAATGTACCTTTCAGGAAATTTTACTATTCACAGTATTCAAAATAATATTTACCCACTGTTTTAAAAATATGTACTTTATTATCAGTACATATTCCAATATTTATTTATTATTGATAAATATATTTCAATTTTTATAAATAATAAGGAATATGAACATACAAATATAAAGAAATTTTGTAATGAGATCTTGCTCCAATTTTTAATATTATTGTATTTTCCTCAATATGGTAGAAATTTTTGTTAAGTTAAGTAGTACCATATACCAACAATAAATAATTAAAATTAAATACTTGCTAAATAACTATGGTTCTATAAAAATAAAAAAAAAACATAAGATCAAAAGTCAAAAAATAACTTTAACAAATGAAATAGGTAATGAATATGAGTTAATGATGGATACGATTCATTAGCAAATTTATTAATTGCACAATCTGCGACAAAAATTGAGCTTATTCATATTCAATTTTAAGAATCATCAATGAAGGAAGTCGTTCTAGTCCGACAGAATTCGTCGAATAATATTTAATTATTTATTTAGTCATCTCTAGACACAATGTGTATCTATGTATGTGTATGTTTATCTATCTTATGGCGTTTTAGTTTTATGTTCTAATGTTCAAATTTTTTTTAGTTACCAAATTTTTGTAGGCGCTCAAGGAAATTTCGGGACGCTCTAGCGTCTCTAAAAAGGGTTCTATTTACGTCACTGGATCATTATCAATATCTTTGTAAATCATCTATTGTGAATATTTCCATATTTGTTGTATTAATTACATTAATTCTCAATTTTTTTTTTTTAAGTAACATTAATGTAGGCACCGCATTATTTTAATTTGTAGAATAAATGTATCAAAATATTGAACTTGAATATTATATAAAACATTTACCAACATCATCTGTGGCACAATATTCCTAGATGGAACAAGGCATCAAGTATCCAAAGTACTTGTTTCGTTACAAAAATTATTTGCATTTTCGTGATGATGGTTATCAGCTTAAATCCTCCGCAAAGACCCTGCAGTTTAGTAGTTTCTGAACTAGTCGAATATAGCTTTATATTTTTTGGAAAAAGATTGACGAAGCTGGGATTTGAATCTCAAACCTCAGACTTCGCTCATTTCGAGTCGAAGAAACCTCTTCCCGAAAGATTACTATTTATTCATAAAAAAAAAATACTAACCGTCAGGCATAAAAAATATACCTATGTATACATACTCGTAGATAATAATAATTAACGACAAAATAATGATTCCTATATATTTAGACAACTTGATAATTTCTGTTCCTGGTAATTCCTGAGCAAAACAACATGCTGGTCGTATTTCATGTGGTAATTCTTGGTACCTTGGCAACTGGGGGTTGTTTACATGTGAGTCGCAGGATCTGGTGGGCTGCGGTTCGTAGAAGGAAAAGGATTTCTGTGACTGCACGCGATTTATTGCGGCGGCCAATAAAGCTAATGAACAAGCACACATAAATCTAGCATCTCCTCGCCGACTTGCTATGACAATGTGTGATCAACTTACAGGGGAAAGTGAATTATTCCTGCACTAAATCTCACATACGTACGAAGACTAATTATTTCCTACATCGGGGAGGGTTGGAAGAAAGCATATTTCTTTTTACAAAACCGATCTTTGCTATTTAAGAAATGTTGTATACGATGCGTGCAACGAAACACGGAATGTAGGACCTTAACTATAAGAGTACAAAATTGTTCAAAATTAAATTCGTAAATTCTCGTACTGTAATTTTTAACAATTTTTTACTGTTATAGTTTTGCTCTAAATCTATCAGAAGAGAGAGTATCCGCAATGACAAAATCATAACATGGGTTTAGAAAAATGTTGTCATAAGCATTTAACATTGAAAACATTTTTGGTAAAAATGTCAGGTTAATAACTAAGGTTGACAACCCAAATCACTAAAATATAAGGAATATCGTGGCTTAGATGATAATAATAGAGAATAGAGAAGATTTTTACTTAGTTTTTAGTTTGTCATAGTTGTATTTGAGAGATGTCGTTCATAGGTGTAGCCAGTATTTCTATGAAGGAGGGGTATATGAAGTGATGAGTAAAAAAATACAAAAAATAAATATAATTGAATACAATTCCATAACTAAATGTTTTCATTTGATTTAATATTTAATTGTAACTGTAAACCTTCAATTGTTAATAATCATTGGCTACTGATAAAAGTGTTACTAGTTTTAAAAATAGAGAAAATACATTTGTCAGTTTTTCAGCTATAAGTTATTTACAACAATGAAAGTATTAAAATTGAATGTATCCTTCTACTAGTAGAAAATTGAGTTATTATGTATTTAAACATTAATTTATTATTATAATAAACCCATTAACTTGGTGACTCTTGATTTAAAAAATTTCCTTTAGAGGATTCTAGCTATATAGCTAAAAAGTAAATAAACTACAGCAAATTCACACGCAAAATCACTATAGGATAATTTATGAAAAGATTAGAGCATATTTGTGGGTATTGAGTAGGACAAATTTAGAGCAAAAATGTCCTATTTTCCTATAATTTGTTTATTTTTAAATAAAACAACTTTTTTTAGTTTAAGTTCTGTAATGTTTCTTTAATCAAACATTTTTGTCTCTTTTTGTTTTAGGTCAGCGTTCACGTAATTCAACTGCTAAAATTTCGTGATATATGTAAATTTCGTACAAAATTCTACACATTATAATATTATTCATTATTCTTGTTCTGAGGTAAAGCAATATTTGAAAATACGCATCCGCATAACTTCATGTAATGTAGAATCCTGGTGTTGAATTTATCGTGTTTTCATGGAATTGATGGGTAGAACGTTTTTATAAACCGAGTAATCGAACTGAATTATTTATTTTATCTCATCCAAGCTGGCAGATAAATGAAATTTATTAATGAGATTACAAATTAACATTATGCGCCTCAATAACGAACTGCGCGCCATCTGTCACCCTCGGCTGCTGTTGAGCGCTCAAACAGAAACGCAACAATTACAATCATCGAGGTTTTACACTGAAATTACACACTATTGTATTAATATTATATTCGTATGGAGATAAACATACGCATCTATAACTGGTGACTGGAAAAAAGGGATTTTAATTACTAAATATATGACTAAAGAGCGGATTCTATGCAATTGCATGTGTTGTTTATAGTAGGCATATCAACAAACTGATTTCATATGTTCACGTTTCTTCAAAAATTAATGCCAAATATCAAAAAAAAAATAATGCATATTTTGCATATAATGATACTTTATTGCATATTTTGATTTTTTTTGCATATTAGTGCATATTTTAAGACTTTTTTCAAAAACAAAAATTAATTTTTGACAAATTTTGTTCTTTTTTGAAAACAGTATATTACAAGAAATATAATTTTGATCGTACTTTTAACAAGTGAGCATTTATATAAAATGTACTCATTGAAACCATTACAATCATATTTAATTTCTCGTCAGAACAAAAAAAAGTAGTAATGCCGACAAAAATGTATTAAAAATATATGCAGCATATAGCAACTTTCTCGTTAACGATGACTTTTTTTTGGTTTTTGTTTCAAAAAAGAGCTTTTGTAAATTTCAATTTGAATATGAATTTGAGATTTTTTTATTTTTGTTAGAATTACCTGTGATATTTAATGTCTTTATACATTTCATGAAATGTTCCAAATAAAACACTGCATGTAAAAATAGAAATAAGAAAATGATATCAGTAAAACGAGCCTGATGACATTATTTTTTTTGCATATTTTTATTGTAAAGTGCATATTTATTACTTTTTTGCATATATCATGCATATTTTGATGATTTTTTAATGCATATTGCATGCATATTTTGACACTTCTTTAGTGCATATAATCCGCCCTTTATATATGACTAATAAAAAATAAATAATTAATTATCTCCCATACTATAATACAAGTTGTCTCAAAATTTAAGTTCCACGTATTTCAAATGCAAATACTTGATATTATATAACGATGCAATTTATTCATTTAAATTTCCAAGAAAAAATTTCCTTGTATGATTTCGCTGAATTTATAACAAAGATATTCAAGGAAAAAAGATTAGGTAAATAAAACCAAGGAATGAGGTTGTTTAAGCTTTTCTGATTTTTTTATATGTTAATCTATAATAAAAAGTATGAGGTACATATTTTTTTATTTCGTGAAAAAATATTGCATGTTTACGTTCACTGTTTAGAAAGAGATATCTAGAATGAGAAGTGAACAGCTCGTATATTATACAAATATATCTTTCAAATTATTTCAAAATTCTTTATCTTATTTCGGTTATAAGGTCTGGTTTCAACCTGACAATGGAATTATCCAAATAATGCGTTTTTTTACGTGCATGGAAACTACGAGTCAAAATTAACACTTTCATTAATAATTTACTTAAAAGATATTCCCGCTCCAAATTTTTGGACAACATGAATCACAAATTCACAAAGATATACGAGGTACGTCATAAAAGTAATGAGAGTGATTTAGAAAATTTCAATTGCATATTATCAATTTCGAAGTTACATCGTTAAGAAACAATAGAGCGGTTCCATATATTTTTCCACTCATCATAGAAGTTCTGTACGTCTTTTTCAGGGAGGTTGTTGAGAGTACTCGTCATGGCTTTTTGGAATTTGGATGTACTAAGACAAATAATCACATTGCGCCAAATTGGGGCTGTAGGGTGCATGTGGAAGCATTGTATTATTTTTTTTTGTCGAAGAGACGATTTGCTTTGACGCGTATAATATTTTCATCGGTTTTTGACAACGAAGGGCGCTCAGATCGTTGTTCATCTTCAAAATTTTGTCTTCCATCTTTGAAATTCATGCCTGCGGTAAGCATTTTGTCCATAAACTGCTTTAATCATTTCAACCACTTGCAGCCCAAATTTATCTATTTTAATGTAAAAATTTTAAATTCTGTATTTCACCTCGTGATTGCGGTTCTTCAAAAAATTGCTATATAGGGCTCGCATAAACCTGGTAAGGGTTGGAACTAATACCAGATATCCCGTTCCACTTTCTACCGTTAGGTAAAAACATGAAAATATAAAATACTTTAGTTATATTTCGTCCGTAAGATTTAGCTGAATTATTGTGATTCCTATAGGTATATTTACAAAACAATGTATACAAATGGCAAGAAAATATTATTTACATATATTGTCATCGGTTCACTTTGACCCCATTGTCGAGATCCACATAGGTAATTGGCAGCGATATTATTGCAAATAATAATCTGAAAATATGCATAAAACATAAAAGCGCGTTTCACTGAAACAATTTAAACGTTGCCATAGTTTCGGATGTTGGGCAATAAGAAGTTTGGTGGTGAAGATAAAGTTTTTGACACAGTCGCAATATACTTACAAATTTCATTAAAAGCCGGCATTATTAAGGCCTGTAGCATGTAAACGCAGACACTGATTCGGAATGTTTACGTTTGAAGTTAATTACCGAGAAGTTGTAGAATCCAGCAGAATGCAAAATTAAATAAACGCGAGAGAAATCTTCAGCTCCATCTCCGAATATGTAATTTTTGGTTAGACAATTTAACATAAAATGTCTATTTATATAGATGAGACCGGGCCGCCATGAGGGATACACCTATTTTACATATATGGTAATGCTCTGATTATTTCCTCCCTGTTACGTAATTCCTAGAGAGAGACTGACGCACTCCCGCCCTCCCGCGGACTTGCTCTCACGGGCGTCGCGGCGGACGTTCCCCAGGGAACTCACTGGATAAAAATTTATGGAAAATTAAACCCCAAACAACCAAGATTTCCAAGATTTCGACTCTGATCTTTTCGCGTACTATAAAGAAGGAGTTACAATTTTTTTAATAATCCATACTTTAACACAGATTATTTATACTACGTAACCAGATACGACACTCTTGAATTTTGCTGGGGTAAAGTCAGAACTGTGCAGGTTGTTTGCGCATGTCGTTTTTCGTTAAAAATAGCTGCTTTTTCAAGTTTTCTGCTGTCGTATTCAAAATGAGTAAGTGTAAAATAAATTGTGCTGTGATAATGTGTAACAATTTACGATACAGGTTAAGACATTTGCTTCTTTCGTTTTCCTGTAGGTTCAGAAAGGACTATTTTATTTGAATTTGAAATTATGAATGAAAAAAATAAATGTTTTTAAATGCAAATTATGTATTCAGGCCTGTACGTACCATATAACATCTTTATATTCATCTAAATATTTTATTTAATATCCACTTAAACGAAATCACGTATGCCGAGGGTTACAAAGCGCTGGACAATAATCATCTTCCGTCTTCTCAACTGTGGCACTTATATTGTTCTTTTTACTACTAGCACTTAAATTCCACTCCTCAATTATCTTGAAAAGTACCACTCGAGGTTTGGTTTTTAGCGCGGAAATTTTTTTTATTTATAAATATTCACATTTGATTTCTGGAAGACAATTTGTTTCAAAAATTTGTTCTGTCAAAATCTTTTCAATAAATTTTCAAACAATCAAGTGTTTGTAAAATAAAAAAAATATCTGGCCAAATCAAACCTATACTGGTATTACTATCGACAATATCAAAGTTTTTGACTTGAATATGTAATACGCTGTATATATTTATTTTCGTCTGACGTTTCAATTTGTTAACTCTACTTTTGATTTTCAATTGTTTTATTTGATTAACGTGATGATTTAAATTACACTGCAATTTTAATTGCAGATCAATTGTTTACACTTCTCTTGAATTTAATGAGTGAAATAATATTTGGATTTGGCTTGAGCTTCATTAAAAAGTTATTATTCTCCTAGATAGGACAGAAAGAAGATTTTTATCTTTTCTTTTATAGGCCTTTTTTAAATACATTTTATTACTTTTTCAATGAATTTGGGTTGTTTAATTTAATTTATGATTAATGAGAAAATAAGTTATTAATTAAATAAAATGAATTATGAAGAATATCACTTTCTTTGAAGTTAGGAGAACATTATGAATAATAAACGAACAAAACACATTCAGATGTATCCTCAAAATTTATTGAATTACATACATACATGTAATGAGAAGAGGGGTAGTGCGTCCCTTTTTCCCTGTTTCTTCTACGCCCCTGCGTCCAGTTCTCGTCATTGTTTCGCAGCTCATTTGAAGGCGCGACGCGCTAGAGACGCATCTCCTCATTGCCTTCTATACCTCAAGCCGAGTATTCCTCTAAGTGCATTACACCGAGATGGAATTTTTATGTCCGCAGATGAAATATTTTTAAATTTCCCGCTGTTTGTTTTGCTCATGGCGGCTATTTCACAGGATTTCGTTCTTCATTACGTCATGGATTAGTTGCACCACTTGCTCTAGATACCCCCATATTTTATGCAGGACGTAAAAATTTTACAGTCGAGAACACTTGAAAGCATTTCAACGTCAATATAAACTTAATTTCTAATATTTACTAATAAAATAATTAATTCTTTTTGTTTCATTAGGATTAAAAATGCAAGTTTTCGGTAAAAGTGATAAAAAAATATGACGAGACTCGAAATAGCAATTTTTTTTTCGAAATATTGACAAAATATTTTACAAAACGTGAAACGTCAAATTTGAGGATAAACTTCTACAATGTTAATTGTAAGGTTTTCTCTAAAGTTATTAATGATTTTTAAAATTGTTGTTGCACTTGGTGTAGGCCTGTCAGAAAATTTTATAACCAAAAAAGCAAATGTCAAATTCTTTCGTTATGTTTAATTTTAAATTAAACAAACAAGTATATATTACTGTCAATCAAATATCAAATCCTAACCACGGATTTGATAAATCCCCAGATTTCACGTTAAAAAATACTCACGGTAGGTAGGGCATTCTAGAAATGAATATTTAAAAATCTAATTTGTAGTAAAATTATCGCGTTTCCAAGAAACTAATTCGTTTGAAGTGGAAGCAAAAATATACGTAGAGAAAGTTATATAATATCCATTTATATAATTTATTTTGCAAGGGTGTCATAAAATAGCATTTTAATAACAAAAATTGTATTTTACATTATAGGTATTTCTAGAAAATTTTCAATAATGACAATTTCAGGGTTATTTTTACGTGTCAATATTTTCTTTCCTTTCAAATAGTCCGAGTAATTCATAATAACGAAATTAAATTCAGTGTTATTTTGTAATTACAAACACTGTTGTTTCATTCTCATAAATTTCCTCAACAGTAAACAAACAAAAAATAAAATTTAAACACGAAAACCTATATAAATAAATTCCGAGATCGAAATATGAATAACTATTTTTCATCTGGTTGGCAGCAGGGGCATTAAACATTAATTTAACTCCAAAATAATCAACAATTAACAAATTTATACCGAACATAAAACACAATCATTGCAGCTTGTATATTTATACAATTCGTTTTAATTATCAAGTTTTATATTAAATTTGTTATTTATGTTGCATGTAGTCTGGTCAATGCACAAATGCGAAATACATAATTGTAAATAGCAGAGCTATTTTATTTGTATTTGCATATTTCATATTCAATTCCCTTGGTTTCTGCATTTAAATTAATACTTACATTTATATAAATGTATTCCGTTTTATTTATAATTAATGTTTAAGGTTTAAGAAACATTATTTGTCTACAATAAATATTAAACATTAAATTGCATTTTAAAAAATTATGATGTCACATGACTTCAAATATCTTATATGCATGCATGTTTGCAGGTCATTAAAAGCTAAAGAATAATGTTTTCATTTTTATTATATTAAATTTCAAATAAAATTTTAAAACAAGTATTTTTTATTTTGTAAAAAACGTAATAGCAAACATGTAATGTGATATTCTTTAGTGTTTACCAACATTTTCAAATAATTTCTATATAATACATTATATATTATCATATTACTTACCATTATGATTAGAATTTTACCAGTAATTTTTGTCGTCATGGACTGATTATTTTGATGAAAATCGAAACAAATGCGGTACTACGAGTGACGAATTTCTAAACCTACAAGCAGGAGTGAGTTAGACAAAAATTACAAGTAAAATTCTAGTCACGAATATTCGGCTTGACAATTCCTCGAAATTATTCATATATGTTTTCAATTAATTACTTACCACAATTATATATTTAAAAATTTGTTAATGCTTTGCTATATTTTCTTGTTTTCAATTTTAATTATTAGGGTAAACTTTCGAATGATATACATATGTATGTAGGTATATAAAGACAAATGTTCCTCACAACTACCTGTTTACGATAGTTATGCGCATGCATTAGTCGTACGGGTTACGTCATTAAAATAGCGCTCGTTTTGAATATAATGAATTTTTAATTGATAATTTAATAATATTAGAAGTCAGTAATTGAATTTTTATTAATTTTATTATAATCTATTTGCAACTAAAATTAAGATACAACATTTTTTTATAAAACAAAATGCCAGAGCCCTAACTGGCAAAAATTTTATTTGTACGGGGACGTATCAAGAAAATTAAAAAAGAAAGCAACTTCTCATAAATAAATGTTTCATTCTGAATATACAGTGTTCCAAGAAATTATTATTGAAGAAATTATATTGCTATTTCATGCACTTTATTTTGAAGAGATCTTGCTCCTAGAAGGTTTATGAGAACTAATTTATAATTCTGTGTTTTACTTTATTCCTTTTTACTAAAAGATGAGAAATTTGTTGCACACTAAATTGATTTAGTTGAAGTTCTGATTTAATGTGTTGATTGCGAACATTTCTCTATGTTCTAGGAAGTTGTCACGGCAGACACCGTACTTCAAATCGCGTCAGTACTTGCGGGCCAACTTTTCCTACGTCTCACAGATCAAATTTTTCGACGTTTTATTTTTTAACGGTTATTATGCAGCGCAAAACTAGAAATATGAATTTGCGCAATCAGTAGTATAGGTGAAAGAAGATTGGAAATAACCTAGACAATGGAGAAACAGTTCAAAAACCTTTGCCCAATATCGTTTCTTAAAAGTTTCCGCTCTAAGAAAATATGCAATATTTTGAATATAACATTAATAAAATAACATCATTATATTTCAGTGTGCTGGCTATATATTTTCAATTTAATATTATAGCCATTTGTAGATCTTTTTTGTTCAATAGATAAGAGAAGGTTTTATTTACCAATTTTCAATTTGCTAAAATAGCATTCACAACAGGCTTTAGAAACGGGTGAAACTGATGCAGCTATCTGCAGATAATTCAATATTTAAAAATAAGTTTTAGAAATATTTATTTATCTAAAATCATATAACGAATTTTGCGCTTGTGGCCTATGATAAATTATGAGTAAATTATCTTTAAAATAGTTCTGTAGGAAATCCCCATTCATTTTGTTTTTAAAAATTGTGCAAATATAAGTTATAAATGAAATAATTATTTATTGATGATACGTTATCGTAAAACGGTTATATCTCCGTATTTTTTTAAATTAGATTAAATATTCTCCTCAGTAACTTCGTGAGTTTACGTTTTATATTTTAGCTGTATTTCCGTTTATAAATCTTTATATTTATTTATTTGCCTATATAAACATTAATTAAAGTACACGGTTAGTTTGTAAGTTTATTTTTCACGTTTGGTAAACATACTCTTTGCTCTATAGACGGCGGCTACTAGGATAAAGAAAATGGATTGAATTGCTCTGCTGAGTAATTAAGTTAAATTAAGTTAATCCTAGGATTGGTTGTAGGTAATAAACACAAACTGCGGTTAAAGCGTGCTACCTATACAGGACGATATGCTTCTACAAATCCAGGCAATGTTTTGCAATTATTAGCCGTAAATATTGCAGAAAGATGAGTATGAATGCGGAATTTGCAAGTACATAAATTAACCTGTTTTATTTTTATTTTAAAATGTAAAATAATAAATGGCCACTGTTATGCTAATATAATATTGTTTGAACATCGAATATTCTATAAATCGTGAGTAATAAAATATGATAATAAATGATTTGCTTATTATTTTTCCGGATTTAATAATAAGGAAAGGGAAGTGGTGGCTCACCTAACAACATGATCCGACTTGAACTGAGCGGACTGTGACTGTGATATCTTGGGTTCAAATCCCCACTTCCCAAATCTTTAACCAAATGAAAATACTCATTTGTTTATGTAGTTTGGTACCTTCTATAAACTGTAGGAGGTCCTTCATGGAGGTTTTAGGCTGATAACCAATTCCACTGTATTTTAGTGTTTAATAGTATATTGTGCAACAAGTGCAGAGAGTCACTAATTTCCCACGAGGGGTGAAACTTTCAGCACGAGACGAAGTCGAGGACTGGAGGTGGGAAATAGGGTATTCAGCACGAGTGGCACACTATACTATTTCTACAACCACACTGCTAAACGTTAGGCTAAGAAATAGAGTATTTCATAACGAATGAGCACTCATCTTTCATGTAGTAAATATTACGGTTACTAGTTATTACAGACGGTGATATTCAAGTAATTACTTTTGGGCAAAAATTAAAGTAGTTAATAATGGGTGAACACTTCTATCACAAGAAGTGAATTTTACAATGACTAATTTTCACCGATGGTGATACATTAGGGTAAAAATTAAGTACTGCACATTTTGATTTTGGAATTTCTTGTTTGTTCGTTTATTTCAGCAGCCGCTTGATTAAGTAAAAAAAAAACTATTATTACCAACGTGCCGCTTTTTAATGCAATCTATTATATTTTCGGTAGTGGCGATCGGTTCTGTGGTGGTATTTTTAATAGAACGATCACTATTTTTATTGAACGTTCAATAGCTTTGTTATTCATTATTCAGTAATATATTATGTGGGAAATATGAACTTGATCTTTAAACGGAATGAAGTCATTTATATCAGGGAAAATATAGAGCGATAAAATTCACATGACTATAAGTTATAGCTATAAAATAAAACAAAATGCAAACGACTTGACATAAACAACCTTGATGAAACTAGAGCCCTTTACAGCTATGCTAATTACGTTATAATTTTTACCCGTGGCATATTCATAACAATTTTTACGTGGTAACTATTAAAGTTTACGATGCCTACTCTTCCATGGGCGGTACCGGGGCATTTGCTGGTTTACGGCCCCATAAAACGCACGCCACTGGCTATTGGGCTGCGTGTGACGTTGACAAGAACTGTCGGAAGTGACGGATGGAAGAATGAAGGACATTATCGGCTGGTGACCACCAGAGGGTGAAATTATTGGGGTTATAAATAAATTGTCTTGCTGTCCCAGCGGTTTTTCCGCAGTTCACACTTAATATAATGTTTTAACAACCCGTCGACACGATGTAAGATAGAACAACCCTATCAATTTTTCCAAACCTGTAAAATACAACAGTATTTTTACAAATTTTAATATCAAATTATCATAGACGAATACATCTATACATAAATGTACACATTTATCTAGAACACATGATGGATAATTTTAAATTAAATAAATTCAAGATGTAACAGCGAAATCGACCACGGCAATTATTTTTCTATTATTATAGTTACAAAAAAATACTATAGAACAAAGTTTAAGGAGACTAAAGAACATTGTTGTTTTAAAACCAGTGGTTCTAAATAGGGCCGGATTTAGAATTTTAAGACCAATATTTTGTAGGAGCCTCCAAAATTTCCAAAGAATTCTGGGAAAAAGCAATTTTTGTATGTTTTTTTTAATTAATCATTATTCTGTATCTGTCACGCTGTACACACAAGTAATTATTGTCGTACTAATTGTGAATTATTAATATTGTGTGTTTTTGATAGTACGGTGCGGTATTTAAATAACTGAAGATTTGTTTAAATAATTTCAGTCATCCGGACTTGAACTCACGTTCTTAGAACTACAGTCGATTATTCAATTCTCTTGAATACAAATCTCGAATTTTAACTGAAACAACAGATCCGTTTCCTATAGTTTAGAAATTAAAATAAAAAAATTATTGACTATTATATTTAGAACAGATTTTTTTATATTTTGTAAAATTAGTGAATAACTTGTGAAGATAAATAACAGAAAAAGTGTAACAACTTTCTGTAACAAGTAGAGCGTAGAACAATTTATTTTTTATTTCCTAAGACAACAATGTAACCTATCCCATAAAGAGTCCCCCTCTTATCCGGGCTTTATCTTTTTTAACGTGCTGGTCCCTAACCTGACAATAAACACTTGCGCGGCGCCTGTCTGGTTGACGGGTAGGCCGGGATGAGTCTCCCAGGCCCAGTTCTGGGCCACGAGTCCGTGTTTACGACACGTCCCCAGGGAACACTCACCAGTCAGGAAGATGACCGACAATTGCCCACCATGGGATGGCTCTGCAGGAGGAGTGAATTGGGAATGATCGATTAGTTCAACATAAAAAGGTTTCACCTTTAAAGATACATACAATTAAATTATTTTGTATTACCAAAAAAAAAAGAAGATGAAAATTTAGGTACTGAGTTAGTGCATTATGACTTAAATTGAGTACAAAGTGAGATCTGCGGTAAAAATGTTCTCTAACTTGACTTTAACTTAAAAACTAAACTAAATTAAACAGGTGACTTTTATTTCGGTGTCTCATGCCCAGTTGCACCAACAAAGGTTAAATTTTAAGCAAAACTTATACAAAAAAATGCTAGTCGAAATTTTGACTGCAATGTTGCATAGTTCAGTTTGTCATTTTATTCTGGTATGATACTGTGTCAATTTAAGGGAAACTTAACATTTACTTTACAAAGTTTTATTTATTGTCATTTTGATTAGCATTTATCATTTTGAGCTTGAAAAAAATCACTTGGACTGAGGAAGAAATTGTTTTTTTTTTGACAAATGAAGGATGTCATAATTCTAAAGTATAGTATATTTCGTAGCAGTGAGTTAAACACAGTTGCATTATGGCTTTATAAAAGTAAATTTTCAAAGTTCAAGTCAAAGTATTTTTCAAATATTTTCATTTATAGCTATAGTAGTTAGGTACTATTATTTATCAATTTTCTATAGTAGTAATATGAAAAATTAACTTTTCAAATGTAAATTATTAGTTCCCAGTAAATTTTCCTTTGAAAATCTAATAGTATTAGTAAAAGGGAACTGATTCACCGTACAATTTTGTTAGACGAAGAAACCAGTAAAAGCAACTTTACTATCTTGAAAACCCATACGATAAACCTTTTTAGTGCCCAATAATGGAAAAAAATATTAACACTAATCAATTACTTAAAGAAATACGAAATAATTTTACTTTATTAGGTCAAAACTGATTTCAATTTCGAATGTAGCTTGAATTTGACTGTTTAAAGAGGTAATCCTGTTTTGCGAATCTGCATGACCAACAAAGAATTTAGAATAGCGACAGGTATAATAAAAATTAATGATTTCAGAGAGGGCCGAAAGGAAAGGTTTACACCTGCGGACGAAATTTGGAACCCGACGCGTAGCAAAAGGCTTTTATTTGTTCATAGGTATAAATCTTTCGTCTCGAGGTATGTACGTTTTACGTACTACTGCTATCAAATTATCAAATTAAATGTATTTTTTAATTACAAGATGACATACCAAAAGGAGATGCGTTGCATTGGTATAACCTGGTGTTTTTGTGTAATCAACATAACATAAGCAAGTTGCAAATAAATAAAAATGTCAAACGTCAAGCATGAAGCATCATTCGGAATATTCTTTAATAAATTTTGCTATAAGCTAATTAAACTTTAGTAGATTAATGTTCTCTGGTACCTAAGTCGAGGGTACGGGTACAAAGCATTACATTATCTAGATAAATGTTTTTGATATTTTGTTTATCACCCGGCGAGCGTTTTTCTCTACTTTACCGCCCAAGCGCGTAAAATAAAAGTTTCCGCCACGGTAACCAAACTGTAAATAAACAATTACCATACAGTTGTGCGTAAAATTATTTAATTTGCATTTTTTTACTGCTTTCAATAATTTGTATAAAATATGTGGGAATTAAATTTCCAGTTGACTGGTTTTAATTAAAATCATTACCTGATCTATTTCAGTGAATAAGTTAATAAATTAACAAATTTCCCACATTAACCTTTTATAATTTATAATGAATGTTTACAACTTATTGATTTGTTTACACGTTTTATACACGAAAAAGAAATAATATAAATTCGAGGCCATGTAACTGGTAACATAGTTATGTTTTTAGTTCGTTTTTCCATTAAAGTAATGCACTTTTATCGTTTGAAAATTTATGTCAAATATAAAGTGAGGTGACAGCTTGCATGTAATCGTTACGAGTTCAAATTTCCAGTAAAATTGATTATACTTCAACGTGGGTATGAAATATTCTACTCCAAACATCAATATATATTTACACTAAAAGGACTCAGAAAAAACTTACCTATATTCGATAAAAATCTTATTTACAATTGTATGACTACCGACATATTAAAATTGTTGATTCTAGTTATGTTTGTTAAGTTATTAGGAAATTTGAACAAAATTGTAAGAGTTTTTAGCTGAAATGGAAAAATATAATTATTTATTTAATCACTTTATTTTATTTATTCATTTTACACTCTTTCTCATATAGTATTGTATATAAATTGTGATTGTAAATGGGGATGAATATTTTCTTTACATTTTTATATTTTCGTATGTGATTCGGACCCGAAATATTAAAAAAAATATAATAGGGTATTTTGTTAAAAAATCAAGTTTTAAAACTAATATATCATTAATTATTTATTTGTTACATGTAATTAAAATATGTATTCCCCAGGAAATAAAATGAGTGAAGTAAATGACAGTTATTTGAAGGACAAATCTCCTTGACTACCGAGTTAAATATTTTTTTTTTATTAAAAACTTAATTATTTTGTCAATTTATAATTAAGCATAAATAATTTAGAGTATTTAAATGTAATGGTTGAGAGAAAAGTTTTGTACGCTTCAACTGAAAATATATATTAATTAGTCTCGAGAACCTGTGTTTATTCCGGTAATACGTAAATAATTTTTGTTATTTATTTATTAATATAATTTATTAAATATTAGTTTTATATTTTTTGATATAAGTTTGCCGCTATTTTCAGCTTTACAAATGTAAGCTTTTTTTAACCTACCCATGTCTTGATACGAATTACCACATATATAAGGGTAAAGGAACCCTAAAACTATTCAATTTGAAGCAGTGTAGAATTCCTATTTAAATTTTAATAAAAAGAATTGCAACACGTGATTGTTTAAATAAATAGAAAGAGTTGAAGATGAAGTAGAATGTGTTCAGTAGACAAATCATGGACGGTGTTAATAGTTGAGGCGCAGGCATCGACCTCCCGGTCCCGTGGTCTAATTTCTCTGGGGAGCGACGGTTCGGCGTAGCGGCGCCTCCCGACGCTATTACCCGTCTCTTCATCCCTTTATCTTTCTTTGCCACCCCCACACATACAGCGTGTAATTGCACTTGCATATTCGCTAATATATTCTTACTCCATGCACTCGTTTTTAAAATGGATTGCTCTTTCGAGTAATCTAATTTTAATTTAATTATGGAAAAATATATTCCAGAGAATTCTCTCTTTAAATGAAACCTAGCAAGAAAATAATAATCATATGTTTTCACATATAAATCTAATAGTTTATAGGAGGTTGTAAAAACCATAATTTATTTATAGATCTTGGATCTTGAATTTGGTTTAAATTGAGGAATTTTCAGCCTAGGAGATCCATTAATTATAAATAAAATACAAGCTTTATAGCAAAGAACGTTTCGGTGATTTCCCCATTTTGGGCGTGGTTTCATTGTATTTAGAATCAGGGCTGGATTATGCATAGGGAAACTAAGCACTTGCTTAGGGCCCCCGTTAAACAGGGGTTCCCGAGAATTTCCACCAATTTTTTCCCGTAGATGTATACAAATATTTTGTTAGATTATTTTAACAAATAGATCGCTGTCTTGTAATGTAAACGCTACAAAAAACCTCTAATAAATATCGCATTAAATAAAACTAGTATATATCTGACCGAAGTTTCGGTTTCGGCTTAGAGCCACTTTTCGTCAAATATGCTGCTTTCCGCCGCAATTTCGGCATTGGCTGAATCTTTGGTCCACCCGAAATAATAATCATAATAACAGTAATTTATGAGTTGGTCATAGATAACTGAAATTATTTTTACTTCTTCAGTTTAAGATGATATCTATAAAAATAAAGTGACCAATAGATCAATACAACCCAAACGTTGAAGTTATCTTTGTTAACATAATCAAAAATTTTTTTAGCAAAAGAATAGTTCTTAGGATCCCCAACGCTATTAGTCAGGCCCTGGTTATTATATTTAAATGTTATATTTTCAATTTTATGAACAGTGCAATGCAATCATTAATTTGGTTAAAGCAACTTCGACATATGAACAGTGTAATGCAGTCTATTTATTTAATTGGCTGAAGTTTTTTGGGGTTAAAATAAGTGGATTCTCGAGTTGTCAGTTATCGCGTTTGTAGCGATTTAACCTCGCTGTTGACATATCACCCCCGTCTTTCATTGGCGAATACAAATGTTAAGTATCCGTGTTTGGGGTGACAGTAACGTGAGTGACGTCATGTCTCCGACACTTCTTGCCGAGTGTTTGATTTCAAGCACGACGCTTGACTAATCCGATACTCCCTGACAGACGAAATGTCACGGAACGTCTTTGCGCCGGGAAAGAATAGTCGAGGGTGTGTAAATCTAGAAATAGTTCACAAATTCCTAGATTGACTTGGGATAGATTACCTGTACAAATTAAAGACAGCGAAAAACGGAAGACAAAAATTTGTTTCCTAAATTTTATTTACTTTACTTCTCTGGACAGTTATTTACAGAATGACAGCAATGTTGGAAGCATGTATTTTATAAGTAAACATAGATAATATTTGTCAGAATCGTCACATTTCAATATCAAACGGATACAACGACTATAGGTTGATCCTTTATATTTTATAATGTAGTAATAATTATTTTTCTGATTTATAACGTTCATCTCAATCTTCCACCAGACATTGTAAAAATCAAATCATTTTGAAATGAAATAAATGAATACATCTATTTAATTATTACATTAAAAATAAAAAAGTTTAACTTCAACGTTTCTGTTTCTTGTAATACGAATTTACTTACAAAAAAATAAAAATAACATATTTTAACCATAACATAAATGCTTTGTTTTCCATGTAATCAAAGCATTTTACTTCTAGGTTGTCAATTATCACCATAAATTTTCCTCTGTGTCATTCAGAAATGCTGATAATCATCTACATTGCTAATTTCACTAAACTAATGGAGTTATCAACTGTTCTCCAAAATACACCATAAAGGTTGATCTACTTGTTCCCTATTAAATAAATACATACTTTCATATATTTACAAATTTTCGCGGGTGTTCTGCAGTTATCTACAATAAAACAGGACATTTCTAAAATCTGTAAAATCAAACAATCCTATTCCTCTCATTAAGTATTTAATAACAATTGTTCTATTTTCTATTAAGATCATAAGTAAATTTTGAAAGCAAAATAAAATATTCTTCAAAATAATGCAGTTTTGAAATTAGTCATATAATATACCTAAAAAAAAAAGTAATAGATATTTATGGACTCCGAGGTCAAATTCTTACTAGAATAGGACTCTATACATATAGTAAATGAAAAAACTTTTGAACCAATCAAATGCGAATAGAGTAAAAACTTTCTTCAGTCTTTCTTTCGACATTAGATTTCTGCTTAACTAAAGAAGCCACGTTATAAGAAATAAGCTGATTCTGTAGATTATTTAGTAGCTATTTGATAGGCAACTATATCTTCAATTTTTATATAAAAAAATTCTCATGAGTAAGGGGAAGAGGGTCATATGATAGTGGTTAATAAGTTAGATAATAGATAATTTATAGTAGGTTTCATACCACCCAGACATAGCAATATTTTCATTTTTCCATAATGACGTAGGGATTTGAAGCCCAGATCTCGCACTCTATTATGTCAAGACCGCATTATCAAATAAGCCTCTGCTACTCATTTTAATAAGCATGATCGTTTCTTAAACATAACATTAGGTGATGTTATATTGCTGGTTTCGACTCATGGGTTTCTTTATCGCGTTTCGTTTATCCTCATTTAACAATTATCCTATTACGAGCTTCGAATTTTCGTTCACGTTTGACGTAGGCGCGTAGGTTTGTAAGAGTTAACCGAAACGGGAAACGTCGGGAAGCGGCAACGGGAACCGGTAACCGGCCGACTGTCCGGATTCCCGGACTGTGGATTCCAGTTAAAAACTCGTAGATAAAGTTCCGTGGTCGCCAGATGAACTTGTAATTAGTTTTTTACCCAACGATTCCCAGTTGTGCGGAAATTAGTTGCATTTGCGTTTTTGTACGCGGATAACTCCACCCCGGACAATTCGATATTGCGCTTTTAACCCCGCTCAATTTTACCATCAGCATATAAACGGAAAAACCAATTGTTGCTTATGGCGATTAAAAAATGAAGTATTTTTTGTCATGAATTTTCCATCATTATTAGCACACTTTTTATGTATAAAACCAGAATTTTTTTTTACAGGCCTTTCATTGTTTTAATTCCAATTTTTTTTTAAAAAACTTGTAGACAGCTTTTCTCTTTTACTTCTTCACATAATCATATACTTTAAAATTTATATTAATTCATAATATTTATTTTATATAAAAATGTATGAATGAAAACTAGAGTTGTATTTTGTGACAGATGTAGATTCGAAGATCCACTTGGATATATGTATAGTCGTATTTTATTATCACTAAAGCAAATTATGTGTTTGTATTTATTTATAGTATCATGCAATTAAATGATTACATGATGTTATTACAAATATAATAAAACGTTTTCCGAGTAAATTAGTAAAAATTAGAAAAATCTCTAATTTACACATTTTTGTCAATTTTTTTTCCAAGGTTTCGAATCGTTTTTTTTTTCAATTTTCGATTCAGTTCTGTGTAATTATTTTTTCAATGTTTCTATTTGTATTAAAATTTTATTTTCTACCATAATTTAGAACATTTTATTCCTTCTATTATAATAAGCATGAGTCCTGTAAATGAACAATAACAGGAGACCACATAAAAAACTAATGCATTTGACACTTGTTTCAATAATTTTCACACAAGCAATCGGTTTTTTATCAAAGGTCAAAAGTGGTAATCATAGCAACATTAAAGAGATGAGAGAACATCGGTTCATGGCTTGCTGATTGGCTTGAAATGGAATGGAAATATTCTTGATTAAATATGATTGGTTTTGGTCAATATGGAAATATTTATTTCCGTCGCCTAATCATAAATCGTGGACAATTGTTCTTTTTGACAGATGGTGTATTAAATGAATAATTTTCTATAGTGGTCTAAAAAAATATTGTGTTAAAATGTACTGAACCGAAATAAATTGATATTTTTCGGTTTAGTTCCGATTTTTGTTCTGACGAACATAATATTTTTGTCGGTTTTAGTTCATACTTTGTATGAAGTGGTAGAATGCTCGTGTCTTGAAATGGAAAGGGATGAATTTTCTGTTAGGAGAAGTAAAAGAGCGTAGCGGGAACTTGAACCTGATCGATATGTTGATAAAAGCTTTAAATAAACTCGCCGCTTAATTTACACCGACCCGGCTCCACGTGAGCTTTTGTTTTTAATTCCTTTTGGCGAAGCCGGCGGCAAAAACTCCCAAGTAACTAATTGTACGGAACGGACTACATTGATTTTTATTGTCCACTGCTAATTAAATTTATTGCAATTTATTGCTGGATTGCATAGTACTGTTTATGCAATTTGCAAATTCCATTAAAAATTTTAATTTGAAGTTATCTGAATTAAATGCTATAATAGGAAACAAAGTTATAATTAAAGTGTTTTAATGGGACTGCAACTAGTTTTCCCCATTTATTAGCAGCAGGGGTTCAGGCGAGACTTGTAATCGAATAATGTGAAGCTTCTTTGCTTAAATCATCTAATATTTAACTCCTAGTTGTAACAATATTTACCTATAAACACAATATTGTTTTTTTTTAAATGAACCAAACATGCATAATAAATTATACAGAGATAGTACTTGTTAATGATATAATAAGAAAAGTTAATTTTTATTTTAGAAGGCAACAGCAAATAGAGTAAAAAATATAATGATAAATCACATATTAAAGCTTCTAGACTTATTAAAATTATTATCTATCAAAATTCCGGAGCAAATTTTTGTTGGTTCAATTAATCACCGAATGTGAATAAAAATTTAAATTTTGTAACATTAGGTATATTGTTTATGATAATTTATTTTATTGAAATTAAATATAGACTGTTTTCCAGTCACATTCACATATAAATAATTCATATCAAATATAACATTTCTTTAGACAAAAATTGATCGTAAATCAGATTCCTATTTCTACCAGAATCAAAACGTAGATAGGAGGACTCATAAAAATGCATACTTAAAAAATGATGTTTATTGTTTATACGAAGTGATTAAATATTACGTACCAGTTATTGAAAATAGTTCATAATAATATAAAAAATAATAATATAATAAAAATCAAATTACATAAAGTCAAAATCGATTTTTTTATTTAAATAAAAAAAATCCGTCATAAATAAAAAAATCGATTTATTTGACTTTTATTAAATAAATCGGATTTTTTCCAACCTAATAATAAATACTAAATATTTTCTTATTCTTTTAAAATTAATATAAATTAACTTAAAACTGTAGAATAGGGTTAATTTTTCAAAAATATGAAACACGTAAGTTTGAAGAAAATATTTCATTGTCCAAAAAATCTCAATCATTTTTGGAATATAATAAAAAAAAACCTATTTTTTATGAGATGTAACTGTGAGAACAAATGACACCGAAATGATATAATTCAAATCTGATCGCAAATTTTAAATTAGTGTATCGATATCTATCAATATGAACTATTAATAAAGTTTGTACATTAATTTAAAATACATTTGTTATTTACCCAAAAATTAAGGATTTGTATTAAGTTTTATTCTTCCTGTAATAAATACGACTGAACACTAACCACAGCGTTATTACTCACAAAATATAGGTTAGGAAGTTATATATTGTAAGAACACCAACAATTAAAGCATAAAAATAAATAAAATTGTTGGTTGGCGAGTAAAGCGGGCGTGGATGTGTGCGGATCGTTATCAAGTAATAAACAAAAGCGGTGAATTTGTGATAATGAAGTGCGATAAAACGCGTGGTATTCTGCATGTGTCACGTATATAACCCACGTCCCCGTGCACTTGGCCGTGCGTGCGGCTGAAATACGTGCAGCCCCAATGCGCTCAAAATTGTCCAATGCACGTTTTATTGCCCATGTTTATAGCACATTGATTTTGATATTTAATTAATGGACTGATATGGGACTCTATTATTTCATGACTGCTCATTTGCTATATTTCAGACGATTATTGTTTTTAGCACACAGAGGAAAATAAAGGGTTTTATTTAGGATATATGACTACACATTAAATCGCAAGATATATATTATTTTTTCTTCAATACATTTCATACTTTGCAATCTTAAAAGACTATATAAAAAGTAGTGATTCGACGAATAGCAATTTAGTCGAATAACGTAGCGTAATAACGAATATTCGGTGAAATTTTAATTGAATATTCTGCATTACCGAATAATAATTTTTCGAACAATCTGAAAGCGGAGAAGGTTGTTTTTATTACGAACAAATAAATATTTTAAATGTCATTTCTTGTTTGATTATTATTAAATTTTATTATTTTGGTTTCAACAAAAATTTAATGATTTACCGCCAAACAATATAACTAGATAAATTATTTACTGAATATATATCTTTTATTTAAAATTTGTTATCAATAATTATTTATTTTAATGCAACAAAACCGCGTTGTACTTCACGTATTTCTTGTAACCGAATATTACTTTATGTAACATAGTCAATAATAATAAAATAAAATAGGCCGAATAGCGAATAGCGAAAATATGGAGGAATAGGCCGGGTACCAAATAATTATACGGTTTCGGTCCCATCTCTAATAAAAACTAATTTAAAAAAAAACACTTATACTTTTTGAAATAAAAATTGGGGCTCGGTGTACAATAATGTCTATATAACTAATTTCTGTACATATACTTTCTTTGGAAAGATAGGATGAAATACCTATAAGAAAACGAAAAAACCTAAATTTAATTTTTTTACTTAGAAATATTTTTCTCCACAATTTTTCGTATTTTCGTAAATATCAATGAGTTGGTTTCTATGTTTTTAAAAGGATTTAATTAACACTAGAAAATGAAAAATTTTGGAGAAAGAAAATTCCCAAGTAAAATTTTAAATTTAGGTTTTTACAGTTTACTTGTTTTTCTCATAATTATTCCAAAGAATGCATATCAGGACAATATATTTCATTATATTATTTTTTTCTTAGAATCGTATAGTCAAGTCAACATTTTTGAAATATATTCAAATAACACCATTTCTTGAGGTGCAAGTTGAAGGGAAAATACTTCAGGATCAAATTTTTTTAAATGGTTTACCTGTATTCCAATAACGGAAAAAGACAGAATTTAAAAATATTAATTGAAAATATGTATTTTTAATTCCTTACTGATCCATCTTTTGAGCAGATCTTGGTTGTTTACCGAATTCTGGTTAAAAATAAATATTCTAATTATGTATAATATAAATAAATTATAGTGTAGGAGGATTAATCTTCCAAGTATCTCCTTCTAAAAATATTTGATCATCTTAAATATTTTTGGTAGCTTATAAAAAAGTAAAATTAATTTGTTTCCTCTTTAAAAACATTCAATATTAGCTTTCTGTGTAAGAAGGTACAAAGGATGTAACTAAATAATTTATTATGTACTAACAAATATAAATCATTCTTGACATCTTAAAAAAATCGTAATGATCCCGACCTACCTTTAATAAATTAATATCCTTCTCTTTTTTTCGTCAATATTTAATTATCACCTTCTTGTTTACATTCCTAATTTCTTTCATTTCTACCTGGCCACCCTTTCGGCGTTTCAAAGAAATTCCTCTGATTTATTATTTATTAAGAGAGTCGACTGTCCGCCCACAGCCGATGACGTTTGTCGGTTTGTCAGACACCTTCGTTGATGAATGATCCGGGGATCACATTCTTCAGATGCATAAATTCATGAATTCCTTTGTGTTGAGATAATTATGTTGGAAAGAGAGCAGATATCGATTCGGAATCATAAAGCGTAAATGTAATTAGAATACAATATCCACGAGATGGGATTTACATGAGGTATGTGATGGACTCTTTGGCTTAATTCAGAAGCTCTATGCAAATCTCAAGATTTATAAATGGATTAATGCCAATGTCAAAAATGGAACACGATTACGAATATATTTGGGGATATTAACATATTTATATCTTTCTGAAAAAAATTATATCCTTCGGTTTACAATCGGGTCATATACATTACAATGTATATTCTTGCTCTCTTGAAATATATTTATCATGAATAAAATACAGTAATAAATTATTTACCTAATTAAACTGTTTACTGTTTCCTGTATATAAACATATCATTACTAATATACATACGCGATAATTTAGTATACCTAGGAATGGGTAATATAATAATATAATAGTAATTGAATATGATTTTTTTTTTCTAAATAATTATAACATAAAGATCGGTTTCAAAATTTAATTTGAGTTATAATTTCCGTATAAGTGCCTCGATTTTCATTTATTAGTTTCGTTTGAAAGTTATTACCTCCCGCCTATCAATATGTAGATAAGGGAGGCATTGTTTTTGTTTTTCTGGAGTGTGAGTTTTCAATATATGAGCACGAATTAGAGTCCCTAGAATACGATTTTACTATTTTTACCGTGATGTCTTAATTGTCTTTATGTCGGTATGTGTGTATGTGACGATTTTTTCACCACGATAACTCCAATACGATTCTGTAAAAATATAATATTTGGTATTTAAGAGTTATATTCAAATATGATGAAATGATTAGATTTTGTCTATAATTGGTTAACCGGAAGTAATACTTTACATGTAACATTAAACCGTTTTCCTAAAAAGAAAATTAATTTTTTTTGCAAATTACGTTTTTATTGAACATAAAGATTATTTAATTTTCTACCGACGTGCATAATTACTTTATACATAACTCTGGCTAAACAGAAAAAAATAATTATAGTAACTTTACACATCGCTTAAGCGATTTCTGTAAGACAGATGCGTTATTCATCCGTTTACAAAATTTGATGGACGCTGTTGCCAAATTTGACGTAAATAATTTTCAAAGAGAAATAAGTAAATATGAAGTTTTTTATTGTAAAATACGAAAAGTTGGAAGAAATATACATGGTATAGATTTTAGTTACGGAAAAAATAGCTCAAAAATATTTTGAATAAACTAATTTTAATACTAAATATTGAAATTAGTAAAGAATTTTTTATAGTATATATTACTACAGTGGCGTTACAGTTATTAGCTTCAACATTTTCTAAAAGAAAGCAAAGCATTGAATTCTTGAACATAAATTTTTCTATGTAACTAAAATAAACATTACATATCTTTGAAATAATACATTTATACAAAACAGAATAGCAATTTTGGGTAAAATCACAAAGAATAAAAACCAGACTTATAAAGTAATATATAGCTAATTTAAAAGTAACTGTGACTAATTTTTTACTGAGTATGATTTAGATCTAATTGCATTAGGCCAAGAATTAGAATACTTCAAAGTGATTCATCTCTCTCTCAGATAGTAAACATTACTTTGACAGTTTTTAATCCTAACGTGTTGAATCGGCAGTATGATATTTTTGTCTGAAAGTTTACTGCAATGAATATTTTTATCTAAAATGTAGTTTCTTTAAAGAAAGCTTCCAGAAAATGGTGTAGGTATTCAGGCCAGTGGATCCAGTCACAATTAAAATAAATTCCCGTGAGCTTTGCAAATTAGGTACAGATCTTTAAAATCTTTTCTTGGTTCTGGGCCCTCGTGCGAATTAATTATGGAAACAATAACAGGGAGTTTGCCGCTCCATCTGCGATCGGGGTGTAATTTCCCGATGTGAGTTACGCTCGTGCCATTTCGTCACCGCGTGACATTTAACCTCCATTATCCTCTTACCAAAAGATTCCTTTATCGCATTCTTTGATGCGAATTTTTCACCCAAGCTCAAGTTGTATTTGCGTAACGAGATACCATACGTCACAAAGAAGGAATGAATCTGCAAGCGCTTTCGAGCTGGTAACTGGGTTTATTGATTCTTATACTCCAATAACGGCGATGAGCTCCTTGCGAGGATCTTACCTCATTCTACAACCGTTCCTTCAATTATTATCTTATTTTCTACAAATACATATCTTTTTTTAACAATGTTTAATCAATACTTTCAAGGTACAATTTCATTATATTAATAAGTTTACCTATACACATTTTATTGTGGTAATGTCTTTAATGTCCTTTTTCTACTTTTCTACTAACAAGTTGTTACAATTTTAATGATTTGAATATTTTTTCATAAATATCTAGTAAAGGCCATAAATGGGTCGGTAAAATTTACGAATAGTTGTTGTGAAGTAGCAGACTAACTAGCCACATAAATAATATTTAAGTCTTAACAGCGAAACTGGAATGATATAAAAATCATTTTAATTCGCAGGAATTATGTTAACATTTTACAGATTAATTTGAGAATAGCAGCTGTCTAACCATATAATTTTATCAACAAAATGTAACCATGACAATCCTATTGTGGTTTTATCATTTTTTTTTTGTTGAAAAATTGTCTTATGAAGAATTCTGATTGGGTTAAAATGACGTGGGTGGAATAATAATTTTAATACCCATTAAGTAATTTCATTTTATTGCACATTTCCAATGAATATTTTATTATTAATTAAAAGGATTTCTATGACGAATGTAGAAAAGTTTATTAGAATAATTTAATGACCCTAATGACAGCAACAAGCAAGTGTCAACGCTCCCCTAAGGAGAAAATGCGTCTAACAACATTAGGGATCCGAAATATCTCATTTCTGGAATACGACGTCCTCTGAATGGCGATATTTTTTAGGCCACCATAAAGGATCAAATTATTCGGAAACATGTTTTATTGTCTGTGTATATATTCCGGGAACGCAACATTTGCAAAGCAAAATTGTTTAAATGCAAAATTTGTATTCTCGTATGAGACCGTAAAAGATTTTATTACTTGTTTTTATTGTACCACGAAAATTTGAGGAATCACTACGAAATTTCGATAATAAAATTTATAGACAGGCATAATTGGGAAATAACTTGAAATGAATTAGGAATCTGATCTTGGGAGGCAGATACGAGACGAAAAACGTTTGTTTCGACCGAGATGCTGAATCACAACAACTTCCAAGAGATTCGCACATTTTTATCATCAACTTATCGATTTGATAAATTTAACATTTCTAGCATCCACAAATAATTTATTGTCTTCTTGTTTTATTAAATGACAAAACCCAGCTTTGCCAATCCTTATCCAAATAAGAAATACCGCTGTTACCGAGTAGTACGAAACCCATTGTAAGCTGTACATGCATTGTAGAGGTTTTATAATAACATGTTACAGCATGAAAATGCAAGTAAAACTTATTAGACAGTAATTATTTTAAAGTATATGAAGCCCTGTGCATCTAGGAATGTTGTGCCATAAATAATTATGATCTGTTAATTAGATTTTAAATAAATTATATTATATTATATAATTAATTGCTGTTTATACTCTCGGGCGTAAACATCATCTTAATGCTTTTTCTTAATGCATAATTAACATTTAACATTTAGCGAGTAATTCTAAATATAACAGGAACGACTATAGTCGATCATAATTACCTTATTTTCTTATCCTATTCTTACTCCTGAAAATTATTGGAACATTGTTGGTTAAAATTTATCTGTAAAACTTTGTTTTTGCTTTTGAAATATCCGATTATCTTTCGCTTAAATTTCTCATCTTGGTCCCATACTAATCTAGAGCAATTCATCTACAACTGAAAAGGAGATAGCTTCTATCTGTATTGAAAAAATATATTTTTGACGTGGAAGATATTTTTTGTTGAAGAGCTTTTATCCTGAAAGGCAATAAATCGCCTAATTCCGTTGTTAAAATCCAGAAGTTGAAAATACGCAATGTTATAACAGCATTCAGTGTGGATAATAAAGTGGCCACTTCAGTTTCGGCAATATATCGACCATGACGCCAGCACAACTAAACGAAGAACAGAACAAGGAGAGCGTCGGTATCGGGATCGTCCCACGAGGGCAGGATTCCAAACGTCCAACTCTCATAGCCTTCAAAAAGTAAACAAATTTTACTGCCCAATGGGATCCCTAGACAAGTGAAAAGAATCACTGATCGTCCACTAAACACATTACTTGTTATTAGGATCCAGTTATGTCGGAAAATTAAAAAAAAAATAACACATTTAAGCTCCCCAAGTTAATTGAATTAAGTTTTAACACTGCACTGGCGGATTTGAGAAGAGGTAGGCAAGGTTTTTAAATTTAAAAAATAATAATAAATAAATTTGTAGCTCCAAGACGTCTCATATACACAGACATTATAAAGAATTGTTTGATTTGAAGTATAACGAAATATTGATATGGAAACACAAATGCCTGATTTATAATGAATCTGATATTCCCGTCAGAGCAAATGAAGTTTTGATATAAAAAAAAATCGCCCTCCTAAGGAAAGTTTCTTAATCCGCCACTGTAATACAGCATAAAATACCTTGTTATACATCTAAACAGATATATGCATGATTTTTATTTTGATGTATTTTTTAGATAGAGAAAAGGTGACATTATGTTATAAAGTGCACACTATTTTTTAAGACTATAAGGAAAAGTTGAAAACAAAATGTTAAAAACTAATTTTAATTGATAAAATTACTACTTGTGAATAAAATTATATTAATAATAAAATTGTTTTGTGTTAAGTGTTTTGTAAAATAAAGTAAAGGACTCTAAAATAAAATTAAATACAAGGATAGTGAATAAATTTTCTGAAATAAATGAATAAATTTTTCCATCCAGTTTCGATTATTTATAAATGATATCCAGGAATATAAATAAAAAAAAAAACAAGACACTTGATTATACCACAATCATTTATTTTCAATGTGACGATCATATTGTCCTTTCGGAAAACTTGAACTTCAAGTGTTTTATTTTATTCTAGTTTTATTTAAAACATTGCATCAAGAACAATACTTATTCTTAATTCAAATTTGTAGGAAAATTGTAAGTAAATAATTTCGAAAATAATACAACTGTATGGTAATCAGTAAAATAAAGGCTATTGACTAAAAATTTGATAATTATAATGAAAAACTTAATTTTGGGGTACGCAGAAGTCATGGCTTGCAGAGAATGAAAGAAAGTGAGGAGCCAACTGAGAATTTCCCGGGCCGGTGACTATCTATCCTTGTTCATTTTTCTATGCCATGCAAAATGACGTCACGTAGCAGCTATGTGTCATGCTGTATTATGAAGGAATCCGGCCGGTTGCAAAAATAAAATAAGAACCAAGTTTCCGGAGATTCTACGTAGATTGTGATGTCACTCGCCGCACTTTACACGACCCTCGGGTTTCCCTGATATGCACTCTTCCACCGGTACTGACCCCTCACTCCGCTGAACAAGTAATCAGTCTTACGTATGCCCGGGTCTGTTTTCTGTGTCTTGTGTGACAATTATAAAACCCTTTACCAAAATTTTATGTTTTTCGGGCTAAACTAAACCATGCTAAATTATCTTATGTGTCAGTTGTAATTTCAGGTTTAAATATATATAGGTATATAAGATTGTTTCATCATCATCTGAGACACAACATTTCTAAATAGAACTGGGCACTTGCTTCATCAAATTGTACAGTACAATTTTTTTTTTATAAAAGAACAGAGTGAAATAAGCCTAGTAGTGAAAATGCGACTAAAAAATATGTCATGTTAAGCGAGATATCAACCACTAAAATTAATATTTTGGCCTCTCACGTCATCTGTCTTCGCCAGTTATGAACAAATTGTTAGTTGTCTCAGGAAATTTAAAGCTCTCCGCTCCGCGTCTAGCTTTAAATTTTCCCTCGTGCTATAATCTTTTGATTATGCCCTTAATAAATAAATACTATTTCGTAACAAAACAATAACATGCAGAATAATTTAAATTAATAGAATTGCTAAAGACAGATGACAGGACAGGACATCGTAATAAAATTTAATCTCTTGTCGCTCGCGAAAGAAATAATATTTAAATAAAATATTTTCACTGTTACTTATTAATTGTTGTATATTTTCTTATTCTTCTGCAAAATGTTAATATTTCGACAATGGTTTAGGATCCTATTGTGAAGGTTGTGGTTTACCAGCTTCTCCAAGGGACCTACAGCTTATAGTGGATTCGGAAGTTCTCGGACACGGCGGTATTTTTATTTGGATAAAAAATAACAAAATTGTGATTTGGGCCCAGATCTCACAGTTTGCTCAATTCGAGTTGAAGTGCTCTAACCAAGTAAGCCACCTCTGCATGTAATTTAAGTTAATATAAGAAGAAAATTAAGTAGAATTATCAAAAAGCTAAGCCTTCAACATAGTAATAAGAGTCGAATCGATGATTATTGGTAAGCATAATGGTCCATCGTATTACGAAAGACCTTTTATAATAAAATCGCTTTTAGGAAGCCCTTCACTTTTAACAAAAGCACTCAGAAAAGTGAGCTCGTAATACGGCCCGTAACTAACAAAACCGTCCCCTTTTTAAATTACAAGTGTTAAAATAAAAAATGCAAAATAACTAAATTGCGAGTCGAAAGAGCCATGGTAATGCCAATGAGTTATTATTGCAGAATTTTTGTAATTGTATAATTTTAAGCTGTTTGTCCAAAGGTATTTAGCTTATTTACATATTTAGTAATTACAGTAACAATGTATGTAGTGAGAAGGAAATGTAAAGAAGAACATCACATACATATTAAATTACATATGATTTAGATATTCGCGGAGCGTAGATGTTTGTTGTACTCGTAGTTCATTTCTGGTTTCATCTTTGGATGCGGTTGTGTTTTCATTCGCGTTTTGTAGGCAAAAAGTTTAAACAGATAAAATGTTTGTTTATACTTTACTGTGATGCCACGCCGCGTTTCCAGCGCTCTGTTTTCCTTTTTACTTTTGAGTGATGCATTTTACAAGCTAAAATCATTTATATTTGTTTCACGTCCTCACCGACTTTTTGCCTTACTTGTTAGTCATTTATAAAGCAAACTCTATCGTGGCACAAACGTTTATTTTCTTTCTTATTTACTCTCCAAACGGTTAATTTCTATTTATCTATTAACTTTGTCTCTACACATATTTTCATGCCTTCACTCAAATGCTATTATACACTTCAACATGGGCGTTTCGAGAGGGAAGCCAGAACTATTAGTAATTATACTTTATTATAATTTTACTTAATTAATATTTTATCAAAAATAGATTTTTCTACATTATTCAATTGAATTGATTTTATAATTTATAAAATGTAATATAAGAAGTATGATTGAACTAAATTGCGAAACATGCTTCTAGTACCTACTTATCCTTAAATTTTACACTGGTTCACTTTTTAATAAACTTAATTCTACTGTTCAATAACGATCTACAAAAATATTTAAAACAGTAATTGTAGTTATTATGATACTATTAAAAAAATACTCAAAGATCATTCTGCAGACCCAAAATTAAGCACATTCAATGTTAATAAACGTACTGAAACACACGTATACGACATTGGAAAATATATTGGATAGTGTGAGAAATTAGGTAAAATATAAGCTATTAAGAAATCACTGCATTTCCAAAAATATTATGATTTGGTTTACATATTTACGAAAGAAGTAATAAATTCTTGCTTCGGATGGATATGGAAGAAGTAAATTTTCTGGAGTTTATTGTAGTTGAAGTTGTAATACTCTTTAAATCTGACTAAAATCCAGAAAATTTTATTCCTTCCATCATATTTATGGTTATTAAAAAAAATGCACATGCACTTCAGGGATTTTCTACCAGGATGACGTTTATTTGTATTATTTTTTAAACTGTAAATAACATGTAATGTACATAAAAAAAAAATCAGTTTTATTTATATCAATTAAATAAATAAATAAAACACAAAAAATTCTGCAAAGTGAATAGAATATAATTATAATTCAATTATATTTAGAACAATATTTTTTATTTTTCTATCAAATAAATGAATGAATTTATAACGTTTACGTATCATATATTTACATATTTATATGCAAAAATCGAAGCAGTATTTTGCAGAATCTGCTATGCATTTTCTGATACTTTATTCTAATATCTCCATATTTACTACGTTTTTTAAAGTTGCATTTGAATATCAAGAGTTTTCTGAAATCATTAACTATGATATTTATGTGTAGCATAATATGCACATGTGTTTATCTTTATTTTAATAGTAGGAAGCACATCATAAAATACACAGTTAATACTGATGATGGTACAGTTTATATTCTACAAAATTGCAGACCAGCTAACTATATGTAGAACACATTTTTTATTTTTCATTCTTTCTCTCCTCATATTATTGTAGTTAATATAAATGAATCAAATAAATTTAATTTTCCTGATTTTCCGAAGGCTAATAATTTTTAATTAGTTGAAAAAAAATGCAGGAATAAATTATTATTATTATTATTGTGGACATCAGCCAGTGTTCAATTTTTATAATTTTGTTAAAATGTTTCAATAAATTGCGTCAACATCTTCTATCATGTTACATAAAATTAATCTTACTCTATAATTTTGTATAAACAAATAAAATGAATAAAGAAATAAATGCTTCTCTACTATTTCAATAGTAATTCCTTTATAAACGTCTGAAATGGCATTACAGATTATGTTTTTTTTTTTAAATTACGAACTAGTGGCATTGTTAATAAGGTTAGAGAAAATATAAAGTGAGTTTCTTTTGAACATTTTTTTACAAAGTTTGTGTTTCTCCATCAATTTAGTAGACGTAAATAAATAATCTCCGGACTTGACAACAAAAGTCTGCGTCTAAAATCTGTTTTACCACCAACTTTCTTGTAAAGAATTTTTTGGGAGGTACTCGAAGTTTGAGAACATTTTTTCTGCTCATTTAATCTCATGAAAAACACGATACAAAGCAGTTTGATAATAAATTCACACAGACCAGACAGCACATATTTTTTCTTAAAATTATAACTAAATCATGAAAAAGAAAATTACGGAATAATTAAAAAAATAAAGCTGCGGGTAAATTGTGGTTTAAGATTTTACTGTAAGTTGAGAATTCTTAGTTTTGAATTACCTTTTTTAGGTTTCAATCATTTATCAATTTTATATATAATTTGTAGTGATGTACTTGTGATATAACTATTGAATTGGTTAAAAGAAACGCTGTTCTTTTAAGTTAAACTATAAAATTATAGTTAATAAATTTTACAAATAAAATATTGAGCTATTATTTAGGTATATACATTAAGACTTAAGAGTAAAGAATTTACCTAGTTTTATTATTTGGCGACAAATTGTTTACTTCTCGTCAAATTGAAATAATTAAAATTATTAATAATTAAACAACAACAGGCCCCAGGTTCACCAACCACGTTTTCAAATTGTAGAAAAATATACTATTTGGTAAGGCCGAATATTTATTATTGGGCTGAAATTTTACTCGTCCCATGTCTAATAATTTGTCTCTGTGTCTAATCTTTTACATTCCTCCCTTTCCAGTGTTATATGTAGGAATCTATAATAAAAGTACTAAGAATAATGATTTGAGTATAATTCAGGGTGATTTTCTCCCCGATTTTCTTGCGAAGTGAAAGAGTGTTATGACGCAGTTCTCGTCGGGATTTTTAAATACAAAAAGCAAATTTATGCTAAAAGCGTGAGGGCTATAAATATGTGGCGCTGTGCGATTTGTGCGGGGGTTTATGGGCGTTTTCTATCCGAACACATCTCCCGGCCATTGTAATGAAATCAGTCGTGAGAAGACGCAAGTCAAATAGATATGTTTGATCCGCGCCGCCGGCGTCGCTCGGCCCGGCGACGCCTCATCTCGTATTCGCCGCCCGCCTGCTCTTCATACGCACCAACATCACTCATTTCTCTATCCACACCAAACAACAAACACATTCTTCTATAACGTTTTTAAACTACTTTATCAAACTATATTATGGCGCAATCCAAAATGTCAATGCCTAACTGAAACTCAAATTGGTTTCTAATACTTATTTGCAAATTTAAATTTAGATTTTGTGATAATAATTATATAGGAGTCCTGCGACTTGATTTATTTATTAGATAATTTAAGTCGAAAATCACAATAGAGTCATATTCGATTCTCAATATTACATCAGATTACAGTAGACCTGGGCAAAATAAGACGCGCAGCATTTTTTTGCGGTCCACAAATCTATATTTAAAAAAAAATACTTTTTCTGTATCTTCCTTAATAAGTTGATGCGTGTTGTAGCTTGTAAATTGTTTTATATTTTGTAGTTTACAATGGAACATTACTGACGAATATTTACAAAAAGTTTTAAGAAATAGCAAACAAAATTAATGCACCTGAAATAAAAGAAAATGTTGGAAGATGTGAAACAGGTGTATTAAATTGTTGGAAATTAGATATTTTTTTCTGTTATAATTCACTTTTCATGATAATAATAATAATACTTGTAACTGTGATCGACATTAAATTTAATAGAGCAGGCCATGGTTACTCTACATTTTATTTATTTAATTACGTTTACCATAGGTTTGGTAACTAGTGACCTCGGTGGTCAGAGAACTAGACCTCCTCTTCCAATCAACCGATTAACAAAGCTGTTATTTAGATGTTCTAACATTTCTACCAAAACCAAAATTGGGGGATGGATCATCCCATTGAAATGAAGTGACATATTATTGATTGGAAAATGTAGTCATAGCAACTTATTGTTAAGATAACACAAATATGAAACGTCAAAGAAGAAACAATTGCTATTATGTATTATAATATATTTACCTTAAAAATCACCAAATAAATACACCCTTAATCTATGGCTAGGTAAATTAACATGAAATTCGTCGTGAGATATCCTGTAAATATATTTATACATATATTTGAACAGATAGATAAAGTTATAATAAAACACTGGAAGACACAATGGGTGTTTGGGTCATGTGCACGTGAAAATACATGCGCTGTTTACAAAGATCTTTGTGACAGTCTTGCAGTAGTTGTAGATTGCATTCGGAATACTGATAAAGCGAAAGAACAACTGACTCCTCATTGCTTTGTAATCGAAGTCGCTGCGGACCATCGATGCTGCGCTGTTTCATTTATATCAAAACATCAGAATCTCGTTCCTCTTGAATGGAAGTTTCAGGAAAGCAACAGACAAGACAATAGTGCTTTACTCCTCCTAGTTATTTTGTTTTGCATTCAACGCGAACTTGATGCACAGTTTTTGATAATGTTCATTTAAAATAATGGTGCAGTTTTTCAATGGAATGCGTGCTAATCTTGATGAACTTATTTTATGTTGTCAGTTGAACAAATTCGCGGACAGTTTGTAAATAACTCCCGGGGGACTTGTTTATGCTGATTTGGTGCTCTTCACGGATTTATGACCGGGTTGTCTTATTACAGTCACCATTGCGTTTTTATTTCTCGGGAATTAGCGCTGTTTTACGAGCACAGACAAACTTCAGATGTTTCTGAATAAGTTACATCCACAAAAATACATTTTACTCACATTCATTTAATTTCGTGCTACCAAGGGATGTTTATCACGAGTTTAATTTAACGTTACGATTACAAATTTGTCAGCAGTGTATAAAAACGTTCATTTTAAAATGAAACACAGCAGATATAATATTGTGGTCAAACAATTTGTATTATATGTAATTTTATTTAGAATAAATTATTTTATTTATGATTGACAGCGGTGGCTCCCTTGATTAGCGCACCCCGATTCGAACTGACCGGAGCGTGAGGTCTGAGGTTCGATTATCAGATTCGCTAACTATTATAAAAATAAAAATACCGTGTCTGAGTGGTACGGAACCAAATATAAGCTACAGGTCTTATGCAGAGGATTTAGGCTGACAACCTACTTCAGAAAAATGTATCTAATAATAAATTGTCATGAAACACGTGAAGTTCATTTCTCAACTTTCCATTACGGCCAAAAATATTCTAGGGTTTAACGTCAATGATAAGCAGATATAATATTAGGATTAAATAATTTGTGTTATACTAAATATTATTTACAATAAATTTATTTTATTTATTAGAATTGTATCTTTTAAACATTTGAATTTAGTTTTCAGTCTTATAGGTATGTACCTACGTATTATAATTGTCGAACAATGTAACAGTAACTAACAGTTAATAATGAATTTATGTTCCATTTTGAAAAGTATGCTTTGATACATTGCTGTCAAATTGGTAGGCAAGGATACGACAAATCCCATGCGTAATGTTAAAATAAACTTACTTATGACAGCGAATCAGGTGAATGATATTTTTCAACAATGCGTCGGCTGGCATGTAGTGGTGAGTGAGTTTATTAACATGTTTCCTGGCGGAAGTCTTAGACAAGGCCGCGTCGTCAGTCGGACCCACATGACATAAGCATCGTACTTCCGGCCGGGGCACGTACCGGAACACGAGTCCTGCTTATCCCGTCTGTCAACACGCCAAGCCATCCTTTCCTGCCTAACTAATAGCAAGCCTACATTACTCTTATTAAACTTTCATAGCGGCAAACGTGAACCTACATAACCTATCAGACCCACGTGAACAATACATAACCTATCAGACCCAAGTACATTAAAATATTGTGTGTTTACTTTTAAATATTAGACGCTTCGATACACATAACTATTTCCTCAATCTTGAATAAGATTTCAGAACTAGTGATGCTTCATATTAAGAAAAAATCTGATGCAAATACCACATGACTTCTTTGTACGCAAAATAATACATTTTAAGGGGGATTTTTAAAATCTATATATAGCTGATAAAGGAGGTAGATTGAGTATTTTAGAAATGTTACAGATTAGGAAAGTGATGAGCCTTAAGAAAAATTTGGTTAATGCCCAGATACAAGTGAGTTTTCTTATAAGAGTCTGATGACGACTGCAAAGTCGAAACGTCGTTATTTAGTTTAATAAATAACTGTGGAAATTCTAGTATTATTAATCTTCTATTAAATTATTGTTAACTGGTTCCACCAAGAACCGACTACAAACATACTTTCTATAATTATACATTTTTGCTGCACTTCATTTAAACTTATTTCGTTAGAAAGTGAGATCATTCTACGGTTAATCGTTCTACATCAACTTCCATTCGTTCAAATCTTCGAAATGGATCTTCTTTCGAAAATTTTATTAAAATGTTTACCACTATTTCTTATTGCACTACTAATAGTTTTAATTGCTCAAATACTTACAAATAAATATATGTTGTTTTCATTTATTTCGTACATATTTCTCTGACATATATTCTGACAGTTTTCAATGTCAATTTATTAACAAGAAATCAAATGCTTCCTGCAAAAAATAGAAGTCCACAAAAAAAACACTACGAGCAATGAACTATTTTAGCAATGCTGATTGCACTAAAAAGGGAGATATACAACAGTACAATTAGATGTTAGTCCCCTTTACAAAATTCTATGGCTAATAATTTTTTAGCTATGCGAGATACGTACGTACATAAGAACATCACGTCGACACTATTAAAAATGGATTCAGGTATAACCAAAATGGATATTTCCGTTGAAACCTGAAAACCGATTTTTTTCACTATTACAATACTTCCTTTACTTTATGCAAGGAAGTAAATAAATAGAACAATTTTATAGTACCAGTTGTAGTGGAAGAAATTTTATTAATGTAACAAGTAAAATGCGTTTAACAATGAAAATTGATACTTTTTCTCTGTGGCACGTTAAATGTTGTATATACAGTAACCAGTAAATAATTGCAGAGCGAGACACTTGGTTTTTTAATTAAATTACAAGATCAAGGAAGCTAATCTTGTAAATGTAAAGCATGCAACTTTAAAATACTTGACTTTTATTAATGTTACTACTTATTTTCTTCTACAATGTTGCCTATGGTTACCGAGAGGTATCAAAATGTGTTTACAATGTACTATGTATCCGTAGCAATAACAAACATACATCAAGCAAATAACCTAATGGTCGTAGAAAATAGTATATTGTGTTATTAAGAGTAAAAGTGATACTTTGTGTGGCGAGAATGGAAGTTTGCGCGACGAGCGAAGCGAGTCGGACAATTGCATGCGAGGCACACAAAAACACTTTTACTCTGAATAACACATGCTATTTTTTCTTCAAACTCAGAAATTTTAAAAAATAAACTACTATTTGACGTTTAATATGTAGGTTACCTGTCAGTTATTCATAATTTTTAGTAACTTTATTCTTAGGTTATCTAGTTTCTATAGTGACATTTAGGGCGATATTACAGATTTCTATTGTACAAGTTACTTCTTATTGGCTGATTCTACATACGGCGGCGAATAAATTTATACGGCGGCTAGAATAAAAAATTATATTACGGAGGCATAGAAATTAAACTTCAACCTTGTCAATCACGTCACAGAAGATGTCACTTTTATGACGTTTGAAGAAAAACATTTTTATAGCTGTAATAACGACATAAAAATTATCCATTATAAGACATATTATTTGTTCAAATATTCCTCATCTACAATTAAACGGATGCTTATTTATTTCTACAGATTTCTTTTGTTTAAAATATTTTTTTTATTGTTGTTGTCTATTTCTTTAATTAGATAGTCTTAATATTACTTTGATTTCTACTTATTTTAATTAAAATTTCTTCTCATGCATTAAGAGATGGTTGTCAAATTTTCTTTCTTTTGTGTAATGTACTATTAACATAATTATGTAAAGTTATTTATAAATACCATCTTGGTCTGATTGTATCTTCTGTATTCTTCCTCTATCCTAAATCTAGTGAAGGTTTTCTTCAACTGAAACTAGAAGCACCATCGTACTGACATTTATGTTACTGGAAAGGGTATGCCACTTCATGCGTTCTCGGAGCTGATGTTGGTATCTCGTATTCACGGTTCCCTTGTTACCAAAACTGAACTTTCATCTACTAAATATGAGATTCAAAATATATTTCGGTGTCTTCGTACAGTTTTTGGTAATATTCCAGTAAATAAATAAACTGGTATAAAGGGTGTAAATTCCTTAGGATCCATGGCTGGAATTCATTACCGGTTCATTTTCATATAGTTACAAAAGTTAATAAGTTAAAATTATGTTTGAAGTAATTTTTAAAAACTGAGTTTTCATTTTACCTTCAATTCCCAATGTCTACCAAAGTGAGAGGCTCTAGGTGATATAGTATTATGTAAGGTTATTTAATAAATAATGAAATGATGAAGTAATTCCAGAAATTGTTGAGAAACAGTGGTGGTTGGTATTTCGCGAATATTTCGTAGTATTTCAGTCGACAGAAGGCAAGGTTAATTACATTGGAAACTTGAAACAGAAGTTTATTCTACAAACATGTGTTCCTTCCACTTTTAATGAATTTATATCTGCGTGGCACCGCAGTGTGGCAGAGCTGCACCACTCGGCTAACTCAAACAAATAGAGCCCCGTAAATTGCGGTCCGCGAACTAATCGCTCGGTTTAAAATCACTTGGAGTTGTACTTGCTTGCTGCACCCTCTTAGATACAAGAACAATAACGCGAATGTATCATGCGCCTTGCTAAACTAGTTCATTTCATTACGGAGTTTAGCCAATGGTCTTATCACTTACATAAACTTCTCTCTGATTAACACATCTTATAACTGTGTCTGAATTAAAACATCAAGTATGGAAAGTACTTATTTCGCTAGCAGTTCGAACAAGTAAATTCTAAATGCGATAACGGTTAATTGCGTAAAAAGAAGTAACGAAACACAGTCTCATAGCAAACAATTTTGGCGTCCGATGCAACATCATAACATAAGTTATACAATAATAAGTTGCCTAAAAATAATTTAATAATAAATAAATATTGTTTTTCATAATACAAGATTTTTTTAAAAATAAAGATTTTTTAGTATCGATATACATAGATGTTGGTATGTACATATTTCGGTCAACATGGATAGATACAATTTTTATTTTTCATGATTTTATAGATGCAAAATCTGAAATTAACGTATCAAAATTTAATTTTTTGCTAACTCATATTCAAAAGATATTATTGCAATATTTTTTAGTCGCGTTTGGCGCATAGTGGATCGTGAATATTTAAAAAACTAGTTTATTGAAACATGTTCAAACGAAGCAACAGCATGGAATATAGTGAGCGCTATGTGAAAAGAAATATCTACATTCGGATAGTCATCTTGTAGATGAAGATCATACGAATGAATTAGATACAGTAAATCAAAGGAACAAGCTAACTCTAAATTTTCAATTTGCTTGAAATTTAAAACTTTTTTATTGTTGCACATTACATAATTAGGTAAAAATGTTTAGATTGAAATATTGCAATTTAAATTTTATTTTTTTATATTTTAAATTTATAAGTTACGTTTCCATACATTTATTTGGATTGGATGGAGTAGGGAAGCTATTGTAGTGTCATAACTTTTAAATATTTCTGGAGGTCTGTTGTCTGATCCAGGCGCTTTGTTTGTCTTCATGTGTTTGATGGCTATTTTTATTTCCCCGATTTTTGGTTCTGAGGTGATCATTCTAAGTGATCGTCGATTTTTTTGACTTGTGTGGGAGGTGATTGTGATACAATATGAAATTAAACAATATTAGTGATTTTTATGACTACATAGATTGTAGTGTCATCAGATTACAATATATAATTATATTTATATAACTGATTGGACATCCTGAATGGCATTTCTTGTCCACTTGGCGCACGGTGCGATCGCATCAGTCAATATAATTTCGGCATATAAGAAAATTTCTCATCGTCGGTTTCAACAATGAAATTTATTTAAAAATGAAGAAATGTCATTTTAAAGTTATCTTCAAAAATATATACCTATTTTTTATGTAAAATGAATATTTTGAATCATGTTTGATAAAATGTAATAGAAATTTAGAATAATTTAAGAAATAAAAAAAAACTTGGTTGCCGCTCTGTCTTCCAGAGACTGTGGGCTGACAATTAATATACAATAAAACTTGTAGTTGTAACAAAATAAGTACCTTAGATATTTGAGGCCCTGTTCTATCTGAAATTGTTGTGCCATATGGTGATGAATTTTTAAAATAAAAAAAATATGTTCCTGTATCATCGATTCCTCGGCTAGAGGGAGGTTTGATGTAAAATCACGACTTCTGTCTCTCTCATTGTGATGTTAGTGACGTCACGAAAATGTTATTTATTTATTTCTCGTGTTTTGTGAGTAGAGATGGTTTACTTGGTTAGTGCTTTTCGAAACGAATAAAGTATAAGATCCGGAGTTCAAATACCAGGCTCAACAATGTAACTAAAAATACTTACTGCTATGTCAAAGTGGTTCGGGACAAACTGAAGATTCCTTACTAAAAATAACAAGTAAAAATATGTCACGAAAGAAATACGTTAGGTCCTGTTCCATAAATGTTGTGGCTTAAAAACTTTGTGCTTTCCAATTTTTTAATACTTACAATAATTTCTGATGAAGACAGTACGTATAAATGTTAGTTGTTCGTGATCATTGACCCTGTCGGTAGCTCATCGAGTTTGCTCTCAGAGCGTTGGGTGCAATTGCAAATGCAGTTTGCCGTAGAGTGCAAGCCAAGCAATTTCTCCGGCAGAATGACGGGTAGTGAATGTACCAAGTTCGGGGAATTATTTGCTCTGTCTTACCGGAAACCTACAACGGCTCTAATTGTTCCATAAAGCATTCATGCTACTACCAGATGTCGCTGTTTGTAAATTTATAAATTGATACAAGCAAGGAAACCGACTCAGATGATGTAATTATCCTTGTTATATGATCTGCACTCAGCTTCAATGCTGAAAGAGATTCAATATTGCTGCTTGTGCTTGCTTCCAGGAAAATTGATATGTATGTGCTGTTTCTATTCCAAGATTTCAGCGATGTTGTTTTCTTACCACAAGACACATTAGGTAGATAATAAGGAATGCTTTTATGAATCTATAGATATTGTATAAACATTTCCTCTTCTTATTTTATTTGGTTATGAGTTTTAGTTGAAAAAGGACCATTAAAAAAGAAAAAGCAGTTATTGTGTTCTATTTTAAATAATAATGAAAATTGATTATTAAAAAATGAAATCGTTACCAAGTTAAAGATGAGTTGCAAAAAAGAATAATACGGCGATGTGTAATGGAAGTCGAATTGGTCCTGTGATTCTTTTGCGTTTAAGCTAATGAGATCCCCTACATATTCGATGAGGGGCCATAAGGTTTCAATTTGCGGACGTGGAAACCGCAGCGAACGTGGGAAGGAAAGAGGAGGAACTTTCAAAGAAACCTGAACGGTCGCATCGGCAATTAACAATCGAGACTGCAGCGAATTTATTCAAAGAAAGCGAGCGAGCTCCGTTCGAATCTATTAGTGAAAAATTGAAATTAAATGCAATTTAAACCAATAAAATTTACATTAGGAGCATTCTCGAGACGACGAGAACGACGCTTGAGATGCGGAGAAAGAAGAATAATATACTAACTAATTTAATACCATTATCTGTTTCCATTTCATAGCAGATGGCGGAACGGAATATAGGTCCATGTACAACATAATGCTATTTCATTTACTAAAGTTAATTTGTTCTGCCGTTCGTTTTTCTCAAATTGGAATTCTCGCGGAGTATCACACTCAAATCAATGACTCTACACTTCTAACCGACATGTAATTTTACTTTTATCACCGACGCTTCCACCAGATATCACAATTAAATCTGATATTTTTAATATTACTCACAGAATACATTCCAAAACGAACATTGATTAGTCTCTAAAATAATACAAAGGTATAATCAATTATGAAACTCATAAAGGTACAAATTTAGAATTATTATTTTAATAAATAAGTCAGGAGTTTGAAAGAGATTAAAGTAATTACATTAAAATTAAGAGCACATCCTAGAGAGTAGATAAATAGATCAATTGTTGCTAATATGAGAATCACCTATGTGGAACAAAAAATGTATCATGATTTAGATAAAAGACCAAATGTTTAGACATATAAACAGAGAAGTAAATAAGTAAAGCAATTATTGGGAACTAGAACAAAAAATACATATAGTACAGTAAATAGTGTACGTACAGTGGTGGCTCTACTTGATAAAAACGCTTCGACTTGTGTGACATCTGGTCATCTAATCGAAATTTTGTAGCAGTGTTAAATAGTTCATTTCAGATTTTATTCCGATGTGATATTGTCCGCTTAACCCTGCTGTTCTCCTCGGGTCTATTTGACCCAATATTTTATTTATGTCCTGACAATTTTTTTATTTATTTAAATTTGTAACTAGTATTTAATGACTTTGTTTCCTACTTATTAAAGATTACATATCTTGCATTTTTTTATATAGGGGTTTTACGTTAATGTTTTAAACGTATTTGTTACACAAAAATTCCTCGGGTCAATATGACCCGAAAATTTAATATGCTAGTTGTCTACATGCAGTTTATTATCTAAACATTTTATCATCAGTTTAGATTACTTTACAATTGTTTGAACATTAGATGTAGGTTCGAAAAGTGATTGATGTATTGAAACAAGTTGAGATTTTCAACTTACTACAAACCTAAACCTGAAATTGTGAAATATAAATATCAGTTCTTCCTTTGCCATTGCGTAGTAAAGTATCTGTTTTGTGGGAGTAATTTATTTCTAAGATTGTGAAAATTACAATAATGGCTAAAAAAATAGTAAGTGATAAAGAATTAGCCAATATTTTTGAAAATTTGAGTGACAGTGACGATTATACTACTAAAATAGAAGATCATGTTAGCGAACACAGTAATTATGAACCAGAGTCAGATGATGATATTCTAGAAAGTGTTTCGCAAGGAAATGCTAATATCGAAGTGGTGCAACCTATTCAATCGGTCCTATCTAAAGACAATACCATAAATTGGAAACTAGAAGCACCACCGTGACAAGGGCGTACAACTAGCGCAAATACTATAAAACTGACACCCGGTCCTACTAGGTATTGTATTTCAAGAGTTCAGGATATAAAATCTACATTTCAGATTATTTTCAATTCTGCTCTACAAAATATCATATTGAAAATGACAAATATTGAAGGTCGGAGGGTGTTTAGTGACGATTGGCAAGATCTAGACGACATAACATAATAATAATAATAATAATTGTACTTTATTGACTTCATGGTCAAGGGCGGAATTCAGCCAATGGCTGTTCTTCCATTCAACCCAACCGGGTGCAAGCTTACATAGGTTAGCTACTTTTAGCTGGTGTTTATAAATCACATGGAGAATCCACTAAAAGTTTATGGAATTCAGATACAGGTAGACCTTTATTTCGCGCAACAATGTCACTAAAACAATTTCAACGTATATCACGTGTTATGTGATTTGATAACAAAAATGACCGTCAAGAAAGAAGGCTACATGATAAACTGGCTTCAATAAGAGATTTTTGGGAGAAATGGGCTGAAATTCTACCGAAATTGTACAATCCTGAAGCAAATGTAACGGTAGATGAACAATTAGTTGCTTTTAGAGGTCGTTGTCCGTTCAAGTAATACATACCAAGCAAACCTGCAAAATATGGCATCAAAATATGGACTCTATGTGACAGTACAAGTTCCTATGCTCTAAAACTTCAAGTATATACGGGAAAAACTCCTAGTGAAGCACCTGAAAAAAATTAAGGAATGCGAGTTGTCTTAGATCTTACCCACGAACTTAGAGGGCAGAATGTGACTTGCGATAATTTTTTTACGTCATACAAGTTAGGACAAATGCTTCTCAAAAGAAAGCTGACAATGTTGGGGACGGTTAGAAAGAATAAACCTGAGCTGCCTGTTCTGAGAATAAATAAAGATGTACATAGCTCTCATTTTTATTTCACTGAAGATACAACAGTTGTGTCTTACATTCCAAAAAAAAAAACAAAAACGTGCTTCTAATGAGTACATTGCATAATAGTAAACAAATAAGCGACAGAGATGATAAAAAAACCACAAAAAGGAGCAGTTGACACATTTTTTTAGAAGAACTGGGTAAGCATCTAATAAATCCCTATATTATGTCCAGACAACATATACCTCGTACGGAACAAGCTGATGCTATAGTAAGAAGTGTACAAGGACCAACTGTTGAAATTACAGCTACATCTCTACCTGAACCAAGCAGTAAGAATAAAAGGGCACGCTGCAAATTCTGCCCGTCTAAATACGATAACAAAACTAATATGACTTGTTGTAAATGCAATAAATATTTGTATAAAGCTCATGTAAGGTATTATTGTCCAAATTGTAAATAGTTCATGTCACATAATTTTTAAAATATTTTTCATTTTGTACCGGAATAACGGTTTATTTTGCAATTTTTTTTATTGAAAATGTATTTTGTTAAAGAAATAAAATAAATATTAAACAGAACAATAACAATTTTATACTGATTCCGTACTGCAGAGTTTTGGGTCATTATGACCCGAAGGAGTACAAGTGTATAGTCTGACGGAGGAGAACAGCAGGGTTAAGGAAAATGGTGCAACCGGCCATTAGAGTTTCGTTATACCATAAGCTAACACTAGTTAATTACGATTTTGCTCGAATATCTAGCAGAAATCACGAGCGCCTGAAATCGCGGCAGGTACAGTTGCTTGGGCATATAGCGCGGGAAATTTAAATACATGAGACCAGCTTCTGCCTTTCGTAATGGAAAACTGTAATGTTTTCGCAAATATAATTAAAGATACAAATAATAATATAGAGAGAATATAAATGTAATCAAAGAAAATGAAAAACCTCTTAATATTGGAGTAATTTCAAATAAACTATCCCTTTCGCAGGATTCCATCAATTTTTTTATGTTTAAATCTTATCTTATACTTATCTAACCTACAATATTATAACTACCAACTAAAGTCATTCAATTGTGCTAAGCATATTGCTATAACTAACGTTAGAAACAATGGTAATTTTTTTGTGAATTGAACGTACCAAATGACGACAAATTTTTAACCAAAAATAAAATGCCAGGCTGTGTGTGATTGGTGCGGTATATAAGTATAAGCTGTAGATCCCTGTTCTGTTACTGGATTTCGGTCTGATGGGCAGTGTAAATAAAAATAAAATAATTAATAATTGGGGTAGTCAAAAACTAGATAAATTGAAACCAAAATTAGAGTATGTATAGAAATTAGAACATTTTGAGCCAGATGAAAAAATGAGTAGACCCTCTGATCTTGAAAATGTAGATAAGGAAGGGAGAAGGCTAATACTTCTAAAAAAGCAATTACTCCTGGAATATATAAATAATTATAAGATAGATCTGGGTATTTAAAAGTTTGTTATTTACAAAGTATAAACAATGATGGTGGTTTTTAAGCGTGGGCGTGGCGAGTACGTCACATTTAGAATTTATAGCATTCATCTGGTGTACGTGGCCGATCTGGAGAAGTCGGGTTTTTTCTGGGGAAGCCGTCAACAGCTCTGGACGTGGGCCGTGGACAGCGGAAGAGAAAGACGGAGCATGGAAGAGGTTTTTGCAACGTAATCCGGGGATTCGCGCTGCGCTGTGATTTGTTCTGTGGCTTTGTGATGGATAGCTCCAGCCGAGGAAAAACTAGCCGGGTTTACACTAGATGAGTGATAATTGCGAATACACGCTTAAGTGTTTTCTTTCTTAACAAACCGTCGCGCGAAGACTTGCTCTATTTACCAAATCCAATTACTGGATCGATACACAAAATGCTATTATTCAGGAATTAGTATTCATTTATTAATTCGTGGCTTAGACCTTATAATATTCCTACAAGGTACTAAGGTACCTACTAGTTTCGCAACTAGTTTTACTTGTGTTTCATGGTGTAATCATATCTTTATTAAATAATTTCTGCTTCTGATCTTTTCTTCACTGGGAGTGGGTTCTATAACTAGTTATATTTAACTACAAAAAAAAGATAAACATATATTATAATCCAAATTACTGGATCGATACACAAAATGCTATTAGAATGCATTTATTAATTCGTGTCTTAGACCTTACAATATTCCTACAAGGGACTAAGGTACCTATTAGTTTCGTAACTAGTTTTACTTGTGTTTCGTGGTGTAGTAAATTCTTTTATTTAATAATTTCTGCTTCTGATCTCTTCTTCACTGGGATTGGGTTTCCATAGCTCCATAATGTTTAACAACTACAAAATAATTGGTAATTATTTATTATAATTGTCTATATGATATGGCGGAAATTCAGATTTGCAATTAATTTGAAACATTTTCACATCAGTGTTCTGTACTCTTTATTAATCTTATTACATATCAACCACAAATAACGTTTACTGTTATGGAATTACAAGTTCACAATGTAATTGATATTTGCAATTGATATCACAACAAATACAAATGACAGCAACCGAAGTTATGGAATCCCACTCCTGGGGATCTCTTCTTCAATGTGATTGGGTTCCATAAATCCATAATATTTAACAACTACAAAAAAATTGGTATCTATTATAATTGTCTATATGATATAAGGGAAATTCAAATTTGCAATTAATTTTAAACATTTTCACATCAGTGTTCTGTACTCTTTATTTATCTTGTTACATATCAACCACAAATAACGATTACTGTTATGGAATCACAAGTTCACAATGTAATTGATATTTGCAATTGATATCACAACAAATTCAAATGACAGCAACCGAAGTTATGGAATCCCACTCTTGGGGTACGATTCGATAACTTTGGCTGTTATCATTTATACTTGTTTTGATATCAATTGCAAATATCAACTAATTATACTTGCTATTCTATAACAGTAATAGTTATTAGTTAGTTGATACGTATTTACATATATTCATACATATATAAAGAACACTCTCCAAGTCTACACTGATAAGGGGATGTCTTAAATTTGAATGATTCGAATTTTCGCCATGGTGACATCTGAAGTTTGAGGTCTGTAATTGATATAATAACAAGTTATTTGGTGTTGTTATGAGTTATGGAATCCCATTACTGTTTTGTTAATCTTTTTTTTCTGTTCTTTTCTCGTCGAATAATATTTCATTTGGTCTTTCTTCTTTCTTCTGTTTCCCGTACTCTACGATACCTGCAGTCTTATTTACTGCATCCATTTTCTTCTTTAATATTAGGTTAATCAAATTCTTATTGTTACTGTCTCATACAGAAATACTTCTTCTGTCATTTCTTCTCTTTCGTACAAAAAAATCTGACTTGTAATAATATTTCTTCTTATTACCTCCCGCCTATCAATATATAGATAAGGGAGGTATTGTTTTTGGTCAGATTTCTCGAGTGTGAGTTTTCAACATATGAGCACGAATTAGGGTCCCTAGAATACGATTTCACTATTTTTAGCGTGATGTCTGTATGTCTGTGTGTGTGTGTGTGTGTGTGTGTGTGTCTGTGTGTGTGTCTGTGTGTGTGTGTGTGTGTCTGTGACGATTTTTCGTCCACGATAACTCCAATACGATACATGTAAAAAATATAATATTTGGTATTTAAGACTTATATTCAAATATGATGAACTGATTAGTTTTTGAGTACAATTGGTTAACCGGAAGTAGTACTTTACTTGAAGCTTTAAACAGTTTTTCCTAAAAAAATACCTCTAAATACCATTTTTTCGCAAATTAAGTTATTATTAAATATAAAGATTTTATAATTTTCAACCGATCTGCATAATTACGTTTATATATAACTTCTAGCTAGATAGAAAAAAATATATATAAATTATATTAATTTTATGTATCGTTTAGGCCAAGGAATTTTTATAAAACAGATGAGTTATGCATATGTTCACAAATTTTGACATATGTCAATTATAAACATTATAATGTAAGTGAGTTTAAAAGACAAAATAAGTAAATATGAAGCAGTTTTGTTCTAAAATTAAAAATTGTGGAAGAAATATATAAGGAATGTATTTGCATACATGAATGAAGGTAAATTCGGTTCCGGTTTTAGTAACGTCAAAAATAGCTGTCATATTGGTCATACAAATTTTATGAAGGAAATTTTAGGTATGAAATTAATTAAAAATATTCTGAACTGCAATAACAAACTAATTTTAAAACTACAAATTAAAGGTATTGAATAATTTATATAGAATATATGTATTACTACAGTTGCGGGAGGTATTGTGTTGGACGCATCAGATTTTTTTTTATATAGCTTATACATTCTTTCTTCTATTTTTGGCTAGTATTTTGACAATAGGGTATTGTAACCATAATCGAATTTCAACACTGGTTAAATGTTCTTTTTTTAAGCATTGTACTTACAATGTCATATTATATGTTGTTCTATATATATAGTCTTCTTTCTTAGAAATTAATAGATTTTACTAATCAGTATGATTAGTTGATGAGAATTATAATAAGAAATATTTAATTTAAATACAGAAACAGAAATTGTGTAATGGCATTTGTACAACCCATATTACCTACTTTGAAATGTAAAGTGAATGTGAATGTACCGTTTTAAATTTGCTCCATTTCGTGGCTAAATATCTCGTGAGTAGATATTCCACTTAAAATAAACAGAAAGTTTGAATAGCTAGAGATTAAATTTCCTATTCTTGTTCTGGTGAGTAATTTAGTTAGTTTTTGTTAGACGACATGCTCTCGGCGCGGCGCTGTTTGAATAGGGAACTGGGGCGGCGAGGGCATAATTTCACGCACTCGCTTCGACATTCGGCAAATGGCTCAAATGGCTCTGCTACTGCTATATTCGCGTCTACACAAGTACTCCACTCGTCATTTCATCCAGCCTCCCGCTTTCATATCAATTCGCTGATTGTGATTACCAGCAATTGCAAAAGTAGCTCAATATATTTTACATTAAATCAAATATGGGAATCAGTGCTTTATTAATATGCTTCGGGTCGAACTAACTGGAGTGTGAGATCTGGGATTTAATTCCTGTATTAACAAAATAAAATATCGCTATGTTCGAGTAGTTTAGAACTCACAATACATTGGTTATTGCACTCCTATTCGACTTAAACGAAGTATGAATTTATGGATTCACTAAATAATATTGTTAGGTACTGTCAGATTTAGAATAAATAAATATAGAATCAAATGGAATCCTTATTTGGGATATGTTTCCATTGCTGTATGGAGGTTCATTTTTTTCTTTCGACAGTTGTTAGAGACAATCATTGTCGATCGATGCAAAAACAAAATTAAAATTTTGGATCTAAGTATTTGACAAGAGTTATAACTTTAAATTAAACTTTGATAGATAATAAGATACCATTTACGTACTGATTTTCCTTTCGGTAAAGAATTACTTACAGATCAGTAATTTATAAACATAATAAACTGTCAATCGGTAAACATTAAAAAAATACTCGATCGTGCAAAATATATATTTTTTAGTTCAAGAAAAATGAATCTAAATTCATTTAGGCCTTCAGATTCCTGAAATTTTTTTATTACAATCGTCAATATATATTAAAGGACGTTTCGGGCATTGTTAGCGCATCATCAGCATATGGAATTAAACAGAATCACAAATTATTACGCAGAAATTTCGACAGTGTTACTGTTCTCTGTGCAACAGAAAAAGACGGATTAATTTTAATAATAAATAAAATAAAAAAATCACTTTGAATTATTTTATAATATTCGGAATACCTAGTACTTAATAATCGGATATGAGATTAAATTTATACTCTATGAGTTACGATGTGAATGTATGAGAAAAGTTTAAAATTTCAAGAAATTAAATTGCATTTATTGCGAATATCGATAAAACTGCATTATGTGAGACAAAGGATTTGCCCATTTCAATTCTGCAGCAAATATGTGCATTACAAACGAACATCCAGATAAATAGCTGGAGGTAATAATAATAATAATCGGAACTATCGGTAACTACACAGAACTATTATTGATTTACAAACCAGATGTGTGCTCTATTCCGCATTTCTGATTGCTAGTAAACCGCGAAGGGTTCCAACTTCCACGTCTTGTACTCTCAGAATACGGACAGTGTCAGAAATACCCCTGCAAAACGAAAGTGTACCACAGAGCTTCAACAATTTTCTTTTATTAAAACATGGATCCTAGTCAGGTTTGAAAAAAATCCTTTTACTTTTTGCAATAATAAGGTAATTATTAAGGATAATTCAACTTCATTGTAAAATAAAGGCCAGAAAGAAAATACAATTTTATCGTTTTGACAGCGGATAAAAAAGAAAGTAACTTTACTTAGTTAGTCCTAGCAACGAAACAAAACACTAACTACATTATTAGTCCTTAAAAATGGTCTCACCGAATTACATTCTAGAATTTTATTTTCTTCGAGTAAATTTCGAATTTGTAAACTAAAAGCAATTTGATTCGAAAACTGTATAAATAATATGACCACCGTCTGGGGTATCGTAATTTTGGTAAAACAGTTTTCTTGTTGAACGAGGTTAGACACTATAATTGTCATAATTCATTTATAATATTGTAAAAAAAAAAATCTTCACGTTAAGACTTACAAAATTTTAATCTTTTTTTTAGCTTTGTTTATTTGGCTTTCATATTTATAGTAATTTCAAATTGTTTTAAAAAACATTTTAATATATTTGAAATTATGAATTTGACATTTACCATGGAGCGCAGTACTGAGAAATAGGGCCAACCCGAGACTTTTTAGCGCCCCAGGCGATAATTTTATATTGCGCCCCGTTTTTATGTATTTTTTAGAAAAAATATCATCCATAATAATAAATTAAAGAAATATTTCTTTTTTGCATTGTTTTTATTTGAAACATTACTATATTTATCTACGACACAAAAGTGTTCTAATTTATAATTAGCACACTAATTTGAGTTTCAATATGAATTTCATAAGGTCATTCAGTTGCATCAACATGGCTTAAATTTTAAGCAACACCTAAATAAAATTGCTCACTGAAATTTTGACAGCAATGTTGAATAGTTTATTTTACATTTTATTCCCATGCGATATTATTCATTTAAGGAAAAATTCAAAAAGTAATATTGATGCAACCCGCTATAAGTGTCATTATAAATGATTTATTTTATAATAATAACAATTTCAAAATTTATATTTTCATTGTACCTACTGTACATGTACCCGTTTTAAACAATTTGACCCAACTAAGAGGTTTTGTTTTCTTCAAAAAATATACTTAGTAAGCATAACAATGAATAAAATAAAACATTATAATATTTGAAACTGTCCTAGATAAGTTTATACATTTGATATAGCCTCATATTGAAACTAGCATGATTAAAGTACACGGCACATCGTCTCGCGTTTCATTATGAATGCTGTATGAAACTTGTATCCTTAATATCTATAATAAAACATGTAAATTAACTTAACTGAACAGTATTGAAATATTGTTTTTGCTTTTACTTTACAGAGTTTAACAATTAAGACAAAATGCGTCCCACGAACGATTGCGCTTAGGCAGTCGCCCGGTTCGTCTGCAGCTTATGCCGGCCCTGCTCAAAAGTATCAATTTTACAAAAAAAAAAAAAAATACCAAAGACAGCGCAAAATATAAAAAATGTTTTTTGATGAAGCTTCATTCTTTGGTGCTAAACCATAACCGGAGTTTTAATTTTCTAGAAACCGAAACAGAAAACAAAACCATTAATTTCAGTAGTTATCAGAGTCCTAGTTTCGTGTGACACGATTTTGCATATTTTTTGTAAAGGGTTGTTTTGGCAGGGGCGTTTTCGGAAAGGACACTTCCGCCCTGTCTAAGGGCCTCCCTCCTCGCAAAGTGCTAAGAGTTGGCTTTCCGATCGCGTTTTTAAATTGGACATGTTTATAGCACTTGTTGAAAATTTACGATTTCACTGAATGTACAAGTGAACGGTCTGTCGGATACGGACTTTTATTTTTTATTTTGCGTTTTTTGTTGATTGATGTTCAATTCGGGCTTTCTCTTTTATCGGCAAATTTTTTATATTTTGTATTTTTTATACTTTGATTCTGTTTTTGTCAGAATGTTTCAACAGAGCGAGCAAAACAACTGCATGCTGACTGGAGATTTAATTTGTTTATAATGATATATTTTCAAAACAGATTTTTACATGAGGTTATTTTTACAATTATTAATCCTTTCCTTGTTTATTTTATTTTATTAAATCTACTTTTCAAGAAGATAATTTTTGTAATTTTATTTTGCAATTAAATGGTAAAATTTGCACAGTAAATAAATAAGTATTAAAAATTATTTATGTTAACTTGGCACGTAATTAGAGTACGGTGTGAATTCTGTTCACCATTTTTCTTGTAATATGACATTTACATTCTACCACAACATAAAATTTACATGAATACGTTCAGTTAGTTGCCTAATTTTAATAATCTGAAATTATACCTTTTTACGGTCGAAATACGATGCGTGAAAAACATAATTCCCCTAGAGGCAGGAATAATCTACATGCTAATCATGATAGCCATCGTCGGCTACAAAGATTGCAAGGCTGTTCGCGTATCTGGTGAAAGATTTAACTGAATTCGATATCTTTGTGATAAACGAGAGGCTTGTTATTCTGCCACTGTTGTGCTCTTGTAATTATGTTTGGCCTCCTTTTTAACAGGCATTCTTCGTATAATTTTTGCATATCTTTTAAATCTTTGATCTTTAATTACTATTGTGGTAAAAAACGTAACAAATAATTTCGATTTGTAGGGACAGAAATTATAGTGGAAATGTTTTTTGAAAAAAAAGGGAAAAATATAATACTGGTAATCCTGAAATTATTTAGAATTTCGTATCATATTATTTTTTTCATATTTTCGGGGCCTGAAATTTTTCGCGTCCATACATTAACTTCTTTACCAAACACATTATCCGAAAATTTCTTTATTTTTATTTGTTTGTTTACATTACAATACTTTTTATTTATAAATTCGGATATATTTAATGCTGTAGCTTCATAACCTACGATCTAAATGTTTTCTTGTTGCCTTTATAAGGGAATTCATTGATGAAATTATACATTATTATAAGATTTGGCTAATATCATTTAAAAAATGTGAATTGAGGAAATGAAGGCACATATTTGACACAGCCACTCAATTTGCCTATTTTATGCGCATCAAATGTTACGATCCTTTTTATACACCCACCCTATATTATGTACCTAACCAATACAATACTTGTGTATAACATATTTTATATTACAGATTTATTAATTTTCACTTAAAAATATCTTTAGGCCCAGTCCGGGGGCCCCTTTAGCGATGGGTGCTTGAAGTTTAAGTTTCATTAGCTACACGATAGATTCGCCACTGCCATCGCATATATAAAAATTTGAAATAGATAATAATATCCTGCAAAAAAAAATGGGGCAAAGAAAATATAATTGCAATAAAATAAGAAGAAAAAGATACGAGGAAGCAAATCTTTTTTAAATGTATATAGAGTTTATTCTTTGAAATATTTTGACGATTTATTTTTTATATTTATATTTTGATTATAATTTCTAAATTTATTGTTGCAAATGTTTAATAATTATAATATGAAACAAAAAGTTGTTGAGGGAAAGGGACATGAAACCAGTAGTTTTTAAACACTTTTAATTCTCTGTATTAAAAACATTTTATTTTTATTTTGCACATATCATTTATATTCGATTATAGCTTAAGAGTTCATTGATGCAAATTGAATGTTTAATAATTGTAAAAAGTGTGTAAAAGTTGTCGACGGAAGTGGTTGCGTAACCTGGCGGAAGTGAATACAAATGTGTGAGGTGCGGCAACTTTATTGTTCACTTTAAATCCCATTGAAAACGTAAACCCCGGTGGTGACAAATTAGATGGTAATTCAAATCAGTGCGAAAACACACATTCAATGTAAATGTAATGGCATCTGAAAGACATACGTGTGGCCTGAAGTGTGTTTTGATTTTAAATGAAGAACGATAGGAACAAGTGAATGAATTTGTTTACCCTGCCTGGCAACGCAAGTAATCCTTCTCTGGAAATGCGGCAGCCGCATGGAAAGCGAAACCGTGAAATTGAGCGACGTTGAATGTCGTTCGCTGTGGTTTAACAGCATTTGGAATGGATAAGTTTATAATGTTAATGTTATGTTAAGTTTCGCGCCTAGATTCTACCCAGCTGTGCTTTACGCTTGTTGTAAAACTACACTAACGCTGCACTAAACAAGATAACATCACTAACTACCTCCTACATCATATTCATACTTCGTGCTAAAACATTCTCAAATATACATTTCTACTCTTCAAAGAGAAACAGCGACATATAATTCATTTTGCATTTAACAACTAACAAAGTAAGGTAAACATTAAAATTTATTGGTACTGCCAGTTATTTTTAGTTCACTGGTTATATTTATTACTATTTCTGTGAATCTGCGTTATATAATAAATAAAATAAATAAATAATTACTTGCTCATTTATAACGTGGCACAGATTTTATGGTTTTAATGAAATATCTTCTACTTCTTGTACGAAGTTCTGAAAGTTACTACAGTATGTCATGAGTTGGCGTGCAGTACACAAACTTATGACAAGTCAGTTACTGACAGTCCTGTTAACATAGACTCCTGTCAAATCTGTAATTCTCTTTGTGTTTTGTTACGCTACTGTTTCATTTTGAATTTTTCGTTCTTGCTATTTCTTTAATTTATTATTTTATAGTGATATATTATTATTATCAGAATTAATGTTAAGATTATCTATTTGCTATGTAGTACTATATAATTTGCGCATCGAACTACTTTTGAGATATTTAAACACCTTTAAGAAATTTTATTTTACTAAATCGGCTTAGACCCAAAATAAATATCTTTGATATTAGGAAATCTTTGAAACAAACAAGTAAGTATAATAACGAATAATTAAACAATAATTACAATAAATTTTGAATAATCCATCCATTAATTGCTAAGCAATGACTCAATCTGCAATAAAACTCTTGAATTACATATATTTGGACAATTGTGATATATTGAGATAAGTTTTGAATTTTTAATTGATCTAAATTTTGAAGATTTTTTCCCGTATAAATTTCTGATTTTAAAGGTTATCAATAAAAAGAATCTAAATGTGTAAGATCGTGTGATCTAGCAGACCATAACTATTCTACCATTTCCTCTAACGTTATTAACGATTCTTAAAATTGTCGCTGCATTTGGTATAGGTCTATCAGAAAATTTTATAACCCAGAAAGCAAATGTCAAATTCGTTCCCTAAAGCAAATACAATGCTGTCAATCAAATATCAAGTTATATCATAACCATGGATTTGATAAATCCCATTTATCGCGTTAAAAAATACTCACAGTATATGTATGTCCGAAACTAGAAGCGTCTCATTTTGAGGCCTTGATTACAAGAATAATTTAGTTTACATAGAAAAAACCCAAACTACACACCAAAAAATATCGTGTAAAATTTAACACTAAAGTTGGTCTATATAGGTCCACACCCATTAGTGAAAAAATTACCACGACAGCTTTTGGTTAAATTTCTACTCCGGAGTTTGGTAAAATATGTTACACTAAATTTTTGGTACAATTTCACATTATAGTGTTTACAGTACACCGGTTTTATTTTCATTCTACCAGTTCAAATGTTTCACCCATACACTAAAATAAGAAAAAATACTCGTAAAAGTGTAAAATATTACAACATACAGTGTATAATTTTACACCGTATAAAACGTCTTATACACAATGATGTGTATCATTGTACACTCTTTTAGAAAAAATAATCTCAAATGTGTATACTCAATTTATTTTTACCAGTTTTAGTGTAATAACTATCTTATACCGTACACTTAACGGTGTAAAACTTCAAAATGGTTTACACCGAATTAGGTACATTTATACACAAAATAGGGTAGGAATAATAATAATAAACAAATGTAATTTGTACTGAAGAAATTAATTTAATAACAAAAAATTACATAATAGAACTTAAATAAATATTCTTTGGCTCAATATAACACTTATTGTTAAGAGTAGAAAATTCTAGTGATACTTTATAAATTAGAAGTTGAAAATCAATCAAATTTATTTATTTAATAATATTAATAATATTTTGTCCGCCTTCTTGTATCATTGTTCGCTTTAAATCCTGAAATTATGCTTATTTAAAAATATATGTTTATACCTCTTGCAAATACGTAGAATGAAACTGTTAATTACCTCAACATTTGTATTTGTATATCAGTTTCTGGTAGTATATCAAATGGACTTGATTCATATACTGATACTGAACTTAAAGGACTTGATACTATTTTGGAAGAAGTAACTGTATAGCTAACCAGCTACAAATATCTGCGCACCTGATGTTGTATTGGAATTTACTGTTAACGTAGAGGTAGATGGTGTATTTACTAAAAAATATAATTTTTAATACACTTGCTTAATAAAGTACAAAGCTATGTATTAGTATATTACCAATGTCAATACTAACTAGTTCATTTAGATTTTCAACATGAACTGTGTAATTTTTATTTGCGGATACCTATATAGAAATATAAATAATTCTTTTAATATTTCTTCTCCTAAATTAGGAATCTTTTTTCGTGCTATAAAATTGGAAAAGTTCAATTATAAACATTATAACAATACCGTTTACTTACCCAGAGTTACAAAATCCTGATATCTGCATTTTCGTTTATTACTGCCCACTTAATATGGTTACATATTAATTTTAACAATTTAGTTGGGTTTATTATGCCTTTTTGCACGAACAAGGAAAAACTCACTAGCGACGACCTTTCGTTATCTAACCACGAATAAGAATGATCTCGCTTGTTTGTAAACACTGACACGTGTTAAAACCAATAGGGTTGTGAAGGAAGCCTCATCATTACACTTGAATATGTAAAAAAAAACACTGTTCAGTGTAAAATTAATTTCGTTTTATAAAATTACCAAATCATGTGTAAAAGTAGATAAATACATATGTCATTTTAGTGTACATTTTATAGTATACACTAAATTTGGAGAAAAGGATAAATATGGTGTAAAATTGTCTTGTTTCACAAAATTAAGTGTACTACTGAATATTTTTACACGCTTCATATTTTACCAGAATCAAAATTATACCAAAAATTAAAATTTACTAATTATGGTGTTGATTTTTACACTAACTACAATTACCACTCCGTTTGGTAAATTTACCACTCTAAAATTTTTTGGTGTGTAGGGTTGAATTTGTTCATAACATTAGCTGCAGCTAAATCCTTGCGAGGCGAACATTATACTCTTCAGAGAGGTACATCTTCAATTATAGGAAGGGTATTTATTCAAAAGAAAGACTTTTGAATAATTACGTTAGTAATTAACTTTGTGTGAAATATAATTTAATAAATTAAAAATAAAAAAAATAAAATACGGTGTAATCATGGCCTGCTCTATTAAATTTAATAACGCCCACACATTCTGTACTATACTGAATTGTGGACATGAGAGTATATTGTATAACAGGCCAAATTCGGTCCGCGAAACATTTTTCAAGTCTTAAACATAAGCAGTGTTTTAAAATATATCAATTTTGTAAATGTGGTTAGTAAAAAAAGAAAAAAATAATAAAGTTGTGATACAGATAATTTTTAATCTGAATATGCAAAAAACTTTTGCAACCTCTAGACAAAAAACAATAATTTCGCATGTTGGTAGTTATCATATAAATACCGGGAGTTTATTTTATCAGTAAACATAGAGTAGTTTCATTACCATAGATATGGAATGACAGCAATGAGGTGAAGCGTTTATTTTATGAGTAAATATAGGGAATACTTGTCAAACTCGTCATATTTCAAAATCAATTAGACACAACGACTTCGAAAATTCAGTTCGAAATAATTTGATTGCGGTTTTGGGTAAGTTGTTTAAGCCTGCTCTATAAGTTCTTTTGGACTAAAAATTATACTTTTTAAGCTATGGGTATCGAGTTGTGGCACATTTTTTATCATTTAAAGAAATATTGGCCTGTATTCTGAGCTCACTTTTATTAGTGCTTTTGTTAAAAGTGACGTTTGGCCTCATAAAATTATAATGTAAAATCAGGCCTTCTAAACGCGATTTTACTATAAAAGAGAACTCGGTATACGGATTGTCTCTAGTATGTCACCAAAGTCAAGGAATAATATAAAAAACATTTTAAAATAAATAAAGATAATTAAAATAACATCAACTTAATGGTTCTGATCGTTAAAAGAAATTTGTGTTTTATCCTCGGTAGTGCTTTATGAAAGGGTGATCCGGGAGGTGTTTTGGTTGAGCGGCGCTGGATGAGTGGGCGCCAGTATCGACACCGCAAATGAAATATGCCGGGCGCGGCTAATGGCTCACGTCCATCTTGTGCATGGCAGCGCCCGACGCCCGCCGTCGCGGATTCAATGTGCGCGTCTCCACTTATCTCCGCCGATAAATCTCACATGTGTTTGTCTGCCCTGCACTGTTTGTCTCACGTGTCCGCCACAGAAAAACATCAACACCGCTAATCTCATTACAGAAAGCAGGCTAACAACAAATTAATTTTATTACGGTTTTTAAATTTGAAATTTGTCTGAAATAGTTAATATTATATATACTGGTAGAGATGACCCAATTGGTTAGCGCGCTTTGACTAATTAAGTGTGAGATGTCTCCAATAATAAAATAAAAATACAGCTGTATCTGAGTGATGACTGCAAAAATGGTCGATCAGATCGATTTGATCAATAAATCGACCAATAGGTTGAAATGATCTCAGAAAAAATATCGATCTGATTGTTTGATCGATAGATTAGTTTAATCATTTGATCGAATAAATTGATCTTGAATAATCAAATCGATCTTGATTGAGCAGGACGCGGCTCGAGGCTTTGTATGTCTATTCTGCATTTGGGCAAGAGCAGTGAGCAGAACATTTGAAACTCCCATTTCATTGATCGAACGTACATCTTTTGCCATTTATAACTACATTATGTTATTACTGTTACTTATATAGAATTGCTTATTTAGTAAGTATGTTGATTAATATTGTACTGTTTGATTCATGTCTAATCAGTGATAGATCTTTTCTGATCAATCAAACACATATCAAGTTTGAGTGGTACGGATTGCATATAAGGTGTAATCAGTGGCGAGATTTCAGCTATTTTATTGGAGGGGCAATAATAGAGTCCTACATCAACAAGGGATGAAGGAAGATCTACAAGAAATAGGAATCCAGAGATGGGAAGATAAAGAAGCAAACAGAGACTAGTGGAAGAAAGTAAATCAAAAAGCCATGGATATACAAGGCCTGGAGACTTAAAATTTAATTATATCAACTTAAAATAAATAATTATTTATCGTAAGAAATATTTAATTAAGTCATGCATGTATTATGCAAAAAAAAAATAGCACACAGGTAAGAAGTAAAGAACTAAAGTTAGTTCCTCTTAATAATTGTTTCTTGCTTGTCCAAACTTTGGGGCGGGAACGACCACCCCAAGGTCCATCTAGGAATGTGCTGCAAAAGACATCAAGAAAAATTCTGGTAACAATAAAAATTAATGATCTGTCTTGTGTTGATTTTTATGCAATGTCGTGTAGAATGCAAAAGAGGTTGCTTTGGAATTCCGACATTTCCATTTACAGATTGAAGTCGATTTGAGTTCCTTAGGCCGGGCAGAGAATTGAGTGTTATTTATCAACACGAGCATTTGTAAAAACACAATATTATACACGTCAGGAAATTTAACCACCGCAAGTATATGCGCCTTTCCTTTTTCCTTCCGTGATGTGAATTCACAAAAGAATAATCAACCATTTTCTCTCACAAATTTCCATACGTCGGATTCTACACTTGGTACAACTTGAATTTTTTATTATGCATATAAATTATTTCGAGGCATTTATCAAAAATAAGACAACGCTAAATATGCCGCAAACATTGTAATAAATGTCCGAAACAAAAATATAAATATTTCATCACTGGATTCATTTCTATTCAAATATTCTTTATTTCAAACAATAACGACTATTTCTTCAATATATCTTGGACACTCACAAGAATTTCTTCTTTACTGGCAATCAGATCTTAGTTCCTCAATTACAGTTTACGCGGTAATTTTTAATTATTATTGTCTTGTACTGTTTGTCGTTAATATCATTAATGTGACTCATTACATCTTAAACTTTAATTTTAACTTTAGTGGATAGAGGTACTGTTTTTTGACTGGAATTTGGTTGATAAAAGGAATGAAATGATTGGAATTGAGTCAATTAGTAAAAGTTTTATTTTAAAACCTATCGATTTCGGTTTCACGTAAATCTTCCTCAGGAACTTCAATTTTCCATATATTTTACAAGGAAAGAAAGGAAATATTTGAATTTAAACATTTGTGTGTTTTAATCTTTTACTTATTAATTCAAGAAGATAAAATAATTTTACTGTACTGGTAACTAAAAGCAAAACAAGAAAAAGCCCTAGAGGCTACAGAAATGGATTTCTGGAGAAATTCCGCCGGAAAATCGACAACAGAAAGAATAAGTAACAAAAGAATAAGATATATTATGGGTGTAGAATATATACAATCGCTGAGAAAATCAGAAAAATCAACTAATATGGTACGTACAAGGAATACCCAAGCAAATCTAAAAATGAACACCAAGAGGAAAGAAAAGAAGACGAAGACCTCGAAAAAGTTGGAAAGAAGGAATTGATAAAAAATGAAAGGACGGGACATATCCGAAAATATGAGGGAAGATAGGAAAGAATGGTGGTTAGGAATCGAAAAGCGGTGCAGAACGCTCTAAATCGATGTATTATTATTTTTTTTTTTTATTTCACAAGTACTCCAAACCTGACACCAAATTGTAACGTTCTTTATTTAACAATTCCACACACACAATTAACAAACAATACTAAACTCGATAATAATAATTTTAGTAAAATCTCAAGTATGCTGCGTTATAGTTGTCACGATCAGTTTTTACGATAATATTAATGTTTTTTTGGAGTTTATTCCCTCTCGAAAATTACCCTATGGGCGCTTATAAGGACTATAGATCTAAAATATAAAGAAATTGAATGTTTACGCCAGAAAATATTTTTTGTTAAAGTACTTAGTTTCTTCCAATAATAATTTAATTAATTGGCCTCCTTAAGATTCAATGTTTATTATTCAATCTAGAAAACTTCCCTTTCATCTTGGAGAATCAGGTCAATTACAATAATGAACTTTATGTTGAAACTTTGCAGAACTCCATCGTAAAACAAGCAATAAAAAGGTGAAAAGAGTGGGACAATTAACAAGGAATTGTCAATTCCCTAATCCGGGTAGCCTTGGCGCAGTGGCGGATCTACCGGTGCAGTGGGTCTCCGTACTCGGAGATTAGTCAATCCGAGCTGAGCGGGAATTTTACGCGGAGGGTAATTGCCGAATAAAGCGAGCACGATTCCGTGCGATCATTTCACGAACTAGCGCAATGAATTAGGGTGCAGGAGGTTCATCATTCTTAGTAGTTTTCTCCAATCCTTTACTGGAGCTCTGCTCGTTCTAGTTGTTTCATTTACATGCTTATTTTGTCAAGCACTTTCAAGATTCTAACCAGTAATCCAATTTATATTACACTGAATTACGGAGGATAGTAAAGGAGGTTCATCATTTACAATATTTGTTTATAAATTTTTATTTACGATATGTATTTATATCGTGTGTCCCAGAAAAGTGTTGTCATAGGTATTTAACATGGGAAAACTGTTTTTGGTAAATAAAAACTGCTCGGCTAATAACTACCATAGTCACTAAATTTCTTAATTCCTATATACTGTTACTGTTTAATACAGATTATTTCTTAATATAATATAACAACGAAATTTACAAAAAAGAACTATTTTTTCGTCTGATGTTTTAATTGCTTTATACGCAAAGTGACATCAGTTATTATTTTGAGATTACGGCAATGACTTACTGAATTGAAGGTATTAAATTTGATTCTGATTGTAGCAGTATAAAGCAATTGAACATCAGACGAAAGAAATCTTTTTTGAAAATTTCGTTGAATTATACTATTAAAATGAAGTTAATCGTTATATTAAATAATATATAGGAAGACATATAGTACTGTCCTGTGCAATATGGTGATTTTGTAATTATCCGGATAGTTTTTATTTACTAAAAACTGTTATCCCATGTTAAATGTTTAAGATAACAAATTTCGGGTACACACGGTATATTTTCTTATTAACAAACATGCAATTTTTAAAATTTTTTACTTATCAATTTGTCATTTTTGAATCTGTTGTTCAAATTTAATAAAAATTTAGACATACATTCATGAAACAATAAAAATGTAGGGCCACAAAATACAAGTTTCCAATTATTTTAGTTTTTCATATGCTTGGCCTTAAACTTTTTGCCAATATTGCAAGACAGGTTCAAGATACCGAATTTTTATGACAATTTAGATTCTACGACCCTTAAACGATGTTACCCTTAAACTAGATTCGTCGTTTTTAACAATTTTTAGAGTCCTCCAAAAATCAACAACCCTCTGTAATTCAAAAAGATATAACTTCAACGACTTTACTATTCGATTCTCCATTTCAAAAATCATATCTTTATTTTGGTTTTGTTCATAATACTATTTTCATTTTTATATGTAAGTAATTTTTAAAAAACTTTTCTCCAAAACAGCCTGTGCTAACATTGTGCTCCTCATTTTCTCTCTCGCGATTACCTCCAGAAGTTAGGCAGAGGTTTTGTAGATATCCCAGGAGTTTAATCGTTTCACTACGTTTTGTACTCAGAGCAAGCAAATCCGCACCAGATATTTTGCTACACCAAATTTCATTCCTTCCTGCTACATGATAGTAGTTGTTTCTTCATTACTGAACCAGTGGAGTATAAACAACGAATGGAATAATGAATTGAATAATTGAAATTAAGTAATTTTTTTTATTAAATCATTTATTTAAATCAAATTTTATAAATTCTATTTTTTATAATCAATATGAAATAAAATAAATGAATTATTATAACGAGCAGATCCGCCATTCTTTACATATTCTTAGAGACAGATTTTTTTTCTGGTTGAATTTTCATATTAAACAATAATTCGTACACGACAGCTAAACGCAAGTTCATATTTTTACATTTCACGACAGTGTTTTGAAGTATATCTACTTTAAACTTTAAATATTTAATTTTTTTAATATTACAATTTCTACAACACTTTAAAATTATTTTCATTAGATAATCATTACCCTTTTATTGCAAAAAACAATGATTTTTGATTTTTATGAAAGATTCATGATTTTTTCAACCCTGCTAAACATACTTGGTTGTTGGTGTTTGAGGTGACCATACGTCCAATTTTTTCGGGGCAATCCCGTATTTTTTAATTTTAGTCCCAAATTTTAACTTGTATTTTGTTGTACATATATATTTATATTATTGTCTGCTTCTCGACTAGTAACAATACACTTTGAATCACCAAATTAAATTTTGATAAAAGTTGCCGAAGTTTTATAGGACAATCAAAAATAGTGTATTGTGATTTTTTTACTCTTAATAAGTGATATTTTGTGTGGTAAATGTGGAAACTGCATTGCAAGACACAAAAAGATACTTTAACTCTGAATGACATACTATTTTTTCTTCAAACATAGATATTTTAAACTTTACTACTTATTGGTAATTTATTGGCTACGAATTTAAATCTGCCAGTTGTTGACGGTTTTAAGTAACTATTTTCTTAGGTTATCTAGTTTTATAATGATATTTAGGGCATTATTACAGGTTTCAATTGTACAAGTAATCTCAAACACGCTCCGGCGGCGTGGAAGTAAAAAATTTTACTCCGGCGGCCTACAAATTAAACTTCCCACCTTGTCAATCATGTCACAAAAGATGTCATTTTATGACGTTTGAAGCAAAAAAAATTGTAAGAATCATTCGTGCTTCAGAGAAATATATATATCAGCAATATAATATATACCTACATACATGCTTTCCTTATTTTATTATTTTATTAAAAAATGAGTACTGTTTTCATTTATTATTTTATTTAAATGTTTTATTTATAGTTTTGTTAAAATGTTTTTAAGTTTTTTTAATAGTGGTTAATAGAAAAAAAAATTTTTTATTAATAACACCGGTTACTTTACTGTTGTCGGCAATATAAATATCACGGAAACATTTTTGTGTGTGACAAATAAAAATGAAAGACTTATAAATTTAGTATGTTCAATTTAGCTAAAGTTTGGTGATATTTTTTAAGGAAAGGTCCAAAGGTCGTTTGCCTGAGTTTCAGTATTGTTAGAATGAAATGTTAATACAGAGCATTTCGATTAAGTCTCCATGCTGTTTAAATCCGAAATCCATTCAATTTGTGAGATATATGCCCGTTAAGAATCTTCCCTTCCGGAACCCAAACGAAGCAAAGATTTTTCCAGACATTTGAAATATTTAATGTATTTTTTATTCAGAACTCGTTTGCCTTTCCCCGTTTTTATGAATAAATTATACAGGAATTTCATAAATATATCACATTGCAGCATCCCCGTCCAGCCTGTTTCATATTCAACATTAAATCAGGGACACAATTAATCCCTAACGTATAATCCGGCGCGTTTCGTCCTGTGTCTCGCCCTTAATCTGCGGGATGGCGCTTTCATTCGCGCTTAAATTCGTCATTAACATATTTTTTATTCCTTAAGACTTTATCCTTTATTTTCACCAATTTCAAAATAAACTCAATCTTATTTCAATTCCAATATTATACGATTGATAATCTAGTTTATTGTCTGTGCAAAATTTAGAATGTATTTTCAAAAATTTATTGCAACAAATTTATTCCTGGAATATGTAAATAAATAATAAATCTTTTTTATTATTTTCGTCAGTCGTAAAATAAAATATTCCGGGTTTCTGAAATTCTTGAGTGTAGTTTTATTGTAAATGATATTACTAGCGGTAAAATATTGTCCAAGAAGAATGTATGAAGTAAGCAAGTTAACCGAAGTTATTTAAGTTTCAATGACGTACTACGAGGAGTAAAACGTCAGGAAAAATTGAACTATCTTTGTAAGTTAAAATTGAACAAGTTGAGGAAAAGTTAAAATGTAATATCAACAGTTTAACAATCGTCTCCAGAGATTAACTCTTGAATCTTACAAATCCACGAGAGAGTCTAAATTAGTTATTACAAAAACAATACTTTATAAATTTTACAAGAGTTTCTTTCATATTGGAACAGATTTGTAGAAATCAAAAATGTTACTTATACTTAACATAATTTTTTCGAAGGACTGAGATATAAAAAAATATCAGTTTCTATTTATACTACAAGTTAGTGGTAGTCATTTATTAGAAATATAACTTTTGAAGTATATCATTTGGAAAATAAATAAATGAGAAAAAAACACAAATTTGAAATGAATACAATGAAACAATGTTGCTGGTCTTATTAAACATTAGTCTTTGTTCAATATAACCTATTATACAAAAATATTATTTTTTATATTTTTATGAATATGTATTTTATGTAAAATGGTTGTTTTAATGTGGAGACGTTGGGATGGGAAGATTGTTTGCTACAGACGCTATGATAACGTGTAATTAAAGTAAATGAAATGTAATGAAAACAGCAATAAAATAAAGTAAGTGAGCCATATTGGTAAATATATTATCTTATTCTATTCCTATTATTGGACTGATTGACTACAAATTTTCGTGGACATGTCATATCATATTTATATTATCACCAATTCTCTCGTGACAAGGACTTAATAATTTAAGGAAATATAAAAAGTAAACTAGACCTTATAAAAAGTCACTAATTTTTATTTCAAATTAAGTTTTATCTTAAATTTCATGCAAGAAATCAAAATAAATTCTATTTTTGTTAAATACTGAACATAGAATATGATTTTATGTGGAGAATACTGCAAGGTATGTTATAGAGATGTATAAATTTATATAATTATCTCCTTGGTGCAGTTGTAGAGTCCATACACGTAGCTTTACAAACTTGGCGCATTTTATTGTCCTCCAGGTCCCCGTTCTGAGCCACGAGAACTCCCATTACATTCATTTAAATATTGATGAATGCAATTGTACGAGCCGTGTTGCAAACTAGATACGTACAAGTGTATTTATCGTCACGTAGGGTAAACAATATAAAAATGAACTTAATTCTCCTGCAACATTCAAAAGAAACGTTGCTCTCTTCTATACGAAATAAATACAATACAAAATTATATTTACACGCAGTGCTAGCGACATCTCAGTAAAATAATTATAAAATTTTAAAAAATTATAAGCTGTAGCTCTTTACTATTCTTATAATTAAGCATAAGGTTAAAGAAGAACACAAAGTTTTTCCTCTTTTTCTTGATCTCTTTTCAAGTTAACTTTGTTTAAATGTTGGGTCATCTTTATTTGTTACTCACTTGTAAACTACAATTTATTCAATATTACTGTCAGAATTTGGTTTTAATTTTAATTTTATTGACAAGTGAATAACAAATAAACTATTTCTAATGTTTCTAGGAGGTGAGAGGCTCGCCTAAACGACTAGTCAGTCAATTCCTATTATCACCAGTAAAAACCTTTTTACCTCGCTAATTCTGTAAAATACTAATAAAATTCACATTTATTTTTACATCTCCAAATCGTTTCCAAAGACATTAAGCTTGAAAAGTTACAATTTTTTGTTTTTCACTATAAAATTTTTCATATATAGCCCGAATAATCCAAAAGAACCCATTTTGGGTCAAAAAAAATTGTTTCTGAAAATAGTCCACATTGATAGACGTCGGCGTTCTTATTTTAAATTTACAAACAGAATTTCATTATCTCTTCTCGTCCCTGGGTACAGATACAATTTCAACCACTATATTTTCTCCGCATTTACCTTCTTTATTATTTTATCCAATACAGTAATTATAACGCTATAACTATGGTGTTTTTAGATAAATAAAGAAAATCATAAAACACATGTGTATTAGAAATTACAACTCACTGTATGTTGATTCGTATCAAAGTAACTACGTCATAAAACCTCTACTCTATTTTTTTAAATATCATTTTAAAATGTCAACTGTCATTTTTTATATATATTTTATATCAGTCATTAAAATATGTTAATTACCTTCATTCACTTGAGAAAAATATCCCACTCGGTCTAACAGCCTCGTGAGCTAAAAATTTCTCACGTGAATTATTTGTAATGTAAGTTACTTACATCGTAAATAACTCATTTTATCCAATTACGTTATAAAACTATCTCTGCACTATTTTTTTTTTATTAAATGTCATTTTGAAATAGCAACTGTCATTTTTTTAATTATTTTATATCAATGATTAAAAGGTGATGGATAAAATGTTGTATGGTACACGTATGTTAATTATCTATGTGACTTGAGAAAAATGCCCCATTAGGCCTAGTGGCCTCGTGAGCTAAACATTTCTCATCTAACTTATTTGTAATTTAACATGCTTGTACAATAAATAACTATTAATTTATTAGTACTATATCATACAATCTTATGATAAACTAATACAATACGGGAGACAGAGCTCGTATTTGTTAGTAAGAAAAATTTTATGAAGTGATGTTTGGGATGCGGTAAAGATCTCTGTTTCTTGTGGGGGTGAAAAGTGGACAAATTGATTTTGTTTGGGGCTGAATCCGGGTTTGAAGGGTTGAGTGCGCCGAGTTGGATGCGACGCCATCTCTGACAGCTGTCATGTCCCGGGCCAAATGCTACATCATCGGTTTCCCCTTTTTACTTTATTTTTATCTAGTAGTAAACATGTCTGTGCCAGTGTGGAATTCGCCCAGACACTAGCGCTATGACAACTCGAGTTAATGCACGGCCGAACATCCCTCACAAAACTGTTCTAGATAGTGACACATCGGAATATTAACAGATTCATTTGCATCAGTATAACATGAATTCCTATTATTTTAATGTTTTAAGCGATGCAAGTAACTGTTGGTTCTTTTTGCAAATAAAGACGTTGGTTCCAATTTCCGAAATGATTTAGTGGGTCTACAGATAGCAAATGAGCTCGGCCCTTATTAGATGAGCTATACTATTATGATGAGATGACAACTCCAGTTAATGCAAGGCCGAACATCCCTCACAAAACTGTTCTAGATAGTGACACATCAGAATATTAACAGATTCATTTGCATCAGTATATGAATTTATATTATTTTAATGTTTTAAGCGATGCAAGTAATTGTTGGTTCTTTTTGCAAACTAAGATGTTGGTTCCAATTTCTGAAATGATTTAGTGGGTCTATAGATAGCAAATGAGCTCGGCCCTTATTAGATGAGTGATACTATTATGATGAGATGGAGGGCACTTACCGCCTGGCGTATAATGAGCCGGGCTGAAGCTGCGGCTTTCAGGACCAATATTCCGGTTTTGATTTTCAGTGCGGTGCGCGTGCATTAGCATTACTCTTATTGAGTTACTTCATCGTATCAACAGCAAATACACTCACTCTGCACAGAGAACCTATCTCACATTCGATATTGAATTGTTTCAATCACTTAGCAAACGATATTCACTCCATTTTTATGATTGCCGATATTTGTTGTTCTTCAAATATTGAGATCTTGAATGTTCCGTTCTGGTTTCTGAAGATCAAGAATTAAAATATTTTAATTATTGTGTCAGTTTTTTGACCCCATTGATTGATCCATTGAAATCAGAGCATATTCCGGAGCATCAATTTCTGTTCTGAATTGTGCTCTTATGTCAGTACGGCAAAAATTAAAGCAAAAACCTGAAAATGCATTGATTCTTGACCCAGAGAAACTAAAGCACAATCAGGAGCATCAAGATCTGCTCTATATTGTGCTATTCTCTGAATAAGGCAAAAATTAGAGCAAAAGATGTCCTGATTCAATCTTTAATTTTGAATATACTAGTCGGAATTTTTAAACAAAAATTTGTACACATACGAGGTACATATTAAAAGGATTGAAAAACATATTTTTATTCAAAAATTTTACAATTGCAACACCCTTATGAAACAATACAGCGGTTACAATGATTTTTCCACTCATCATAGCGCAGTACTGTAAGGTTGTTGAGAGTATTCACGGCTTTTTGGAATTTCTCATTTGTCCCACAATAAAGTCATTTGAGCTGAGATTTAAGTTTGGGGAATAAAAATAATTACAGTATGCCAAGTTGGGGCTGTAGGGTGCGTGTAGTATAATTGTAATTTTTTTGTTGCAGAAAAGACGATTTGTCTGCAATTATGAAAAAGTGTCTGAAGTTGTATCCTTTATGGGTATGAGTGAATTACTCAAAACTGAGTGAAATTACAATTTCGCCATTTAATTTTACGTATCTTATTTATACATTATTCAATTGTCATTTTTTTAAATAACTAATATACTGTCACTATTAATCCAAGTAATAATAAATAATATATAATAATAAATCTGTAAATTTTAAATTAGAATTTCATTTTATTCTTAAGACAAATTTTAATTTTAGAGAGAAATATCCACCATTTCTGTAAAGAGGTAATTTAATTGTGAAATCGAAATCTTCAAAAGGAATACTATCAATCAGCAGCTCCTTTTCATTATCCTTGACATTTTAAAAGTAGGTCAAAAATCATTTAAAATTTAATTCAGAACTTCTTAAAACAATAATAAAATTATGCTATCGATGAAGAGTTCTTGGAGAGAAAGAAGGCATGCGTCAATATATTGAAATCCGGAGTTGCTTGGGTTTATCTTAAAACAGAAAGTAATGACGACGGCGATAAGGGCGTAACGCGTTTTTAAACCACGGCGGCGCGGGTGTGGGAGTTTATACGGCGATAAGTGCGGCCGGATCCGCGGATGAATGTTGCCGAAAGAACGATGGGGTTCACTCACTTGAAAGAAGCCATCTCGCGCACATAATGGAATTAGACCGGGAGGCCACTAGCCCGGACGCTTATTTACGAACACCGACATCCCCCTTCTTTCAAACTCCATCACATTTATGTTATGATTTATTTACTATAACATATTCCTTTTAAATTGGCTGCTAGTAATTAGGTCACTATTTTAATAAAATGATCAGTATCAGTATGTTGGCCTAACCAAAAGTATTACTACAATTTTCTTATTTTACTATTGACTATTACTCTGTTAAAATAATAATAAAAAAATATTATTAGCTAATTTAATCAAATTTTCATAAATCAATCACAACAAAAACAAACTATAAAAGCGATGGTACAATTTTTATAGAATTATCTAGATATTATTTCTAAAAACTTATATTCTTCCCAAATTTTATTTTCAATATTTATTGTTGCTAATTTAAAAAAATCAGATCCGGGTATCAAATGTTACATTTTGAGTTCCCGCAGAAAGGAAACTAAAGACTATGATTAAATTTTGCTTTTATACATCACTGACCAAATTGTTATTGAAAATTTGGAAAAGTCTATGTATTATGCAGTTAAAAAGCGATATAAATATAATAATCATCATCATCAGTGGCACAACATTCCTATGAGGAACAAGGCCTCAAGTACCTGAAGTACTTGTTTCGTGACATGTTTTACTTGCATTTTGGTGATGCAGGTTGTCAGCCTACGGTCTCTGCAAGGCCAGCACACACCGAGTCGTTGTGCGGTAACCCATCCAATTGGACAGGGCGGGCTATGTTGCTTATCTACACGATCAGACAAGACACGCCACGACCACACAACCGTACTGGCTGACATAAATATAATAATAAAGTGCTAAATAGTCTGCCAACAATAGTATTCAAATCTTTACTTCATTTAGACAATGTTTTCTTCCTTTTTTTGGACTATCTTCAGGTCTAAATTTGTAATATTAACAGTAAATAATTTTGAACATTCAATTGACATATTTTGTTAATATTATAAATTAAGACATAGTTCCAAAAAGGACTGAAACGTTACCTAGTTGAAATAAAGAATATAAAGCTGAAGCCTCCAATATTACAATTATCAGTAATAATAAAACGTTTACAGCATAAGTAATGATAATGCTTCGTTTTATATTTTCTTTCAAATTACATAACATAACCAGGGGCTCCTAGGCATGTAGTTGGTAATGCGCCAATACAATTAAGAGCGTATAGCGCTCAGATACAAAATTTTGCGCGCGGGGTCGGTATGCAGGGGGTAGCAACACGTGCTTGAAGTGGGAGGGTTCATCTTCCTTGTTGTTATTGACGACCAATAATATTCATTGTATACGAATACATTATTATTACCTAGAATTTTAATGTTCCACCTGCAACAAGTCGTTTTGGTTTTGTTTCAGTATGAAATAATCATGTACTAATTAAATATAAAATTATACATAACTAATTATTACAAAATTTTACAATAATGGTAATACATATCGACAAGTTAATAATAATACTAGTAATGATAATGTTTATTCACGAATATTGATAATCTGGAGTAAATAAAAATACCACTGAACAGAAAAATACCAAAAGTATTGTTTAATGAAATTTCTTATTACTTGACCTCTCGTAAATCGTGGATCGATAATTTCTGCTAGAAGAACTTCAAATAAAATTGTTGAAGTTTGGGAAACATTTTCATTTCCCAAAAATCAAATTTCACATTTGACAGTAAATTTACTTGCCGACTTTCACTAAAAAATTCTATTCCGTACGTGAACAAATTCAAATGTTTAAATCTTTTTAATTTCCAAAAAAATGTGAAATGTTAACAATTCTTCGGTTGTCAATACTGTTATTCATGGATGTACCAGAAGATAATGAAATAGGTTCATTTAAAATGTTGTTACGTACTTCTTCCGTAGTAACTGAAATGGAATGATTTTCAGTGTTGTTCTCTGTTGCAAATAACTTTTTTCGGAGACACAAGGTGATAATGTTTCGTGCTTAAAATTTTGCTGACTAGGTTTTGTGGATGTTACTGGTAGTAATCGTTTATTTGAAAGTACTTTACAGCGATTTTTAGTTCTTTTCCTCTTAGAAGACAATTTTAAACGTTTGTCATTGCATTTTTGCATTTAAAGAACATTATTATATTCACTTGTTTTGCTTGAATGTACAAAATAATGTCATAAATAATTATTATTAATTATTGTATCTACAGCAATATTAATGCAACTAATTATAATTAAATTAAATTTCTTTTTCTTATAGATGAATGATAAATTTTACATAACAGTGATCCAGGCGGGCTATTTTAATTCATAAAAAAAAGGAAAAGTTGCTATATTTATTTGTACATTGTAAAACAGCTTTTTACTATTGTACATATGTACCTACTGCAATGTAAATATTTTTAAATCGTCATCAATATCTCACTCAAAATTAAACGTCAAACATATCAACTTGATAAGACAATAAGAAGTCTTGTTACGCGTATATCAAGACGCATGAGACATAACAAAATCCGCTAGGTGGATAACAACATAAATTCACTACATAGACAATCTGATATCCGTAGGTTATATTTATTAAAATTATCTTTTATTACTTATTAATTAATTATGGACATAAAATGTATTTCAAATGCATATTTTCTATTTCTTATGCTTTTAAATTATAACAAATAATAAATGCAATGTGTCAGGATGCAAGACGCGTGTAATTACAAGACATACTAGATAGGGCGTTGCAGTGATCTGAAAATTGTCGCTATCATTCAAGATCAGATATGCTTAATATGATTAGATATAAATACAGGCTGGGTGGATAAAAGCATCATTATGCAAAATATGATAAAGTGATTAGCGTGCATTAATCTACAATCCTTCCGGAGGCCTCGCGTCAATTACGCTAATCTTGTGTATCGTTTTAGTGTAATCTAATTGGTATTTAATACCAGATGTCGCCAGTGACACGAACAAACATTGGGATATGACACTTTAATCCTCACTGGATTTCTTCCGCCTTTCAACTTTGCAAGGAAAATTTTGCACTCCTCAATAAAAATCGTATTATCTGATGTATTCTTTAGAATCCATGTTCGTAGATGATTATGTAGTAGAAAAAGTCATTTATAGATTTAATTTATTTTCCTTCCTATTCGCCTACTTTGATATTTAAACAGATGTATGTTTGTATATAAGATGATTATTACATAGATATATAACTCCAATATGCTAAACTAAAATTCATCAGGTTGTTCAATTTTTTTGGTTCATTTAAAAGAATTGATACATCAAGACCATATATTAACCTTTTAAAAATATAATGCTGCTTGCTTGATTTTCATTATTGACGAGCGCTTCACACTTCACGACATGGGCGCCGACTACATGGGGACGTCGAGGCTCTTGCCCCCAACGAAAAAGGGGGTAATGCCCTCCACGAGACATTTTCCATAGCACATTATTTTTGTACATCAGTAATAAGGCCCTGAATTTTTATTTTAAAGACTTATTGTACCTCTTCTCATTTTTAGTAACTAACATAATTACCGGTGAATTCCTCGCATTAAAGTACCCGTGTATATAAATTTTCATTTAATAATTCTAACTAGTACAGCCACAATTACAGATTGGAAATCAGTCAATAGGAATCCATATGACCGGTAAGACTACGTGTATCAGGATATACCGGAGATCCTTACATGCTAGCACTCAGTCCCGTTCTGCCGGGCATCCGCCCCGCTTGATGGTCTGGCTAGATCACTTTCCAGGGTATCTGATGCCCTGAAGGTGTTCTAGTTCAGCCGGCCCGAATTGGAGCACGCTTTTTGTGGTCTAATTCTTAGCCTACTAAAACTAGAGGACATTCTGGAGCAGATTTAGCTGCTCTGCACTGTGATCTGGTTTCAGTGGGTCAAGAATTAGAGCTCTCAGTAGTGTTTGCTCTAATTCTTTGCCAGCTGTATTATGATCTAGTTTAAGTGGATTAGAAATTAAAGCATTTTGAAGTGATTGCTTTAATTCTTAGCCTACTGAAACCAGAGCACATACTGGAGTAGATTTAGCTACTTCAGACTTTGTGTACTAGGAATTAAAGTACATAGAAGTGTTTGCTAAAATTCTTGGCCTCCTGGAACCAAAGCTCATTCTGGGACAAATTTGGCAGCTCTGGATTGTACTCTGGGTTCAATGGGTCAGAAATGAAATTTTTTTAAAGAGTTTTTTCTAATTCTTGGTTTTCTGAAAGCTGAGCACATTCTGGAGCAAATTTGACTACTTTAGATTGTGCTCTGATTATAATGGGTCAAGAATTAGAGGATTTGTTTGCTCTAGTTTTTTTTCTTGAAATTTTATGTTTTGATTTAGGTCATTATAAAAAATTTTGCCCCCAAAGAAATTTTGAAAAGTCAGCGCCCGTGTTTCACGACACAACTTGGCGCTAGGTCGATAATGATAGACTTCTTAACCTTCGTGTATAATTTATTATTATTTTACTTTGAAATTACTTAGGCACTGTCAAATGCGGACGTAATTTGGCTTTTATCGCCCGAGTGTGTTTAAAGTTGTCGTGCTATTCAAACAAATTAAAATTGTGGTTAATGAAAAAATAACTACTCATAAACTAAATTGGCCTGTGCAGCCTCAAACTCCATTAATATTTTGTTAGAATAATCAATACGTGACGTTCCATACATTTATGTCACTTCGATTATTTGTTTCAAAACAAACAATTTACCAATGCCAACTATTTACAAAGAAACCACAGCATGAAACATATATCCACAATTTTTTAATTTCAAGTACCAAATATATATTATAACGATTTTTTTAAATAAACTTGTGAAGAAAGTATATCGACTTATACATTATTAAGTTTTATCACAATACTTCGCTCTTCCTCCAAACTATTGTCTTCGATCGATAAAAATTCCTTACCGTGCTTAATACTAAATACTATAAATATGTTTCAACGAGAACCTAAAGTTGATTTAGTGAAGTGACAAATTTTTATGTATTATATGTTAACAATTTGTGGTTATCTATCTGGATGCATATGAATGTATTGGAGTTTTACAAGTGTGGGGTGCAAGTGCAGGGCTACGCCTCACTTGTTATTCATTCGAGAATGATAGCAGTCGTTCCCCTACACGGCATATCTGTCCGCGTTCAGTTTTTTGAAGAAACCTGTTTATCTGCGCGAAATCCTGGCAAGATCGTTTTCACAGACAACACTAACTCTCCTGTATCTTTGATTCCGCTTCAGTCTTTTCAATTTCAAAGAAATGCCTTCCATTTATCTGTCTGGATGGGGACTGCCACAGATCGACAGGGAGTAATTGGACGGTCGCGGTTGTAACTGAATCCTTAACATGAATGATAAAAGCCGATTCCGTCCACGACGCTACGCTTTTGTTTCGGATACCGGAAATCATATTCATCTCTCATTCATTCATAAAAAACTCATACCTTATCGAAACCTATTCCTTAAATTAAAACTTCTAAAAAGTTTGTTCTCACAATTGCGAATAAAAGTGTCGAGAGATGAAAGGGAAAAATAACAATGAAAGTCAAATATCGCAATGCTAACCTCAGTCGACACTTGTTAACCGCCATTAAATCAAAAGGGTGCAATACGAAACAAACACTGGGAAATAAAGCACAAGAAAGTGGGTATTTAAGCAGCGGACTGCAAGAATTAATAATCTTCAAGCAGCCATATTCCCCCAACGCAGAATAAAGAACCGTGTCGCAAGGATTACCACGGACAAAGAAGGCAAATGAGAAAATACGGGAGAAAGAGAAAACAGTCGAGCCTTAATAAAAATTCTACAACTTCAATTATATCTTAGCCAGATACGGATTTGACTTTTATACAAAAAAATCAAAATATTTCTGTTTTACGCGTCTGTGATAATTAATAAAAGAATTGTATGTAATTCAATAATAGTAAGTACAATAAACTTAGTTTTTACCTCTCGCCACTCAGTAAGAGAGGTGTTGGAATCATGCTAAAAATCGGATACTGAGTTTTCAATGGATAAGTAACTCGATTTTTATATTTTTACGATGATGTCTGTCTGTGTGTGTGGATGGACGGATGGATGGATGGACGGGTATGTGGGTGGATTCTGTAACGATTACTCAAATACTATTTAATAAAAAAAGGTGAAATTTGGATGTAACATTCTGAAAACCCTAAATAAGATCTGATTAGATTTTGGTGCTAATGGTGCGATCGGAAGTGGTGTTTTCGTGAAGATCAGAATTGTTTTTATGAAATAATTTAATTAATTATGAATATATGAAAATTTTATAGTTCAAATTTGTTTGTACCTAGTCCCGTCTAACAATAACAAGAAAGTAATAAATGATTCGGTAAATTTGTTACAATTACCGTTAATCTATTTAGCTATGGAAATAAATATTTTATATTTGAAATTGCCAATTGTTATAATTGATAGTCTGTGAAAATATTAATAATTAACGAATTAAAAGGAATTGTACTGTAAATACTAATTATTTTAATTATTTATTATGTCCGTAGTCAACACACCGAAAATATAAATATTAATAAAAAATGTAAAGAGGTCAGGCGAGAGGTTATGTGCTGGCCACATTTTTTTTTAAGATGGTAATGGTAATGGTACTATTCGGTCAAGATCAGATTAGTACATAAATTGACTTAAATACTATTTTAAATTGTCTAAATAGAAAGTCATGAAAATTTGATCATTTGATATTTCTTTGTATTAACGACTAATTTCTTAAATTTTGCGAATTTTAGTTTTAAGTACGAAACTATAGTTTCTTCTACTGTATAGGTACAATGAGTGGAAAAATTACTCATACAGTACTTCTTAATTTTTGTTTTATTAGCATGACCTATAATTTGTTGCAATTAATTTGGTAAACACAAAAAATAATTTTATTTATGTTACTTTTATTGTTTATTAACAGTTTGCCTAAATTTGTTCTATTAACTAAACATATTCCCATATCGTAACAATGAACATAATGCATCGTTTTAATTTTAGTGATTTTTTTTGTGCCAATAATGAAGGAAATATGTAACTGTATGTCTTGAGCGACTTATTAGACAACAGAATTTATAATTGTTAAAAGGAACTAAGGAAACACAATGTCAATAATGGTGTGTGAGGTCTTGTATAGTAGAAGTGTTTTCAATTATATTGATCATCTAAACTAAATGATTGTCCATTTGAAGGTCTAAGGCTATGGTTAGTGTAGTGTGGGTGTGTATGTAGGGTAGTAGTGCTGATAATTGAAACAGAGCTAGTGATTGTAGCGGAATGACCGCCATGATAGGTGCGATGAGGCGGCCTCTGGCCGTGGTTAGTTCCCTAGGCACGTCGTGTCTATTACCGCGGATCGCTGCTGATTATACGCGTACACGGGACGACGTCTACCCTTCAGCCCTTCATCGGCGCAGGAGCCAGTGTCGTACAGAACGAGGCCAAAAAATAAATGTAAACTGTTCAGTCAATACCGCGATAAACTAAAGTATAAATTAGTAACTATTATAATTGTTGGAATATTTTCCGAATGAATACAACTTGTGTACCAACAAATATTCTAATAGAGAAGTTGCGAAGTTGAATTTATTGCTTTACTATGGTCGTGTCATTTTTTTGCTGCTCGTTATTTATTAAATTTATTATTTTATTGTTATATATAGTTACTGATTTTTGTTTTCAGTTTTAATGTTTTTAGAATCCAATATTTTTTATAGCACTTAAAAGTTCATGATATATTAATACACCTCTATATTAGGATTGTTCCAATTAACCTCAAAAAAAGTTGGAACTGTACGACGCATGCATGGTATGAAAACAGCGTTCCAACAAACTTCAATCGCAAACTCAAACCCATTAGTCGGCAGTTTTTACAAATTTCTAACCGATTTCAAACAGGGTTGAGAAAAACCCAGGTTTTTCACAAAAAACCCAACCCACCTGGGTTTAAAAAAAAAACCCGTGTTTTATTGGGTTTAATTACAAATGTCTAAATATATGAATTATACACACTTAATTTGAATTATGTTAGATATCATCAAGTAGTTAACATTAATTTTTAAAAATTAATTATTTAATTATTTTAAGACGAAATACGAGTATTAATAAGTTTACATTTTTTTTGTTTTCTTTTACGACGTACAGTCTTGTTGGCCTGTGTTAGCTTGCATGTTATATTATGTGTATCTTATTTCTTGATAATTTTATTCAATATTTATAAGGAGTGGATTTTTGATGTAACTACCATATTGTAACGAACGAGATTCACCGCAGATGAGTCATCACGGTTGACCTGTCTGGAAAGCTAGTCGCACTAAATGTTCAGGAATCTTATAGTCCGAAAGACTCTGGAATGTTCTAGAGATTAATTGGCGGGAGGTATACAAGGGTCGCATCGTGCGGCTCATGGAAGACAGTATCGGTCAGAATATGCAGAGTCATTGAAGGAAGTCAGTGTCGGTCAGTGCATGTCATCGACATGTAAAGTTGAAATAAATAAATTGTGGAAATAAATATAAATAAATAGCTGGTGATATAAATATAGGGTGTAAAGAAATATTGCGTAGTATTAAGTGTTGAAATAAATATTCTTCGTGTTTAAGTCTTTATTAATAATTATTATTCTTAAACTAGTGTATATATTCGTAGTGTTACTTATTTTTATTATCTTGTTGTTGTTTTTGTTATAATGCCCCTTCTTGTAGTCCTCAAATCATACCACTGCTATTACTCTAATATAGTTAAACCAGCCAAAATATATAGCCATTGGGTTGCTCATCAATAAACTAGAATAATAAAAATTAAATTTATGTAAAATTTGTCATAATAGCCAAATGAATCATTATATAAAAGTTTATTTATTAAAGTCCTCTCTTAGGAAAATTATCATCTGTAGTTTTTTTGTAAGTTTCCCCGTTGAAATGTCCCGCAGGACGTCACTGGCATCTTGCTAGATGTTATCTCGAGTGTTGTTTACGATAAACGTAGGATGGCAGCAGCACGTAGGGTTAATGTGAACCACTGCGTCTCCTCTCGCCCATTATACCACCCAAAGCGATCGTCAACTGATTTGGATATGACTTACACACTTGATCTCATGCAATCTACATGGCCCTGCGTTGCTAAATACGAGGACGTTGCCTTTAGCTTTAGGTACTCTCACAACAGCATCACGGGTTTTGTTGCTCTTTTACAAAATACAATCGTTTGAAAAATTATGGTTTGTAAAAGTAATTAACAAATATTCTTATATGCAGCTTATTATTCATTGCTGGGTGTGCCCATTTGCTAAAGGCATATTGTACTAATGACGATAATTATTTACTGTACCTACAGACATTTGCATTACTCTTGTAGTACAAAAAATAGGTTAATTATTATTTTACTTGATAATCTACACGTAAAACTTTTTTACATCACGATGCAAATTGTTTTTCTGGACAAAAGTTAATAATTCTAAATCTTCTATTATTTAAATTTAACAGACAAAATTTCAAATTTCTACCCATTTTTCAGATTTTATAATTTGATAAAATTCATAATTTCTAGTGGTATGCCATTTAAGTTCAGTTGTTTAAATTCTAAGCAAAAATACTAACTGAATTTTGGACATCACTGATGAATAGTTTATTTTTGACATTTTATTCCGATGTGATACTATTCATTTATGGGAAATTTAAAAGTAAGTAATATTTGTGCAGCCAGCTATTACAAAGATAAAGTAATAATATTTTAAAAAGTAAACATATCAAAGAAATATATTGGGAGTAATACCAAAACCGAACACCGCCATTATTTTCTTTATTATTATACAAAAAATACTGTAGAATAAAGTTGTAGGACACCAAGGGGGACATCCTATTAGGCTATGGATAAAAAACATGATTGATAAATTTAAATAAAAAAATTAATAATAATTTCAGAATATAAAGCATAACAATTTATAACAATTAATACGTCAATTATTATTTGACAGCAGCTGTTTTCGTTAGCCTACTGTACGTTAATAATAAAAATAAATGTTTATTTAAATTTTAATCGCTATTTTTTCAATATTTTTATTATGCAAGAATATAAAATTAATAGATAGCTGAATTCAGAAAAATCGAATAAGCATATAATATATATTATCTTATTTGAAAAACTATAAATTTGTGTTGTAATTTGAGAACCACTGATTTAAAAAATATTTTCTTATTTGATAGGATGTTAATAAAGAAAATAATGGCGGTTGTACGTTTTGGTGTTATACTCTCTATACCAGTACCAAATTAATTGTGAGTAGCGTGTAGCGATGACTGACCTAGTTAGCGCGATCCGTATCGAACAGAGGTCTGTGGTTCAAATCCCAGCGTCGGTAATCTATATCAATATAAAAATGCCGGTATATGTAGCAGAGGCTTTAAATTCACAATCTACTCCAACAAAAATGCAAGTAAAATTTCCATGAAACGGATGAACTTCACTTCTCAATTTTACATGCAACCAAAATTGTCATAGGATTGTAAAGCATCAATGATTATTATAACAAATTAAATATATAGTATTAAAAACTATTAAAATAGGTAATTTATCATTTATTAATATCATTTGTTTAATATAATTCGACATATGTTTTATTTTCTAGTATCCGATTTTTTATATAGCACAAGTTAATTGCGATAGGTATACAGTTAAAAGAATATAGGTACATCATTAATTTTTGTTAAGATTTTGCGAGTTATAATTATTTACGAGAAGTAATTGAATTCCTTCCCCTTGGGTTCGCTCCAGTAGCGGAACCCATAGAAAAATGTCGCACATAAAATATTTCAAGAGGCGAGAACAAAAGTTTGAAAGGCGATCTCTTGGCCCGCGATTTCGTTACTGATTGCAATGGCGGACGTGTGTCCAATGTGACACCGGAACTAGCAACTTTCAATGGAATGGAAAACAATAAGTTTCCCTTCAATGCTCATAAAAACTAACATTCTTACTAACTACTTCAGCCAAGCTTCTTAGAACGCCCGCTTTATATTCGCCTATGAATAACTGAATTCTGATGCCGTTGATCCCGCTCTGCCACAGGAAATACATAACTTTTATTATAAATATGCTCACCATTAATTTTTTATTCCGAAAACATTCTTAGCTTGGTCAATAAAAATATATCTTCCGGTTTTATTGTAAATATGCATTTTTTCAACATTATTGTTTTTTTAATTCAAAACAATTTTATTTTATAAAAGCATAATTATTTATTTCATTATTTTGAAAATTTGAAACACTGTAGAAATAATATATTGAGATTTTAACGAAATATAAAAGAGAATATGTACAAAATTTGATATTTTCATACTTTTTAGTCAAAAACGAGAAAACTTTTTACAATCATTGTCAGCTAAATAATGGTCAATAAAATATTAGAATTCAAAATTTTTATTTTTTGAATATTCCTTTGCATTGCTGAGTTATTCCCAATCATAGTTTCATAGTTGAACCGTAAAAAAGTGATAATTGCATATAGATTGAAATTTTGGAATCAGCGCATTGATATTTACTTAAATCCAAAATAAAAAATTTGGAGAAAAATTGAAATTTAGGTTTTTTCAATTATTTCAGTTTTCACCCAATACTCCCAAAAAATATATGTATAAAGTGAGAAAATATGTCAATGTGTAATTTATTGAAAAGAAAAATTACTTCAAAAAACTTCTACCTATTTTTTTAATATTCTCAAAAAAATATATTTTTTGATGTGTAAATTTGAGTGCAAATAGTCAGAAACGAAATAAAATTCTGAAGTCAGTGCATCAAGTTTTATCAATATTTTCTAAAATAAACAGTTTCGACCCAAAAACGGATATTTTTGTTTATGACACATTTATTTTAGTCATATTTTAATAAAACTTATATAAACATAAACATGAATAATATTCTCTACCGAAAAAGCAAAAACAAAATATATATATATAGTCCAATTTAAAATTAGTGTCAGAACCAATGTATGAGAAAATAATAGTTTTTTGTTGTTTAAAATTATCTCGAAAAATAAGAGAAATTGTTTGCTAGTTTAACTGACTTTGTAGCTCTATAATCTATTTAATAACTAGGAGGAGTGATCTGAAGTTGGCGCAATAAAATAAATATTTCTGATTGGCTGACGTAACGCCAGTTTTACACTCAACAATATTTGTCACTTTAGCTATCGAGTAAAAAAGTGTTTCAAGTTTCGTTTCACGGTTATCAATTTTTTTAATTCATTATTCTTATTACGTTATTATTGTATTTTATATTTCTTTGTGATATTTCACTAGTTTTGTGTGCTTCAAACTTTATTGTGATCTATCACAGTGTAAATGTGGCTACAGCATTCACTCCTCGTAGTTTTTAAATGGAGTATAGTTCTTAGTTATTTTAGTCTGAAAATTATGTTATCCGGCGCCCAGTTGTCGCGTACAGCCTATAGATCGAGTTAAGCTAAAAAACGAAGTATAGTGTACAAGATTTAATTTTCACTTTTTCGCAAGAAGTGAACTAATTCCATTCTTTCAGCATAAAGAAGAAAGTAAATGGCTCATCAAGGTGTAGTAAAGAAGTCCTCCAAAATTGAAAATTCTAATTATAAAATATGAAGCAGTGTATAATTTTTGTTAAAGCATTCATAATGGGCGATTCCTTGACGTGTTCTTTTTGTTAAACGGCTTTTAGGTTTTATGGAGGAAACTCTCACGAGCCGTGATTTAGTTAAGAGCGCGTTAAGGCGCAGGCTCCACGCAGCTCCTTGAATTTTAATTTCCGAGCTGCCGGGGTCTCATTAGCCAGCGGTCAGATCGCTCACTCCTCCTGATTGATACGTTATCGGGGAATACACTTCACACCTGTGGGGCCGCGTAAATTCAATTTTCTTCTCGGGTTATGATTACCTCTTTCGGAAATAATTGTTTTAGACTCAGTCTCAACGTGATCAGAATTTCCCTGGGCTTTTAACTTTTATAACTCTCTAACGATCCACTTATACAAAATATTGTATCTTGAAATTTAACTTGATTTAATTTTAAACTTCCCGAAATATAAGGGGAGTTGCTTTGATGCAAATCAGATCTCAAAAACAAAGAGGGGTTCGAATTTTATACCTGCATATTGTTTAGGGAAAGAAATCATCAATAAAAAATAAAATTTTATTAATTTGTTATATCTATTTCAAAAAAAAAATCTCTGCAGTAAAAAAAAGATCTCTTAATTAGAATACTTTTATATAGAACTAATAGTTATTTATGGTACAAGTGTGTTACATTACATTAAGTTATGGAAGAAAAGTTTAGCTCACGAGGGTGTCAGCCCTAGTGGAGAATTTTCCTCAAGTGACTTGAGAAATTAAAACATGTGCTATACAACATTTTATCCAACACCTTTTATTTATATATACATTTTTTTTGAAGTTTACATTTCAAAATGACATTTAGAAAAAATAGTGTGGAGAAGGTTTTATAACGTAGTTACTATTATACGAACCTACAGAAAGTGAGTTATTATTTTTAACAAATTAGTGAGTTACGACCTACTTTATTTATATAAAAACACCATAGTTATAATTACACGGTATTGGATAAAGAAATTAATCCGGAATAAATGTATGAGAAAATTGAAAGAAAAACAGTAAAATCAAGAAGAAAGCAGAACATATAGTAGATCAAAAAACTGAGTTAAAAATACTGTAGCGAACCCAGGGTCGCGGCGCGGGCGGCGGTCGCTAGCGAGCGGGTCAGAACACGTCCGTTCGCCCCCATTGTTCTGATTCCAAGGAATCAAAGAATCTTCTAGAATGATGTATTTTAATATAAATACCCCGACCAAAAGATCGCGAGGACAGTCTTGTGTTAATACGTGTAGTGTACAGATGGTGATATAAATAAATAGACGGTGATATAAATAGTGTTGAAATAAATATTGCGTAGTTTTAATTGTTTAAATAAATTATCTTAGTGTTTAAGTCTTTAGTAATAATAATTAGTTCTTAAATTAGTGTTTATATTTGTTAATTCTTAGTGTTAGTTATTTTTATTTATTCTTTATAATTCGTATTTCTTTAATTAAACTTAGTTATACAAATATTAGTGTTTTTAATCAATTTTACACTTCACCTAAATAAATAAAACGTTACAATACATTAGAAATTAGATAACCAAGAGCAGATAAATGCAGCGATTACCTATTACCATTGATTTTATAAAGTAACATATAAAATCAATGCTATTACATACAACAAGTCGTGCAATAAATAGAGCAAATAATATGAACTAAAATAAATACTAGAAGTAGAATGGTGGAGAGTACTTAAGATAAAAAAAATATGAAGGATTAGAATACATTTTTGGTTGAATAAACACAAAATTATAAAAACGACAATTGTCGAAAAATAGGAGCACTTAACTAAAGCAAGAATTTGAAAAATTAACTGACAACTTATATAACCTCGACTCGAACTGACCAAAGCGCCATTGATATTAAACTGAGATGCTAACAAACCACTAAAATGCAAGTAAAACTTTTCAAGAAATTACGTACTTCCTTTAGAAAATTAAGACCTTGTTCTATAATGAGGAAACAAATTAAAGGGCGGTTTTAGAAAAATATCGCATCGAAAAACTAATGCAAGTTGTCAAAAATTCATGTTATTTATTATTTCGATGCGATATTTTTCTTTTAACCGACTGTTGAGGGAACCGGCACTTTAATCAGAGATGGAAACACCGACCCTTTTAGTTTTTCACATCTTAAGCGTTAATTCTGGTATATTAATTCATCCTAAGTTGTAAAAATATATGTTATTTACTATTTCGATGATGCGATACTTTTCTATTAACCGATGGTTAAAAAAAATTAAAGTTCGACGTTTATTGTTTCTAAAAATAAATCTGATTCTTGTATAAAAACGTTCTGTCTGTAAAAGATGTAATTATTGATGTTTGCATTTCAATAAGATTGGTAGTACGGTCGTGTATCTGTTTGAAGTAACACAAACATTAACTCTTAAATCTTGGCATTGGTCGAGTGGGATCGTTTACACTACATAAATTTATGTATGTACTTAGCTTGGCCTCTTGCGGGTAGCGCGTATAAAGTACATGTTCGGCGGGTAAATAATTTATCAGCTCGTGATCAATATCTGCGCCTGACCAATTTCCCGATGGCTGTATAATAAGGTGCCGTGCTGCATTAGGGTCGCACTGGCCCGGCAAGATTTAACGCCGCATTCTTCCCCTAATTTATTATCTTTAATTTCCCTGCAAATTGAAAATCACAAGACTGATACCCCACAGTCTAAATTATTTCAAATCCATGCTGGCATCGAAAGAAAATAGTCCTATAATATAATACGTTGTAAATAAATGAAAGTAAATATAGTAGAGGTCAATATTTATTGAATTTGTTAAGTAACATGACTTTGTACCAAAATTAACGTATCTGCCTGCAGTATACTATTTCTTAACTCGTTTTCTTTACATTTCAAAAATTTGTTGAGATCAATTTTTAAGACAATACAAAAGGTACGATTTAAAAAATCTATCTCTTAAGTCGTATCGCCCATCTTCCAAATATAATAACCAAGAGTTAAAACACAAAATGTTGTCGTAACAGTGCTTTGAAAAAAGCTTTTCTGCTTATACGCTGTTGTGCTAAAATATATGTATGGTATGTGCATCTATGCGATTTTTGTTTTTAATATTTATTTAATAATAATACATAATTGTATAATATATTTGATAATTGACATTAATTTTACCTAAATAAAAAAATGTACGTGTGATAGGTGTGATACAAGATTATTTTTATGTTCAAGGTCATTTACGAATATTATCATGCAAGCAGGAAAATGACGTTCAAGACAAAATTGTTATATACAAGATATACTTAAATTTCTTGTCTTACTCTTCCATGCAAGATAAAAAATTACTTGAAAATCAAACTACTTCTTATTACTTGATAAACAGATCGCATTTCCTACCTTTCAAATTTATCACTAGAATTGAAATGAAATAAAACAACAGTGTCTAATTGATATCAGCTAAATATTTAAAACTTATGAAGTACGATTTAGGTATAACCAGTAGGCATTTGTCAATTCTCCTCTAACAGTAGGTACTGTGAAAGTTAAAAAAGTAATGTAATGTTGATGAAGTGAAATGATTTGAAGAGTGAAATATAGTTCCCAATAAAAATCAAACAACCAGCTATATATTAATCATTGTCAGAAAAATAAATATCTCTATTGAGAACGGTCAACTGAATTTCATAAAGTTAAAAAATGAGACATATACTCCAATAAATATTTCATAAGAGAAACTAGGGAAAATCGATCTCCATCTAATAAAACGGCTTCTCTTCAGGTATTTTCATTTCGGGAATTTTTCACTAAACCTAACAAATTTTCATAAAACTTTGAAACATTCGTTTGTTTATCACAATGGAAAAATTAATTTGCAATTTTCGTTGCTTTATTTTCAATGTTTGTTGTTTGTCAATGTACATTACAAAATATATACGATGTGTGTTAAACAAACTATGTTAACAAAATAAATTTACTATAAAATATTATTTTAAAACATATATTCACAATGTTGTTTTCAATGTATCCAGTAAAATTTAAATAGAATAATATAATTGTATGCATTACAAAAATTATTCTGCAATTGGAAAATAATATCCTTTTTATAACACATATCATTTTCAACAGCATTTATAGGAAAATGTAATATCAGGATGGATGATCATGTATGAACATAGAATGATATAGTTTTTGTGAATATCAATCGTTTCCATATTTATTTAGAAGAAAAATAAAATCTTATTTTTAAAACAATATTTTTATTTCGCCCGAAGTGAACCTGAAATTGAGTTAATACATTTTCTTTATTTATCTTTAAATAACGTAAAAAGACTTTTCCAAATATATTTTCATAAACCAAATTCAATTTAATTTTAGTCAAACAATGTTGAATATTTAATTTGCGAAATGGATTTGGTAAATGATAATTTTTAATATTAAATTAAAATTACAATAAACAAACATTTACTGTTTGTTTAACGGTTTTGAAAATTTCATTAATATTAAAATTGTTGTTATTTATTTGAAAACTATTAATAATCCCCCATGTTTTTAAAATCATTACGTTCAAGCAAAACAATATATTGAACAAATATTTTGATAAATATTGCGTATTTATAATTTATTTCACAATGTATCCAATAAAGCAAAATATTTTAATGAAATTTATGTGAATTTTATCAATAAATTTATATTTGTACCAATTAAAAAAATGTATTAAAGTTAACAAGAAAATATAGCGCAGCTATTAAAATCATTTCATTTTATATCAAAGTCAACAATATACTTGTAGGTGAATATTAAATTTCAGATAACATATAAGTCGCTCACTTTTGAAGCTCTTCTAAAAAAAAATTTTTTTTCCGTTTGTATGTCAAATTAAAAATACTGTTTTATAACAATTAGTGCATTTACTTTGTTATTCCCATTTCACAAATAAAAAAAATTAATTCATATAAGAAAAAAAATTGAACAATATTACGCTGCTAAACGTCAAAGTATACATAACCTAATTTTCTAACTTATCATGTAGATGTTCCTGCGGCTTTTCGTCCGAAGAAATCGATTTTTGAAACATGTCGCGAAAAAATGTGTCTAACACGATACGAAAAGCACTTTTTTCACTCTAGCTTAACAAATAACTATTTATTTATTAAAAACTGTGTCTCCATATTAAATGCTTACAAACATACTTTTTTGGGACACGCGGTATATTACATAACTCCTAATAATTTTCAATTGTTTGTTGGAAGTAACGTAGTAAAATCTTACGTTGTTTCAAATAAAAAGAGTATAACGAATTACAAATTTCTGACACAAAAAATCTCATAATAATCCTATTGTTGCTGCTTTATGAATACCTCAGTTTAAAATGAACCACTCTTATTATTCTTGTATCATATTCACACGGCCGGGTAACTCGATCCTAAGTCAAGTGATCTTATGTCTGTTTTGTGTTTTTGTCCACTTGAGGCAGTGGTAGCCAAGTAGGCTTAGGGTGAATATAAACAGTTGCCATACAATATATTTATCTCATTGCTAGAACAAAGCAAGACTTGTTGTGAAGCCGACACAGGTGTTCTGTTTTCACTGGGTATAGACATTACCTCAGGGAAAATTCAAGTGACTGTAAGAAGCTAATGAACCGTGTGATTGGAATTTGTTTCGTTACGCTTTTGTTTTACAGGGATAATTACATAATTAATACTCGTGGGAATATAAAAACTATACACATATTATCAATTATTCCACCATCGTCATTAGTTGTCAATATTTTACATAAAATTGAAACTGTCATAAACAAAAATAAGGTATAGTCAAATCCACGTAAAAATTGCATTCCAATGTGATGACGTCACTTACTACGTTTATAAGAGATAGTAGTAATAATTAAAATTTATTTACATCTGTCATAATTTGATATTTTTAAATTAAATAAATGTAATAAATTTACTTTTACTAATCATATCATAGATAGTTCATCAAATTGCAGAATAAGTAAATTCATCGATTCCTGTAACTTGCTTTTTACGATTTCTTTTTTTTGGCGATGATAAGGTTCTACATTTCATTTCATTCAGGATCTTTGATATTATGGAATGTGACACACCGAAAGCAGCACAAACTCTCTAAGACAATAACCAACAATAACAATATCGAAAAATGTATAAATATAAAAAACACTTACTGTCATTAAACATATAACCTCAAAATATAATACTTACATCTTCTGAAGAAGAAAATGAAATTAGAGGACCAACTAAACGTTTTTATTCATGAAAGAATGCAGAAGCAATGCCTAGATAATTTTTTATCACTTATATTCAACTACAAAACGATGAAGTGCGGATATAAACATAGAAAATATTTATGCAGTTCAAGTACAGACGTACGTCAACACACACTTTATGATATTAGCAACACTCCAAACAATCGCATAGCTACTAATGCATTTGCGTCACTTAATACATACACTCTAGTGACGTCATCACATTGGAATTTCAACAATGCGATTTTTACGTGGATTTGACTATAGTCGCAAAATTTTGTTATATAAAAAACTTTGAACGTTTTTATGTTTGTCTTTAAAACTTTTTAGTAAAACCATTATTTCTTGTTTGATATTTTTTCAAAAGTTTTGAAAATATATATTTATACAGAATTATGTTTAAGAAAAACATATTTGTTTAAAATCAATTTAAAAATGATGATGTAATTTAGATTAAGAGTATAATAATATTAAAAGGAAAAACCAATTAAAGTTTAATTTAATTTCAAAACAAATGCAAAGTGTATCCTGCAATGAGGAAACTCGATTCAGAGCTTAAATTAAATCATAGCGTGCTCCGCTATTCAGAGCAGTTGCGGTTTGGGAGACGTTTAATAACCCTTTCTTTTTACCCCATAAATACTCCACATTATTTACATTAGATTACTAATTTAGCACAGACAGAGAATTCTATCCTTAGTCAATTTCACTGCAGTAAAGAACACCATTAGCATTTTTTATACAGTTCAAAGAAGCCGACTGTTACCGTGACTACCTACGTTGTGACAAATGCCATTCTAGACAATACAAGTTGGGACTGGATCGAATAATGCTTTTATCATAAATTTGATAGGCATCTATTCCTAGAAACACTATAAAAATGTGTGGCCAATTGTTACATAGAAACAAAATAATTTATTATATATTAAATCTTTTATACACGAAAAAGGCTTATTGAAATTTTTAATTAAGCATAAATTAATGAGTATTTATAATTTTTTATTGTATGCTATAATATTTCAAGAACTAATAAGATAGTTATTAAAATAAATTAATTATTGTTATTTTTTAACAGTGGTTTATTATATATTTATATTAGTGATGAAACGATTACAATGAAGATTAATCGTAATCGCAGATTATTGTGATTTTCCGATTAATCGTAATCGTCGATTATCTTACACGATTAATACGATTATAACGCGATCGATAATTTGAACGCATGCATTTCAATATATCCGCGCTCGGAATTAGGAAAATACCTGTAATCAGAAGCTGTCGTACAATTATTGTATAGGTTATAGTAGAATTATAAAGTTATTTCATTATTTGTTGAGTATTTAATTCGTAATATCTTTTAAACGAAAAGATATAAGTATAATATTTGGAAACATTACGAAGAAGATAAGTGGATGTGACATTGACTTTAACTTTGCGTCATGCAAGTATTGTGAAACAGATATTTCTAGACATTTCATAATGACTTTGTTATAAGTTTCTTTATTTTTGCAGTAAAATAATAAAATATTTTATCTACAACTATTGAAATATCTGTACATTATACGTGTGATACTACATATAATATACTACTCATATTACACAAGTGTAATATGAAATGTCATGATACACGCTACACTTTTCTGTAATAAATAGGGTATATAATTTAACACATAATATTTTATTAAACTGTTAATTTATTAATAACACATTTTTTATTATAAATATCAATATATATGCTTATAAAAGTATAATAAATACAATTTGAAAAGTTATTTTGACATTTAAGGCTACTGTGGCGCCATCTGTTGAGCTATATATGAACTACTCACACCTAACTGAATATTTAACAAATAATATCAGATTTTTTATATGCCTGATAGTTGTAGATAAAGTATAGTATTTGACTCGCATAATATGGCTACATTACACGCGGATGATTAAAAATACTCGCTACCGCTCGTATTTTTAATTACATCCTCGTGTAATATAGCCTACATATTATGCTTGTTAAATAATATACTATTACTTTATTATGTTTGTTTTATTTATAACAATCGTAATCGTAACCGTACGATTATTGTTTCATATATCGTAATCGTAATAGTAAACGCAATGCTAATCGTTTCATCACTAATTTATATTAATTTAAACTATATTTCTAGTGAGTGGATTTATGGAAATGTGTTTAATTTATTTCTAACTGAAACCTATTAAAATTAATTGAATCATTGGAAGTGGAAAACATTATTTTTGTACTATGCATTTTAAATTTTAATGTGCAAATTATATCGCAGTATTGTACAAAGTCGAAACAAAAGTCTCTTTCCGCAATTAAAAGCTCAAGCTCATGAAGTTCCCGCCGACAGGTGGAAGTTAAATAAAACTTGTACTTAATCAGCGGTTTAATACATTTTTAACTCTGATGATGCTCGATGTAGTTGATTCTGCAGATGAAGTGACTGCTTGCCTCTCAGCTCCACTCCGAACTTTTAAACTGTTTTTGATTTTTATTTCCGAAAAGAGTTGGAAACACAAGTGGTTGCTAAGGGTTAATCTCGGCGAAGTCGCTTTAAATATCTGCTTTTACATTCGCTGAAAGTTAATTTGTTTTATAACATGTGAATGCGTTCTAGATTCTAGATAACTTCATATAACTACTTTAAATTGTACAATAAACTTTTGTAAAACAAATGTTTCTTTTAAAAATTTTAACGATATATTAAATGTAATAATTGGTTAAAATATGTTAACCAAGGAAAAATATAGAGTAGAGAAAAAATTCATTCAAGGTTATTATATGATATTAGCTTCTTAAATATCTAAAAGGTCTATAAAGTGGGTGAAAATATATTTACTTCTAAATAATGAAAACCTTATTAAAATATGTATTTACTTGTTACTGAACAATTTTTTTTTGTCACGGTTCAATATGTTTTTTTGTTTTATTTGCCGGCCTTATTACATTTTGTTACTGTAATATATTTTATAAATTTAGCGACTGTCATATATAATTATATAGGAAGGTATTGTAATCTCATCAAAATTTAACTTACGAGATTTTTTTGATAGTTGGATGGCGCCGGCAACTGAACTGCAGGAGGCTGTAAGTTGCCCACTATTCATTTAGTAAGTATATTTTCTATAAGTATATTCATTTGTTCCTTTTATTAATTTTCATAATTATTATTAAAATGTGCGACATATTTTCAAATAAATCGTAATTCCGTAAAACACACCGTAACGGAAGTCTCTATTTTCACTATTTAATTTCAAATTTATATTCATAACTTGATATAATAATTACCGAATAGATTGAATATTAAAATTCGATCCATCTTCGATACAAATTAAAAATCGAAGGTGTGAGCTCAGCCTACTCATATGAAATTAAACACGAAATGATAAACGACAGTCGCAGTCTTAAAACCTGAACCGTGTTAGCGTGAAAAGAATAATTAACAGACCAAGATATGCGTCGTACGTAGTAGATTTTTAATTTAGATATGGAATCATCAACAAAAATTTAACACGTTATATTTTAACACATTATCACTCTATGAATAACTTTATAGGTGGTCACGGGTAATATAACTGATGAAAAGCAATATTTCAACCAGCTCTGTTTTGAAATATTCGCTGAATCAATTTCAGAGGTAAACAAATTGATTTTTTATGGTATTTTTATACAACGCGGTATCAAAGCAAGTAAATGCAATCTTCTGATATTATTTTTGAAATTCTTTTTAACGTTATTAAAGACATTTTTCAAAAACTGCTAGAAGTATTATTTTCAGTAAATAAAAATGTTTTCTTTTATGTTTCATTTTTCGATACAATTTTTAATACTCGGAAATTTTCATAGTACTTCTTGGGATGTGTATTCAATATGAACTTATTTTTAAGTGAAATAGTGAAAATGTAGTTCAATTCAGAACATTTAAGAGACTAAATTTATTGTCTTCCTTCTAAAGTAGTTCACTTTTACGTATTCAAAAAAATGAAATATAGTCACTAATAAAACATAATTTTTATTTCAACTAAAATGAATTGAAAGTGAAAGTGAATTTGAACACGTTAGAGTCATTTGGTTGTTTGTAGCGATATTTTTCATGAAACAGTTTTTTCTAGTGAGTTCCAAAAATAAGTAACGTCAATTTCGACTATCAGGTTTTGCTTCAGACTTGGGCTCACTACAGGGCAACTTTTACAAACTTATTATTTCAAGGCGTCAGGATCTTTGGTGGTTTTAAGCAATTTCAGAAGGAAAAGAGTCGATGGAAAGCCTTCATCTTCAAAAACTGATAAAAATATCAACGTAATATGAGATCTTGCGTATTAAGAACGTTGGTTGAGAGTACTGAATGATTGGGAAAGAGTTAAATTTGTTTCACACCACCTTAATCAGATTTTGACTAATTCATTGAGGATTTTTCCTCATCCCGAGATTGAAAAATTACCTCAAAGTAACTCATTTTGGGACAAATCAAAATATTTAAACGGCTTTAACCGTCCAACTAAAGGTGATTCCTGTATTCAAGTTCCAGCACTACCGGGAGGATATGAAGAACCGTCTCCATCAGTATTGTGTAACTTTCCAAGGAAGTTATTTTGAGGCAGACAATATTGAATTGTAATTCTGTTCGAATATTTAAAAAATATCAGTGTTATTACTTAATTTACACACCTTGTATATAAAAAAAATAAAGAAAAATTATTTAATTTTCTTTTTTGTTATTTTTTTTTTCGGGGCTATTTTATTGGCTACACCAACTATGATTCATTATGGTCCATCTAGTGCTAACTACCAACTACTAATAATTTTCTCCCATAAAATGAACGTATTAATGGGGTATTCCAAGCCTACGGCTTTTAAAGAAATTCTTATTGGATATCATTGTTTACCATATATAAGTAATATTAAAGTGAATATAATTATTATTTTTCTGATTTTTAATACCATAATATCAAAATGAAATTGTAATGCATTTGAATCGAGTACGTAAAATTCAGTATCAGCCTTGTTGTGACGAAGAAGGCACTCGCGTCAGCCTATTGGCTCTTGTTCGAACGCGCCACGCCTCTGACTCAGACCTACGAATGATGATCTCAGCTGATTCTCAGTGCCTGTGACGTCACACGCACGGCCGATTTTCTAGGAGGTAATTTATTGAAACTTTAAAAAAAATTTTCTGGCGTGTTTGAAACCTTTCGGCAAAAAGAAAAAATACGGGTCTCATATTTTTATGCATAGAATAACATATAAAAAATGAAAAAAACTTGGAATACCCCATTGTAGAAAAATGATTTTCTTATTAAAATATGTAAATAGAACGATTTATTAATATACACGATAGAAAATTAAGTCAATAATAAGTAAATATTAAAAACGAATGTGTTTATTGTGTGGTTATATCTATATTTAATAAAATAGTTAAATATAAGACAAAAAATGAAGTTACTAAGTGCGTAAAATCGAATGTGTTCATTGAGTGGTTCCGAGTGATATAAGTGTAGGAACGATTATATGTAGGTAATAATGGGAGTGGGTGAAATAGTGGGCACTATTTCAGCAGCGATTCGTTCCATTCACAGGTGCTGCAGGTAGAATAGAAACAGTGCAACATTTCCATAACAATGCAAAACATTGGGAACGCGAAACTGCGACGAATGTTTTGTCACGAACGTGACCACTCGGCCACTCACACCACAAAACACAACCCAAATAAATTTTTCGCTTAATTGTGGTTTTTTTAAATGATTCGTTTTGTTCCGAATTCCGTGGCATATTTATAGCTTATGACAAAGGTGCCATTGTTACAACAGAACATTATTTTCATTAGATGGAGAATTATTATTATGGGACTATTTATCAAAAAGATTATTACTGCAGGTGCGATGGTATGAATATATTAAAGAACACCAAACATTCTATACCTTTCAACTAATATTTCACAGCCTATAATAATAAAAAAATAGTACAACCGGTATACAATCTACCATAAGAAATAATATAGTTGAATATAAATTTTAAATATAATTTATAAAACACATTTCAAATGGGGAATTAATAGTATATTGTGTAATTTCTAGGAGAAGTGATATATTCCTGTTCTGGACGTTAGTTGACAACCACAGGAGTCCAGGAAAATCATTTTTCGTACGTATTTTACATAATATTTTATAATTAAGTAATTTTACCGGTTTCAAGATTTTAAGCCTTTGTTTACATAGACAATAGTAAACTGGTAAATAAGTTATAACTATATCTGTACAGTAATTTTATTACCGTACCTACTGACTTGTCAAACTAACATGGGACAATAATAATACAACTGTTACCGTGTCTTCATATCAATCTATCTAGACTTGATCACGAAAACGTTATTGGTAGGAGAATTTTATAAAATAGAGCTTATTAATAATAATAACGTCTTCATTTTCTGAAACCGGTAAACTATTGAACAAACCACGGTAATAATCATACCAGGCTTTAGATGTCTTAAAATTCTTACTCTACGAGCTCGGAATTCAATTGTAATGGTATGTTAATAGCTATTATAAACGCCGAAATAAATAAAATTATTTTTAGTTTCCAAGTAACAATTTAACATACCGATATTTTTCGGTTTGAAAAGAAGTCAAAAAGGTACCACTTTTCTTACTACTGGGTTAAAAATTAATTAAACAAAATTGAAGTATTCTATTTATTGCTGTTATTCTAGTTACGAATATAGAAATTGTCGACAATAATCCTTGAAGCTTTCCTTAGTAAAAACCAAAATATCATCATCGTAATTTAATTACTGTTTCGATGTATTAAAATTTATAGATGCATTAATCACGCCTATCTAATAATGTTTAAAATGATTTATATGAAATGTTAGGAAGACGAGTTTGAAAGTTTTCTAAATTTTGATTGGGAATTAATTTATGAGTTATTTGAAATCGATACTCTGCATATTGGTGGAAAAGTTAAGCGGAAAGAATATGGGATGTTTTAAAAGAAGCTTTGTAATAAGCTCATATATTTCACGACTCGTACTGAATTATTGTTGCAATCATAAATAACTCTTTCTTTTACCTTTAAGCGAAAGAAGTTGTAACGATGCAAAAAATATGCAGTGCATACATGCATATATTTGGGAGTGTATAATATGTCTTGCTAAATGATATATTTAGCCCTGCAGCGTTACGTTCATAGGAGTATATTGTTTTATATCCTAACAGAATTATACACAAAATAAAATGTTAAAAGGTAGGTCTACATATTTTGCATATTACATTTATTTAAAGCTTCTGTCGGTAGACATCGTTAAGAGAGGTATTTGTATTGTATCAGATTATAGAAATATATAAATGTTCATTTATTAATTTTTCCATATATTTTTCTTGCGACGGAAACATAAAATTAAAACTAAAATTAAAATTAAAACAGTAATTGCGAAAGATTCTTTAGTAACTGATAGGATTTGGTTATAATATTAATTTTACTTACAAGTGAGTAACAAATAAACTATAGTAATACAATATAAGCAAGGTAACAGTTTTATATTGCTTCATGAAGGTGACAGGCTCGCCAGTTAGTTCCTACTTATCAGCTGTGTAACCTTATTAATAATGTAAAATACAGTAAAAAGAATCATTTAATAATTAATTATGTGTTAAACATTTTAGACATTACCTAATTATTGTAGCTACCAGGGCCGTATTTATGCACAGGCTGTCTAGGCTGTAGGCTATGGGCCTGCACCACAAATGGACCTGAACCACAAATAAAACTATTTTTTTTTTTGAATACACTAAAATAAAAAAAAGAAAGACGTCAATGTTCGATACAGTTATTTTATGTGGACTAATTCAGTCACAAGTCGGGTAAACTTCAAATCTGCATGTTAGAAGACAAGCTCAACGTTTTGCCTTTACTCAGTATAAAAAGTGATATTTTAAGGCAAATGTGTTATGAAAACATTATCTTTAGCTTCATTAGTATTAGGTATACGCGCAAACTAATTAGTCACTAAGATTATTTGATACATTTTTTTAAAATACTGTATTACTCATTATTGTATTAAAGATTTCAAGGGAAATAAACGTTTTGACCATCTCTAAATCAATTTTGACTAGTTTCGGCGTGACGTCTGTACGTACATATGTACTTACCTTGCATAACTCAAATATGATTAGCCGTAGAATGTTAAAATTTTGATTGTGGGACTGCTATAATATCTATGCTCGAAGGTTTTTTTCTTTGAATTTTTCGCGTAAATTAAAAACGATTTGGTATACAATACTCACTTTCAAATGAAATAAGTAAGAAAGTGCAGTACTATTTAATAGGTGTTCAAGAAAGTTCACATCAGATTTTTTATCTTATGCATTTTCCAAACATGTTTACTTAAAATTATATAATCACCTCAGGTGCAGCCTATGGGCCTATATATCCTAAATACGGCCCTGGTAGGTACTTATATTAGTCATACTGTTTTACTGACAATTGTATAGACTAACACAAAAACAGCATAAAACGATTCAATTCCGTTTTATATAAATTGGTGAATATGTTGCTACTTTTATAAATTACATGTAGCAGAATCGAAACCAAAAAATCGCTGATTTATAGGTTTTTCGCTTTGAAATTGAGAACAGTTAGTGTAACAGTATATTTATTTTCAGATAAACTGTATACCGAAATTGATTTGCTTTCAAAAACCGAAACTGAAACCAAAAAAGAAATCAAAACTGTAAAACTGCCAATTTAATATGAATTTAAAAGTTTAAACACAACATTTTCTTTTCTTTCTTAAATTCAAAAAACAAAGTACGTGTTATGTATACTCACGAGACTTTTTTACTCTGCAAATATATTAGTTTTCTTGCCCAATAAATTCCCGACGTTAAGAGTGTGAAGACCCGTCATGTCGTATTCTAATGAACAGTCCTACTGCATCTTAGATCGTACATGAACTATTAATCACTTTTGATAGCTACAACTCCGTATGGCACGAGGTATTCCCAGGCATCAATCAATGTTTCACGATGTGAGAGCTACCATTGGCGCCGTATCACTGTGCTATCGGCAGCCGAACGCCCCAATCCTTGTTTAGATCCGAAGATAAGAGATTATAAAATATTGCTGCCTCCAGACACGGGATAATGGTCCAAGTTATCAGTAATGAGATGCTGTCGTTCAAATATATTTATTTCAATCATACATTATGGGGAACTAATTTCCGATGATAGAACTTATTAGATTGTTATTGCTTTATTAATAGTTTTTCTAATAGATATAATAGAAACGCACAATAGACAACATTTGAAAAAAGAAATAAGTGAGGTAATAAGCTGGCTGACTATTAAGCCACAATATAATATAAAATAAAGATTTTCTTATTTGATTTTTACCTATATTTTAATAATGTACTTATATTAATAATTAATAATGGTCATTTTTATTTTAAATTTTTGGTGGTTCTGTAGTTTTACGGCACTTAAGGACGATCCGCCACTGATTATAATAAATATGTATTTTTTGTTGTTTAAGTGCATTGTTCGTGATTAGTTATATTTATATCGTATTCTTCCTAAACATATTTCTTTTAACATTTCTGTTTATATTTTGATTCTTTAATTGTTATTAAAATAAAATTTCAAGTAAATTTACCAAGAAAAATTTAGAAAAAAATAAATAAGTTATAATTTATTATTTAAAAAAAATATAATTATTGAATGTAAAATATAACATCAACCTAACATGCTAACATAACACCAATGGATCTGCTAGAAAATAATTCTGTTGACGGTGTTTAATTACTGAATAGTGTACACATTATAATAAAAATTTTAATTGCAAATTTACTGCCATTTTATGAACATTACAGCTATAACTTATGAATGAGATAATTGTTGTTAAACATGCATTTAATTATTTTTGAATTATTTATTCATATTTTAAATTTTTATATAGTTTAAGACTTTATGACCAATTGAGCAAATTCATTAAATTAACATTAAATTTACTACTATATATTATCTATAATATTTTATAGTTATTTTATCTGATGGGTTCTATAATTATATTTTATTTTCTTTATACAAACAAGCGTAAAACATAATTTATTAATAATTTTATGGTATGTTTCCTATACCTATAAAAGCTACCCTCAAAAGAGTTTACTGAATATAATAATTATTTAGCGTTCAAGAATTACTGTATAATTATATACTTTTCCAGTGTATGAAATGATGTATTAAAACTTTAATACATGTTTAATATGTATTAAAGCTGTTAGAACGTTACACATTAGCATTAATAATAAAAATATTATATTGCGTTTGAGAATAGTATCATCCTATTTCTTGAAGAAATGTTGTTTCCACAATAATGAATTCTTAATTCAGTATTGCTAACAATTAAAGTTAAACACGAACGAATACATCTGTGTAAAAATAATTCGCTAACAAAGTTGGAATCAAATTTAATTAACTGAAATTTTAATAAAAGTAAACTAATGTAAAACTGAAGCTTTTTCTTGTTTCTCGTGACCCAGTTGGACCGAAGTTGCAGCAAAAGTAGTAAGTCCATGTTGGACGTAACTTTATAATAATCTTACAACTTTTAATATACTGCAAACATCCAATTATTTATTAAATATTACACGCTGAACGAATTAAAACTTAATGAATGTTTTCAAGAAAACTAATATCCTGTTTAAAATTTCATATTTTCAAGTGTTAATCACTTTTTCAATGACTTTGAAAGTTTTACATCTTACATATTTTTATTTTCATTACTACTAAAAGAAAACATTTTCTTCCTTAGTACCAGTTTCACCAACAAGACTTAAATTTTAAGCGACACTTAAACAAAAAAAATCTAATTGAGATTTTGACAGCAATGTTAAAGAGTTCATTTGACATTTTATTCCGATGTGATATTGTCCGTTAAAGGAAAACTTAATATTTAAGTAACAACGGTGAAACCAGACATAAGTGACTTAAATTTAAAAGTAGATGACAGTACAATATAGGAATAAATTGTTATGTTATTAATTTTAGTGTTAATTTAATGGAAGTTTTAAATTTTTCTAATTTAGTTCTAGTGTACTACTCACTTTGTTTTTTCATAATAAAAACTCTGATGTGGTCAGCACATAACCTCTCGCCTTAAACCACACATACTTCTTCAAATGTAAATCAAAGAACATTTATCCACATTGCTGTTTAAAAATTATCTTACCTGCTGATGATGGCAGGCCTAATTTCATTTACAACATATTTGTAATATAATTTATGTGGCATACGAGTATATTCAAATTTATTTATAACATTGGATATTGAATATTATTCATAATGCCTATTACCTGTACTGGTGTCGGTAGTTAGGGGTGAGCGTTCCTTCTATAAATTAAAAATTATGAATACCTACTTGCGTTCAATTAAGATCCAGGAGAAACTAAACATTTTATAACTAAGTATTATATCGGACTTTGTTGCAGCTAAAGCAAGAAATATTAATTTGTGCAATATACTTTGCCACGGCCCTGTTGGTATATAATCATTGATCGTCTCATTATTGTTGACTACAGGAGTCGAACCCAATATTTCACGCCCAATTGCAAATGGCGTGAATGTATACAAAATTTAATTAAGAGAATAAATGGTATGAATTTTGTTTGAGAGCGAAGTACAAAATATAATTTGTATGGAACAAAGCTGTCAAAGCGAAAGTAACAGAAAAGGGGAGTAAAGTTAAATTTATCTTGTCTTCATTATTGGGAGCAAAAAATGGCGATGCTAAAGGTAAATAATTGATTATTTCATGTTGAAAAATGTAGAAGGAAAACAACAAAGATAATTGAAGTGAAATGCCAGTGACCTGATTATTTAGCTGCAAGCCTTTGTAAAATTTTGAAAGAAAACATCGATGTGGGTATAAAGTTTAGCTCACCAAAACAACTCCAAATAAAGCGGAATAAAAATATCCTTTTTGTAATTACTGTCAGAAAGGAATTCTTTGAAGTGTTAGCAACAAAAGTGAAACAAATTTTGCTTCAAGTATCTAAATAAGTTTCTCATAACTTTACTCAATAACGCTACAAATAAAATCTTGTTTCAAGTTATTTTAAAGAAACCTAACAGAGACGGTGTTTGCGAAACATTCAATATTAATTTTCTCAATCATTACTTTTGTATTTACTAAAAACTGTATTCGAACAATCCTAGTGTATAAGCATAAATGATTCTTGGACAAAGTCATCCATGGCCATCTTATCCATTATAAATAGTAGAGACTGTGCCTAGGGCGTAGGGCCTGTATCAACAAAGGGTCTACGAAGGCCTGAAAATGAAACTTCAAAATTAACATTATTGAGCCAAATATAACAAAAATAAAAATTGAAAATGTAAAATTACATGCAATAACTTTTTAAATAAAAAAACAGTTATGGATAAGTTAGATGATATAAATTGTGCGACTGTTTGCAATAACGTTTTTAAAAAATATCGTCGTTTTTACTTGATAGTCGTTCTGGGGATGTTAGTCGGGCATGTCCTATATAGTTTATTTGTTAATTTTTGAAAAAGGACGCCTAATTCTGAACTTGTTCCAAATATGGAAAGGAAAATTTTAATCACAATATTGATACATTGAAAATTTGTAACCAGTTTATTTTCTATTTGCATCACCTACTTACGTCAAACAAAGATTTACTATGAGAGAACAAAATAAACATCAGTAATATTAATGAGTATCAACATGAACTGTGCTAAAAATTCAAAAATAATGTAAATAATAAAAATAACGTAAACATTATATTGATGAGATATACAAAAGCAGAATTATGCAAAAATGTCTAGGCATTATGACGACCAAAAGGGCACTATACACATATACGATTTTTATCAAGAACAAGTTCATTCGAAGGAATTGCATAATTTATAAAAATGACGTTTTGAATTTAGTTGTGTTTGAAAAATCAAGGGTGTAATATGAAAAATGCTGCATGTTGTTGTGAGCCGAGAAGATTCATTTGCACTTCACTCCATCAAAGCCTGAAACAGAGCGACGAAGCCTGGACAAGAGAAAGAAGCAGACGCATTTCGAGTAGCACAGATATTTTTTGTAATCTAAATAAATGAACTACAAGCAAAAAATATAATAAACCTAAGAGTGTAAAGCCGATTACTCAGCCGGCGAAGAAGAGAAAAATAAATTGCCGGATACGACCGAGGCGGACCTAATAAGGGCAATTTTTCAGAGTGAAAATTTAATCAAAGTTATCCGGAAACGATGTTGTTAATTATACAGAAGTTTAGATTTCCGGAAAGAAATAAAACAATATTGGCATCCGTTGGCCTTCGACACCTTCCCGACGGTCGTCGCTTGTTTTCTTAATCTCGTCGCGTCGTTTTGACAAAGTTTTCTGTTACGATGGCTGGTAAACGTAATCCGAAAACAAAATAAAATTTTAACGAGGAAAAACAAAGTTGATATTCAGAAGAGTATGAAATAACTCGTGAACAATAGGCCCCTAGCAAACCAAGCTGAATTGTATTTTCTATTCGGCCCAGCTGAATTCGTCCTAGGAGGTAAATCACACTTTTTACAATTATAAATATTTAAAATTAAAGATGCTAAATGGAATAATTTAAATAAATTGTCCTATAGCATATATCTAACATTATTATCAAATTATTTATCAAAATATATAAACACTACATTTAAGTAAAGGTTATAGAGTGTCCATTTATTCTTTTACTGAAATCAGTACAACTCTATGTTCTATATAGTATTATTAGATCACATGTCACATATTAAGGTAATAGGCATACAGTTAAAGCGATCAGTGTTATCTAGCCACTAGTCAAATGTTAAATTAAATGTTTCAATACTGGAGTCTATAGATAGATTGCAGAAATTTTAGTTAATTATAAAATTATATCATCAAATAATTATAACAAATCGATATGCAGTAAATTCATAACTGTATGTAAAAAATCAGTAGAAAATATGTTTGAAATTGTTTATCAGTATACACAATGGTCTCCAAATTAGTACTGTACTGACAAAATTAGTACGAATGTTCACTCTAGTAAAGATACATAGGCAAGGCGGGATTAACTGCTTTCGGGGTCCTAAGCAAGTGAAAATTTAGGGGCCCAAAAATGTCAAATTCTTTTTGCATTACAATCAATACATCAAATGAGTGTTTCTACCATTTTTTTATAATTTTATTTTAAAGTATGAGGGACCCTAAGATTATTTGTAAAAATGTTTATATTAATAAGCGAGTTACAGATTTCCAAAGTTTGAAATAATCAATGCGAAGACACATATTACAAAAGTGTATAAGTCTACGTTCTTAAAAATTGCACGTGTATTTAAAACATATAAGTTTAAAATTGTTTACCGTTATTCATGTCTCTACCTTTAGGATATATAAATGTAAAAATTTTGTACAAATGCATTCATGTATTACCTGATGATGGTTTAACAGACCGAAATACGTATTGTAATAAACATTTAATTTTTGAAACTTGATATTTATATTCAACTAAAAACTGTTTGAGATTAGCAGTGGCGCTAGTGATGTAAACAAATTACACCTAAACAGGTAACTAATGCACTGATCTTGTGAACAATATTGTCATAGATGTAAAAGAAATAATAAAAGTTAATAAATAAGACACAAATTCAACTAATAACACTTTAAAAGTGCACAACTGAAGTTTACTGTGACTCAAAACATTTGCGGTCTTTTAAAGTCCCGAATCAAAATATTGGTGCAATTCATATAGGTGACGTCACGCTGTAACAAAAAAATAAAATCATTGGTACTGCAACCCTAGGAGTGTTTTGGCAGCACATAAAAAGTTCCATCACAAGTTTAGCTTGCATTTGTGGTGAAGTAGGTTGTCAACCTATAATCTCCGCAAGGGAGCTACAGTTGATGGTGAGTTTCAATATTCTGAACAACTGGGAGACAGCGATATTTTTATTTGGTTAATAGTTGACGGCGCTGGGAATCGAACACCAGATCACACACTCCGGTCAGTTCGAGTCGAAGGTCGATATTCAAGGAAGATACCACTGCTCGTTAAAAATTGTTGTACTTGTAGATATATCAGAAATAATTTATAACAAAAAAAACTGTATATACCTACAAGAACTATTTATTTTCTTAGGTATGGTATCTATAAAATCTGTACAAATTTTTTGGTAGACCTATACAAAATTAATAAAAACTGCACGGCTGCACCCCAGCATATTTTTTATTACTTTCTACTTATTCTACAATTTCCTCAGTCAAGAAGTATCCATCAGATATTTGAATATATTTGTAAATTAAAGATTGAAGGTTGAATCCGAGCAGGATGAAGGACCCGGTAACTTTCCTGGAATTGTGACTGTTTAATAGGCGGCTATAACGGCTGTATAACTCTGCACTTATCGATGTACCCAGTACCCGTGTGTTGCTTTTATTTCACGCTGCATTGCCACTGCTGCCACTGCTGCAGGATATGTATACTTCTGCTCATTGCCCGTGCGCGTACAAAAATATTACCATCATTTGTTTGCATTCTTCCTCTCATTGCCCGTGTTATTGTTGCACTCTAACCCACACACACCAGGTTTAATTGTTTCTTTTTCTAATATTTCAACTACGGACACTAAAACACGAACAGTTGCTAAATAGAGTTGTTTTCAACATTTCCACCACGCTAATTCAGACATCAACATTTTTCTTTCATATGGATTTACAGAAATGTTTTATTTAATAGACTTTGACAAACATTATTCAATGTATGTATTTTTACACTCTGTTATATTATTGATATTTGTTTAGATATCTATAGTCTACTTTTTATAAAAAAAAGATAGTGTTGATTAATATAGGACCAAAATTTTAACCAATCAAATTAGGGGAACCCAAACCAATTTTATAATAGCGATATATTTGGATTGTTTTCTTTAGGAATAAAAAGTGATGATTAATTTTCTTTCATACTTATTAATATGATGAAATTTCCTCCAATAATATTTCCTTTCCCCAGAAATTACGTAGTAGTTACGTATATTATATAAGAATGCACAGATTCTTATTAAAATTTGTATATATTTAATACTAGAAAAGCAGCTGCCTCCAAAGCGACATCTACTACGTTCTTATTCGAATCTTCTACAAATAAATTTCCTTAATCCAAAATGGTTCTTATAAAAAATAGACTATGTAAAAATAATAATCACTAGCGTTACAACATTATGCTTAGGTCGCCGAACAGATGCACTAATTAAATTAATGGGCAGGGCCTAAATTGCGCAGTACAATATATAAAGAAGTCAGCTTTACATGTTACAAATTAAAGATATGAAACAATTTTATTCATATTTTAAAGGAAGTTAATACTTGAAGTATTTTAATGAATACTATTGATAATATTAATTTCGAACAAGATAATCGTATGAAAACAATAAAAAAAATAATCTTATGAAAACCACAAAAATATATGACAGAGATACGAATACAAACAGCAAACAAAACTTAATTGCGGGCTTAGCAACGATTCCATTATTACTGATCGTTGAATTCGTTTACATGTAGCTTTGTAAAAAAGCGCTCGTTAGTGGGAGGACTTTCTTGTGTATCTTTTCCGCGTTCCAAGTTAAGGAGAATTTTGACCGCTGGTGAAATTTTACTTGCATATTAGGTGAAATAGCTTATATCTTATAATTAATAATAATTAATGAATCGCAACGCAAGAGTACTACCCAAAGGAGCCTCCGCTGCGCTTTTTTTAAAAATATCTAACAAAACAAATATAAAACGAGATTTTCCATCAGTTTTATTGGTATGAAGAGATATTTGAAACTTTTACGGAGGCTTGGGTAGCACAGTGATAGAATCAGTAATTATCTTGAATACAAATTTCGGTTACGGTCCTTAGTATTATAAGACAGGAGAAAGTACAAGGCTAAAAGAACTTTTACCGTAAGTCCTATAAAACTTTATAAGGCAATCGGGTTATTCTAAAATGAATTTCAAATATTGTTTTCTACAGCTATACAAAGCTATTTATCGGGTGTCCCTAGGAAATTTCCAACTCGTCCAATCCTTCTTCAAACAGGAGTATTGCCTCTCTGAAAAACTGATGGTGTTCGAATGGACGAAAACATCGTCATTATATTTTAATACATAAATGTGGATAAATTAAGTGCTTTGCAATGTTTTCTTGAACAACTAATAAATATATCTTCGTGAAACAGCATTGATCGGTTTTCATACAACTATAATTAAAATTTAACAGGAACATTAACCTATATGTCTTTTGTAAAGAACATACAATTTATAGTTGATGTAGAACCCCTCAAACACAGCTGTATTTTTGTTTTTGTGTGACATAAACACATTTCTTTTTTCACGTACAACCACTGTTTCCATCCTCGTCGTGGTTGTTCGTGTGTCGGCCTTCAAGTTGGTGTTGTGTAGCATCTTATTCTACAAGGGGGCGTGTGACATTGTGACGCGACGCGTGTCTCTGGCACGCACCCCACGCAGTATCCAGGGGTGGTTAATAATGCAGCCTGACGTTTTTAAACCTACACCGGAAAATGTGCCGCTAAAATATGCAAGGGAAGAATAAGGGAGGAATAGATCTAAGTAATATGATTATACAGGTGGCTAGAGAAGTAATGTAGATAGGATTTGTATTGTAATTCGATTGGAATATGATGGGGTAATAAAAGATAGGGGTAGAGTTATTTTTTTTTGTACAAGGGAAAATTAGTTAATAGGAAGACAAGCAATTTAAGTCGCGTTCTTTTTACGCAAAATATCTTATGCCCGTTTGCACCAACAAGGCTTAAATATTAAGCCAGACTTAAACAAAAAAAATCTAATCGAATTTTTGACAGCAATGTTAAATCATGCATTTGACATTTTATTTCGATTCGATATTTTCTATTTAAGGCAAGCTTAAAATTTAAGTAATGTTGGTGCAAACGGCCATTAGGTCTGTTATTTTCACTGTTTTTTTTGTCAAACTTAACTGAGATAATGTGAAGAAGTTTGCTTTCTACGCATGTGAGAAAAGTATCTATCAGTTTTACTAGATAGTACTTGCATTGTTTCATTATTGAAAACGGTATTTTATCTCTATTATATAAATTTTTGACATAACATTAGTCATTTGTTTTAATTTCAATTGTGTTTACAAATGAACTATTGTAAAATATATGCGAGGTAACAGTTTTTACTGCTTCTAAGAGACGACCTCCTATCATTACCTTGCTAATATTATAAAATACTATAAATTTAAGATAAGGAGCAGTTAATAAATAATTGTGTAAATGATACAGACCTTGTTTTCTTATTTATATCTAGTTCGAAAGATAACTAACCACAATTGTCGTTCTTTTTATTACTAAAAAATGTCAGCTCAGCTCATTTCATTTAAACTGAAGTAAGATGAGGCCTCTGATAAAAAAATGCTATTAATATTTCAGTTACTTCCAGTTTGTAGTATCTCAAGAACTAATTTAGAAAAAAACGGATAATTTTCAAATGTACCTACTTCATTCACAACTTATTGTCCATTACTGGATATTTCAACAGAATTTAGTAATCGTTACAATCTGGGCACTTTATTTGCCATGGAGAATGTATAAAATCAGCAGTTTTTATATAGAACATAAATTTTTGCTTTATATCTTATCAGTCTATATGAAAAAAATTTTAATGTAGAATATTTAGATATAAGAACCATATAATCTATTGGAGTCTAAATATATAACATTCCAAATGATCTTAAAATGCTTTCTGTAAATAGTTTCAAGAAAAATATAAAAATGCTCCTTGTTTGAAATTATAATGTTATATGTTGATTATTGTAATGATTGTTAAAAATAAGTATGTAAATGTCTGGCTATATGTGTAAATTCATAAATTGTTTATACGGTTAGGTGGAAGAACAGCCTTTGGCTGAACCTCGTCATTGATGAATCTGTCAATAAAGTCTATTATTATTATTATTATTATTATTATTATTATTATATACAAATTTTCTATAAGAAAAAAGAAAATCATACATATTGTATTCGTAAAAATTTATATTTAAATATAAAAATCTGACTAATAAAATAATATTACTTGAACAATAGAATTTGTAAAACTATGTATAAATATAAAAATTTTTATCTAAAAATAAATAAAAATATTAGAATTTTTGAAGTCAAATATTTCATATAAACCTTAGGAAAAATATTCCAATCTACATAATATTTTGAGCTTATAAAAAATGTTTTAGTGCATTAAGTCAATATAAAACATAATTCCCTTATAACAAAAACAAGCTATCTGAGCAATATCACTTCAAGTTGCAATAAAAGCGTCAAAATATGCACACAATAAATAATGTTCGCGTTCGGAAAGCAATAAAAACACGCGAGTCAAATCTCAGAATTTTATATATTACATTATTGTTTTCCATCCCTATCTAAACTGTGCAGATAAAGCGCCATACATAACACAAATAACAATAACACGGGGTGCGAGGGTGTTATCTCCTTGCGCATGCGACTTCCGGTGGCGTAAATCATCGCCGGAAGTTGATGTATTAGCGTTGTTCAGCTGTTTGGATCATTTTTATCTTGATACGAGACGATAAAACTTGGAATTTTTAAGGGTGCACTATAAATTTGAGAGAGTATTGTTATTACTTCCAAGAATGCTTAGGAACTGAATAGATGTTTTGTGATAAAGATATTATGAATTATAGATTTTTATCTCAAGCATTAAAAGGGCTGAAATATTCAAACATTTTTTGTAGACTTAAATTTTGAATAAATTGTTTTCATAATAGAAAAATATTGTACTAATTCATTTTTTATGGAAGTTAGATGACAAACCTAAAAATAAGATGTTACTATTTTACAAATATAAATATTTTTTGTAATTTATATACAGTGGGTGATCATATTATTAGAGCTACGCTGCAAAAACGTATTTTCTGAGTTTTATTATGAAAGCAGATATATAAAATAAAATATATAAAAATTCCTTCTTAAGTCTTAACTTCTTCATTTTTTGTTTTTTTTTTGTATTGCCGGAGTAAACCTAAGTCTGATTATTTTTTTTAACCAATACAATAATTTTCTAAATAATATCTACAGAAATTCAAAAAATAAATACCTACATAATTATCTTTTTCTTACATGAACAATCCAAAATAATTTAAATGTTGAAATAAACAAATGAACAATAAGGTAATAAAAAAATATTTTTTCGGTAGCTGAGAACACTGGTATGAAGTGACGTCAATAGTTCAACCTCGCAAATTAACAAATTTATTTACATATTATTCGTATTTATAAAGATATTAATATAAATAATCATTATTTTAAAAAGCTTCTAAATTATTGTAAGAAAAACATTAACAATATAAAATGTTTGAGGTTGAAGTACACACCTCCTAATGTTTTTTCCAAAAGTAAACTGCCGTTTTGAAAAGCCCAATTGGAACTAAAAATGGAGGTGAATAACAGATGTTATAGCATTTCTATAAGCAAAATTTCAAGATTCTCAAGCTAATCGGTTTTGACTAAAGCGAAAAATAAAAAAATATATTACAAGCAAAGTGCTCTTTTGGCACTGCCGACTGCAATAAAAAAGCGAGGTGCATAACTAGATATTATAGCAGTCCTATATACAATATTTCTACAGTCTACGACAAATCATTTTTTAATTATTCGAGATACGTACATTGTACTTACGCACAGACGTCACGCCGAAACTAGTCAAAATAGATTCAGGGATAGTTAAAATGGATATTTTCCTTGACATCTTAAGAACGAAATTTTTCGCGATTACAATACTTCCTTTACTTCGTACAATGAAATAAACAAGATTCACCTAGTAGTTATAATTTAATTTTAATGAAAAATGTCATCCTAAAGCCTTTGAAAGGTACCTACTACAGCTTAAAGCGGATTCCGAAGTACTCGGATACGGTATTTTTTATTTGTTTAATAGTTGACGATGCTGGGAATTGATCCCCAGATCGTACACTCCACTCAGTTCAAGTCGGCGCGCGCTAATCAAGTGAGCCTGTGATCCATCTTTCTACTGGAACCTTATTATCAATATTAATTTTCTAGATGTAAGAGTTCTATCTTAAGATGTAAATACTTTATTTGTCTAATTTATATCATGCCTCTACTAAATAATAAAACTTGTATTAGGGTGAGAAAAACTGGAAGATTGTATTTAATTAAGCAATTTATTCCTACTTAATAGTAATTGTAGTTTATAGCGGTAGAGTACCGTCATAAAAACTGAAACGTGTGTAATGACTTTTTATTTATTTTTAAATGAGAATTCTTGAATGGATTTTTGCTAAACCGGGAAATTAAATTCGAGACAAAAAACTTAATACCGTAGTTATCTATTTATTTGACTACAAACTCTTTGAAAATACAAATAAAACCAATAAGCCCCGCTTTCATATATAAGTAAGGACGGGTTTTGAAAGAAGATTAAAGCAGTTTCTTTTTATTTTGTAAATGAAAAAGATTACAAAATAAAGCACTGTAACTCCAGGAAAAAATCATGCTAATTTCTTTGTTCTAGGGAAGTTGGGAAACCAGACGTTGCTATTAAACGTTTTTAAAACTTTTGTTGAATTGCTGGAGATAATTTCAATACGCTGTCGTTGGGAAATTAATTACGAATTGGTTTTGTTCGCTGCAAAGCTAGTTAAATATTTTCTTAGAGAAGGAATTAAATATTCAACAAGCTGAAACAGTCTGCGATAAATACATAGGGTGTTTTATACATTACTTTGTTTAGCATTTGCTAATTGCTATTTCTTGCAAAACTACATTTATTTCATTATACGAAAATGCGAGAAGTATTGTTTGAAGGTACTGTAATTAAGTATGGGCACAGACTAAGTATATACGTAGTCTGTGGTATATTCGTCTCGAATAAGCAACGGTGTTGCATCATGCGAAACGTTAAATTTTTTTTGGTTTTTTACTAACAAAAAGTATCTGTCTGTTATAGATCTACAAAAAAATTGTATACATTTACGTAACATAAAATATTAGTACGTGAGAATGTAAAATGTCATTCAAACGTACTATAAATACAGTTCACGCTTGAAATAAAAACAATACTTTTTCTACAACAGTTTGTCCAGAAATTATTATTGAAATCAAGAAAAAAATATAAAATTAAGCCGGAATCTTACAAAAAAAATCGTAGTTAAAAAATTAAAGCACAAATGTCAACAATTTTTGATAGTTGAAGAAAAAAGTTATTTTTAATTAAAAGATTATAATTGTTAGTTACGAATTAATATAACCACTAATAGTTATTTATGATATAAGTGTTAAAAGTGACATTTTATGAGTGAGTGGGGAAGTTTGAAACGAGGCGAAGCCGAGTTTAACAAACCCCACGAACGAAATAAAATCACTTTTAACACAAATATCATACACTATTTTTCCTACGACCACAGTTATGTACCTATTAGTAAATAAAAACTAAGCATTAGAATGACATTTATGACAGGTCATGATGTATTTGTTATGAACAACTGAACATAAGACGTGTTAAAAGTAAATTTGTTTTTTACTTTTAACACGTTGTCAATGGCAACGTTTTAAAAGTATTTACTGTGTTATAAACTGTTATTTTTAACTTGCTAAGCAACCGTTAAAAATACTATTTTTAACAGTGGTCGTAGGAAACATAATTTAGAATAACTGTTAAAAGATTATAAGGATGCTTTTAACAACGAAAAACATGTTGATTTCAAAAATAAGTTGGTCCTTTTTTTATAATATTCAAATATGTCTTATTACCTTTATTCGACCACATTGAACCATGGTGGTCATGAAAGGTAAACATTAAAAACTGCATTTCTCATTAAAATATTTGGTCTTTGCAAATTAATAAAATATTGCGTTGCTAAGGAAGTGCTAATTAGCAAGAAATTAACTCCAAGAATTATAATTTGAAAATAATAAATACGCACGGTAAACATAAAATATCAAAAGAAAATTCTTTAATTAGATTGCCGCTGTAATAAAAGTTTTTATATTTGATCAAAGAGATAACAGACTACGAAATGAGCATCCCGCGTATGTACTCGTCTCCATGGTGACAACTTCATTCCTCCTCTCTGTCTCTCTGCAGGGAGACTCGTCTTCATCTTGGCTGTCTTTTTTCAACAGTTCCAGTCGTCGGGAACTAATCTTTAATCAAGATTTTGTTCGATAGCACGGAGGTTGGGAAGCCACATCCAGGAGATGTGTCCAAATAAATGTTTTCTTTTTACCGAATGCACTGAGATCGACTTCATTGTATTAATCCTGGTTATTAATGATGCCTTTTTGTCCACGGCGCTGCTAGCATTTGTTCCTAGATGGAACTCTACTGCTCTCCAGGGGATATTTTACCACATTCTATATTTATTGTTTTCTTACAAAGATGCTCAAGTGAAATTTATTTCTATATTGAATGATTGCTGATACTTTCAACAAACATAATGAAGTCTCATTAATAACTCTAGATATAACAATTTTTTTCCTAAAATGTTATTTTATTGTTATATGAAAATTAGCTGAAATCTACATACACGAGTACTTGTAAAGAATAAAATATTTTTTTCTACTATCAGTTATGTAAGTAGCGATCAAGGTACAACTTATCGTTTATCCAAGTGTCATATTACAGAAGGCCGTGTGTAAAATACGCCATCGCAAAATTAGGGAATTTCGTATTTATCAAAATGATATGTTAGCACTATAAATAAGACAAAATTAATTATAATTAACTGAAAACATTACCCTAATGACGAAATAAACAAAAAATGTTCTATATAGTACTATTTTATTGGGTTGTAAATAGTTTAAATTTATTATTTGGAGGTTAACAGTTTGACATAGTTGTTTTTATTTTTACCGGTTTCAGAAAATGAAGACTATTAATTAATATTATTTTATAAAATTCTATTGTAATTCAATAACAATCTCATAATGATGGCTGTATTTGTAGGTATTGTCTCATGCTATTTTGATAAGTCAATAGGGTGATAATATTACCATACAGCTTACTTTTGCCTATGTAAACAAAGGCTTTAATATTAAACAAGTAAATGACATTTACCAGAAAAATAAATAATATTTTTTTTACAATTCTACTGTAACATATAATTGCCATTTCTGGTAAAACCATTTTGGTTTGATTTTACAGTTTAGAACATCTACTTCCACTTTCTCAAGATTACAATGTAAAGCTTATAAATACGTAATTTGAACTTTGAAAGGAAAGTAACAAATTTCCTATGTTGCATGTTCCATTTATTTGTATATTGCTATGATATTACATTTAAAGTTTGTGCGATGGCGTAACATTGTTCCGTTGTAAAGGACCTCGTGATAAATAGACAGGAGTAGTTAAGCAGGCCATTCATCTTGCTGTAATTGTGGCCACCGTGCTCAATACACTCCCGCGGGACTTATGAATGTGGAATAAACAGTTTATTCAGTGATAAGGCGATCGTAAATAACCTGTTACTTTGTAAGGAGCAGATCACCTCACAAAGAATGCAATAAAACAACCATATTCTCACCCCACGACTTTTAAAGGCTCTGATATCGTAAACGTCATCGGCGTAATTAATTTTCGCTCGCGACAAGAACATAAACTCCTGCAATGAAATTTAATCTTCGAGAAATTCAAAACCGAATCTCCGCCCAGTATGCGGATACGTCTTGACTATTTCCAACTTCAGTGGCGCCCCGTTCAATAAATACTCACTTAAGTTACCAAATCTAGTTCTATCAACTCAATTATTATCAGAGGTGGTAAAATCCGAAACTCTCTACCGAAGAATACCCCGAAAATATACCAAAATCAAAAATTAGAAAAGTGTCAAATTACACAACATGATAAAAATACAAGATCAAATATAAACATAGTGGAGTTCATAAAGTATTTCCATGACAAATTTTATTTTTTTATATTCATATTATATAATTATTCTATATAGGTATAGAATCAAAATTTCTCTTAAAACCAAATATTAATAGTTAATTAATAAAAAGCATTTAATTATTTAACATTAATCGTATTATAAATAATGAACTTTTCATGATTCTTTCGTTCTTCTTTTTATGCTAATTCTGAAATATAGTCTTTTTTAAGCTGCAAGGATGTACGAACGTTTAGGGTGCCAAAGTTCATGTACAGTATGAGAATAGTTGTAGTACGTATTGTAGCGATTGCAAAATCACGTAACCCTTCTATTGTACTGACGCATCGAAGCTGCCAGAATAATCAAGAGTTTCATTGCTCGGGGCATATAAACCACCAGAGTGGTCTGATATTAATATAAATAGTGCGCATTATTAAGTGTTTAAATAAATATTCTTAGTGTTTATTAATAATTATTACTCTTAAATTAGTGTTTATATTTGTTTATTTATAATGTTATACATATTTTTGTTATCTTCTTATAATTTATTATTCGTTAATTAGACTTATTTATATAAATACTCGTATTTCAATTATTTTTACACTTCACCCAAATAAATAAACGTTGCAGTATATTCTGAGTCACTTATTATATTTTTAAAATTTGAGCCACTTGATTGTTCATATTTATTTATTTTCAACTTTTTGTAATATGATATTCATAATTATCCTATACTAGTAGAACAGTTATTTTCTATAACATTTCTTTGACAATGGTAAACCGAATAATATAAGTCAATTATGATTTATGTTACTGTAGAAGTAAATTATGCTTACGTCAACCGTAGCGTGAAAAAAATATGAATCCTACAAAAATTTTAATGGAAACAAATAATACTATTTTATTGCAATTTTGGCTCTTTTAGAAAGCAATGAGAATTATAAATTTAATTGATACATGAAATCTAAATAAGTAGCACAATTAATTAAATTTAGCATTTTAACTAATGTTTTTATTTTTCATTCATAAATAGTTATTTTTTGAAAGAATTGCTATTTTGTTTTTTAATTTAAATTTCATCTTGTAAAATTATTAGGACCGCCACTGTGGAAGTTTTAGTGCACAAATAAACATCTTCATCCCGTAGCAGCACTAGGCTTAGATATAATCTATCGTGGGTGTTGGCTTCTGAACTTTAAAAGCTAATTATTACAGCCACCTAGATACAACGATACAGGCTATTAAATTACAACTATACACTGTTTTATTAAACCCACGATATAGTTTTTTGATATAAAGATTCCTTTTATGACAGAGGTTTATGCTTCGTGAACTTTTATACGAGCCTGATGTATTATTTTTTATTTCAATATAACAATGTAAAAATGAGAACATATTTTGTTTTAAATTTATAGCAAGTTAAACGAAATATATTGCTGCTATATACTAAAGTTACTTTATAAATAAAATGTAGTTCTGACAATCCCAATTCGAAACTTTATATGGTATCAATTATTTCCCACACAAACATTTCCTCTTCAGTAGCAGTAAGCATAATAAAGATCTTTGATGTCTCTATAGAAAACAAATGTTATTATTAAATCTATAGCACAGTAGTTTGGTTGTTTGTTATATCCAGGAATAATTATATAATTCTTAGGCACAATAATAAAAGGTTAAATTATATCAGTGGCGGTTTTACGGGGGGGCGACAGGGGCGATCGCCCCCCCCCCCTTCAGGATTAAGTGTCTTAATACACACAAAAAAATTTAAATTTATTAACATTACGTATTATATTCGGTATCATTCGGTCATTGTGCGCTGTGCACTACCCGCTATTATTTATAGAATATATTTTTCTTATTTGTTATAACAGAAAGAAAATATTTTTTTTTTATATACATTCAAAAGGAAATCGCCCCCCCTAGAACATTATCCTGAATCCGCCACTGAATTATATTACAGATTTATGTAATTTATATTTTACAAAGTTACAATAATTAGTATTATTACTTATTAAGTTGTAATTTTAGAAAATATCAATCGATATTCTTATTTGATATTTCAGACAAAAATAATAATGTAAAACAAAATTCGTCTGCTGATATTATTTTTTCCTAGAGTAAATTATAGGAAACTGATATATAGGTATAGTTTTTTCTACATCAATAAAAAAAGTTAACATTCTAATAACAATGCATAAAGCAAGCAATTTTTAACAGTTGACACCGTACGCGAAGTATCTGGTAAACGTTTTTCCAAGCTTTCGGAAATAGTTATTTACATACCAAATGCGGGAACGACTGGTTTCCGGAGGAGTGTTTGGCGGCGCGAGCTCGCGAGCGCTGCCATAGAACGATTCCGGAAACCCAGTTCACGCAAGAGGTTTGTACAATATTTTTCGTACGAAAATCATAAAATCAATAATTAATTTTCTATTTGTACAAATATTTTTATTTATTGTATACACAAAATGATTTGTGGTTATGTGTTTCAGTACTAACAAGTGCTGTCAATCTGTCAACATGACAGCAGTTGTTGCCAACATTGTATATCAAATGCACTAAATTTTTTCTACATTAAATTTCGTTCAATAATCCCCTTTTTTCTTTTAATATTATTAGGTAAAAGAATGTTTAAAACATTATACTATTTTATTATAAATATAGTTTTTTAATAAATGCTGTAAAAGTAGGAGTGTTTTTTCCAAAATTTCCCGGTCACCTATCTGGTGGAGACCTGGGAAATTGACGTTCCAGGCGTTGCTTAGGCAACGCGAAACAACACATTTCAATGCATGAGTACGAAAATGTCTTTTCACGGTGACGGAAAATATTTTTTTATAAAATTTATATAAATAAATAAAAATATTATAAATAACGATGCAAATTAGTTGTAGAAAAAATAATGTTTGTATTTTGTGGGCGAAATAGTGAAAACACAAACTTCGCGCGCACTTAATACAAAAATAACTATTTTGCATGATCGAGCATTAAAAAATGTTCTTGACTTGGTTTTCAAGGCAGTAAGTTATGTTTCCAAATTACTAAACTATAAGTAATTTTTTACCGATCGGTTGATCGATGAGTATATGGTAACTGGTGACAATTGTTGTTTGTCATGGCAAACTATAAAATACATTGTATACAAGCATTGCAGGCAGTAGGTTATCTAGATACAGTTTAATTAATTTAATTACAAAATAATACTGTTCTGATAAACATATAATTAAAAAGAATTATTGGTTATGATTTCTTCCGTCAATATTACCATTTTTATATATATGGTTGTAAATCAAAAAATATTGTTTTGTTAAAGTAAAAATGAAAGTAGAAATTATAATAGAAACTGCAGACCTTTCGCTTTGGTATCATATTAATAAAAGAACATTGAAGGAATTTGAGGGTAATGATAAAATTTTGAAAGTTTAGTTGGATGTTTAAGTTCCCCAACACCATATTAATTACATTAGAATAATAAAATCCCCTTAACCCTCATTTGAAGTTGACGACCGAGTTGCAAACAGTAATCGTCCAAGTTTCCTTTGAAAGTGACGTTAGCTCGCTACGCTCACTGCTGCCAATCTAATTTCCCTCATAATACTTCCCTCACTTGTTTCGTTTCTTACATCAAATTACCAAGGGTAAGGGCTACCCTGTCGCCACCTAGCCGCAACGAGCTTTCTAATTACCGCTTTATTTATATCGCACGAGGCCCTGGAATACAACAATTGCCAAGCCAGAATTTCAACTATTTCATTTCGGGATTATTACACAAATTCTCATACCGCTAAATAATACTCTTACCTCCTTTAATTCTTAATATACACTTCATATTTTAGAATTAAAATTTATAGTTATCAATTTTTACAAATATTTATGAACAATTTATATGTTTTCTTAAAACAGTGTAGAATAAAAAAAGCGAAATTTTCAATTTTTCTGATCTTGAAATTACATGAAAATTCCGTTATAATTGAAAGAAAGCTCACAAAATTTAATGCAATAAAGCACAAGTATATCTCTTTTAGTTTTTTGATATACTTGGAAGAAAAATAATAATTTGACTTTGAACTTTGAGTGCCAATATATCAAAAAGATTTCAAGATGTTAAACCTGTATGAAAATATTTGAAAAGTAAACCTCCAAAAAATATACACATTTCTAGGACTGAAAGACGCAAGTACGCATATTTTCAAGTAAAAATTCTAACAGATACATTTTTTTATTAAAGACTAAAGAAATCGTGAAAAAAAGAGAAAAAAATTAAGCTCGATTTTTTACCTTATTTTAGGATTTTTGACTTTCTTTTTAGGCCAATTAGGATTCAATTTTGAACGAGAATACCTCGATAACAAAAATAGATATTGATATGCGTTTCATAAAATTGGATGTATTTTTGGATGCAAAATTTATTTTTTCTCAAAAATTAAAGGGGATGCCATTACAAAGTAATACCGAAAATTTTAGCTTTCTGTAGGTAAAATGAATTACGAAAAATATTAATTTAGTAAATCACAATTTCAAAATATTTTTTGTATACCGTTTTGCCATTCTTACATCGTAAGTCAAATAATTTGAAAATTGGAAGTTGTATTAAAGAAAGTGTGTTAATTGCAATTAATTTTATAAATACAGTCTTAAACAATAAATTTTGTAGTTTGCCTTTACTGGGAACCTACATCTTATAGAGGATTGCAAACAACTTCTATACAATAACATTATTATTTATAATTTGTATAATGTTGCATGGGAACTCCAGATTTCACATTCCGCTCAATTGGAGAACTAATATAAGGCGGAAAAAAATCCATAAGCGAATGTTACTGCAGCATTTGGTAACACATCTTTGGGCGTTTACACCTGGATCACTCGCACATTCGCATTGGGAACAATAGCGGCGTATCCTGTATGCTAGTCGTTCTGCTCTTAATAGCATTAGACGGCATTAGAGCGTCTCGCCCACTAAGTGAAATTTTGTTTTACGAAAAAAATCAAATGACTGAAACAACGCCCGTTTCGTTGTCGCGCACTCGTGTTGAAAGCTTTTTGTAAGTCTGCAACGATGTCGTTCCACCGATTCAAGTGTTCAGGGCTTGTTGGGTGCGGTTACAGATTTTACTACTTGCGCAGGAACACTTCTATTCATAAATTGCTTGATATTTTTCAAAAGAACTAACTTACTACGTTTAACAAAAAGTTTAAACAAATGGAAATATAATTTATGTAATTTTTGGAATTAGTATATTACATGTGAGGTGGGAAATGTTTCATTACAGCCGAGGGCTTATTATATGACCGAGAGGCGAAGCCTCGAGGCTCAGATATAGCGCAAGGCTGTAATGAAACTCCCACCGAACTATGTATACTATTTTATTCACAAATATCCAAATTAACTTCTACTCGTATATCGCCTTTTTTCAATAAACTAAATTAATGTACGGTAGTAGTCTATGAAAACAAATGTTTAAATTTATTTTAATAATTTGACATTGACATGAAAATATCTACAAATCTTTAAAATTAGAATTTTATATTACTTTATAATAGAAATACTTCCTTTCAAAATTTGTATTGTAATTATTGATGTTTTTTGTAATTATAAGGTTTTATCAATATGTTTGATAGCACTGATCACCCTACTTTTAGAGATTTATGACAGTATTACTAGGCAACCATAGTAAACACTTCCTCCCCAAGGGATTTTAAAGTATTTCCCACCCGTGAGATTGTCATTGCAGTTAAAAATGACATACGTTTCCAACCTTTGACAGGTTAGGAATTGACATATTACAATAGTGGTTGTGAATAAAATATTATACGTATATCAAGGGATAGAAATGATATTTTCCCAGTGCCGGATTAACCAATAGACAAGTAAGACAAATGTCTAGGGCTCAAAAAACGGAGAAGGCCCGGTTTCAATCAGGGACCTCAGTTTTGTAAATTTGATTAAAAAGTAGGGTTAAGTGAGAAATTTAAAAATGTATACATATTCATAAACAAAAAAATTGTAGCTACACAATATTGACACGTTACGGTTATTTTTTAAAATAGAAAATATTTATTTTATAATAATTGTGTAAGTACTTTGAATTTGTTTTTGTAAAGCTCCAAAACCAAATTGGTTTTAGCGTGTTGTTTAAATCAGTTTAAATTGACAAGTAAATGTATTTTTGTTAAAAATCAAATTTAAATCATAAAATCAATGTAAAAATTAATGGAACAATATCATTTTCTGGATTGTAGTCAGGTTAAAAAAATATAGCTGCAACAAATTTCGGTCTCTCGTAGGCCTTCTTCAGAGACTACAACCACCTAGGAGAGACCGAAACTAGTCGAAACTTAATTCTTAAAAATACATATTCTCTATTTTATAAAATAACCTAACATGTCACTATTTTCAAATTGATGAAATGCTTCATAACAAAAACTTATCTTATTCATGCAGAGATAAAAAAAAATGTACATAGGGTCTGATTTATTTTTTATGAATCTTCCCTAGGTGTAATTTGTACCTAGTGGTTCGCCTTCTCCAAAGGTGCATATACTATTTCTTTTACAAGGATTTATATTCATTAACATTATTTATTAATATCTTAAATCCATGTAAAATGTTAATAGTCTTTGCAGAATTTAAACTATGATTGTGACAGCTGGCAAACATCATTTTATTTTTTGTATAAAAAACCTTTAAAAATAATATAAATTATGAACAAATTAATAAGAAGTTCTTATATTTTAGTATACTTACTGAAAACTCCTTTCCAACTTTTTATTATATATAATTTTCCTAAGGAATAATTACTACTTCTGTTTTGGTATTCTTGAAATTCAGTTTTCTTCCCGGAGATAAAATCTAGTAAACACCTTAGGTATAAATATATCTGCCGATTTATCTAATAATGTAGTATGGTACATCTAGTAACAAGCAATGGGTACTAACCTATGAATGTAATATTTTATTTATTTATTAAAAATACGATAAATTGTGATAAAGCGACCTGAAATATAAGTATTCAAAATTGGCATTATATTAGAGAAAGGAAAACAATTTTTCTGGATTTACGATCGTATAGGCTGCGTCGTAAATCAAAATAATCTGGTGAGAAAATCTTTGGGGAAGATGTAGTTTTATCCGGAGTAAGATATAGAGAGGAGAGAATGGTTAGAGCATGCACCTTTGGGAATTAGACCTGTTGGTATTTTACATACATATCGTCTGTTTAAGATTCGCACAATTCCAGCTCGCTGGGACGTAATCTTCCGTAGGTCAATGAAAGTTCCGGAATTTATATCAAACCACGTTTGAATTCGTTAATTAGCATTCATAATACCCGTATAAAATGTAAATATGAAACACAATGCGCGATGTTCAATGTTGTCACATATTTGTATGCAAATGGATAAAACTGAAATTGGTTTCCATAAAATTATATTTAGATATTCAGAACCGCAGCAGATTTATATAATTCCAGTGTTGTTTGTAAATAGCGAGTGACACTAATGTTACTGCTTCAGAACAATGGATGCACAGCTACTGTTGCTTTATATCAGCGCATAAAACAACTGCAATCCAAAACTTCGCCATTCCCAGCTCACGTTTATAGGCCGTAATAAACAATCGCGCGATACTTCAATTCGCTTTTAACTGTTTCACACACAAAAATAACTCACTCACAGTAAAATCCTTGTTTATCAAAATTTTATGTGAGAAAAAATTACAAAGCTAAGTTGTTACTTTAGCATTTTATTACCCTCATATCAGATCCTTTCTCAAACACAAATAGATTACTTGAAATAACTGCATACCTTTGTCTTTTTTTCTTGGAATGTAACGATTGTGATCGTTTTGTTCTGTTGTGTAATATTGGTTTTCTCAACCGTGGTACATAAATTAATTTTTTCACTACTAGAATTTCAATCCAAATTTTACTTAAAAATTATTATATTAATTATAACACAGATTTTGACATGAATATTTAATTGTTTCTTAATATTCACAAAAATAAAGTAGGCTGTTTATTTGTCAACCATACTTTTGATTTTAATTTGGTTTTATTTGATTTACTTATTATATGACAAATTTAAATTGTGAGTTCATTACTTTACAATTTTCTTGAGAAAAATAATAAACAATATTTGGATTTAGAGATTTGAGTATCTTTAAAAAGCATAGTTTTCATTATCGATTATGGTTAATAATAATTCATTATTGACCTATTTCTCATGTCAAATAAAGGTTTTTAATAGTAGGAGTAGGTGTAAAGGCTGGAAGTGAAATCGTATATTATACAGCAAGGTTGAGAAGACTAACTATTGACCTAGCACCAAGTTATGTACTAAGGGGCGAAGCAACCGATGGTCATAAGGCGCTGGTTAATAATGGTCTTCTCAACCGTGGTAAACATATAATTTTTTTCACTATTAACATATCTATCCCAATCTCATCGAAATTTTACTAAAAATAATTATATTAACAATAATAAACATTTTGACATGAACATTGACTTGTTGCTTAATATTCACAAAAATAAAGTAGTCTGTCTTTATTTTTATATTTCAGGTTTCAATTTGTTAACCTCACTGTTTATTTAAATTCAGTATTCTTTGCTTTACTTATTTAATTTAGACGGCATATTTAAATTGTGAATCCATACTTTTTACCTTTTTTAGTTAAATGATTCAAACAATATTTGGATTTGGAGACTTGAGTTTCATTAAAAAGTGACATATTTCATTGTCGTCCATCGTTTATTCAATTTATTATTGACCTAGGTGGCCATGGTTTCCAAGTAAGCGGTAGCGAAAACACGTTAAATAAAGGTTAATAATAGTGGGTTTCTAGGCTAGAAGTGAAAAAAAAAATTCCGACCAAAAATAAACTGTCATTTGGTATGTTTGAAATATATATTAGACTACTTTATTTTTAAAGGAATAAAGTAAATGAGGAATAAAGTAAAAGTAAATAAGAATTCTCCTTGACGACAGAGTTTCATAAAAATACATGTCAATTTAAGAATTAAGCACAAATAAATTAAATTGTTTAAATTTAATGGTCGTGAGAAAAGTTTCGTGTGCATTTCGGGAATAAACTTTGTTAATCCCTCAACTGAAAATGCCCTCGGCTCCACCTACAGCTTTAATTACATTCTCGGGAATAAAATCTTAGTTTATTCCCTTACATAAATAACTATTATTACTTTGGGCAATTTAAAATAAAATATAATCTAGGTTTTATTCTAGTATTTTTAGATAATTTAATTAAATTAAACCTTATTCAAATTTTTTTTGTTATATACAATGTGACTGAATAAATTTAAAAACTATGTTAATTAATCGTTTTTTTATTTATGTACTGATATACTTTATGTACTTTTGTAACACCCTGTATGGTAGTTGTTATAAGTTAACCAGCGTAAAACTTTATTCTTTATTGTTGTTTGGAAGTTATAAATACCCATTCTCTTTTTTTCAGAATCCTGAAGTGACAAATAAGAGACTCCATAGCATCCCTGTAAGTCTTCTTTTTTATATGACCTTTAAAACTATCCCCTCTCTGAATTAACACTTGGGAACAGTGTAACTCCAGTTTAATTTTTTTGTGCAAAATTTCATTCCCGTGGTTTGTCCCTATCCCGGGGGATTTAAAACACTCGGTTGGTCGCGTGTAGCGTGTAAGCGTGTTTATGGGTGTTACAGCATCCTGCTCTAATATAAAACTTCGTTTCACGACCGTTCGCGGTTTAAAAATAAAGTCGTAAACGTGACTCGCTGGTCATATTGTCCTTGCAGGCTGATGTATGGAGGAATTACCGCTCAATTAAGGGCCTTCCATGCCAGGATAATTTATTAATTACTGCAGAACAACCTTTTACACATGAAAGATTAATAAATAATTTTTCAGCAAGATACTTTCTTTTTTATGTCAAAAATATGAATTCAGATGTCAGTAATATGTGCAACTATTTTCATAATTTTATAACAAAACAAGGATGCATTAGTTTAGATATTAAGTATGACAAGGGGGTTGGGGGGGTCTTTGTTTTGCTTATTTTGGATGACATGGGAGGTAGGGGAGTCTAGATGATGATTACGTCATCGGTAGCTATTAACTTTTTAACACGAATGGCAACCCTCACATTGGCTAAGTTCCGAATCGTGTAAAAATCGATCTTGAATACTGTATCAGGGAAATCTAATCTCCATTCTAAATCTATTTTCTTATTTTTAAAATTATAATTATAACATTTTAATTATAATATTAAAAAAAAATAATTGAAAAATGTTTACGTAAGCATGGGGGGAGGGGGTAAGAGCTTTGCTTACTTTTGCTGGCAAAGGGGATGGGGGGGGGGGGTAAATAATTGTAATAAATCTGCTTACGTAATATTTGAACGGCCCCCTAATAGTACATTTTTATTTGTTCTAACAAGAATTTTAACCGAAGAGTTTATTTAAACTATTACGTCACATATTTACTTTGAAAAATAGTGATATTTCAGATTTTTTCAACTGATGTATCTAAAATCCGATTTTTCTATTTTTTATGATGTCTGTTTCTGTCTGCTATTGTACTGACGTACAGTGGCTCACAAAATTATTCGTACACCTAAGTTTTATATTTAAAATGTGAAAAATTGAGTACTTTCAAAAAAATATTGATGTATTATTGACTGGATCGGATTATCTTATTTTCCAGAAACAAAATGCAATAGCCAATTATGAAAAAAATATTATTTTTCTTATGTTAATTAAATAAAAACAAAATGTGTATAAAAACTAGGTACACAAAATTATTCGTACACTTATGAAATCTTGCATATAACGAGTCAATATTTATATTTATAAACATGAAACATCTGTGATTGCATAATTATCATTTGTCTGAGTATTTTGTATAAGATTTTTTTAAAAATAGTTCACAAAAATAAGAAATTATGGTAGTTGAAAGGCGAATTTGCTTGAAATTACTTTGCCAGTGTAAATCTTTAAGGGCAGTTGACAAAATTAAACAAAGATCGCACTAAATGTTGAGAACCATATAAGTAAATATAAAAATGAGAACCAGTAGAAAAATATTCACAGTGGAGGCCTTAAATTATTTTTAAGTCATCAGAATAAACTATATATTGAGCGTTAAGTGAAATCAAACCCTAAAAATCCCCTGAATAAATTAATATTAAGAATAACTAATTTTTTTGAGGGTCTATTGGAACATAGACTATTCAAAGAACTTTAAGAAATTTTGGTTCTAATGGTCTTATAGTAAAAAGTGGCCCCTATAATTCCAAACAAAATAAAATAAAGAGACTCGCATTTGGAAATAGTACATTAGCACGGATTGTGTTTTTGGAAATTGATAATTTTGCGGATTTGAGTGGAATGGCAAATCTTTTGATTGGAGAAATCCAAATTCTGAGCTTAATAACTGCAATTTATGTAGTACAGTGAAACACGGCGGCAGGATCATATTAGTTTGGGGATATGTAGGAGCTAGTTATGACTATATGGCCATTAAAATCAAAATGTCTTAGAGTTCTTCGAATAGTCTATGTTTCAATATATCCTCCAAATATTTCAGATATATTTTTTGTTAATTTATTCAGGAGTTTTTAGTATTTAATTTCATTTAATGCTCAATAACTCGTTCATTCTGCTGATTAAAAATTTTCTTACGATCCCCACGGCAAATATTTTTCAACTACTCCTCATTTTTATATTTACTTCTAATGTTCTTAACAATTGAGAACAATATTCATACAATTTTGACAACCTCCCTTAAAGATTTATACTGGCAAAGTCATTTCACATAGATTCGTGTTTCAACTACCATAATTTCTTGTTTTTGCGACTCATTTTTGAAAAAACCATTTACAAAATACTCAAATAAATGATAATTATGTAATCACAGATGTATTATACTTATAACTATTAATATTGACTCGTTATATGTAAGATTTCATAAGTGTACGAATAATTTTGTGTACCTGTTTTTTGTATGCATTTTGTTTTTATTTAATTTACATAAGAAAAATATTTTTTTTTTCTTAATTGGCTATTGCATTTTATTGCTGGAATATGAGAGAATATGATCCAGTCAGTAATATATCAATATTATTTTTAAAAGTACTCTATTTATCACTTTTTAAATAGAAAACTTAGGTGTACGAATAATTCTGTGAGCCACTGTATATACATAGTATACATAATAATATAATATCAGTATTGAGTATGTGTATGTGTATGTACATGGGAGTGATTTTATTTTATAAAATCTGATATCTAAATTTTATTGCGTTAAAAGGAAAGCTGTCTTGTTTGGTAGATTTTTTTAAGTTCTTAGTAAGTTTTCTTTCAAAAATGAGGGTGGTTTACCTAAAATGTAGTTTTAATATCACTGGAATAGCGTATTTTGTTGACAGCAACATAATAAAAATTAATTACCAAAATTACATTAGATAATATGCATTTCATCTAGAGATAATTGTTTTTAATACACAATAATATTAAATATCATATATTTGTATCTAAAGGAATATTTGTAAAGATAGCAACAAATACTTACATACGACTGTACACTTCAAGTCACTATAACTCACTATCACTGTATGCATTTATTTTCATAAAAACTACACTGCCCTACACGATAAAAATAACTAACCAGCAAAGAGAGAAGATTAACAATAATGACGACGAAAATATGTGTGTAGCTATTGCCAGATTACATTATTAATTAAACAACGTTAGACATGTATTAGGCGTTAGGTAAACAATTACTCGTATATTAGCAGATTGAAATAAAATTAGAGAATAGACATCAACCAGTGGCCAAAAACATGTTCATTAAATACAATGATTATTCTTTGCGAAATTAAACATTTTCTGATAGATTTAGAGCAAAACCACAAGAGTACAATGATATTCAAAATTAAATTATACAATTTTTTGAAATCCCATGTTAAAATCTTATTTTCCGCGTTTCGTTATACACACTGTATATATGTGCGGTAATGAATCCTTGAAATTTATTTAATTTACACTATTCAACAGACCGAAGTCCAATTTCAGGACAGGGGACCTATAGCTTTTAGTGGGTTCCAAGCCACTCGGACACAGCGGTATTTATTTTTGGTTACAGGTTTGTCGTCACTGGGATTTGAACCCCAGATCTCACAACGCTAACAAACTAAGCCACCTCTGCCGTATTAAACTACTGTACACAAACTTCAATTGACCACAGTGGTAGCTTTCTTCCTTTCCTCCAGGATTTTGTAACAAACACCGTACTAATTAAAATTGATAACGCATATATTACGGAGATGTTATAAAAAAGCACTGTAATTAAAACGGTATTGTTGAAAATCGCACTAATCAAGGGTTTCCTGCATACAAATATTGTAGGTTGGGAGGCGTCTGTTTTTATTTATGTGAGAAATATTTTGTTTTTATTAAGAACGCTTGACACTGCTCGGTAATTTAAATAGAAATAAGAAGTGTGCAGCTCAGAAGAAAGTCGCGAGCATCTTTTTGTTTAATATTAAATTTAAAACACATTCGCGCTAGACTAATAACATGCTTGAAAATTGAAATAAAATGCTAAAGAAGATTACTTAAAATGTAAAGTATAAGCTTCCACGTTCCACGTAGGAGAAGGAGTGTTTCGTGCGAGCTCCACCGTACGTCTTCTTTTTAAAATGCACATAATTCCTGCCGAACATGTTATCATATCTGTTCCGACATAACTTGTTCCTGACAAGGACGATCGTCTATGTATAATATAAGAGGCTGATACAAGTAGAACAGAACCTGAAGAGCGAATTCCGCTATGAGCGCAGCGTGATGAATAACGGAGCCGTAAGGAGCCCGACTTTGATATGCATGTAGCGAGGATGTTGCACAGCGCTGCACCTACAATATTGATTCCTGCTTGAACAAATATTCCAATTTATTCATTCCTGCTTTCAATATTTGCTCCGCAATACTTCATTTGCGCTCTTACGTGAATTGCTGATGGATGCCGATCTATTTATTGTGCATGCAAATGCGCTCAAAATCAAACCCCATCATTTACTTTCTTCAAAAGATTTACCACTTTATACTTCTTTCTCTACATCACTTATCTCTATCCTACTTCTCATGCCTCTTTTATTTAATTAAAACACTTTTGACAAATGTCAGCCTGATTAATCAGTATTCTAATCGGCAGTATTTTCTAAAAAGTTTTTTTGCTAAGATTTTCTGTAAAATTTGCTATTAAGAATGATAAGGACATTATTTCCGATGGAAAACAATTATTGCCTGAGATCAGTATTTCCTACCGTTCGTAATGCTTTCATGTTTTTGCACGATGAAAATTAAATTTCTCTACCACCACTTATTAACATACTTAGGATCTGTATGAGTATCATAATCGCTGCCGATGCCAATTGAATGTCGAAGACCGAGGATTTTAAGGCATCTAGGCCTGGTATGATTCATAATATACATGGTTTGTTGAATAGTTTACCGGTTTCAGAAAATGACAGCGTTATTAATAAATATTATTTTATAAAATTATCTTGTCAGTACAATTATGATTTCGTTAACAATTTGCTACTGTTTATATAAACAAAGGTTTAATATCCTAAAATCTGTAAAAATGTATTAATGAAAAAGGAAAATCTGTTTCCATGATATTTCTCAAACTTCGTTCCGATTTGCAAATTTTTAAAATCTTGTAGTTTGTGATTCTGTTTTTATTTAAGGAAAACTGTGAAAATAATTAGTTAGTTATTAATAATTGTAGCATTATTTGTATTTTTAATTTTAAAAACAATTAGAAATGAATTTACTAAATCATTTATGTCCGTATGTACTAAATATAAATTTATTTACCGTTGTATTAGACGTAACAACCACTAGAAACAACGTACTGTCATAGAAATAGAGACATAGGTACGAATATTATTTTATTATAATGACCTAAATTTACTGTCCATATTACACGGAATAATATCCCTAAATAGCGATGTAAGTTTTTGCTTATTTCATTGATTTAGTTTCTGTTCGATTTGGCCCAAATATGCAAATGTTCCAACTAATAGAAATTATGTTAAATTTTATCAGTCTTTTTCTGAATTTATCTAAATTTGCAAATTAATTTCTCTTAAATTTTTCATTTCTATACCATGATTATTAAATCCTTGGAAGAAGCTTTTAGAACTCATAATTATAAATGAGATAATGTTTGGGTAAAATTTTTACAGAACTTTTCCTAGATATTTATTCATTTTGTTAATAAATCAATTTATGTTTTCTAAATTTGAAAGTATTTATCAGATTTTGGGGTTAGAAATAAGTTGCATCTGTGGAGTGGCGTGTAGTTTGTAGCGATGTGTAGTGACCTCGGCTGTTTATGAAGTAGCCGTGTTCCGTTTTAAAGTTAACTTGGAGATTATGACGCTTCGACAGAGTTCAAACTCACTCGTAAAGTGCATGCTTTACGACGCCGTCGTAATCCGCGTTACGGACTTCAAAACTTCGCGTATTTTTGCCTTGCGTCAACTGTGCTGGATATTAATTTCAACTGCTGTCTTTTGCGTAGCTTGTTCATTTACTCCTCATTTCAACATTCAAATCCAATAATAAAACTTTCAATTTTTCTTCCTTTATTGACATTAAGGTTAATGACAAAATATTTAAATAATTATTTATGTACAAAGACAAAAAAGTACAAATTGTAGTCGGTTATGAATCTCAGTAAAAAATCTTCTTCTTTTACACGAATTCTTAATACCTTATTTAGAATTGATATTAGTTTCTATTCCATTGCTAGTTTTTCTCTGCTTCTGTACCCAAATTCATTTATTGATATTAAGTTTAATGATAAAATATTTAAATAGTTATTTGTACCAAGGACAAAAATATGTAGATTTATAGTCGGATCTGTGTCTCTGTAAAAAAGTTTCTTATTCTTTTTCTTCACGAATTCATAATACCATATAAGGTGTAGGATATTAGTTTATATATCTCGTTCTTAACCCATTGTTTCCATGCTTTCTCATCCATTACTAGTTTTTTTTTTATTTTTCCATACTATTGTCACTCCCTATCTCGTCTTTTATTTCTATTTTTTTGACTATCACTTTTTTAATTAGATTATTTTATTTCATTCTTTTCTTATGTCCCAACCAGTTTAGTATGATTTTTAATTTTAATATTATTATGGTCTGCTTACAGTCTGATACTTCCATTTTTTTCTCTGTGCCATTTTACCTACTCCCAAAATTTTGTTCATGTATTTTATTTCAATTGCTATTAGCTTGATAGAAGTTTTTTCTGTAATATTCAGAATTTACTTTTGATTAAAAAATCTTAAAAGCTGAATACTTTTCGGTTCGCTAAATATTTTTATTTCCAATATTCAAATCCAACAAATTTTTTTAAAATTATTCTTAATTCTCTTATTCGTAATAAGTTTAATGACAAAATATTTAAATTTCTAAATAATCTTAGAATATTTATTATCAAAAATTTTATGTGGAAAGTTATTAACAAAAAGGATCTTAGTTTTGTCATATTAATGCAAAATACACATTCGACAGTGTTAGATTTCCGCTAATAAAATGCCAGTATTTTCCACGCAATGTTTCTTTGCTGTCCTACAATCATGGAAACCTGCAAGTGATCTGTTGTCGTTTTGTTGGAAGCAGTGACGTCAGACGAGCAGGAGCGTAACACTCGCCGACATTTCGCTACGACAGGATATTGTCCAGAGCGTTCTGAACTATATCAAGCTTGCGATTGTAGTAAAGGTCGCTACATCCCTCGATAATTGACACTAGGGAATTACCACTCCTACGAAGTTGGGAATAATTAATTCCTGGAACATTATTTTTGGAATAAATAATCTATAAACCAAGGTATGTAACCGGTTAAAAAAACCGGTTAATAAAAACCGGTAACCGATATTTTGAACGAAAATTGCGAACTTTAACCGTAATTTTAACCGCTATTTTTCAGGCCGAAAATACCGGTAACCGTTAACCAAAAAAAAAATAAACCGATTTTAGCGAACATTAACCTTTATTTTAATATCATTTAGCGAGAAAAAAAATTAATATTTTTTTATAACTGTGTTTTCTATTTGTATTTGAACATGAGTCAAGACAGTTTTTACAATTAACATTTTATTGGAGGGTCATAAATGTAGGTAGTCTCTTTGGCTACTTAAAAAGTCCCAAATAAATATGGCCTTTGTCAACATAGGCAAATTTAAAATTGAAAAGTGACCTGCGTTTTTCTGAAGATATTACGGGAATTTTTGTGAATGTTCATTAATTAAATTGCTTTTTTTTAATTGTTATATTTTTCTCAGATGGTAATTTTTTATTATTTTTTTTATTAATTATTCTGTATTTTTTTTTAATCAAGTTATTATAATTAATTTGTTGTAATTAATTTTAATTATTTTTTTAACCGATATATTAACCGGTTTAAACCGGTTTCCAATTTTCAAAAACCGGTTTTCGAACTAAAACCGTTATTATTATAACTTTCTCTATAAGGGTTAACCGTTAACCAGTATTTTTTTTCGGTTACATGCCCTGTGTACAAACTGAAACAGAGGTGAGTTGGGCAAATGTTCTTGAATTTTATTTGTTGAAATCGACATCTTTAGACAACTTTTGTCTCTTGGTTAATATATAATTTATTTTTTGTTTATTTGAATAATGGTCATAAAATCTCCTTCAATTGAATATTACTGATAAGTTGGGATTAAGGATTCATGTTAGTTTTGCATCCCAATATGCACGTCTTCATCAGGATTCACCTGGCGAATCAAGAATCAATGGTCCACCTAGGATGGTTTTACGAGGCAATCACTGTTCGATTTATAGCCATAATTAGTTACTCTGTAGGCGATTACGAGCAATAAATGAACATGAAACGTTGTGGTATCACACAAGAAATACACCGCAAAGAATTTAAATTCAAATTAAAGTTTAATGGTGATAATGCTAATTTTACATTCGTCGTATGTCCAACCGAGTAAGAAACGACTTATTTATCGATGATTGCAATACAAGTCTTACAGGAAGAATTAAAATCATTACCGATACTTAGACTTTAACGATATTATTAATAATTATTATTTATGCTCAAGATGTTAAAAGCTTTATTTTGTAGAACGTGATAAAATTAATTACCACTTTTAACGTGTATATTTTATAGTATCTCAAACACCTTAACGAATAGAGCAATAAATGTGAAACTAATAGTAATTAAAAATAAATATCTATAAAAGCTTGTAAAGCTACTAAATATTTATTTTATTTATTTAGACACTAATCTATATATATTTTGTAATATAGGAATAATTAAAATATTTTGGTGTATTGCTTATTTTTACAGTTTTACTCAGTGCTTCCTTTATTGAATTTGGTATTTTGTGTTTCAGTCTGTGAGCTGTTTATTTTCTGCATTCATCTTTAATAGGCTTGACACTTCGCATTTAATTTTTTGAGTTTGTGTTTGTATATGTATTTTGTATTTCCGATTCTAATGTCTTTATATTACAATTAGATGATGTCATTCTTTAGATACTTGTCGTACTTCGATATCGAGTTTTATTTATCTGAGTTTGTTTATAATAATATTATCTACAAATATTATAAAAATATTTATAGAACAATAAATTTCTGAAACCATTTAACATTTATAACAGCAAGAATTTTTTTGCGGATTGCGATGGCGCACTTGATTAGCGCGCTCTGACTCAAATTGAGCGAAGTGTGAGATCTGATATTTCATTTCTAACATCGGCAACTATTAACAAAAAAAAAACATCTGGGTCCGAGTGATACGGTACACACAAAGAGCTGTAGGCAGTGTTGCCAATTACTACTTAGTAGGTAAATCTAGATATATTGGAAATCAAAAATATGCTTTTAAAATCACTTTGCGGCATGTCTCACTTATAGAGCTTTCAATGCCATGTTAGCGACTTTTCTGGAGACATTTATTTATTATCAATATACTATGAATAAAATCTTTGAAATATTGTAAATATTAATAATATTTACTTGGTACTATTTTTTTGCTATTGGTATTACTCCAACACAATTTACAATTTTCCTTAATTTCAAGTGGTAAATTAGGGCGATTCGCTTTAAAGATGTGAAACATAGCAAAATAATTGCTATAATTTGTAAACACAAAATTTATGTAAAATTGTATTTGAAGGTTTTTGAAAAAACATTGGATTTCTTTATTTTATTAGTTGGTAACACTGGCTGTAGGTTCCTTGCAGAGGCTTCAGGCTTATTTTACCAAAAATGTAAGTAACAATTGTCAAGGAACGGATGAAGTTTACTTCTCATTTTCACTTACAGCCAAAATGTAGATAATTTATTTATCTAAATTTATTAAAAACATATAGTGAACATCGTTTCATCCTTTGACATCTGAAAGGACGAAACAATGAAATGTAAATTGGTATTGTTTTGTTTTAATATTTATTAAAAGTTTTAATTTAATTTTCATACAATTGGAAAAACTGGTCATTTATGTAAAATTATTTGTTTTTGTGAAAAGATATTATTATGCTTTGGGTATATGCATTTTAAAAATGTAGAGCAATTAGATTGAACGGGCCGTGTCAGCAGGTGAACGAAAGCGATTGATTGAGCGTTATGGGCGCCGGCAAAGGGCGTAAAGTAATTGTAGTTGAAATGATTGCGGTGGACCACAATCATTTATTCCATGCGGATCACGTGTGGTCTGCAGCATGTAACGCACGTTAGGCCGTTACGTTGGCTGTTGGTTATAGGAAGTAACGTGCCAGTCGCCGAGGATCGTGCCAAGCATAGGTCAGGAATCCGCATCGGCCTACGCATCGTTTATTCATTGCTCATCATAAATACCTAACTACTACTTTCAAAATTAATAATTGTTAATTCTTTAACGTAAATAACATAAACAAGAAGATGTCAGTAAAAATATATAGTATGTAAAATAAAAAGCGGACCATAGATGATTTACATGAGAAATCAGTTTTTCTTTGAGCAAAAATTCCCACATTAATTTAGACAAAAATGCTTCAAATAAGTTTTATAACGAATTCAATTCTGCATCTAGACTTAAAATTTTATTAAATTTTGAATTTTTTTTAAAGTTAGCCATGGATTTTAAACAAAAATTACACTAACTATATCATTTTTAGCTGTCAAATTTAAGGTTAACCAAGAAATGCAGTAAATAATGAAAAGGATAAGTATTTAATTAAATCTTAAATAATAAATTATCTACATTAAGAAATAATGTTTATTAAAATACGAAAAACGAAATATTAACACAACAAAACATTTTGTCCTAAACAATACCGCAATTAGAATGCCTCCTAAACATTGTTAAATTGATTGACATTTATGTTTCTGCATCCAATTTGTAATTTTTTTTTTTCATTTTTCCAGCATTATCAAACGTTTGCTTATTTACGATATTTTTTAAATGACCCCACACAAAAAAAATCACACAGAGTTAAATCTGTTGATTTTGGGGGCTTGCTTATAGGTCCTCCCGTCTAATCTAACTGGAAAGGCAATCCCTACTCACGAGAATTATGGACAGAACAACCATCGTATTGAAACCATATTCTCTCCAAATTCAATTTTTTTAGTGCCGACCCTACATTTTCGACTAGAAGTTCCATGTAGCTTTTTTTAAGAAAAACTGAAATTACACAAATCTTAACATTTTAAAAAAATATTGGAATGGACCTATTCTCTGAACCGCATAATAATCTATTACGATTTTATAAAATTTCTCATTTATTACATATAGGTAATAGATGCAATAAAATATTCACTTACTAGCTTACATCCGATAAAAACAGCTAGCGTAAGTATCAAAACCCAGACTGAAGAATGTAGACCGCATCGTTCGTTTGGAAACTACAGATTGCATTTTGCATTGACTGCAACACAACCCAACTCAAACAAACATTTTCGATGTCCACCGAGTTACCGAATGTTGCTATTGGTTGGAGCTCCTATCACCTATGCTGTTTTCTCTGTATTCAACACATATTTTGCATCATTCTTCTTGTATGAGTTTCAAAGTCAAAATTAGCTTTCTGTTCATTGTAAAGGTTGACAAAAGCAGAAGCAAATTTTAAGTTTACCTCTGGTTAATAAAAAAATATTTATTTTTTTCTTTAAACAATACACATAATGAATGAAAACCATGTTTACCAATATGTTTTTTTAATAATTAATATTTAAAATATTTAATAAATAATAATTTTCTTTAATTTTGATAGGAGACTGTGCCATCCTTATCTCCTCTGACGAGTCATCACTGACAGAAAACTTAAAAAAAATGTAATATGGAGGAATATTGATACGTCAAAATTTATTGAAAATAGTAACAAATGACATATTGATATGTTCGTTTTAACGAACTCGTTTCATCTATGAAATCCTTTTTATATGTGATATGAATTTTGCATTGTTCCTCCAAGCGTATGCAAAGATAAGTTGTAGGAACAGTGAGTATATTTGGTGAGAAGCGTAGTGTAGAACTGGCGGGATTTGTTATATTGCGGAGAATTTGTCGGCGGTTCTTGTTTTCAATCTGAAGTTTAAGAATGTCTACAAGACGCGTATCAATAGCGAATTCTTGCTGGGTTTCTTGTACCTGACAGACTTCTCTCATATTTCACCTTCCTTCCTCACAATCGCTGCACTCTTCAGGGGTCCTCAAACAGTTAAACACCTTTCTTTTTTTGTTTACATGCATTTTGAAAACCGTTTTAAAAGGGATCTATTTTGGAAAATATAAAAATATTTTTTATAGAGCCTTTATGAAAATTATTGTATTATATTTTGTCAAAAATATATGTTGATTTATTACTTTTTTTAGTGGGTTCTGGAACAATTGAATATATAAGTTTTTTTGATTTGTTTAAGGGTGAATAGGTGAGACTTCAGCTAAGACGGGCCAAAGGCTATGAGGAGATGAACTGGTTAACAAATTGTTGGCATTTTTCATATGTGGTACACCCTTCGTACAAATAGCGACCACAAATTACAAATTTTATCCAATCATTCTTTTTTATGTTTTTTTTTGTAATAATCTTCTTTGCATCCCCCGCACATTTGTTTTCATAATATTCAACTTCTTTACATACTCACATCACCAGAGGGTGATTAACCATTTAACACCAGTTCTTCAGAAATCGTAAAATAGCGACTAGGTCGTCTACCTTTCTATGTGCAAATGACTTTTTTCAGTTTACCGGTTGGATTGATTTTTAACAATAACAATTATCTGGTCCATCCCTCCTCAGCATAGGTGGTCCATCAGTCTTCCGAGCACAAGTTAAATGGACCACTAAATTCGTTGACTGTTTACAAATAGTACCACATTTATAGGTGATGTTAAGTTTTATGCACGTGTTTATAAAAAATGAACATAAATAATTAGTTTAAACTAGGATTGAAAATTCTTTTTAATAAATATGAAAAAATATATATTTTGATTTTATCTCATTCTGTTTTTGCTTTATTATATTTTTAATTATTACAAACTATTTTCAATAACTAGAATACAATATTTAATCAACAGTATACAATAAAAATCATACCATATTTTTTGTAAATTAAATAACAGTATGCATTTTCATCAGTGCTACCAATATGTATTTTAAGAACACATTTCTAAAATCCATTACTGAAAGATAAATGCAATACAGTCAGGTTAGATTGTTTCGACTCTTTAAGCGATCCAGTACTCAATACAAATTTTAAATTGCCGAGATGATTTCTGGTAGGAAAAGTAATCCAATTTGGAATCATTTTATGTTGAAAGACATGTTAATAATCATAAATACTTTACTTTATTTTATGCTAAAAGTAATTTGATGTGAATTATTTGTTTGTGAATGTGATTAGAAAACAGTTTGTAATCAATTTCAATAAATTGTTTTTCTTGCTTTAAATTAGAACACCCTAGCTTTAAACCAGCCGAAGAAATAGTGAAATAATTGTGTATATAAGCTAAAAAAAAATTTAGCAATTTTTTAAAGTAAATCTTGGGTTATTCAGTGTTGACTGCATTAATTTTCCTACGAGAGATATCTCTCAAATATACTTTTAAAACCGTCCATTTCTCATCGTTCCATCTCTCACAACAATTCGGAAAACCCCAGTTTTATTCATTTACGAATCGTGTTCGAATGATTCCCAGTTTGACAATCCCTGGGCTTATCTTTTCCTCCTGCAACTGAACACTGCATATCGCCACGTGATTGCAGGCTGCGGGTACCTGACACCCACTCAGTGGCCCTGACTGCGGCTTCCAACCAGTAATCCGCTCCCTCAGCGCTACTTTACATCTGCACCAGCCAACATATGTGCGCGCACGTGCAAAAGAATAAACATCACGAGCTTCAAATCGCACTCACAACGCAAAAAGTGCTCCACTTTTAAATATTTGACTTTGCTCGCGGATATAACAATCCGCCAGCATCACAATAGTCAATAGAGAAACAACGTTTAAAGGTTGAATTCTTTACTAGCTATTTCCCATGAAAAATCATAACTGATGCACTCTCCAGGCCAATTGGTATTTCCGAAAGATGGCCTCTTATAAAGATACTCTTCGGTATGGATTTAATAATAATAGTTTATTTTTAAAAGCTTGTCTTATACAACTGAGATTAAAAGTGTAAGGTGTTATATTACAATATAGTTGCATTGTTTGTATAAAAAGGTTTTTACATTATAACTGTTCTTGGCAAATGTTCTTATTTAGAGGACTGCTATGACAAAATTGTAGATGTACGAGAAGTACATTTCCTTTACGATAGAGGATCTAAGATATTCATATTACCTACAACTTCATATATATTATGATTGGTTACTGTTGATAAGTTAGGGTACATTTAAGAAAAACGTTTTTGCGAATATGTGACTATTTTACTTTCAATTTTGGACCCTGCCTAGTAATATATGGACATAGATCAAATGAGGTACAGTGGACATTGCCCCATGGTGGGGTACAGTAGATAATGGGGGTACAGTAGATAATATTACAGGGATAATTTATAAAAATACCAATAATACCACAATAGGATGTAGTGAGTCATGAATTTATCGGTAAAATTTAGAAATAGTTTTTGCATAGTAACAAATAAATGAGTTTCAAAATGACATTTATATTGAAAGTGGGACAGCGAAGCTAGATTTGTGAATAATTTTTTAACTATCAAATGAAGCATTCTGATTAGTTGAAAATTACAATGAATAATCAAACAAATATTGGAGCTCTAAATTTGTTGCATTTAATCGGTAAAATTTACTCATAATTCCTGCGAAGTCGCCGTAACTAAGATCAAAAATGATTCAATGTATTCGTAAGTTTTACCGAGAAATTCATGACTCTCATTATATTATGTATGAAAACTAACATAAGTAGCTCACAACATTTACCTATATTGATGATTTTCTAAATAGTTCTGGTTTTGATTGCTGTTCGTGAATATTTCTTTGTACTTCGAACTGTATGTTAACAGTAAGATTTTATTTAAATCCTTATTTCGTATTATTTGAGCATATTTTTCTACTAGTTCTTTTCCTATGTTCCCTAATATAATGAAGCTTTGTTGGTTACACATATTTATGCTGCTTATTTTTTCGAATAAATTTTTGACTTGTGTTGCCCAGTTATGTTTTGGAAAGTTTAATTTTTGTTGTAATATAAATATATAATTAGTAATGAATAATATGCTTTGACTATGTTGAGAATTATTTCAGAACAAGTGTGTAATGTGGCACTGACCTTTGAAAAGTTGTTGATGATAGGGGTATCAATTACCATTACAGCAATTACTTCAGTAATAGAATGTAACGCTATAATTGTAAGTATGTATACACATACATATGTAATTACAAGTAGAGAAGAAGTGATAGTAAGATGTTTACAGCGTCTCATCATATCTGAGATCCAAAAGTAATGATCCTTAATTACGTGTAATTGTTAAACGCTCGCTAATTTCAACTAGCAATTAAGAACTTGTTGCTCAGGTATAATTTATATCCTGCCATGGGTCCTTACGAACAACGTGCGCCATAAACAACTAATTAGAACGTAATAAAAACCTCGTAAATGGTCAACATATACACAACATTCTTTCATTGTTGTTCCCAACTTTAATTTGGATTGTATAGTTGAAACGAAACAATTAAGTCTTTACTATTATTGTACATTCTTTAAAAGTAACAAGATTTTGATTCTAAAAATTAATGTTATCAAAATTATAATTCCTTTGTTGAAATGTTGTATAAATTAAATGGTTGTCCTGGTTTCATAAATTAAAATTGTTTAATTGTTCGCTTTAAGCTTTTTGCGAATTATATTGATATTATTTTATAATGGGATATAAATAATTATATTAAAATAATATATTAATCATTGAATTTTCATAATCATATTATTTTAAACTCATTAGCCATAAACCTGTCAGAAAAATCTAGTGGAAAGTCCTAATATTTATGTTTCATTTTAAAATTCAAAATTTAATTATCATGCTGCAATAAAAATTAATTGGAAATGCGTATTTATTTATGTTTTCAAAATACGGAAAAACCAAATAAATACGAAAACCAGAAAATGGGAAACATTTGATGGCTCTCGCGGATTTGAGGGCAAGGCCAATTTGATTTGAAATTAGGTTGTTTTTGGGGAGCTCTTGTAAAAGTTATAAACTACGGCAAAGGATTATAATGAACATGGTACAATTACATTGCGCTTATGTTAATCTGATAAGGGTCCTCGTTTGTTAGATGGATTTTACCCCTGACATTTTTGTTGAACACGTTTTTTGCGCAAAATTTACAGAATCAAATGCTAATTTTGATTACCGCATCGTACCATATCGCTTATTTACATCTATAACAACCAGCATAAAAATTTTCATTGGAATAATTTTTACAAAATTCAATATGTTTTCAATAAAGCTTTATTTTACTTTCATTTTGCATTAGTAAAATACAAGTCAAATTAAAGAAATATTATAACGTAAAAAAATAATATACAGTGTGTGCAACGAACCGCGAAAGATAGGATTTAAAAAAATTGCGGATACTCTCTCTCCTGATAGATTCAGAGCAAATCTACAAGAGTTCAAATTTGTTCAAATTTAAATTTTACACAATATAAAATCATAAATGAATTAAGAGCATGTCTGCAGTACGAGATTTGTTAAATATAGAATATTATATTTCCTTTAAAAATCATTCAGCCATGGAAATAAAATAAAATATTTATGTGACAGTTTAGTGAAGTATCACTGATTTTAATTCTTGTTGTATGTATGTTGATAGTATTTAAATTGAATTTAGATTATTTTTCTTATATAATATACCAATATTACAAAAATATAAAATTATCTATAATGACCAGTCATAAACAATCACAACTATCACATAGATATTTTCTTTTATTTCCATGGCTAAATGATTTTTAACGTAAATTTTACATATTATATTTCATAAATTTCGTACTGCAGACTTGCTGTTGCGTCAATTATCATACCTGATGCAGAATATAATTCTGAACAACTTTGTACTCTTGTACTTTTGCTCTAAATCTATAAAGAGAGAGGGTATCCGCAATTTTTTGCATACACTGTACATCAATTTTCAAAATGTTAACCTAGGGGACATATTTTTTAGATAAAAATATAAATTAATAGCAATTAAAATACAGGAGAAACATGTATTATTTTGACTGAACGAGTTTATTATTTATGGGCGAAGTTTTTTTTTCTAAAGTGATATATCAACTACAAGTTCTATACTTTAAGTAAGGCAATCAAAAATATTTAGATTAATGCGTTAATTTTTTATTTATAACATAATTTATTCATGTTGAAGGAAAGTTTTCTTAAGAAGCTTAAAAACAAGTGACGTAAGACTAATGTCTCGCAGGGTAGGCGGCGATCGAACAGAATGGCCGCAATGAAGACAAATGATTGCGGTATCGGGTAACGTTTTCACAATTAAGACATTAAATAAATACCCTAGCCAGTAGGGGCATCAAACTGGGGTGGACGGTCAAGCTAACCTTCGAAACAGAACCTGATTGCTACAATTTTACCCAAAGAAATCTTATCAAAAAACATAATAGGGGATTGTCACAAAAAAGACAATGTATGTTTAAAATATGTTGGAATAAACTATTTTCAATAACCTGTTGTACCAATTTAGTTAAAATTGTTAATTTTAGTAATAAAGACCAGCGAATAGAAATAAATAACAAATAAATTATACAACATTGATGTCAACCTTTTTATACTTTAAAATCAAAAGTTCTCCTTGTGAGTGAGGAAAATTACTTTTCTCTCTTTAGAGTGAAAAATGTACAGTGAGACCAACAATATAACATATATTGTATATTATTATAGAACACATTATTAGAAAAATCCATTATTATATTTAAAATTATTATTTAATAATGAATATTCTTTTAAAAAATTTATGGCTATTTTGTCTTGTTCTTTTCTTTTTCACATTATTTCACAATTTGACAACTTGAACTTGACTTGGCATATAAATACTGTAACAATCGCTCTGTTAAACGTCAAAGTTAAAAAAATGTAGTGTCTAACACGAAAGGAAAACACTTTTTCCCACTCTCACTTGAATGCCTAGAGCTCGAGTGGTAAAAGATACGCTTTCCTTTAGTTTGACAAATAATTATTTAATTACTGCAGGGCTTTACATTTGTATTTAACACTTTAGATTTTAGATTCTGTGCCAATAAAACTAAAATTACGGTACTAATTATGGTTTTAACTTTTAGATAATTTGATTTTGGTATATTTATAGTTATTTTTAAATTTAAAATTACTTATTGCTTCTAAAATTTTATTCATATTTTCATTAATTTGTAACGTTTACTAAAGTGTAAAAAATATTAAATTTCCGAAGACAGAAATTTGTATACAAAATAATAACGAAAAATAATAATTGTTTTTATAAATATAAGGGTTTTCATTCTAATATCGGTTTGATTTAGTTATTATAGTTATTTTGACATATTTAAAGTAGTTTTTATTATGTTTTAAGCTGGTTTTAAAATTCATTGTGTCTAAATTTATAGAAGTTCTTTCCCACCAATACGTATCCCTTTTCTTTGGGTACGGCCCTTCGTTCTCATCAGGTGAAGGGCGCGGGGTTTGCGCCGCTAATGTGTGAAGGGCTGTGGAGGAATGCCGACCTATAAATTAATGACAGCGGACGACCCCGGACCATTTGTGTGAATGTGAATGTAAATTCCTATAATGAAAAATCATTGCGCTCGCCTACGTGCTTGCAAATGAGAAAAATCACACGTGGTTTACCCTGATTGTTACATGACTGCCGTTTAGAGAAACTTGATGGATTTGCCTCAAATTATTCACAAATCCTAAGTACTCAATGAATACATACTTTTTGATAAATAAGTACTATGTCAATCCAGTAGTACATACAGGGTTCAAATCCCAGCTTGGGTAATCTATACCCAAATAAATATACCGTTGAGACCGAGTGGTTTACAAATTACAACTTACTATAAGCTGTGTAGCTCCTATACTGAAGGTGTAGGCTGACAAAAATATCGGTGTACCTACCTCGTGTATATCAAATAATAACCATTAAAATTAAAATAAAAATATCAAAGAACTAGAAGGTAAGATGTTTAAAATTGTTTTTCTTTTAATAAATTTAGAGAATAACATATTTATAATACATATTATTATATTTTTCACTTTACATGCTATAATAAATATATAAATCTGATGTTTACTCAGTGGCGTAGCTGGAATCGTTTTTGTAGGTACTCGAGCTCCCAAAATTCCTTTGAGCGCCTACAAAAATTTGGAAACTAAAATTTTTTTTAACATTTTGTAATGAAAACTAAAAGTGCTAGTAAGAAAAATAAATATATTTTTTTCTTTTCCGTTATGTTACAGATAGGTAAATATTTTATCAATAGATGATTAAAGCGAATTAATTCATACGTGCCGAATTCTGCCGGACAAGAAAGACTTCCTTTATTGGCGATTCTTAGAGTATAAAGAAGCCTAATCATCATTCTCGGATTGTTGAATTAAGAAATTAGCATTAGCCATTTAATTTATTAAAGCTTGTTTTTAAGTACTATTTTTAGTTTGCTGTTGATTTATTAGTTTTTTTTTACATTTGATCTGAAAATGTGTTTTTGTTTTTGTAGACCCAAAGTTATTTAGAAAGTATTTAATTTTAATTATTTAAAAATTATTTATTGTTCGTTGTATAAGTACTAGTACTTATTTTCTTTTACCATTCTAGTTTGTTTCTTTTGGCCTAGAATATATTTAGTGTATATATTACTGGAAAGTTTTGTCTATAATGCATAGCGTCTGTAAAACTCCAATCCCGGCTACGCCACTGTGTTTAATATGAAAGCTGATAATATTGCTACGTTCATATATCTGCGATGAGTGAAGGTATATGTAAGGAAAGTGATGTTTGTAGATAGAGAGAATATGCATTTGCACCTTGTAGTATTTACCGCTCGGTATAATTTCCATTACCCGGGCGGAGAAAGATTACCGCAGATGCAGGCGACGAAATGAAATCTTTCCCAAGTAACGAGATTCGCTGTTGTCGCAGGATTACACGGCAGCGGATGCAAATAGCGGTTTAAATACCCAGCCCCCTGAATATTTTTATGCTTATTTGCAGCTCGAATTGAATTTCAAACTTCTTTTATGTTGAAAAGACGCAACCAACGAAATAATTAATTTCCTCAAGTGAAAAACGGGTGTCATCCGGGATAACATGCAACACGATCTGCAGGTGAAAATGTCGCATGCTTCAATAGGGAAATTTAAAGTGATATAATCTAATATTCAGCCTGTAAAACCTCAAGTATCTCAAGTATTCATAAATATTTCAATTTTAAAATTCTGTAGAAAAGAAGAAGTCACAAATATAGACTTTTACTACAGCTCTAACTAGTTTCGGCCTCCCTACGCCTTCTTCAAGGACTACAATCAGGACCGAATTATCCAATAGACAAGTAAGACAAATGTCTAGGGTCCGTAATTCGTAGGAGTCCGGATTCAATCGGAATAATAAATATTAATAAATAATTAAAAATATATCAAAATTATATTGTCTTATTAGGTTTGAAATTCATGCACGATGCCAGAGAATATAAGTTGGAAAAATTATAAAACATTTTAAGGTAGGTACGCTATAAAAACATATGAATAAGTGACAGACGACAGACAAGTGACGTTGGTTAGGATATAAATGGGGTCAAGTGGAAAATTTAAAACTGTACAAATGTATTTTAGGTAGAAAAAAATATTCTTACAAAAATTACGACATGTTACGGTTATTTTATTTATACAGAAAATATGTATTTCATTCTATTGTAATATTGTACTCCGAATTTGTTTTTAACCAAAAATAAATTATGTGTAATTTTAAACAACATGCCGAAACAAAATTATCCATTGTTTAAATCAGTTTATATTTCATTTTTATCCATAAAATCATACAAAAATTTAATTAATTGATAAATAAACTCCTTTAGTTAGCTAAGTTGCCAAGACAAAGAAAATGACAGATCGAATTATATTTTGTCTTGGACTCGTTGGAGGCTTAATCCGGCCCTGAATACAGTAGTTCACATTATTGTTACAATCATATAAAAAATTATTTAAAAAAAATACATAGGTATCACTTACGTGTAAGTTAATTAATAAAATGTTTCATATATCTTAAAGGCAATTTTTTATCTCCTTGAGATAATTTTATTTTCTGAAGAAAGCAAACAGTTTTTTCAGATAATTATTAATACAAAATGTGTCATTAAAATAAACAATTTTTCAATAAGTAAACAGGAAATTTTTGTGTAATTCTGGCAGTAGCGGATATGAGAGGGGAAGTCTCCTCTTATAGACAAACCAGTTTTTGAATTTCGAAAATAATAATATGAAATATTATAAAGATTAGTTTGATTTGGAACAGAATTGTTAAGAACAAAAGCTATTTGTCGAAATATTGTTGTGGAAACACAAATATCTAATTTATAATTAATCTAATATTCCCATCAGTGCAAAAATTAAATTTTGAAATAATTTGATGTAAATAAATGATTAGCAATATTAATATATAATTATTTTTAATAATATATTATAAGTTTACTTATTGTTTTTTATGTATAATTTTAGTTTTAATAATTAATAAATTTTGTGTTTAACATTGTTTTGATTAACCAAACAAAGTAGTCCTCAGAATAATTATCAATACAAAATGTATCATTGAAATAATTTATTTACAATAAGTAAACCTATAACGTTTCTGTGTGTGCTGACCTTGTAGAATCTGCATCACCAAAATGCAATAACAATACTTGAGGCCTTGTTCTTACTAGCAAGGCTGGCTCAAGGGACGTGCGAATTATGACGTTGCTACTCAAAGTAGTGATAAAAATCATATCAAAATAAAATTAATAGATATTTTGCTTTCATATGTTTGAAATTAAGTAAGAGCATAGGAATATATTTTTGACATAAAAACAGCAGAGACGCTTATTGGTCAAAGTGTTTAGCGGAGGATGAAGTAGCTGCAAGAGACACGGTGCTAAATCCCAGTCTTTAAACGTTTTATGTAGACATTAACGAGCTCTTAACACTGCCATTCAGTCCTTTCAATCCTCGCAACTACTCCGCCATGTTACAATTACTCTCCATAGATGTTTGTTTTCACCGCGTGCAGGCCGCCTAACCTATATTTAGATTTACAAACGACCTAACGAACCTATACAAACCGTCATTTTGTTTTGTTTGGGAGAATAAGCTGCTGATTACGCCAATTTCTGCATCTCGACACAACACGTTTTTGTCAGATGCCTTCAAACCGGAAACATTTGGTGGCAGCGTTCTGATACATTTCGTTATGTCTTTAAATTTGATGGAATTCATAATTATTTCCTATTTCTAATATTTTTACGTACCAAATATTGTTCATAGTTCATTTATTTAAACATTTTACAAAGTACTTTTTGTTTAGGGCAAGACAAATATACAGGCCCAGTGGTCCAGTTAAAATACGATAGGTACCAAACATAGTTCATTTATTTAAATATTTTACAAAGAACTTTTTGTTTAGGGCAAGACAAATATACACGTCAAGTTAAATAAAATACGATATAATAAGTTTAATTAACATTGCCTGTTTGAACAAAGTTGACAAAATAGTCATCCCAAAAATAGTATTGTATAAATTTACCTTTAAAGACTTATTTTTGTGATATTATAAATACAAATTTAGGGAGCTGAATTAAAATCAAGGACCTAGTCTTAGTATAATAGTTTTGCGCTCGATTATTAATATCTAGAAATGTGTTGTTGATAAAAATGAAAGATTTTTAGATTTTTAAAAAGACAATAAATAGAACTAGAATTGTTAAATTCAGGCGTTGTCATAGAATTCGTAAAAGAAAATTATTACTTGCAAGTTTGAAATGCATGAACTAAGGAAAGTAATCGTCAATATACAGTCCCAATTCAATATCTTTACAGAATTACCAATTATTACATTCCAGTTCATGGATTTTGCTAATATTGGACTTTGCCATTCTTTATTTTCAGTTTATTTTCCGCAAAGAAGGTAAGAAAGATATTGTTTTTAAACAGTTATTATAATATTAGAATATGTAATTTATTATTTTTAAATTATTGCTACAAAACTCAGTCATTTTAAAATGTTGCAGCATCGTAAAATATTTTCTAGAGAATATGGAAATATTAGAATACTTTTGTTCTTTTACGAGTATAGATGTTTTCTTGTTTACTTTTCTAACTTAAGATAACGTAAGTTTAAAAGTACAGATCAAAACTTGAGGTAGATAAAATTTTTATAGTACTTGCGTACTTGACAAGTAAAAATAGATTCTGAAATACGGGCTAAGTTTGGATATAAAACCAGTACGAAATTATTTATTATTACGGTTATCCAAACACACATTCGGACAAATGGAATTCGAAAAATTTATTTTAATTTGAATTTTATTATTTCCATAGTTTTTCTTACTAATTTATTTTATATTTTTAAATAATTTAAAACCTATTTTGTTATAATAATTATTTACTTAACTTATTTTAAGGCAGGGAGGTTAGTCTTTTCATGACGAATATGACGATAACCATGAATAAGTCATGAAACAGAACCTTCCTGATAAGTATTACATTTTTTCTAAAATCGTGTAAGAATTTTAAGTCAATTAATAATATATGTATTTATAATAACCTGTATGTATATTTTACTAGTAAAAGTCATTAAAAACAATTGAATTCTGAACATCATTTATTTTAATTATACATATTAATATATTAATTTGTTTCATTAATATAAATTGTTATTTTACAATTTTTCAAATAATATTAATTAATTATTAATAATATAAAATATCATATATCAAATCAACACTGACATATTACGTTATGTGTCAACACTATTGACTGATTACACATTAAGAGATTAAAATTATTATTAAAATTTCTTAAATGTTTTATTATTATAAATTTAGTGTATTTAATATAAATATTGCATGCTAACGACTGAAATTTACTTACTGCTCACTTAAATAGTCCTGTTTCATATTGAAATATTAATTATACTTGTCAAAATAGATTTGGCAACATTGCATTGCACTTCCTAGGCAAGGAAATTGGATTGCCCTGCCCATTTTGCGGCAGTCATTTAATAGATTACTGGACGATTTCAGGAAAAGAAATTTAATGTTTTAATTTTAGATGAAAGCAGTTAAAAAGAATTTTCTAGAAAGATGTTAAACTAAGTTAATTATGAGAATATGTGTAGATAATTTCAAATCGGATATGTAAGTTTATAAAGTAGCATTGTGTAAAAATTGTAGGTGGAAATAAGATGTAAATTTTGAGAAATCAATTACGGGGAGTAGTGTAGAAAGATGTATCTGTGGAAGCGTAGGAGTGGGTGTTCGATACCCACTTTGTAGGAGAAATTGGTTTCTCGTTTTTGAGAAAAAGAAGGCCTGACAGGCAGGATAGACGAATAACTATGTTAGATAAAACAGAAAATTGACAGGCGAGCAGCTATCGACGAAGACAGTGTATCTGCAACGAAATATATGTTACAAAGTTTCTTTGATAAATTCAACAACTCGTACATGTTTGTGTCAATGTTTGCACGGGTGGCATCTGCATCTAGAAAAAATGGGATATATTTCATGCTCTCTACAAGATAAAAAAACCTCGGCATGATTTGACAGATAAATGCAAAATAAATATGTCTCTTCCTGAAAATTTCAACAGCCAATCTTACGGGATGGTCGATCTACAGCGGTTGCCTTCTGCATAATTTATTGGGCCTCGCGGAACTTTCCTGATATGAGCTCCGCAAACTTCGGTTTGACTTGAATGTTTTGTGCCATTGCCATGTTCTCTGCCCAGAAATAAAAATATACAAACCGCAGGGGCGGGAACACCACCCCCTCTGTACTTCCCTTTCACTTCCACATACAATAAACATCACCCTGTAGTTGTACTGTTCCCACCAGAGATAATACGATAAAAGACGATTTGCCATTTATGTTACCAATATTAATAAATGTATTATTTATGTACAATACATTAACTACCACTAATATATGTGTAATATATATTATTTTATATATTAATTTATGAAAAATAAAACAATATGGAACAGGAAAAAGAAGAAAAATACTAATGTCAAAGGATTTTGTCGACTGATAGATGAATAGGAGAGGTAATGAACTAGTGCAATTCAGTTGTTTTTCGAAGGTTTTATTTCAACTCCGTCTTGTTTCGGCCCCACATGGGTCTTCTTCAGGGAATATAAGGTTTACAATGTACATCATAAACATGTAATTGTAAGCCTTATAGCCCCTGAAGAAGACCCATGTGGGGTCGAAACCGGTCGGAGCTCAAATAAAGCCTTCGAAAAACGACTGAGTTGCAGTAGTTTATTACCTCTCCCAAAAAAACTAATAATTCTTAAGATAATGGAACTACCCGTACACACTGTCCAGATTTCATCGGCCACCAATGGGATCTCGGAAACTGTAACAACTACATCTTCGGTTAAATGGGAGTTATTGTGCGCACCTTGTTATCCTAAAATTTCCAATAGGTCATGAGAAAATGACGGAAAACTGATTTTGGTCCATTTCTTCTTCCACAAATAATTCCTAAACACTTAAATATCTGGAAAAATGTTTCAGATAAAAAAGTTAAACACTTTCATTGACTAATTAGTGGCGTCCGCATAATTATTTTTTAGGGGCCCAATTTTGATACAAACTTATGATTTTTTAAATGGAAGCCATATTTGATTTCAGCCTCAAGTACCACCCATTTTTTACCAAAAATTAAAAATACTTGTCATTGTAAAGTCGTACGAATATAAAATTACATGAGTAACATAAGATTTTCCTATCTTTTTTTTAAATGAAAATTACGTTTGAAAAACGACTTTTGCATTCTTTTACTTCTCCTATTGCAATTATTTTGAAAATTGCTTCGTATATGCTAATACTAAATTTTCAAATATATATTATGAATCTAATTTAGTTTTGCAGATACGGACTTACAAAATAAATATAGTAGCTGTGGTATTGACTGTACAAGTGCTACCGTAGTAATGACAATAAAACTTAGAAAATGTGTTGAATATATCGTGACTAGAATATCCCATCATGTTCTTTGCTCAGAAATAAAATATACAAACTGAAGGGGCGGGTAGAGCTCGTGCTCTGTACTCTACATGCCTTTTTACTTAATTTCCAAACCTTTGAATCGCTGTGTCAAAGGCTGTCCATTGGCTTCACTGTTTCTCTAACTTCTTTTGTGAATTGACGGAGGTGTTTCTGCTGACCTGTGTAAAAAAACAAACGTCCACTGGACGTGCATCTCACGATTGCTACCTTCCTAGCTCACACTCCAAATTCAATCTATAAAATGAATTAACTTTATACTACAGACGAGCTCAATCTAAAAGTGTCAAAGTGGGTTTTGACTTCGGGCCAGGAAATAAAAATATAGACAAGAGGAATACATCTGTAGTATCTGTGTCTATCTATAAGAATCTCTTGATCCCATTATTGAAATTATATTATAATATTTTAAATTTTTAAAATCATGTTTGCTATATCATTTATCATATATTGTTTTTAGACATAGTATTACAGTGGAAGTTGAAATTTGGTCTTTTTATCAAAATAAAACTGTCAGATTGGATATTATGGAAAAGGACAATCAGCAAAATATAACTACTGTAATTAAAGAATAGCTACAATGTAGTCGTCCTAGGCTTAATAATACCTGGTCTAATACAATTTTTTTAATCGATTTCGTTTATCAAAAAAGTGCTTGGATAAAAATTCATAAATAAAATAATCTTTTATTCTCTTATATAATAGATGTACATTTTTGTACACTATCTTTTAATTTCTGTTTCCTTCTAAGTAATAATTCTGAAAAATTTGTTTGTTCTCACTTTTAGCTCTTTTATTCGGAAATTATTATTACATTCCTTTCACGAGTATGTAATATACATGGTCGTTTATGTGTCTGTCTCAGAATTTTTTTTCTTTTACCAACAATTTTGACCTGAAATACAGACAATTGATTTAAGTGAAAGTTTAAGTTTTTTTAAACCCTAAACCAATATGAAGGGACTATAATACCGAATTATTTAGAATTTCATTTTCCTATTTCGTTATTTTTATATGGAAATATCATGAATATAATAAATGAATTGTCAAATATTATTACTTAGTATTAAATTTAGAAAGAGTAAATCTTTCCTGCCTTTTTATCTTCTTTTTTATCCTTGAGAAATGACACTTTCCGCAATTGATACCAACTACTTTTTGCGGCATTGTCCGGTAAGATAATGTCAAAATTGAATCAGGCTGATCCGGGCAAAGTCTGGCATATTTTACCGACGTGTGCGGGTCCCATGTTGGTTGCATAGCCGTCGGACGCGAGATGCAAGGTGACAGTGACCGATCGCAAGTAAAGCCGGCGTAAGAAACTGACCAGAGCAGGGCTGACTTGATTGAATGGCTCGCCGTCATTCCCGACCCGCGTTGCGAGTTGCGAGTTGCACTTGTCATGGGACATCTGCAACAAGGCACGACTGCAAGTAATGGATTGGATTGGATTGGGAAGTAATTAAATACAGCCTCACAATTCCAGGATTTGAGCTTTGCTTAACTTACACACTTCTTCCTAGCTTCATTCAGATAATTCCTGCAAGGCAGTATTAAAGATCTTCTCTAAATGCTTGTTACGGTCTTTGAATGACTGTATTCAATTTATGAATATGGTTAACGCCGATAAATCCTGCATTTTTAATATATCCTAATATTTAAACAAATATAAATGCAATTTAAACTAATTAACATATTTACCATTTCATAAGTCTTTTTCTTATGGGAAAATCGTACGAATAATAATACCAATTAATATTATATCAACTATGATAATGATAGTCTGTGGTTTCTTTTAACCTATTGTTGAGCTATTCTAATATTAATTTAGACATTTAAATATCTAAATCATAATTGTATACCATGTAATTTTGACGAGTGGGTATGATAATAATATTACCGTATAGAAATGTTAAAATAATATGGGACAATTGGATAACATAGCTGTTATATAAACCCATACAGACTTGAGCATGGAAACATTACTCACAATAGAATTTTATAAAATAATATTTATTAATAACGTGAAACCGGGAAAGTACTGAACAAACCCCGGATGTTATGTATTGTACCAGGCCTTAGATGTCTTAAAATACTCGCCCCCTAGCTCGGAATTCAATGGGGGTTTCCAACACAACGCCTTTTTAAAATATATATTCTGCATATCAATTTTGGTCGTGAGTATATTGTAATAAAACTAAAATAATATATAATTGTTGAATACTTTATTTAAAAATTGAAATTAAAGTTTTATTTAAATGACCTTGTGACGTCAATCCCCCGACAAGTGTTGCCAACTATAAGTATATAAGTTTTGATTTCACCGGTTCGCAACACTGCCTCCGATAGCTAGCTTCATGTGATAAAATGACAGTGCAAGCTCGATTTCATTTATATCCTGCCTGGATTTCAAAATATATGAGAACACACACACGTGGTAACTGGTAAAAGCATGAATCACGAAAGCAGGTTATGTTTATATTCAATGCTTGAATTTACGCGGTACTCGTAGCCTAACTTCACTTCAGATTTTTAGCTACTTATAGTTCTATCTCATAGCGCACATGGACTATCTTTTTCTAGTCAGGGGAATGACGTCAAACCCATTGTCCGTAAACTTTATTAATTTTTTTCTCGGATACTATCAACTTTTTGGAAAAATAAAAAAATATGGGTCTAATATTTTGTTTTAAAGTTTATCATATAAAAAAATCAAAAAAACTTGGAAACCCCCATTGACATCTGCGGCGGTTATGATACTCATAACTATCTTAGATATGTTAATAGCTATTAAAGAATATTCACGAATTGAGTTTATTACAATACTTTTAACTTACGATAATCTTTATAGTTTTAGCTTCTAATGCTGGTGGCACGATTTTTTTACTTTGGCAAAAATTGATTATCAAAAAATTAAAACTGATTATTTTGAAGTTTTTTCTTAATTTGTAACTGAAGACAACTCAAGATTAGAAAGTTGTATATAAGGGATCAGTTCTTATTTTATTTTATTGGCACACCCAATAAATTCAAATTGTGTTATGGCCGGTTGCACCAATATTATTTAAACTTTAAGTTTCCCTTAAATGGAAAATATTATATTGGAATAACATTTCAAATGAAGTATTCAATATTGCTATCAAAATTTCGATTAGGACTGTTTTATTAAGTGTTGCTTAAAATTTAAGCCTAGTTGCGTAACTGAACAGTTGAGTGACAAATATTTGAAGTCTATCGCCAATCAAACAGGCTTGCAACTTAATCTGATAATGTGGATTTAAAATATTGAAATAGTCTCATTATTTCGCAAGAGAATAAAATTCTATGAAAAGGTTTATAAGCACTTGGAAAAGAAAGATTGGTAATGAGACAGAGAAACAGATAGAATAGCGCAATAAATAAGATAAACGCAGAGTGAATGATCGTAACCGTAAAAGATGCAGTGCGGATGACAATGTTTGCGGGGTAAGTAGCTGTTACGAAGCTTACATGCGAGTCCATTTCGGCGGAATTGCAACTGGGACACAACTGCAATTGCTATTATGAAAATGTAATTCCATTTGTGCGGATGCTGTTTATCCGCTTCGACATGCACATAAAAATCACTTCTGCTCAGCAGCCAATACCCCCGAACAAAGCTTTTCACTATTTAATTAAACAAACAATGCCGTGCAGCTGTGGAATTTTTAACCCACGGTAAAAATAACGCGCAAATTTTCATTCCAAATTCATAGCTAATAGCTATTCACACTATGCAGGGATAATAATATCTTTCTATTTAAAAAATGTTTTATGTCCAACCAACACAAAAGAATATATCAAATAACATAAAAAGTAGTTCCTGTAAATGAAAATAGACAGCAGTGGTTCACCTTGTTGGAGTATTGGCGTTCAAATCGCAGCTTCGCCAATATTTATCCAAACAGTGTTTCTTTCAGGCCGCCCCGGACGAAATGAAATACGTTTTACCTCTTCGGTTTATTACAGTGATACCAAATCTTTGAGCTATATTTGTCAAAATTCGGAAAGAATGTAGCGTCTGAATAACTCGAATACCGTGTCACATTTACAAATATTTAAAATTTTGTGAAATTTGCAGTATTGCGGCTCTGGTAAAAACAGAGTTGTATTCTTCATGTATTTATTTATTAATAAAGGAAAAACAAATAATTTTTACCTAAGAGACCTTTTGTTGTTGAATAGCATTTGCTAAATATTCAGTTGAAGATTAGTATTTAACTACGAAAATTAGTTCGCTAGGTCGTACAACATGTATACTAAAACATAGGAATTTCGCGTAAAAGTTGCAATAATCCTTATAAAAGACAATTTAAGAAAGACATATTTAAAAAACCACTGGATTTGTGGTTGTAAGGAATGTTTTGTTTTGTTTTACGTATTTGCTGTTTGCGGACGATTTTAGTGAAAAAATATCATCTGAAACTAGGATGAGAGATTTGTTGTATTTGACTGAGAAAATAAAGGAACCCGGAAATTTATTGCCACAAAACTACAATGAAAAATTAATAAATAAGTTTGACGAAAACAACGAAAGACATATTAGTTTAACATTTAAATTACAACTATGAAGAAATTTGAAATCCTTTGAATTATATTTTATTTCCTTTTTTGTTTGATGGAACAAACCCACAAATATGTAGCACGAGAAACCATTGCCCCTGTCTCCCTTGGCGATTTGAATCACATGATTACTACTAACGATAATATGATCAACTCATGGAAACAAACCTTACTCAACTAGAAAATAAAATTTGTCAAAAAACAAATACCTTAGGTACTTGAAGCTTTGTTCATCTAAAAATTTTGTGCTATACATGATAAAAACCATATATAGTGTATGTTTGGACTGTACTAAACATTTTTAATGATTCATATGTTCAAAATTGTAGGTATTATATTTTCTTTGACATTTATCACACGTTTCAATTTTGCTTTTCAAGCCCTAATAAAAACAAAACAAGCAGTGTGATTTCCGTTCCTGCGTCGTAACTTATTGGATAAAAGTAATTTGATATCATGTGTGTGGTTGTTTTTATGTGCTCGTTTGAAGTTTCCTCTGTTCCAAACAATGATTTAGTATTCAAATAAATGCATTTGCTTCCGCTGAGAAGTATGAGGAGGTATACAACGCGTGTTATTTCAACCATTCATAGCTAAAAAATTACGCAGATGTTCTTACTCTACTGTTAGATGCCTGCTATATTTAACCTGTACTTACACCAGTTATAAGAGTTAAACACTTCTATAAACTACATTACTTTAGAAAGCCAGTATTTGAAGACGAAGAAAACATTAATAGCTACTAAAAATCCGTAGAAACAAGAACAAGGTATGCTGAGATAAGAGAAAAAGTTGAAGAGCAATATAAAAATTGTAGAAGAAATATATCAAAAATTGTAGAGCAATATAAAATATTTGAAAAGGTTTTTAGGAAATTGTTTTACCAGGGTACCTTCATTTTATTGTTTTGTCATTCAGGGCTTAATAAAAAATTCATATTTATCTAATTTCACTTTTTCTGAGTACTAATTTAGGAAAACTTGTTTCCGTCACTATATTTGCATGCTCTTTCTAGTTTTATTAAGGTAGTAAGTCTTTAAATTAATAATGATATACACTAGGACTTTTCAAAGTTTTGAGTACTTTTTAATAAATTTCAAACCTAAACTAGTTGAATCAAATAATGCGTAATATTTATGATGAATATGTTTCATTTAACTATACTATTTGAAAAGTGGCTAAACGCCCCATGTGGAATTCCGTCGCGTCATAAATTCCTTTGTTTGAAATTTTTATACTTTATTCTTCCACATTTTCCAATTGCTTGTATTATCTTTCAAAAAGATTTTTTTTTTTATCTCAGATTTTATTTTTTGAAAATAGTTCTAATTGATCGTTACGTATTGTAAATCTATTTTCAACTCAAAAAGAGAAAGTTTTTTGAAAAACTTGTTTTTCTTTAATATTTTGGTAATTAAATTTATACCTACTATACTTAAGGTGAAATGGAGTAAGTTTGCAGAGTCAGAATAAGGAAAATTTATATATGTTAATATAATAAAAACAAATTATTTGCTCATCATCTCCAATGATATTCCTAATGTTACTATATCAACATTGGTCCAATTAATTTGTGCTACAAGGGTGTAGGTAAAGTACCCAATTACAATCTTAAAAAAAATGGTATAAAATATGAAAGTTCACGATTGATGGATTGGCAACTCCAGATATAGGGCCCTATTTTCAATTCTACAGTGACAATTCCACTCATAATTTGTCATCCAATTAAATCTCGTTATTTTGGTGAATTGAACCAATCAAAATCAAATCCCACTGACAATTGTCAGTTACTGGCAATTGCTGCGGAATTTACACGAATAGGCGTTACTTAGATGTAACGTCTGTCAAAATTGTGACAAGTAATTAATTGAAAGAAATGTATATTTCGAGGATTTGATTTTCGTCACAACAATCAGTCGTGACTGTGACGACAAAAATTTCAATTAAAATTCTAGTTACTATAGTGGTATTACTTATGAAAATAACTGAAAATTTCGCCAAATGTCATTTCTTTCATTTGATACCATTCACAACAACATAATACCTTGAAATGAAAACAAGTGATATGATATTATTTATCACTAAGATGATACGAGATGAAGTGATGAAGTTTATAACCGAGCCCATAGACGCTTGAGAAGACGTAATGTTGTGACTTAGCGGCTATGAAAAGAGAAGGTGATGTATAATTAAGGTTAAAACCGTAGCACTCCAATCCACATTTCCATCTAAATCTGAGGAATCTGTTAGCCGTGAACCCATCCTCACCTCTTGTGAGTGATTGAGGGACACGTTTGCCGGTAATGCACTGGGAAAGTGCAGCGTGAGTGGCGTCCGATGCCGGAATGGCGCTCTCCAGCTCGCCTCTCCACGGTCAGCCGACCGCGCCATTGTGCGCTGCTGCTACGACTATTGTTATCGTTATTGACGGAGGCTACCGGCTCCAGTCACTGTTATTCCTCGCCTTTATTTGCTTTTAACCGGCCACCCCGCTATTTAAATACGACACAACTAGAGTTTTACTATTACATCTTTATCAAATTCAATGGGTCAATGACTTCATAATCAACAACACATTTCTTCTAACGCTATTAAACATTCTAATTCATACAACAAACCGAAATTGGAGTACCTTTAACTAAAATGATAACAGGCTATTCCTGAAAAATGTAATGAACACTAATTCTAATACATAGCCACTGTACCAAAAAAAAAGATTCTTTCAGTATTGAGTTCGCAGATTTTTATTTAATTGGATTACTTAAGAACATATAGGGTATTCCGCCACTTAATAGCCATAGCATAAAGGTACATTCCTGAGATCATTTTAAACAGAAAATAGTGTTGCTAATAGTAGGTTCACGAATATCTTAATTTGATTTAAGAAGTCACTAGAAATCACTAACTTCAGAAAATGATTTATACTGTGGATTATTCAAAAATATAATTACCTATTAAATTAAATACATTCTGTCCATAAATAAGAAAAAATGCTCCGAAACAAGGAAACAAATTTATGAACTTGATAACATCAAGATGATTTAATATTAACAACAATAAAATTATTGGCTATGATAATTTAGTCAAAACGCTAGATTCAGACATGTCTGAAATCAATAAATTTTGTCTGAAATAGTCATTTGAAAACACTAGAATTACCGACAAAATCACCAAATAGGCAACACTGATATAAAATACCTTATACGAGGCCTGGGCAAACTACGGTCCGCTGCGAGTTTTTTTACGACCCGTAAACCTATAATCGTATATCTGAAAAACTTTTTTCTGCGTTTTTCTAAATAAATTGTTGAATTTGGTAGCTTGTACATTGCTACAAATTTTCTAGTTTATGGTCATTACCGGCGAATATTTACAGTTTTAAGAAATACAAAAAAATACTGCTCATGAAATAGACATAAAATGTTGACAGATGTGAAACAGTTTTATTCCTTTCATTAACTTGTTGGAAATAAGAGATTTTTTTTCTATTGTAATTCACTTTTATGGTAAGAATAATAAATATATAAAAACAATTTTTATTTTTAATTCGCCATTATTTTAAAGACAAAGTTTGGCCAGGTCTGCCTTATACGCTCAATGCCGAATTACCATTCTTAACGCATCAAAGCTGAAATTACGCGTGGTTTTTAAGTGTCGTAAATTAAAAAGAAAGACACAATTTATAATTATGTTTAAGAATAATATTTACAATTCTTAAATTATAAAAATTTGGCGCTCTAAGCCGAGGCTTTGTTGGTCTAGGGTCTAGGCAGTAGTAGGGCACTGTATACGCTCATATCCGAAACTCAATATTACAGGATTTATAGGTAATATTACATTTAGTTATTAATTATGGAATAAAATAAGGTTAGGTAAGGTTAGGTTAGTTTAGATAACTTTAGGTTTGATTAGGTTAGGTTTGGTTAGGTTGTGTTAGATTAGATTATATTAGCTTAGATTATATTAGGTTCGATTTGGAACGAAAGACCTGGCGACATACCTTTGCAAGTATCTATGTAAAATGTACTATCCACGAGCAAAACGAATTCTCTCGTATTTTAATCTTATCATATGTACATACCGGGTGTCCCAGCTCGACCGACACATGGGAGATTTACATAGGAAATCAGTAAATTATGAATAATATCTCCCCAGTGCAAGATATTAACATTAAATTTTGTATGCTTATTGGGGAATATTATTTCTATGGATTACAGATATTTCAAATATGTAATTTCGTCTGCAAGACGAGATTTATTAAATTATAAAATCTAACATTTTCGTTCAAAATCAGACAGCCATGGGAATAAAAGAAAATATCTATGTGACAGTTCTGACAGTTAATGACATGCCATTGTAGATATTTATATTTTTGTAATATTGGTATATTATTTATCAAAAAGAATCTAAATTCAACTTAAATAATATTAAAATACAGGGAATAAGAATTAAAATCAGTGATACTTCACTAAACTGTCAGATAAATATTTTCTTTTATTTCCATGGCTGTCTGTTTTTGAACGAAAATATTAGATTTTAAATTTAATAAATCTCGCCCTGCAGACGAAATTACATATTTCAAATAAGTGTGATCCATAGAATTAATATTCTCCGATAAGTATACAAAATTTCAAGTTAATATCTTGCACTGGGGAGATACTATTCATAAATAACTCATTTCCCATGTAAAACTCCCATGTGTCGGTCGAGCTGGGACACCCGGTATACGCATACACATTGAATTTCTAAATTTTACTAGAGCGCTTTTGCTTCTTTTTTGTGCGCTTATGAAATGTTTTAGTAGTAGCTGTTGAGTTAATTCATCCCTAGTTTGAGAATTTTATGAATAAACTAATCTCTTCATGTGTCCTTAATAATAATAGCCGAAAAGCGTATGGTCTGCTGATGTCGGTGGCCAAAGAACTGGTCACCCTGTTCATTAGGTGTATTTTAAAAATTAGAAATATTATAAAAATAATATTCGACGAACTAACCAATTCAAATGAATATTATTACTACTGAATATTTTAGAAGAATGAATGCCTACTCCATTATGCAAACGTACAATTTCGCGTGTTGTCAGGTAGCAGTATCAGACACTAGTGTACTATAGAAGAATTACCGGTATATGTGTTTGCAATTGGAAATGAATGCGAAGCAGTGGCGGCTCGTGGTATTTTTGAGCGAGGGGGCAAATTATTTTGTTAGTGTCAAAGATTTTGGTGAGTAAAACGTGTTCATGAAACGATGTTTAGAACTCCGATTTCGTCACAAATAATTTTAATATTATTATTAATAAATATTAATAGGTATCAATGTTCAGCACAACCCAACGGAAAGGTCAATGATAGTAAAAAAAGTGGGTAGGGGTAATGAAGAAAGTAAAAAAAGAAATTAAAAATGATATAGGTACTAGAATAAATTTGAAATATAATATAAATAAAAAGAAAACGAATCTCATTTCTATTCGGTTAAGAATAACTAAAAATAAATTATTATCCCATGAACTAAAATATTCTAGTGAGCTAGAAGCAGAATACACTAATTGTTAATTACAGTTGTTTATATATTATATCAATTCTTCTGTCTTTAGTTTTAGCAAAATGATCAATTATTTTATAAAGAAAATATGGAGATTTTCGTAAATGTTTAATCATATCTTACACGCTTACAGATACAATTTATACACGACTGACGATCTGGCGATTTTAGAAATATAACATGCAATGAGTATATTTCACCGATCACGTCCGATTGTTTCCGAATCTCAGAGTATGCATGCCTCCTCTGGTTCAACACTCGGCTATTCGTATTATTTCTATGATAAAATTACAAACTTTAAAAATAAGCAAAGCATTTGTTTCAAAATTAAAATATTAATAATATTTAAAAACTCTTCAATGATGTTTTACATATACATATTTATTTTATTCTTAAATAAGTTTTTTAATCACAATACGCATTATTTTTGTTTTATCAATTTTACTGAATATTTACTTTAAATTATTATTTTATTATAAACAAATTAAATCTGTGCATCTCTTTATTTATCATTCATATTATAGAATTTATTTTAAGAATTTTAAGTCATACAAGTACAACACCGTTCGAGATGGCGAGGGGGCTGACAACCGCTGTATACGAGCCCAGTCGCACATGAATTGTACGAAATCACTCACGCACATAGCGCTGTCTCACTTGTACAGTCATCTTGTTCCCATTTGTGTTTGGAACGTATCGTTGAGTAGTATACCATACAAGTTTCGTCTGGCGGATGCGTGCCCCCGCTAGTCGAATTTGATGCATATAATATTGTGTTGCACAGCGGCGCCGCGCTAATTTCTATTTAAATAGACCACTAACATAGTACATTGTTAAATGTTAAGTAGTATAAGATGAAGTTTATATTGTTATAATAATTAATAATAAAAATATATTCATGTGAAATAGAAAAAATATTTTATTTTAATTTGAGGGGGCACTGCCCACTCTGCCACCCTGGACGAGCCGCCACTGATGCGAAGCACGTAAAAAATTCACGGTAATTCTACATGCAATTGCTCTTTGAATCAAAACTGAACGCTGATTTTTCCTACCAACTATGAATTATGGAAATAAAACGATATCTGTTAATCTACACTTCAAACTTTCATGCACAGAGCAAGTTTTAAATTATATTACTGGGGGTTTAAATCACTACCTATTGGACACATAAATCCGTGGAATTTGTATTATACACAAACTTTAAAGTATTCTACTGCTATTAAGACCGTATATAGACATTACATTACTGATATTGTGAATATAAATCTTTTGCATTTTAAAAATGCAGAAAATTTAATGATGTATAAAAATATGATAAAGAAAGAGCTGGAATAATAAAAAAGTATAATAAATAATTAAAATTGTGTATGCCTTTGTAGGTAATAATAAATATAATGAACGATTTGCTTTTCATCTTTTGAAAAGGATTGATTATAAATTCACAGTGCAATTACTCTATTTAAATTCTCTGTAGCATACTCATGAAAAAAATGTATTAAACAATATGAATAACGTCTATTCTTGTGCGTACAATGCAATAGAAATAGCAATAGCGCCCCAATTACCCTGGTGTAGTAGTGCTCGTTCTTTCAAACCAGGTCGATAAAGACAAATCCTAATGCAAATAGCACGCCAGCTTAACGATTATCCAATTTATTTAGAAAATCAAATTTCGACAGAGTTTAATCTTTGCATTGTCAGCCGACAGCGGTAACAATGCACCTCCATTTCATGTTTGACCTGGTTTTTCTAGACTCTACTCACCGGTAATAGGATTATAAGCACAAGCGTCAATCGCTCAGCTTTTTCTCCGTTTTGCCTTTATTACGCATACAGCAAGATATCAGCGCCATAATACCTCTTTACTTATAAAACCCACATTCAGATTTGCGGGCATTCGTGGTATGATAAACACATTTCCTCTCGCATTATTAATCGTTATTATATAATATTAATGTATTTTAGAATATATTTTTTAATTATTTGTCTCCATTTGATTGACTTTATTGTAAAATTGATTTTTAAATGCAGTAAGCCTAATGACCGGTTATGGCAATATTACTTCAATTTTAAATCCTTAAAAGGACAATCTCACATTAGAATAAATTGTCGAATAACTATTAAATATTGCTATCAAAATTTCGATTAACACATTTTTGTATTGTTTAAAATTTAAGACTTGTTGAAGCAACCAGGGCCGGACAGGCAACTACTAGGCCCATCAAGCTTTATAAATATGTTGTCCCACCTAAACATCTTAAATACGTCTTTTTAATATTTTCTAAAAATCTACGAAAAAGGTCCAGGCCTGCAACTGGTCATAACTGTATTCATAAACAAAAGTAAACTATTGTTATGAGCATGACTCATTGCCAATTACTAATCACGGGCGTCCTGTTTGGTCTGGTAGTCCCACTAAATATGTCAAGTGAGGTAAGAGCGATGCCGATATTTTTCGGAAATTTTATAGTTCCCGGAAGATTCTAGAAAGTTCGAGATTAATTACCCACAGGTATAAAAGTGTCGTTTAAATCGGAATGCTTTTTTGTCGTTTAATAATAAACTTTTAATATAAAAGTTCGTGTTTTGTGATTTTTAAATCATGTAAATTCTTTTAAAAAAAATATAATACATGTGTTTCCTATGCATTTTTTCTTAAACCTGCATTATAACAGATGGAATGGAAACTCCCACACCTCTTGGAAAATAGGCAACATTCTGCATGTTTTTGTAAAAATAAATAAATAAAAAATATTAATAGAATTTTTGTGACCTTTCTAGATATGAGCACGATAGGTGAAAGCGAAATAGAAATTGTGATGTTCTCCTTTAGTTAATAAAGCGTAAGAACAACCCGTTCTTCAGTCAGGGATTCATCGTCCTATATGGACAGGCGCATTTTTTAAATTTTGGTGTATTATTTATTAGTATTGAATATTTAATAATAATTTTTACATTACTTGATTTAACACAAACATTAATTTTCAATATATATTTATTTAAAAATTGTTCTCTCGAAAAACCATTTTACTTCTATCTGTTTTAATTTCCGTAAAGGTTTTGATTTTGTATCTGAGTATACTCGTAAATGTAAACCTGTCTTGGAAGAGAATAATTATTGTTGCGTCAAAATGTTTGATAGCAATGGCCACACATCTACAGCAGCAAAGTTGAGATAAATTCACAAACAGAGCAAAAAAGCGTTGCATATGAAACAAAAGTAAGTAAGCGCCTCTCGCCACATTAAAATTCTCAGCACCTGCGGCACAGCTCGCGACGCAGACAGCAGCGCAGGCAGGCAACGAGCACCAGGCACGAAATATTAAAAGTGCATTGTACACTTCCTGCCGCACTAACAACTTTAAAGCGTCAATTTGCAACAGCACAACACTAAACGCTTCCATGTTGCACGTTGGACATCTCTACTTCCAACACATTTACTTTCAAAACAAAAGTTTCTTTTTTCACGTGCGGGAGTAGAAACCGGTTTCCAGGATATAATTGTGATAAAAAAGGATTAATTTAAAGCGTCAATTTGCAACAGCACCACACTAAATGCTTCCATGTTGCACGTTGGACATCTCTACTTCCAACACATTTACTTTCAAAACAAAAGTTTCTTTTTTCACAAGCGGGAGTAGAAACCGGTTTCCAGGATATAATTGTGATGAAAAAGGATTAATTTAAAGTGTCAATTTGCAACAGCACAACACTAAATGCTTCCATTTTGCACGTTGGATATCTCTACTTCCAACACATTTACTTTCAAAACAAAAGTTTCTTTTTTCACAAGCGGGAGTAGAAACCGGTTTCCAGGATATAATTGTGATAAAATAGTATATTGTGTTATTAAGAGTAAAAGTGATACTTTGTGTGGCAAGTATGGAAGTTTGCACGACGAGCGAAGCGAGTCGGACAATTGTATGCGAGGCACACAAAGACACTTTTACTCTGAATAACACATGCTATTTTTTCTTCAAACTTAGAAATTTAAAAAAATAAATTACTTTTTGACGTTTAATATGTAGGTTACCTGTCAGTTATTCATAATTTTTAGTAACTTAGGGCGATATTACAGATTTCTATTGTACAAGTTACTTCTTATTGGCTATACGGCGGCGACAATATTATACGGCGGCTAGAATAAAAAATTATATTACGGAGGCATAGAAATTAAACTTTAACCTTGTCAATCACGTCACAGAAGATGTCGCTTTTATGACGTTTGAAGAAAAAAGGATTAATTTAAAGTGTCAATTTGCAACTGCACAACACTAAATGCTTCTATGTTGCACGTTGGACATCTCTACTTCCAACACATTTACTTTCAAAACAAAAGTTTCTTTTTTCACAACCGGGAGTAGAAACAGGTTTCCAGGATATAATTGTGATAAAAAAAGGATTAATTTAAAGCGTCAATTTGCAACAGCACAACACTAAATGCTTCCATGTTGCACGTTGGACATCTCTACTTCACACACATTTACTTTCAAAACAAAAATTTCTTTTTTCACGCGCGGGAGTAGAAACCGGTTTCCAGGATATAATATAGAAATAAAGTATTAATTCCCAGAAGAATTATATGTAATCAAACATCCCGAGAGAGTTAACTTGTTCATTATTTAATAACTATTAACATACCCAGTTTCAGCCTAGTATATGTGTTGGTCCGAGATTCAAATACGAGGGCCCGGATTTTGATGTAGATACCTACAATAAAAAGAAATAAAAATAAGTTTTTAAGAAACTTTCACAGTAAATTTATTACATTTAGAATTAATGACGATTCCACATTTAATTATTCATTAAAAAGAAATATGTACTATTATTTTGTTTCCTGTCACTATGCTTCTTCTTCTGATATTATGTAGTATACAATACTAAATTTAAAATTGTATTTTTCAAGCAGAAAATATTATGTTCGGGTGTATTTTCTTCATATGGTTTAAACCAGAAAAATCTATTAAAAAATAGATTACCATTTAGAAAAATTTATCTTTGTGTTACTGCTTGAGAACCACTGATTTCAGAAATTCTTTTTTACGTAAAACAAACATCTCCTTTACCCTGAATATTACGTATAAATAAATTTTTGTGCTAAAATCAATAGTTTCAAAATAAATCTAGGAGTTCCATTTCGATGAAATAATTAGTTTATATTTGGTACCCTCCCATAAAAAAATCTTAAATCCGACCCTGTTTCGTGAGTTTACGAATATAACTCCACTCTGTTGGTACGGTATAATATATATTTTTAGAATTAAAACAGTATCAAAAGTAACCGTTTATCCTTCACTATTGAACTTATTATTAAATTCTTTTATTGATTTCACATACAGAAGTTTCAATAAATTTACCAACCCATTTATTTATTATTTCCTAAAATTTAAGCTCGGTCCGGAATTGCGGATTAGCGATCTCGGCCAGGCCGTCACTAAACATTTTTTTCAGTATCATGATCGCCGGAGATTTAAATTTGAAATCCGAGGTCGTAAAACGAGGATTTTAAGACATCTCAGTCTTGGTATGTTTCATGACCTCCGTGGTTTGTTTAATAGTTTACCGGCTTCACGTTATTAATAAATATTATTTTATAAAATTCTATTGTGAGTAATGTTTTCAATATCAAGTCTGTAATAGGTTGATATGACAGCTAACATAAGATAAAAGTTAAAAGTATAGTACATCGGGTTTACTAGTTTCAGAAAGACAACTGCAATTTTTGTAAAAGGCTACTAAAATTTAAAATTATACACATTCAGCATAGATACTGTTAAATTGTTTAAAATAGGTACGTACATCTTGAAAAAAATAGTATAGAAGATGTTATTTTTCCCTCACCGTTTTGTAATTGTAACTGCTGGTCACAAATTGCACCTTAGGAAAAATTCATTGCATTTTTCTCTTTTAATGTATAATACTTTATTTTTCCACTGCATCATTTTTTACATGGCTCTCGTTTTTATAGAAATGTTTTTAATACTGAAAACAGTAAATTTCATATTTTTATTTAAATAAATGTTTATTTGTCTTTTTTCTTTTACTTACACGTGGCTTTATCTTACAGAAGATTTTAATACTTTTAATATAAGCTTTATTATTATTTTTATTTACATGAAACGCCGTAGGTTCAAAACTTGTAATTTTTCCATGTAGTTTAAAAAATAAGGTGCAAATGTTTCTTATAAAGTCTAGACTAGGTGTCCACAGAAAGCGGGACACAGAACTTATTTATTTATATAGATATCTGATCTACCTGAACTTAACATATGGGGCATCATTTTTATGTATAAATGATAAATCCGAATTCTACTTTAAATTCTGATTACAAAGATCACAAGTCAAATGTTGTTTATAACTAAGTGTTTTATATTTTATTTTGCACAAAAATTTAAAAAATCATTCTACTTTTTGTATTAATTTGATTATTTGTGCTGCAAACTTTTATTTGTAACATATCATTGTGTTCAGAATTTAACGTAAAATTTAAAAACGTAAATACATGATAATCCTGCTGAAATAAAAAAGTTGATTTTTCGATAAAAATTGTGCTACATAAGGTTAAGTATCTAAATAATTAGTTTCATACCAAACCAATATTTTTTTTTAAATCTTACAATATATTATAAATACAATAATTAATTATAAAAAATAAAAACTACCTAAACTTCTTTAAAGTAATATAATCATAGGTACAGATAGTATTTTACTTTTTAAACTAAGACTTGTTTAATTAATTTTGTTGTTATTTTCTTTTGTTTCGTTCTTTTGTGTTTTTTGCAATATTTTGTACTTATATTTTAAATTTATCTATAATTCCCTTTTAACTTACTTTTTTTTTTATTTTTTATTCGGTAAAACTAAATATTTTTTAAATGACTGAGATGATGAATAATAATACTAGGTCCGATGTTATTCGAAAAGTCGAATCGATTTAACTATATTTTAATAAATAAATGTCTAAATGTAAATTAGTATTGTTTTATTAAATAATAACCAAGTACCGAATTCAAACTCGCTTATTGTGGCAAATAATTTGCTTTCTATTTAATATTATAAATTTTATTTCTAGAAAAAAGTGGAACAACACAATCATATTTTACTTTTCTCTGTTTTGAATTTGTCGGACAGCCACCGTCATCTCTCATCAATTTGCATGTGAGAGAATCTGGAACAGAGTGTAATTATGATCCCGCGAAGCCAGTGGCCGGCCCTGTCCAGCAGGCTTTTGTCCCTCGGGCGATAACGTGGGTGTTATGTCCTGGATGTAGTTTTCATAAAACATCCCGTATTCCTGATACACACCGCTTTTATTTCCCCCAGCGCCGTATTGTGCTCTGGACTATTTGTTCCATTATCACGCGAATTAAATTAATATACTTGCACGGCACATTCGCTTGCGGAAGATGGTTAACATACTCGCCAAAGAATGGGACATGCAGAAATATGCACACAAATTAAAACTGGGAATGGTGGCATTAACATACATTTTCGACCTCGATAGATAAGAGATGTGCTGTTGTACTTCATTGGGTTTGAATATTTTACAAATAAAATGCACCCTCATTCATATACAAATAATGTACAGTTTCTAGTAGGAACAATCATTTACTAACGTAGAGGAAAGCTATCTAAAACAATCCCTTTAAGGGGGAAGTGATATAAAATGTACACCTCCATTAGTTTCGATAAATTTAAATTAGTTTTCGTAAGCTAGTTCATCCACTTAGTATACTAAACGATCATTTTTGTATTGTGCGGTAACAATTGCCCTATTATTATATCGAAAATTGGTATTGGTATTGTTGTTGTTGTAAAATTGGTACTTCTAACAATTGCACCCAACTTTAAATGTCACATTGATAACCTCAAATATTTTTAAATGTTTTTTAATACAATTTATATTATTTCTGAGTAGGAAAACTGAATAAGCAAAACTATTTTTAAAAGGATATTAAAATTTCATAACTCATAATGTATGGATTTATAAATATTTTCATATTATTCACAAGAGCGCTCGCACGAGCGTGGCATTGTATATTATTGTCCTCAAAAATAAAATAAAAATTGTTTGGATAAAATGACCACTGGGATCATTTTGTCCTATTAAAGAGGGATCGTTTCATCTTAAACATCCAATTTACGTCCAAATGATGAAAATAACCTCATTTATTTCACAAAAACGAAACCCTTTATAACTACCTTAATTTTGAATTATTCGCGAAAAAACTATTTTCACATAAAACTTCTTCAGACAAAAGTTATACAACATTGAACAATACCTTTCCTAACGTCATACACAGCAATTTTTATAGTGACTAGATACATGGTGGGGAGAATGATCCTAAGTAGAACTATTAGGTGGAGGGCTGTTCCCAGCAGAAACAGCACAGGATCATTTAAACCTCGATTGATCATTTTAGACTTTTTTCCCCTGCTTGTGTAGTTACAAGTTTTACTAGCATTTTAGAAATGCAGGTTGTCAACCTATAGTCTCTTCAAGATCAGCAAACGTCAAGTCGTTGTGAAAGGAATTATGCGTAGTATTGTTAAATAATTTTCTAATAAAATTGAGAATTATACAAGACAGGAAAAAGAACATCAAAACTGAATTCTTTGGGTTGAAAAACCTAAGGATATAAAATATTTAAAAAAATATTCTTGCAGAAACTTAAACATGTAACTTAATAAAAAAAACATTAGTTAACAAACTTTTCTAGCCAACTGGTAAAGTCTGTAAATACAAAATAAAAAAGTTAGGGTTCAATCCCAACGGTTGAATAAAATTGAAAATTAAAAACTTTAGTAGAACATTTGAGTATATTAGAATTTAAAACGTTTGTGAGTACCAGTAGTGGTATTCCAAAATAATTATATAAATAAATAAAAGTAAAAAAGTAAACAATAATAATGTAGCGATTGCAAGGTCACGCCAATGATACATCACAGATACGTCGAGACATGGAATCACCCTTCTATTATACTGACGCATCGAAGCTGCCGAATATTCGAGAGTTTAATTGCTCGGATATATAAACCATAATAGAAAAGATCGCGGGGACTATCAAATTAATTTTGCATGACCAGTACACGTTTATAATTATCTTTGATCATAAGAATAATAAAAAGATTAAAAAACCAGAGCCCAATCTAGAACAAATAATTAAATATAGCGATTATAATAAAATTTCAGGAACAAATATACCTATAAAGAAATGAAGAAGTATATAAGATAAATAAAGCAAACACGAGTAGCGTAATAAGAATGAGTCTGCGCCAGATCCTTGACCACCCTACATCTTCGAAAGAAAACGTAGAATTTTGCAAATAGAGGCTTGACAGTACCTCAGTGTTCTATTCCACTAGCATTGCTAATTGCTATTTAAAAAATGACTTGTTAATGAATAATTTTGTAGTTATATTTCAAACTAAAGTAGGTATTGTGTAACATTGAACTCACTTGTGAATAATAATTGATTTTACTCACTAAAAATAAATACGTAAAGTATCTCATTATCTGCTACTATAAGATAAATCATTATTTCTAATAAATAATTCTTAAATTTAATTTTTATAAACTAGTCTGATATATGCAATTTATTTGAAGATTTTCTAAATGTCAAACACACTGTATGAAGGCAGAAAAATTAAATGAATTATTATGTCAAGTAAATTGGAATTCATTTAGATATCTACGTCCATATTTGGTTTCATACTTCCTGTATTATGTATGAATATATAGCATTAGAAATTCCATATTATAATGAGTAACTTCCATGAAATAAGTTTAGAAATCCGTGTTTGACAAGCGTATTAATTAAACGGAAAGTCTTTAAGAAATTGAGACATTAAAACAAATTTTATTAATTAAAGCCATCGAATGTATCGGAAACTCTGGTGCGTGCTAATTAAAAAATAAATGTTAATCAGGTTTAGGCTGAGTCTTGTAGTCGGTAAGGAAGGGATCATAACGCATCAGCAGCAGCCAAGCCGAGACGCGAGATCTGAGTTCATGCGTTCAACACGCATTTTAATAAATTTCAAATTTATAAATCCCGGAGCGTTCGCTCAAACCGTGTAATCTGATGAAACAGGCTCTTTCAGATTCCTCTTTCATAAAAATTTAAACAGACATAAAAAGAGGATGAGATACTTTCATAATCACCAGCGACAAAGAATATGAGAGAGATATATGCATGATCGTGTCGTATAGATTCTGAAGCGAAACATTTTTTTCGGCTACGCTTGTAACCGTGCAATGCACGTAGGCGCCATGGCTCACGGGCGCCGTGAAGATGCCTTAAAAATGTATGTATGAATAAATACTGTTCATAATAGTTATTTGTGTACCAAGGTTCTAAAAGTAATCTTTTTGGGCCGAAACCGAAGTTTGCAGCCGAGGCTACAAATCAGATGAGGCCCAAAAAGAACTTTTAGCCGAGGTGCACACAACATTTTTTGGGCGATTACAACAAGAAATTATGAATTTTCATCCGAAATCAATTTTTGACATCTGTCAAAATTTACTTTACGGCCGCATTTACTTTACGGCCGCATTTACCTTACGGCCGCATTTACTTTACGGCCGCTATTTTTACTCGCAAATTCATTACTTTTTTATTAATATTTGTAAAGGAATAGTTAAAATTTTACTTACATTTGTTATTATATTCTAAAATAATTAATCACATTAATATGAACTATGTAAATCAATAATGAACAAACTAGCGGCCAAAAGTTTTGACTTTGACAGATGTCAAATAAAAATTGATACTTTAAGGTTGCCAGCAGATACGGAAAACAACAATTTATGTACCAGCCGCCTAAAAAATATATTTAGTGGCTTTCTCTGTTTTATTTAAGTATAATTGGTTGGTTATTTTTATGTATTTATTAATACAATAATTTCTCAGTTGAAAAATTAATTTTCTTGGTTCTAATATGGAATATTTAAGTATGCATTAATGACATAAAATATCTGTCTTCCTTGCAAGAAAAATACCAAATTTCTATCTTCTACAACTAACCGTTTTTGAGATATGCGGAAAATTCAAAAACCGTTTAAAGAAAGTATCCTTTTGATACAACCGATTGCAACAAAAAAAGAGACACAATTAAATGTTATAGCAGTTCCTTATAAAAAAAATATCATTCTAAGACTTTGAGTAAAGTGCCCTTTTGGCACTGCCGATTGCAATGAAAAAGGAAGTTGTACAACTAGATGTTATAGTACTCTCGTGTACAAAATTTCAAAATTCTGCGGCCAATCAATTTTGAGTTATGCACGATACGTAGATATAGACGTCAAGACGTCATGTCAAAACTAGTCAAAATGGATTCAGGATGGTCATAATATTTCCGTTATAAATCTGAAAACCAATAATTTTCGATATTCTAATACTTACTCTCCTTTGTGCAAGGAAGTAAAAATAATTCCCACTATTTATGAGAAATTTTTTTTCTTGAAATGCGACACCACTCCCATTTTAATGAATTATTATTACACTACAAAAATATGTCAGCATTTAATAGCGCAGATATAAACTTTTTTAAATTTATATTTCATTAATAATATAGTAATTTATGTATTGCCTTAATTTGTTTTCAAATAAACCGTCTAAAATTTAAAGTTAATTTATTTGAAAATAATTAGAATGTTGAAATTGTTAAATGAATTTGATTTATTTTGTATAAACATTTTTTTACAAAACTGTGTTGTTTTCATATTTTATTATTATTATAATAGGCAATGAATTAGGGGTTAAGATTAAAACCTGCAAATTGAGTCGACTGAGTGTACAATAACAACCCCAGAATATACAAATCACATTCCTGTCTCGCGTTTCCCTCACATCGCAATGTCAATTTATCATTTAACATTCCAAACGGACTAAATGCTTTTAGACCACAAACTGACAAGAAAGTAAACTGTTCTGACAACATTTCAATGTAATATATGTTATTTGTGTCATGGAGGTATTCCTATTTTGTACAACAGTCATGTAATGTTACTGTATCGACATAATTACCTGTCACATTCGTACCCATGATTAGTTCACAAAGCTATTATTGTTTTACCTTCATTCCTTGCGAGCTCATTTTCCAATCATTGATAAATCAGTGCGCAGTAATCATACCCTTCCCACAAAGAAATAAATATAAAATATTACAGATATTTATTTTTTTATAATACTTCTGTTCGTCATCTACAAATTTGTCACAAAGGGGGTAATTAGGTAATTTGTTGTAAAAAAATTTATAAATCAATTTTAAAACCTACATTATGTAAGTTTTATAAGAACGCATTGTTTAATACGTAAGACGCCGAAATATTTAGTGCCTGTGGGCCCAGTGAAGCTTAATCCGCCACTGTATATAAATAAATAATTTTGGGAATAGAATTCCAGGTTAATATTTATAAAGTTGATTATTAACTTGAAGATTTATATTAAATAATTTCATTTCCAATAATATATTATTCTGTCTAATGTAGCGTGAGGAATCCACTAAAATATTTCATAGAAGCGTATACAAATATTTCTATTCTGTTGATTAATTTTTATAGCCATGCATACATTATACGTCTGTTTTAAATTCATGAAACACATTATATTTTTGTGTAGGCTTATATCTTAGACGTGTATACAATAAGAAAATTATAACGCAGTAGAAAGTAATTGAAATTTATTCACACGATCGGGTAGAATATTATCATAATTATACAGAGAGGTTATGTATTCATTTACACTTTAAACTACTTTAAAATAAGCTAAATTATGTGATAAGTATACACTATTTAAACACGCTATACAATTTTGTTTATAATAAATACCCGTAGGGATATTTAACATACTTACTATTTGCATAGAAGTTTATTTGATTTAATGAAACAAAAAACACTTGCTCGTTTGACTAATGAATAATGAAGAACTCTAGTGGAATTCTCTGTAAAAGTATTTATTTGTTACTCAGTTGTAAACCATCATTTATTTCAACTGTTTATTCACCGGCGATACTGGAAAACTAACCTTTACAAGCTAGTTACTAAAATTTACAAATTAGTAGTTGCATTGTATACATTAGTGAAATTTATGTTTTGTTACTGTTATAAATTGTTTTGATGCAACATCAGGATTTGGTATTAATTTTATTTACAAGTAAATTACACGTAGACTATTGTACAATATACGAAAGGTAACAGTTTTATTGCTTCTAGGAAGTGACAGGTTCATCTCAATTCCCCCTACCATCAGTAAAAACTATTTTACTATAATAATAGTAATATCGGTTTATTATTGTTGTAGATCGAGACGAAATCAATCTGTAGGAAGCGTTTAATGCCCTTAATACTCAAATAACTATTTTTTTCTTCAACCGGTTTTGTTTCCATTTGGAGCCTTTTTAAGGAAGTGAACGTCATTATGTAACAACTAACAACCTGAAGTTAATCCGGAAAATGCGCATGTAATATCAAAGCCGGTCGGAATAGAACAAATATATCCAGAATTTACTGAATTCTAGTAAAATTCTTCATTATTCTTTCATTATTGTTATTATTTATTAATAGTATATTACAAGTGAGGTGGGAAATGTTTCATTACAGCCGAGGGCTTATTATATGACCGAGCCATAGTATACACTTCCCCCCCAAGGAATTTTAAAGTATTTCCCACCCGTGAGATTGTCATTGCAGTTAAAAATGACATACGTTTCCAACCTTTGACAGGTTAGGAATTGACATATTACAATAGTGGTTGTGAATAATAGTTATTTATGATATAAGTGTTAAAAGTGACATTTTATGAGTGAGTGGGGAAGTTTGAAACGAGGCGAAGCCGAGTTTAACAAACCCCACGAACGAAATAAAATCACTTTTAACACAAATATCATACACTATTTTTCCTACGACCACAGTTATGTACCTATTAGTAAATAAAAACTAAGCATTAGAATGACATTTATGACAGGTCATGATGTATTTGTTATGAACAACTGAACATAAGACGTGTTAAAAGTAAATTTGTTTTTTACTCTTAACACGTTGTCAATGGCAACGTTTTAAAAGTATTTACTGTGTTATAAACTGTTATTTTTAACTTGCTAAGCAACTGTTAAAAATACTATTTTTAACAGTGGTCGTAGGAAAAATCCATTATAATATCTAAAAGATACTTTGTCTACATTTACTATATAGGAGTCATATTCTATTGTTAGGTTTCCTAAAATATACTAACTAAGCTATGATTGCAGCATATACAATGAAACATTATACGCACCTTTTAAAATAATACATACATATGCTTTGTGTACAATATTTTAAACTACTCGTTATGTATTAAAAGAAAAATCTCTCTAATATTTTATAAAACAAAGTTATGCCGTGGAAACACCAGTATATTTTTTCTCTCTTATAAAAATAATTTAAATATTTTATTATGAGCACAATAAAAACTAAAACAAAATATATTTAGCTGAGCAAGAAAAATGTGTAGATGTTATCGTTGACAATGCAATTAGCATTTCTGGTGTAATATTTCTTTTAAACCCACATTTTCTATTTACTGTTTTGGTATAAATTACGTCCTGGACATTTCTGGATTCGATGTAATTTAGTGCCTGATCTCTAAAGGTAAACAGGTCATTCTAAAGGGTTGTGCGTCCCTTGGCAAAGGGTTCAACAATAGAGTGTTCTTCTACCAACAAAGAGATTTTTTGTAGTGATAACTGCAGGAAATATGACAACTCATGTCTTCTGTTTATGAAATGGCAATAAATAAGTTTAGAGTGTGTGTGGTTGTGTGAATAGGCGCTGCGGTAGGTAACAAGTGACAACTACTTTCGATTTTTTACCTGAGATTTGACAGAGAGGATGTTGCAAGTGTTTGTTTTGAAGATGAGTACAGTTAGTTTTCGAAATTAAACTTAATACCTTGACGTCCAAATATTGTAAACATATTTTTTATACGGAGAATAGAATTTATAAAATCTCATATATCAAGAAATGAATAATGAAGTACATTACGGGTGATATTGGAGTACAGCATAAAAAATTCATTTTCTAGAATACTTCACATTTTTTTTTTAAATTATAACAGAAAAATAATAAAAAGCTTGAATTTTAAATACAAGACTTAAATTTCAGACACCACGAACAAAAAAAGTATTAATTGAAATTTGAACAGAAAATGTATATAGGTATTTGTCGTTTTATTCCGATGCCATTCATTTTAAGTTTCCGCATGCTTTTTGGTTTATTAAACTAATGATGCTAAGTTAAGGATGTTTTCCTTAGATATAAAAATTTTTGCAAGCAAATAGAAATTTAAGAAGATTTTATGAAAATTATGATTTTTTTTTTGTTAAATTGTATTATATGAAATTTATGTACGACAGTGTTTCATATTTGCCGCTGATACTTAAATGGCAATAGGCTCACTTTCTCCCTTTTCAGTATCTTAGTTAACAGATTATGTTGTAGTTTTAAATAGCAGCTGTGATACAATTTTTGTTATTGTGTTATACTCCTTTAATTAAATATTTTTAAGAAATCGGATGTTTTTGGGTTCGGGGCTTTTCTTTTGGGTACCAAACGAACTCGAGAAAAATGCTATCAACTTCAATATTTCTAACAATACAATCATCTGTAGAAAATTATATAACTAATAAAGGAATAGAATTTATTTTCACTTCCAAAAAATTCTATTGGGGTTAATCCGGAAAAATATATATCCCACTAGTCCAAAACATTGCCAGTCTGCCTCTATACATACATCCCGCTATTTCACGCATTTTAAGGAATTCTTAAGAAAAATGAAAGCTCTTTTAGCCAATGATATTGGCAACACTGTAATTAAACAAGGTTTATGATGCAAAAGTTATTATTATTTAGTATTAAACATTGTATTTTTTTTTAAGAAAATTAATTATTTTTATGTAGAACTTTGCGCAAATTTTACAATTACACTTTTTTGTTTGTAAATGTAATTGACTTGAGGTCTGTTTTTTCACCTCTGGTTAAAGTGCCGGTTACCTTAATCATCGATTAATAGAGAAATATCGCATAAAAAACTGACGATATTTGTCAAAAATGCACGTTATTAATTATATCGTTGCGATATTTTTCTTTAAATCGATGTTTAAGGTAACTAGTACTTCAACCAGAGTTGAAAAACATGCCCTTATAGTAGTTTAAAATCTACCTAAAATACCAAGCTCAGCGTGCATATTGACGTTGATATTAATATCCTGTCGAACTAGTGATATTTTCGTGGAATTGTTTTTTGACTATTTCGAGTAAAATTGCGCGCATTTTGGTATTGTCCAGGCATGTGTATGCGGATGCAACAGGTAAAATAAAAGAGTAGAATTTGTGTGTGATCCAATAAGTTTTTTGCGGCTGTAATTAAATGCGCGACACAAGCTCCAACTAACGACAGCGCTTGCATCCGCGGTCGTTATTGCATATTTGTTCAGAACTAATGCAACGTCTTGTTCCGTTGTTTGAATAATAATTATCGTTCGAACGCCATCCTCCGCCTCAAGTGGAAATGGAAACGTGCTGCTTGTTTACGGCCACTTTCAACTCTACAAACATACATCCCGCTATTTCACGCATTTAATCTCAAATGGGATCTACGATTTCATTAATTTGTAGCCCTGTTAAATTTTATTGTCGCCGTAATGATTCCTTTAGCGTTTCATTAGGTATATTTTTAGATTGGGTACTCTTTGATTAAGATATTGTCGGTGTTCAGTATCCGACTGTGCTTCTAGTATTGTTTAGTCAGCGCTCTTACAAATCACTGCAATTCTCATACATTTTTTTGAAATTTAACCATAATTTTTTTTATTATAAGTTATGAATCTTATCAGGACCGTCGCAAGGGTTGAGCAAGGGTGGATACGTAAAGCATGCATCGAGACTAAAGCAGTTAGCGCAGTAAGAGAAAATATATATGATACGAAAACAGCGTACGAATGCTTTAATCGACAAATATAGGATTAGAAAAGAGTAGGAATTTGAAAACGATCTGGTGGACAAAGGTATTGCGCGCTAAATTTAATTTTTAGAATATTGAAATTTAAAAATACAAAATACAATGCATAATCGCTATTGATACGTATACATATTTTCTTAGCGTTTTATTTATGTCTGAATTTAATCATTGGTTTACTGACAATATTTGAATGAGTTAATGTTCAATTAATCCTAAAAATAAATAATTTTTAAACTATGGCAATATTACACCTTTGGCTGATGGCTGAACCTTATACAAAATTGATATAAATTTATTACAAAACGACTACAAATTTTACCAAAAAGAATTTAAAAGTATAATGACAAATTTATAATTAAAATTGGAAATATACCTAATACATTTTTTAAATTTATTTATCAAGGACAAAATACGGAGGATTTTTTCCTGGTTTAAAAAGAATAAACAAAGACTTATTTAAGAAATACTACGTCTCATGAAAGGCTTGCAAATTTGTATGTAATAAATATTGTAACTGTAAGGCAAAAAATTTTAACTTAGACATCCTAGACATATAATTTCTTTTGTCGGATGTCTTCTTAATTAAGCTTTTAAAAATTAAATATTTTTTCTACATAATTGAATTTTCTTTATTTTAGTAATTATTAGGGTTTTTTAATATTTTGAGTGTCCACCTCAAAAAATGTCGGACAGCCTGTGTATCGGAATAATCAAAATCAATTACCAAATAATATGCTAATGAAACAATCAATTGTTCTTTTGGACATCATCATTTTTCTGTACGTTTATTGTACATTGAAGATTTTGTTAATTAATTAGATAGACCAGTTGATAAATTTTTAAAATTATTTTTCACCGATTTTCAGTGTAAGAAATATTTAATAAAATAGAGGACATTTACTCGTATTTCTGTTTTATTGCCTACAGTTACGTACTTATTTAAGTATATTAAGAATAAATGTTGATGATGTAGCAATGTTACATATTATTATCATAGTCTCACAGTAATGATTTCTTTAGCGTTTTTTAAAGTAATACTCTTAAAGTAATCTTAGATGAAGACATTCTCTGGTGCCACTATTTTAAATAGTAAACTTAACGTGTTACTGTTTTACTACATATGAGTACTTATTTAAATATAATAAACATAAATGTTGGTACTGATAAAATCTTAACTTCAGTATGTTATTTATATGGAAACCAAATCAAAACAAATAAGATCATTTAAAACCAGTCTTGCCGTATACTTACATAGTTAAAGTATCTGTTAACATAACCTGTACTTTAAGATGCTATAAATTCTATAAAACACTGCCTACCTTTTTCTTACTGAAAACATATTTCTTTAATTAAATAGTAGATCTTCTGTTTTACGTTTCATTTCAATAATAAAAGTTAAGCAAACAATAACAGTGTTCTTAATTTATTATTTTTCAAACAGTAACTTATAATCTTATGATGCACGGAAAATATTTTCTTTACTAACATTTTTCTTTGTAACAAGCCACCACTTGTTAAGGATTCCAATATGAGTGACAGATTTTAAAAATTCTTTGAACTTGTTCACATTTGACTTACAAGTACTAGTTTCATATGTATTTTCATCAACCCATATCAATGAGAAGAATAAAAGGTTTAATCGACGTAAAGTATTGCTATTGTAACATTTTTCTACGAATCGTAAATGTTCCGTCAAGTAAGGATCTTGTTTTTCCTTTTCTTTTATTATTACTGTGTTTTTTGCTCTACAAATAAAGAAGAAAGGAAAATAATAATAATTTAATGTACCAATATTTTCAATAAAGCAGATTGGCGCAGAAAGCAATGGATAATAAAGTTTAAGTAATTGTTTTCTTACCGTATGAAGGAATCTTTGAAATGTACTTCGTTAGGATTCGTCTTCATTAGTTGCCATGCTACAGTACTAGTAGCTAAAATCTTCATTGTTTTTAAGGGATGGTCCATACATTTTTTCTTTATATTAGTTCCAACATGTTTATAATCTCTTATCACGCTTCTTCCTGATCTCATTAACCAACTATCGTAGAATTTAGAACAATCTATCATTTTTATAAACGAGTAATTGAAAAATCTTATTGTACCTACAAATAAGTACGCTTTTTTTGGAACTTTAGACATTTTGAAAATACTGAATATAATCTACTCCACTGTAAATTCACATCTAGCTTAATACAATCCTAAAAAGAAAAGGAAAATTAGCATCGTAGAAGTAAATTAATAATAATATAACTTTTAAAAGTCTTATCTTAATAATCTTGCTCCTAAAAAAAGTATAAATTTTGCTACTAATGACTTATTGTTTTAAAGATTACATTAGCTCATTTAAATAATAAATAAACATATATTTATAATTTATATTTCAAAGAGACATGAATATTTTTTAATCAATATCTTTTGTCTTTGTAAAAAAAAACTATTAAAAATAACAAAGTACGTACTGCTTTTTAATTATTAACCTTTGTACAGTAGATTACGAAATCTATTATTTTCCTAGTAGTTGTAAGAGGAAATAAAGCATACTTAAGTATAAAATATTTAACACTGGATAAAAAACTACACACTTTCTGAAATTTATTACAATATTAAATCATTAAAACATACACGACACGTAAATAATTTCTTTTCTCTTATTAACATAATAATAACAAATATAAGTTTTACCTTATGTGTGCAATTGCAGATAACTACATATAGAAGTAAATCACCTGTAGATACTTCTCGAGATAATGGATTCAAGCTGCGATTTATAATTATTCAAATAAAAATAATGGAACTTGGTTATACATTGCGTGTGCTTTAAACATTAATTTACAGGAAGTTTGAATATTTCAGTTTATGAAGTGGAACAAGATTTATGATATTTATTTACTGTTTGACATTTTGAATTTTTATAAATGACATTTTTTGTTTTTCATTATTGTCAGAAATTTATTATAACACATTTCATAAAGAACCTTTTATATTAGGACTGGTTTGTGTTTAAAAAATGGCAATTCATTGTTTAAAAGAATATTCTTGATCTATTTGTCAATTTCTTGAGAAATCAATTTTTATCACATATTATTGTAGTTCTGTGTCTGACATGTTCTTAAAAATCTGCTGTCACAAAATTATAAAATAATAATGAAATTTAATTATAGAGGAAAATAATGCATAAAAATAAATTATTGTACATTGTACAAAGCTATGTTTAATTAAATTTTAAAATGAAATTTCCATAATATGTGAATATTTTTCTTTTTGTTTTGTGATATTTGAATTTATTTTTTGATTTGTAATTCTGCAAATAAAATTGTAAAAACATATTTTAAATTTTTGTAGCAATGTTTTCAATTAAAGAAAAAAATGTGCCCGACAGCAAAACTCGTCTTTGTGGGCAATTAGATGTAGAAATAATAAAATACTTTTTAATTTTATTTCTCATAAAATATAAGTTTAATATTTTTTGATACATCCAACTCAACTTAATCTAACCTAACATATTATAATCAAGATTGTTATCAACTTCCGTGTTTAACTGTCAAAATGTTTATTAAAATACTAATTTTTAATCTCAAATTTATATTATGGAAAAAGTTTGTGTAGTACCACTGATTTAAATAATTATTAATCCCTATTTGCCTAACACGTACCTATATTATTAAAACCTTAAAATTACATTAAATTATATTTTAGTATTACCGTTTTATTAGCTGTGGTTTGTTGTACCAGCATCAAAATTTCTAATACCTAAGAAACCACATATTAATTTTCAATACGATGTTTCAAACGCTTAAGAAGTTATGAAGGTCAACTTCACCCCAACAGTTTGAGTATAATTGATAGCTAAAGGTCCTATTAATGTCCTGTTGAAATCTCATCTCAATATCTTAACACGTTCTCAAGTTACAAGGCCTCAAAGCAGGCAACAAAAGTAACTTCCTGAGATGCACCTGTCGCAGTCCCTGACCTATCTCAACTAGAAAACCCCTCCTTGTGATATCAGATGGAATCCCCTTGATTGAATTGTGATAATACTTTCCTTCTAGTTTCAATAGGATAAGGTCAACTGTCAGAATATGTAACTCTTGAACCAGATATCAGATGACAATAAAATTTGATATATACACAAATTCAAGCGTGCTGATACGAGCTTTTTTATTTTTGCCATCCTGTAGTAAAAATAGCTCCCCTATAAAAAAGTGAAATAACCCTTAGTTTTAGTGCTTTACACCTATATATAAAAAATGTGCACAAATATCGTTATTTTAGTCCAATTGCAGGACAGGGAACCTACAGCTTATAGTGGGTTCCGAACCACTTGGACACAGCGGTATTTATTTTGGTTATAGGTTAGTCGTCTCTGGGATTTGAACCCCAGATCTCACACTCTGTACAGCGAGTTGAACAGCGCTAACCAACTAAGCCACTACTGCCCGTTTTTCTACATATTGACTTTTTCTCTTCTTAGCAAAAATTAATCTTCTATAGATTTTTATAAATTTTGTACACTTATGAAAATAATCCGGAGAATCGATTACCGTGCAGTACAAAAGTGATCACCTCTTAATGTGATGATGAGAGTCCAAAAACTCCAATGGCGTCCACTAAACTTATCCATTATTTTTTTCAATGCAGATCATATTTCAAACTTTCTTTTCTTAATTTATGTATCAGCTATCAAAAAAATTAAAGCTTGATATACCTATGTAAAAATATTTAAAGAAGTCGATTCTCAACCCGGAATGTTTGTTCAATCTTTAATTTTGAGCGTAGCAACCCTTAAACCTTAAGTTTAATTTTTTGATGTACTTTTCAACATAGGTCTATAAAAAAATATACTCGTGACAAAATAAATTTAAAACTAGTGTACCCTTCTAGAAATATATAAGACATTGAAATATTGTTACAAAAAGAAGTACAATATTTAGTTTTAGGTGTAATACTGATGCAGCCGTTAAATTTATTAAAATATAACTTTACTTTTTCAAAGATAAACTTTATGAGTATCCGTCTGATAATGATAAAGATTAGTGCTAATTGAAATTCTAGCTATTAAACACTTTTATACTCGAATATCGGATCATAAAAATAAAGCGAATTAAACTTTAAACAGGCATAATTGATACTGCATCTAAAATACGGTATTATATTTTATTATTCAAACTGTATGTAAGTACGCAGTAAAGCTAACTGAACTCCTAGTTCATTGCAATAAAATACCAAGTTTATAGGAAAAATCTAGCAGAGATGATTAAATATTTTTAATTGTCTACATGATTCGTAATTTATGTGACAGTTTTATAGGGAAAAATGTGTTAAATAAAATGATCATTCTTTACATGGGATAATCCTGTTTTTTATTTCACATAAAATGTGGAATCCCATCAGAGGAATATTACACATGACAGCATAGAAAAAGAAAGAGAAAACTTGTTTCGGGATGAATATTAATTTGTCAGAAATTAGGGTCAGCAAGAATTAATAAATTAATAATCTGCTTTTATTAAAACAGGCACCACATTAAAACGTATCATAAATGAATCCTTAATTCATAAATTATATCATAATAAAATGATTTGTTTTTGAAAAAAAAAACATTTTCATGAGAAATTTGAAGAAAATGACACTTAAAACTGGAGGAGTATCATATGCAGATGACCTAGCAGTCGTAACAAAAAACGGAAAGGTGATGAAAGCAATGTTAAAGGAAATAATAAAAGAATGAAGAGAAATACTGCTGGAAGTAAACGACACAAAGACGAAAATAATGATAATAGGAAAAGAAATATAAGATAAACAAATTAATGTAGCAGAACACACTTTCGAACAAGTGAACAAATTTAAATATTTGGGAGTGCTGTTAACAAATACTGAAAAAGTAACAGCAACAAATAAGCATTTTACTCAAATAAGAAACTGTTGACAAGCAAAATGTTAACAAAAACCACAAAAATGGGAATTTACACCATAATAACAGCGATAAACACTATAAGCAGCCAAAACAATTACAATGACAAAGAAAGATGAAAAACAAATGAGAATAACGGAAAATAATAAGAGCTATATTAGGACCTAAAAAGATATCAGAACACTAATATAGAACAGGAATGAATCATCAGATCGAACAGTAATTAAAACAAGAAGACATTATAAAAAAAAACAATAAAATGGCTCGGACAGATATGGAGAGCAGATGAACGGGACCCAATAAAATCAGCAATGCAGAGGTGTCTAGGCATCAAGAAAAGACAAGGACGACCAAGATCAACATGGATTAAAGATGTAAAAATCGAATTGAAATTAGAGGCAATCGCAAATTAGAAAGATAAAACATCAGATAAGATGAAATGGATAATAAATAGCAAAGAAATTTAAAATAGAACAAATCATCTGTTTTATTGGAAAAATTTTGGTGTCATTTATTATAACTTAAAAAATGAAACAAATATGAGTTGATATTTTTTAACAACTACCGTAATAGTATAATAAATAAAAAATAGTACTTTTACTTAACATTTTACATATTCAATAAAATAAAATATAAGTTTTTGACAGAATATAACATATAAAATATTTAACGTGGCATTCCTACTTTTTCCGGCCTAGGGCGGCAAACAGAGTTTCTGGGTCTACTATTAGTCCTATTGAACGGAGGCGCAAAAAATCAATTTTTTTATTAGTTTCATCGTGATCACAAATTTGGAATGAGTTTACATGGAAATAGTTAAATGCGTGTTTGAAATATATTTTAATTAAAAAAATGAGTACAGCCATGAATGGTACAGATGAAAGTAAAATGTAATATGAGGAATTGTGCAAAGCATGTGCCGAATTAATTCATACAGAAGATTACTCTTTGTTCAGCATCCACTCGGTGCGTTTTCAACTTATCGCTTATTAAATTTTTATTAAATTTTCGGTAGCTAGGGACAAACACTGAAACAGCATTTAAAATACTTGTACGTTTATCGTTTAATTAAAAACTAGTAGCGCACGAGGTTGGAATTTTTGTTTCTCGTGTGTTGCAGCTAATGAAAAATCCAGAGATCGCGTTATACTCATTCAAATAAAATGTTCAGAACGGACAGCGGGTCGAGGCACTGTCCCAAATTGTTGCAGCGAATTAGCTCGGATTTTATTAATTTTACTACAGACTACAGATTCATATTAACTTATATGAATTCCTTTTTCACCTTCTTGCAAAAAAAATAATAAAATAATAATGAAATCGTAAGTGTGTCTCGAGATGGTTATAAAGAACAAGAATAAAAGATGTACAATACTTAATTATTTATTTGTATTTTTTTAATTATAAATTTTTGTTAGTGAATTTTATACATTTATCGTAGATTATAGCTTTTTGAGGTAATTTATGTATTAATTTTTAGTGACCAAAAACATTTATTAAAAAGTGAGTAAAATACTTCATTATACACAGTATTCTTTGTTTTAAAATATAATAACAAAATTATTCATTAACAACTCATTTTTTAAATAGCATAACTATATCAATTGAGTTCTGACTTTCCCTCAATAATGTGGTATTTTTTTATGAACGTTACTTTTATAAATTTGAACATATTTCATATAGCAACAGCAAGCCACTATTGTCAGATAAAAAGTCTGATATGACACGTGAGTGAAATGTCATTTTACATTTGTGTTCTGCTTATGTTTCTGCTTTGTGATGCTAACCAATCTCCTTACTTACTTATGTCACTCACTTATAATATTTTCTATAGTTCATATTTAATGTAGTATTTCTATTAATTTTTTTTTTTTTTGGAGTACTGATTATTGTCAAATTTTTAAAACATTCAAACGTTTCATGGTAGAATTTACATAGGTTATGCTAATATTATAAAAATCTAACATTGGTGTGTCATGTTAAATATTAAAGGTGAATATCTTTTTATATTTTTCACCCTTTTCATTGTTTATTTATAAATGTTTTATTCCTTGTTCAAAAATTATGAAAATTAGGTAATTTAGTATTTTTATTATTTAAGGTATGAAATATTTTTTGATTGTGAATGAAATAAATGACTATTTTATCAAATTAAAGTTAATTAGAGATACGATTTAATTAAATTTAAAGTGTAAAGTCTCCCGACAGTTCCGGCGTCTGGATTCCATGTCTAGTTTAAGATAAAGCCGCAGATAAACGGCATTTCGTGTTGGGACGAAGAGTCGGTGTGATTTGATAATTTAATGCTAACAAACTATCAACCTGTTCGTCGAACTGGAAGTATTGATGAATTATTAGATCTAATGGCGAGGATATCGATCCCAGCTCTTCTGGGAATCCTAATTTATATTCTCAGGACGATATGTAATGTGAAGCCATCCATTTTTAATACGTAATTGAATTGTTATAATTACTCGAATTTAACTCAAATCAGAAGAGAATACTAAATTAATTTTGTAATGCACCAAACAAAACCATAAATTGAAATTAAACATGCAACAGGCAAAATATTCTGCCTCATTTGAATTTGAATATGAATACCTCAAGAAAAAGAAACAAAACTAAAATTTATTTGTATTTAAATAAGAAATTATTTTAATGACGTTATAAGGGTTGTTAATGAATTCATATAATATATCTTATGGAATGCATATGACTGTGTTTTCGGCTCGTACAGTAATGATGTGGATCGAATTGTTTAAACCAGTTTTTTATTCCAGTTCAACCAGAAGTCAGGTGCATCTGTATCTAAAGCTTGTATCACACAAATACATTAAAAAATTCAAGATGTGTTTTTCTTATGTAAATATTTCGCTGTCTGCTTTAAAATTTAGGAATGCACTAACCCTTAGTATAATAAACATAATTGGTCAGAATTTATTACATTATTGATTCATATTACGTCCTGTTATTGAACATGGGGGATATATATAAAGATGTAGTCATCCTTAATGTACAGGTACATGTTCTTGAGGTACTAAATCTGGTGTTAATTTTACTCCATATATATACAGCAGCTATAAAGACAAGACATTTTATTATAATGCGTTTTACGTGCGTGTAAAAATCTACGGAATGCGTAGTGCACAATTGCATGCATATATAAAAGATAAATACATACCTATATTAAGATATGCATATGTCACATTAGCTTTTAATTGTATAAGGTTATCTTAATTTAGAAGTGAGCAGTAACATAAATATATTAAAATACAATGTCTAAATAATTAGAAAAATTATACTTTCTTCATGATTTCTCATAATTTCATGACAAAATGTAATTTCACTAAAGATATTTTTTATATTTTACGTTCACAATGAAGTCATTGTGAAACACAGTTGCTTATCTAAAATACCTTTAATTTCGATCCGCAATTTTATGTTTTACAAGGTTATTACTAGATGACATTTACTAAAATTTTATTACTTTTATAATTAATATGAACTTTCAAATAATTAAATAAATATCAGTCCAATGTTACCAACTAAACATTTCGTAAAAAAGCAGCAGCTTTTTTTTAATATTTTAGGATATAAAAGACGCATAATTTAGAAAATAGTATAAAAGACTCAAGGAAATAATTAGTTCTGAGTTTTACATTATATTTTTTCCGAAATTATTAATTACAAACATAAATAAATAGCATTACGTATTTGTAAAACGTCAGCTAGCTATTGCGACGGGGATGACTATGATAACAAAAGTACTGCCAAAGTGTGATATATTCGTTTATATAATTTTCATTATTGTTTGCATGTGTTTAGACGAGGTCTGCATGTGATCTGCATGAAATCTGATAAATTATTATCAAAGGTATATAATTAATAGATTCCCCAATAATATTATAGAATAATATGTTAGTTATTTCACCAAAAACCGTGTAATTATATCGCTATAACTATGGTGTTTTTAGATAAATAAAGTAGGTCATACAACACAGGTTGGTTAGAAATTAAAATTCACTGTTTGTTGGTTCTTATTGTATTTACTACGTTATAACCTTCTCTGCTCTTTTTTTTTATTAAATGCCATTTTAAAATGTCAACTGTCAAAATAGTTATTTGTGTATCAAGGTTCTAAAAGTGATCTTATTTGGCCGAATCCGAAGTTTGAGGCCGGGGCAAAACAGAGGCTACAAATCAGATGAGGCCATAAAAGAACTTTTAGCCGAGGTGCACACAACATTTTTTAGGCGATTATAACAAAAAAATTATGAATTTTCATTCAAAATCTATGTTTGACATTTATCAAAATTTACTTTACGGCCGCATTTACTTTACGGCCGCATTTACTTTACCACCGCATTTACTTTACGGCCGCTATTGTTACTCGCAAATTCATTTATTTTTGCATTAATATTTGTAAAGAAATAGTTAAAATTTGATTTACACTTGTTATTATATTCTAAAATATTAATAATCCCATTAATATGAACTATCAAAATCAATAATGAACAAACAAGCGGCAGAAAATTCTGACTTTGACAGATGTCAAATAAAAATTGATACTTTAAGGTTGCCAGCACATACGAAAAACAACAATTTATGTACCAGTCGCCTAAAAAAATCTATTGTATATTTTATATCAATTATTAAAATAAAATCTTATGTCACAGGTGCGCTACACATTTCTCACGTGACTTATTTGTAATGTAACACACTTGTACTATAAATAACTATTAAGTAATGCTAAAATATAATACCATTAAAATATAGACTACATAATTAAAGTCAAATTTTGACATAAGTGTCTGTAAAGTTTTTCTTTACCTTCTATTTTGGCTAACTTCGTTGATTGATATCGTTTACATTGATATCGATTTCGTAAAAAGTTATTTTATTTTATTTTCTATCATTTGCTTGGACTTTTGATATTAGAGTACAAAAATAAACTTTAAATTTCATTTTGCCTGCAAAAACAATATATTTGAGTACCTATATTTTATTTACATGGTTGAAATCAGAAAAAAAATCTCAATTAAATAGAAAAAATAAGAGTACCATTTATAAAAATGTATCTTTGCGCCATTGCTTAAGAATAAGCGTAAAAGAAAAATATTTTATTCATTAATTGATATTGAGACAGTTCATTCTCTCTAACTTTCAACAATATATTTAAACAATTGTAAAATTTTATTATCTTCGAACATATAACATTCTAAATTTAAGTATTATTATAACCTGTATCTGTTGAGGATAGGCGAACTTTGGCAGTCCAAATTGTACGATAAATAAATTCAATTAATACCTTTATAGCCTAATGAAGTTCCAAAAACCAACTATCAACTATGTCAGCTGTAATAAAAATCAGTCCTTAAACAAAGCTAGTAAAAGTAATGATAATGTGGTAGTAAGCAAATTTTAGGATATGTTGATAGTAAAATTAATATCCCTTACATCTGCATACATTGGAAACTAATTTCGTAGAATACTACAGAACAAAAACATTTCATTTATAGTTGCAGATGAAGTTGTGTGAAATGAAAACAGTAAAACCGTATTGAGCTGGCCATAAGCAGCCAGTTTCCAGTACAGATAAAAGTCGCGAAATATAAATTTACATATTATTGAAATCGCTGTGTCCATCCATTCCTTCGTAAGCATTCGGGTTATATTACTCCTCCAGCCTGCGCAGTAATAAAACCCAATGAACATGTTGAAGATTTTCATTTTACTGTTCCACATGTTGCATTTGTCACGTGAGCAAGTTGGATTTATTGCCATCTAGGATTTGACTCGGTCATCTAAACTACAGAGAAAAGTCGGAGAAACGAGAGAACTTATACCAACAGTTGAATTTAATGAGGGACCTACTTTGTAGCACAAATAATTGCACATACTACGCGCATATAGTTTTATTTCTGACAACTGTAATCTCCAGTTTTAAACAGATTTTAAGACATGATAAATTTTATAACATCCAAAGCAGTTAACAGCAAATATTTTACTCGCAGAATCTACATGGTAAAAGTATAAAATGTATAACATAATATTTCAAGCTGTGAATAATAAAATGGATAATAGCAAAAAAGATGTTAATAGTTGTTTTGTTTAGTAAAGTTTGACAATTATTTGAAAAATTAGCATATTTAGGTACATATATTATAAATTATTGATAACTTAGTACCATTTCTTTATTTGTGTATTTAGTTCGGTATTAGGAATTACTCTAAATGTTCAATTAAACATGTTAGCTTTATGTCAATTATGAATATTAATTGCTTTACTAATCTAAGTAATTATTTGCAAAAAGTAGAGTACTTAATTAGTAATTTAAATATTAATATACTACAACAAAAAATAGATGTAATCATGTTTCTTGTGTACTGATTTATATGTTCTAATAACATATTTACAACATATTAATATAAATTTGCCATCATGTCTTCAAGCAACATTGTAGGTGTGGTAAATATGCATTTATGGTTAAGATATTTGTATACCATATTTGTAGTTATCTAGCATCTTTAGTAGTATGGGAAAATAACTTTAAGATATCTGCTACTTAATAATATTTAAATATTAGTTCCAGGTATGTATAAAATAAATGTACGCAAACTTACAGGTATGTATATAGGGGTACTGTAGAATACAATTTGACTAATTTAATTATTGTAAGGTCAAGAGTGAAATATGAAAAATGTAAGTACAATTAACACTATATTATTACTGTGAGGGTACCTCTCTTAGTTGCTTGTTAAACCAATTAAAAATCAATTTAAAGCCTGTAACTTGGTAATTTACTTCTCCCGCACGAAAAAATAATTACACTTTACAACTCGAACCATAAAACAAAATGAAACAATTGACATAAAACTAAACAGTTCTCCATGAAAATAAATTGTCTTTTCAGGCGTGTTAACATCGTTAATTATTAGAGTTAAAACCCCATAAATCCAAATTAGTAGCTGCCCAAAACCCATCGCCACATTTCGATTCTCACAGTTTGGAAGATGCTACGAAAGGTGAAAAGAAACAGAAATGAAGTATACTAAGTATTTAAACATGGGAAAAATGTTATTGTTATTTATTTATATTACATATATTTTGAAATTAACATACTTCTCTAAACAAAACTGATGGGTCAGTAAGAATTAAAATTTAACATTTTCAACAAAATTTTAAATATATTTTTCGCATTTCCTTCCGGTATTACTAGTATTACAGAATTCAAAATCATCCAAAAACTCTTTAGGCCAGCAAAATGTAAGAATACAAACTTAAATATTTTAGTATTATATTCCGACAAAATTTTTAATTTTACTTTTCTAAAAATATAAAATGTTATTTAAAAATCACAATTTTTGATTCATTATTCATATTATACTTGTGTTTTACGATTACGATTACTTTAATTGTTCAAAACTAACTCACATTCCATTTATTTTTTAGGTTAGAATAAATGTCACTATTTATTTTTTTTCAATAAAACAAGTTGTTTATGTATCAGTGCTGCCGCGAGCTTTCATTCGAATGTACTATTCATTTCAGTAAAAATGTACTGTAAATGTACTATAACTAGTGATTGATTTGCTGTCTCTTATTAGTTTGCGGAGTAGAAAAATATGGAAATGGGAACGTATTTTCTATGCCAAAAAGAGATATTAAAATTTAAATAAGAGAATTATATTATTTAAAAAAATAACACGTCAAGTACTCGGTTTTACATAAATAGAATAGAATAAAGTCGCAGTCGGGGATACACACTTTATTTAGATTCAGATTCTAACGCTACCTATTGACGAAGTTATCAAATATGAAACGGTATGCAGCGTCATCTATCCGTACATCTATTGTTATTTTCAAGCTCATATTTTCTTTAGGACTGTAATGTACCATAAATGTACTAGATTTGGGAAATTTAATGTAATGTACTAGAAATTAAATTATTTTAATGTAGATGTACTGTTGTACTTTTCAAGCCAAAATGTACTGTAAATAGTACATTTGTACTAGAACGGCAGCACTGTTATGTATCCATTACCCAAATGAATCAAAAATTTTATCAAAATAAAAATCTGTAATGTATACAATTTTGAATAATAATAATGTTTCTTTAATAAATGTCATCGACGCAAAAGATCTTATGTATCATATGCCCAGAAACTCTTTTGCGAGTTCTTGCATTTTCATCTCGAACTGGCTCTCGGAAAAGCTCAGTTTCTGGACTAGTAATACAATAACTATTGCGTTCCCAAGCTATTTCCAATAAAAATTGAATCTTGAAAAGGAAATTCTTAAATTTAAACCGTAAAACTTTATTTCCACACCTAAAATATTCCAAAAGCACTTCTTTTTGGGTATATATAGATAAATATCATTGAGCTATGAGCTACTTTCAATTTGTCAACAGAATCAATTTATCTCTTTTCGTTTATGAGATATTTGCTCGCAAAGTACTTGACCATTCAATTCTATGAGAAAAGTTACGTAAAGGAATGTTTTCTCCACATACGTATAAGTTCTTTGTAACGATTCTGTGATAAATAAGGAGAGAAATATATAAATTTCGATTTTTTTCAAGTAAATATTGATATGCTAATTTCAAATTATTTCTTTTAGTATTAGAGACTATTTTCTGTTTTTATTTGAAAGTTCAAAAGCTGTGCATTGATATTAACTTAAGTTCAGAAAATAAAAAAAAAATGTGAAATAAGTTTATGGGCGAAAATGTTTTCTTATATTTCTAATAATCGTTCCAAAGTCGTACGTACGTATGTATGAAAATTTTGAGGATAACTATCTCATGAACTGAAAAAGATAATTCAATTAGGTATATCTAAATTTTCACCGCAAAGTTTTATGGTTAGAACTTAAAAAAATCTAATATTCTGGAAATAAAAGTGTGAGATATTTTTGCAGTCATATAAAACAATTATTATATAAAGATAAACGTATTTTGCGAAAGAACATTACAAAGTGTTGTGTCTAAGACGTAGGCGACCCAGTGAACCGAATGTGTTTCAATATCTCGTAAGTGCTGGCCTCTCTTTCACAGCAGTTGATGACGTAAATAACTCTCAGGTGCCGCATCGGATGCTCCAAGAGGATGGAATATTTTCCAGGTTAATAACTGAAGGAGAATGCGCGACAAATTTATAGTCTGATAAATTCTATAGGACGCGAATAATTCTAAATTATTACATGGAAAATAAATTTTAAGTATTTTCGATAAAATTTTGATGATGGTAATAGTTTCCTAAAGACGTTTCAAGTAATGAAGATTTCTTCGTCATTTACTTTTATAGCAAACAAAAAGGCGAAATTATTTTCCTTCATAACGATCTTATGCCTTTTATCTTTTTTATTTCTTTACAGAAAATTGAAATAATTGTTTTTACTATAATATCGTTTTTGTGTTTATATTACCAAACTTTAGAAATAATAAGTAATTGGTACTTGTACTTAGTGAAATATTATGAGTCTCCATAAAATAAATTAATGACTATTAAGTTTAAACCGAGATGTAGATCTAGGTTGCCTATTTTCACTTTAGAAGTGAATTTTATTATTGAGTTGAGTTACATGTATATTTGCATTTTACTGGTGAAAATATGCGATATAGAAATGTAGCCGGTGTACTTTGGATATGAATATCAGACGGAGGAAATTTGAATTGAAATTCTTTATGTAAACACGTAGAAAGTTTGAATGTTAACTTACTTAATTCCGTTGTTCCTCGCAAAAACCGCTTTCAGCTTCGAGAACCAATTTGGATATTGTTTGTTTAATACGAAAAGAAATGCACTCTCCAAGATGATACAGTGTATCTCAAACACTTATCTCTTAAATTCTTTATAAAAAACTAGAGGCCCTCTGCTACGAATGTACAATTTTTTTAATGTTTTATAGTTATTTGAACTATAAGAAATGTAAGTAAATTACAACATTTCAATTAATACTAGGGCGAAGCTTACGGAGCCGAAATTCATGTTACTGTACGAGAATATTTGTAGTACTTACATTCTAAGTCGCTTATTATATTTTTCGCGTACCGGCAACAGTTAACTAAGTAAATAATGTTAAAGTATTACATATAATCTGTGCCACTTTACAGTTCGAATATATTTATTTGCAACTTTTATAGTTATCTTTGCCTGTAGCTAGAGAATCAAATGAAATTAGTATGATTTTCATAATTACCCTACTGCTACTAGTAGGATGGTAATTTTCTGTAACACTTTGTTGACAAATGGTAACTAAATTATGTTATCACGATTAAGGTTGAAGAATTAAATTAAGATTACGTGAAGAATGGTGCGAAAAAATTATAATACCCACTGTTGCAGAAATAATTATAGTTAGTTCACTTTGAACGTGAATATATTTTACACTAATCCATATCAAAAATTACGGTAAACTTTAAAATGATAATCATTCATTTCTTAATATGTATGAAAGATAAGGATTTTTTAAGTACAGCCATTTAAAAAATAATAGAATAAATAAATAAAAATTAACATTTTTTTATAGGAATTGGAATATGACGCAGTTTAACATTAAATTAGTAATGAACATCTACTATTATTTTCAAATTTTAAAATATTATTATTACATCTTCTTAGAAAAGAAATGTACATACAGAAAGTAAAAAACTGTAATACTATTGTTTATATAATAATAAAAACAAAAAGACAACATTTCATTTATTGTTCGTGATATCACTTTTAAATATAGATATTAATATGCACATTTTTAATGAAACGTAAATATAATATACGAAAAAGTATACATGGCTTACATGAATAATAATTTTTAAAAATTATATTATAACATTTTAAACCGCCGGACATGTAAATTATTATTATTTTTAAAATTGCTCCGTTTTCTTTGGTGAAATAAATAACATATTTTTAGATTTTATGTTTTATATAACATATTTTAATTTCAAATAAAACCGTTGAGTAGTTTCCAGAATTATTTATAATTATTTTAAAGAGAAATGTTTCGGCTATAATGTGATTTTAAAAATCAAAAGCCTACAGTACAAGTTGTTGATGTTTATTTCCGACTGAATATAATTATTTCTCCGATATATGTATGAACTTTCTTAATAACATTACAATTTGTAATTTGTCACGGCGGTAATAAAACAACAAAACAAATTATTCATAGTAGATATTAATAACGATATATTTTTATAAAGGTAGGCTTATCACGTTTTATTTTCCAGACACTTTAGCTGACTTGGAGACTGCACGTCATGTGTAATTTTTATGTGGAAAAATTCAGCAGTTAATTCACTAGACCACTGATCTGTAATATTAAGAAGAAAATTAGTTGAATAACACTTCATCAACTTTGTTCACAAATTGAAGTCAGCGAATTACTGTTCCAATTTTGGAAACGGTTAAGTAAAAGCAACAGCAGTAATTCGATAGGGTTTGAGAGGCTCTGCATCGGTTCGAATGCAGTAAGGAAAGGAAAGAATTATTTATCCACGAGTAAACAAGACTCGAGCTCGTGTTGCTCTAATCTAGAGTGCCGTGTTCACGGATAAATATGCAAAATCCGAAGTGGTTTGTCGAAAGCTGCTAACGCTCTACATTACCGGCACAAAAACCTTCTGTATCAACACTAATCATATCAAATTCACATTGTTCATTGGTATATTGCAAAAGATTAAGAACGGTTAATATTATAATTTTTAAAACTCATATTCGAATCTAGAATCCAGTCAATCAATAATTTATTAAAAACATTTAAAATTGCTCATTATACGAAAAAATAATTCATTTGTATTTTTCTAAAAGAATTTGTCCATGTTTTAAAATATTATTTTCATATTTTTACGTCTTTGTAAATATAAAACGGCATGACCTAAATAGAATTAAATATCACGTTAAATAATTTTCGTAGAATTTTTAATTAAAATCATGTTGTTTTTCTTTTAGTAGTAAACTGTATTACTTGAATATTTTATATAATTCAATACATTTATATCATGTTTTATTTTCAAGTTATTAAAAAATTCCATCTCAAAATGAATTTATTAAAACGTAAAATATTACATATTTTAATATAAATATTTCGCGTTAGTGAATGTTATTATCCATGAAGTTTTATCCTCATTACAAGTTAGATATGTACACATAAATCGCATAAAATCAGAACATGGAATTAAAAACACAACTCTATTAAATAATATAGGTTAAAAAGTTTTACAGAATCTAATAAACTAACTTTTTATATAAATTGGTATTCAAAGTAACATTAAAAACATAGTGAAACATCAAATACTTTTCATAAATTTAAGAAGACGTCGGTATAAAAAAAAATTGAGTATTACGTATAAATACTTCTAGTAAAACCTTAGAGATTTTGACTGAATTAATTAAATTAATTTTATTTAAATATGTGTTATTTGAAGTATGAAGATTAATTAGGAGTTTTCGTTAGAAGGGGACAAATTAGCAGGTGTCAATTGAGCTTGGGTAGAATTGGGCGTCGCCGTCTCAGGATTAGCGAAGTTCCGTCGCGGCGCTTTTATTTGGATTGTGAGTTAAGGGTTGTTTTACACTTGTTACCGTCTTAGTTGGTCGGTCTCTTTCATTGGATTTGTTTAGTTGTGTTGGCAGTTGTTTCGCTTAGAACAAAACCTTGAATTAGGAAAGTCGACAACGAGAAACAAATCTTTTTTACTAATTAATAAGTCTGGAAAGTTTGTAGGAAAATGGTAATTAGTTTGATCCTGGATCTTGAAATTTTAAATTACAGAAGTTTTATTAATAAATTGTATTCATGGAATACACCAATTGAAAAGTAAATTCATTCTTGCAACAACTGTTTTTTCCACAAAAAAGTTTTAAATTCTTTACTCTAAGTCTAATTGAACTTTATTTAAAAATATATATAATGTGATATAATATAGAATTGGAAGGAGTGTTTTACTGTTAGGGAGTGGATTAGCCAGACCAAGAAACAAATCTTCTATTATTAAGCAATAGTTATTTGTGCTGCTAAGTAGGACAGTTGTTCTTTTCTGGTCCGAAGGATATGTATACGGCAGAGACGCAGTCTTCCTACCTAGCAGCACAAATAACTATTGCTGAACTCTTGCCAATACTGAATAATTTGACATTTAACTTAACCTCAATGACATTTCTGAAATTGATTACTAACATTAGAAAATAAATAAGAACAAAAAACAATCATTAACATATAAATAAGGTTAGCAATTCTGTTCTATTACTTACAGAATATATAATAAAAGTTCCTACAATCTAACATATCAAAATTATCTAAAGTTACAATATTTTAAGAGCATGTTGACGTGTATTATTTTGGTTATTATTTCTAACGCATTAAACGCCATCTGTTAGTTAGTTAGGGAATAGTGAGATTTTGTAGGTCTGGATCGGCAAATGTCTATTTTCTTGCGCACGCACACGCAGGAAAATCTTATTTTCAATATGTGTATCATAAAAAGAATATTTACACGACTGTAATTTACGTGATTTCACAAATAAAACAAATACGAGTGCAAACAAAATATAACAAACCAAACTAATAATAAGGGGAAAAATCAGGCGAGTATGTACATTCTAGTATTATGCTAGAGACTGGTCTTCTTAGACGTCTCGCCTTAACGCAAATTATGATGCTCGATGTCCATAAAAAATTGACAGAAAACTTAAACCTCGATGATATAATGAAAGATTTCATATCTAAATCATATGAGTGCAAGCGAATTTTCGGCCAGGTTTCTTAATTTATTGTAAGTTTATTGTAAATCTTTTATAATATAACTAATAAAACTGTTTTTATTAAATGATTAATAAAAAAATGATTAGTTATAATTCTTGCTCCAAGAACCTTTTTTCCCTATATAAATTTTGTATTGAGAGAGGGGGGCGGAGGGATTTTTGCCCAACTACAAAATATTTTACTCCCACGCCACTATCTCGACGGTAACTGCCCTCTCCAGCAGGATGATTTAATCATTTCTTACAGAATATAATTTTTTGATACAATATTTTGCAGATTTCTGGTTCAAATTCAGTTGTTTATGTAAATAAAGACATAGTTTATTGGCTTGTTACATATATAATACATATTCAACATTTATTATCATGTAGAGTGCGTCGTTTGTGCAGCAAGATATTACGGGAACTTATGTTTAATTTCTCTCTTTGATCTTTGCAGAGCTAACCGATTATCCGAGCTACACAGCAGGAGATTTACGATCCTCCAGGACACTTCCTGCTAGCAGGAATCCCAAGCAGCGTACTTAACGTCGAAGGCGTATCAATATTACTTCAGTAATGCAGGTACTGTTAATTTATTCATGAAACTATTAAGCGATATTTATGTCATCGCTTCTCGAATTAGTTTAATGATTTTAATCATAATGGACGATGGGTAATGAAGTACATGATTTATACCAAGAAGTTATTTGATATTTTTATGGTTTTGTTCGCACGATAAATAATAAATTAAGGCTGAAGAGATAATTGGAACGTAAAATCATGATATAGTTCATATCTAAATGCAAAGAAGTTGTTGAGAAAATAAAATTGTGTGTGTAAATGTAACCAGTGGCGGCTTGAGGATCGGATAAAAGGGTAGGCGACAAAATAAGCAATATAAAAAATGAATATATGTGAGTAAATAAAATATCATTTAAATGTTGGTTTATGTTGAAAAATCTAATTTTGAAATACTGTTCGATGTTAAGAATATTTTAAAAACAAGTTTCTAATAACATTTTTCTCTAAATTTTACCAAAAATGAAATGTTATAAAAGTACGAACGACACATTTTCTGTAGGTAGACTATCCTCCTGACACGAATGCAGTTGTTACTAAGGTCTATTTCCAAGGTTTGGTCCTCATGTTATCAATTTTTTCTGCAAGAATTATTAAACTTTTATCCAGCATCTTTGTCATATAAATATAGTACCAGTGGCGTAGCCAGGAATTTTGGAAGGGGGGGGGGGGCTTCAAAATTAGATTAGGTTACTTAATACATAGGTGTGTATATCTATTTATTTATTAAGAAAATGTAAATAAATGGATATACATGAATATTTTATTTTAATTCGTCAAGGAGGGGGTCCGGACCCGTAATCCCCCCCCCCTTGCCTACGCCACTGCATAGTACAGATAAGACTTTTGTTCGCTGTCTCATTATCATGTTTTACAGTAGGGTTTATATGATATCTGCGTCCAACTAACGACAAAAATGAAATAGAAACTATAGTGTAATTATAGGATAACGGATATTTTTAAATATTTAAAAAAATTATGTCATTCTTTAAGGCTATTTTGGTGTCGATAATTTGTTCTTTATTGTGAATTGGTAGTAGTTTCTTTAGTTTAATCTATAATACTTTTTTATATTTCATCATTATTATTAAATAAATGTTTACTCTTTGAATTTCGATAAATAACAAAATTCACAAAGTTTGGCTTGTAGGTAACAACTTGGGAAATCACACGATTTCAGTCGAAAAAATGACATCATCAATTCGCCTTTTCTACTTGGTACATCACATGTTTACAATTGAAGACGTGAAATCAACTGTTAGAAACAAACAGTACACTTGTTTCTCGATTTGGCAGTAATTCGTATTTATTTACTAAACTAAAACAGGAGGTGATACGGGGTAAAAGAAACCCTTAAGCATCCCTTTGTACACTAAGGACTGAACTCCGTACGTAAACCATCAACAAACTGCTTCCAGTCTGGCAAACTTGAGCAACTAGACACAATAGTACGGCGCAACCTTCGCCTTGCCTTGCTAAGGACCAAATAATTGAGTTATCCGGTGAATTGACCACAATTAGTCTGATACGTCACCTATACCAGTGCGAGTAACCGTATCCTGCGAGGAGCACTCAGACTCGCGCTTGTGTATGAATAGTCGTGTGGAAGTAATTGGAATTCTACGAGGATGGGACCAATTATTACCGCGCCATAGCAACGGAATTTTGCTGTTTTGGAACCCAAGTTTATCATATTACAACTAAATTATTTCAAAAACAACAACGCTAATCTGAAATGTAATATTTATGGTGGATTGAAAAAGAACATCGAATAAACTCGAACAAATATAAATTCATTTCGGTCCAATAGTGTGAGTTACTTCCTATGAATTAATAGTTCTTGGTTCATTCAATTAATTTCATTGCTAATGTTCGACTTATTATTTATATTTATTTATTATTGTTCTATTTATTCACCCAAAATGTCCAAAATCTTCCGATAAATTCGTCAGAATTCCTTCAAATACGCTTTAATTTTCCAGTTCTTGATCTAGGTATTTATTACCCCAAATTTGTACAATTCTACATGCCAGTAATTGTTTAGCTTAGATCTGGATTCAGATTCATTATGTGCTCTAATTTAACTAATTTCTTCATTTATTTATTGCCTGATCTATTTATTACCCCAAATTTATTGCCTGATCTATTTATTACCCCAAATTTTTACTTTAGTATTTCCCTTTTTTATTACAATCGGCATTGCCAAACGGACTCCTTTGCTCGTAGAATTGTCTTGAATTTTTCGCATTACTAAAAACGTTTAGCTGCACATTATTGTATTTTTTTTCTTGTAATTGCTATAACATCTAGTTATGCACTTCACTTTTGTCAAAAACTTAATAAAAATTGTTGGCTTTTAATTTTTGTAGAAAACATTTGATTTAATGTTAATAAATTGACGTTGACGACAACTAATTATTTTTACAAGCCAACTATTTAGTTAAGATTCCACAAGAAATAGTTTTTCTTTTGTTTTTAAAGTAAATACGGGACGGGACTTCCCTGTTCGTATCGTGTGTATCTCATTCGAACTTAGTGTTGGTATATGGGAGGGAAAGTCTCTTTTTGTGGGATTTTTTAAAGATGGTGGGAAAAAGGGATTCTTTCTTTAAATCGATCATTTGGGAGGAACATTTTCAATATTTTACAATAAATAGCAATAAGACTAAAATTTCATTTGTTAATTAAAGTTAAAAAATATAAAAATTTCTGACTAACAGACGAAATTCTGATATCTTGCATGAAAAAGTGCAAAAGTAAAATACGAATTATGGATAAGCGACAGGTTACCACTATTACTAGTAGTACTACATGTACTATAAATTCTTTGCAGTTCTTTTACATATTTACTTCAAAATATCCTCCGGTTTATGAAGTTCCTAATCTATTTACTGCCTCATACTCTAGCTCTCATATTTGACCAAAATATCATTAATTGCTTAACTTATTCGCCAGAAAATGTTTCGATAATTAATCTAGTTGAATATCTCAGAATTTGCTCTAGTTTACCTTGTTCCTGAATTATTACTCCAAATTTTTGTTTCAGTATTTATCCTTGTTTCTATTTTGATGAACTAAGACCCCATTTGTAAATTAAGACAGTAATATTTATATACAGTTATAGAAAATATGTGAATATTATAGTGATATATTTTAGAATGTAATAAAATCTGTAACAGCATCTGTTGTACATTGTATAATATTAGTAATATTTCACATATGTTTAAATGTGTGTACTAAGTGTAGCTAATTAGAATACATACAAATATGAGTGGAATTTATATGAAAATAGAATTTAACGTCGAGAGCAAGTCTGCAATATGAAAGAGCAGAAGAAATAGTACAATAGGTCGTGTTGAAAGTGCAGCATATATAGTGCACAAAGAACGAAAGAACAAAGAGACTGCACGCATGTTAACTACTCATATTACAAACACTCCTCACTCCTTGTATGTGGCGCTAGTAATGCAAGCGGGTATGTAGGGCAGACAAGTTGCCTAATAGACGAATCGATGCGCAACCTTTTGATTAAGGGTAACAAATTGGCTACTTAGTGGCAAATAAATTAGTTACGAACAATAATTTATCAAGAAACGAAGGGGTGAACATTGATTTCGCCTGAAAAATAATTAAAGCACTGGGGAACGTACGACGTGTTAGCTGATGCGTCATGCCTCATTTTCTAAAACTAATTGTTTCAGCCATCCCACTAATTCTGTTAGAGTTTCATTCAAACTTTGCCGCACTATACCCTAATGATTTCACATTATTTCTCGCATGAATTTATCATCTGCTTCCATGAAATTTACTTCTCATTCTATTTATTCTGCATTCATACAATGCAACACAACTAAATAAATGCACATAACGGAAAACATTATTAATAATTCAAACAAATAGTACAGTTATATTATTTAAAATAAGGATTCAACAATTCATACTGTTATTAATTTTTAAAAAAAAAAACCACTGCCAGTAACTTTTTTTGCATTTTTGCAAGTTAGGTCCCGCAATTTGTACATGACCCAGGCCTCATTGGGAAATTTCGCCACTGGGTTTCATAAAAAATCATTAAATTGTAAGTGGTCCATTTTTTAAAGGAACTATTGTAATCCTTAAGAATTTCTCTTTTCAGATTTCAACGGAAATATCCATTTTGACTTCGGCGTCACGTCTATATGTAAGTATGTATGTATGTATGTACGAACATAGTAGTAGTAGTAGAATATTGAAATTTAGTATAGGATTGCTACTTCATCTTAATGCACCTCTATTTTTTTGCAGTCGGTAGTGCCAAAAGACCCTTTTGTTTGAAAGTTTTGTTTTAATTTTTCGCATAACTCAAAAATGATTAGCCGTAGAATATTGAAATTTTGTATGTGCAGTGGTGGATTTCGACGATATTCGCAGAGGCGTAAATATAATCATATTTAGGATTGGTTTCATCATGTTCATGTAAATAAAATAAAGGTCTACTAATGCATCGACGTTTCGACTGTAATCAGTCTTCAACAGGGTTCCAATTTTATTGGAAATGTAAAACGTTAATTAAAATCACTATTTTCGATTTATTATTCATATTATACTCGTATTGTACGATTATGATTATGTTAGTTATTGAAAAATGTCAATTATATTTTAGGTTACAACAAATGTCACTAATTTTCTTGCATATATCAAGTAAATTGTTTATATATCCACGTGAATCGAAAATGTTACTAACATAAAAATCACTTGTGTGCAAAATTTTAAGTAGTAATAATATCTCTTTAATAAATTAAAAGTGTCATCGACGCAATAAATCTTGTGTATCACACGCTCAGAAAATCTTTTGTGAGATCTCGAGACTATCACAATAAGCTCACAAGCAAAAGTTCAGTGTCTGGGCTAGTGATACAAATAACTATTATTTTCTTGATATTCAAATAATTCAAATACTCTATCACACTTAAGTGATCAGTGTTTTATTTACACCTATTCTGTTAATATTTTATTATTATTCAATGAATTAGCCAAAATCTCAGTAGGTGTGATATTAACCCCCGTACCCTCCCCTTGTATCGGCACCTGGTAGAATGTATCTCTCTTTCAAATTAAATAAGTGTATGTAATTTAATAGGGGTAAAAGAAAGTCTTGTGCTATCCACATCAGATTTTTTTTAATAATTGTGGACAAACCTAGTTCAATTTATATAGTTTTATTCGCTGTATATCATATGCCGATTACGAATTTCTCAACAACTCTTAAGCAAGGAGCATTTCCATTGTATCTTTGGTGACAGCGCATTGAATAGTGGCAAATATGACGTAGCGAAGAGGGCGGGTATTGAATTGGCTTCTAATCACTGCGGTCGCCCCGCTTCCGGTGCCCTGCGACCCACTTCCGGCGCCTTTGAGCAGGTGGGCACGCGCCCCACTTAGGCCTGATGGCTCCATCTCGCCACTGAAATGCTACACCACACGCTCCGAAACACGCCAAACCGCCATAATTAAAAGCAAAGGGCTGTAACTACTTCACCTGATTCAAATTCACTTAAAAACTTCACGCCCGTTATGCACGAACGTCTAAATGAATGGAATGTGACGAAAGACGAAATTCATGTTCGTTTTCAGGGATTTCATATTGCTCTTAATCAAATTTTTGACATAACTTTAACCTAATTTTTTAAATTTCATTTTTAACAATATTCAAAGCAATTAAATTTCAAAATAGCTCCTTTGTTCCCTTCAGAAATTAATCTAGTTTCAGTAGATGAAAAATTAAGTTAATTATTTCATCTCTATCTTTTATTATTCACTTCCTAAAGAATTTATAATTTGATCGAGTTTTAATAGATATCAAAATTGTGGCTTATATAATTTCAATATCCCAAAAATTAGATAATTTTATTGAGTCCACTCTATTTCTTGATTTATAGAAACAAGATTATATTCTTAAACATTTGTGTCACATATACTGATATGTAATCTGATAAAAAATGTTTCAACTCTGTCTAATTTTTAACCTAATTTTGATATTGTTTAATATCTTTAATAATATTAGTGTTGCCGTCTAGATACGACAAGACTGCAAAATCTTGTCTTGTTTAGAAGTTGCAAGACAAGACTTGACTATATCTAAGTCTAGATTAAAAAGTCTTGTTCTTGTCTCGTCTAGATATCAGGATTCTAGATTGTTTCGTTAATCTGTGCATTCGCTTTAGACAAAGATAGATAATTATTCGGCAGCGTTCTTTTTCTATTTTACAATCACTGTTTCAGATCAAATAGAACAAGATTCGCATGACATATTTATATATCGAAAATTTATAATTTTAATTAATCTAGAGTCTTAAAAATTGTCTAGAATATTCCCGTCTTTATCTAGACTAAGAAAGTCTAGTCTTATCTTGATAATCTAGACAGCGCAAGACAAAACAACAGTCTAGAAAGTGTAAATCTAGATCTATGTGTCCCAATAATATTTTAATATTATTTACTAGTACCTATTATAGATTTAACTTTTTCGAATGTGCCAATATACTTTATCAATAAAGCTAGCTTATTGATAAAGTATATTGGCACATTCTGTTTCAGAATAAGGTGCTAATATTATTTTAATTTCATTGGCCATTGTTTTCATGTATGTGGGAAGTAAATTGCTTCAGTCGTTTTTTCTTGCGAGACATCTTCACAATTTCTCATTTCTTTTATTTATTTCCCTGCTCTGAAAATAAATTCTTCATTAAACTAGGCTAACAATACATTCTCTTAATTGGAAAAAGTGCATGAATAACATTTCATCTGTTCATTACGTCCATGTTTGGAACGAGTTTATTTTATGTTCCATTCAATATCAAAGATGACAGCTTACGACAATCAGCGGTAATAATATCTTGATTTAAGACTTATTCAATTAACAGAACTTTAAAAGGATTTCCAACAAAATTCATAAATATCGGATTAGAAAAAGTGTTTCAAAAACTGGTTGCCATCATGGTAGGCTTGGTGATGTGCAGGTGTTTGATGACAATATGATACATGATGGTAAATATTATTACTCGCAATGTTGAAATATTTAAAAATAAATTTAACTTAATACAAAATAAGTGGCAGAGGTTTTCATAATAATAGAATTTGTTTCAAAACTAGTATTAGACAAACGATTGTCAAAAATGACATTTAAATCACGACAGCGAAGCTGCATGTTCTTTTATTCTATAGATTTAGTTTTTTATTATAGATAATTTGAAAAAAATGTGATAGGTAAAATAAGATATATTTTTTAATATGTTAGTTAAATAGGGGAAAATGTCAATTAGGTTTTTTTTGTTTTTGTATCCAATCCAACTCTTTACCAGACTAATTATCAGAAAATTTCTTTGTTTTTATTCGTTTTAGCGCTTTAGCTTCATAGTCTAAGATTTTTAAATCAAACTATTTACTTGTGAATAAATTCCATGATAAAATTAATCATTATTGTTAGATTAGGGATAATAACTAGTGCAATGTGAATTGACAAAACGAAAAATTTCTTATTTCCCACTCTACATTCTGTCCCTTATAATATAGAAAACATACATTCTATGAAAGAATGGCTTCGAATATTTATGTATATTATATTTTATTGTCCAGTTTTATTAATTTTCAATTAAAAAAAATAAATCTTTAGGCCCAGCCCGGGGCCCTTTTCAGCGTTGAAGGCCCTGAAGCCTACTCATCATTACCTTCACAGAAGACCCGCCATTGGCGTAGAGTGCTGTTTATTTTTCTTGTTACGTATCAACCACAAATAACGATTATTTTTCTAGAATCGCAAATTCAATTTGTATTTGATATTTGCAATTGATACTATATCAAGCTAAAATGATAGTTGTCGACGTTATGGAATCATACCCCTGAACTTCAATTTCTTGAGGCTACAAATCAACAACTAACGAATTAAAAATGTAAGTAAAAGTCATTGAATAAGCGAAATTTATTTCACCCTTTTACAAGTATTGTGACCGAAAAGAAGAAACTAAATTGTAGTAACATCGTTTAAAATGTATTCTTTTTGAAGTAAAAATGATAAATCTGAATTATAATTGACAATTTTTTAAAATAAATAAATTAATTTCAATATTTTCTGAAATTTAACTGCAAAAAAAAATAATTATAAAATATTCGTTATCATTATATAATAACTACAAAAATAGAAAATCGTTTTCCACTTCCGTGTAAAAATAGCAGTGGAAGTAATACAGACCGAGGGGTCGTGATATATTTATAAATTCCATGCATGTGAGTATTCCTGTAATCTCCTTCACTCGGCAAATTCGCCTATAAATATCAATCAGACGTCGCCGCGGACGGTTTTTTTAATGTCCGGTGTCCGAGCTGCTGATTATTTTTAATTCACGCGCGCGACAAACCCTTCATAATCAATTTTAATAAAACTAGTATTACGGACATGGAAGTTTAAATTAAATTATTTTGTCCGGGTATCCTCGCCCTGTACTGAAATTACAGCCTGGACCAGACGGAGTTTTTTTTATTGTGCAGGACAAATTGGTGAAATATCTACAGTTTCAGCTTTTTACTCCGCTCTGTGCATATGTCACGGATTTTAACGCCTAGACATACAAATTGTTACTAACGCCAACCAATTTATCATTTTAATGAACTATTACTTTTGGTTTGATGCTCGAATCTACAAAAATTACACAACATTTATGAATAATATAGCAAATGGACATATATAACGAGAGTTTATTATAATGTGAAGCATGGGATTTGTCATATCCATGTTTACGACTTGATATTGGATTGACAGAAATGTATCAAAGTGTTAATTTTAAAATGAAACGAAGTATATATAATATTGAGTATTTTTTGACGAAACATGGTATATTTGTATTTATCATATCCATAGTTACGACTTGATATTTGATTGACAGCAATGTATATATGTTTGTCTCATTTAAAATTAAACATAGGGAACGAATTTGATATATGGTTTTTGGGTTATAAATTTTCTGACAAACCTATTCCAAGTGCAACAACAATTTGAAGAATATTTAATAACTTTAGAGAATGCTGTGCTAGAGCACTCAATCTTACAAATCTAGTTTCTTTTTATTGGTGAGATTAAAAATCAAAAGTTTGTAGTGGGGGAAATATTCAAAATTTAGATGAAATAAAAGTTCAAATTCAAAACATTTCTCAAAATATTATAGTTGCCCAAATATCATCGTATGTAATGTAACTCTTTTATAGCAGATAATGGATGGATTTTTGAAAATTTATCGTAATTATTGTTTCATTGTTAGAAATTATATTTACTTGTGTAGCAGACCATTCTATTATTCTATAATTTCCTCTAAAGTTAATAATGATCCTTAATAGTATATTACGTACCGTGAACTGTAAGTGACAGTTTTTAGGTTGAGAATGTTGTTTGGGAAGTCGAGACCCGAAGGGTCGAGATTTCCTAAACATTCGAGACTTCAAAAATCACTTACAGTTCAAGGTTAGTAAGCTATTTTTTGCAATACCTACAAAAATAATAGAAAAAGAAAAATAGTTTTCAAAATTAACGTCTTTCAGATTGATGTCAAAAATAAAATGTTGAATTGCAATTGAGAGTAAGAGTGCCATGAATGTTTCTGATGATGTGGAAACTAAATACTTACCATCCACCATGAATTGTAAGTAACACACTTACTGTCCACCGTGCACGGGAAGTGTTTACTATAACCATGGAAACCAAATCTGCAATAAAAGTTCCACTTACTGTGTTTAAATTTTGTTATTAATGGGTAACTTACTGTGCAGGTATTGCAAAAAATTGTTTTCGCACTTGGTGCAGGCCTGTCAGAAAACTTTATAACCCAAAAACCAAATGTTTTTAAATCAGACAAGCGAATATACATTGCTGTCAATCAAATATCAAGGCGTAACCACGGATATGATAAATCTCCATGTTTCATCATAAATAGGTAAAAAAACTTTAAATATTCAAATATAATTATATATCTGAATTAGTAAACAAAATTAATTGCTATAAACTCGTTGATTATAGCAAGAAGTGATGTGTGTTTGATAGGTATTGTGGAATGAATTCCATTCGTTGTTATTTTCGGGTTGCGTGTTGGGGCGGCAAGCTACAACATCTCCAACATCTTGGCTGGAATAAAGTAATCCAAACATACGACTCCCGCGAACTCCAAGTTAAATTGTCGACTGCAAGTACCGAACAGCAGTAATAAACGCTGCAGGGAACAAGAGCACAATTCCAGAGCCACGCCAACTTAGAAAGCGATAGTTGCAAGATGCGAGAAATTAACAAGAGAAATTGTGCAAAAGCAGATTCCTCCAATCTTATCAATTTGCAAATAGATCTTTCTTTCCACTATTCCCAATAAATCAGAGATAGTTCTAATTGTAAAACAATCAAATTTGCACTTGTTTTTTCCCTGTTGTTCTTCTTTCCAACATCATCAGACAGTCTTATAATATTTGAAAGAACGAACCAATCATCATAGTATTTATTGTTGCCGTCTAGACAAGAGAAAACTTTGCAAAATATTGTCTTGGCTTAACATTTCAAAACAAGACTTGACTAAACCTAAGTCTAGATTAAAAAGTCTTGTTGTTGCCTTGTAGATATATTAAGCCTGTAGATTGTTTCAAGACTCGAGATTAACATGCATAAGCGCTTTATTTTGCAAAATCATTTTTCAGCTCGCATAGAACTAGATTATATATTTATTTTCAAAAATTTTAAATTTTTAATACTTGAGGGAGATTTTTATATTTTTACCTCTATTTTCCCCTGTATCAATCTACATTACAGGTGGGACCGAAGCCGAATAATTTTTCGGTATTCGGCCTATCCGACCATATTTTTACTATTCTGTATTCGGCCTATTCGGCATATTTTAATACCAAACAAGAAATGAGTGAAGTGCAATGCTGTTTTGTTATTTTAAAATATATAAATATGTAGATAATAAATTTTATACACAGGATAATTATATGTTTATTTATTAACTACAATAAGAGTAATAATTTATGTAGTTATATTGTTTGACGGTAAATTTCTTGAAACTGAATAATTAAATTTAATAATAATCAAACTAGAAATTACCTTTTCAAAAAACAGGGATAGTATTTTAAATTAAATATACCCTCTCCACAACGAGGACCACCAATCACGCTTTCAAATTGTACAAAAATATATTATTCGGTAATACCGAATATTCTGGGAAAATTTCGCCGAATATTCGTTATTCAGCATAACTGCTATTCGTCACACTAACCTAAATAAAAAAGTCTTGTCTTTGCCTTGAAATTTCAAGACAAGACTTCTACAAGTCTAATCTTGACAATCTAGACAAGACAAGAGTCTAGAAAGTGTAGATATAAACGGCATCACTAACTGTATTTTATAATAATGTTCCACCAAGTGCCGCTTATAAATTCTCATACTGTTATACATAATGACTTAATTTCTTTTTAAACTTTTTGGAACTATGATCCATAAATCCTGTCCAACTACAACTTGTCCTCTCTTGTACACTATTTCCTACCCGAAGGCAAAAACTGAAACCAGTTCGGGATATTTTTTCGTTCACAGTTCATCTCCACGCGAACATTTATCATACATCATCGATATAAACTTGCCCATTACGTTGCCCTCGACAAATATAATTTTGTTAAGAATAACATCGGACCACAATAACGCGTGATGGATGCTCTTACTTTATCTGCAGTCTCGTCGGATATATCGCGACTTCGCTGGAATCTATCAAGCCCGATATAAACAAGCCAAAAAAGGAAATAATTCTGGAAATTAGATCGTTTTTGTTGTTTGCACTTACTGAATTAGGTTATTATTAATGACACTGCTGCACTGCACTTCGTCTCAAAAAACACTAAACAAATAAATAATTTAAAACATTCTCTTTATTGAGATATTTTTATTTTTCCTATGCGACTCGTTCTGACAACTCGAGTTCAAAATCCGATGAAGTCAATCTTCATTATCAACTAACGCAAATAATTATACTTCAATCGCTCTCTCCATTCCAGCTAGAGTGCCCTAGAAAAACGTTTTTTATAAATCAGATTGATAGATCCAGGCACTAGGTAACACATCGGTTGTGCTTTATTTACTATATTGCTATATGTATTATAAATTTGTTCAAAAATACATTGTGGCCTGCACATAAAACATACTCATTTATTAAAAACTAATCATCAAAAATGTTGACCTAAGCAATATTTTCCTTGCTGTTGTTTTTGGAAGTAAAAATAATGATTAAACGTTTCGCTATTTATTTTATTGGAACAATATTTTTCAATTATCAACCTTATACACTGGGAACGAGATTAAAATGTGACGTCAGCAATATTGTCTGTGTTGCTATTTAATCGTTAAAAGATGATCATCTTTTACTAATATAATTAGTAACGTTTATTGTAGTGTATCTATTTAGATGTAATTGTTATAAAAAAATGGAAAAATACCAAAGCAAGGAAAATTAGTATAATATCGTTTATTTATTACAGAAGCAGCAACGAAGAGGGAAGTGATCGTTATTGGCATAAATTTGGGGTAGTTTCTAGCCTCACATGACGCTAAGAGAAAATTTCGTGAAGAGTTTGTCTTACAAAAACCTGGAATCGCCTCCAGCACAAAATTAACAATTTTATATTTAGTGCTCTTCGTCGTTTGAATTGAATAAAATATTTATTAATATAAATAAATTTAAATATTTGTAAATGTAAATATGGACACATTCACTATATATAGTTAATTATTAATATATTTTATTACGTCAATATATTACAAAGAATAATGTAATATAATAAAAACGTAAAATATACTGTAGAAATACACACTGGGGTAGATAGAATTTTTATCGTCCAGGGAAAGACATTTGTTTCCCAATAAAAAAATATATTATAAAAAATAAGTATCTTTTTTACTAAAAAAATATACATCGAAATTTTTAAATAATACATGAATAAATTAATCTATAATTTAATTTTTCTAATTTTAAGTGCTGCCAAGTCGATAATTATATTGTTGTAATCTATAGGTGAAGAAATTTCGTAGTCTATTGAAATGATTGCAAGATTTAATTGACACCTACTTGGCGCCCTTGATACAAAATATACATTTGATCTGGTCATTCAAATCTGATTTTGCCGCCTCCTAAAATGCGGTGTCTGGATTAAGATAAGAGTGTATATATTATGAATATGCAATTTTATTAGATACCTGCAAAAAAATGATTACTTTAGATTTTAGTGAATATCTAAGAGAGAAGAAAAAAAATGTAAAAAATTCAACTCTGTACTGTCATTCGAATCCACGTCTATATACAATACTCTGATAAAAGTTTAAACGATTATTTTTCTTCAGTATTCCATACAATAAATAGAAAGATAATAACGATAATATTTTAAAAAACGAGGTACATTTAATGGACAGTTATTTTGTTTAGAAAGAGATGAACTAACATGTATTATTAGTATTTTAATTTAATATTTTCTTTATTTAATGTTTTACTTATTGTATGCATTGTACAGACTGTAAATAATAAATTATCATAAAAAAAATAATATTTTTTTTATACATTTGTCATTCTCGTTAGGGATCAATAAATGTACATATTACGTCATTTTTAATTTAAAAACACGTGTAGAATTATATAATTTTTTGACATATTTAAATTATAAATATCAAAAAATATTCCCATTTAATAAAACTAGCGAAAGAATTAAACAGAACCCGGAATATTCCGTTCCCTTTGTCTGATATTTTTGTGTGTGTGTAAGTATTTAATGTTTGCTATCTTCCATCTTCTCGTTAGGCGGAATGAGACCTCGCATGTAGCAAATTTATTTGCGACGTTAAAGTTTATATTGTAGTGCGTAGCTACACAAAATTACCCCGGCAACTTTATGACAAAGACAGATATATTAATCAGTTTAAATCTAATTTCTACCTAGGTCTGTAAGTTTAGCAAACAGACGTTCATTCCGATCTAATTACTGGCTGTTTCTCTTCGCTAAAATTGCAGCGTTTAACACGTTTCCCTCAATTGGAATATGTACATATTTCTACAGCAGAATACAAACGTTTTTAAATATTTACATTGTTAGAACATCTGATGTACTTAGAAATTAACAATACAGCTTGAAGTAATGAAGGAATTAAAATACTTGAAGTAATATACTGCAACTGCATTTTAAAACCAGTAATTTGTCTTGATGATTAGTTATTTTATTTACTTGTATTTTTAATTCTTTAATTTAATTGTTGCTTCACATTTCACAAAGTACTTGCATTTAAATTATATACTCCAAGTACATTATGTACAAGATAGGTAATTTTTTGCACGATTGATCTTATTTTGAATATTGACGGTGTCTGTTTTCAATAACAATAAATTGCTTTTACTTTTTACTACATCTAACAAAATAGTAAGCGTTGAGTTACTGTTCACCGAATGATAAGTTAATTTACATGTGGTACATGATATTTACTCTTCAAGTACTTTTGTTGTACTTTTTTCTTATTTTTCCAAATAACATATTACCTTTTTTAATTTGCCATTCTGTATACATTTTTTTATTTCATTTTTATATTATATCATTTTTAAACTAAAAATGTCAGTTTTTGTAAACATGAACAACTCATTTATTTTCTTAAAATCAAATAGCCTCTTCTAATTCTCCATATTATATTTTGAAGCAATATTATTATGTGAAGTGATGTGAAAAATTGTACACTACTTATAATTTCAAATTTTCGAGGCATCTTAAATATTTGAACAGTTTAAGCAAAAATAACAATAGCAAAGTGTATTTGTAAGTGTTTAATACCTATAATTTGCAAATTACTGTGTAATAGTCGGGCATGAATGTAAATAGCTAACAGCATTAACATGCTGTAGTTATTTGCTTGATGAATATAATAGAACATACACATTGCCCAGTTAGTTAATACATAAATTACTCACATATCTGTTAGCCTTCTATAATATATTCACGCACGGGCTTTTAGCAATTTATAATAAATGCGCATTTCTCATATCGCTAGACATATGAATAATCATCCGATTTATTCTAATTCTGCATCATTATCTAAAACATTATCCATTTCTATATCCATATCTAACATTTAGCACTGAAATAATTATCTTGAATATATGATTTCTAAAATTAATATTGAGGGTGATTTTAAAAAATTTATATATTGTATTTAGAAAAAGGTACCTATCGTATTTATAATTTATACAGTGGATCTTCGGGCCTATTCTCTGCCTGGTAATCTGGCTAGACCGCCTTCCAGTACATCTCATGCCTGCCGGGAATTAGCTCACTCTTCGGCATGTGCTCTAATTCTTGGCCTGCTGAAACCAGAGCACATTCTTGGAGCAGATTAAGCTGCTATGGATTGTACTCTGGTATGAATGGGTCAGAAATTGGAACACTTAGTAATGTTTGTTCAATTTCTAGATCTGCTGAAACCAGAGTAGTCTAGAGCAGATTTGGCTGCTCTGAATTGAGCTCTAGTTTCAGTAGGTCAGAAATTAGAGCAGTCAGAAGTGTTTTCTCTACCTCAAGGCCTGCTGAAAGCAGAGCACATTTTGGAGCAGATTTGGCTGATCTAGATAGTGCTCTGATTTCATTGGATCAGCAATTATACATAGCTTTTTAAAGTGTTTACTCTGATTCTTGATCTACTGAGAACAAAGCACATTCTCGAGCAGATATGGCTGCTCTGAATTATGCTCTGGTTTGCTAAAATCTAAGCACAAAATAAAATTAATTAGATATTTCCCATTGAAAATAAAAGTTTTTTCCTTTTTAGTATTTCTTTTAGGTAGCAATTTTATATTTTGATGTTTTACCCCCAAGGAAATTTTGAAAAGTTGCGCCTTGCTTATGTATGTTATAAATGAATACTAAATTAAAAAAACTCTTAAAAGTAATTACTTAGACGCAATTACATATTTTCTGTAATTTTCCTTATTTATTAGTTAGTTAAGAACAGTAAAAAAATATGATCAAAGAATTTTGTCGACAGGTCTATGAATAGCAGAAAATAAATTAATATATTTCACAAGATATTGTCCGGTGATATATGTATAATGTTACTGGATTGATATTCGTGGATTCAAATTCCAGAAAGGATAAAATAAAAACTCTTACAAATAATTAATTAGAACTATTTATAAATATCTCTGATCTCCTATGTCTGACAATTATTGTGAAAAATTAATGTACTTTTCGGTACTTGACGTTCTGTTGGTAGCGCATCTTAATCAATTAGTAGCGATCTGAGTTCAAAACCCAATGAAGTCCACGAATGAATCCTTTTAAAAAAGTTCCTATAGTTACAAATTAAAAACCTGACGCATTGGAACGTAATTATTTAAAAAAGGCAATTGGTGTAGAGCCCTACTGGATTAGGATAATCCTGAGTTCAAATCCTAGTGAGGAAAAAATTCTTTATTCGATGTAAGTGAAATAGTTTAAAATAAAAAGCTGACGCAGTAGGACGTAATTATTTGGGATAAAGCTGGGCATTCTTGTAGAGCATCAATCAAGTGGTCGCGGTTGGGTGAAAAAGCGAAACAGATTACCGCAGTCGATAATATATCGATTGATTGGCCCAACTTATCGGCAGCACGTAACACATCTCGCCGCAAAAAACGAGATATTTCAATCCGCGTGGCGCCAGCAGGAAATGACCATTATATTCCGCGCTGCTTTCCTCGAGGGCGTCTGGCCGGAATGCTAAGTCGCCGCCTTTCATTCCTCTAAACACGCCTAGAAAGAATTCCTGCTGCAGCTCTCAAAGAGCAGCGAATACTTTACAGTTGGAAACATCGCCGAAGATTCTATTCCAGATTGAGGACAGGCTCCCGTGTCCAGCAAAAAGACTCAAAGCGGTAGGATCAAGGTAGCGTCCCAACTCCCCGACGGCTTTGATCATCACTACCTACAAGCACCGATCGCCCATTCTTTTACATGTTTAATGGATTATGAAAATGCTACTGTCCCTTCTGTCCCCACACAACATTCCTATGTTAATAACAATAACATAATGTAATCTGCACTTGGTTAAATATATTTAATAAAAACTTGGTTTATCCACATTTATTGATAAAATATAACGACGACCAGTTTGTTCTTTCAGACGTCATCAGACTAAGTGATAATTAGCAAAGGTTTTCATAATAATATTTCCTACTTATCATATCCATAGTTACGACTGGATATTTGATTGACAGCAATGTATATTTGATTGTCACATTTAAAATGAAACATATGTAGTTTTTGGGTTATAAAATTTTCTGACAGGCCTACACCAAGGGCAACAACAATTTTAAGAATTGAAGAAAAAATGCTAAAAACCAGATGTCAAATTCGTTCCCTATCTTTAATTTTAAAAGAGACAAGCAAATGCTGTCAATCATGTATTAAGTCGTAACCATGGATATGATAAATCTCCATATTTCACCTTAAAAAATATTCACACGACGATATTTTAAAGAAAGGTACAAAAATAATTTAATGCAATTCGTTTTCAAATTTTGCGTCCCCTCTGTTTGATATGATATGTAAAGAATAGTGAATACTATCTGGAAAGGAATAGTACCGTAGTAGTACAATGATTAAAACTTGGTTTATTCACGTTTATTCATAAAATATAATGATGATCATTTTATTCTTTCAGACGCCATCAGACTAAATGATAATTTGCAATGGTTTTCATAATAATATTTCCTAATTATTGTTAACCATTTCTTTTACAAATTTATTTTGTTTCTATGGTTGAAAATGTATATAAAATACTAGACACTTAGGATTTTTATTTAGCCATGTTGAAATAAATGATATTTATTGTTAAATATGTATTCTTCTATATTTTTTGTCAGCTAGAAGGCTAAGCGGGCTAGCACACATCTCTCAACTCGCTGTGATATCATTGGAAATTAAGATCGTGAGTTAAAGTCCCAGCGACCGACTATGTGTGATTTGTCGTAAAATACAAAACACAGCTACTTGTGTATCACACTGGAATGTTATACACTTGCCATCTATTCATCTTAAATAGAAGTAGCGCTGACAAAAAAAGTACAGCAGGTTGAACTGCGACTCGGTTGAATTCGGTTATCCTATGCTCACTTAAGAGACACACGAACACATTTAATGTAGTTCTACATTAACATTGTGGCACTTGGCATTCTTGGGTGAAACAGTGTCTCAAGTACCTAAGGTACTTATATAGTGAGAATTTCAACTTTTCTATTAGATTAGTATAATAATCTAAAACCTGTGCAAGGGGCTGCTTACAGAGGGTTCGGAACTACCTGAACACTGCGGAATTTTTATTTGGTTACGCCAAATATTAATTGGGAAACCAACCCCAGATCTCAAATTAAACTTAATTTACCACCGCTATCCGTGTATAACTTGTTGATGAAATTGAAATAAATAAACTAAATTTCAGATATTTCTATTTTTTCTATAATTTTCTTATATACAGAATGTACATTTTAAATGATTTACTATTATGCTATCTCGAGAACTACAATACCTACGAAGTCAGTTAAATTATCGAAACAATTTCTGTTTTCAATTGGCATAAAATTAATAGTATTGTAAAATAGAAATTAGTTGCTAATTTCACCGACTTCATTTCAAAGTTGGGCAGACTGGGCTGCAGCCCAGGGGCCCCCTAAAAAGGGGCCTCCATCTAGTCAAAAAAATTATCAAAATATGCATGTACACTACTGGAAAATAAAAGAGCCATACTAGAAGACACTAAAATTCAATTACTTGTAACTTTCTTAAATTACATTGCAATGACTTTTTTAATTTTGTATATAAATAATGATTCTGCACATTAACAAATAGAAGAAAATATTTTTTTTAATCGAAAACACTTTATGTATAATTTAATCACAAGTAATATAATAATATAATATGATTAAAGTGGATCATTCATTTAAAGGTCCGTGAATGTAATTAAAATAATAAAAATATCTGAAACACAAAGAAAATAATTGTAATTAATAATAAAATATAAATATGTAAAATAAAAATTAAATATTACGATGTGACTTCTAGTCGTAATGAAACAAGTAGTAAAGAATAGTAGTCCAACAAAATGAAGTATAAATTTACTGTTAAGGTAATTCATTACGGTCCTAGAGTAATTTAATTTTCCTCAAAAGTTATAAAGCCCTTTGTGAAATATGAGTCTACACTAGAGCAGCTAGTAGTTTAAGAGAACTTCACATCAGTAAATAGTTTGTTTCACGAGTTAGCATACAAAATGCGAGAACATTCGTATACATATGCTGCTTCATGAAAATGTCATAGTACTTCTACATACTCTTACAACATGCATCATCCCAAGGAAATTCGGGAGGGAGATACAATTCTAATTTACCCAAAGTCTCGTGAAGAAGTCATTTTTTCTTGTTATATAAACGGATACAAAAGAAAATAGAACATGTTAATTATACTTGTTATTTGATTAGTAACCGTTATAATAAAAAAAAATGTTGTAATCATTAACTTCCCTTGTAGGAATTTTTTTTAACTCAAAGAAATATATTATAGTAATCAGTAGTTTTATTTCTTGTAATCAGAAATAATAAAACTAGTGTATTGCTTATAAAATACTCGTAAATCATTTTCGAAACAGGTTTTCTTAGGATAAAATACCGGTGTATAAAACCTGTTTCAGAAAATAGTTTTTATCCTCCTCTTATAAAAAATTAGACTGTCTTATATTCTTATTGTAATTGTACATTTCTCTATAACAATATTTATTATCCTAGTAAATTAGAAAATATTTCTCTTTTTGATGTCTACTTTTCACGTTTTTCTGTTCGAATTTTACATGTGATTTGTTTTGTTTAGTATGTGTCACGTAGCAGATATATTTTTTGTTTCCTAATAAAACTGCCACAGTAAATTGAAAAATATATGTATAGGAACATTTTCATCATTCAATTGTCTTATAAATATTTTGTTGTCAACAAAACAAGCAGACAAGAATATACTGAATTTAACGTAAAATTTGTGGTTCGATTTTCGATTCTGAGGCCCTTTGAAACAAATTCTTTATAATTTATTATCTACAGAAAACGGCTTCTCTGATAACGGAGGGGTGCGTTTGTTATCTATGTCTTACCAACGACAAAAATATAATAGAAACAGTAGTGTAAACGCTGCAACAAATATATTTTCAAATAATTTAAAAAATTGAATATGTCCGTCATGTCATTAATATCATTTATGAAGGTGATTTTGGCGTCGATAATTTGTGCTTCATTCTGTGTTAGTAATTTCGTTAAGTTTATTCTACAACTTTTTTTGTATATTTCATCCATTTTTATATTTATGTACAATACTGTCATCATTTGACATCTCTTTACTTCGGATACCACACGATTTCACCCGATATGATGGTCATTAATCCCTCTTCCCCCCAACAATTTGAATCTAATGGTTACAATTGATGACGTGATGACCAACAGCGGGAAATAGAATGTATGTCTTTTTTCTGAGGCTGAGGTGCACAAATATAGTAACACTAGACAGGATGTTAAATGTAGGTACATTCATTGTTGTTTATATTTTTCGCGCTACTGAAAAATTTGGCTTAAATACTTAAAGATCTAGCCCGTTTGAAATCTGTCATCAACATTATTCATTTTTACTACATTTTTTAAATCTAAGTTCTAATTCACTCTTCTCGGTCTCGGCCAATCATAGAACCAGAAACCAATTATTCACGTTTATTTTATATGTGGATCACCCTTCCTATGGCCGTCTGATAGGTGACGGTATATACAGGAATAGAAAAAGTACAGTATTACATAAGGGATTAAGGTCATTACCTCATTATTCACTCATATGATTTGTATCATTCGCCTACGGCTCGACTGTCATAATCCCTTATATAGTAATAAACTATTATATTTTTTAGTTAATTAAAAATTGATTTACAACTGGCTTTGTGTGGCCAACCAGCAAATTTGATATTGTTAGATATAAATAACATGTATATATACTATTATAGTACTATTTTCTTAGGAATGGAAATGAAATTATTAAGTTCTGTTGTCAAGAAAAAAATTTATACAAATATTACATATCTGTGTCGTACTATGGATGAAATAACTACAATAGTTTCTATACAAAAAAGTTTTTTTTTTACTAATTTGAATAAATGGTTATTTCAAGTATAAATTTTCTCCTTTTCTTTGTACTGCGTTAATTATAAAATGTCCGTTGCATCTTAATGTGTGTGATTTAGTGGAATAAATGCAGAAAATGTAAAATATGGAGAATGTAATATATTTTGTGCATACGGCAGTGTGGAAATAAGCGCTTTCCATAGTGAGTAAGTTGGTGTAAATGATTATTAATCCATAAGTGGCGGACACACGTGAAAAGGTAACATGAAAATAAACAGAGTTTTATCGTGATTTACATATAAATATGCGCGGGAACCGCCTGGCAGCCGACGTAAAACGCTCCAACATTTTCCATGACAATGCAAAACTGCCAACGAGGCGGTTACTTCCATAATTTCATTATACTAACAAAATATAGAGGCGCTGTCGTCGGCCAGAGGAAGGGAAGGGTGATGTACTTGGCGAGTATCGGAGCTTTTTGCTGCATTCTGCATACGCTGACGCGGCTAATGTAAATCCTTTACAACTCACTACCACACACACAAACGCAGTCACATATCGCCAATCATATCACTATTGTTACCACTCAATATCCACAAAGTACAATCACTATCGATTAAATAAATATTTTATAAGTACATTTATAAAAGTAAATTTTAAATTAAATCATGATTTTATTATAAACGAAGATGGTTACTGGAAATCAGCCACTCTTTATTGTATTCAGTCTCTACAGTTTCGACCCCACATGGGTCTTCTTCAGGAGATGAATTTAAATATTTGTGTTTTTATGTTTGTAATATTAACCACAAATATTTAAATTCATCTCCTGAAGAAGACCCATGTGGGGTCGAAACTGTAGAGGCTGAATACAATAAAGAGTGGCTGATTTCCAGTAACCATCTTCGTTTATAATATCAACACCTAGCCAAGAAATATCCCATCTCTCATGATTTTATTCTTGATCTAATCCAGAAATAAATTGATAAAATATAAAAGAAAACAATTCCCTCTAACATAAGAAAAATATCTAAATAATTTGTGACCCAGTTCTGAATTTTATTTCCTTTGAATTAGAAATCTGATATTTTATAGATTGGTCCAAGAACATTTATTTAATTTATTAATCAAGGTAATTGCACGAATGACCAACACAAACTGTTTAATTGAATGTTTTCGAATATTTGCTGATAATTGTCGTGTTGTAATTATTTTTAAAATTAAGTATAGTAAAATTCTCACATATACTCAAAAGTCACTGCTTTTACAACTTTTATTTTACAATAGGCCTGTAAATACCTCCAACTGTTTTTCTCTAAACTTCAATACTTATTAAGATCGAATAATCTGGTAATAGCATTACAATTTTTTTATTTCGAAATATGAATTATTTCTAAGTCATTGCTGGGCAACTAGAAATAAATGTACGGTAATAAATTCGCAAAACGTCCGGGAATATATTCCCGTATAGCTATGAATATATTCCCTTACTGCTATACCTAGTTGCCCATCAACGACTCAAAAAATAAAAATAAGAGAAAATGGTACCTATTTGTGTAATATGCTTCTTTCTACAATTCTAAGATGAATATTTCACTTTTCCTACTACAATAGACTGTTTTCATAAGCAGAGTATTATGTGCATATCGTAATTTTTATAGAAACAAGTACGTCACTTACAAGAAAATCCGTACGAATCTTAAATTTTACTGGTCAACTTGTAGGACAATTTTCAATTGCTATAAATTACATAATTGTTATTTTCGATATTGATATTATAATAAGAAATCTGCTGTGGACATCACATGACTTCCTTGTATGCTAAATTATACACATTTTTTTATTTAAACTTATTTCACTTGAATCATTCTATGGCTAATCATTCTTGAACTTTCATTCGTTTCAAATCCGAACTTCCCTTCGAAATGGATCATCTTTTAAAAATATTATTAATATTTTTATCACTATTCCTTTTTGCACTACATAAAAAGAGATTTGTCTTCATTTATTTCGTACCTATTTTTCAGGAATATATTCTGACAGTTGTCAACGATTAAATTTATTAACAAAAATAAAATGTTTCCTACAAAAATTAAAAGCCACGTAAATTTTTATTTTTATAAAAATTTTGCCAAAAGTGAAGCGTCCTTTTGAAAAGGCCCATTGGAATAGAAAATGGAGATGCATAACTATATTCCTCTGTTAATCGTTTTGAATTATGCCAAATATTAAAAAAAAATACTTCTACCAAAGTGCCCTTTTGGCATTGCTGTCTGCAATGAAAAAAGGATGTGCTCAAATAGATGTTATAGCAGTTCCATATACAAAATTTCAACATTCTACGGCTAATCATTTATAAGTAATGCGACATACGTATGTATGTACGCACAGACGTTACGTCGAAACTAGTCAAAATGGATTCAGGGATAAATAATACAATACTTCCTTTACTTCGCACAAGAAAGTAAAAACACTAATTTAAAACAACTGCGTTGAGGGTGACAATAGAGATTCAAACTATGATTACCTCAGTAATGCTGGTGACCTATAATTCTTTATCTTTATATTAAATTATTTGCTGTATGCCTTCACTCTAATTAAACTAATGGAAAAGAAAATCGGTTTGTTTGCGTAAGCCCGGAGTTAGCATATGAGGATGCATTAAGAAGCCGGTGAGGTTGTGGGTAAACAATGTCCCCGCTAGGGTCCAGGGTCCAGGCAGGTAGAGCCGGGACCTTGCACGTCACCTGCTGTAATTAATTTGGTTTGTTTTTTTGCGGCCATCGTGGCCAAGTAACTTTACGGCTGCAAAATAGTACCCGCGCGCACCAGTTAATCTGATAAAGTAGTTAGGCCCTAACTTGCTAATACGAAGCGGTGGACACAGCGTCGCCAGCGGCGTGCGTCGGGATGCCGAAAGGATTAAGGATCATGTTGAATTTAACACATTCACTGTCAAATGTTTTAATATGTACAATACTGTAAAATTAAGTACAAGTACATTAAAATCTTTCTGTATTTTGTGAAAACTACTACTAAGAAACAAAAATACAATGGGGTACATGACCATATTTTTTTCTATTTTATGATTCTGTACAAAAAATAAAAATACGAATTTTTTTTTAATTGCTTAATTGTTGATAATTCCGGAAAAACACAATAATAAAGTTTAGGAGAGGAAATATGTGACATCATGTAGGAACTTAGTTATAATTCATTCGATAAAAATCATCTATCATAGAATATTATTCATTTGGCAAATTACCGAGGTTCCATGTTTAAAATAATGTGTGTAAATACTAAAATCGTACATTGACTATGTTGATAGTTGACATTTTAATGCCAATCAAATTTACACGAAAATAATTTGTTGTGTAATATCAAAATATCTTTATTTTATTCTATGAATTTCCTATATTGATACCTTATTCATTTTTACATTAATAGTTATGATTAATTTATCATTAACGACATTTATTTGATATCATTTAGTAAAAAAATATGATAATTAAATATCTACTTTTAGCATTGTATTAACTGATCTCTTATTCTCCTACATAACGTCAGATATATGGCGCCGTTATTATTATTGGTAGTTACATGGGTTAATTTTTAGTTTTTATACTTTTTGCCTTAAGAGTATATATTCAGTTTTCATAATTTTATTTTATTTTACTTAAAACAAGGAAATGATGTCTCAAAATTTTAAATTGAAATGAAATATTGAAAAATAAAATAGGTACATATATATTTGTTTTGAAATTAAAATAAGATATTGCAAAAAAAATGAATAAAAATTTAGTAATTATCAAAACAATATTTTGATGTCAGACACTGTTATTGATATCTTTCCAACTATTAAAAATATATTTTTATGTGGTTGTAAATTAAAATTTTAAAAATATAAATGGCATCTCAAATTTTCGGATTGATCTTTAATACAATAATATTATTGATAAATATGTATAAAATCTTGTATTGATGTAGAATTTTAATCTTTTCCGAAGATTTTGATGAATTTATTCTTATTAGAAATATGGTATAGTCAAAATTTATAACGTTAAGCTATTAGAAGCTGTTTCATTAAAAAATAGTGAGACATTTTGTGCTAATAGCAGCAAATACCAAAGTTGAACAACGAAGTAAAATTCCAGCTTTATTTTGTTGTTGGTGTCCCCAAAGCTTAAAGCTCTGAAACTGCACGCCGCCTGTGAGCTTGCTGAAAGCTCGCGACCACTATCTGGCCTCTCGCCAGAGGTAAATGGCTCTTGCTGCATTGGTACGCGTGCTTTATGTCTCCACCTTCCGTCGCTTCGCATTTCATAATTCCACTTCCGGCCTTCCTTCCATGTGAACTTGATTAAAATGTTGCTTTTTTCCCGCCAACCCGCGATTGTTTTGCTTTTGTCCGGCGCAAGTGCCGCTGCCCAAACTTTCATATTTATGTGCGGGAAAGTCGCTAACAAAGGGACACTTTGCTGGATCCAAAATATCAATACGACATGCAGATGGAAACATACAGAACAGTATCTGCTAGTTACAGAAATAATAAATAATTATACTCCCTTGCTGATGGGTGTGCCAGTTTTGTTTTATCTCAAATATGGGTAATGATATATTTATACCATTCGTGACATTTACAGGACTTTCTAGTTGACGTTAAAAGTGCATAAAGGCTATTTTTATGTGAGAAATAGATAGTAAAGTATATGACTCGGCAAGACTCAACTCGAATTCTAATCTTAGTCTACATAGACATACATCTATATGCAGAGTACTTACGGTCTTCTTATTTATTTTTCTTGGGTACAACTCAGAAGGCAAAATACGATAATAGGCTTTAGTAAAAGACATAGGTAATAATTTCAATTAAAACAATAGTATATTGTGTAAGTAAGAGTAAATGAGATACTTTGTGGAGGCACTTTTACTCAGAATGACATTTTCTATGTTTTCTTCAAACGCAGATATTTTAAAAAATACTTTACTATTTGACGTTCAATTTGTAGGTTATCATTTATATCTAAGAGTTGTTGATGGTTTTTAGTAACTTTTTTTTTAGGTTATCTAGGTTTATAGTGACATTTAGGGTAATATAACAGGTTTATATTGTACATGTTATTTCATATTGATTGATTCTATATAGTTTCTATGGATACTTTTTTATTGTGGAATAAAAGTAAAAATTTCTACTCCGGCGGCGTAGAAATTAAATTTCAATCTTGTTAATCACGTAACGAAAGTTGTCACTTTTATGACTTTTGAAAAAGAAATAAGTGAAATGGAAGTTAGCAGGATAAAAACTGAAAAAAAAATCTCTCAGTATAAAACTTTTACCAAGTTCACTAACGTATTTTGCCTGCTTTTGACCTACAGTATCATCCATTAAAAAATGAATACGAATAGATTCATTACAATTATTTTTCTACATATTTCTGACAACTAGATACAAACTAATTTTTGATTCAGGAATTCTTTTAAACAATAAAAATGAATAACCATTTTTGCCAAGTTCACAAATAATATTCTAAAATTTTACCATAATATCTCAAATTGAAATTAAGTTTATACTATTTCTAATCAAATTCAGTTAACTGTCTTTTAACTAGATAACGATCTAATAATTTAGAAATAAATAATTGAAATTTAGCAAACAAAAAAATGTCAAAATAATGATATCCTACATACAAAGAATAAATAATTCTGGGAAGAGCTAATAACGAAATGATTCAAAGAATCAATTTTCCTGCTTTGAGTTTGTGAAACAAAGGGTGACTACCGTCTAATCATTTCCCTGTTTCTATTTCCCTTTCCCCTTGAACTTTAGCGTAATGCAATAAAAATAGCTGGCTGTGCCGCGCTCGTCCGAATAAATGAAAATGAATCCAGTGCATGTCAGGCGTAATAAAAACAATCAGTCTAGTGCAGTCATCAAGATAAAAACAACGCACGCGGCCGCTTTCGTGTGGATCAAGATTTCCCCTGCAACAATTAAAATTAATCGACTACTTCCAATTAATTAACCTTATCGTGCATTGCGGTCAAATGTGTGAGGAACTGAAACGAGGGATACAATGATGACACGAATCACTAAAATGATTCCGCTTTGGAAAGTATAATAGTTTGACAATTATTCATAGATTTCAAAGTATGCCATCAGAGATAATGTTGCTTACTGTCTACTGGTGGGCTGAAATATTTCACCGGTCCTTAAAACTGTAGTAAACCGCACCCATAATGTTTTTTCACTTAATTGGGACAGTAACGGTTACTAGTTTTTACGGAGGGTTATTTTGAACTAATTACATAAGGGCAAGCATTTGAACATTTCTCAATAAGTGAGCACCCATCTCACATGTAGTACTGATTATACTGATTTGTTTTTAAGAAAAGATATAATGCTATTTGGACACGTTTTAGAGTAATGCATATTGACTACGTAATACTCTCAGGTAGTTAACATTTCAGTGATTTTGATCTGGTTACATTAGTGCAAGAATTAGAGTTCGACACAATTTTACTTTATTATATATTGTAAACACTGTAAGTTTGTAATTTAATAATAAGTAATTGAAATCAAGAGTAAGATAATAAGAGCCACAAATTTATTGGAAAATTTTACGAATAGTAGTTGCATAGTAACAGACAAGCGAGTGTCAAAAATTATATTTATATCACGATAGGGCAGTTGGAGAGATTTTAGAATCATATTTGAACTGAGTTGTAACTTCGCAGAAATTACCAATTAAATTTGTAGCTCGAATTATTTCACAAATGACAGCAGTTCAAACATAAATTTTACATATCAACAAAATTTAACCATGGTGATTGCCATTATGTTTTTTACGAGAGCTGGTTGCCTAGCATTTTATCGAGTGGCATTGACAAGAAATCACGAGCTGTCAAGCACGTGATTTTTATCAATGCCATGAGATAAATTAGCAACAGCAACATTATAAGACGATTGTATATTTTTCCTTTAAACAATTTATAATTTATTTATTTTTGACCGACGTTAACCGGCTCTTTTTCCTATCCATCGAGCCAATGTCTGGGATCTCGGCGATCCAGTCTGCCACTGCTACTACCTCTGCAAGGCACCTAAACCTGGTTTGTAAGGTACTCTTGAAAACCAAACCTTTGAAAAAGAAAACAATAACAATTCTGAAGAATAAGAAGTTAGATTTTTAAAACAAAATATGATAGTAGTAGTCTGTGACCGAAACTGATTCACTTTGTCCGTTTCATTTCCCCGAGTTGACGCTTGCATTAGCATCGGGACGCCCTCGCTGCACGCGTTCACGCCGCGATGCGCCTGCAACTAGGTCGGCTCCGGGATCGATGCTACAGAAAAATCACATTCCTTCCACCAATTATGCTCACAATGCACACGTGCAAGCATAAACAATAAATAACAGCGACGGGAAAACAAAGATAATGCCGTTTAAAAAGCACCGTAAATTATAATGAAGATGTTAAACGCTACTTTTTTGAGAATAGAATATTATTTTTTAAGTTCTCAACTTATAACCTTTTCTTATTTCGTTATTAACTAGAAAATCTAGAAATGTCAACTCGATTAATGTAGTAAGAAGAAAATAGGCATAGTTATATCCAGGGCTGGCCTGATTTAAATCAATTGATTTTTTCTATAAATATTATAAGGGATGGCCAAAAAATATATTTTTCCTACGACCACTGTTAAAAATAGTCTTTTGTTGCTTAGCAAGTTAAAAATAACAGTTTATAACACAGTAAATACTTTTAACACGTTGTCATTGACAACGAATTAAAAGTAAAAAACAAATTTACTTTTAACAGCACTTATGTTCAGTTGTTCATAACAAATACATCATGACCTGTCATAAATGTCATTCTATATTTTTTATTTACTAATATATAACTAGGGTCGTAGGAAAAATAGTGTATGATATTTGTGTTAAAAGTGATTTTATTTCGTTCGTGAGGTTTGTTACACTCGGCTTCGCCTCGTTTCAAACTTCCCCACTCTCTCATAAAATGTCACTTTTAACACTTATATCATAAATAACTATTTTTGAGAAACTCTTTTGAGAGAACTCACTTCTCGCAAAAGTTCAGTTTCTGGACTAGTGATACAAATAATTATTGTAATAATATTTTGTACAAAGTACAGTAACTTAATACATTTAAAAAGGATAACGGATGAAAGGCATATGAAATATGTACATTCAGTAGTTATCTTATATTGAAATAAAAATAACAATATAAATTGCAGTTTTGTTACATTATACTTTTGTAATTTTTTTGTTAATTTCAATAGAATACTAACCAACAGGAGTCTCTGGTGTTCTCTATTTTTTTTTTAAATTACGTTTAACTTTTATTTCACTTCATTTGTTTTTGTTAAAGTCTTTTTTTGTTTCTTAACAATTTTTTTGAAATCAATGTTTCTCAAACGGTAATGTATCACAAAAGACTGCAACAAAAAATTGCATGAAATTCAAATCTCAGGTGGTGGATTCCTCTGTAAGGAAGCTTGCAATCTGTATAGGCTGGCAACCTAAACCTGTAACATGCAAGTAAAACTGTAATGAAATTAGTACTTTACTGTTCCCTGTTCTATCTAGGAACATTGTAATGCTGATTATGAATAAATGAATCCTTTTGCTCCTGTTTGAAGCAGAGTCTTAATAATACTTCGCTGTTTGACTTCTCTTCAAGACTTTTCGCTGTTTATCTACTATAATTAATTTGTTGTTAAATTAATTTACTACAATAAATGTAATTAATATTAATAAGTTATTGAATTGTAGTGCAGATTTAGAATAACGTATCACAATCTTTAGTGAATGTAATAAAACTGCATTTTATTTATAAGAACGTTGAGTAAATTTGTAAGGTATAAAATAAACTGAAGTGGGTGAAATGTGTATCAAAACTGCTTTCCTCATGTACCAACATATATCTTATCCCATTTGTAGTTCGGGAGGCGAAAACAAATATCCGGATTTTCTAGGAGATAAGGCAGAGTGAAAAATAAGTGTCAACCTTTCTGATTGTTGACAGCGACACCATATAATTACTTCCGGAATATCACGCGTTCATATCCTTCAGGCGCGGGGGTGGAGTGCACACTAGCGCCACGAGCGCCGGATTTAGGAACCGTCCCGACTAAACAATAAAACAATGGGGAGATCCAGCCAATTATATGGCCTTCCCGAGGCTACCAAACGTCCAATAAAACCATTATTGATGATTTATAGCGACGACTTCTCAATGGGAGTGTACTTTGCCTCATGCTGTTTAGAAAGAAAATAATAACAAAGCGAAAATACAGATTTGTAGATGCGGCATCCATGCGCACTTCCACCTTAGAGGGGAGCTCTAAATGTTTGTTTTTCACTATTATTCTTTTACCTCCCCTAGTACTTTTTTACTTTTTTCCCTTTCACTAGATAAAGCAATAAAACTTTTCGCTTCTATGCTGTAGACCTATTCGTAACACGTTAAATAAGTGTTTATTTGTTGTTCTAAGTAAAATTTTCTACTTTATGCCTTCCTTTATAGAAATATTTCGTTTTATTTTCACGCTCAAATGCCGAAGAATAACATCAATACGAAAACAACGCTCCAGTTCCCGAGCTTTACAAGTTGTCGGATCACGATTACCACACTGACATTATTTCATTTCTCAAAACATACTTTTCTCCTTCTTAAAATTGCAATCAGAAGCATTATCTTTATTTTGTAGAATTTAATAAATATTATACATCAAGGGATAGAATCTGTTTTACTATACATGTAAATCAGCGAAAACGAATACCCCTTTAACCTTTTTATTAGAATTATATACAAGTTTTATTATATTACATATATTATTTAATGACATCGAAGAAAATAAGATAATTGAGAAATAACAGAAATAATTTTTTGGCTGCTATGTAAAAATTAATAAAATGTAACGATATAAAACAACTTCATAACGTGAAATAAGAAACGTAATATGGTAAACCACTTAAAACAAATGTTCGAAATTACGACTCTGTTTTATTCCTTTATTTGTTTCGAATTTCTTCACTTTCATTTATAAAAAATAATACATAATTGAAAAGACAAAAAAAAATTTTACCTATATAATACAATAAAACCATATAAAGAAAAATTTTCTTTTCTTCTAATAAAAAGAAAAGGGGTGTTCGTATTTACTGTATACTATTTTTTTTACAACGTCATATTTGAAACGAGTACTTATTCAAAAAAAGTATTGCCATATTGATTTTTGACAATTAAATAAAATTGCTGACTTTCACATTGTTTCTGTTGCATTCTTTTGTAAATGTTATGTGAACGAGAGTCAGTGTACATTATTTTCCGTGGGAGATAATGTGACATTTCTATTCCTATTTTGATTTCATAGAAAATAACTTCTATGCGGGGCCATGGTATTATTTATTAAAATAATGTTTTAACAAATATATTTTAATTTCCCTTTAAGTATACTCATATTGAGAAGATCCCAAGTGTCTAATTTGGAAACAAATTTGGTTTATCTAATCCAATCTTGAGTAATAATTGTTCTATTCGAAATCTAAAGTTCGGATACTAATGGTATAAAGTGCATATAAGTACAGCCTACTTAAACAAGACTAGCGATTACTGAACATCAGTTTGAATATGAGGAGTAGATATCTACTTTAGATTAGAACGTTTGTAGCATTAAACTACTTCAGGTGTAAGAGTCGTTTTAGAAATTTCAAGCTTTATACGCTATTATTTCACAACATTCACGAAATCTCTCTAACTCGTTATATTAAAATTACAGACAGTGGTTAAATAGTTAACAGTTCACTTAATCGAAGAGAAGTTTCAAGCTTAATTCCTAAATTCGACAATACACAAAATACACCGCTTTAATCCAATGTTACGTTATTTGAAAATAGCTATTTATGAAATTAATAAGGAAAAAAAAAAATGCATACGAAATTGACAAAAGTAGACGAAGACTTCCGTTTGAATACGGACAGGAATGTATTTGAAATGATGAATTTTTCATATTTTGATGACATTTGTAAAATAAACGAAAAAAGCAATTTGTTAAATATGAGCCATTACAAATCTAATAAATAGGAGTATATTAACTATGTTACCAATATTTGTAATGTAAAGAGAATTAGAAATGAATATTCTTTTTTTACTATTAGCCTAGACAACTAGTATTATTTACCTTTATTTGTCATGAGAAATTGTTTTTCAAAACCGTTTACTTGATACCCATGGTCACCTAGGTCAGTAATTAATTATTGTTAACAAAGGTCAATTATGGAAACTGTCATTAAAAAAAAATTTGGATTCAATACAAATATAAATCGACTCATGTATGTATATGGTTCACAATTTAAATTCACCATCTAATTTAAATAAGTAAATAAAAAAGTGAGGTTAACAAACTAAAACGTTAGATATGAAAATAAATGAAAATCATTTTTTCAAAGCAACAAGCAGGGGAACCTTGGAATATAATGTACTATTTTTGCAGTTTTTAATGTTTGAATACACATAGGTCTATGTTCCATTTTGATTTCATTATTACACTAGTGAAAGAATGGAATTAATAACATAACTCAGTTGAGTAAAATAAAAAGCCTCTTCTTGAACAGAACCAGAAAAAATATTTTTTCACTAGTTGCCAAAATGCAATTGTTTTAAAAGTGGTCATAAAAAGGATAACCTGATGAGCTGACAGCGTTGAGAAGTGGTACAAAATTAAAAATAAAGTGTCTTCTTTGAATGTTTCGCACTAGAATAAGTTAAACAAAGCTACGTGTTGTAAGCTTGTACGAAGAAATAAAAAAAAACTGTATCTCCTTGTGCGACATGTTGAGCTAAGGCCCGCCCAGTAGCAGTACTCCTCTGTTTAATGCATTTTTATAGGAATTTTCTCGCGAGGAAAAAGAAAAACTATACATGTGCAGTTTAAACTGTCTACTCCAAGCCACGATCAAAGACCCGCTGATGGAATTCATTTCCAACTTCCCGATGCGGCTTCCAATATCATATATTCATTCTTTTTTTTACTCAAAAAGAATTTTAACTCTTCATTGTCCTATAATTGAGTTGTCAAACTAGAATGTGACTCCTCTGATGTGGTTGTGACTTTTGATTGCTTGTTAAAATGGAATAACTATGCGACATATTTCCTTGTAATTTTTTTCTTTTCATTTTCTTCTTTTGTGCTTTCACATAAAAGCAGTTTACTTTTATTGTGCTTAAAACCTTTACCATAATAAGCTTTCCACTCTCACAATCTCAAATGTAACTTTTACAGATATCTCACGAAACAAAAAGGGACACTTCACAAGGATTTGTCACTTTGCTTGATTATCTTCCTCACAAAATTATAACTGTAAATTATATATTCAATGATTACTTTAACTCAGTGAAGTGCTAACTACATAGAATTATTTCATTTGTAATACATATCATGTGAAATAAGCAATTTCATCGATTCGAAGGTTAAAAAACCTTTTTCATTAAAAATTGAAAATATGGTTCTGCTTAATGACTTGTCTATATATGAATTTTTGTCATATGTACGTATCGCTTAAATATTAATGCATTTAGTTTATAGATTTTATGCTTCTATTGAGTATAAAAACAAAACTTTAACATAAATATTTAATGAGATATTCGGTTATATAGTTATTTATTATTAAGAAAGTTAGAAAAGTTGACAATACTTTAATAATGGTATAAAAGTGAAGCTGAAAGTATATTCATCATTAACAAGACTTTTCAAATTGTTTCAATGACATTTATATAAATGTAAAACAAAATGAAATATAATTTGTAAAGCATTAGGCAGCACTAAAACTTTTTCGAACATATTATTTAATAAATCAATATACGTATATACAGAATAGTGACTCGAACACCGGAACATATAGAGATTTAACATGTAAAATTATATTTTAGCTAAAAAAGCTTCAAATAACAATTGTAGAGCATACAATTCTGCATCTGAGTCAATGAACAAAATAGCTTTACGTGACTTCTAACCTCAGAAATTAGATATGAAAACGACGTAAATCACCCCCAAAAAGAGCCGTAATCATGGATAAGTGAGGCAAAAATTAGTTTATTTTTATTATTATTTAAAATTATTGTTGAAGTGAACAATATTACATAAATTAATTTCGAATTTAAAAAAGAGCAACAAAATTTAGTAAAAATATAAATGATTTTCGAATACGTAAAATTTGTAAGAGTTTGGTTTTTTCCTATGTATATCGTCATATACAAATAAGAAAATATTTAGTTATTTAGCTTAAAAATATATTTAATATCATATAATATTTCTTAGAAGTGTCTTAATAATATTACTAATTTTAATTTGATTCTAAAAAGAAATAATTTTCTGTTGATCTCATGAGTAACATTTATTTTGATGTACATTTTACTTTTTCTATCGTATAATAACAATAATTTTGTATATTTTTTATTAGTTGCATTTTGGTTACAATTGCATAATGAAAAAAACAACAGGGATATATTTTTTTTGTTTTAGTTTTTTATTTTCGGACATCCTATTTTCATTATAATTTATAATTAATGTGGCCAAATCAAATGCAAATTATTATTTGCAAAGTCTGGCGTTTTATGTAGAATGTAATGTAGTACAAAGTAGAGCGAAATCCCGCGAAATCTTTCCTTTTCTTTATCTCTATGTTTCCTCAGCGAAGCGGCGATTCGACCAACGACCACCTCTTGATTGGGCTGACGAATTCCCTCTTGTTGCCAGATAAGATATCTTATAGATAACATCTGAGCTTGGGCTCTGAAGCGTACTCAGTCAGTCAGGCATTACATCTTGATTAGACAAAGATAAAGAAATGGTTTACGTGCTTTGAATCAAATGGACGACCACCGCCCGACTACTGATGCAGGGTTCGACCGTTTACCGTATTTGTTGCTTCATTTGGGTAGAAGATGGGATAGTTTTACGAGGAAAAGGTTTTACTAACGCTTTTTGTCAATATTTTGACAGCTCTGTGCACGGACAAGATCGTTGCTATAATCAGATTAGGAAAAATCTTTCATTATAATGTTACATTTATGTTGCATTTTTTAGTTTATTTTGAAACTATTAAAATATGACTTTTAAATTGACCTGATGCAGGGTTCGACCGTTAACCGTATTTGTTGCTTCATTTGGGTAGAAGATGGGATAGTTTTACGAGGAAAGGTTTTACTAATTACTAACGTTTTTTGTCAATATTTTGACGGCTCTGTTCACGGACACGATCACTGCGCTGATATTGTAATAATCAGATTAGGAAAAAACTTTCAATATATTGTTACATTTATGTTGCATTATTTAGTTTATTTGTAAACTATTAAAATATGACTTTTAAATTCACCTGATGCAGGGTTCGACCGTTTACCGTATTTGTTGCTTCATTTGGGTAGAAGATGGGATAGTTTTACGAGGAAAGGTTTTACTAATGCTTTTTGTCAATATTTTGACAGCTCTGTTCACAGACACGATCACTGCGCTGATAATGTAATAATCTGATTAGGAAAATTCGTTCAATATAATGTTACATTTATGTTGCATTTTTTGTTATTTTTAAACTACTGAAATATGACTTTTAAATTGACCATAAACATGAAGTGAATTATTAGTCCCAGACTAATTAAAAAAACTGTATTGTCGGATAATAATCATTAACCTTTCCTTTACCCTTAACCATTAATTTCTTCACAAGAAATTGATTGATCTTATACTAGTGTAATTTATAATGAGCGTTGTATATAATATTATCATGTGCGATACGATTGTTAAAGCTTACATTATTCTACATTTAATGTAAATCATTAATTTACTTCATTATAATATCAAACCAGATATGTGTTCAACTTGATATTATGTTCATTTGTATTAATTAATTTACAACATGTTTGTTAAGTATCTACATACAAATCTGTTATAAATTATATCTGTCATAAAAATTAATTAACTACCTGCTATTTTATTAATTAAAATTCTATCACAAATTGATATTCACAGTTGTAGAATAGACTTAAATTTTATTTAAATTTTCTCATTTATTAATTAGATAATTCCACTATTAGGAAGGAAGACAAAGTGCAAGTATACAAATTGGATATTTTTTCTTTACCTTCTCCTTGGTAAATCATTGTTTTCAATATTTTTGATATGTCAAATAAACGATTTTTTTTCAATTTAGTTTAATACTGCATAATCGATTCAAATGCTAATCTTGGTATTATCTTGATAAATACCCATTCGAGGTTTGATTTTCAGCACGGAATATAAATAATTGCTATTGTCAATAGTAAATAATGTATTTAAATATATTTATGATTTATTTATAAATAATTATGATGTTTTTATTTTATTTATTTCAGCAATGAGAATAAAATAATTACTTGATATATTTGACCAGGATTTGACGTTGGCATTTTATTTCATATCCGCACATTGTGTGGATATAACATACACATCCGTACATGATAGTATATGGAAGAATATTGCTAATATACAGTACGGAGTTGAAAAACAAAATATCCAGTCAAATAAAATTTCGAGTGATATTACTATCGATATTTTTTTTAAACGGGATTGGCTTGATTTAAATAATAATTACTAGTCTTGTGAAGAACAACAGTTCTTTATCGAAGAGTATATTTTTCTCGAATTAGAAAGCGTGTTTGTTGGTTCATGCTGCAGAGTGGGGTTTGTTTATGTTTATGAAACTCATGTATTTTTGAGAGTAATTCTGTTTGTTTATTATTAAATTTAAATATTTTATTTTCAAGAATATTAAAATTATTTACCGCTAAATAATATATGTAGTAAATTGTTTACTCATAAAGTAGATTCCAAAGTAATAAACCATATATAAATCTCTAGTAATAATTACATTATTGCAAAAATTGATTGGTTTATTTGAAAAAATGACCTTTACTTTTTTTATGAAACAATCATTATTCTTTCAACCTTGTTTCTTAACCCAGTACCAGTAGGTAGCAAATAGGCAGAAAGAATCTGATATGCAAATTGTGGGTTAAAAATATGCTGGAATCAGTTGAGAAGAATGCTGTAGTAAATTAAGAATTCATTGTCTGAAATTCTTGACATAATGCCTAAATAAGAACGAAGGATAAAAAATGAAGTTGACGGGTGTATGGGAGAAATTCCGAGCATTCGCAGTGCATTGTGTACATAGCTGGCGCAATAAGCAGCGATCGATGGTCGCGGTTGAAACCAAGTGATCCAGTGAAAAATCCAATTACAAATATCTTCGTGTTCCCAGACCAACCTTGCTTTATTATTAATATTCCGCATTCCCGAGACATCGCCGGAAATTTATATTATTATTAAAAAAGCCCAAGTCGGTTTGTGAGGCACAGAACAGAGCAGCGATATGTCGAACGCTGTGAAATATATACGCCCACGCGGAAGATATGAAAACTTGGATTCACAATGAATCTGGAAAATCTTAAACTTGAATTAGAGTGTCACCGCCAGTCGTAGAAATAGAAAATTCCTCGCAGGCCGCTCACATTCAGATAAGAGCTGAAACGGAACTGAAAACTTTCCGAATGCTCGCCGTCCAAAAATGTATGTGCGCGCTTAATATGCAAAAGATTGTTTCGCTTGGGGACGGATGGGAATATTAAATTCGGGCCCGTTCAGATAATGTCTGTTTCTCCAGAAACAACGCTACGTGTGTTAGTTACACTACCCCGCCCAGCCAAACGTTCTACAAACGTAAACAAAGCTCTACTTCGGCCACTCTTCGCGCAGTCGTCATTTCAAGTATTGCACACAAAATTGGTACCTAAGCAAATAGGAAAAATTACAATAAACGTAAGAAGTGTATCGCTAAACGCTTTTTACCTTAAAAAAACCTTATAATCAAAATCAAAACAGATATTTCATAAAATACTCTCATATGAATGAGGTTTTTAAAAGAGGAAACAGAAATACTTCAATCGCACAGACACCAACACCCACCTCCTCCCACCCATTTTGCAGGCCAGGTTTTTTTAATTTCGAAAATAATACACAGGCAAGATAAAGATATGCTTGCTTTGGAACTAACTTTTAATGAATCTAATATTTACGTCAGTGCAAATGAAGTTCTGAAGCAATTTGGTACTGACATTTATTTTTTAGAAAATAAATTACTAACAATATTAATAAAGCTACCTACAAGTATAACTACGGTTGAACGAGCATTTTTATATTAAGGAAATAAAAACAGCTTAAAGGAGTGGGATCCGAAAAAAGTTTTGACCCGATTTGCATTGACGGAAATAATTATATTGATTATAATTTTTTCGTACATACAATTTTAATTTTTGAATATTTACATTGTTCTGAATTTTTTTTACTACGTGTGAAAAATTTGCTGCAATGTAAATAGATTTAGTTGAAATTCAATGCAGACCGACTTTTTCTACATTGTACTGATAGAAGTACTTTAAATAGAAGTCAAACCGTGTCAACCCTTGTGGGCTGACTTTTCCTACGTCTTATAATAAAAATTTTTGACGCTTTATTTTTATTGATCATTATGCAATGCAAAACTAGTAATTTTATACAAAATGAATGTGCCCAACCATTAGTATTGATGGAAGAAGGTTGAAATTACCGCAAGCAGACAAGTTTGATGTGCACCATACATAGGGTTTTCAAATGATGTAAAGATATAGAGAGATAATAGTGGCTATTCCAGAAGATTTGGACAAAGTCAAAATCATGTATGATATTATAGCCCTATTTATAAGTAGGTACTTCTTGTCCATCATATGAGCGTTGGTAAGATTTAACAATTTACAAATATCAACTTGTTCCAGAGCTATCTGTAGATAATTTAAAAAAATAGATTTTCGACATATTTGATCTAAAACCTTATAAATTTTGCGCCCGTAAGAATTTTACGCCTGTGGCGTGCAATACTTTTGCCATGCCCTATAGTTACGACACTGCTCCTTTTTCTCCAAAAGAATAATAGTTATTTTTATGATTTTTTATTTATTTATAAATATGTATATATTGAACATTTTATAACTTTTTTCGATCCTTACGTTTTTGAACCGGAAAGTGCATTATTCCGATATTTCAGTGTAGTTGCTTGGCTACGAAAAATAAAGTGACGTATTCGAGTAGTACAAAGCATACCATAGTTATGCTATCCTGAGATATTTTTAATGGAATATTTTTTTCTCTTGTTGGTTGTCGGATATTTATAAATGGAATATGAAATAACTAATTATTGAATAAATATAAAATATCACTTTTCCTGCTAGATACATAATATTCTATTATATTATTGTACTATACAGGGTGTTTTCATACCTCGGGAAATAAATTTAGATTATATATACTACAAGATATATTGATCACAGAACAAAAATAATTTGTATGAAATTTAGTATCACTGAAATAGCGAAATAATAAAAATTAATTATCAAAATTACATTACATAATACCCATTTCATTTAGAGATAGTTGTTTTGAATACACGATAATACTAAATATCATATCCTTATATTTCAAAGAATATTTGAAGAGATAGCAACAAATACTTAAATAAGGCTGCATACATTTGATATCCTCGGTCTAATTATTGGATACAAGAATTGCTCAAAATTATCTCCATTACTTGCTGCACATAATCCAGTACGTTGAATAAATGATGCATTACAAGTCTCACAACTCACTATCACTATTCCATTCCTTTTCACAAAAACTGCACTGCAATACACAATCAAAATAACAAACCAGCAAAGTAAGAAGATTAACAATAATGTCGACGAAAGTATGTATGTAATAATTGACGGAATACATTATTAATTAGACAACAACAGATATTTATTAGGCTCTTTGTAAACAATTACTTATATAGCAGCAGATTTAAATAAAATTATTAAGAATAGCCATCAACCAGTGGTAAAAAAATGTTCACGTTAAACATAATGCAATTTTTATTTCGAAGTAAAAAAAATGTTCTGTGATCATTATGTCGTGTACTGTAATACATGTAATTTTTCCCAATGTATGGAAACACTCAAAGTAAATTTAAAAAAAATATATTTTCGCGGAAATCTTCACTATAATCAAATCAAAGCAAACTTAAATATACTTTACATAATATAACTTCAATTTGAATAATGTTATAACATCAATTTTTAATAAATGAGTTACTCTATAAAATAGCTAGATTCTAAACTTTAAGAAAACAAATAGAAATTTGTTATCTATATATTTAAAATGTTTTTAAGCAGCTATTATTTGCCAAATTTCAATAATTTTTTTGTACTTCCTGTGGTAAATATTTTTAGTTACAGATAAATAAAATTACCATTGCAACACGTCATATCTATCAAATTTATACCACAATGCATTCCAACACAAATACTAGTTAGTAAAAAAGCACAACAGTAATTATTTTCAAATTGTGCGTTATTTTTCTGGAAACAATGACCACCTCCATGTCTCCCCCGCTTATGCAAAAGAAGTTCGCATACGCAGGAGAATATTAAATCCAAAGCTGCTGTGATAACGTCTGCTTCTGAGAAACAAAGCTACTCGTACATGATACATTTACATCAGCCACAAAGTACAAGCTACAGACCCTTATACGTATACATACGTATAATAGAAATCTAAACCATGTTCGTTCATTAAAACTTTAAATAAAGGAGATGTGATGTACACTTGGACATTCACTCCATCAGCGTAATGAAGCATTCGCCTCTGTTAACAAATCCTTCAGCAAAATATTCCTCGTGCAAAAATAACCAAATAAATTGAATACATAATAAAGGTTGACATGTTGTCAATAAAATTCATGAGAAAATGCGGATATGAATTTGTTTACTTTTATTATCAGCCAAGTACTCCAGATAAGTGGAGACTTCAAGACTGTATTTCCTTACGTGTTACTAAATCAGTCAATATTTACATTCTAAACATTTTATCCTATTTTTATATCACTTTGATTATGAGGAATAATATTATTCTTAAAACTCAGAATTGACAATATTCGAGTATGTAATTTCGTATTAAATTGGAAATTAGAATTGAAGTATAAATATTAATGATTAATTAATTAACAATATTAATAATGAAGTACTAGTACAGTGCACTTATTTTAAGTATTTGCAATAAAATTGTTGTCTGTAATTATTTATGTACCAAATATTTTATAAAAATATTTAATTCGAGAATAATAACAAAATAATTACTTATTCTTATTATGACATTAAGGGTAGGGTTACCACACATCCTCTTTTCACCGGACGTGTCCCCTTTTTTGGAGTAAATATTTGGGTCCGGTATCTTTTCTTATTTTTAATATGTCCTCTATTCTTCTAATTTCAAAATTTTGATTTTATGAAATTTGGCATAAAGAGAGCTAGGCCTCTAACGGATGAAAAGTAATCTACAATATAGGTAGGTACTTAGCAATTACCAAGACATTTTACTCTTCGAGTCATCCATACGTTTTATATTTTATTTTGCATAGAAAATGAAAAATATATTTCTCCTTGCACAAATAGATAAACAATGATTCTTTTTACATAAAAATTCTCCCGTAGTTCCTAATAATGTTGTTACGTGGCAGCTACAGATCTTTTAGCAAAATGTCACTACAATATTATACTTTTTGTAATATCAAATTTCTAGTCCCGGTGGCTACGCCTATGAATGATACATATTATCTATTACCACCTGTAAAGCAGAAAGAGCTTTTTAAAGACTATTTTTATTAAAAATATAAAAAAATTACTATGTTGCATGATCGTTTAAAATATCTATCACTATTACCAATAGAAAAATATTTGAAAAAATTCTTGTTTGTTACGTTATTTTGTTTGTTAAAGAAAACTATTTTGATTTAAATATGTTGCTAAGTAAATAATTTAATTTAACGTCTTATAATATCCTAAATTAGGGGGGAAGGGAGGGGGACCCAAAACCATTACTGCCTCTGGCATTGCCAATATTTTCATATTCCTCGTAATCAAGTCTCTAAAAAACTAATATCTGTTTTTGTAGTAATAATTAATAAATAAATGTTATTTTAAAAGGTAAAAACATTATTTAGTAAAAAGTAACATGACAATTATTTTTGTAGTAATAATTAATAAATAAATGTTATTTTAAAAGGTGAAAACTTTTTATGGCAATTATTTTTGTAGTAATAATTAATAAATAAATGTTATTTTAAACGGTGAATATATATTTTGTTCTATAAAAATGTAGAATGAAACATTTTATCTAGTATTTTGTTGGTTGGCAGACAAGAGCGTAAACCCGAAATATGGACAGAAATAATTTTGTTGATAGTTCTTGGAGATGACTGATTCAAAATCAATTTCAAACAATCGTAAAGTTGCCGTAATACGATGAGAGCGATTCGTATTCAAATTTTCAAATCAAGAGTATTTCGCCGCGTATGAAAATATCCGTCTATAAACCGAAAATTTTATGCAAAATTTTAAAGTCTGAGATCGCGTCAGCCTTGCTAGCCTTCTTGGAGGAAGCGTTTTTATTGCGTTATAAACTGCGTGTATATGTATTCGTGTAACTTTGATTTGGAAGAAACAACAAAGTTTGGCGGTTTGCGCATATAACGCGAATAAAAGACCAATAGACGATGGCAACTTCCAGGGAGTCAACATAACAATTTCTGATAAAATGAAAAGTACCGCAGAGTCGACGAGATGGCGGCGACTTCGCAGATAAATTCCGAATTTCGGGGGCCGAGGAATGGAGCGACTTCGTACTTCGAAAACTCTACCACCGACAAGTAAAATTTCAAAAATCAGAACTTAAATAAATATACAAGTATGTAATAAAGTATTTGTTTCTCCTGTAATGAATAATTAAGCGATGTCTGTAAATAAATTTTGGAAAGTTTTTCTAATTTAATTTAATAGGAAATATATTCTTAAAGTAAAGCTAAAATTTATTTTTCACTATATTATTTATTTTATGCATAAAATCTTTCTTTAATCCCGATGAACAGAGCGCTATGTTAGATTTGCTATATAAGTACGCTATGTACGCTAGGTACGCGATCTTCGCTATGGCTAGTGCATGGCCAGATCGAAAGCTACGTACAGTATGTTTTCAATTTTCTTTCACGATATCAAGCAGATTGTCAAAGATAATGATAGTGATAGTGACGAGGATGAATTACTTTTATTGTTATCATTGTAAAAAATAAACGTAGAAGGGAATTGGTTTACGATGTCAACATGATAAGGAATGATTTTGGCAAATATTATCATCTCGTAGACCAGTTGCGAAAAGATGGAGACTTTAAAGAGTACTTTCAAATGAGCCCATAGAATAACTCTTATTTATTATTGAAATAATATTAATAGTCCGCAAAGTCAGTACAGGCGTTTGCTACGTTATAAAAATATAGCTGACAATCAAACACGATGTGACAGCGTATTAGTGTCTATATGACTGGATATATAGAAAATATTGTGTGAGGCCTCGACATAAGATATTAATTTGCTATATTTATTTTACTACATTAATTTTAATTAACTGGTATTAATTACTCCTTTTACCTACTCCTTTTTCGAAATGTAAGTTGTCGACATTATCGTCTGTTCCGGTATGAAAGCGCGGCAACTACCCATCGTTTGGGCAAGTGTTAGAAGTGGGTTGCAGGACTATTAATTCCAGGGCATTATTAATTCTTATGTAGCCGCACTGACGCGGTAACGGCATGGGATATCGAACGTGACTTCTTGTCGTTTAAACTGTTTTCATTATCAAGTTTCGCACTGGCTTCCGAACTTTCTAGATCGTCGCTAGAATGCCCCAATCTAATCAACCTTTATTTTATGTACCGCCCAGCCATTGCTGATTGCCAATACCTACAGAATATAATACTTTCATTAGCTTAGAAGCTATATTTTATAATTAATTTAATGCATAATGATATATGAGTTCTTCTAGTACAGTGTTTCCCAAATTTTCGACCCATACGTACCTCTTTCAAATATTTTTTAAAACCGTACTATTAAATAGAAAATTATCCTAAAGATTGTTTTTAGTAAAACATTCATTATAAAGTTTTTGGTTGTTTTTAAGCACCTAAAACAATCTTCAAATAATTTTATCTTCAATATTGCTAATTTAAAATTTTTTAAAGTTGGTTTAAACAGACCTTATCATGTTGGTTTAAATTTTTATTGAATTAGTTAGCTCCATTAAAAACTATCAAGGAAAAAAGGTATTCCATTTGCCATTTAAATCCGGTTCACTTTTTTTATGTCATTTATTTACTACCTCCCCACAATATTTTATTTTATTTAAATGTTTATTTACAACTGTTTACCAAAAAAATTAAGAAGTAAATGTGATTAACTAAAATAACGTATGAGAAATAACTCCCCTGGAGTTCTTTCAGATGCCAATTCTAGAGGTTTAGATCATTTCAATCTTCTTATTTCTGTGGAATTATCTAATAAATTCAGTTCTAAATTAGTAATATGGTTATGTAAGCGATTTTCATATCCCTACATGTACTGATTTAAGTAATCCACTCGCATAAATGAATCAGAAAGATTCAATTTTAATGTTCTAATTTGATCCAACTGACAAATCGAATCCCACTAAATACTACGTTTTAAAAGACTTTGTAAAGCGCAGAAAACTATTCTTTTTATATTTTTTTGCTTTAGCGTATCCAAAAATATATATTTTTTAATTCTTTGCGTACCCCTTGCGAATGAATGAATCTAATGACAGGCTGTGATTCAAAATACATATTTTGGATTTTCCACTTAAAATAGTCTGTATGGAGTATTCTTTATATTAGCTAGAACATCAATCGTGAGTGATATATTTATGTCAAATTATACTAAGTTGATTATTGGTTCTATTTTTAAAGTTATATTCTGTTTCAACTGTCTCATAGAACAAGGGGACCGACTAAGTGCTGTGTGGTCCCTGGCTTCACTTTGTATCTCCTAATTGCAGCAATCAGAGCGAATATAGGCATAATTATTGCTTTATTGATATCTAGCTTTCACACTTGATTAGGACAATCTGTATCTGGCTTCAAGCAATAATTAATTATATATAGACGCAATAATTAGATGGCTCGATAATTAGATACTGATCTATTGTATTCGTATCATTAGTATTGATAATGCTGTGATAAGGATCACATGTCGAGAAGAAAATTAAATACACTATGAGTACCAAAAATAAGGCTTGTGTAAATAATTGGAGCTGTATTTTTGTGTATGTGACTGTCCGTAGGTGGTGTGTTTTTTGTGAGAGGGAAAATGAAGCGAATGTGTTCGATTGGCGCTAGTTGTTTTGGTTCGGTAACTAGTAGCAACATAAACAAATAGTGCAGCAATAAATAACAAACAATTAACCCATCCCAACAAGCAATTACCCACGTCACTTAACTTTAACTCCAAACAAAACAACTTGGACCCGGAGTAAAATTAAGCGTCCGTTCATAATGCATTTTGCGTTCTGCCGGAATCGATAGTTGCGTTCTTGTTCTATTTGTGACGTATTACAGCGCTGCTAGTGTTACTAGCTACCGCTACACCCGTACAAGCATACTGGCTTGGCAGCAAGCCCTCACTTCTTGCCAAATGCTTTCTTTGCCCACCGCACTCGCCAACTTGCCGGGGGGGTTTTATATTCTCCAAGATAAATTCAATTATTCACATGACGGATACCGAGCCCGTACCCAAACACTATCGGCCTGCTAAACTACAGACACCCACTTACATTCATCAGCTCTACTACCCTGACGAACTCCACAATTACGCAAATCCTGGCTTCAATTCTGATTTCTAAATTTCATCTTGTAGTTGGATAATAGACAGCAACTTCTAGAAGATTTCTCCATTCAAAGTAATCATTGTAATACACTTTTTATGAAAGAACTAACTGGCAATTAAAGAGATCATTTGATTTAACAACTATTGGTAAATTATAATTGAGAACTGGAATAAAAAGCAATGATTTTGAATAAAAACGTGTTTATAAAGTTTAACAAAAACAAATAAGCAAAAAAAAACGTTATAATAAAGCATATATATATAAAAAAAATATTTTTATTAAATCGGTATACCTGAGCTTCAAATATGAATATAGAACAAAGTAGTTGACGAAAATTAAATCGTTACCAAAAGAAGGAAACAAAATAGGTAGTTCCAATATCATTTAATAATATTAATAAATATACTATACTACCAAACGGGCATGGAATAACATTAACTGCATTTTTAAAACCGTCAATTCTATTTACTCCTGGAGATATTAATTTATATCACAAAAAAACACTTGCACACTGTTGGTATAGATAACATGTTATTAAAAAAGATAGTTAAAGCTGTAAAACAAAAAAATAACCTTAAAATATATTTGATATTTAAAAAAAGCACATATTTTTGTATGATCCATGAATTGAAAATAATTTGTGTTTGCTTTTAATATTTATTTATAATATTATATTTGAAATACTATAATCAATTTTTAATTTTGAGCAGAATGTGCGATATAGGGTTCAAATACCAGTGACAACAAATCTGTCACCAAAAATAAATACCGTTATTTCCGAATGGTTTGAAACCCTCTATAAGCTGTAAAACTTTTATCCTGTTACTATGGACTTCGGTTTGTTGGTCAGTGCAAAATTAAAATAAAATACAATTAAAATAATACTATTACTTTCTTGCAATTAAAAATATGCTACTATCTAAAAAACATAAAGTAATTTAAAAGAAAGATTCATCATCTTGTCTGGCGTAACATTTCTAGATGGAACAGAGTATCAAGTTCTGTATTAGGTAGGTACTAGTTTCCTCTGAAAGGAAATTAAAGTTTATAGTGGGTTCCGAACCACTTAAACACAACGGTACTTTTTATAATTTTATATATTATTAGTGTGCTACACTAATAGTAAAAAAGATTGATCATATTTCTGAATTTTTAATTTAATTCGCTCCAAATATGCAAGCTTTAAGGAAATAACTAACCATCACGAATTGATTTCTTATATCAAAACAGTTTTCCTATACGGAATTAATCCTTACATGGTAGTCTTCGATCTGCAGCAAGTTGTAAAAAGACAAATTAATCTACAAGTTTCTCTGCGCCGCTGCACCTATTAATCTTGTCATGTTATAGGCGTCAGAATGAATCCGCGAAAAATACGCGATTTAATAAGTTGCTATAACTGCTGCGCTATGACGTTCTGGCTAGCGCATAATTATGTGGAGAAAATATGACTTGCCACCCGCAAGTAAAAATAAGCAGGAATTTCAATGCAGTTACACAGAACGTTTAGTAATGAAAGTAATTAATTCAAAATTATACAGAAAATTGCGTAGTTACTAAGTTGATATTAAAGAATTAGTAACTTATTCCGCAAATTGAACGATATCGCAAACCGTTTATTTATTATAACATTATAAGATCTCATATAGAGTTAGAAAATAAGTAGTCAATTAGTATTTATACAATAATTATAAATATATACATGGAAGATTTGATTTTCCGACTGGATACTTAATAATTAGAAAACTTTATTAGAGTAGTAGTCATTTAACAAATACACCAACGTTTCTACAGTAAACCAGTCATCATAATGGTATAATAATTGCTATAACATGTAAATTGCTTTATAGAAATCCTTCGTTAAAAGTAGATAAAAATCACATGTATACATACACATTACTTAACTGTCATCAACACTTCACTAACTGTTCACTATATTTACGGTAAGTAAATTTATATTCATTATAAATGCACAGAAATTATTAAATTCATTTATTATTATTAAAGTGCTGTTACTATTAGTGATGCTGTGTGACGAGACGAGATATATATTTTTTTTCGTATCGTCGTAATTTATTTTAAAATATTATATCTCCTTTCGTTTATTTCTCGTCTCGAAGATTTGTTTTCAAAATCGTTCTCGTCTTGCCCGAGAAGATATATTTCGAAACGAGACGAGCGAGATTGGAGAAATATTTCGTTTCACTCGAATCACTAGTTACTATTGCCTGAATTATTGATAAATAGTGGTACGTACCAAATTATTTTTGCAATTATTTCTTACACAAAAATACCACAAGAAAAATGACAGGACTTTAAAAAAATTTCAAAATTAAACGAATATTTAAAAAATTCCAAGGAAATGGATTTTCGGTTTCATTAATGAATTTTGATACAGGTAGGTTTTTCGTTTGAATACTTACTTCTGTTGATGAAAATTACGTTTCGATCGTGCAAAAAATTAAGTAAGTATTGTGAACGGCTCGGTATTCGAAGACAATTGTTTGGAGGAGAATCAGTAGTTTTAAATACTTAATATACTACTAACTTCTATGGATTTTTTTAGTAAAATGCTGTATCAACACATTTCATGCTTATAAATATTGCATAGCTCTATAGCTCTGTTCGATAAGTCAAACAGTATTTGCAGAACCGCTAGAGAAATTGAAATGTATTAGAATTTCCAATATTTGCAAATTCAATGCACGGGACCACGTGGTGGATTAATAATCTTTTGTAAAATCCCGGGCAGAAATATTATACCAATCCGTCTCCCCAATCGGACATAATATCGGGAGTGGTCGGATCTGTATTTGTCTTTCCCAACCCAAGACAGAGTTGTATTTGAATATCGATGGATTAGCTTTCTTTCTAACCAAGAAATTTACTCCACATTCACTAAGTAGCAATGTAGTCTATTCCAAAATATTGATACCGATACTAATAACAAATTTTCATATTAGAACGTATAATCACAAAATGAATGAATAAATCGTTATCGAAATATTAAAGAGAATATACGTTCAGGTTCCGAAAGAATCGAGGATATTTTCCCAAGGGTCGATAGCCCACCCTCACATGTGTGGGAACGTGGACAGGATATATGACTTGTCATGATACGAGTGAAATACTATCGTACTTGTCAGTAAGTTTGTACGGTTTCTATCTGCCAAAATGTTCAATGCCAGACAACATCGTTCGCGAACAAAATACATGAATTCCACCGTATCAAATATTGCCAATGTTGATAATAAAAAATTGTACAAGAATAACAGATATTGGAAAACTTTCCACAATATTAACCGGTAAACAAATTTTCTATGATCGCAGTTGTGCACATATATTTAGTAATTAATTAACATTTCACTTAAACGGAGAATTGTCTAAGCGATTATTATTTTCCATTTAACTAATCTTCAACCACCAAAAATATATAAATTATTACTAAATGTAATAACATACTAAACCGTATTAATGTTATATTAAGTTATTTTTTCTACGACGACTAATGTAAATAACCATTATAGTACAATCTAGAGGTTATCTACCTACGTCAGTGGAACTTTACGGACGGTCTTGTGTAATTTAGGTCAATCGTACAATTAAAGAATTTTTGATTTATCGAAATTATATTAGCAATACAAATAAGAAAAAATTAATTATAATTAATACAAACTTTAAAATAATGACTAATGAAGAAATAAACAAAAAATGTTCTAAATACTATTGTTTTATTGGGTTGTAAATTTAGTGTCAATTAATTATTTAGGGATCGGCATCTTGGCGTAGTATCGTTAGTTGATATTTTGTGTAGTTGGCTGAAGCCGCTATTTACTAGTACTGTGTCAATTATTTCAGTGTCGTAATCGAAAAACAATCAACAACAAATTCGTCGCTACGAAGCTCTTCTGTAACTTTTTTAATTCGGGCGTCTGTGCTATTAATACATTGTAATTTATAGTTTCATTTTCAAGTTCATGTTACTGTTAAGTTAAATATAATAATAAATATTTGACTTACAATTAGAATTTTGAAGAGACAGAGGACTTCGAATCTGTAACAAAAAGAGATCATTTTATGAAAGTGTTTTTTAAATTTATTTTAGTGAATTATAATCAAAATTTATTTTCCATACAAAAGCGAGTTCGTCCGCCTTATAGAATATTTCGGTAATGATTTGGTAAAATCAATTAGTTTGCATAAATCGAAACAGTTGTGATGGTAATTAGTTAGCATTGGAGTGAAGTAGATGTATTCAGGAGTAGGTACTCTACTCGTAAGTTTGGAGTGGATGCACTTTTAATACTCCCAAGAGCTGATCCTCTGGAACCGAAATAATTCCAGTGTGTTTAAGATGTGGCGATTGTTTAATTCCCAGCCAGCGTACCATGTCCAATAAACTGCAGCGAGTCAAGGCTGAGCTCAGCTTCACTCCACTTGTTTATCCTCTCCACGATCCACAACATCAGACGACTTCGTCCTTCGGCATTTCGTCCTATCCAAAATTTCACACCCTCCCGATTTAGGAAATGAAGTTATAAATTATGGAAAAATCTGTAGAAAATCAAGAAAGATTCAAAATTGGAACTGTACGAGGAATAATTGGTACAAAGAAAATAAAGAAAATTGATAATAGATATCTTTTGATACCTCCAAGCGAAAGAGAAAAAGAGAAAGACTGAAAGGAAGCTATTGTAAAGAAGAAGCAGAAGCAATGAAATCTAAGACAAAAATTTACACTTATCTAATCAGAAAGTTACGACTTATGTAGCTATGGATAGTTATACTTTGTGAATAGAGGCGCGAAAAAGAAAATAAGATGTGTAGTTTAGAAGTTTTAAGTCAATTGTCAACGTCTCTTTTTAGTATTTACCATTTAAAAAGTACCACTGGATCTGAAAGGTTTGGAACCCACTATAAATTGTAGGTTACTTTACAGAGATTTAATAACTTCTCAATTTTACCTGTGGTCAAAATCCTTCTAGTGAGTAAATAGTTCTGAAATTCAATTAGTTTTTTATTTTTTTATTTTCGGCCTCGACTAATTTCCAGGTCGTATGTGCCTTCTTCAGGTGGTTAAAATTAGAAACTTAAAAACATTGGCCGCTAGTATGATATGATGAGAAAGTAGTCAAAGTAAGAAAAGTTAAATGTTCTACCAAAAAACTTGTATCAATAACTTTGGAAACTAAAGAAAGTCAAAAATAAATGTAAACAATCTCCACCGTAACTGTACTATATTGCTGATTACCTATGGTACTTAGAAAGGGCAGTAAACCCAAAATCTATAATTTTTTGTTCGTTGAATTTATATTCTTGAAAATGAATCATATGCAGTTAAATGAAGGTAAAGTGAAATTTTGAAATGATACAAACAACCAAGCTTTTGCTATAGTGTTTACTAACCAATAAGCAAGCTTAGAGAAGAAATAACGATCGCGAATTCGGAAGTGTTGAAAGAGGAGTGCTGAAAACATCTGAAGCACAATTCCCTGTACAGCACCTCTGTAAGCCCGGAATTAAAAGCCAGTAGCTGCACCTCCTTGTTTACAATGCAGCGTCTCATTTGTATTCTTGTCGTTTTGTTTTAGCGTAATGTTCGATCCGCGCTGTTGTGGACCTCTGTATTCACACGGCACGCGTGCGGATATGCGTGTTTGATGTGTGCATGAGGCGGGACCACATGCAGGACGACATCTCAACGAGGACAATGGGGTGCAGGAAAATGCAGAGTAGGAATTAAAACGGCTTAACCTATTGCAGGGAGGTTCAGGACGGTAGCACTAGCTGAAGGGTGTAATGGAGTATTCCGACATTTTTTTATATATACATTATTTTTTCATTAGTTCAATCCAGTAGCACGGTGGATCAAAGAAACAAGAATGCTCCAAACAAACAAAATGAATGACGTATCAAATAAAAAATACACGTACTGCTAGCTACTAATGCCATCTATGTATTTCTAACTGCTTATATTTAACATGAAATGAGCAACAACGGATCACTTCTATGTCGCAGTTTTCAAGAACGTTTCTATATTTCATTTTTCTAAAATTAAATTATAAATGAAAACATTTTAACTAATGACGTTTTATTATATTTCCCTATTATACGATCATGTAAACTACAGAAAAAAGTTACTATTTCGCATAAATTCTATATCATCGGAATACCCCATTCCTTAAGTAATTTTAAATCGATTATTTTTTGACATTTCTTGAAATTACCTATTGGAATGTTTAATTTTTGTAACGTGTCTTTTTTGACCAATCCTTTCATTATTATAGTGAAAATACACCTCTAGAGATTTTTTCCGAGAATAATCTTTGTAGCTTTTGTTTTTGAATGCTTATACTCATATTAAATTTAATACAGCAAACCATGGTTATACTTTTTTGTTGATTAATTGTAGTAATTGTTTCTTCCTTGACATTTCTTAATTATTTTTTCTTAACGATAATTTGTAATAAGTATCTGAATTTGCGTAGAAATGTTAGAATATGTATAAATCATAACTTTACTAACTGGAGGATTTGAAGAAAATGTCCAATTCTCTGGTCACCAAACCAAACGCCTCCAGACTATTACTTTTGAAGAAACATGAAGAGTGTAATACGTATAGTAAGATCCCAAACTAGAGATGAATTAATTCCTAACATCCGTACGAACTAGACATGATACTGATTAGAGAGCTATTTCTTCGCTTCTTCCTGTATCTGAAGGATTAGAATGTGTATTCAGAAAGAGGGAACACATTTTGAACAATTATTTCAGTAACTAACTTTATGGTAAACATAATAAAATAAATAAAATAAAGTATATTCATGACCAGCTGTATTAAATTTAATATTGTCTATAAATCTTGTAATATTGAGTTTTAATCATGAATATATAAGGTATTTTCTATTTAAAAAATCCCTACAAGCTACGAGAGACATCCTGTATGAATTTTATTTAAATTGTAAAATAAATTATGTTTTTATACATTTTTGACGTTAAGCTTTTAGGTTTTAAAATAATTAACTGCTTGTCACTTCTGTGCAGAAATTAAAACATCTTATTTTGATTTTATCTTTGATCTTGTACTTAATTAGCATAAACCATTTTAAAATCTATTTACGACGTGTTATCGTGAATATATCTTAACATAAATCATACTGTAAATAATAATTAATGGATGTAGGAAATATTATGAGGATCTGCAAATCGGAAAGACAACTTCAAGTTTTAAAAAATACCTAATTTATAAAACTGTTATATTATTAAAAACAGAATCAAAGAAAAATAAATATGTACATAGTTTAATATATGGTTTGTTTTAATCTTGTACATTAATAATTAATGTATAGAGCACGTGTACTATTAAAGCAAAATGAGAAACATTTTATCTTAACTAGAATCGAACTGTTGAATATTTTATTTTATAACATAAAACCGGTTTCTATAGGAGCCTAATTAAATGGTTAAGTATATGTAAGGTTTTAGTCTTTTTCAAATTCCTTACAAAATTTTAACAACCTGAGCCACATAAGTTCAGTTCAATTAAATTTTGAAAATCGCATCGCAGAATATGTAGTAATAAATTAGCTATATATTTTAAAGTACTTGGACAAACGGTATTTATATATAAATAATAACTTTGATAATTGTATTCCATATTTTCGGAATGATATTCTGCCGAGACTGTAACTATTTGACGTACATTTAGCTATGCAAATTCTTCTTTGGTACCGATTGCTATTTCCCTCAATGTACACGCAGTGTCCTATGTCCAGTGTTCACGTTAGTCATTTATCGCTTGTCCATCACTGCTCAGTTGTTGGACAGCGTGGATCGTAATTAACCCGGGTGATCTGGATGTGACTACCGACCGACCAGGCTCGAATATTCTACAGCGTTATTGTGGGAGGATGTACATTACTTCGCAACGAGAGAGGGTTTCATCAGTTTATATATAATTCAGATATTTACTAGCGCTGCTGAAGTAGAAATACTAGTTTCATAAGTCATATTTCAATACAACATTGCTCATTAGAAAATTGGGCAATGCTTTAAGAATGTCACACAATGGGGATAAAATGGATGATGTGATGTATCTTGATTATGACGATGATAAACAGAACACAAGACATGAACGAATATACATTTTTTCTAAATGCTACATTTTATTTACCTTCTTCAGGATATTAAATACTTTTACTTATAAAAAGTAAGTTAGTAACTATGTCATAAAAGCATCTGTGTTGTAATAGTAGTAATGTTTACAGCAATTACAGCTGTTATATGACATACAGTTCTATTACATGTTGCATAGAAATCTGATTAAAAAATTTAAAAAAAAACTTTTTTTATTTAAATCAGATTTTTAAAATTTTTTTTAAAGATATAGTATAACTTCAAAAACAAATAACATTTATTATATATAAAAAAAAACATATTGTAAGGAATCAGTAAACATTTAAAGAAACAATAAAACAACTACAGTAAAATCCGTTTATAACGACACCACTTAGTGAAAAACTATGTATAACGTCGAAATTGTGACCACGTGTTTCAAAGCCCACATATTTTACTTTTATCGGTTATAGCGACTTCCAGTTATAGTGACGAAATTTTTGAATCCCTCCAATATCGTTATAACCGGACATTACTGTAACGTATTTCAGAGTAAAAAAAAATCACACGTTAGTGCAAAAAAAAATTGCTTTATAAATTCAAAATAATATGCCAGTAAATTCGCTTTACCGATGAAGTTACACAGATTTAGTAGTTCTTGAAAATATTGCCTCATGGTAAGTATTGTTTTTCCCCCAATTTCCGTAAATCTAGAATGTTAAATAACAATTGCAGAACAAGTGATTTAAATCAGAGATTCGCAACCCTGATAACAACTAAATTATACAAAATTTTGACGAAACGTATGAAAAAAACAGGTTAGTTATAGATTATCGAACTAACAATGTGTGATTAACCAATAACCTGTTTGGTTTGGTGTTTTGTTCTTGATTTGATCGCAGAGCGATAAGAGCAGATTATTTTTATATAATGCATCTGAATTTATCAGACGACGAAGACCGACTCTCATTGATGAATAACTCGCGTAGGTGATCAAACCGCGATTATAGCTCATTGCTCTAATTTTCGTGCTTCTTTATGCTGCAGGCGATGAAGATCAACTCTTAAAAAATTTGGTAAATCTTGGAGGAATGAGCAGAAATCATCCGCCGTACCAAATTTTCTACAAACTAATTTGGTTTGGACACGAATCCAGAATGACAGTTAAGCTATAAATTTGTGTTTATTACTTAAAACTACACAATTATCAATCCGGATGTAGATCAAGTATGCGAAGTCTCAGGCTTGAAATAACATTATTCCATATTGTTACAAGAAGATTAAGGTAAAGCTAGAATAGCACGTTGTTTTTGAATAGATATTTGCGTTATTGTAACCTAGTGAATAGCCTATTCATCACCCTGCTATCTACCCCTGAGCGAATCAACTTTCCCTTGGAGTTGGAAAAACAATAAACACATCTCTCACGCCACTCATGGCGCGATCGCGCGTAGCTTCCTTCGCGTATTTCTCCTGAACACAATGCGTCCTGCGGGCTCTTTTGTCCAACCTACGCAGCCCACCTGACAAATTGCACCCATAAAACACTGATATCATCTTAATAGATACACGACGTGCGAACCTCACTCACTACCTGACGCTGGAATGCGTCCCCGATTTTAAATTTCAACAGGAGTTTAAAGACGCGGATGCACAAATAGCTACAGCGTGAAGATTGCATTGTAGAATTTTTAAGATAAAATGAAATTTAGGTTTTACATACAATAAGATACGTTTACGCTGTTTCGGTATTATGTGATTCTTTTTCCTAATTCTAATTCTTCATTGATTCATTTCACTGCAGTTTTTCTAACTTAAAAGAGCAGTAAAAGTTCAGTTTTTTTTTATCACACGACGTTGTTGCTTTGATAATAACGTGCAATTTATGGGACAATGGATCAATTTATACAAAATTATCTAAATTTTAATAGAACTGGCAAGATAATCGATGTTCTATGACCTCTTCACAAAAATCAATTCAGGAAGAATTTTCCTCATCATAAACAGAAATTATTTACTATTTCATTATTGTAAGAAAAAAGTACTACATTTAATAATAACTGTTGTTAAAAATATTGACATAATTTATTAATCTCTTCTGTTTTACTTATACCTATTATACAGAGTGGAATACGAAATTGGAAACAACTTTTTTTCGCGTTATTATATAGATACAGAAAAGTTGTTCAAATAAAAATTTTTGTACATTTAATAAGCTACCTAAATCTGAATAAATTTGGTAAAAATAAGTTGAATTTTTAAATATTGCCATATTTGTACTTTTTTAAATCGAATACAAAATAACTCCACTGTCTACAAATTTTATTTTCAATGCACACTTTATTTTACAAAACACATTTAAATATTTTTATTAATATCTGAAAAACTATCAAATTTAGAAGATAAGAAACCTTAAACTAAAAATTATTATCTATTAATTAGTGCAATAATATTAAATGTATAAAAAATATATTTAACAATTTTTCGGTATCTATAATCACTTCCGAGAAAAAAGATGTTTCCAATTTCGCATTCCACCCTGTATAGGTGACAAGATGACCTCGTTTAACGCTGTTTCGTTTAGCGCTAAGACTTCTTACGCCACTTAACATGGAGGATACTATATATAGAAAGACAAAATTCGACTAATAAACAATCTATTTGTATTTATATTTTTGTCAATTCATTATAGTGTTGACAGCATTAGTTGCCCGTATCCTAAATTTTTCATTTATTAATAATTTACATGCCCAATCATCATAATTTTATGATAAAAATATATTACTACCGAAACATTTAATGTAGTTAGAATGGTAACCTCAGCAATAAGCCGCGATGAAATAACTAAATAAATCAAAATTTTAAAGGTATTATAGTGGAGTAAAGAATGTATGGTGGCTTTCCTCTTTTCAATAAAGCAGGCAGAGCGTGTGTGTTAGTGAACGTCTTCCTGCATCGAAGATTCCCAACACGAATCTCGGCTTCGCGACCATTAGGTCCGATTACGTCGTGCGCTGCAGATACCACCGTCGGTATTTCATCTGCTTTGTTTTCCCTCCACGAAACCAAAACAGAGTTTTCTCATTTAAATGTATTAGTTTGTTTATAGGTTCGCGCGAAAAAGTGCGAATGTGTGTTCCTATTTACCATAACTATCCATTTATTACACATTCCTTAACTACTAAATTATTTAAGGTGCTACGGTTTTGTTTTTACTATTCTCTTTAAGATTCATGTCATACTTAATAAATCGCTTATCTATTAGAAAAGGGCACATACGTATCGTATCGTGTGATTTTCGAGGTAACTAAATATAATAATAGATGAAACATACAAAAAGAGTTGTAGATTAAACTAACGAAACTACTAACACGCAATGAAGTACAAATTGTCAACGCCAATTTCACATTCATACATTACATTAATGACATGAATGACGAACTAATTTTTTAAAAATATTTGAAAATATCCGTTACCGCAGTTACACTACAGTTTCTATTTCATTTTTGTCATCGTTTAGCTGTAGATAGCATATAATCTATTTCTCGTTGTTGATCATCACGTCATCAATTGTAACCATGTGATTCAAATCGTTGGGGGAAGGGGGTTGATGACATCATCTTGTCGGGGATACTCGTGTGATTCCCGAAGTAAATAAATGTCAAA